>CM062389.1:38822806-40286490 GCA_031304145.1 Cardiospermum halicacabum | reverse complement strand
TTTTTATTTTTTATTTTATTTTTTTTATCGAAAGGACTATGTGAAATTTTTAGTTTTTTCCTCTTTCTTTATCCCATAGGTACAACATTTGAATCAATGGAGAACTTTTTCTTCTGTATCTATTTGAATCGATATTATTACATTCAACACACAACATATTCGAAAGCCTTTTAAATTTTGTATAGTATGTTGAAACACTCATATTAGATTGAATATTTGAACTAATTTCCCTTTGCAATTAGTAGATTGAAGGTCCATTTGATTATCTTAAATGTTTCTTGACTCCATACCATAATTCTACAACAGAACTAGCAAACAAAAATGCCTTTACAATTTTCTAAGAAATTAAATTCAAGATCCATGAAGTAACCATAAAATTCACTTTTTTTTTTTCATTTTTCAAAGTCCTAATATCCCTTACTAGGTTTAATAGACATACCTTTTATAAAACCTAACTTAAACTCAGTACATAGATAAATTTTAATAGACTTATTTCATTAATATAGTTGATATAAGTGCTAGTCCTAAATTATTTGATTTCTTCAAATTAGGAGGATCTCTACTATGGTAAATCTTGTTACCGTATAATTTCTTAAGATCTGAATTTGATATAAGATTTAACGAGAAATCAAATATGCAATTGAATGAATATGGAAATAAGAAACTGGATTCATTAATCTTCGTGTAGAATCTTCTTCAAGACTTGATCACTAAGATTTAGATCTTTAATTTCAAGGCTCCAATATCATATGAGTTTTTGTGTGGAGTGAAAAACATGCAAAAGAAAAAATGGTGTTAAAAGTGTATTTTGTTCTTAAAATTAATAATAGGGATTTTTTTTATAGGTCATAAAAAGTTTACTATACAATTATAGGTCACTTTTGAAAAGTTTGCAAAACTAAAGTTTGATTTTCACTCCATAGGCCATTCACAGACTGTGACCGTAATTCACAGAATTTATGAATTGTAAAAATTCAGTGGTATTTTGGGAAACTTGACCTATGGAGTGAAAACTAAACTTTTAAGAGCCTGTTTTTGTATTTTTTTTAAACAAGACTATAATTTTATTTTGAATTTTAAAAAGGCCATTTTTTTTTTTTAGAATTTTCACTTAAATAATAACTAGTTATAGCCAACAACATTTGTAGTAGATTGGACACAACAGTTCAATCCGGCCTGATGGAACCGGATTCTCTCGGGCGATAGGGAACTGATTCCTAATGTAAAGGGATTCTACAAAAATAATAACGGAACGTCCGAGCGAACCTTGGGGACACCGGTGCTCCGACGCTCAAGTCAACTCTAAACTTAGACAATAAAGTAATGGAAAAAGAAGAGAATAATACTTCCTGCGAAGGATTGTTCCTGCCGGAATGGAATGGTTGAGTGGTAGTATGACACTAGAGCTTTGGGCTCGATTGGTTAAGACCAATAAGATGATCGGAGTCGTGAGTTATGCACCGGAGTGTAATCGAAGGTATGAACTAAACACTGGAATATGACTGGTGATGATAGCACTGTGAAGAATGATTTGGGCAAAGTTCTAGTAAGTGAAAGCGTGTCCCTCTTGATGAGGCTTTGACTCTTATTTATAGGCGCTTGAGGAGCCTGTTGGAAGATCTTGCTGAGATCCTGGCGGAAGAATATCCGCAAGATCCGAGATCCTCTCAACTGAGAATCTGTCAGTTGAAAAGGTTCGGAAGAGAAATTGGGCCTACAGACCTCTCGGAACGATTAGACCTGGGCCCCTCGGAAGTATAGGGCTTAGGCCTCTCAAAAGCACGAGGCATGGAAATTGAGTTGGAGGCCTGGTCGCTGACTCTGAACTTGGGCCTTGGTTCCGAATCGGGCTTGAATTTTCAGTCCTCAACAACATTGATTATAAGAATTACAGTTACCACACTCCATTTATAGGGGTTTGAGTGAGTCGAGCTACTCGTGAGTTATTCGAGATCGACTCGAGAAATACTCGAGATCGACTCGCTGTTCACGAGTTCGAGTCGAGTTTGAGTCGAGCTTTTTCCTGAAACGAGTCGAGCTCGAGTTGAGCTTTTTCCTGAAATTAGTCGAGCTCGAGCTCTATATTACTCTACTCGTAAGGCTCGCGACCCTTATCGAGCTCTACTATAGTAACACCAACGAGTCGATTCGAGCTCGAGTATGTCCAAATCAAGTCAAGAATAAATATATAAAATTAAAAAATTATTAATAAAAAATAAACGAGCTTTAACGAGCTCGATTGTCATTCGAGTTCGAGCTCGAGCTTGATTTTTGAAAGTTCGACGAGTTCGAGCTCAAGTTCGTACTTAACATAATCTTTCACGAGTCGAGTCAAACTTGGGTATACTCAAACTCGACTCGACTCGTTTATACCCCTATCCATTTATACAAATTTCTAATTATAACCTTTTATCACTGGCACAAGATAGGCTTAAGACTTCTTCTCTTATTTGTTATAAATACAACCCATAAACTATCCTACTTAAAAAAAATAATAATAATAAAAAATTCAATATCCAACTATGAGATAGATATTTTTTAATGGACTCATTTAATTATAGATTTTTTCTTTTTAGATTTTTGAAAAGTTTACCTTTTAGTCATTTTAAAATTTAAATTAATAAATTGAACAAAATTTATAGTTTAAAAGTAATCTTTTCGAAATTTCAATTTCACCAAATAATTTAATATAATACTTTTACCATCATCACAAATTAGGAAAAGTTTGTAACTAAATATGTGACAAATATATACATTTTTTATTTTTGTGATTAGGGAAAAAATTGTCATGTGAAATTTTATGGTGAAATTAAAACTTTAAAATAATATATATATATATATATATTTTGAAATTTAAAATTTATATTGTTTATAAACATAAATAAAATTTTACTTGACTGATAATTTGAGATTTTCTCTAGTAACTTAAAGCATCTTCAATGTGATAATGGACTGTGATATGATAAAATTGGACATGAATTACATTTACTTATGACATGTCACGAAATAAGATGGTTTAAAAAGTTTCATCTGCAATGTTGTTATGGATTGGATAAAAAATATTTTAAATTTTAAATAAAAAATTAAATCAAAAGAGATAAACTAGGATATATAACCGTTTGTGCTTATTTGGATGTCAGATAGAGTATCTGAAATCCCATGTTCAAGTCGACAATGTTGATTTTTTTTCTTGCCACCTCATCTCCACAATCAAATGCAATTGAAACATTGGAGAAAGAAATTGAAGCATTCTGCTTAGATAGCAATCTAAAAATACAATTGAAATAATACATTGGAGATGCTCTTAGAGCATCTTCAATGTAAAAATGGATTGTTGCTGATAAAATTAAACATGAATTTTAATTGTGGATGACTTGGTATGATTTTAAAATTGAAAAAAGAATTCATCTCCAATGTTGTCATGGATTGCATAATTTTTTTTTAAAAAATAATAAATTAAAAAACATGTAAAGAGATAAATAAGGAAATATAACTGTTGCTGATTTGATTGTGAGATAGAATATCTGAAATTCCATATTCAACTTCATATTGTGGATTTTTTTTCTGGCCACATCGATAACCAATTACAATTACTACATTGGAGAGTAAAATTAAATTTTTCACTCATGTGTCAATCTAAAAACTTTAAATATTTAGATGTCATCTTGAATTAGAAACTTTTAAATGTTAAATCATCAGAGAAGTATATTTAGAAATTGATATTGAATTTCCCTTTCAATTTTCAAACCAACTACTCCAATTTTCACTTATTGAATTGAATCCATTATATTGTCTAGATAAATGGATAGAGAATTTTAACTCCTAAAAATTATGCATAAAATAATTTTTTAAATCATTTATGATATAAAAATATAATTATACATCCTATACTGCGTAATTTTTTTTTTTTTAAAGATGCGTGAATAAATGTAGCAAAATTAAATTAGATATGACATAAAATTGAGTTATTATTATCATTATTTCAAAATTTAACTAAAGGTAATAAATATAAAGTTATCTAGCTCACCCATGGATGGTTTGAGGAAGATTTATAAATCCAATCATATTCATTACTAAATATTAAAAATCAATCTTCCATATTTAAAAAAAAAAAAAAAAAAAAAAAAAGAAGGTTAATTTAGAATAAATTCGATTGTCACTGACTTTAGGGCTAAATGTGTTAGAGTTAATTTAGAATAATTAATAATAATAATTAAATTATTTATTATTATTATAATAGGAATAAAAAAAACTATAATTAATAAAGAACTAATTTCAATTGTATAGACCAATTGATCACAAAATTAACAGTATTATTTTTTGTTAATTAAATTGAAAATTATCATTGAATAATAACAAGTTAAAACAGTATAATTTATTTAGATTTTTTGCAATTATATTGTATTAACAGTATTATTATTATTATTATTATATTTTTATTTTTTATTTTATTATTATTATTATTATTATTATTTTTTAAAAAAGACGGGATTATGTGAACTTAAATTTAATTTAAAATTTTTGTATTGGTAATGAGAGACACGAATAGAACATGAAGTACTGTTATTGTAATGCTCTCTACCGACGCATTTCTCCTTTTCCCATCACAATCTCTCATAATCAGATCTACCTTGCAAGTCAATTATTTGTCCTTGAAGTTAGATATATCTTCCCTTTTTCGGAATAATTAAAATATGCATTTTGTACCCTTTATTTCATCAATATTCTTTCAAGTAGCCAGCCCCATCAGAACAATCACAGCAATAATTTAGTCAAATCTGTCTGAACCCTCCATTATCATCATCATCTTCTACAAGTACAAATAATAACACACACGGCAGATCATGATCATCATTTTCAGAAACATGTTATACAGCAAGAATCTCTGCAACCACTTTTATTTCAAACACACATACATACAATAACAAAACAAAAACCCTATATGTTGTTTCAATTTTTATCCATGACTCTTCCTTCCTGTCCACAAATTGAGTGGATTTAGAACCCATTTGTACACACCCCATTTTGTCATTTTCTTCAATTTTGTATCTTTCTTTTCAAGACAACCAAAATCCAATAATTCACTGATACAGAGAGAAAATAAGTCACATATGTAGTAAAACCTACAAACACTAGTTGAAAATTTTTCCTTTCAACATCAAGGTTGTAACAGCTCTTACGTTTAATATTCCTTTTTAACTCTATTGAACCGACCAAATTTTGTCGGCTTTGAGTTGTTAAAGTTTGGTTTATTGAATTCTAAAACTCTTGTGATACATATATTGTATTATATTATTTGTGTATATATATATGGTGCCGACACTCCTAAAGGGTCGTTTTTGGTGGTGACCACCAAAATTTTAGACCCTACAAACTTACTCTTCATCAACTCCTAATCACTTCACTATCCTCCAATGCCTGTGAACTTTTTTTGGTCACACAGTGTTAACATCTAATAGTAAACCAGAACGTTGACATCTAAATGTAAATGATATAGGACAAAGAGATATGATATAGGGAGAGGCAATAAAGCAAACCAAGTAATGTTGGAGTTTGATTTATGATTGATGGAGAGATTTGAACAACCAATGTAAGATTGTATGTACCTGGATATGGATGGATCAAAAAACTAATTTGACAGGTGAGTATAGTGAAACATATGTGCAGTGTTGTAAAACGGTAGATGAGCTCAGCTTGGTATGTACAATTGCGAAGAGGAGGTTTGTATCTACAAAGGAGATTATGCTCATGAAAGTGACCGAGGGCTTGATGAGCTTGAAGAGCCTGAAGCTTTTTTTATCCTGGAAATGATGTCCTTCACCTTTCTCTTGGTTCTATCAGTCTCTTCGCTCAGAAGCAGCATACTAAATGTACTATTTGCTCTTTCGTCTGACCTGATATCCGCAAGTTTAGTAGGATCCTTGGAACAAATATGATACAATATCGAAACACAATGCTCCTTTACGCGCAAACAGTTGCTATTCCTTATTACGCCAAGCAATTTTGGGATAGCATTTAGCTTCTCAAATTCCTGAATAGACTCTTCTTGAGATGCAACTGCAGTGAGGAGTATTGCTAGTTCTTCCACAAGTACATCGTCTGTTATCATTTTAAGGATCACTCTAATTGCGCCTTCTCTAACGGCAGTTACCTTATTGTTAGATTCTGTACATAGATGCACTATAGCTTGAAGTGCATCCTTCATTGCTAATGCATTTCCTTCCTCTACAAGATCGAGTAAAGGTTTCAAAGCACCGGCTTGGCCAATGAGATTCTTACTGGATTCTGTCCTTGCCAATGTAAACAACGTTGCAGCTGCATTTCTTCTAGTCTCCATGGCTCCGGATTTTAAGTATTCAATCAACAGAGGGATGGCTAATGGGTTGTCGACGATTTTCCCTTTGTTATCAACATGAATGGCGAGGTTTAGCAGCGTTGTAATCAAATCCTCTTGAAATTGATAGTCGGTTTTAACAATGTCCCACTTGAGAGTACTTAACAGAAGGGGAATGACATCTGTTTCGCCAATAGCAGACCTGAGTGATGAGGACTTCTTTGTTAGCAAACGAAGCTCTCTGGCTGCTTCTTTCCGTTCAGAAAGAGTGGAAGACATCTTCTGGATCAGTGAATTTACATTGTGTGTGTCGAACTCAGTCCAAACTTGATCGGAAACATCAGCACATTTTGACAACTCAACATTGTGTTCCCTACACCATTCAGATATCATGTCGTGCACCAAAACATTAGGGATGAGGACAGTGTGAGCAAGGACATTTTGAGTCACAGGACATTTTTGGTTTCCTTCATTCAACCATTTCTCGATATGTGGCCGATCAAAAGTCTGCAAATTCAACAAGGATTGAGAAAAGCCATTTCCAAGAATCAACTCAGCAACCTAAATGCCCTAAATTCCCAAAAACAGAGTCAAGAAAATCTTAATAATCAACATATCCGATTGATTATGAACCTTAAACAGAAATTCACAACACTCTAACCCATCAAATTACAAAACACAAACATAGAATCCTCTAATTATCCACAACCAAGAGATACTTCACAAACCACAACAGCAAAACAATCGCTTGTCATTCTCACACACTATCAAATACCAAGAAAAGCAAAAAAACCTAATTATTGAATACCAAAACAAAAGAACAAACCTGTCCAGAAGCCAAAATAACAGGGTCAGTCATAATCTGACGAGAAAGAGGACATTTGAACTCCAAAGGAACATCATCAGATAACCCTTCACTAGCACGATATTTATCATACATCTTGATCTTCAACTTGGTCAAACGAGCCAAGACTTCAATAGCCTCATTGGTATCAAACACGGCATAGTCCTCACCTCCATCAACAATCGAGTTAACCAATCTCTGCAACTCTTTCTTTAACTCCTCAACCTTCTTAGCACATTGATCCCCAGTAGCTTCAATCACAGGCTCCGCCATTAGAAATCGAGAAAATGGAGAGAAATCTCAACTGGGTATGTGAGAATTTTAGGTGAGAAACAGCGGAAGGTGGTTGTGGAAAAGAGTAGCTATACATGAAAGAAAGAAATAGCGGTTTCTTTGCTTGCAGTGACTTTTCTCGTTCCTGGTTCAGTTGGGTGTGTGAGTGTTTGTTTAATAATTGTTGTCAGTAAAGGAAGAAAAGTTGGTTACACTTGTTATATATATGGTATCTGTTGGTATTTGAAGACCTTCATTTCACTTGTTTTGGCTGGTATCAATATTTGACTGGAGGAGGTTTCTTCTTCGTCTTCTTCAGCTCTCGTCACTTTCTTTTGGGCTTTTGTTTTGCCACTGTTTGGGCTTCACCATGTTTTAATTACATAATAGTCCCCAATTTATGTTTTAATTATATAAATGTCCTCAATTTCTTACATTTCCATTCTTGCTTATGTAATAGAGGAGTTTGACTTTTTTAAAGGTGTTTTAGTTAATGATAATAAAAGAGGGTAAAAATTATATTGGGATAATCCCAAAAACCCCATGAGCCTTTTTATTTAGTCCATTTTATCAAATCAGTTTTGATTTTTGTCCAAAAAAAACCACTTTTCCGTCACGTGCTGTCAATTTTACTATAAACTTTCTATTAGCTGTCAGTTATAGTATTTATTTATTATTTTACCACTCTTTCTATTTTTATAGTTAATTAGTGTGGAAAATTTGCAAACTGGCCCTTAAATTAAGATGAAATTGAATATTTTATTTTTTATTTTATTTTTACATTTTTTACCTATTATAATCATTATTTATGCAAGACAATAAAAATACCATTTCATCCTCGTGTGACAACCATTAGTATACAAATGTATTGGGGCAATTTTAAAAGAAAAAAAAATCAACAGTCACCATGTTTGAAAATTTATTTTAATGGTGTTCTACCAATCAAACAGTTTTGATCAATAATTTTAATGGTTGTTGCCTAATAAACCTGCTATAAATATACATCACATATAATTATTTTAGGATCAAACAAAATTATTGCAGCTTCAACCTGCTGCAATTACGCTCCCATTACAACTATTTTGTACTAAAACTAAACTATTATAGCTTCAACCTGCTATAAATACAATCTCATACAACAAAATCTGTACTCAAACAAATCCATTGCAGCTTCAACCTGGTATAAACACGCTCACATAACAACTATTCTCTGTTCAAATAAATTAATTGCAACTTTAACCTTCTATAAATCCACTCCAAAAATAACCATTTCTAACTTATCATCAAACCTCTTACTTAAAACAGAGAAAGATGGCATCACGGTTAACTTTAAACAGTAAAAGCAGAAGTAAACATTTCATATGAAAATTAACAATAGTAGCTTCTCATACCAATGCAAGTTTCCTACATAATAAAAACACAATCCAAGTTTCCTGCATAAATAATTCCACTGAATCTCTAGTCACTTTTCTACTAGGCTGCACAAAAAAATACTAGGCTATAAAAAAAAGTACTATCAGCTTACTTTGATCAGTCATATAAATGTACCATTCACCATAACTACAAAAACAATCTTCACAAATCATAAACGGATAACCACATTCACTTGAACCTTACTGGGATTCTAGATTTTGTTCAGCACACACAACAGAAGCTTGTGTTCCACCGAATTGGCTACCATTGTCATTTGCTCCTGAAGTCTGTCCATTCAATCTGGATTGTTTCTTTTGGTTCTTAGATTTTGGCATTGCCTGTTAATACAAAATTAAAGTGTGTTCATAATAAAGACAACAAATAAAATCCATATAATAGTAAAACAAATATCCCTGGTCGATTTTACCTTCTCTTTACCCTATTTACTAACTTCTGAAATTGTTGAAGATCCAGCATGTGATGTTTGCTGATGTGCAGTGGGCTCATGTATCCTTATGCCACTGGTTTCAATGTTAGATGCAACAGGGTCCTTCCTCTATTTCTGAATGGAAATAATACAATATTTTAATAACTATAAATACTAGAATACTTTTTACACATTACATCTTAATAGCAATACATTTACTTACCTTTTTTGGCTTTTGAGCAGCAGGGTTCTTGCAGGTTCTCTTATTATGTCCTGGGCATCCACATTTCTTGCATTTCACAGTCCACTTCCTAGTGCCAGCTTGTGCTTCTCCCTCTTCTCTAACCCTAGTCTTTTTAGGTCTTTCTGCTTTCTTAGTATAGTTTGGAGGGAGGACAGGATCTCCAGGGACATTATCCCAAGTGACTCGGTGGGAGATAGGGTGTATCATGGTGGAGTATGTCTTGATATAGTTCTCTTTTGACATTAATGGATACACGTACTCAGCATAGTCTAGCTTAGATGCCTTTGAGCTGCATAATGTTGTATACATATGACAGCATGTGAACATGGAATTCCAGAAATTTGCCACTCTCGGCAGTCACACACCTTATTTTCCAGGTCGACAGTCCAATTTCTAGCATATCTAGACACTTCATATTTCATCTGTCCCGCAAAATACACTGTAAACTTTCTAGAATCATCTCCAGCTCTTAATATCCTACCCTTCACATAAGGCGTCAAGTTTCCATCCCAAGAACTAGAATCCCTAAGACGCTTCTGAATCATATTCATAGTTTGTCTCCTAATGAACTCAAAGCAATCTAAATATGACTCGCACCTAGGTGGTCTCAACATCCTATTATAGCTTTCACTACAATTGTTTGTAACATGATCGCACCTAACAAACTCATCAAATTTATATCTACACCAGTCATCATATTCTAATCTCCCTATCCATAGATAAGTATCTTTGTTTACCTCTTTGATTTCTTGCATGACTGCCATATGATCCTCTCTAGTGAAAGCCTTTGCTGCTGCCCATAACTTATTTTTATGCCATTGTCCTTTGTAGAGTTTCCTCATGTTTGCGTCCAAATGTCTAACGCAACTCCTAACAATTTTACCAAAGTATTAGTTACATATAGGAAATAATTAAAAATTAACATAAATTCCCTTCTGCTGGAATAATAATCAGGAAAATTAAAATACCTGTGCAGGAAACTTGGGAAAACCCTTTGTAAAGCTGGGATAATTCCCTTTTGTCTGTCACTCATAAAACAGATTTTGTCATGGCCAGTTAACTTCAAGTTGCTCTTGAGAAGTTGTAAGAACCACTGCCAAGTTTCTTTCTTTTCTAGATCAACTACACAGGCAGCTAACGGTAGAACCCCGCTATTCGCATCCAGTGTTACTGCAGTTAAAAGAACCCTTTCAAATGGTCCCTTTAGATGACATCCATCTAGACCAATAAAGGGTCTACAATGGTTAAAGACTTCATTCTGGGCAGAAAAACTCATAAACATACGAACAAAGACAGGATCTGGATTGTCTACTCTTACAACCGCTGTGGAGCCAGGATTATATCTTATGACTATAGCACAATACTTCTTCAGGTACTTGAAACATTCTCCGTGCTCCTTCATTAATTTTTGCCTAACTCTTTGCTTGACCTTGTATAGCTTTTTTCTATTCACCACAATCTTGTAGTCCCCCTGCAACAAGTGATCAAGCGTGTCAATATCTATTGAAGGACACGACTTGATCAAATCATGAAATTTTTTCACAATCCATTTAACCCTAGCTTCCGGATTATTGTTTAATCTGTGACAAGTATGCTCAGGTTGGTACTCATAAATCCTCATCATCTTGCCTACAATGGTCTCCTTGCCTTTATTATCCACTTGCATCCATGGCCTTTACATTTGTAAAGAATCCTGTCACCATCATTTATCACCCTCAAAAGCTCGATCTCTTTTTCGATGGCATACTTTTTTTTTTCAAATAGGATTATAGAATCAACCAATTGACCTTCTTTGAACTCTATGGGTTGGCCTGGTTGAACACAAAATGGGTCACCATGCATGAGCTTGTTTAATTTTTTCTCTAACACAGCATTCTCATCTCCTGAATCATCACTATATTCATCATCTGATTGGCCTTCTTCAAACTGGTCCAGCACTTTCCAGTTTATATCATTGTTTTGCTCAACAACATCTTCATCCTCACTCTTAGAGTTGGAACATTGGGTGTTTGGAATCGTTTCAGGTTGGAAATCATCAAGACCGAAAATCCCATCTTCGAAGTCCTCATCTAGATAATCATCGGTCCTAGAACCAGCTCCATGACACTGTCCATCACAGTCTTGCACATGATCCTCTTGAATTAGAGATTGTTGACGAGCCCAGGCTGCAGCTTGGTATGCATTCCAATCTCCAACTGGGTCAATGCACGTCTGAATGAATGGGCTCGGTGTCACATATCTTGCCTCTCGTGCTGGGGACACATGTTCAGTAACAGGTGACAAACCTGTATGTGTTGAATAAGGTGGAATGGCTACTGGTGCACAGTTGGCCTCAATAAGTGGTGGAGTACACATATTGTGAAAAGGTGTGTCAGACATAATATCAGGAGGTGTATTTTGACTTTCCTGTTGGGCCACTTCACAAAAAAAAACACATACCAGTCACAAACAAAAGAAAAACCCTAAACTAAAACTCTAAGGAATATAAGAAATAACCAAACAAAACTATGATAGTACAGTCAAACAGACCACTAAAAATCTAACACATACTAGTCGGAAATAAATGAAAAACCTTAAATCAAAACCTTAAGGAATGTAAGCTATAATCAAACAAATTATGAAAATCTAATTGAATTCGAACAGACCATTACAAATCGATATATATTGAGAATGAAAGTACCTTTTTTTAAAAATGAGCCAATAAAACGCAATTTGCTTCCTGTGGACTCCAAAATCGTGCGCCTAACCAAAATAACACATTCGTGAACCTCTGTGAACCTTCGTGAACCTCCGTGAACCTTTATGACTGTCTCAACTGGGTTTATCAGGAATTGGCTATACCGAAGTGAGTATTGTCACCTCACTAATTCGCTAACTAAGTTTACCAACGAAGGGTTTTTGGAGGGAAACAAGAAAGAAGAGACCCTTTGGAGCCCGGACCACTTTCGAAAGGTCAAATGGTTGTTTAACTTTTTGAATTGTGTGACTAGCACAACCCTCTCCTTTCAATTTATTATATTTTCTCACCTTTTGTTTTTCTAAATATTATTTTAGAAAATCTCAACTGAAACTACCTATTTACCCTCACTAGTACTAACCTTCCTAATAGTTAACAGAAAGTGTATAGTAAAATTGACGGTGCATGATGGAGAAGTGGTTTTTTGGCGAAAATCAGAATTGACTTGGTGAAATGGCGATAAATGAAAAGGTTCATGGGATTTTTGGGATTATCCCAATTATATTTTAAAAAAAAATCTGTTTTTTTGAAACTTTTTGCAAACATTTGTTGGTTCCAAAAGTTTGCAACAAAATATCTAGTTTTCACTAACGGTTGGTATTTAAACAGTGAATGTAAATACTAATTGTGGAGGGCTTTTTTGTAACTTTATGTAGTGTATAGTAAGCGGCTGAATTTTGAAATCAGAAACCTTCGGACTTGCTCCACATGTCTTCGTGCTGTCCACCGATGTGCACCACGTGTGTTAGGTTGGTGAAAAGCAAATCTGAAGACAGATTTGCTGTCAGACACACAAGCGCCATTGTTTTTTCACTTCAGCTCCCGCCAAAGTGGTTAGAAAGAGAAACATCAAATTTCAGAGTGCAAGTGGTCGGCGACGGCACTTTTCGTCGGTCGACTTCTCGTCTTCTCAACTACGTGCTTGTTCGATAGTGTCGATACTTGGCTCGGTTGAGGTAACGACTTTTTTTTCTTTTTTTATAATATTATGTGTTTTCGAGAGACCAAAGCTATGATCTAGGAAACCCTTGAATGTTAATCTTCTTATTTCGTCTAAGATTAGTCATCGATGGTCTCTTTGAAGGTTCTAAAGTTTTAGATTTACTTTGTTGTGAGTTGTTTTGTTTGAAGTATCTTTTTTGTCCACTTGTCTTTGAAAGCTCATTCTTTCTTCGTTAAATAACTTCTTTTAAGATGGCATTGTTTGAAAGGTTGTTTGATAGTCATCTGTTAGCAGTGTCTTAGGGTTTCCAGCAGATGTTATGATGGGGAACCAGCATGTAAACACTATTTGTGGTAGATGGTTGTTGTTTCTTTGTGATGTTTATCTGCTATATTTTAATACGGTGTTAATATGTTAGCTCTAGAACTATGTCCTTCATGGTTGTTGCTGTTAGGTTGTTCATTTTTTAGTTCTCAATGTAATGCTTTGTTGGTGCTTACGTAATTCTGTATTTGTATTAGATTCTATTGTTGAATCGTTTAATTTTCAAAAGTGTTTCTTCTGGTCTAAGGAATGTTTGTAGGTATCTGGTTAGGAGAAAATGCCTTATATTCATTAATGTACATTTATTGTTAGTTGTTCACATTGGAATAGTTTCCAATGGAATCTGTTATTTTGTTTCTGTTTAATATTTTCATGTGTTTGTAAATATGTCTTTAGTTGTATAATTCATGCTTTAAGGTTCATTTTATTTATTTATATAAAATGTTTATGATAGTATTATATTGACCTCATAGTGTAAATCTACATTTGCAGAAAGAACAATCATGGCAGAGTGATTTAGTGTGTATGGGAAGCTGGGAGGGGACATAATTTACTTAGAACAATTGGATAGGGACTCTATGTCATTGGTGGTACTAGTTGGGGCATTTCAGTGTGGGGGTATTTTACCAGAAGGTCGGTTCATAATACCTTCAGGAGTTGGTCTCTACCTGGAAGTACCTTAGTACTAGTCAGTATTGAAGATAACAAGTGAGATGGAGGTTTTAGTAGCTGCTGATCTATTCATTTCAAGAAGTTACCTTTTGATTTTTGTCATTGGTTCTGACGATGAAGTCCCTGACTATAATCCCAACCGTGACTTTTTCTCTCAAGAACCAAAAGAATCAGAGCCGGAAGGTGGGGTTGTAACACAAGAAGCCCCTCATTCATAGAGAATAGGTCCTGAATCTGGTCATGAAGACTATGAGGATGACTCTACAGAACCTCCAGACTATTGGGAACCAGATAGAGATTTCAGTAGTGACTTCGACCACTGTAAGGACCGATCAAGCAACTATGACCCAAATGATGATTTCCACAATGATTCTAAATTGGCAGAAAGGTTTTGGATAGAATTCACTTGGCTATATGAACAAGGATATAGAAAAGATCATCGTAGCATTGAGGTTGGTCAAGATGAAAATGGGGCTGGTAAAGTTTGTGAAGGCAATGGACCTTCTACAAAAGGGGAAACAGAAGGCCCTTGATGGTGAAGCAGAAGCAGCTACTGTAAGGCCTTCTGAAGAAATGAGACATATTGTAGATGAACCTGTAATGGCTCTTCAAGATGAGGCAGGTGGCCATGAATAAAATTGGAATGAATCTTATGATATCAATGAACAGGAATGTGCTCTAATGGATGGTTTCCAATCTAGAGATGATGTCGACTTCATCTTCTTAAGGAGACCACGCTTGACATAGGAGCTGCTTTTGATCAGATACTTAGGGAGTCAACATTAGACTAGAGCCAGATGGGAAGATAAGATTCAAAGTGGGGCAGACACATGATACAATACAAGTTAAATGGAAGCATTTCAGGATTATGCAATTCAAGAGGGCATAAGTTTTTATAGGAGAATGAATGATCCAGACAGGTTAATATACTATTGTAAAGCAAAGAAATGTCCATGGAAGATCCATGCTTCGACCCTTGGTGATGGGAATACAATGACACTTAGGCAGGTTGAAGACGCCCACAATTGCCACAGGAGTTATCATTCTATTGAAGTTAAGGCCAAGTGATTGTTATAAAGTTAGAGAGGTTGATAAAATCAAACCTAAATATGAAGGTGTCTATTTTAAAAGAGCTGCTATAATAAAGGTATAGAGTGAATGTAATGGAGCACATGTTGTATAGGGCTAAATACAGAGCACTGAAGGTTCTGGTAGAAAAGCATGAAAGGTGTTTCAAAACAATGAGAACATACGCGAACATGATACTACTAACTAATCCAGGGTCTAGAGTTGTAATATCAACAGTAGATCCAAATATGACATTCAACAAGATGTTTGTTTGCTATAATGCTCAGAGATTGGGTTTTAGACAATGTTGTAGGCCTTTTATAGGTATAGATGGTATATGGTTGAAGTCGCCATTCAAAGGTTGCCTACTTTCAGCTGTTGGATTGGATGCAAATAGTGGGTCATTTCTAATTGTAGTTGTTGTCTGTGAAGGCGAGAGCGATAAGACTTGGGGTTGGTTTCTGTCAAATATGAAGAAGTTTTTGGATTTTGCCACCCAAAAACCAGTTTGCATTATGTCAGACGGGGGTAAGCCAATTCTGAAAATGGTGCCTTCTATTTGGCTAGAGGCAAGCCACATGTAACAGATTAGAACTTAATGACTGTATGTTCATTTCGATTGCTAGATTACATTGTTTAAATAGGTTGCTGGCGATCACAATTTTTTCTGCAAAATGATCTTCATTTTGCTGGTGTTCATATTGGTGTGAAGTTTAAATGTAGAATAATATGTATGGAGTAAATATAATTCATGTATATTTCTTTAGTTGTTGGTGACAAGTTTTTCTGATATCTTGGTTGTAATTTTGCTGGTGTTCATATTGGTTTGAAGATTAAATGAAGAATTATATGTATAACGTAAATATAATTCATATATATTTCATTAGTTTGTTGTTGGTGACAGGCTTTTTTGATATCTTGGTTGTAATTTTGTTGGTGTTCATATTGGTGTAGAAGTTCAACTGCAGAATTATATGTATGGTATAAATATAATTTGTGTATATTTTATTAGTTTGCTGGTGGTCTTGATTGTAATTTTGCTGGTTTTCAAGAAAGTTTGAAGATTAAATTCAGAATTATAGGTATGGTATAATTGTGTAGATGTATATTTCATGCTGTCCAGTTTTATGTTATGATTTTTGCATAACCATAGGATTTATTGACTGTATAATTCATATTTAGTTAGTGTTGCTTTAGTCCCTATTGTATTCATTTGTTCAATTTTAATTTTGAGGTTTGTTTACGCAAAATTTTAAGGAAAATACTCAGATCAGCGGCTACAAAAACTCTTTTAGATAACCTCTCGAAGCACTAATGAGATATCATTTGTCGAAGCAATGAATAAGATTGTATTGAAGGTATCTGGATGGTATTGAATTTGAACAGTGGTTACTGTTTGCTATGGATCCCCGTATTAAATGTGAATATGTGACCAACAACATGACCGAGTCGCTTAATAACATGCTGAAGGGGGTACAGATTGTACATTCTTGGGTCCGGTGGAGGAAATTAGGAGACTACCAATGCAGAAGTTAGTCCAAATATCACAAGACTGTGAAATGTTAGAGACACAAGTGGCACCAGTCATCAGTAAAAGGCTAATAAAGAGTACAAGTGATGGCAGAGATTTGAGGATAATGCTTGCTGGGTGAAGGTGAATACGAAGTATACAACAGTAGAGATTACAAAACATATATCGTAAAACTTAAAGAGTGGACATGCAATTGCAATATTTGCAAGTGTATGGGATACCATGTGTACATGTGGTGTCCTGCTTATGTAAGTTCTTAGTTATTATTATGATTTTATTACCTATAGTAGTTCCATTCTTTTAATACAACTTTCTGTATTCATGTCCAGCAAGTTCACATGACAATAGCAATCTCCCTGAAGTAATTTCAAAATATGTTCACCCATATTTATGCAAGTCATCTTACAAGAAGTCTTACAGTCACATCATTCATCTAGTCCCACGTACAAGAAACAAGCAGGTCGACCTACAATTAGGCGTAGAAGAGATGAGGGTGAGGCGTCACCAAGAAGAAGAAATGGGTCCGTCTCCTGCTCTATTTGCAAGGAGAAAGGTCATAAGAAAATGAGTTCCCCAGAAAGACCAATTCAAAGTAGTGTGGGCAAGACATCGGATGCTTCAAAATCTAAGGTAATGAAGTTCATTAACATTAAACACATAGATTTTTCCATTGATACAGTTAGCATTTTCTGTATATCTGACATTAAGTAGTCAATGCTATTCACAGAAAATATCAAATACTACTTCATGTGGGAATGAAGAAGGATCTGGTGGTAATACTCAAGGCAAAAAGAAGCAAAAAAACGGACATAAATAAGTGAATCTTTACTTATATTCGAAACTTCCAGATTGTAGATTCTTTGCCATAGCTGCCAATGATAGACTTCGACTAATAAAATCATTATGTCTCTACTTTTTCAAACCAAAGGCTCTTCCAAGAAGACTATTGGATTCACCATATGCAGTCAAAGTAAATATACCAACTAGTCCACACAGAAGACTTAGAAGAAGGTAAGTATAAAATGAGGACTGATCCAAATTGTCATGGATTATGTGTGTATTTTATTATGTAAAATATACACTTGTAGCAATAACTATATACTGATCATAGTGTAGAAAAAGAAGGAATCTAATAAGAAAACAAAGGCAACTTGCAGCAACAAACAACCATCCAGGACCAACCCTGATGACCATGAAGGTTCTAGGAGATCAGTACGAATGGTAAGAACCTGAACTAACAACTGCGTAAACCTGAATATTTTGCAGTATATTTACCCTAAATTAATTCAATCTTTTACAGAATCACATCTACCGTTTCGGTGCAACTGGTGGATCTCAAATTAATGTGCAGCTTTAAGGTTCGTTAACCGGCTGACAGATTTTGGGCATATTAATGTATTAAGTATATACTGACATCTAAGTACGCATTTTAGCAGTAGATAATGGTATAATTATTATGTAGGAGGTTGAAACACATTATTTTGTGTTAAGGTTGCTTACCAATATTTGCTACATAATCAAAAATTGGACAACAACCTTTCATTTTTTGTTATATTTTGCTTGAACATATACTTAGAAAGTAGAATTGTAGGCTGTTAAGTAAGTTTTTGAAGTTGCAGACCTGCTAGAATGTAGGAAAATTGTAGGGAAGAAGGGTGGATGAAATGTTATATATTTAGGAAGAATGCTACTATCATTTTATTTTTGCCTATGATCAATTCCTTATTACTGCTGCTCCTTGTTCAACTACTTTCTTATTTTTACTGATATGAATTATTTTTAGGATCATATAATGCCCATATATTTTCAGGGAACACTGATATATTAAGATTAAATACATTAGAATACCTATCTCACATAGATTTATCACAGTTGCATAACAGCATGATTACACCTTACATTACAGTTAGATAAACAACCGAAAAGACAAACATTACCATACATAAAATTGACCTGTAGCAGAATGCATTCTTTTTCACATAGTTCTTTCTATTGTCTGTAGCTGTAGCTGTTATGACAGTCAAAAACATCATTTGACATTATTGTAGAATATTCATGTCTAACTCTTCATCATATGAATTCCACCATCTAAAATATTCACATTCATTGCCGTGAAAATATAGCTTATTTGGATTTTCAGTTGATTCTGAAATCCTTATTAGAGCTTTCTTTCTGCAATAGCATCGACGATTCTTAAATCTTATAATACAACCATTCAAGTTTTTCTTCATCATACCTCGCCATGCAACTCCATTGTGTGCCATTTGAATGTAGTCTGAATTGATGAAATAAATATTTTATTCCTCTTGTAATCTTGGTTTTGTCTCCTTGGTATTATAGAATAATCTCTATCTGTGTCTTCCTACTGTTATGGCTGCCCTATGACCGAAATGATCATTATGAATGAGGAATGAATGGATGTATTTTGAAGTGTAATTGTTGAGTATGTTGGCAATGCAGATTATGAATAAATCTCTCGTATTCTTTAAGATGTGGGCAGTGTAGGTTATGTTGGATGGATGTGATTCTACAGGGTGTGTTTGAAGCTATGATTTTGTACAGATTGTTGGCAGGTTATATACATGTGTGATTGAAGGTTTTGAATTTATAGCCATTGGGCAACAGCTAAAATTTTTAATTTGTCTGGTCACATGTATATAAAAAAAATAAATAAATAAAATCAAAACTGAAGACTCAATAACTGATCCTCCGAGATCATTTCAGTCATTTTTAATAATAATAGAATCTGGTTCAACTCATTTTCAGTCACATGCTAACCAAACAAATTATTACAAAGCGAACAGGAATTATTATCAAGTTGGTAAACAATAGATCAAGTACAACTAAGGGTAGAAATGTCATTTTGCATCCAATATTAACTGAAACTGCTTTTCAATAATGAAACCATTTCTAATTTTACATCTAGGAGTATTTTATTACAAACATTTGAAACCAACAGATATTTACAAAAAGTTAAAAAAAAAAGTGTTTTATAATTTACGCATTCGAGTTCATTAGTTAAACGATAATAACGGTGGTACACTAAGACCATCTACAATTTAAATTTGGACAAGTTATGTAAACGGATATGTCTAACAACCTAAAAAAAAAACACTAAAACATAAATAATTTTTATGTGAAGAATAACAAACCATTAATGATAATTAGTTTTGATTAATGAGAAATATTAGAAGTATATATTTATGGATATTTTCAGTTCTTTGTAAATATTATATATATATATATATAAATTAGTATGAACGGATTAGAATTTTAAAAATTTTATTATTTTTTTTAAAATAATAAATCTAATTGGAATTACATCGTCTTAAAAATATAATAACTTATAGATTACTTTTATTTATAGGTTTTTAAATTTCTATTTAAAAAAAATTACATAAATATAAATTATTCAAATTTTATATTAAATTAATGAATCAACAAAAATTAAATTTTAAAATATAATTAAAATTAATATTTTAATTATTAAATATTTTAAAAGAATTAGATTTATATTTAATTAAAATATTTTAATTATTAAATATTTTAAAAGAATTTACTAATTAAATATACTAATATATATCTTGCTATTTAATGTTATTTTCGTAAATTTACTTTTTTTAAAATATATTTTTATTATTTATTTTAATTAAATTTTATTATTACCACGTAAATTTCGGTATTTAAATGTATGCATAAGGTATTGCATACTAAAGAGTCAACACCACCCTCACTTAAGGTATTCACATATTTGGAGAAACTTGTATGGAGAAACTTGTAAAAAAATCTACAAAGCATAAAAAAAGGAAAAAACAATGTTCGTTATTTTAATTCATTTTTAAAATTTTCACTTAATATGATTAAAAATAAAAATATCTCAATTTTATATATATATATATATATATATTACAAAATTTCATTTTGAAATAAAAAAAAAAAAAACTACTGGAGAAGCTTATTCTACTTTTAAATTTTTTTTCTAAATTGATTTCAAATTCATTTAAAAAAAAATGAACTCCGAATGAAAAAATGGAAGAATAGTCTCCATAATTTGGTCGAAATATGTATTACGCTATGGTTGATCAATAATTAAGAATAGAATCAACTTATGAAATGAAACTGTCCCACAGATGTAACAAGTCCACATACTAAAGCCAATACCCCTGCAATCCAGCAATTTTAAACTACCAAGTCAAAATTGGTTGAGTGTACATTGTTAACAATAAAATACAAATCATTGCCAGAAGACATTGACATTTACGCAACTAAGTGCAGCTCCTACAGAACACTGTACCGTCGGAAAAAGGGGAAACTAAACAGTAATGAAAATTTGAACTCGGACTTTGGACGCACTTTTCTTGTATCAGACAATCAAAGCCTTTCCATCATCGGATGTATATTTTTATCACAAGTTGTACATGAAAATATGAACAAAATTAGTAAGACAAGAAGTTCAGAGTGGTATACCAGAACCAAAGACTCCAGATAACTCTATGGATAGAATTTATCACATCAATGTAATTTCAATAGGCCTGCAAGTTAGTCACACATAAGAGAGAGTTGTAAAGACCATGTCAGCTGGGAATCCAGTCCTAACATGCACACCAAAAACAAAAACAATGACAATTAGTTTGGAAACTACTTTTTTTGCTACTACCCTGGAACACAAAATCACACCAAAAACCTTGCACTTACTAATTTCCAAATTGCTTTGACGGACTAGGATTTCCGAAATGTGGGAAATTGTGCTAAACTATGTTTACACTTGACCAACATGAGTTTTCATTAATATACAGTATGACTCATACTAATTCTTTGGAATTTTCAACTAATGAGCAAAATCAGTAAATGAATTTCTAAGTGCACTCCCTTTGAACTAACCTTGGTTTTGATTTCAGTCAAAATCTTTCATATATTTGGGGTCAAACATTTATTATGAGCAATGCTCATGAGAAACAAACACCAAACACAAGTGGAATGTGACAATAATGACATAAATGCAGGGAATGCAAATGTCATTCATATTATTAGCATGACTGAAGAGCTTTAAACTTAAAGAGATTTGTCATGGTGTCGCCTACCTTGAGAAAGTATAGTATATTAAAAAACTAGAGAAGAAACTGCTATGATAGGAAGAAGAAACGCAATGATCAAAGTAATTTAGTAAAGGATACAAAAGAAGGATATAGGTGTAGCAAAAAGTGTCGAAGCCTGATGACTTCTTACTGCAATGTTGGGGGAGTAAATCATGTCAAAAACAAATCTTCTCTTGATAGATACCACATTTAGAAGAATGAACACAGCTTAGATGACTTACCAAATTGTGAAAATGCATAGGAGAGGATCTTTCGCAGTATAGAGTATCCTTTCTGCAGCTATTTGCATTTAAAACTTTATTCAGGTGGAATGTCCTTGTTTCCATTCACAATATCATATTCATACCAGTCATGAGATTGTGAAGGATCATATCTATCCTCAAAAGCATTTGGTTCATGAGAAGGTGTGTTGCTACCATGAGTGATTCTTTCATTTGTATCTGACACCAAATATGATCTATCATTGTAGTATGACCTGCTAGAAGATGACCTTTTCACCTTATTATGCTTGCTTCTAGACAAATTCTCATTTTCCCGCTCCTTCCGGCTACTATTTCGCTCATAAGACCGATCACGACTTCTGTGTCTTTCTGAGCTCCTGTCATGATATTCTCTGCTATATTTTTCTCTATGAGTGCTACTTCTGTGATCTTCTAAATGATCTGGGTGCCTAAAAGAATCTCGTCGGGATTGGTCATTTCTACGTGAATCCTCAATACCTATTGATTTGAAATCATAATCACACTGAAAATGTTCCCCGTCATACTTTGGACCTACACTTGATAATTCAGAAGAATAACACTTGCTAGTCCTGTGATCGTCAGCATCCTTATAATATGAAGAGAGCTCAGATGAAAAGATTTCTCCTTCATCTCCTTTCTCAAAACACCCAATTCCTCCAGCTTTCTTGATTTCTTCCATGTAATCCTCTATTATATCTCTTGTAACCTAAGTGATATCATTGAACATTTAAGTAAACCATGTGCAAGTAAAGGAACTGCAGATAAGACCAGCAAGAGAAAAGTAACATGAATAGAACTATCATATGTACCAGGCCAACTCTATAGGGTATTACTCCAATAACTATTGCATAACAGATTAATCAAATTATATAGAGTTAGAATCGGGTAGTAAATATCTTCAAGAGGGAGAACAGACATTTATAACATAAGATGCCTAATCTATATTATCACCATTCAAGGATAAGAATATTCAAATTAAGATATATCTAATGAGGAAAAGAACAAATAAACCCTCATAATGAGGGCAGAGGAGTAAGGAAAACACTAGAGATCTCATGATATGTTATATAGTTGCTCATTCAATAATTAAATGTCTATGCAATCTAAAATTCACAGCACTAATAGCTTGAACATGAGATGATTATCAAGCATAAAAGATCTGAGTATATAATGCACAAGTTCATGAAAACAGTACGAACTTAAATCACAATATCTGGAAACATAACAGTTGGAAATTTGAATGTGTTGCTTTGCCCTGATATTCTTATATGCTTAAGAGTAGCAAAAGGAAACTCTCATATTACACTTGAACGCATGCATTTAACCAGCTAAAATTTGCATTAATAGCATATCATGGCAACAGATGTTATATACCAATGACATCAACTAATCACGATAAAAGATTCTACATACCTGTAGAGTTGTTCGCTTCACCTTCTTTCCTCGATATGATATTCTTCGGCGTTTGTAATCCCTCTCTTCAGCCAATAGTTCCTCTCTTGTCTTGGCCTTATTTGTTTCCTGATAATAATAAAATATTTGTGAATGAAAGTTCATCAGATATACTTTTTTGCCTTGATAAAGTAAATCGGATCATATGCCAGCCAGATACTGTGAGTACATAAAAAAGACTACTAACGGCAGATTAATGTCTGAAAATAAATGTTTAGTTCATAAAATTATACGTCCACTGGAATGACATGAAGCAACAACACAAGCAGAGAGAAATAATGCATAAGCATAATGTAACAAGATCAAACCAGTTATGTTTTCCACGATTTAGTTGATTTATGATAGCTTACTTTGTGCCTAGTTAAAAGCTAACCATCTTTTATAATTGATGGCAATATCTATGAATAAAAATCAGTTCCCAACAGCGATTTAACTTACAATGAAAGAAACAAATGATTCCCGCTTAGTACGTTAAAAACCTACATACCTGGTTCATTGAATGTTGCCGGGGAAGTCCATCGTGCTCAATTATAGGTCTATAGTTTGGACGTCTCTTCCTCTCCTCATCAGCTCTACTTGAAAAGTATAAATGCTCAGCCATTCTACAGATAAAAAAACATGGTATCATTAACAGAAAAGAAGATAGTATTAGTGATCATATCATCAGAAAGCAAAACCAGCTGTCTTATAACCAAAGTTGACATAACCCAATTTTACATAAAATAACAGAAAATTTCCATAGTGCCACTGCAATAATCATAAACTGGAGATCTTAAGATCGTTCAACAAGCAGCTATCGAATAACAAACCAAGCACAAATCAACAATGAGCAAGAGCACAAACAATAAAGTTGATGTCAGTGACAAACCGCTGATAACTGGTTAGTGGTTGAGAGGCTCTTAGTGCCCTAATCTTTTCTTCAAGCCATAATCGCTCATGCAATGCAGCAATTGCAGCTGCCACTTGGGACACAAAAATCACCTTACTATCAACAGTTCCACCCTCTTCGACGTCGCTGCTTTTATCCCTTTCTTCTATTTTGAGACTTTGGACATTATTGTTATCAGAAATTAAATTTCTCTGACCACACCCAAAATCAAAAGACCTGGTCTGATTCTCATCCAATGAAAATAACAACTTTGATGCACTCTCTAACACACAGTGCTTAAACATGCTAATAGCAAACAATTTTCCATTCACATCTCCATATAAAAGGCCAAGCTGTGAACCCAACCATGTCAAAGCTTGAGTCAATAAAGGACACTCAAAACTCATGCTCTTCAAAGCCAGCCTCTCCTCTCGCTCCTTTGCTAACTCAAGAAGCCCAGAAGCTTCCTTCACAACAGCTCTCAGACACAAATCAACAAGCACCAACAAATGATCCCTAATAAAAACATCAATTACAACACCATACCGTGGGGAATTGACTAATAACCATTTCTTGAAAGCACAAACTCCTAACATTCTCACTCTCGCAATCGCGCAAACTACATTGAAAGAACACACATTTACGTACTCATAATCACTCCAACCCTCAACTTCCCTGTTAATAAACCACAAATCAGAAGCTAAACCCCTAAATCCCACTTCACCAAAACCCTCCACCTTCCTTTTCATATCACCTCCATCACAACACACAACATTATCACATTCAACAGACAAAAAACCAGGCAATGTAAAAGTCTTCTTACTAGTATTACTTCGAGTAGCATCAACATCGGATGACGAAACCACAGCAGGGCAGTCCTGATAAAAGAAGCTAGAATACCCAGAACAGGAGAGGTAATCGTCTATTGAAAAGCAGAGGTCTTGAGTGAAATCTGGGAGAGTGAAAATGGTTTTGTGGTGGTAGGAAGAAGAGGAGGTACGGAGGGTAGTTTGGTAATTTGGGGGGTCGATAGAGAGCGGTAGCGGGCAACGGAGAGTGTGGAGGAAAAGGGATTCAGGAGGCATGAGATGGTGGGGGTTATAAGGGCAGGGAACAAATTGGTCATTTGAGGGTTTTGGCGGGAGGAATTGAGGGTTTTGTAGGGTTTGGTGTGAAAGAGTGATCAGATTCTTGAGAGAAGAGAGAGCTGTTGAGAGATCAGGTGAGGTTTGAGAGGTCGATGGAGATGGAATCATGGAGTGAGTGT
Source organism: Cardiospermum halicacabum (assembly GCA_031304145.1). Classification (NCBI taxonomy): domain Eukaryota; kingdom Viridiplantae; phylum Streptophyta; class Magnoliopsida; order Sapindales; family Sapindaceae; genus Cardiospermum; species Cardiospermum halicacabum. The sequence continues at coordinate 40,260,755 of CM062389.1, read as the reverse complement.
ATGCAGAAGCAGAGAAGAAGAAAATGGAATGGAGAAACAGAAGTACTGTTCAACGCCAAGCGGGTCGTATACGTTGCTTTCAAACCATGTTAATAAACATTATGAAGCCGAATTTTTATTTCTGGATGTAGTCCGCTATTCATTTCCGAGCCAGAGCCAGTCCGGATCCCAGCCTAAAGTACAACTAGACTGAAGTCCAAACCCAAACCTCCAGCTCAAACATCCAATTGTTTCATACGACCCAAATTTAATAAGAAGCCTCTCTCTCAACTAAGAAGTGTCTCAACTATCAAATAGGAGAGAACTCTAAGGCTCTGTTTGGTAATTTTATTGGGAATGAGTTTGGAATCAGGAATGAACACAGAGGGTTTGGTTTCAGGTTTTATTCCTATAGCTGTCTGTTTGGTAATTTATTTTGTTTTATCAATTCAAACCAGTCTGAAACCTTCACCCGGTGTTTGGTTCATCTTGATGAAACCAACACATCTTATATATTAAAAAATTGTTAACAATAATTCAAATATTAAAAATTAAAGATATCAAACATTTCACAATTTGATCATCAATCATTATCATATATCATGATAAGTCAAATCTTTCCAAAATGCCAACATCCAAAATACATATTTAAGATCAAATATTCATTCTATAAATATTCATCATCAAATTTCCATAGTCAAATTTCCATCATCAAAAAAAAAAAAGAAAAAAAAAAGAGTAAAACATCCAAAATCCAAAACCAAGTTTTTCAACATTTATTCAAGACCCATGAGACATCAAAAAAACCAACACATTGACCAAAATGTTATCCAACACCCATGAAAATCTAAAGTTTTTCTACATCAATCAAGGTTGTGATCCTAGGAGTTCAAGAACAATTTTTATCTTCCACTCCATTGTGGGACTTGAGTAGAAGACATCCAGATCACTAGTACTTGATGACAACAATTTGGTTATCTTTATCACTTGACTTCTCATTAGACCCGGATTTCCATAACATCATTGACCAAATTTTTCTTACGATCCATCACTTCTTTCTCTCAACTCATCAACAATTGTTCATGCTCTTGTGTAGTTGTCATGGCATTCGCAATAGCAGCAAGATGAGTATTCATATCCTTCATAAATCCGGAAAATTCACCAGAAATATTATTAGTGAAAGAAAAATCACTTTCGATGCTTGTTGTCCTAGCTTTCTTTTTTTTTTTTTTCCATCTTCTTTATTCTCCTTTATCTTTTCTTAGAAGAAGAAGCTTGTGGTGAAAGATCCTCAATAGGGGTGGAGGTTTCTTTCTCTTTGCCCATAGAATTATCTTGACACTCGTCTTCACCTAGATTCACTAGTTCATTCTCAAACAAGTTGATAGATTTATCCGGCAACTCACATCTTGTGCCGTTAGCTCTATCAATCCCAAATACAATATCAAGTTTTTCAAGATAAGGGAAAGAATAATTCCACAATCCTTTTGCTTTTGGATATTGCTACAAAAAGAAAAAAAATATATTTCAACTTCTTTCTAGGATTAAATATAATGTCAATTACATGACATAAATATAATAATACCTTACAAAAGTCTTCGTAAGCTTGCTTCTCATAAGTGATGATGCTTTTCTCATCATCCCATTTGAATCCCGATCTCATCAACATTTCATCAATGACACTATGCTTGTCTTTGAACCACTTGACTTTAGAGTCAATATGCGGCATTGCCTTCAACTCATACCCGGGACATTCTTTTTCAACCATTTCCGCTAATTTTACCATGAAACCATTCTTGAATCCCCCTTCTCATTTCCAAGAAGGATCCGCACTTAAAGTTACCAATGCGTCAACCAATGCCTTTTCTTCATCTTTGGTCCAAAAACGCTTATTCTTACCTCTTCCTAGAAGTTGAGTTTGACTACTATCCATCCTATAATTCATAAAAAATATAGAGAAAGATAGAGAAAGAAAATCAATTCAGATCAACCAAGATATGTATTTCATAACACTACAACATAGAGAAAGAAAATCAAATCAAATAATTCATAACATTTAAAGCAAGTCCTTCATAACATTACAAGATAGGAAAAACAATCAAAGTCAATACTTTATAACATTACAAGATAGAAAAAAAATGTCAAATGAAAGCAAGTTTTCATAACATTAAAATTAAAAAAAAAAATCAACGACTGCGCCATTCATCAAACATAGTTTGCGCCATATTTTGTCCAAAAATTGTCCACCCATTCGATGCTTCAACTTGAGTAATATGTTCCACATATTCATCAACATCATTATCAACATCTTCATCCCCTACATCTACTTCATAGTCTGTGGGCATACTTTCTAATCAAATTGTGTAATAAAGCACACGCGATTACTATACGCAGTTCGAATAGGAAAAAAGGACGGACTCCTAGGAATAGCCCATCTTCCTTTCAATAGACCAAAACATCTTTCAATCACGTTCCTAGCCTTAGCATGTTTCATGTTGAAATATTCTTGAGCATTAACTGGTTGCCTATCACCCCACTCATTTAGATGATATCGAACACCTCTATAAGGGGCAAGAAATCCATCACAATGGGTGTAGCCACCATTAACCAAGAAATAAAAACCTTGACATAAAAAAATCGATTATTATTTTGAAAACCAATATAATAACACTACTCTTATCAATGGTTGTTATTACCTTGGGGGACTTTTAACCCATTTGGTCTAGAAAGTGCATCTCGAAGGACACGACCATCATGTGCAGAACCTTCCCAACCCGGCATAATGAATATAAATTCCATATTTGGTGTGCATACCCTTAAAACATTCATAGCAAGATTACCTTTTCTTGTTCGATACCTTGGTCTATTCCCATTCTTTACATGAACGGTAACTAATGTGCCATCTAAGGCTCCTAAACAATTCTACAAAAAAATTCCAACCAATGGTTAACATGAGTGTCTTTAAGTTATTAGATTAATAATCAAAAGTTAAATGCAAAACACATTATGTACCTTAAAATATTTCCACCTACTATCTTCACAATCCTCTGATATTGGGGTAGGCTTTTTGAGTAGATGGTTATGAAGCTTTAGAACAGCCATCAGACATAAATTAAAGTACCTACTCACACTATCTCCACTTCTACAGAAATAATCGACTACAGACCTATTTTTTCTATGATGAGCTAATGTATAAAGAAACATAGCCACTATTTCTTCAAGAGACATATTTTTAGTTCCCATCAATCCTCTAATATCTATTACCATTTCACATAAAACATAAATAGTGTTCCTATTAACACGATGTTGGTTCCTACACACAACATCAATGTCTCTAATCAATGTATTTAAATTATATAATCGTTGACTTTTCTTATCCATTTTACGGTATAATGCACGATTAACCCTACGACAAGAGGCATTCAAAGCAATTATAACCATATACATGACAATAGCAATATTGATAGAAATGATAACATTTAAAAGCAATGTCTTTTGTGATTTCTTCTTCTTCCTTATCAATGATAATCCATCATGCTCCATTTCTATAAAAGCATATTCACATGTCCAAACATAGTTGAGATAGTCAACTAATTGAAGCAAAATATGAAAATAGCAACACAAATCCTACTTCACAATAGATAAAAGTACTTAGAACATAAGAATGATTTTAAGTAAAAAAAAAAAGAAAAAAAAATGCACTGACCTTATTTTAGAGATGCCGCCGGAGTACAGGGATGCGCCAGAGTATATGGATGCCGCTGGAGTACAGGGATGCCGGAGTTCGCCGCCGCCGCCACAAGATAAGAGGGGAGAGGTTAGGGTTAGGGTTTTCTCAAATGGGGATGGGGAGGTTTCAAATGATGGTTTCAAAATGAAACCCACCCCTTATTTCAGGTTTGGGGTTAGAATAAGGGAGGGGTTTCAGACAGGTTTCGACAATCGGTTCGATATCTTACTAAACACCCGGTATCGGTTTCAGTAGTTTAAAACCATTACTTCATCCCCTTGTTTTCCAAAACAAATGGGGCCTAAACTCTACGGAAATTCATTTGCAAAAATCTTGACAGATCATATTGTTAGTTATCTCATACTCTTATATCAATTGAGATTGTTTTCTTGTTTACGAAAATTCTATTAAAATTGCTACTTAGATGCTTTCCAATTTCCGATTACACTTTAGTATCTTTTCACGATCTCGATCACTGTCTTATTCGTGATCTATACAACTTAGTGTTCATCGGTGTTTTTACTAGACCGTAACATCTTTCCTAAAGGAGCCATTCTATTTAGAAAGTCATTTATTTTCTTAATTTATTTTTTAATTAAATTTATTTTACGTTCAAGGTTGACATAAGTGTCAGAGTGCCTACGGTAGACTGTGGTAGATAGTTGGCGATAGGTGGAAGATAGATGGCGATTCTATTGATGAAAGTATCGCCACCAGGAAGCAAGCAAAATTCAAGCATGTTTCCTGGTGTGTAGCACAGGGAAGCAAATTTTGGCTTCCCAGTATTGCACACCAGGAAGCAGACTTGAATATTGCCTGCTTCCGGGTGTTAATACCGGAAAGCTGCTGGATATATTTTTTTACTATTAAAGGGTAAAATGGTCATTTTGGTCTATTTTTTGCAAAAAAAAAAAAATTAAAAAGTTTAGTTTTGTAAAAATTTTAATGTTAGATTTAAAATATAATTTTTTTTAAAAAGCTCAAAAGTGCAAATGACCCTTTTTTAAAAAAAAATAATAATAATAGGCTATCCAAAATGGTATAAACAACCTAAGGACCAGAGAAATGGAAATCAATCTAGCAAAGTTTATGCAAATGTAGTTGTAATAGCTGAAAAAAAAAACTCATCAAATAAGGCAAGTAGTACTACATAAGCATTGAGTTCATCATCAAATACTCAGATGTCTGTCATGATACAATAAGAAGTTGCAAAATATCCCAGCAGCTTGAATCCTAACCTTCTGAATATAATTAACATGATAGATTCAACAAGTTACTCTCAGCATTTTGCATTAAATGCTTTGACATCAAGTAATATGGAATCATGGATTCTAAATACTGGAGGTTCCAATCATATATCAGGCCATATTAGTTTGTTTGACTCAGTCTATAATTTGAAGATGACTCTTAAGGTTATATTGCCGAATGGTTCTTTATTACTTGTAACTAAGGCTTGACAAGTCTCAATCTCCCCAAAACTCATTCTTCTTGACGTTTTCTATATACCGGAATTTCATTTTAATCTCATATCAATACCTAAACTCACCCAAACTAAACACTTTAAGTGCATATTTCTTTGTCCTTTTTGTATCTTGCAGTGGCATCAGTCTGAAGTTGTTATTGCTATTGGAAAGTTATACATACTGGAACAGAATAAGAAGCTTATGAATCTTGCAAGTGGTCAGGTTTCTCCCAATCTATCTTCTACAGTTATGGCTAGTAATAGTTCTTCTAACAAAATAAAACAAGCTAGTCTTGAATGCAATGTTTCAAAACTTTAAAATAACCGTCTTGGTCATGTATCAGATGTTATCATTAAGAAAATTTCTTAGAAATCTGATGTTTTCAATTCATCTTAAATAAAATCCTGTACAGTTTGTCATGTTTCTAAACAACAACGTATTCCTTTTATTAAAAGTACTGCTATTGCATCACAAATTTTTGATATTGTGCATAGAGACTTATGAAGTCCATACAATCATTCATCTATATCAGGATCACCTTATTTTGTAACTTTAGTTGATGATTCAAGTCGTATCACTTGGATTTATTTTATGAAAACATAAATAAAAAACCACAAAAATCTTATCTAATTTCGTCAAGTCTGTCCAAACATAACGTACACATCAAAACTTTTAGATCAGACAATGGCATTGAGTTTACATCTTCATCCTGTTAAGAGTTGTTTCTTTAAAAATGATATTTTTTTTATAAAAAATCAGCCCCTATACAAAATGGAAGAGTAAAGAGAAAATATAAACATCTTTTGAGTGTTGCTAGAAGCATTCTGTTTCAAGCAAATTTACCCTTAAAATTTTGAGGAGATGCCTTGCAAATCGTTGTCTATATTGTGAACAGATTACCTTCTTCAATATTAAACTTCAAAACACCCTTCGAGATTCTAAATAAAAAGGCACCAGATTATGAGTTTATGAAATGTTTTGGCTTCTTATGTTATGTAACAAACACATATCCTCATTTGATGAGAGATTCTCTGAGTGTATATTCATTGGGTACATACCAGGGTACAAAGCCTACAAAACATATAACATCAGAACTCATAAAATACACATCAGTAGAGATGTGATATTCTATGAGAACGATTTTCCATGTGTTGATCAAATACCTCTTTCTTCTTGTTCCTTGCCAAAACCTGATCCTTTTGATGATCATATTGAGAATCCAAGTGATTTAGGAGACATCATTAACAATCCTTTGTATGATTTGGACAACACAAGCATGTTGTCATTAATGACATGTCAAGTTCAGAAAATGAACTTTTTATTCATTCTATTATTCTCTCCAGTTCAAATATATCAAATTTTGATCCTATCATTCATAATACTGATCCTGAGATTGATACATCTATTCCTAATGATATTCCTGTAAATGTTCCAAACACTTTATATTTATAAGATTTGGTTTTAATTTATCTACTATGAAGACCACAACTAAAATCCCCTTTTTAACGGTGGTGTAGTTGCACACAGTAGATGGTATGGAATACCTTATCCTACTTATATCTTAATACAACACTTACTGCAAATTTGCTAGCATCACACATTATTTCAAACAAGATGTCCTCATCAGGTGAAATAATCATTAGAACAAAAACTAATTTTCCTTGTTGAGTGTAGGTAAATAATTCTCATCAAAACAAAAGAGTAGATTCTTTTTCAAGCAAATAACTTCCATTGTTAGAAATTTTTGAAAAAATAACAAATAAATCTCTTAGAAAAAGAAATATGTCAGAAAGAAATTTTTAATTTTCCTAACACAAACAAGGAGGTAATTTTTCAATGACCTCTATCTAATTTTAACCATTTAACTAATACTTTTTTTAAAAAAACTTTTCATTTAATTGAAAAAAAGTGAGATTTTTCCTAATTCAAAACTAAATTAGTCTCTTCATATAACTTTAAAGGCACACAAAAATTTTTTAAACAAAAATCATAATGTGAACCAAAATAGAGAATTCATCCAAAAAAAAATTTCCATACAATTTTCAATCATGTAAGAAAAGATTGCTATCAAAATCAAGCATGTTTGACCTAAAGTGATATTTGGATTAGTTGTAGCAAGTTTCTGTCATTTTATCATAAAGGTTGCAAATGTGATCAAAGTATGTGAAATCTGATGATTGTTTATAAAATTAGTAGTCGACTTGCAAACATATAAAATTAGTAGTCGACTTGCAAACATATTGGACAAGCGATGATGCTGTTAAAGCAGAGTCATTATAATAATTTTTACCACAAATCAAATTTCTTTAACATTATAGTGAAGAAGTTATAATATTTATTTATTTTTTTAATAAATAAAATTCTTCACTTTCCTACACAAGTTTAAGAATTGACTGGTGGAGGCGAACGAGGTGGTACAATACATACACAAAGGAAGTTATCGCATATCGATATGCTCCTCTTACCTCTTAAACCTAAACAATATTTCCTGCAATCATCATCCATATTGCAAATAAGCCCTTGCGAGAGGGTGATAGCTGTCATATTTAATTAAATAGGTTAATACAAGTAATAAAACATGATTATAATTTAAAAATAAAAATAAAATCTCACCTTAAATAATAATAAGAAAAAATAGAAGGGTTGAAATGAAAAAAATTATTTCCCATCTCGGGCTAAAAAAGAAAGATAAAGAGTTGATGTTTTAGTTTAATTTGAAGGAGTAATTAACTTGTTAGGTTATAACTTTTTAGAGGGCAGTTTCACTTATTTATAATATTTTGTTGGATTTGTTTATTAAAAAAATAAGGTGTTAATTTTTTATTTTTAAATATTTGAGTATTGAACTTTAATTACATAAAAATTTAAACACTATTTGCTAGGATGCATAATTTAATTACTACTAATTTCATGGTTAAGAAAATTTTTCACGGATGAGTTGTTAATCAATTACATTATTTATGCAAAATTTTAAATTATCAGGAAAAGAAAAATTGATACTAAAACATAGTGGTATGATTTGTAAAACTACTCTTTTATATATATATATATATATATATGATAATAAATTATATTTTCAAGAAAAAAAGACTTTTATTGATTAAAAAAATAGTGTAATACATCATCAATATTTTTTTATTTTACAATATTTTATTTTAATATGTTAAAATATTTTTAAAGCATGTGATTGGAGAAAAATGTCAAGACATCAATCAAATATTGGGAAGTAGAAATCCACTTTAATTTAAATTTAGTAGCATTATCACTGGTTGTATAGTAGTGTTTGTTTGGATGAGTTTTTTTTTTTTTAATTTTTCTTATTTATTAATTCTTAATTTTAATTTTTATAATATAATTAAGTCTATTTTCATTTTCAATTTAGGTAATTGACATGGTTAAATTTATTGATGAAATGTGGCCGATATTTTTTTTTAATGAAAATGACTTGCCAAATAGTTAAAGTTGTTGAAAAAATTATTTATAAAATAATCAAACAGTAACAACTTATGTCATAACATAATCAATAGGTTTAGACTTAAAACCATCATACAAAATATAAAAAAAATAAAAAAAATATCATATTAATATATGCCTAGATTCCTCCTCAACTTGGAGCTATTAGTCAACTTAAGTAGCCTTATTAGTACGATCTTGTCAGCTTTGGGTTAGTGTCGAGCCTGCACAGATTTGTTCTTAAATACCACCACTCAGAAGGCATCATACTAGTGTTCTCTGGATACTTTATGTATAAGAGATTGTTCCATTGTATTACTGATGTAATATTAAGTTTGACACCTTAACAATCATAATCCTTGTAAAATCAGGGGCGATCTCATCTTAATCTTCCAAAGGCTGAAGCTAGATCTCCATCAATCTTCTCTATCACGTACTTGGTAGAAGATGAAGTTGTCATCTTTTAACCCTAGATTGCATGCAGAAGACTCAAACGTTACTCTGATATCAATTGTTACACCACAAAATCATATAAAGTACAACATAAGAAAAAGGAATGCAAAGATTTAATAAGGTTAAGCAAATAATGCTTACATCCTCGAGGCAAGTAAGAGGGAGGATTTTATTATGAAGAAAGTTGTACAAAGGTTACTTTTTCGAATTAGGGTTTTCCCTATAAATACCCAAAATTAGAAGAAAATAAGGCACAAACTTGGAGGGCTGAGCACTTCCCAACTTTTTCTCCTTTTCAGGTCACACCGCGAGCTTATCAAAGTCAGATTCACCAACAATTCAAGGCAAAATAATACCATACTTCAATGAAATATTTAGTTATGAAATAATACCACATTTTAATAACATACTTGATTATTATTATTCTTATAATTTAGTTATTATTATTTTTTGTAACGAAATTGGATAATTGAGAATGCTTATTTAGAATTACCAAAGTGGATAGTTTTATTATTTATTTTAGTTTTTTTTCGAAGATTTTTATAGGACAATAATTTTTATAATAGCAATAATTAGAAATTTAAATTTAAATTTTTATATTTTACAAATTTGATTATCATTAACAAACAAAAATTGTGCAAATATTAAAAATGGCCTAAATAAAAAAAATAAATTTAGAGAGTACACATTTACAAAATTCAATAAAATTATAGTTATTTTTAATTAAACATTTCTTATTTTTATTTTTAGTAACAGTGCTAAAAGCAAAATGGTCTAGTTAAAATATCTTACTATGAAAATTAAATTTTCAATGGAGGAGAAAAATAGAGATTTTTTAAAAAAAAAATAATAATTGTGTAGTATCGAGAGAATACAATTACAAATTTAAAAATTAAGGTTATTTTCTTCATTTCAATAAAAATTGAACCAATTCTTAAATAATCAACTTATAAAAGCATCTCGTAATATGCTTTTCCAAATCCGATTATTTGATAAGCAAATTGTTAAATAATCACCTTTTTGATATATCCCAAACACTCCCTACGAAAAAAAAATTCTTTAGTGATGAAAATTTTCATTACTAAAACTCAAAATTTCACCACAAAAGCTTTAGTGTGAAAATTATGATAATAAAATCCGTCAGCGATTGTCACGTCAATAACTAGGATTAAATAAAATTTATTTTGTTATTTGACTGATTTTGTAAATATTTTTAAAATGGGGTAAAGTTTTGAATTCAAAAAACTCTAGTGGGCTAATTTGCAACTTTACAGTGGTTAGGTGAAAAATCTAGATTTTATTCTCTGAATTCCAAAGCCACTAGAAAACACTATTTCATTGCCTTTATGTGCTCTCTTGCTGTCTTCCCGAACTTTGCAAACCAAACTCTAGCCGACATTAAGGTTTCACTCCACTATTTTCAATCTGTTCCCAGGAGAGTGTTCTTGGACCATATTTCTCGTGTGTCCTCATGTTTGTTTTCTACATTACAATGTAAGTTTTGTGGTGTGTTCTCTATTTGAGTTAGGATTTGTCGAAGAGAGGTATTTCAAATGTTTTAGAATCATTCTTGAGGCCTCTGAACACGACTCTAAAACCCTAACCTTCCAAATCCAATTTTTTTTTGAGTCTGTTATTGATTTTAGTTTGTTGTTTTTTAGGCGACGAAGTTGGTGACCGCCAGCCGGAGCAGTCCTGCTATTGGATTAGCATTAGAGGTTAGTAACCATGTTTAAGCCCTAACCTATGTATGTTATTTCCTATTCTTTGCTGCATTGATATGGATTTTTAACCTAAAAATATAATGAAACGTGAATCTATAATCTGTGATATGAATGAGGCTTCTGAATTTTGCTGTTAACCTTGTTGTAAATGGTTGCTATGTGAATTGCTATGAAAATCTATTGAATGCTGAAATTATAATCTATTTTAATCTGAAAATAAAGCCCTATCCGAAGTATGATAGCAATAAGAACGGTATGCCGTAGGGATTAGATATATACATCAATACGTGAAAACATAAAGGCCTTGAATGCCTTCTGGATGTGACGACATCACTTTTTAGGATCTTTGATATATTTGTATGGAGCTTTGCTCAATCTGTCTAGGGTCTCCAACTTATTTTCTGGGGCTATGCTCACCTTTTATTTCTGTTCCTAATTTCGTTATTAAACTAAGGATGGGCATGATAATAATCTGAAAGATTCCGGCAAACATTGATGCACTCTGAAATTTGAGCATTTTGAACAATTAATCTAGCATCATCTGTTAAACTCTATAATGTGCATGGTAATTTGATATACTCTAGCATATATCTGTCATTCTCTGTAAATCTGATGTAATTTGAGCCTATTAAGATTGCTTATTTTGAGATTTGATGCATTCTGGACAAATAATCTATAGTATGTGAACCTGATGAACTATTATGTTTGTATTGATGAATTGTTTTGCTATTATTGAGTTAATATATAGCATTCAGACTAGATTGTTGCCTAACTGGTTAAATTGAAGAAGACCTTAAAAGTTGAAGTTAAAATGAACTAGACTTAGAGTAACAATTAATTATCGTCTAAGTCCTTCGTTAGTGTCAAGTCTCTTTTGGCGACATTGAAATGTAACTTTAGAAGTATCACTTAAGTCCATTGCCAAAATAAATAGAAGTTAGGCGAAACCTCACTAAAAAAATTAACCATTGCCAAACAGTCTCGCCAAAGCTTAGACGATATCCTTTTATAAGTTAAACTCTCACCAAATGCTTCACTAAGTTATTAGTGATACCCTTTTCAACGTTAAACTTTCACCAAGTTGCTTTGCTAGTGGTTAGGCGATGTTTCCTCATATTTCAACCCCTCGCCAAATCCTTCACCAAGATGTAGGCAATACCTTGAACACTCAGTAAAACTTCACCAAATTGTCTCGCCAAGTGGTGAGCAATACCGTATTCCTTTAACAAGTATTGCCAATCAGCCTCGCTAGAATTCAGGTGATAGTTTCTTCTTTTATCAGCTATCGCTAAGCACCATTGCTGGAAACTTTCTCAAAATTCAGTTATCACCAATTTTATTGACAACATTGTGGCACTACCTTCAACTATCGCCACAAGTATAGCCAAGCTCCTTTCCTTTTTCAATTTTCCTTTAAACGTGTTCTTCTTGAAATTACTTTTTCGAAAAGTTATAATAAGCCTGATTCGGACTTAAAACGAATAAGTTATGGTAATTTTAAGTTTAAAGTCTTTTCAGGTTTAGTCAATCTATTTAGCCACTGTAAGCTCTATTAGTTTTTTCCCGAATTAAACGCGTATTATTCATCCGAATCCGAATATTGTGTTTAAAACAGGTAAATCCAATTTAAACTTTTCTAGCCAAATAAAGGTGAGAGATTTGGCACCTATCCGAATAAAACGTTTGATACGCGTACGAACGTTTAAAAAGAATAAAAATACAAAAACATTTTTGGTCCTATTGATGGTTTTGATAGTAATAGTGATCATAAACTGTCTCTCTCGTAGTGGAGGTGGGTTATATCAAATCGTTTCAATGTTACGGATAGATTCATTGACACGAGAGCATGTAAGGACTTCAAGATCACGTTCTATTGATAACTTGCCTGGAATTTGCTAGATATGTAATCATCTGTTCATACATAAACCATTTTAACATGCAATATAACATTGTAGTTTGGAAGTATTTTTATGTGTATTGGTTTGATGACTCTCTCTGTGTTCTCTTATCAATAATATTGTTTTCTTAATCATGATGTTATGTAATAATTTATCAAGAATTGACAGGTATAAAGTTTGTGAATTACAGTAAATGAAAATTATAAAATTATATAGTCTTTTCTATAGAAATGAAAGACCAGTATGCAACTTGAGAGCTCTATTTCACTTATCATTTTTGTTATTATCCATCTCACTTGATGTAAAATCCCATCTACTCAAATAGATTAAAATAGATAAAAACATAAATTGATTTCAGTGAGTATTTTCTTCATGTTTGTACTTTTTCTTATTGTCCTATCTAATATGAAATTCTCAAACATTGAAATTCATCATCATTAGTAAGTAAAATTGTTATTTAAATGAAATCGGAGTTAAAGACTTAGTTATATTGATTATTTTTTTTCGTATTTATTTCAAAGTTGTTATTTATTTCATATTTAAACATTGAAATTCATCATCATTAGTAAGTATTCAAAATATTTATAAAAAATATATAATATAAAGTATCGAATTTTTTAAATCAAAACTGTATTAAATATATTTACGTCCGTATCCGTATTTTATAAGTTAACGGATTTTACTTTGAATATTTGACCGAAAATTTAAACTGAAATGCCGAATTAAATACGAACATTCCAAATACCGTGTAAGCACACGCTGTATTTAACTAATAGAGACTGTAAGTAGTAGAGGACATACTTGCTACTCAATAATAAACCCCTAGAAAGCTTTAGAAAAATTCAGAGCTGTTTAATTTCTTTTATACTTCTCTGTTTGCTTCTGTTTCAAGCATCTGATATGTTAGGTAAGTTAAGATGCCAAGATAGCTAAACAAGAATTTTTTAATCCAAAATGATCAAAATCTAACACTAGTTAAAATATGATAGATTTCATTACATGTATAGATATATAATGTTAAACTACTATTTGTTACCTTGGGTAGATGCTAGTGAAGTGTCTCCTTACTCCAAGACTCTTTACATAACCAGCTCATTAAACATCATTTTGCTGTGTTATTTACATTATTTCATGTATATTGGGATTGTAAATTTTAAGATAGAATGACAACTACTTAAGGCCTATTTGTGTAATATGTTGAAGCAGCTATCAGGTTGCTCCAATCTACACATTTTGAACCGCCCCGCACTGACGACTCTCACCTTAACTCATTTTATCGATAAAAAGGGATGAGATAGGTCAGGCTAGGCCAGACTTTTGGTTGAATAAGCCCGACCTATATTCTAATACTCCGGCCTGAGTTTGGCCGACAAGTCTAATGCAGGTTTGTATTATAGGTCTGACTTAACCTTTTTAAAGGCATGTTGGGCCTGTAAGCCTGTTAACAACTATTTATATATTATAAATAAGGTGTTGGACTTTATATTTATAAACAAAGTATTGAGTTTTAAATTTATAAACAAACTTGCCAATAGATTTAATAAATATAAATAATATATGGGCCGACCTGTTAAGTTTTGAAGGCTTTTACCATAGCTTGAGCCTGAGTTATTTAATTAAATAGACTTTTGAAAAAGTTTGAATCTAGCCTATTTACTAAATATGCCAGGCCAGGCCAAGCTGTAGGTCCCTAAAAGGTTGCTTGACCTATTCCACCCCTACCCATACCCTAAGTGTATATATATATGTCTTATTTTGTATTTATTTTGACCGAGTTGAGTCTTCTATCGTCTTCAACCTTGGTTTATGCTAAGGTTTCTTTATGTTTTCTATTTTCTTTGTAATTTCTATAATTTGTTAGTATTTGAGTCATATCTTTGTGATTGATTTTACTCTGTGTAAATGCTAATCTTTACTATCAATACAGAAATTTAAGGTCCATTCTTGAGCCTAATGTGGACTAGCCCGTTAGTGGGTAAACCACAATAAAAACTATGTGTTTTGTATGCTATTTCTATTATTTATTGGCTTGCATATATGTTTTGGTTTAGATTGGTGTATTTTGGTTTAAAGATTTGTAACATTCGTTATTTCTTCCTTTATGCATGTTTCATGCATCCTTCGATCTCTGGTTCCAGCTCTTTACGTAAATTTTCTTTAATAGTCTTTAGTTCCTCATCATTAATGCCATGCAAAGATCCCCCTCGTTCATATCGCGAGTAGCCAAAGATGTATTGGATCCTATTATGAATAGCCAAAAATTAATAAAAATAGCCCAGCATAACAAACCCTATACAATGGTGCTTTAAGTCCACAATTTATATTATATAAAATCACCACACCCATTGTGAACATAAAGAACTTACGAGTCTTAAACATAATAAAAGCGTATTAGTAACTAAGATTGTTAATAGATTTCAGGATGCCAATTCCATCAAGTAACCAATAATGGAACTTGAATTCTATTATCTAACTTCAGATCTACAAATAACTACTTATATGTATGGTTACAGAATTATAATGAAGAAATCAAATCCGTTATAAATTTGACTATACAATATTGAAAAACTTTGACGTGCAAACATTTATGCTCAAAATGTGATAGATTATTGACAGATTCATATAGTGACATATTATTTCGTCACTATTTGACAATGCAAAATACAAATTCTTTTATGTTACTAATTTGTAAAAGATTAGTCATAACTTGAGGCGAAAAACTTTCGTCACAAAATTCTGTCACTAATACTTTTTTTTTTTTAGTGAACTAACTCGCTTTAAATTATTATTATTATTATATATATTAACAATTTAAGCGATCTCAAATGCATCTCAATTAACTTTTCAATCTTTAAATATTTTATGTAAATAAAGAATATTATTTTATAAATTTTTAATGTAATTTATTTTCATGAGATAAACTTTAATAATATATATATGTATATAGTAATATTTTTATAACTATAATTGTAATATTCTAAAAAAAAGTTAAAAGAATTGATTTTATTTCTTATATGATGTATATGGCTTTTTGAAAAGCCTATGTATAGAAATCGACTTATTAACTTATTTATATTATATTTATTTATTTATTTATTTGTGTGCACTTTACTATTCAATTACATTTCATTTTTAGATATTTAGAATTTTCAATAATACAAGCTCATACACTATTTAACCTAATTAACAAAATATACTATAGAAAAGACTAAAGATATTAAATTCAAAAAATATTTTATTTCAATTTATTATCAAGAACTTGCAACATCTATGAGTAAACATATTCTTAAGATTTCTACACAAGCTTAGGAATTGAGTGGTGGTGGGGACGGAGACGGTGGTACTAAGCATTTGCAGAGGTTGTTAACACATTTAGGTATACTCCTATTACCATTAAAAAATTGGCATAAATCCTTGCAATTTCCATCTCCCTTACAAGCAAATGGATTGGTAATGGTTGGTCCATTACCAACGGGTCCTTGACCAAGTGAGAGGCTGATAGCTGTTATAAACACACTCATATCAATTATTTGATTATTCATATTATGTTAATACAATTAATAAAAAAATGAAGTAAATACTAACCTGAAAAAACAATGACAAAAAATACGAGGGTTGAAATGAAGGAAAATTTTCCCATTTGGAGGATTAAAAAGAAAGAATGACGATAGTTTAGATTAACTGTAAGGTGGAATTATTTAATAGTTTGTAACTAGTAAGTGGTGGTTTATCTTATTTATAGTATTGTGTTTGATTTGTTTATTAAAGTGGAGGTTGATTTTATTTTCACAATTGAATATTGAAATTTAATTACATATCAAATTTAAATAATATTTAATAGGATTCATAATTTAATTCCAAATTGTGAAAGTTTTTCACTTAAAATTTTATTTTATTATTACTTTTTAAAATTTTCTATTATTTTCTATTTTCAGATTATTCTTTTTAATTTCGACTAATTTTTTATTCTACACATTCATGTTACATTATATTAGTTGTTAACCATATAATAATAATAATAATAATAATAATAATAATAATAATAAGTTTATTATGGTTACTTGTTAGTTTTTAGTCTTTTAGATTAATATTCTATTCAAATTAATTGTCAAGTTTTTCAAAATTTTTTAAATTATTTCAAGAACCACCTTTCATTCTAAAATCCAGAATTTTCCATTGAATGGAGAAAAACAATAATTTTTGCAAAAACTATATTTAAGCATGTCTCCAAATAATTTCAACTCCGTACTTCAAATTAAATCTAATTTTCACTAATTCTGCTTGCTCAAGTTTTAATATAATCTTAGCTGTTCCGATTTAGGATAAATAGAAAATGAATAAAATGTCAAAGCACTTTCAAATAGTTAAATAATCAAATAAAAAATTTTGACCCATTTTTTCAGATGTTACATAATATGTTTAAGTTTTGATATGGATGATTTTGAGGAGAGAATTTAAGTTTTGAGAAAGGTGACGACGAAGTGAGAGAATATAGGGATGGTGATGGAGTGACTTCTTAGAAAAATAGGAGGAGAAAATAAAGAGAATGATGCAATTTCTATGATAGAGTCAAGATAGACCCAATAAGTTGATTCAAATGAGATAAGTGTGTGATTGTGTTATGAGTTATAAACAGCTCACAAAATGTAGTTTAGTAGCTAGTCAAGTGGCATATGCGAGAGGCACATGAGAAACATAAGACTCATTAATAAGACACACTAAGAGTGTCATAGTAGATTGCAAATGCGAATACTATATGTGACTGATATGTGATTCACATAAGAGTCGCTGGACAACTCTAAAATCTGAACCTTGTTAATAGGTGAGAGGTGAGTACAAGAGAAGTGTCTTTAAGGTTGCTACAGAATCCACTCTAATTTTTTATTATTTCTCATTAGAAATTTGAGCTCTGATATCCAGTTGATAGACTAATTTTACAAGTGTGTGTTGTGGGCAATTGAAAAGAGTTTGCATGAAAGTTTAAAAATAACACCGACTAATAACTTTTTTTTTTCACAACTATAAAATAAAAAATAAAAAGAAAGAAAAATATTAAACTTAATTTGGTCTGCTTCCAAAAATATTATTTTTTTAATTATTATTGAGCTTCAGTTTTGATTCGTTCATCAATCGAAGAAATAAAGTAATCAAAGTAACTACAATAGAAAGATGTAGATGTGTTTGACCATAAAAAATATTTATTATTCGAAGTATTGGATAGACAAACACATTAAACATCATTCTATTATTTGGAATAGGCCTTTAAATACTTAGAGCATGTACAATGGGGGGTATTTGTTGGGATTTTTGTTTGGATTTTTGTTTGGGTGGATGAAAGAGAAGACAAATAAATTTGAAAAGAAAAGAGAGAAGAATCAAGACCTTGATCCCTTATTTTAAGGGGATATTTGATGAGGTGTAAGTAGGAGAAAGAGAGTTAGGTGAGAGATAATGTAAAAATTATTATTTTAATAATAATAATATATTAAAAAATTTAAAAGTTAAATAAAAGAATAAAATATGTATATAAATAATATTAAATATTTTACAAAAAAATCCCACCCCATTGTGCCATCTCTTCACAAATATACCAAATAAAATATTATTTTTATACCAAAAATCCCAACTAAAAATACCCACATTGTACATGCTCTTATGGTTGAATTGAAAATTTGTCCATTAGTATCATCTTCAACCTCCACTACACAACTCTTATAAACCATAGAAACTCTTAAATGGTCCAGACAATCTATATTTGAGCTTACTGGAATTAGTCGTGAGTTATAGAGTAAAACTAGTTGACCTAGTCTAAATTCTCTATAATTAATCTACTTTTTAGGTTATCTTTTGGTCTATTCCTTATACAATCGGGCATTCTCACATGCCTCTAACATAAAGGTATCTAATTCCTCCTTTAGTTGTAATAATCTTCTTTCACCATTTGTGCTTGTATCAAAATTTAGATAATGAATTGCCAAAAATATCTTGTGCTCTAATTCCATAGATAAGTGACTTCTTCCTATAAATCAATTGAAATGGTGACATTCTGTTATGAATTGTATCACCATAATGTCTGTTGATCAAGTTTAGGCTGTTGCTGTTTGGTAAAGAGCTTTGGGCCTGAGGACACTTAGTAAGTCCAAGCCCATTTGCTTCTTACCCAGTCCACTTGATTGACCTAAGTATATATATCTCTTTTCTTTTGAGATGGTATTGTAGCATCTCTTCTTCTTCTACTCTGCTCTGACGATTGATTTTAGGGTTTATGTCTTTGCGATTTTGAGAGGGTTTTGTGCTCTGCTCTTCCATGTAACACCACTACCATAGTGCAACCGAGCCCTCTGAGCCCAACCCCGTGGAGTACACCTTATTAGGTGGCGTTTGTCGCCGCGAGGTGGAACTATGTAAATCTGTTGTTTGGTTTGGTTTTATTTTCTGATTCTTGACTTTGAGTGGTTAATTGTTAATTCTCTATAACCTTGTTAATAGGTATCTTGAATGCAGTTTTTTCTGTCCATAAAGTATCATCTAGTTTTGAGCTCCAATCATTCATTACTCGATTAACTATTTTTTTCTAGAATTTTCTTCAAATCTAGATTCGATATTTTCATTTGTTCACTAGCCTGACGATGAAATAGAAAAGTAATATTTTTCTTTTCTTTTACTATACATTAAGAATGTAGCTTCTTAATAAGATAATTGTAAAATTTTGTACAGCCACCGGTAATCAAAGCACGTGGAATCCTAAATTGCACGAGGATATGATGTTCTAGATAATTTAAACTATCCTCCCATTTTTAAATAGAGTTTTAATAACTTTAATTTATTTAGACTGGAAGTCAAAATTGACTAAGTCACATTCATTCTTGTTAAATAGTGGAATGGTCTTATGAAACCGATGCCATATATATCTAACAATTCTACAACTCGAATACCATACTACAACATCTCCAACTTCTGTTAGATGTTTTCTATGTATTATTGTATTATTAATTAATAATCACATCTTTCGATGAACACTCTAGTATCCCTGTTGTTGTGAATGCAACTGTAATGCGGAAATAGAAAAGAAAAATAACTATGAGAGTTATAGTGGTTCGGCAACGTGCCTACGTCCATTTTGCGGCTCTTCACCTTAGAGTTTTATTATGTGTTTCAATACTGAGTTTCTACACTTTAACGTTAGGCATTACAATAATTATATAGTGTAACCCTAGTATAATAATTACACATAAATCCCTAAACTCTCCTGAATCCTAACCGCACCCCGAACTTCCCAGTAATATTAAATGAGCTAAACACAATAATCTCCACCTTGGCGAATTCACCACTAAGGAAATAACAAGTAGCTCCACCTGGATAAGTTCGGGTCGTCCTGCTTTAGTAGCAACTTGAGACATTAACCAAGTCCAAGCAATGCTTGAACTTGTCTGCAGTGATGGTCTTCGTCAACATATCCGCTGCATTCTCAAAAGTGTGCACCTTTTAAAGATCTATGTCACCTGAACCAATCAGCTCCCTAATCTTATGATATCTTACATCAATATGCTTCGTTCGAGCATGATATATCTGGTTCTTTGCCAAATAGATGACACTCTGACTGTCACAATATAAGGGAACCCCATGTTGCTGAATACCCAGTTCTTTAACCAACCCTGTAAGCCATAATGCCTCTTTTACAGCTTCAGAAACTACCATGTACTCAACTTTAGTTGTAGACATAGCCACTATAGATTGTAACTGAGATGGCCAACAAACTAGACCTTCTGCAAGATTGAAAACATAGCCTGAAGTAGACTTCTTATTATCAACATCCCCTGCATAATCCGAATCTACGTACCCCATAACTGATAGTACATCCTCTTGTCTACCAAACATGATACCATAATCCATGGTACCCCTCAAATACCTGAAAATCCACTTGACAGCATCCCAATGTTGCTTCCCAGGATTTGCCATAAACTTACTCACTACACTCACTGCATGAGCTAAATCAGGTCTTGTACAGACCATTGCATACATCAGACATCCTACAGCACTTGCATATGGCACCTTTGACATGTCTTCCATTTCTTTCTTCGAAACTGGACACTGATTAGTAGACAGTTTAAAATGACTCGCTAGTGGTGTGCTCACAGCCTTAGCATTTGTCATGTTAAAACTCTTCAGCACCTTCTGCACATAATCTTTCTGAGATAGCCATAACTTCCCAGATGTCCTATCCCTGCGAATCTCCATCCCAAGAATCTTCTTGGCAGCACCCAAATCTTTCATGTCAAATTCTTTGCTTAATAAGTTTTTCAACTTATCAATCTCAGTCATATTTCTAGCAGCAATCAACATATCATCCACATACAGCAACAGAAAAATATATGAACCGTCTTTCAGGCTCCTAACATACACACAGCAATCATACTCTCATCTAATGTAGCCAATCTTTACCATGTACGAGTCACACCGTTTATACCATTGCCTTGGAGATTGCTTCAACCCATAGAACGACTTCTTCAATTTACAGACTAAGTGCTCCTTTCCTGGTTGACTGAACCCCTCAGGCTGATCCATGTAAATGTCTTCCTCTAAATTACCATGAAGGAATGTTGTTTTTACATCCATCTGCTCCAACTTCATGTCAAAATGAGCTACAAGACTTAAGACACATCGTATAGAAGTGTGTCTAACCACTGGAGAAAATATTTCATCATAATCTTCCCCTTTTCTCTGTAAGTACCCTTTCGCTACTAACCGAGCCTTGAACTTTCCGTCATCCTTCTTTCTGTATACCAATTTTCGCCCAACAATCCGCTTCCCTTTTGGAAGCTCCACCAGATCCCATGTTTGATTCTTATGTAGAGACTCAATCTCCTCAACCATAGCACTCATCCATCTATCTCTCTCCTGACTTTCTAAAGCCTCACTGAACGTAGTTGGATCCCGCTACTGGTAATAAGTGCATAAGAAAGCATATCCTCAAACTCATACCTCTCCGGTGGTCTGATTGTGCGGTTAGGTTTATCTGTGGCTATACTGTGGTGCTCACTTGAAGTAGAAGCCTCTGAATTTTGACTATTCAATTGCTCAATACTCTTCTCTAATTCAATCTGCACCACATCTCTGCTATTACCATTGTCTGATGTCCCTTGCTTCTTATTCTCCTGAGTACCCTCTAGCATTGATCTTTCGTCAAAGATCACATCCCTGCTAATGATCACTTCTTTGCCTGTGGATCTCATAACTTGTACCATTTAACCCCTTTCTCATACGTGAGAAAGATGCATTGTCTAGACTTCGGATTTAATTTCGATCTCTCATCACTGGAAACATGCATATAAGCCGGACACCCAAACAGTCTCAAATCAGAGTAATCGATGTCGTTACCTGTCCATATATCCTCTGTAGTCTTCATATCCTGTGATAATCTAGGTGATCTGTTTATCAAGAAGCAAGCCATACTTACTGCGTCTGCCCAGAAATTCTTAGATAACCTAGCATTCAACCTGAGACACCTAGCTCTTTCAGCAATCGACCTGTTCATCCTTTCCGCCACACCATTCTGTTGTGGTGTCTTGCGTACTGTAAAGTGTCTCTTAATCCCATGCTGTTCACAAAATCTCAAGAATCCTGAATCTGTGTACTCAGTCCCATTATCTGAACGCAGACACTTGATTTTTCTACTTGTTTGGTTTTCAACTTCAGCTTTCCACACCTTGAATTTCTCAAAAGTCTCAGACTTGTGCCGCATGAAGTATACCCAAACCTTCCTTGAAAAATCATATATGAATGTCAGAAAATACACATATCCTACCCGTGATACCTCTTTCACTGGTCCCCAAACATCTGAGTGAATGTAGTCCAACAACCCTCCAGTTCTATGTGAGCCTGTATTGAATTTCACCTTGTGTTGTTTACCCAAAACACAAATTTTGTAGAAATCTAACTTACATGATTTTATACCCTTCAATAAACCTCTTTTGTGAAGCTCCATCATGCCCCGTTCACTCATATGACCTAACCTCATATGCCACAAAACTGTATCATCCTGATCAGACTCAACACTGGCTACTCCAACTACAACTGTAGTCCCTAGCAGCCTGTAAAGGTTTCCTGAGAACTTTTGTCCCTTCATTACAACCATAGCACTGTTTGTCACTTTCATCACTCCACCTTCAGACTCAAAACTATACCCTTTAGAATCTAAGGTGCCTAGTGAAATCAGACTCATCCTTAAATCAAGTATATACCGCACATCACCTAGAGACCGCACATCACCTAGAGTCCTCACACCACCATCACACGTCTTAATTCTAACAGTTCCTATCCCAACAATCCTACAAGAATTATTATTGCCCATAAGAACTGAACCTGAATTAACTGACCTAAATGTACTGAACCATTCCCGGTGAGGAGTCATATGATACGAACATCCTGAATCAAGTATCCATGAATCTGCTACATGATCTGTGCTATATGAAATAGACAACATGTCTCCATCTGAATCTGAGTTGCACTCAACCACATTTACTGCCTTCGAACCAGAATTGGAACCACTATTAGTACCCTTTCCCTTCCACTTAGGGCACTCTCTCTTTATGTGACCTATCTCTTCGCATTTATAGCACTTTATGGATTTCTTACCTCTCAATTTAGACCGAGACCTACCCTCATTCCTTGACTGATTTTTCTCACGATTCTGACCACCCTTAACCAGAAGTCCCTCTGTATGAGAACTCGCTTCACTGGTTTTTTTCTCAAACTGAATGCTAACAGAGCTGCTGTGACCTCCTCCAGTATCAGAGTATCCTTACCCCATGAAAGTGTTTTGGCCAGATTATCATATGAAGCCGGTAGGGAATTTAACAAAATCAGTGCCTTATCCTCATCACCAAAGTTTACATCAACCCGATGCAAATCCCCAATAAGCTGATTAAACCCGTCTATGTGCTGTCTCAATTCTATACCCTCTATCATTTTCATGCCGTACAATCTCTGTTTCAGGAGCAATTTATTGGTCAACGACTTTGACATATAGCGATCTTCCATTTTCTTCCAAACTACTGTAGGTGATTCTTCATCAATAACTTGGACCATCACCTCATCCGCTAAACAAAGTCTAATCACAGAAACTGTCTTCTGATTTAGTACGCTCCATTCTGAATCCGGCATATCTTTCGGTTTTTCTTTTTCTAACACAGTTGCCATTCTCTAATGCACTAACAGATCTTTTACCCGTCTTTGCCATAACCCGAGATTTCCAGTTCCATCGAATTTCGTCACCTCAAATTTCGCAGAAGACGAAGTCATCCTAAAGATCTATGTGCTAAGTTTCCTAATTTTCCAGAAAAATAAATCTCTAATCTTCCTAGAGAACGAACCAGGCTCTGATACCACTTGTTGTGAATGCAACTGTAATGCGGAAATAGAAAAGAAAAATAACACAGAGAGTTATAGTGGTTCGGCAATGTGCCTACGTCCACTTTGAGGCTCCTCACCTTAGAGTTTTATTATGTATTTCAATACTGAGCTTCTACACTTTAACGTTAGGCATTACAATAAATATATTGTGTAACCCTAGTATAATAATTACACATAAATCCCTTAACTCTCCTGAATCCTAACCGCACCCCGAACTTCCCAGTAATATTAAATGAGTCAAACACAACACTTGTATACTATAAGGGATTCTTCATTGTTGTTGAATCCCCTAAAATATGGATGCCACATTTTGAGGAGTTGTAATAATATATAACATACACACTTTTTTGTAAAAGGGTACATCTGGGCAAAATAGTGTCAACACATATTTTAAGTAAAAAAAATTCATCCCATATATACCTTTGTGCTTTGTCGTAGAATTCAGTCCTTTGATGTAGAGTAAGTTCATCTAATACCACCTTTGAGACAATAAAGTTTTTATTTGTAGGGGTCTAGTATCATCGCGTGACATTCACACAACTTTGCTTGAGAATAACTTATTTATTTTTGCTCAAGTTTTGTACGAAATATATTCTTATTTGGATTAAAGTCTCGCAGAAAATATATTCTTATTTTTATAAGTGATTGACTACCTACTTTGATGTCCCTTTTTCGCTGACCTGATATCTAATAAAGGCATGATCAATACAAACAACAACTTTATATCCTATGAGATAGGATGTAATTTTATCTATTATGAATATCGCAACTAAAAATCCTTTTCTAGTGGTGGTGTAGTTCCATTATACATCATTGATCATTTCGCTCACATAATAAATGGTATGAAATACTTTAGCGAGCTTATGTCCTACACAATATTTACTGCAAAGTCACTAATATCACATGTTATATTAAATGGGAGGCCCCGGTTAGATAAAATAATCATTAAAACAAAAACTAATTTTTTATTTAATGTGTTGATTGCGTATCTATGATTTAAAAAAGAAGAAGTGGATTTTACTTCAAGTAAATAACTTAAAGGGTTAGAAATTCTTGAAAAATCATGAATAAATCTCTTAGAAAAATAAATATCCATAGAAACGTCAAATTGGCTAGCGAAAAAAAAGTTACTTTTTCAATGACCTCTACCTTCATTCTAAAGCTTTTAACTAACACTTTATGTACTAAAACTTTTTCTTTAGTCACTACAAAGTGACATTTTTGCAATTCAAACCTAACTTAATTTCCTCATATAACTTTAAAACCATATTTGAATCTTTTAAATAAGAATCAAAACGTGCACTAGAGAAATTATCCACCAAACTTTTCATGCAATTTTCAATCATATCAGAGAAAATTGCCAAAATTAAATGTATTTGATGTAGGGCAATCTTACCATGGGTGGTATGATTTTCATGGAAGTTGTGAATAAGAACAAAGTATATTTTAAGCTCCATCATTCTTTATGAAACAAGTAGTCAACTTGAAAACATATTTAATAAGAGATTATATCTCTCAAGGACGTCTCTACAAACAAGATGAATTTGTGTTAAATAAATTTCACTACAAATAAAATTGCTTTTTAATTAGAGTTATAATTTAACTATATATATATATATTTATATTGTTATTGAACTATTAATTTTATTTGGCTGCTAAATGTATAGAAATTTCATTAATACAAGTCTATATAAAACTACGTATTTATATTATTAAAATTTAATATTTAACATTATTGTGACGTAGAAAATAAAATTCTTCACTTTCCTACCCTAGTTAGGAATTGATTGGTGGTGGGGTGGTGGAGGAGGTACAACACATTTACAAAAGGAATTTATCACATAAAGTTAATTGTACTCACACCCCTGAACAATGGTTAATTACACACAAATGAACATTTTGGTATTAATACACACTCACACCCTTTATCCAATAATAAAAATTATTTAATTAATAAATTTATCACTATAATAATAACATTCATAATCTGTATGATGTGATGTTCATTTAAAGTTAATTTTACCTTATATTTTTACTAAATTTTATGGATAGAAGAGGTGTGAGTATATATTAATACCAAGATATTCATATATGTGTAATTTATCATCGTTCGGGGGTGTGAGTGCAATTAATTCTATCACATATAGGTATTCTCTACTTCCCTTTAAACCTAAACATAATTTCATGCAATCTTCATATATAGCGCAACTAAGACCATGTGAGAGGCTGAGTGTAATTATAAGTATTAGAGAATAAATTTGCGCTTCGCGTGATATTTAAAAATTATATATTATTGTTTTATATGCCAATAATATTTATTAATTAAAAGTAATTTTAAATAATTTCATATTTTTTTATTCTGTTTTATTTTTAGTTTTGGGCAAAAAGAAAGAATAATAAAAATAAATTTCATATTAAAAATCAATAATCCATTTAGTTACTTTTTATACTCTTATATTTATATAGTTTTTGTGGATAATGAAATAAAACAACACCTAAAAGATCAAAATAGAAAATATATATTATATGAATACATATAAAATAAATTTAATTTATTTTTATAGTAATGTCTTTTTGTTATCTTAATAAAGATAAGATACTTTTTTACTGGAAAAAAAAAAATCTCAAATCTCAAAACAACAAATACTTCTAATTTATAAGATGATGAATGTATAAATATTTTTAAAAAATATAAATAGAAATATATAACATTCCATATTTTTAATAGTAATAAGTTAGTTGAAGAGAATAAAAAAATATAATTTTATTAAGTGAACTTATTTTACAAATAAAAAAGGGTAGAATTATAACTCTACCACTTATCATGTGTGGTTTTCGATACTCTCACTTTTTATACAACCATGTGAATTATATTATAAACAAATTTGAATAAAAGTATTGATCGTGCTTAGTAATATATATATTTTTAAAATATTAAAATTTATGTGGATTAATAGAGAAGAATTAAATATTATTTTCAATTAACTTTTTAATTTTTATATATTTTATAAAATTAAAGTAATCTATATACAAATTTTTCAATATAATTTATTTTCATGAGATAAACTTTAATTGTTTTCTGTTAAATAATATTTTTATAATTATAATTGTAATATTTCAATAGAAAAAGGTTAAACAATTTGATATTATTTTTAATATTATATTATATATATCTTTTTAAAATTATGCAAATTTAAGCATATATATGATTGGTCAGGAAAAAATATAGGAGTCAATTTTTTCCCAATTTGAGTTATATAAATTTGTCTGTCCATTAACTATCCATTTTTAAATGTTTAGAATTTTCAATAATACAAGTTTACATACTATTTAATGTAATTAAAAACAAATAATATAAGAAATGGCTAAATGTATTAAATTAAAGAAATATTTTATTTCAAATTATTATAAAGAAGCTACAACATGTATGATAAAGTACAATCTTAAGATTCCTAGAGAAGCTTAGGAATTGGTTGGTGGTGGGGATGGAGATGGTAGTATAATGCATTTGCAAATGTTGATAGCACATTTAGGTATACTCTTCTTCCCATGGAAAAATTGGCATATATTCTTGCACTCTCCGTCTTCTTTACAGCCAAATGGATTTGGTCCACCCATGGGTTGATGACCATGTGAGAGACTGATAGCTGTAATAAATACACATTAATTATTAGTTATTTGACTATTCATATCATGTTAATAAAAGATAATTTGTATTTGGGTGGTGTTTTTAAATAATTATATTTAAATATATATATATATATATAAAAATAATGAGTTTTTGAAAAATAACTTGATTTAATTATATTAAGTCAATATATCAATGTATATAAGGAAAGTAAAATATATATAACGAAAGTCAAAAGTCTACTTATAAGAATAAATTTCAGTTTATTATTATTATTTTTAAATAACTTATATTTTTTGTGGAAAATATATAGAGTGATATTTAAGTGTAATTATTTAAAATCCACCCATTTCTAATGTAATTTAAAATTTGAAGTAAGAACTAACCTGAAAAAACAATAAGAAAAATGATGAGTGTTGAAATGAAGGAAGTTTTCCCCATTTGAAGTATTAAAAAGAAAGAATGACAATGCTTTAGTTTAACTCTGAGGAGGAATGAATGAATAGTCTGTGATTTGCAGGTGATAGTTTATCTTATTTATAGTATTTTGTTAGATTTGTTTAATGCAATGGAGATTGATTTTATTTTGATAATTGAATATTGAGCTCTAATTATATATCAAATTTAAATAATAATTATTAAGATGCATCATTTAATTTTATTTAATTTTTGGTTATAAATATTAATTTTACTACTATTTGTTAGTTGGTAATAATAATAATAATAATAATAATAATAATTTTATCATCATGGTTAGTTTTTAGTCCTTTTATTTACTACTATATTAAAATTATTTGTCAAAGTTTTATAGAAATGTCTTAAATTATTTTAAAAAGAAAAATAGATTTAGGGATGTAATATATATATATATATATATATATATATATAAATGTACTGTGCTGCTATTAAAATTTGATATCATTAAAAATTTAACTAATCCTAATTATTATAATGACTCCCTTACCAATTTATTAAGAATATTGATAAATAAAAACAAATACATAAATTGAACCATGAATATAGTAATGGAGTTAATAACATCAACCATCTATGAATGAAAAGGATCAACAATCTACTATAATAATTAAAATATTTGGATAGGCACAAATGATATACCCCATGCAAAGAATCAAAATTACACCATTCTACCTAAGGAGTATATATTTCACTACTTAAAAACATTGATTATCCTCTCATTTGAAACCATGTACATAGTATATATCACAAATGATCTATATTGAAAAAATAACCTTTTGACATTTGTATTAAAATTTTTAAGTAAATTTAAGAGACTCTAAAGACAAGATTTAATAGAAATTAAGGTTCTCATCATTCTAATTTTGTTATACGATCACACTTCTTACTTGTTCATCATTTCATTGATACAATGTAAACATAAAAAAATTTTAAAATTCAAATAAATACAAATAAATAAATTCTATACATTAGGGTTCATTATATTTTTAGATTTTTTATTAAAAAAATTATATTTTTAGACCAAAATTAAAATTTTTATAAAACTAATTTTTTTTTTAAAATTTTTTACAAAAAATAGACCAAAATAACTATAATACCCTTTACTTCCCGGTCTTGATTTGCGGTTCCGGGCAAATCACACCGGGAAGCAAAACTACACCGGGAAGCAGTAAAATATAACTGCTTCCCGGTGTTTTGCTTCCCGGACCGAGAAGCATGACACCGGAAAACAGTTATATTTTGCCTACTTTTCGGTCCACCGGGAAGCTTATTTTTGCAATTTTTTTTTTAAAAAAAAGTTTAAAACTGTAAAAAATTTAGGGTTGGTTTAAAAATAAAAAAAAAAAGTTTTTAAGGTCTGATTTTGAGTATTTTCACATTCAGATTAAAGGAAAACTTTTTTTTGTATAGGTCATAAAAAATTTAGCATACAATTATAAGTTTATTTCGAAAAGTTTGCAAAACTAAATTTTAATTTTCACTCTATAGACTATTCACAGACTGTGACCGTAATTCACAGTATCTGTGAATTGAAAAAATTCAACGGTATTTTAGAAAACACGACCTATAATGTGAAAATCAAATTTTTTAAAACTTATTTTTATGTATTTTTTAAAACAGACCTATAATTATATTTTGAACTTTACAAAACTAAAAAAAAATCACTTAATTAAATTTCTCAATTGTATTTGAATCATTTCCATTGTCCTATTATCAGGAGTTGTGTCATTAGCCATGTGATGTTTGTCGCATTATTACATTTTGTATGATCCATATAAAGGTTTCTTAAACTTTTCATAGAATTAATTTTAAGTTTTACTATTTAACATATCTAATTGCTATATATTACTATATCTGTAAATTTGTTATTTTGTTGGTTATTATGTAATTTATCTAAAAAGCTATTATTCCTACTAAAACTAAGTTGTTGCTAGAAATTTTATACTTGTGTTTCGATTCATTTATATTTATATTTGATTTCTTCTTCTACCTTTCTTTATTTTTTTACAATATCTTATTAACACAAATATACTTTATAATTATCGCTTAGTTTGATCTTACAAATTAAAAAGTGATTGGTAATATTTTGATTATAATAAATTGACGAATTTAAAAATAAAAAAGTTATACCATTGTTACTCGAAAATAAATGGATTTAAAAAAAAAAATAACCAAAAAAAAAAAAAATTGTATTTGAGATCTCAATATAGAAAGCTAGAAATCTAAAAGAATTTTCCCTGTTTTTTTTCTTCGAAAAATGAATCTTTACAAATTCCAATCATTGTTAGCTTCAGGAGGAAACTATCAATGATGGATAAAAGAATGTTCGAATATAGAAGTTATGGACATTATCCAATCATTGTTAGCTTTTGGAGGAAACTTGGAAATGAGAGGATATGGACGATGACAAAGATGAGGTCATGATTCCAGTAGAATTATGAACACTATTCACAGTATCTGTGAAGAAAAAGAAGTTCAGGAATATTCAAAGTTCTAATATGATCCAAGTCGCAGATATGATTCACCCATTTCTTATTCGAGTGCTTATCGCACTCCTAAGCATGAAGCTGAAGTGTTAACAAGAAAAAGAAAAGAATAATGAAGTAAGGATGATTTTTATTTTTTTTAATTATTTTTTATTTTTTTGCGATGGAGATATTGATCCTGAGCAGATATCAAATCTGGAGACTTTTATTTTTTTAAATATCCTGATGCAAAAATTGATTATCTGATTGGTGATGGAAATATTAATTGTAATTGAATGTGCTTTTTTTTTTTTTAATGTAAATAGAATGGAATGTAATTTTGGTTTTTGATTTTTAAAAATTTACAAATAGTGAACTTTATGAATATATATTACATTTTTGTTCAACAAATATTATGTTTTTCTTTTATCTTGGTGTTGATTTGGACCAAGAAATAATTATATCTAAAGATATATATTTAGCTAATACTGCTACAACTCATACTATTTTAAAAGAACCAAAATATTTTCTAGAATTAATTCCAATTCAAGTTAAGATGAATACAATATCAAATTCAGTAGATATGGTAAAAGGGTTTCTAAGAATAAATGATTATCATATTGAAGTAGTTGATGAAAATGGTGTTATATATATGTGCATTATTTTAAACAAATTAACTTAGAAGCTTGTGGTTGAAAAACTACATATTTCATCAGGTGGATTATATAATACAACCATTAGATATATTGAAATTCATCCTATTGAGAACTAGAAGTTCTTAGATCTTGAAATATTTCAACTTTGGGATGATCGATTATGGCATCCATGGTAAAAAATGATGCATAGAATAACCGCGAATTTAGAATGGCATCCACAGAGAAATTATAAGATCTTACAAAATCATAAGGAGTTATATATCCCAAGCAAAATTGATAACAACCTTCATTTATACTGGTGGGATTTGTATCTCCATCATTTTTAAAGAGAATTGAAGGAGATATATGTGGATCTGTTCATCCACCTAGTGGACGTGTCCACTACTAGTGACATCATCCAAAGATGGTAGACAACAAAGTATGGGAATGGATAGAGCTAATCGAAATGTATAACATGAAAGCAAAGGTCTTTCCATAGTCGGTCATAACTAAGTTGTAGAGTATAATGAGATTTAAGAAGACTCAAAATAAAACCCATTTTCTTACCTTTTTCATTCACCATAATATTCTCTTGTGTTTCTCTCTTGAAAGTCTCTCAAACTTACTCTCACTCTGTTGCGGTTTCACACATACTGTAATATTACTTATCATGAATGCAGAGACATTGATTTCTGTTTATATGCCACTAGCAGTGTAACACCCAAACCCCCGCCTTACAGACAGATGCAGGGAGATGGACGTCACGACAGAAAACATACATACTATACTCATATTGAACAACTATCAAATGTCCAAACAGAGCTTATATTACTGTAATAGTAAAATCTGACAATGAAATGATAAACTGGATACTTAATCAAATACTGAACTTAAAATCATCTGAATACAAAATCATTAGAAATCGAAAACATAATGTTTCAAAATCTGGTTACAACTAAAATAGTTTAATAAAGTTAGGGAGTTCAATACATAATATAAGTGGAAGCTAATCTGAAAACCAATGTAAAAAATGATGCATGGAGTGATATATGTGTGCCTTGCTATTCCACCTGACTGTCTGAACTCAGCATTTTCCATCCCGATCAGGAAAATTAACATACAAGACAAAAATAAAGAAACAACAGGGTTAGACTATCGAATGTCTGGTTAGTAAGCCAATGCCCAACATCCACACACATACAATGCTTTTTAAATTAACAATTAAGCATGAACATACAACATATGCAGCTTACCTGGCCAAACAGAGGCTTAAAACAGAAGGAAACAGAAGAGTACAGAAGATTTCAAACAACTCAGAAAGGTTCTAAAGCTTAACAGGTTTCTTAGGGAGTAACAAATGAATCTGATACCATTAACAGTGATTAAACAGATTAATTATGCCCTGTAAATGCTCTAAACTTAAAACAGTTATAACTTATTCGTTTGAAGTCCTAATCAGGCTTATAATAACTTTTCGGAAAGGGAAAATCAAGAGGAAGAAGACTAGAAGAAAACTGGCGAAGAAAAGGGTGTTGGCAAAATATCTAGGCGACATATATATATTTCGCCTCACCCTGGCAAAATCTATAGGCGACATATACATATCTCGCCTCACACTAGCAAAACACTAGGCGATATTGAAAAATCTTACCTCAACTTTAGGCGACTTGTTTAAGCGATGAATGAAACAGCATACTTTCTCCTGGCGACTTTTACTTGGCAGAAAAGAAACATGTTGGCTCAATTTCTTGGCGAGGAGTTTGGCAACATAAAAACATGTTGCCTACATTTTTGGCGACTTATTTGGCAAGATAAAAATATTTTGCCTCACTTTTTAGGCGAGGATTTTGGCAACATAAAATCATTTTGCCTCATTTAAGGTGTCTTATTTGGCAAGATAAAAATATTTTGCCTCACTTTTTAGGCGAGGATTTTGGCAATGATTTTTAAAAAAGGAAAAGTCTCGTTTAGCAATTTTGGCGAGGTATTTGGCGAAAACCAATAACTAATACACTGTTTCTTTTAAATATTGGCGAAGTATTAATATTTAAGGTAATTTCGCCTGAATACTAGCGAAGTAACTTGGCGAGATTTTAACTTCAACAAGAGGTAGCGTCTAAGTTTTGGCGAAATTGAAAGGCGATGGACACAGGATGTTGCCAACTTATTACTTAGCTTAGCGATATACTTTGGCGAGTGTTTAAAGTTTTGCCTACAACAGGCGATGACACTGGCGAAGGACAGAAGGAGTCGCCTACCTTACTCTAAGCTTAGGCAATGTACTTAGGCTGAATAATTAAAATTTCGCCTAAGTCTAATTCATTTTTATCTCAACTTTTAAATCTTCTTCAAATTAACCAATTAGGCAATAGTCAGTCTAAATGCATGTTAACCCAATATTAGCAAGTAGCTCAATTCAGAAATCATGAAGGCAATCATAGCAGTTCACAGTATACTTAAAATTCAGATGCAGATCATATACCAGATTACATATCAAACATCAGATTTTTCAGAGAACGACAGAAACATATATTAGAGTATATCAGTTTGTCATGCGGTTACAGAACTTAACAGATGATGCCAGATTATACATTCAATATGCATCAGATTTCAGAAATTTCTTAGCAAGTTCTTACTAAACATAGAAAACATTAGATTACATATTATTTGCCTGTCTTTAGATTGATAACAAAATCAGAAACAGAAAATAGGTAATAGACCTCTTATTAGCAAAGCTCCAAGCAAATGGATCAAGGATCCCAAAAAGGTTGAGCAAAGCTCCAGACAAAGTTGATGTCGTCACATCCATAAGGCAACAAGGCCTGATGTCGTCACATCCAGAAGGCATTCAAGGCCTGTACGTTTTCACGTATCGATGTATATATCTAATATCCCTACGGCATGCCAGTCTTATTGCTATCATACTTTAGACAGAGCTTAGTTTTCATATTATAACAGAGTATAACTTTCAGCATTCAACAGATATTTCAGTAGTTCACATAATAACCATTTATCAGTCAGATGAACAATAGTATCAGAGCATATCATAAAGTCCAGATTCAAATTTCAGTATACATTAAGTTTAGTCCATATTAATGCAGCACTGAACAGACAATAACAGACATAAGTGGGGGCTTAAACATGGCTACTAGCCAAAAAATGCTAATCCAACAGCAGGACTACTCCGGTTGAAGTTCTCCTACTTCGTCGCCTAAACAACGGCAAACCCAAAATCAATAACATACTCAATCAAACCAGAAATTCGAAGGTCAACTTGAGAATAGAAGTGACATTGAAGAATAGACCCAAAACAATCATGAACATATGAACTTACCTTCACGCTCGAAGAATAGGTTCAATGGAAACTTTCAGATTGACAGCAAAAACCAATGTAACAGTGAAAGAAATTTTCTGTTTGAGTTTTTCAAAGTTTAGAGAAAAGAGAAGAAAGGGGTCTGGCGGCTGAATGATTAATGGTGGGGTAACCTAGGTTTTCACCTAACCATAGATAAATTGTAAACAAGCCTACCAAAGTTCTTTTAATTCAAAAATTTCTCCATGTCAAAAGTATTTTAAAAATCAGTCAAATAACAAATTAAGTTTTAATTTGGCCACACTTATGGACGTGACAGATCTACCTCACTTAAGAAATTTCGTCCCCGAAATTACCTTGGCTAAACAGATGCGGATACTGTCTTCTCATGACTTCTTCTGGTTCCCATGATGTTTCCTCTACAGCATGGTTACCTTTACTTCCCTAACTAGAATCTGAACTGGTTCCTCTTCATAACTTAGATCAGGTCTGATTTCCACAGTCTCATGAGTAAGGATGTGTGAAGGATCACAGCGATACCTTCTCAACATCGATACATGGAAGACATTATGAATCTTCTCCAATTCAGGTGGTAAGGCAAGTCTGTAAGCAACAGGACCTATCCTCTCCAAAATTTCATATGGTCCAATAAAACGAGGTGCCAGCTTACCTTTCTTACCAAACCTGAGCCTTTCTTCCATGGAGATACCTTTAAGAACACATTGTCTCCAACCTGAAATTCAATGTCTTTTCTCTTAAGATCAACTTCACTATGTTGGATTGAGTTAAATGAAGCTCGAATGGTTGGACCAGAGTTGGTCTTAGAAGCTGAAGAGAAAGTGAAGTTGAGCAGAGAGAAACTTAAGGAAGCATCAGATAGGCAGAAATCCTCATAAGGAGCCATTCCAATACTTGCTTAGAAACTTTTATTATAGGCAAACTCCACCAAAGGCAAATACTTAATCCATGATCCTCCAAACTCAATCACACAACATCTGAGCATGTCTTCCAAAGTTTGTATTGTCCTTTCGGACTGCCCATCAGTTTGTGGATGGAAAGCAGTACTGAAATGCAGCTTAGTTCCCATAGCTTCTTGAAATTTCTTCCAGAATCTAGAGGTAAACCTAGGATCTCTGTCCGAAATAATAGAGGATGGAACTCCATGTAACCTCACGATTTCCTTTAGATATAACTCAGCTAGTCTTTCCAGTGAGTAGTCTACTCTGATAGGTAGAAAATGAGCAAACTTAGTCAAACGATCCACTATCACCCAGATTGCATCATACTTCTCTCTAGTTAAAGGCAACCCTACAACATAGTCCATCGTAACTCGATCCCACTTCCATTCTGGAACCGATATTAGCTGAAGCAAACCAGAAGGAAGTTGATGTTCTGTCTTAACTTGCTGACATACTAGACATTTCCCAACAAAATCAACTATGTCTCTTTTCATGCCAGGCCACCAATATAGCAACTTCAAATCCTGATACATCTTGTTAGCACCAGGATGCATTGAATACACCTGTCTGTGCACTTCAGTCAGTATCTCAATTTTCAAATTATCAACCAAAGGCACATATATCCGATTACCAAAATACCAACTACCATCATCTCGGTAGGATGCTTCTGTTTTCTTATCTTGATCCGATTTCTTAGCCCACTCCAAGGCTAATTCATCAGTTTTCTGTGCTTCCAAAATTCTAGCAGTCAAATCCGGTTTCACCACCAACTCTGCTACTAGAACATCATCCTTTAGACTCAATTTTGCCATCGTGGCATATAAAGCATGCATGGATTTATGGCTAAGAGCATCTGCTACCACATTTGCTTTGCCAGGATGATAATTAATCTCCATATCATAATCCTTTAGAAACTCTACCCACTTACGCTGCCTAAGATTCAAATCTTTCTATACAGGCAGGTATTGTAGGCTCTTGTGATCAGTGTACACATAGCACTTTGCACCATACAGATAATGCCTCCATATTTTCAATGCAAAGACAATCGCAGCCAACTCGAGATCGTGAGTAGGGTAATTACACTCATGTGTCCGTAATTGTCTTGATGCATAGGCAATCACTTTCTTATCTTGTATAAGCACACAACCAAGTCCATGCAATGAAGCATCACTGTAAACTACATAGTCCATCCCTTCAACCGGCTCGACTAAGATTGGAGCTTCAGTAAGCAACTTCTTCAAAGTATCAAAACGCTCTTGACACTTGCTTGTCCACTCAAATTTAGTTCCCTTATGCAGTAACTTAGTCAAAGGACCCGTAATAGAGGAGAGTACCTTCACAAACAGACGGTAGTAACCTGCCAAACCCAGAAAACTCCTTACCTCCGTGACATTCTTAGGTGGTTTCCATGCCATCACTGCCTCAATCTTCTTTGGATCAACCTTGATACCATTCTTAGAGATAATATGACCCAAGAAGGCAACTTCTTCCATCCAGAATTCACATTTAGATAATTTTGCATAAAGTTGTTTCTCACGAAGAGTTTGCAAAACTACCTTCAAATGCTTGGCATGTTCTTCCTTATCCTTAGAATACACTAGGATATCATCTATGAACACCACCACAAATTGATCCAAATATGGCTTGAATACCCTATTCATCAAATCCATAAACACTGCAGGCGCATTAGTCAAACCAAAAGGCATAACCGCAAATTCATAATGGCCATACCTGGTCCGAAAAGCAGACTTAGGTATATCAGATTCCCGGATCTTCAATTGATGATAAAGAGACCTCAAGTCTATCTTTGAGAACACTCCCGCTCCTCTCAACTGATCAAATAAATCATCAATCCGTGGAAGAGGGTACTTGTTCTTCACCGTAAGTCT
The DNA here is from genome assembly GCA_031304145.1 of Cardiospermum halicacabum. NCBI lineage: Eukaryota > Viridiplantae > Streptophyta > Magnoliopsida > Sapindales > Sapindaceae > Cardiospermum > Cardiospermum halicacabum. Next base: position 40,223,277 of record CM062389.1, on the reverse strand, counting down.
ATTCAACTGCCGGTAATCAATACACAGCCGAAAAGATCCATCTTTCTTCCTTACAAACAAAACCGGAGCACCCCAATGTGAAGTACTCGGCCGAATATAACCCTTATCCAAGAGTTCTTGCAACTGCACCTTTAATTCTTTCAATTCTGCTGGTGCCATCCTATATGGAGCCATTGATATAGGTGCGGCACATGGAATAAGCTCAACAGTGAACTCCACTTCTCTATGTGGCGGAAAACTAGGAATTTCTTCTGGGAAGACATCCAAGAATTCTTTCACAATTGGAATAAATTTCCCATCAGAGCGTGGCTTATCGACTTCAACCACATGAGCCAAGAATGCTTCACAGCCCCTTCTAAGCATCTTATCCGCCATAGCAGCCGAAACAACCCTATCAAGCGGATTTCTACGGTCACCAACAAAAGTAACCCATCCATTCGGTGATTGAAGAGTAATCCGTTTCGCCTTACAATCTATCACCGCTTCATGTCTGGACAACCAGTCCATTCCCAAAATTACATCAAACTCATTACTCTTTAGTTTCAACAAATCTCCCAGAAATGTGATTCCTCCAATTACAATAGGTACATCACGATAAATTCGATTCATAACCACACAATTATCCAAAGGATTAGTCACAAATAAATCTCTATCAGTCAGACTAGACTCCCAACCCTTATTCTCTAAAATTCCACTACAAGCATAAGAAAGTGTAGAACCGGGATCCAATAAGGCATAAGCAGGAGAGTCAAGAATCGAAAATGTACCTGTAACCACATCAGGAGTATCAGCTTCTTCACGACCTCTCAGTATATAGGTGCGAGCAGGAGTCCTTGAATCCCTCCTAGGAGCTCCAGACTGAGTGCCACCTCTGTTAGCACTAGACTGAGGTGCCTGCCTATCATTTTTCTGAATTGAGTTAGCATCTCCAAAAATAGGTGCTCTGCCAGAACCAGTACCCTGCTGAGGATGTGGACAGTCTTTGATCATATGGTCCTTAGCACCACACCTGAAACAACCATCCATCTTCATGAAGCATTCACCCTGATGGTGTCTGTTACAAGTGGTACACAGAGGAAAATTCACACCACGGTTGCCTTGAGTAGGAGCACTAGCAACAGATGGATTTGGCTGATTGCCTCCTCCAGTACTCCTATTTAGCCGAGACTGATTTACAGAACCACCTCCACTTTTCTGAACCTGAGTCTTGCCTTTCTGACTATGCTGGCCAACAGCAGCAGGTCCACTCTTGGTGTCCCTATCACGTTTCCTATCCTTCTTCACCAGCAACTCAATGTCCACAGCAGCTTCCACCATCTCGTGGAAATCATCAGTTCTCAGTGTAGCCAACAGCTTTTGAATTTCAAAATTCAATCCATACCTAAACTTGCGACATCTATCAGCTAGAGTTGGCACCATCTCTGGTGCATACCTACAGAGCTTTACAAAGTCATTTTTTATAGTCCAAAACTGATCTATCTTTCTGCTTCAGATAGAGGAATTCAGTCCTTTTCTGTTCAGCCCAAGCATGACCAATATAGTTCTTCTTGAACTGCTCACGGAAGAACTCCAAATTGACCACTACTTCTTGGTCCACAGTTTGAACTACACCTTCCCTCCAACGTACTGCCTCACTTCTCAAAAGTGAAACCAAACATTCCAACTTCTCAGCATCATTACAACGAATCTCGTCACATACCCTAGACATATCACTAAGCCAATTGTCAGCCACTTCTGGACCCTCTTCACTAGTTCCCTTAAACAATTCAACCTTTTTCTTAGGAAGTCGCTCAATTGCAGACCTCTCATGTCTAGCTCCTCCTTCTTGCAATCCTCGAAGGATAGAAGCAATGTCTTGAAATGCCTGAGTCTGAGCAGCAGCAGTATTAACGGGTATACAATTCTCATCAGAGGTACTACCATGTCTAGTAGGGGGATTACGACGTGGTCTTCAAGCCATAATCAAAAATTAGCAAGTCAATTTCACAGGTTCTGGAAAAGGGTTCAAAAGTAGCTGTTAGCAAGGTACACAACTTTTCAGACTTCATGTTTGTATGCAATGTCATGTATGCAATGCATGAATTTTTGAAAACAAAGTACAAACACACTTAACCTCTAATGCACAACAAGAAGTACCGAGAGCCGGTGCTCTGATACCAACAAATATAACACCCAAACCCTCGCTTTACAGACAGATGCAGGGAGATGGACGTCACGACAGAAAATATACATACTATACTTATAATGAACAACTATCAAATGTCCAAACAGAACTTATATTATTGTAATAGTTAAATCTGATAATGAAATGATAAACTAGATACTTAATCAAATACTGAACTTAAAAATCATCTGAATACAAAATCATTAGAAATCGAAAATATAATGTTTCAAAATCTGGTTACAACTAAAATAGTTTAATAAAGCTTGAGAGTTCAATACATAATATAAGTGGAAGCTAATCTGAAAACCAATTTCAGAACTGATGCATGGATTGATATATGTGTGCCTTGCTATTCCACCTGACTGTCTGAACTCAGCATTTTCCATCCCGATCAGGAAAATTAACATACAAGACAAAAATAAAGAAACAACAGGGTCAGACTATCGAATGTCTGGTTAGTAAGCCAATGCCTAACATCCACACACATACAATGCTTTTTAAATTAACAATTTAGCATGAACATACAACATATGCAGCTTACCTGGCCAAACAGAGGCTTAAAATAAGAGGAAACAAAAGAGTACAGAAGATTTCAGACAACTCAGAAAGGTTCTAAAGCTTAACAGGTTCTTTAGGGAGTAACAAATGAATCTGATACCATTAACAGTGATTAAACAGATTAATTATGCCCTGTAAATGCTCTAAACTTAAAACAGTCATAACTTATTCGTTTGAAGTTCGAATTCGGCTTATAATAACTTTTCGGAAAGGGAAAATCAAGAGGAAGAAGATTAGAAGAAAATTGGCGAAGAAAATGATCTAGGCGAAATATTTAGGCGACATATATATATTTCGCCTCACCCTGGCAAAATCTATAGGCAACATATATATATATCGCCTCACACTGGAAAAACACTAGGCGATATTGAAAAATCTTGCCTCAACTTCAGGCGACTTGTTTGGGCGATGAATGAAACAGCATACTTTCTCCTGGCGACTTTTACTTGGCAGAAAAGAAACATGTGGCTCAATTTCTTGGCAAGGAGTTTGGCAACATAAAAACATGTTGCCTACATTTTTGGCGACTTATTTGGTAAGATAAAAATATTTTGCCTCACTTTTTAGGCGAGGATTTTGGCAACATAAAATCATTTTGCCTCATTTAAGGCGACTTATTTGGCAAGATAAAAATATTTTGCCTCACTTTTTAGGCGAGGATTTTGGCAATGATTTTTAAAAAGGAAAAGTCTCGTCTAGCAATTTTGGCGAGGTATTTGGCGAAAATCAATGACTAATACACTGTTTTTTTTTAAATATTGGCGAAGTATTAATATTTAAGGTAATTTTGCCTAAATACTAGCGAAGTAACTTGGCGAGATTTTAACTTCAACAAGAGGTATCGTCTAAGTTTTGGCGAAATTGAAAGGCGATGGACACAAGATGTTGCCAACTTATTACTTAGCTTAGCGATATACTTTGGCGAGTGTTTAAAGTTTTGCCTACAACAGGCGATGACACTAGCGAAGGACAGAAGGAGTCGCCTACCTTACTCTAGGCTTAGGCACTGTACTTAGGCTGAATAATTAAAATTTCGCCTAAGTCTAATTCATTTTTATCTCAACTTTTAAATCTTCTTCAAATTAACCGATTAGGCAATAGTCAGTTTAAATGCAGCTTTTTAACCCAATATTAGCAAGTAGCTCAATTCAGAAATCATGAAAGCAATCATAGCAGTTCACAGTACACTTAAAATTCAGATGCAGATCATATACCTGATTACATATCAAACATCAGATTTTTCAGAGAATGACAGAAACATATATTAGAGTATATCAGCTTGTCATGCGGTTACAGAACTTAACAGATGATGCCAGATTATGCATTTAATATGCATCAGATTTCAGAAATTTCTTAGCAAGTTCTTACTAAACACAGAAAACATTAGATTACATATTATTTGCCTGTCTTTAGTTTGATAACAAAATCAGGAACAAAAAATAGGTCATAGACCTCTTATTAGCAAAGCTCCAGGCAAATGGATCAAGGATCCCAAAAAGGTTGAGCAAAGCTCCAGACAAAGTTGATGTCGTCACATCCATAAGGCAACAAGGCCTGATGTCGTCACATCCAGAAGGCATTCAAGGCCTGTACGTTTTCACGTATCGAGGTATACATCTAATATCCCTACGGCATGCCAGTCTTATCGCTATCATATTTTAGACAGAGCTTAGTTTTCATATTATAATAGAGTATGGCTTTCAGCATTCAACAGATATTTTAGCTGTTAACATAATAACCATTTATCAGTAAGATGACAATAGTATCAGAGCATATCACAAAGTCCAGATTCAAATTTCAGTATACATTAAGTTTAGTCCATATTAATGCAGCACTGAACAGACAATAACAGACATAAGTGAGGGCTTAAACATGGCTACTAACCGAAAAATGCTAATCCAACAGCAGGACTACTCCGGTTGACGTTCTCCTACTCCGTCGCCTAAACAACGGCAAACCCAAAATCAATAACAGACTCAATCAAACCAGAAATTAGAAGGTTAAGGTTTACAACTTGAGAACAGAAGCGACATTGAAGAACAGACCCTAAACAATCATGAACATATGAACTCACCTTCACACTCGAAGAATAGGTTCAATGGAAACTATCAGATTGACAGCAAAAACCAATGTAACAGTGAAATAAAGTTTCTATTTGAGTTTTTCAAAGTTTAGAGAAAAGAGAAGAAAGGGGTCTGGCGGCTGAATGATTAATGGTGGGGTAACTTAGGTTTTCACCTAACCGTAGATAAATTGTAAACAAGCCCACCAGAGTTCTTTTAATTCAAAAATTTCCCCATGTCAAAAGTATTTTAAAAATCAGTCAAATAACAAAATAAGTTTTAATTTGGCCGCACTTATGGACGTGACAAGCAGTGTTCATTCACTAATTGACATACTTTGCCAAATAGCATACTTTGTGATTTGTTATTTCTCGAATTTTGAATTCAAATTGTTCATCCTTCATGGCTTAACTTGCACCTCACTCCTGACCTAACCTAGGTCAAAAATAGTCAAACAACAAATAATTTTAGGGTTCAAAATTTGATACTAGGATGCAAATATATATGTAATTGCCCTTATATAAGAATGAGTCCACTGATTGAATAAAAATTATTTCCTCCTAAGATGACATATGATTTTATTTCCTATTATAATGTATTTATCTTTTTGGTTAAGGTAAAATTCCTAAGTTTTTCTAAAGAAAAGTAATATTTCTTGACCTTTTAGGCTATTAACCCATGAACAAATTTTAGGCCTAATACTATTTCAAATAAATCATGTATTATTCTTAACAATATTCCTATCATTTACATTATAATTCATTATTTGACAAAACAAATATGAAATATTTAAGAATAAAAAATATAGGGAAAATTACGTAAAATGAACCAAACAAAGCTTAAAAATTCAAAACTAAACCAATAGAACTTTATTTCTATTTGTGAGCCACCCAAACTTTGATTTTCAAAAATAGACCATCACACCTTCACATATCCTTTTCACAGACCACCTTCACACCTTCACAGATCAATATAAAAGATCTTCACATAAGGATAAAATTGTCAATTTGGTTCATTTTTTAAAAGTGAAAGTTTGAAAGATTATTTTTGTAAAATTTTTAAAGTTGGGCTATATAATGTAAATAAAAGTTATAAAATAACAAAAATGAAAATAACCCAAATATATATATCCTCCCAATATCATTTAAACTTAATATGCACTTAAATAAATATTTAAACTTTAAAAATACCATCTAATTTTACAAATAATCCAAGTCAACTTTATAAATACATAAACCACCCTAAGTAAATTACAAGACATGGTTCCTAACATCAAATTTAATCATCTTTATTCTTTATACACTTTCAATAGCAAAGACTCCTCTCATTTCAACACTAGTACTCCATCTAATTTTAGCATTCATGTTTTTTTTTCTTCTAATTTTATTAAGTTAGTTTTCACTCATTTTTCATTTTTTTTTAATTAACCATACCATGTTGATGTATTTATTGATATAAGGTAGAAGGTAGAAGTCCAGCCCTAATACAATCACCAAATCCATTAAGTTGTAGTACAAATCATCGTTTATTTTTTAGATTGCCTACACCTTATGATTGCATCAAATAGTTTAGACTTAGAATTATAAAAAGATTTTATGTAATTATTTAACTTAAAAAAAGAGAACATAATTATTTGACTTAGAAAAAGAGTTATCACAATTATTTAACTTATATTTATTAATGATAACATTAAATGTTATAACGGACGTGAGAAAGATAGTGATGTAGTGGCAAAATAAAAGATACACCAGATTTTCATGGTTCACTAACAGTCTGTTAGTTACCTCCACCCTGATAGAGAAACCAGATTTTATTAAATGAAAACATATCACAATAACAAACTCCATCTTTTTTCTATATTTCTTTGTATTAGGTTAACAATATAGGAGTGTTTTTATAGTAATCCTATAGAAATCCTAATGAGGAATAGAAATAGAAATCCTAATTAGGGACAAAAATAGAAAACCTAATTAGAGATTCTACAGAAATCCTAATTAGGAACAAAAACAAAAAACCTAATTAGAAAAAGATTCGGATTCAAGACATTATAAACAAATCTCCACCTTGACTTGAATTTTGTGAACATTGTATGTTTGGGAAGCTACATCATAGCAAGTTTCCTAAGGTTATTCCTAGAACGAAAGGAAATGTTAACAATCAAATATCAATGACTGGTTATGTTTTTACTGTTGGTTGTTCTATTTTTAGTTGGAATGTTACTCTGCAACCTACAGTGACTCTATCTACTATAGAAGCAGAGTACATGAAACTAATAGAAGCAGTGACTCTATCTTTTTTGACAGAATCTGCATCCCCCTTTTTCTCATATGACCAAATATGCTACAGATTGGTCATATCATCCTTCTGAACCTTTGATGATGAAACAACAGCAGAACCTGAAATTATTTAACCTTGCAAAAATATAAAGTATCCTGCATGAAACCTTTCATTATCACATAAGAACCCTTGTAGATATATAAAACTTCACCTTCACGTTTAAAACTAAACCCTTTATTGTCTAGCAAACTCGGTGATATCACGTGTGGAACATACCTGACATTGTTTAATGTGCAGAATTTACCATCATGTGTCCAAATCTTAATGGAGTCTATCCCTACAATCTTCTAGACGAAACTGTTAACAATGGAAACATTACCTCCTTCTATCTGCTCATAGATTGTAAACCTGTCTCTCCTTGAACATATGTGATAAGAGTCCTATATCTAGAACCCATACATTAATATGATGAGAATATTCATTGACAAGTAGAGCTAAATCCTCTTCAAAATTGGTCTCAACTTCTGCTACAGCAGCAGAATCTAATTTTTGTTCTTGTTGCTTCTTCTTCGGATAATTATATTTCCAATGTCCTTTTTCCTTACAGTAGTTACAAACATCATCTGTCTTAGAACCCTTTGTAGATGACTTTTTGGATTTCTCCTTTTTTGAATTCCTTTGTGTTTTGCTAAAACTAGCTTCTAATTTGATAACCCGATTATCTGTATTTGTACCGATTGCCTTATGGCATTGCTCTCTAGTATGAAAAGATGATCTAACTTATTCCATAGATAGTATCTTTCCAACAATAAAAGATTGCACAAAATTCTCATATGATAATTGTAAAAATACTAACAGAATTAAGGTAGTATCCTTATCTTGAATCTTGACGTCAATGTTACGCAGACATAACAGAATCGTATTCATTTTGTTTAAGTGATCTCTAAGTTGCGTACCTTTCTACATTCGTAGATTGAACAGACATTCTTTCAAAAGAAACTTGTTGAATAAAGACTTCTTCATGTTTAGACTTTCAAATTTTAACCACAAACCAGCAGTAGATTTTTAATCTGCAACCTCAGTGATGACATCGTCTGTAAGACACAACATGATTGTTGAATGTACCTTCTCTTTTAGAGTAGCAATCTCAATGTCATTAGAAGCCATTCCCATTTTATCCTTTGACAATGGCACCCACAGACCTTATTGTTTTAATAAGGCTCGTATCTGAATTTGCCATAAGCTGAAATTGTTTCTTCCCATGAGTTTGTCAATTTTCACGTTAAAAGTAAACATTTTACTCACTTGATTAAAAACCCTGATTAATCTTACTCTGATACCATTTTACTATGACGGGTGTTAGAAAGATAGTGGTGTAATAGCAAAATAAATTATACACATGATTTTTGTGGTTCACTAACAATGTGTTAATTACCTCCACCGCGATAGAGAAACCATATTTTATTAGAGGAAAATAGATTATAATAATAGACTCCATCTTTTCTCTGTCTTGGGTTAAGAATATAGGAGTGTATTTATAACACTCCTGCAGAAATCCTAATTAGGAACAAAAATAGAAACCCTAATTTTGAATAGAAATAGAAAATCTAATTAGAAAAAGAAACAGAAATCCTAATCAAGGACAGAAACATAAAACATAATTAGAGACAGATTCAGGTTCAAGACCTTTCAAACATTAAGGGTTGTAGCATCGAAGCCCTACCCCAGTGGGACCCGAGACGTGAGCCCGAGCGTTACGAAAATTGATGCAATACAATACTCTTAAATTTCGAAACAACAGCAATAAAAGACATATCATTCAATTCCCAATATCAATATTCAATGTGTATAAACTTCAATTCAATAAGTCTTAACATTAGTAATATAACTCATAGTAATATCCAATTCTCATGCAAAGTAATACTAAATGTAGTTTATCATTATTACAAATTATGCCCACATGTCTTAGTTAAAATATTACTCGATCAAAGTCTCATAAGTTAAAGAAGTATAAGCTATATTTTACAAAATTTATAGGGCACAATGATTTATTGTATCCAAAAAGTGCAAGGATGAAATGAATGTAATAAAGAGTATTTCGAAGTGTAGTTTCTTCCTTTAAGTGTTTTCTTGGTTAGTTAGGGTTGTCATTCTGGCACAAAAGAGATAACAAAAGAAAAATAAAAATAAAGTCAAGCTTTGATGCCTAGTTTGCAAACTATTGCCCTACACAAAGACACATATATTCATACCAATATTAATGCCAAAGTTAGAAGCACATAAGCAAGTATAGAACTCATTAAAGATCTTTAATCAATCAAGTCAAACAATTATTCGATTTACCAATCAATCAAGTCAAAAAAATTATTTGATTTACCAACCAATCAAGTTAAACCATGCAATTGATTTAATCAAAATTTTCACGGTTACAAATGTTACTGAGCTATGCTTAGTTGCTTATTAAGGTGGAACTCTGCAACTCAATAAAAAAAAACTAAAATAGAGGACCTTACCGAGATCTTGCCAAGGTACTTGTTGAGATAAAAGCTTGACATCTCATAAAGAGAGGCTGAACCGAGACTCTTGATGAGAAGTTGCCAAACTACATGCTAAATTTTATGTCGGCGAGAATTTTTAGCAAAATGCACATTTCAAATATATAGGTACATGTCAAGATACATGTCGAGGTGTAGCTCAACAAGTTTCCAAAATTTTACTCCTGAATGCAAGTTTTTACGGCTATGAGATGATGTCGAGGTAGTTGCCAAGTTAGATCTGGGCATCTTAAGAGGAAAATTTGACCCGAGGTATTTGCCAAGGTATGACCAAACTAGTTGACGAGATGCCATCTCAACAACTTAACAAAAATTCAAATCCAAAAGGCTAAAAAATGATGTTCCCGAGATATCATCTCAACAACTTGCAGTAAGTGCTCTATTTTAACTTTGTTTCACTTGACAGCTTCCAGACTACCTATCTGAGCATTTGTTCAATTTTAAAACGTAACCAAATGACATCGAAATGCAATGAAATTTAACATGCAACATCTATGGATATTTAACAACCCATCTATTTGGTCTAATGATGCTGAATAAGTGACTTGTTTGGTCATCTTGTTACGGTAATGCCATAATGACCATAAATTACATTACAAGACAATAACTCTTAAATTTAGCTTCAAGTTCATTCATCAATAAGCAATAAGATATCTCAATCAATTCAAATCATGATAAGACGAGTTTATCCAAAAAGACATGCAAGATTACCAAGCCATTTACAACTATTTCCTTTATTCAAGTCATATATAATCATCAATATAATCAATCACTATTATTAATCCATTATGTCTATAACTATTAACCATTTTCCCATATATATACTAAAGAATAGAATTCGGGATTCAATATGAACCCTTGTGCTAATATGAATCGAATAAAGTTCTAATACAACATGGACAGAAGTCCCAATATGTCTTAGTGACAAAAATACGATAACTTAATGTTGAAGTACTTCTAATCCCTAAACATGCCTTATCTTTTATCTTCTATAAGCAAGTTTAAGGGCATTTGACATTTTACCGAATAGTCACTAAGACAATTTTTTAATACTCTAATTGATTCAATAATTGAATCATTACATCAATAGGCCACGAAAAAAATCCAATATAATTATCATTAAGCATAACAAGTCAATTCCAATAGGCATTTAATATTAAGCAAACATGATAGTTTAAGCCATTTCTAACAACAATTAATAATATTTATCCACGATGTCAATATATCATCATCAATGTCACAGTAATACCAATACCAACAATCATGCCCATTTTCATCAATTTTCACCAACAATCCTCAATAATACCAAATATCACCATTTAGCATCAATAAACACTAAGAGCATCAATAATCACCAATTTTCATCAATGAACACCAATACATCAATTTACCAATCATTCTCCATATTCATCAATAGACAATATTAACATCATTTAATACTCAATTACCATCAATTAGCAATTTCTAATGTAAAACTTATTCAATCAACACGACATGCAATAATCAATTGGTGAAGGGCATAAACAAATTTGCAAACCTTATCTCCAAACCAAAGTGCTAGGTCTCCTCCACTTGATTTTTCCCTCATTGTTTATTTCCTAGATGAACCAATTGAGGTATACATTCAATACCAATAATTGATGACGACAATCAATTACAAAAAATAATATTATTCTTTAAAAACTCACACGCATCACTAACTAGTAGAGTCATTAGGCAAAAATCACCCTAGACTAAAATGGAAGCCATGGCACTAAATAAAGTTTCAAATCCAACAAAAAAAAAATGTTACAACCATATAAGATCAAATTCAATGACCCATTTTCAGGTTTGCAAATCAAATGAGAAAATGAAGGGTTACTTCATGAAATAAAATCTCCAATTACTTCAAAAATCTCAAGTGAGTAATAAACATGGTGTGTAGGGTTGTTGAGATCTATAAAAAAGGTGTCTTTGTGGTGTTCAATGTAGTGGTGGCTATGGTTTTAAGGTGTGAGTAAAATACATGTTTTTGTGTTTCATTTAAGAGGTGTGAGTAGAGAGAGAAAGTGAGGAGATGAAAGTGTAGAAGAAAATAAATAGTAAATTTTTAGTGGGGTGTATTTCATGATAAGTAATTTGGGCTTTTAGTTTGTACGGGGTCAATAGTGGACTTAATCTAATTTCGAGCTAGTTACATACCAAAACCCGACCCCCTTATTAATATTGATTTCTAAAATTTTATTTTAGTAATTTGAATAAAAAATAGCCACTAGTCTCGAAATTCAAATTTCTTCCACTTAAAAGTGTAAGATAGTATATATATATATATGTATATACCTAAAGTCGACATTTTTCCTAAATTGCACAATATGTAGACCGTAAACTTTCAATTTCATCTTATGCCACTAATTTGTACTTGCCAAAGTTTTATTTTTTTTTTAATTATTCCAATTTGTAATTTATAATAGTAGAAAATATGAAAATTTATATATTAAATTTTAAATTAGTCAAACAATAAGTGAAAAGTTTTAGCCCAATTTTTGAACGTTACAAGAGTATTTTAGAAAATAATTGGAATAGTAATTTTGATAACATTTTGAAGAAAGTTATTTTGAAAAATATTTATTAAATCTCTACCTAAAATGCATGTGTCCAACATCAAATGTTACAAAATGACGCTATTCTACTATTAAGATTGAATGTAACATCAACTTTACTTTTATATGATTTAATATGCTCAATTACAGATCTTAACTAGATACATTCTTGACTAGTTTCTTCAGCATTATTCAACTGAATAGATATAGTTTGATAATCTAGGAATTGTGCTCTCAATTTAATAACTTGGATAAACAACTTTGCTAATGTTGTATTACATGTATATAATAAACTAACATGTGACCATTTAGCAGATGTATCAATCAACACCATTAAATATCGAAATGACCCACTTGGTAGGTAAACTGGTATACTTATATTTGCTTGAATTCTCTTTAAAAATGATGGACATTCAGAATCTATCTTACGTGGGGATGTTCTAACAATTAATTTCCCCTATAAACAAGTTTTACAAAGATTATCCTTTGATAGCAAATTTTTCTGATTCCACAACTAATGTTCATTAGAATTCTCAACAATTCCACACACTTTGATATGTGAATAAAATTTGTGATCACTGATCACACTACTATAACTCACATCAAATATGCCAAAAAAGCCATCAATAGAGGAAACATGGAGAAAAAAATGCATGTATGTGATGCATACATATTTGTAGAAGAAAAGGTCGAAGATACTCAAAATTTGGATTATAAACTTGATTGAAATGTAAAATTTACAAAGTAAAAGTCATGAACAAATGATTTCCACCCATGTTATTATGGTCAAATCCTTAAGATCCCATTTTCAATATTTATTGTCCCCTGAACTTAGGACATTAGAGGCATTTAAGGGTCCCATTTCACTAGATCATATTATAGAGAGAAAAGTTTCTTAATATTGAGGAGTAGCAATCGCTTAACACGGAAGAAAAAATTTAAATTGGACCTGCTAGAACATAAAATTTTAAAATAGTTTTATTTCTCTTTTTACTACATATCAAGTCTTTTTTATCTTGGAAACCGAGTTCTCACTGTAGTTACGAAATGCATCACTTGGCCATATTATTAGGTGAATAATTATCATAGCTTGACGAATTAAAAGCAATGAAAGTTGACTGGACTTAAGTAGTAATTAGTGAAAGCAATTGTGAAAATTTCAGCCAAAAGACAAAATCATATCAAAATATCATGTTCTTACACGTAGTTTGTTGAGGATCATAAATTATAATAATTTTGAAAGAAGACACAACCTGCAAGAAGACCATAAACCTAAATGTTCAAAATTTATAATGTATGATTTAAATCACATAGAATTAATTATATTCAGAATTATGTAAATGAAATTCACCTCATTATGAATATCATTCACACATGTGTGAATTGTAAAACCTAACAACAAACTACAAAAATATAACAAATTATAATACTTACCGTTCACAGTTTACTGAACAATATTCACAGAACGTATGAAGTGAAAAAATTGACAACAAATCATAAAAATAAAGAAAATTCAAATACTTATTATAGTATTCACACGTATATGAATTAAAAAAAATCACCACTTTCGATAAAATTGAATAATAACAAGACAACCAAAAATTATCATTATAATCCATATTTTAAAGTATGCCCCTTTCAAAGATTTCTCGCTCATGTTATTTCCAAATGACCTAAAATCATTAGAAATCCCATTTATAAGAAACTATGTTCCTAAATTTTTCAAAATCAACATAGTAATAACTTGTAATATACCAATGACATATTTTCTTCGAAAAATAAATAGTAGAGGTACTGTATACAAATCGAAAAGAATCAATGCAACAATAAACACAATACTATATTACTTATTAAAGTTGCTAGAATGACAATGTCTGTACCTTTATTTTGAAGAAAGTTGGTTACAATTTTGAAATCGCTTGTTCTTCTTGTGAGAGTGAGAGTCTTAATTGGAAAGTAAATAATTATTTTCAATTCTAAGGGTTGAGGGTACTTAGGGTTAATTTAGTTATAAAATATAGGTTCACTTTTTTAAATAAAATTTCATAAAAATGTTATAATTGAAGCATAATTTATCATGGAATTAGAGTTTCAAACATATTAGATTAATAAATTTTTAAAACTAAACAAAATTTTATATGACTCATTTTTGAAAGATTAAATTTTTAGTTTTGCACATTATTAATATGCAGTTATCAAATTCTAATTATATATTATTAGAAGTTAAATTGAAAAGTACATTATATGTTTCAAAATGGAAAAATTATTAAAAGAGTTAGTAAAGTTTGACATAATTACACATGTATTTGTTTTTGTAAAATATTAATAGTTAATCCGATAAATGTTATAGTTTTGCCCCTTCTAATCAATGTCATGTTATTATAAAATGTCTATGTTTATCCAATAGTTATATGTTACTAGTTATTCATCGGTTAACTTTTTAATAATGTTTTAATTATTAAACTTTCACTTTTTTATTTTAATTATAATAATAATATATAATTAAGAAAAAGTAAAAATAAATAAAATAAATTTTTCTCATGATTATTTTAATTACAAATATGTTAAATATTGGATCATTATTTGTTGAACGCTTGCACTTCTAATTTTAACCTTCCATCTTATATTACTTTTTCCAATTTTAACCTTCAATCCTATTTTACTTCGAAGAATAGTTTATTTGTTTTTATTTAGAAATAAATAAAAATTTTCCATCACATAAAAAAAAAGAAAAAAAAAACTAGAACTACATCAAATTCTTAATATCAATAAATAGTTACATTTTTAAATAAAAAATAAGAATAATTCTTATTCATTAAAAAAAAAAAACTGCACTTTATCAAATACTATTGGAAGGTTAAAATTGCAAAACTTGGTGCATTTAAAAAATATGTATGCTGCATTTAACATGTTTGTTAAACTAAGTTTATCTTTTCTATTTTATTATTTTTTTCAAAAGCATCAATATATCAATTTTTTTTTCTTCAGTAGAAACAATATGTAAAAATAATTGATTTATGGTGGATGAAATGTTTTTATAAATTTATTAAATGAATTTATTTAAAAATTTTAAATTATAAAAGTTATTGAATTATATTAATTTTATCGCTCAATATAATATAAAAATAAATTAAATCAGTAATACTGAAATTTTAAATTAATTAAAATAATTTATCCTCAAATTTATTAATTTAAAAAAAATTAAATCAACCCAACTTATAAATGACTCTATAGTTTTTTTAATGAGTTTCAAAAATTTATTAAATGAATTAATCTACATAAATACTTTTTATCCATTAAATTAATTGTCAAATTCAAAACTAACATTTATTGAAAGAAAAATATTAAATTTAATATTGTGTGTTTTCCATTTGTAAATTAATAATATATAATTTTATAAATTGCTATTAAATTAATTCATTAAATAATCATAAAAAAATAAATCTTATGAAAAATTGGTTGTACTCATTTGGCTTAATAAATAATAAAAAGAATAATCACAAAAAATAGTAAATAAATAATAAAGTGATTAGTTGAAAAATTAAAAAAAAAAAAAGAATAGTAAATAAATAATAGACAAGATCAGGTAAGATGTGGAGTTAAACAGAGTTGGTTTGACTTTGAGCTAAACAATTCCGGTCTGTATTTCTAATTTTAGGCATGGCCTATCTTACTTACTTGATATAGGTCTAAAATGCGGGTCTGACTTTTAAAAGTCGATAAAACCTGTAAACCTATTTAAAGACTACTTTAATAATTTTCTGAATTTATTTTTTAATATATTTTATTTTAATTTTTTCAATGTAATTAATATTATAAATTAAGAAGATAATAATAATAATAATAATAATAATAATAATAATAATAATAATAGATCAGCATGTTAAGATTAATAGACTTATTTATAAGCCACGAGCCTAACTTATTTAATTCAATAACCTCGTCAAAAAGTTTGAGCCTGACGTTTTTATTAAATAGGTTAAGTTGTGAATAGATTTTAAATGGGTTTGATTATAAATTTATGACGAACCGCGTGACCTATTTCCACCTTTAATTTTAGTTAAACGCCTACCTATTATTTAATGGGGTCAATATATGATCTGACACTATTAGATTGACATCAAACTTGATAGGAATATTTTACAAAACTCGTACATGTTACGTGCGGAAGAAAAATAAAAACTTATTATAGGTGTAATTACGTCAAACCTTATTAATTTTCTCAATAATTTCTCCTTTTCAAAATATAAGGGGCCGGTATCTAATCACGACTTTTGTAGACTTTTAGGACTTTTATAGACTTTAAAAAATGAGTGATTTTTGAAAACTTTTATAAACTTTCATAGACTTTATAAATCCAGTAATGACTTTCACAGACTTCTAAAATATAATTTTCTTGATTTTTGTAGACTTTGAAGGATTTTTATAAATGATTTTTGTAGACTTTCAATAACTTTTACAGACTTTTAATGACTTTCATAGACTTTTAATTGATTAATTTTGATAGAACTTTTAAATACCCTTTAAGAATTGATGAAAGTTCATTGATTTTGAAAGTAAAAAGTCCTTTGGCATAAAAAAAGTTATTTATTATTATTATTATTTTTTTTTTGCGTGTTAAGAGTAAGAAATATTTTTTTTTTCAACAATAATCTTATTAAATATTTCATTACTATCATCTCATCCACGGATGAAGATTGGTGGCGTCAACTCTAAGTTCTAAGATTGATGCATATTTTATAATTTTTTCCCTCTTCTTTTCTTTTACTTTTTCTTTCGATTGTTTTGTATATTTTTTACTCTATAATTTACCAAGAAATAATTATTATGTTTACACTTTCTTACTCAATTTTTAATTATTTGTTTAATGTAATTGATAGAATGAGATAATCTATTTTTTTCAATATAAATATATGATAGAAATAAAATAATTATTTCAATAAAATAAAATATATAACACTTGATAAAAAAAATACATATAGATGATTTTAAAATATTTCACAATTATAATTAAAGTAAAAATAAAATAAATAAAAGAATAACTAATGGGGTTGAAATTGAGTTTTTACATGTTAATATTTTAAAGTATTCAAAAGTCATTCAAAGTTTGTGAAGAAAGAATGAGACAATTTTTTAACTTTAAATTTCCTTAATTGGTTAAAAAAGTATACAAAAGTCTATAAAAGTCTGTCAAGTTTAAAAGTCTGTCAAGTTTAAAAGTCTTCAAAAGTTATGAAAATTACAATACCCCAAAACTTTTGAAGACTTTTTAAAAGTCTATAAAAGTCATGATTAGATACTACATGACTTTCGAAGACATTTTAAAAGACTATAAAAGTTATGATTAGATACCCTATGACTGTTATAGAGTCTTCAAAAGTCATGATTAAATACCTGCAGATTTTTAATGACATTTAAAGTCTATAAAAGTCATTAAAAGTCATCAAAAGTCATGATTAAATACATCCATGTAAGACTTTCAAAATTTTATCCAAACTTTGTTAAGAAAGTGTATGAAAATACCTATTAACCTTTGTTTCTCTCTTTAATTCACCCTATGATTATTCTAGGTAACAATAAATTAGGAAGATATAATATATTCAAACCTAAATAAATACTTTATATTTTGAAAAATTAAAAATATAATACATTCGGATCTAAATGAAATTACAAATGATTTATAATAATTAAAAATCCTTAAGTATATCTATATTTAGAAACAGATTAAATATATTAAATATTATTAATAAACTTACCAAATATTATTTAAATCTTAAATACATAATTGACTAATAAATAAAATAAATCAAATCAAATCCTTATTTATTAAAATATAGCCAAATTCAACTATAAAACTAAGATAAACTGGTTAGAGTTTGCTCTTTCAAATTAAATAGGAGGTTTTTTTACAATCACCGCCAAATGGGGAAGATTTCTCTCATCTCAATGGCTCTTTTTCTTTTCATTGTTTTATCAAGTAAGCTTTTGTTTTTTTTGAAATTATATTTTCTAAACAATATTTATTCATTGAGTAAGATAATTGATAATCTGTTTCAGACATGAGTCCTTCAAAGGCTGAGGGAGTGTCTACTATCTACCAAAAGCGAGTACCTGTAATTTTTCAATGCGAGACTGGTCAGGTGGCGCAATGCACGCCATGGTGTCAATTTGTGTTTAATTGCCCTGACAAATGCAGATGCGAAAACAAGATCTGCAAGTGTGCTACTGCCGCCGACCAGTCACCACTCTCTGCCCCATCACTACCTTCTTAGACCATATTAATGACATAATTAAGGATATAGTTTATTAATAAATATTACAACTTTATATCCTTACTTATAAATGTTCTAAGTTTGAAATGAAGTTAAGAATTAAAAAATCAATTATGTTTTCTTTATGTTTAATGTTAATTATAATTACATAAAATTATTCTTAAATTTACTATTATATTTATACATATCAAATTAGAATAATAATATGTAATCTACTTGTATGGGCAAATCTGTTTTAGAACTTGTATGATTCATTCACTCTGTAAAAAAACAAATATATTAAATCCTGCACTTTATTATGTTAAACACAACAATTTTTTTCAATTATATCCTTAGAAAATATATTAATTAAAAATTTTATTTTCATATTCAATTATTTTTAATTATTTTAAATTCATATATTGAGACTCGATCTTTTTTTAATTATTTCTTTTTATTTATATTGCTTCATGGTGTTATTAATTTAAAAAGAAAAAAATATTAAACTTTATTTTTAAAAAAAATATAATTATTTAAATATGAATATAAATTAAAATAAAAATAAAATTATTAATTTAAAATGATAAGAAAAGTCTAAGTTGAGTAATGTTTCAATTAAAGAAACAATGTTCAAACCAATAAATAAAAAGTTTTTTTTAATTTTATTTTAAAATTTATTTTTAATTTGTGTAATGTAATATTAATTTATTATATTTGAATTTTAATACATTAGAAAAATATTAAAAATAATCGATTTTACAGATTATTGTGATAACATAGTGCTGGAACTATAAAATTTTATTTTATGCAAATTAAGAAGAATTTTCAAAAAAAAAAAATACATATTATTAAAAAGGGTAGAATTGATATTTCCATTGCGGTATATAACATTTTTGTTGCGAAATTTAGTAATGCCCTTAAAAAAAATAGAATAATATTATATAATATTATTGTTTGTCATATCAATTACTTATTTATTAGAATATATAAATTAATATAAATTGATATGATAACTTATTTTATAGATTATATTATCGTATTGCTTATATGATAACTAACAAAATATATTTTATGACAATATTATCTTTATATAAAATTATTTATCGTTATTCAGTTTTTTATACCATTCTTATTTTTATATTTTAATTTTTAATTTTACTCTTGAATCCATCTTAAATCATACACACCAAATCTATTTAAAATCTTTTAATAGATATTTTTTTTTTAAGGAACTAAAAATATTTTACATATTTATTTTTAAAAAAATTCAATTATTATATGAAAAAAGAAAAATCAATATTTGATATAAAAATTGTAAGAAATATAAAATTATATCAGCCTTTAATCAAATGTACATTTAAATCCTTTTTATGGATTATTATTTCTGATGGGACCGTGATACGGTTGAAGATAGGAGGGGTCGAATATGTTGGTTTCAGCCGAAAATTAAAATATCCAGTATGTTTAAATGCGCGGTCGGAAGGCTAAAAGGCTCATTATCATAATTGATGATTGTATGGTAAAAGACCCATTTATTGCGGTCGAATTAATGGACCCCCACATGGTAGATTGGGTCTCAAGTTTTGTGGGCTTGGTCCATATATCGGGCCGAAACATTAAATACACCAAGAAAAACCCAATCCACTATAGTGGCTTGGTTTGTTGCCGCGTGAGTAACTGATTTCGGTTCGAAGCCTTCCAGAAACCTATATTCTGATATCTAGCTGATATACAATTAGAAATTTCTCCAGTTTCTTCAGGGTCAGCTATTTTTCTATTATGACTAGGTTTCCTGAATAGATGAGGAGAGAGCGGTTATAAAAGAATGAAGAAACAGAAAAATAGGGCATTCATACACAAACAGACCATAAGAGAAAGAAGATCCCTAATCAAGTAGGGATAAGAAACCTACTCAAAATTCGACCCCAACAGTTTCCACCTAATAATTTCTTTATATGACATAAAAAAAAGGGTGGAATTCCATAAGACATTCTTTAATTTCATATAAAATTTAAAAATATTATCATATAATAATTATTATCTTAATATTTTGTTGTTTTAATAATTATTATTTCATATTTTATTATCTTATTTTTTATTATTTTAATATTTTATTATTTTAAAAATTATTATTTTAATTTTTTATTGTCTTAAAAATTATTATGTTAATGATTTACTCTCTTAATCAATATTATCTAAATATTTAAGTGTCTTTATATATCTTAATTTTCACATAGCACAAATATAATATTAAAAATTAAATTCATAAAAAAATTGTTTTTGTTATAAATAAAAAATAGATGTTTACCTTTTTCTGTTGGTGGTGGAAGAATATTATGAGATGAAATTAATTGCAATAAAATATGAATTTCATTATAATAATATAGGGAGATTTCCAAAGAATAACGGCAGGTTTGCCACATTAAAAAAAACTACAGATTTTTTATTCTTGGCCAAAAATCTAATTTTGGACGTTTTTCATCCAGTTTACTGTCCATTCGTTAGTGGCTGAATAATAACACAGGGGCTTCAATTTTTTAAAAATTAAAAATAATTACAAAGAAAAAACAATTAAAAATTATTGTGTTAAAAATAAAAATTACAAATGAATAGTAAAGTTGACAGAAATCTTCAGGAAAAACACGGTAGTTTTTTTTTTTTTTTTAATATAGCAAACTTGCAGTTTAGTTTTTTTTTTAATTTTTTATATTTTTTAATCTTCCTATAATATAACTGTATTTTTAATTATAGTATATATGAATTTAATCCTAAATAGTAAAAATCTAAATTATTGATTAATTCATTTAAATTACTATAACAAATATTCAATAAAAAATATATAATTTAATCTTTAAAATTCCAAACTTTGTAATTTTACTTATAGGAACATATCAATATTGTAAGTTTAAATCCTAAATGAAGAATGAAATCAAATTATTGCGGAATTAAAGAATAAAATTAAACTTAAATTCTAAAAAGAAGAAAATCAAATATAAAGAACCAAATTATAATGTAAGACAAGTTAAATAAAATATAAATATAAATAAAATATTAAATAAAAAATTTTAAAAATCAAAATTAAGTAGAAAATAAACATATTATCAGTTTAAACTAATTTAAATATTTAAATTTTAAACTAAATAAGAGTAGTTTTGAATTAAAATATTTTTCCTTCTTTCTTTTATATATATATATATATATAGTAACGGACTGTTTTCGAGTTTAGTAGCTTGTGTCGCAAGTTAGGGGTTTTATTGATAATTGTTCAGAGTTTTGATATATTTTGGAATTTTTCCGGAGTCTGGGGAGGGTGTTATTATTAGACACTCTATAAAACCATTATAAACCCTAGAGACTCATTCCTGACTCTTTTTACGTTTTAGAATTGAGAAAACCGTGAGAGTCAGAGTGATCGTTCATTAGAGTCTCCGCCGCAATTTGGTTTCTGGTAAGTCTCTTGAGATCATATGTTCTTTATTGTATTTCAGTTCGTGTTCTAACGTTAGGTAATTTGCTTCTGAGCGTAGGTTCGGTTCTACGATTCTGTTTTTCCGATTAGAGTTCCGTTAGGGTTTCGACCGGGTTTCGTTGTGGTCCTTAATTCTGATAAATCAATTCAAAGAGGCATGAATAGGAGTGGCAAAATTGACGTTACCACGATTTGGATCATCATAATGATGGATATAAAATCAAAATAGATCTATCGACGTTCTCTGGGATATTAGATGTTGAGACTGTGGTGGATTCGTTAGCGGAGGTAGAGAGATTTTTCAAAATCATGAATGTAGAAGATGAGCGCCGAGTCACAACTGTGGCTTACAAACTAAAAGAGGGCGCCGCCACCTGGTGAAAATCTGTGGTGAGAGAACTTTATTGTAAGAGGCTTAGACCAATTCGGGATTGGATTACAATGAGACACATGATTGAGCAACGTTTTTTACCCAGTGATCACATCCAGACTCTATATAATCATCATCACGATTCTATGCAGAAAAATAGGAAGGTGGATGAGTATACTAAAAAACTAATGAGGTTATAATCTAGATGCCACAATTGCGAGAATAAATACCAATAAGTTGCGCATTATTAAAGGGGATTGAGCCGTGAGATTCGCTGCATTATAAGGGTGTCTGTAATTTTTTACTCTAACGGATGCTATTGAGATGGTGAAGCAGGCAGAATAGCAACTTGAATGGACACCCAAACAAAAAAATAACCGTAATTATGATTAAAGGGGGCTTGGTTTAACTAGAAACTCTTATAAGAATTTTGGACAGACTTCGAAGACCGGTGAAACTAAGAAAAATAAGCTGACTGAAGAAGATAAGAATGACACTAGGGAAAGAAATTTATGAAGGCAAATGAAAGAAACTAGTTAGTCAAACCCATATCAGAAATATTATGGAGATGTGTATTATCATTGCAGACAGCCTGGTCATCGATTAGATAATGCTAGAACGAGATTGTCGACAAGTTCACATTGTTGATGAGGTTGGAGAAGAGGAACAAGAAAGTGGTGATGGTTAATCTATAAATGGTTATGCTGATGGAGAAGTCACATTTCTGTGAAGAAAGTAATGTGTTCACCAAAGTAGGAAGATGATACTCGAAGGAGGAAGATATTTCAGACCAAGTGTAAAGTGGGAGACATTGTTTGTAGACTGATAATTGATAGTTGTAGTTGTGAAAATCTGATTGTTAAATAGTTGGTGGAAAAACTACAATTGACTATATCACTGCACCTGCCTCCTTATAAAGTCGGTTGGATCAATGATGGGCCTAATATTAAGGTTAATCGAATCTGTAAGGTCCCTATTTCATTAGATAAGACTTATTCTGAGATAATTACATGTGACGTAGTGGACATGGATGCATGTGAAGTGCTCTTAGGTCGTCCTTGGTAGTTTGATATGGGCTCAGTACACGAAGGAAGGGAGAATTCCTATCACTTCATGTGGAACAAAAATGAATCGTCATTCTGCCTTCTGGGAATCTGAAGAATCCTAAAAAGCAGGGGGAGCCGATAGGAGCAGTTTCAGCAAGTTGGAGGGAATTCTCAAGGAATGTGGAAGCTTTTTGAATGAGCTTTGGCGTTGATCTTGAAACCAAATTTGGAGGAAGTAGAGGTTTCCATCCCAGGGACTGTTAAGACTTTATTAGAGAAATTTCCAAGTGTGGCAATGGAGTCTTCAAAACAGCCACTAATGAGGGAGATTCAATATGAGATTGACTTTATTCCTGGATCCCAACTCCTTAATCTGCTTTATTACAAGATGAGTCTGAAAGAGAGTGAAATTTTGAATTTAGATTCATATATTATTATTTTATATATAAATTTAGGATAATTAGAGACGTGTTTTGAATTTCACCACCTGATAAGTGATTATGGCACAAACATATATTTAGGCGGATCAGAATATACACAAGCTCCACTGCAATAAGTTTTTATTTTCCACCCCAAAGAGTACAACAAGTTCAGCTAGGATTTTTGTTCTCAGATTTGTATCCAATTGAAAAAAATAAAATTTATGGAACCTAGTGCAAATTTTAATTTCAATATAATATGCCATCATCAATTATGAATTAAAAAAAAAAAATAGTTGTGCAATTTTAGAAATGCAAATTCTCGTATCTCCAAATAAAATATTTGTATCCAAACTTGTAATATGTTTTATTTTTATATTCATATATAATTCGATTACTCAAATTCATTATAAATAAATAGATAGGATGTTTATAGATAAATGGCGGTTCAAATTGTAAGTATGTAAAAATAAGATTAACTTATATATTATATTTTTATGCATAAAAGTAATGTTAAAGTTACTTTTCTTTTTGAAGAATTTTATGACTTTAAATTTATATTATTACTTAGACAATTTCTTCAAGTAAATACATAAAATATAAAATAATTGCTCTTATATAAAATGAATATTAATATAAAGATATTTACATTGTTGAATTAAATATTTTTATTTTAATGACATTATTATTATTATTGAAAAGAGTGATGGTTTATTATTTATTGATAATAATAATATACCTATTATTATTATATTTTTAAATAAAAATAAGTTCAAGAATAAGAATAAAAATAATGATTTAATGAATTAAAAACATTGAAATGCAGTATTATAACATCAAATTTAACCGTGAGAACAGGTGCAATAAATACAGTATATGTACACCGATAATAGAACTAAAAACGTGAAATATGATATAAATAAGATATCTTCCCCAATTGCTCTATTTTTAATAGAAAGATTTCTATCTCTCCGAAACTGGAAAAGAAATTATTGAAATTAAATGGTGCATCTTTAGCTATCTATTCAAAATGATTTAAATCTGATATGCAATCAAAGTCAATATTTGATTATTAGAAAGAAAATTTTTAATTTAGTTATAAATCACTCTTAATTACCTTATAAATAGATGGATTTACCCTTAAACTACACACAAGAAAAAAAATTCTCTCAAAAATTAAACACTACATTTCTATTGCTTTTTCAAATGGCAAAAACTTCCATCATATCAACTTTCCTAGTTTTCTTCATTATTTTATCAAGTTAGTTTTCATTTTATATTTCTACTATTTAATTATTTAAATTGATAATAATAATTGTAAATATATGTTGCAGGCATGAGGATCACAGAGGTAGAAGGTAGAGAGGTGGTGAATGCTGTTTGCAATACAAATGCAGATTGCCAACCATTAACCATATGTTTCGAAGGAGCGAGACCTATATGTGTTAACTCTCAATGTATATGTCCCAATCTGGGTCTTCATAAGTCAACACCTTGAATTTTTATGTACAATTAAGGATATATTTATAAATAAGTTAAAATTTTTTTTTTTTTTTTTTTTGATATGTTTACACTTCCAATAATCTTGGAGCATTATATTTTGGGCATCTTCGAGGTTCTCAGGCATCATTGGAGTTTTTGAGATGTGAATATCTTTCTTAAAAAGCTGGGAAAAAATTAATAATAAATTAGTATGAATATATACATTTTAAAAGATATATCAAAAGGAGAATACTTATAAAAATTTTGGTTGAAATATACAAATATATAAAAATATAAAAATTTTTACAAAACTAATGTGATTGGTCAAACTTGAAGTATCGAGACCTTTTATATAATATTATATTAAAAATATTAATAATATTAAAAATAATATAATAATTTAAAATGTTTACTAAATGAATGTATTCTAATTAACATCTTTAAAATATAATAAAAATAATTCTAATAAAATAAGTTGTGGAATTGATCTGGATATATTATCATCATCAAAATCAAATTTGATGAGTCATTCTTATCATTCCATATCATTACTTCATCCACTTTTCTTTTTATTTACAAAATAAATGTTCAATATTCAAAAATCTTAAACCAAACCAAATGAACACACCAGATTATTGAGCACACTAAATTATCAACTAAAAGAAATTACAACACCAAATTTATATGGTTTCACTCCGTTGCTCAAAATAGTCTCCAAAACAGTGTACGTTTAGGGAGAATGAGTTCGGAAATTCAATTGCACTAAAAAAAAAAAAAGGATGTACAAGGCACAAAGTCAAGATTACAAAGTCAATCACAGTCTGTCAAAAGAAACCCAACAGGGAAGAGAAAAACAGAACACTAAAGAAATGCTATACTAACGGCCTCTCATTAGATGAGAGAAAAAAAAAAAAATATATATATATATATATTTATAATTAGGATTATATTTAGTGAAAATACTAAAAATTAGACCATGCAATTTTTCTTTTTTAATTTTAGACCAACCCTAAATTTTTTATATTTTTAGACTTTTATTAAAAAAAATTGCAAAATGAGCTTCCCGGTGCACCGGGAAGCATCAGACCGAGAAGCAGGCAAAATATAACTACTTCCCGGTGTCATGCTTCCCAGTCCGGGAAGTAAGGGAAGCAGAGGGTATTATAGACATTTTGGTCTATTTCTTGTAAAAAATTTTGAAAAAAGTTTAGTTTTGCAAAAATTTTAATTTTGGTCTAAAAATATAATTTTTTTTAATAAAAAGTCTAGAAATCTAATGGACTCTTATATTTATACTAAAAAATATATTAACTAAATAGCCCCCAACTTATCTCTTGAACTAACAAGAGCAGCCCAATATAAAACCCTGTATAATATGAATCAAAATATATTACAAGCTTCTATTATACAGAATACAAGTAAACACTCCATAATTCTTCATCTTGCCATTCAGGGTCATTTCTTCATTGTCTAGTGCCTAGCCATGAGTCCACAATAGCTCAAAGTGAAGAGAATCCTTGAAAAAAAAAATAATTCTCCACAGACAACCATCTAATTATGATGAAAAAGAAGACTTGTACACCAACAAACTTTCAATTCACTTCATCCATAGTCTCTAGCAAGCAAGCAAACTTTCAATTCTAATATTGCAGCAGTAGAGGAATGTAAATAATGATATTAATCAGCACTAAGTAGAAACCACATAGGAAATAAGAGGGAACAAGATCAAAATCCAATTCAATACCAAAACAATATGATCATAACATAATATAACGAAAGCATAACAATATTAACCATACAGAAAATCAATATTCAAAACTCCTTCCAAGTTTCTAAATAAATCACAAAAGTTTTACGATATCTAACTTTTAGTTTTATCATAAATATTTAGTAAAAGGCAAAGTCTTGGGTGTTTCTGAAACACAATAAATTATTGTGTTTCAGAAACACACACGTGTAAATTTAGAAGCGCAGGAGATGCAAGAGCCGGCGCAGTACCCCTATCGCAAAGTTCAAATATCTGCATACATTAATCTGGTAGTTTAAGTGATGATGACTGACAAGTGTTTATGTGTCTGTTTTCACAGATTATAACCAAACACTTTGAGATATGTTTTAATGCTGTCTTTTGCTTTCAGGCATAGATGAATGGATAGCAATGTTTGAGAATCTTTACTCATCTTTGATAAATTACAGGCACAGATACATAAAATACAGGCACAGATAATAAATTCGCAGGCACAAACAATAACCACACAGGTACATATAGCATCTCAACAGATATATATATATATATATATAAGAATTGAACAGACACAGATACATAAATCACAGGCACAGATAATAACTTCGCAGGCACAAACAAATAACCACACAGGTACATAAAGCATCTCAACAGATATATATGTATATATAAGAATTGCCAGACACAGATACATGAAACACAGGCACAGATAATAACCTTGCAGACACAAAAAACAACCAAGCAGGTACATATAGCATCTCAACAGATACACAAGTACCTATAATAAAAAGATAGGCAAACCAGTTTCTCACCAGATAAAAGGTTTACAGCAGAGAATAACGGGACGGACATGCTTAAACAACCTGATTACTGCACAAAATACGACCAAAAATACAAGGAGGCAGCTGCTTCAACTGATCAATCATCAATGCCACCAAAGGACTAACAATAAGAGTCAATCCCGGTAACACCATTGCTGGTATCTGATAACACATTGACTTCCCAGCTCCAGTTGGCAAAACAAGCATAGTCGATTGTCCAGTAAGCACCATTTTGATTGCTTCCAACTGCCCATCGCGGAACGAATCATATCCATATACAAGCTTCAACAATCTCACCAGATTTCTCATCCAAAACCTGCTCCCTAATAGCACTCAATGCCTCATCAAACAAATTGCCAGCTACACCTTTTCTCTTTTGAAGAGACTCTTGTACGGCCTCAACAATAAAACTCTCTTCTCCCTCTTCTTCCTCATCAGCCTCCTTTTTATATATATAAGAATTGCCAGACACAGATACATGAAACGCAGGCACAGATAATAACCTCGCAGACACAAAAAACAACCAAGCAGGTACATATAGCATCTCAACAGATACACAAGTACCTATAATAAAAAGATAGGCAAACCAGTTTCTCACCAGGAATGGTTTCACACGTGTGAAACTTGTAACACAATAAAATAGTGTGTTACATGTAACACCCAAGACCTTCTCTTAGTAAAAATATTCTTATGAGAAACATGATTTTGGCCTAAATCATGCAACACCTCATACAAACTAACCAATAGATGCGTGCACTCATCTAAAGATTAAAAAATTTTAAATCAAGAATTATTTGAAAATAATCAGAAACTTAATGAGAATAATTTCTTAAATGATTACAAAACAAATTGTTGATTTCTTTCTTGATTATAGCAGTTTTAAGATTCTAAATACTTTCCCGCAAAACTTATCCCAAATTCTCCGCACATATTAGATTTTATACATACAAAAAGTTAGAAAACTAGTCATTACAAACAGACTATTATCAATAATCAACCATCAACAATATAAAGTTATAGCAGATAACTTGCCACTTAAACAAACATTAAACAATCACAATTTTAGTATCAAAACAAAATACAGTTCATAAAGATTGTTATTTATATTCTACTTGACTATTTTAATCAACAAGATGAGCACAAATATGTAAACATAAAATTTCTTTTCAAATCAAGTTAAGTGAAAAGTTCACCTATCATGATAATCAAGAAGAAAGTGTAGTTTTAGCACCCATATTTACATTGTTTCAATTTAAAAACAATTAAAACAGACAACATTCTAAAATACACTCGCAAAGAAACAGATATTGGTCACTATATGGGCTACTATTGGCTCTTATTTGATGGATGCAAATTGAATTAATTTAATAGATTTTAGGGTGAAAAAATTACATAAAAACCATAAAAATTCTTGCAAAATTCAAGTTTCAGATAGTATCATTTAAGAGTGATAAAAAAATTCAATTTAAAAATTCAATTCACCTTAAAAACTATAAATTTCTCCTCGATTTCATAGTCAGATTGAAATTAAAACATTGATATTCTCAAAAACATTTTAAAAACACTATTTAAGATGGATGAATTTTAGCTGAAATTGACAGAATACGTCATTATAGAGCATAAAGTAAACATTTTACTAAAAAATAGTTCTTTACAAAGTAGATTGAATTTTTATCGAAAAGATGATTTCAACTATTTTATTAACACTCAAAAACTTTCTATACTAACTTAACAAGTATACAAGGATCACTCAATTCTGAAAACTTTTTCTAGTAAAGTTTAAGTTGAGAGAACACATAAAAAAACTAGGTTCACAGATTGAGTATAGCCTAGATTTATACCATCCATCACTAAGATGATTATAAGCCAACGTAACACCATACAACAAAAATAAAGATTGTCAAGTAGTACAATGGAGAACCAATCATTCAATATAGCATCAGACAATCAGCCAATAACATGCAAGCACTACAATAGAAAACCAATATTTGTTACATAATTTGAATCAACAATTTAAACAATATCTCATGATACTGTCGGGCAAATATAAAAATTGACATGAAGGGAATGTAGGAGGCTATGTGATGTGCGGTCTTTGGTTTGAAGGATCGTGGACTAACTCGAGGAGGCGATGTGGCCCTTGGTTTGAAGGTGCGGATTATTGGGGTGTCAAACCCAATACCACATCAATAATAAAAGGGGATGATGCCTTATATATAGAGTATCCTGAGAATTCCATTAGTATGAGGCCTTTAGGTTGTGGTACGGAAGAACAAATCTATGTGAGCTCGGCTCTAGCCCTAAGCGGACAATATCATATTAATGTGGAAGTTGAGGGGCGACTTCGAAGGGTCCAATAAAAATAAACATAAGAGTCAAATTTAGTAAGAGAGCAACCTAGATTTATGATTTAACCATCTTTAATCCTAATCATTGAATTATCCATTTGCAATTGCATAATTATCTACCTTAAGCAATCATAAGTAGTTTATTATTCTCTTGAATATTGTAAACCCTAATTGATTGACCTAAATAGAGATATCTCTCTCAAATAAACTCATCAACAATATGGAAATCACAATCATAGATAGCATTAATTCAATAAGAGATCTCTCTCGCTATTTCCTTAATATCTAATTATTCCAAACTTAATTTATTCTAACTCTTTTAAGAGTATATTAAACCAGCATAAACATCAATTGGGTGATAAAGGCAAAAGACTACATAAAGAACAAATAATAAGAATAAAAATATGCAATTGTCTTTCATAGATAAAATAACAACTCAATTCATAGTCATGAAGAGGCTACATCGTAGCTCTAGATAGTAAGTTGTTTTATAGGCTAGGTGACAAGTTGATGCTAACAAGAAAAATTTTCTTCTCGTCCTTCTTTTATTACTTAGGCGTTATTTGTATGACTCAACAACAAGCTTACAACCATAAACATAATTTATTTTCTCACCTTTCTCTTGCCGCCAAGCTAGGTTGGACAAGAAATGTCCAGCCTCTAGTTAAATTTATCTTATCTCCCTCCTCTTATGGTCAAGATTTAAATAAAAATGTGATAAAAATGCGATAAAATAGGGTAAGAAGACTTAAGTAGGATATTGATTTTGCCTTTTTATCTTCCTCTTATAGTTAAGATTTAATAAATCTTACTTTCTTCTAACTTTCACCTACATTTTATTCCTTACTTCAGTAATCGATTCTCGACCGATAATACAATACATGAACCTATAATAAAATTAAAAACCTGAAATATGATGTAAATAAGATATCTTCCTCAATTGCTCTATTTTTAATATAAAGATTTCTATATCTCTGAAACTGGAAAAGAAATTATTGAAATTAAATGATGCATCCACCCTATTTTCTCTTTCTATCTGTTCATCATGATTTAAATCTTATATGCAATCATAGTTTCCATATTTGAGTATTGAAAAAATAAATAAAAATTCTTATTTAGTTAATAAATCTGCCCCCAATTACCTTATAAATGGATGGCTTTACCCTTAAACTACATACTAGAAAAAAATCTCTCAAAAATTAAACATTACATCACTTTTTCAAATGGCAAAAACTTCTCTCATATCAGCCTTCCTAGTTTTCTTCATTATTTTATCAAGTTAGTTTGCATTTCATATTTCTACTATTTAATTATTTAAATTAATAATAATAATTATTGTAAATATATGTTGCAGGCATGAGGATGACAGAGGTACAAGGTAGAGAGATGGTGAATGCTGTTTGCAGTACAAATGCAGATTGCCAACCTTTAACCGTATGTTTCGAAGGAGTGAGACCTATATGTGTTAACTCTCAATGTATATGTCCCAACCTTGGTCTTCATAAGTCAACGCCTTGAATTTTTTTTTTGTACAATTAAGGATATGTTTATGAATAAGTGAAATAAAAAAAAAATTATTAAGTGATATGTTTACCGTTCCAATAATCTTGGATATTTTGGACATCTTTGAAGTATCCAGCAATGTTTACCGTTTTAATCATTTGTAATGTTCAAAGCAAATACGTTTTGACGCTTGTTAAGAGTTTTTTTTTTTTTTCTTTTATTATTTTTTTTAAGATGCCAATATCCTTCTTGAAAAGTTGGGAAAGAAAAAATTATAATAATTTTGTATGGATAAATATATTTTAAAAATAAATCGAGAGGACAATACTTATTAAAAATTTGGTTGAAATATATAAATACATAAAATGCTAAACAAATTTTACAAAACTAATCTATATTACTGTAGCTATATCAAGACTGTAATATAACATTGGAATAAACACCTGACACAATGGATGAAGTATTGAAATAATAATTAAATTTAATTATTTTTTATGATATTAAATAGGTACTTACCCTAATTAACATCTTTAAAATACAATAAAAATACTTCTAACATAATCAAGCAGAATAAAAGTCGTGGAACTGATTTTTGTATACTATCACAAAAATCAAAATTTTATGATCATCCATACTAGGTATCATTTCTTCATCCACTTCTAGTTTTCTTTTTTTAAACTAAAACTTAGATTTAAAATAACAAAGAAAAAGAAAATCAATATAATTAATAAATAAATATAAACTTTTTTTTTCTTTTTGCCTTTCGAGAGTTTTTGTTTAAATTTTTTTTACTAAGTAATCATTTTTTAAATAAATGGTCGTTAAATTGGTAACTAATCTTTAAAATTTTCAACTTATTTTTTGTTGTATTTAAAAATATCATAAATACATTTTCTCAAATAATTTTTTCACATAACATGTATCTTATTAATACGCATTATACAAAGTTTCAAAACGTAAAAAACGACATCGTATATAAATATTATAAAGGGAAAAATATAAAAAACTGAACCAATCAAATTATATATTTAAGTTAATGAGCCTTCAAAGTTTGAGTTAATTTTTTAAACCAAACAAAACTTTAGATTTCATAAAATGAGCCTTCACATCCTTCACATGTTATTAAAAGTCCAGCACACAATGTGATGGACCTTGTGACGAACTTTTATTTATGTGATGAGGGGTAAAAAAATCATAAAGACTCAATTTGTGAAATCTAAAGTTTGCTTAATTTAAAAACTTAATTCAAACTTTGGAGACTCATTAACTTAATTAAGACTTTAAAAAGACTAAAAGTTAAACTATCCCTATTATAAATATAAGATACATTTTTAAGTTGATACGTGTAGTGTCAAATAAGCCACAACCAAATTTCAAGACTAAGAAGTTTGCAGAAGCGATAATATTTTAGAGAATTTTGGATCCCTTTCTATTCATCTCTCCCCTGTTTATAGAGAGCTAAGGAACCCTGATCCTACTAGGACAGGGTCTCCTAATCTTTGTTGAACTAGTTCTCCTTTTTTTTATTTAGAGAGATCTCTTCAGTTGGGCTTTCTTTGGGAGGAATGATTTAGGATGGACTAATTTTGTTGGACATGTTGGGCTTCAACTCTCGATGTACTAGCAGGAATGGGTCTGCCATTGGACCCAATGTAGTTTTGGCTGAAGCTTCCTAAGGCCCCATGTGCTTATTCGGCAAAATAGCTATGACCAATGGGTTAGATCTAAACTTTATTGTATGTTGAGTGTTGATCTTGTGCTAATTAGTTCTATTACATCTGGTATCAGAGCATGCATCTTCCTCTTCTTGAAGTTTTGATTTCGTTTATTCTTGAAAACTTCTAAAAGCAGCCCCGATTTCAAATTCCTAAAATCGATTTCATATTCTATATGTTTTTGGTCTTTTAGTCTCTCTATAGAACTGAAGTTTTCTTGTATATTCACATACCGATAATATTGCGTAGAAACAGGTACTATTGAAGTCAATGAGCCAAGGAGAAAGATGACAGTGGTTTATACTCGAAGACTTGTGGGGTTCTTCAAGGGTGACCTCTCTCTAAACTCAATATATCTCTCTATGTTATTTGTTTCTTTGATATTTAGGTGTTTTTGGTTTGGCTGAGTAGGATAGAAGACCTAGATTCTTGTTAACATCCTTGAACAGTTCGCTAGTTTGTGTAAACCAGCTTATTTGTCTGGCTGATAAGCGTACAAGTGTAAAAACCTTTTGAATTCCCATGGGTACAAGACCCCGAAACTTGTTAAAGCCCATAAAACAAGTTCTTGATTGGTTGTTTGATCTCTGCTATGTATCAATTTTTGTTTGATACATATTACTGTCTTTTACTTGCTCGCTCTTTGTGATATTAACCTACTAGTTTTTTGAGTGCCTGAGTGATTAAATAAAATTTAATCAAAAAACTAGTTGGCCATTAAGTCTTCAGTATTAGTTCCATAAAGGGTTATTTCTGATTATAAACTCTTGTATTTTATTAAAATCTGTCTTTCAAAATGACTTCAAAACCTCAAAGACACAATGTTATGAACATTGAAGTATTTTATGGATCACTATAATTCGGAAGAAAAATATGTTATTTGTCTTGGTATATTATGGTCTTGATGTTGCTATTGAAGATGAATGGCCAACTGGCATAACTTTGTTGGAAAAAGGAAAGGTTAAAAAGAGAACTTATCACACTATACTCTTACATTTAAGTGATGATGTACTAACTCTTATGTTTGAGTTTAATAATGCATCTGACCTGTGGAAAGGCTTAGAAAATCTGTACTTGGTTAAGGATGTTTCAAATAGACCTTTAAGCTTGCATAAGCTTTTTAGCTTTAAGTTTAAAACTAATAAATCGATAATTAAGAACTTAGCAACCTTTAAAAGATTGGTTTAGAAACATAATAGTAGAGCTGTAGAGGACTAAAGGCTTAGTGATGAGTACCTTGCCATGATTCTTTTGCACTCTCTGTTTGTGTCTCACTCTGTTGTTAAAGAAATTGTCTCATTTTATAAGGAGTCCTTAACCGGTAAGCTAATAATGGATGCCTTAAAATTCATATCAATAGGGGAAGAAATAACTAAAAATGAGAGTGAAGGTTTATTCATGAATAAAACCTCAACTTCTCATAATGTTAATCAGAGTAAGGGTAAGGGTAAAAAGAATTTTAATAATGGGAGTAACAATAAAAACAAGAATAACACTGGATATAATGGGAACAACAGAAATAATTGAAAAGGTAAGTTTAAAACTAGTAATGAAAGAAAATGTTACTAATGTAAAAAGACTAACCACGTAATAAAAGATTGTTTCCAGAAGAAAAATGATGAGGCTAATGGAAAACTGAAAACTGAAGCATCTGGTTCTTCTGCTGAACCTGATGTTCTTAACTGTAAGGGTCTAACTGCTGTTTTTAATTCATCTGATGATATGTTTGTTGCTGATTCTGTATGATGACAGGGTTATTGATTCAGCCTGTACCCATTATATAACCCCCATAAGAATTGGCTTAGTGATCTAGACAATCATTCTAAGTGTTTTATCCTAGTGGCTAGCAATCACACATGTAGGATAGAAGGGATTGTGATATTAAACTGAGGGAGTTTGATGGTAGTGTCACCAAATTAGAGAGGGTGAGACTAGTACCTAATTTAAGAAGGAACCTTTTATCTGTTAGTTCCTTAGGAGAGTCTAACCTAAGTTGCCTGTTTAAAAACTGTCAAACCTGATGGAAAATTTTCTATGAGAGGAAAAGGATAGGAAACATTTATATTCTAGAGGGTAGAACCATAGAGCCTCTGAATAGCACTACCATGAATAGAAATGTAGCTAAAGCTTTGCTTTGGCATAGCAGATTAGGTCATTAGGG
The DNA here is from genome assembly GCA_031304145.1 of Cardiospermum halicacabum. Classification (NCBI taxonomy): domain Eukaryota; kingdom Viridiplantae; phylum Streptophyta; class Magnoliopsida; order Sapindales; family Sapindaceae; genus Cardiospermum; species Cardiospermum halicacabum. The sequence continues at coordinate 40,187,752 of CM062389.1, read as the reverse complement.
TTAAATATGATATTAGAGCATAAAAGGAAAGTGATCATAGATAATGACATTAGTCTAGACTTGTCATTCTGTGAAAGTTGTGTTTTGGAAAAACAAACAAAATAATCTTTTCAAATTTCTGATTTTAAATCAAAACATATTCTTAATTTAGTACATTCAGATTTATAGGCCTAGCTCAAAATCCAACTTTTGGTGAAAAACTTTATTTTGTTACATTTATTGATGATTTTTCTAAATTCAATTGGTTGTTTTTGATAAAAAGTAAATCTGAAGTTTTTGAAACATTCAAAACCTAGAAAGTTTTGAAAGAAAATCAAATGTTTGCAAATTGAAATTTTTGAGAACACATAACCGATTATAATGAAATATTTAATCAATTTTGTTATGAGAATGGTATTGCTAGACATAGAACTATCACTTATACCCCCAACATAATGGTATAGCTGAGAAGTTAAATAGAACCTTACTTGATAAAGTTAGATCCATGCTTTATGAGGCAAAACTACCTAAATTGTTTTGGGGATAGGCTATTAACACTGCAAATTATATTAGAAATAGGTCTCATTCCTCATTAGAATTTAAAACCCTTTATGAGTTGTGGAATGAATGGATCCCAAATCTGTCTCAGCTTAGATATTTGGTTGTAGGGCCTATGTTCACCAAAACCAGAGTAAGTTAGAACCTGGGTCCCATGTTTCCCTCTTTGATGGATATCCTGATGGCCCCTAAGGATTCAAGCTAGCCTAGAAAGAAGGAAACTTTTATAAGTTCATAGTAAGCACAAATGTCTTATTTAGAGAGAATGAAATTCCTAGTTTCTTATGGTTAGAAGAGACTGCAACTAAGATAGAACCTATACCAATTAGTCTTGATGACTTTGGTATAAATTCCTCACATGTCCTAGGAAAAGAGAGAACTCCAGAAGATCCTCAAAGCAGTCATAATATTCCATCAGCTGACAATCTTAACAGAACTCTAACGTTTTAAACCGAAAACCTTTTTTGTCAATCTGATTCCCTTTATCCAAATCAGGTTGAACCTAACCTGCAAGAGACTTTTAGAGAGTCTAGCCTAGATAATTACCTCCTAAGTAGGGTCCGTGTTAGAAAGGAAAACATCAGGAAGCCATCTAGATATATGGATGCTAATCTCGTTATCATTGCTCTTAATGCTTCTGTTTATAATAACTTTGTCCCTGGGACTTATCAGGAAGCCGTCTCCTGCCCAGAATCCTCTAAGTGGCAAATAGCTATGAATGAGGAAATGGAATCTCTCAAAAGAAATGGTACCAATCTCTTGTGTCAAAACTTGAAAATAAGAGACTTGTGTCTTGTAAATGTCTTCTTAGGATTAAAGATAGTCTCCCTTTAAATGATCCCAGTAGGTATAAAGTCAGGCTTGTTTCCAAAGGCTTCACACAGAAACCTGGCATCGACTATCAGGAAATTTTCTCCCCTATTATCAGATATGGTACCACTGAATCATACTTGCCCTTACAACCTTCTTTGATTGGGAATTAGAGCAGATGGATGTGAAAACAACCTTTCTGCATGGGTTTCTTGACCGAGACATTTACATGTCTCAACCTGAAGGTTTTATTGTTGATCTTAAGTTGGTTTGTCTTCTTAAAAGGTCCATGCATGGTCTGAAGCAATATCCCAGATAGTGAAATGAAAGATTCCACAACTTTGTATTGAAAATTGGTTTTAATCGAAGCTTGTTTGATGTTTATATGTATTATTTTTTTGATAAATCAATACATATGCTCTTACTCTCGTATGTTAATGATATATTGCTTATGTCTCCTGATATAAAACTGCTAAAATCTGTGAAGTATCAGCTTGAAAATGAATTTGATATGAAAGACCTTTGAAATGCATCCAAGTTCTTAGGAATTGATATCTACAGAAAAACTAATATCAATATGCTCACTATTAGTTAGAAGAATTACTTGGCTAAAATCTTGCAAACGTTTGATATGTTTGATGTCAAGCCTAACTCCCTACCTTTAAATATCGATCATAATTTGGATTATAAATAAGATAATGGTGATGAAATACTTACATCAATGCCTTATGCAGAAGCAAATGGTAGCATAATGTATGCTATGGTCTGTACTAGACTAGACATTGCACATGCCTTCAGTTTTCTGAATAGATATATGATGAAACCAATGTTAAAAACATTGGAAAGTTGTAAAAGGCCTTCTCAGATACTTAAAAGGCACATTGGATATGGGTTTAAAATTCGGTAAATTTACTAAGCAAGTTAATATTTGTGGTTTTTCTAATGCAGATTTTGCCAAGGGTCTTGAATTTAGGAGATCAATCTCCTCCAATATTGTAACTGTATGTGGAAATTGTGTATCCTGAAAGTCCAAGTTACAGTTTGACATTGCTCTATCTACTACAGAATCTAAATACATATCTCTTACTGAATGTATAAAGGAGGTAATATGGATACAAGGACTGCTTATTGAAATGAAAATTCTTGATTCTAAACCTATTGTATATACTGATAGCCAATGTGCAGGTTAAAGTATCATTTTATTCGTTTACATGTCTTGATTGGACATGTGAAGGTTGAGCAGGTATCTACAAAAAACAACCTAGCTAACATATGTACCAAGGCTATAGTGGTTAGGAAGCTTTTATTTTGCAGAAGTTTCCTCCACATCAACCCGACCTAAGCAGTTAAAGATGGATAAGCAATGATCTTGGAGCCCCTAGATGTTAACTAAAGAGGAACATATGTGATAATTTTTGTACACCACTAGTCTTATGAATCTGTAATGATTTATGTTGTATCTTATGTATATCTGAAAATAGGGGAAGTTTTTTATATGTTTTCATTATATATAATGGGCTCTGTTTTGTAACTATTTATTATGTGGGCTTGTTATATCTACAATATTCGCGCCTCAACCCGTTGGAGATCCGACCCAAGATTAAACCATAGCTATTTAAGCCTGCTGATGGTATTGTTAAAGGTGGCTGCTTTCAGATGATTTTTGTCTTTGTGGTTTCTGTCCTAGGGTTTCTCATTTAAAGTTTCTCCTATCTTTTTGTCTTTTAGATCTCTATGTTTCTTGGTTGTTTGACTGTGTAAACTTTGTGATTACTTGTGTTGTATCGATACTGATCCTCAATAATGAATAGTTGGGTTCTTTGTGAGTCTGCCTCTTGGATGTAGCCATTTATTGGTGAACTACATAATTCTTTATGTTTTGATCTTATTTTTGTTAATAGCTTTGTGTTTATGCTTAAATCTAAACTTTTTTGTTTGTTGAGTGTTGATGTTGTGTTAATTAGTTCTATAACAATAATTGATTAGTTATATAATTGCGCATATATGAAATAATTATTAATATAAAAATATTTATATTGTTGAATTTAATATTTTATTTAAAAAATTATTATTCTTGTTATTGAAAGAGTAGAGTTTTTTTATTATTTATTGATTGATAATAATATATTATTTTTATTATTTTATTTTTAAATCAAAAAAAGTTTAAAAAATAAGAATAATGATTTGAGGAATTAAAAATATTGAAAAGTGGTATTATAACATCACATTTAAAGTATGTTTGGTATTAGATTTTCAATTAACTGTTAGATTAGAGCTTCAGATAACGTTAGTAGTTAGCTGTTAGATTAGATTTTAAATTAGCTGTAAAGTTAGCTGCTGGATTGAATGTTTGGTATTAATTTTAATTTTTAAATTAGATGTTGGGTATAAAATTACTAAAATTTATAATAGGTATAAATATAAATCAGAAGATTATGATGTAATTAATTATAGAATAAAGATTAATAAAGTATATCACTTTAGCATTTTGGATTGAATGTCATCTTTGATAACTTTTTAAACGCTATCTTAAACGCTAATTGAAATGCTAAATGATATTTCAAACGCTATTACCAAACACACCTTCTTAAAAAAAACTATATATAATCTAAACGCTATCTAAAACGCTAATTGAAAAGGTTTCTCAGACACTGTCTAGGTGCAATAAATACAATACATGAACCGATAATAAAATTTAAAACGTGAAATATGCTATAAATAAGATATCTTCCCAAATTGCACTATTTTGGCCTTTTGATGTATATAATCAATCCTAACTAGTTAATTACTGATCTGCTCCATCGGATTGATTAATTACCGATCTGCTCCAAATTTCAAAACGAGGGTGATCGTTTTGCTGGGATTGCCAAATTATATTTTTACAGCAAAATGGGGAGCATCGTTTTGGATTGACAATAGCGAAACGAATGGACTCGTTTTGCAGAAAACATGGGCAGCGTTTCGCTGCAATTGTGATGCTGACTCAGCATCACACTTGCAGCGAAACGCCGGGGTGCGTTTTGTTGATTACGGAGTGGTGCGTTTTGCTTTAAATTTGTGGTAGGGTCACAAATTTTACTTGTTTTCATTTCTCACCTTCTCTCTAAAAATCAATTTATCTCTCTACAAATTTTCTTTGGTAAATCATTTGATTGTTAATTAATTAATTTATATTAACTAGTTTACTAATCAATTATTTATTATTTGTGCAAATGGGCGATTATTTCGATCGAATTGGGAGGTTTCAGGATCGACATGTTTCGGGTCGGATCACTCAAGAGGTTAGAATAATTTTATATCTATTAGTTATTAATTAATATTTAAATAATAATATAATTTTAATAAAAATATAAATTAAATTCTTTTACGTAAGATTATTAATTAAGATATTAGAGTTAATAATAATTATTTTAATGGGTAAAATTATATTTGCTTGGTATATTAAAAATAAATATGTACTTATATAATTAGGTAGTAATGTAATTTCGATAAAATTTTGAGTACATTACTTATAGATTAGGAATAATTATAATAACGATGATTGTGAAATTATATTAATTTATTAAATTATAAAAATCATTTTTTTATATAATTTTACTAATTTGGTTATGATCTTTAATATAGACCGAGGATGATATACATATCACTGTACGACACGTTAGTGTCGAGAAACCACCCGGTCATCTTTTATAGTATTTACAGATAACTGGGTTCGACCATGTAGCTTCTATAGGACCCCGAGATAGCGATGCAGCTTTAGTTACCGCTTTATGTGAGCGTTGGCGTCCGGAGACACATACATTTATTTTACCTTGGGGAGAGTGCACTATCACTCTTGAGGATATCGCGTTACTTACTGGGCTTCGTACTGAGGGATTTTCGGTTGTCGGCCGGGTTAGGGGATTTAGTGTAGGTGGACAGCACGTGACCTCAGTTCAGTTAGTAGAGAGACTTTTAGGTCTAACTCCTGAGGATGCAGTGGCTTGTATGAACGGTAATATTGCGATCTCTCTAGCGTGGCTACGACGACATTTCATGGTATTTCCACATGACGCTGATGACTACACTCGACAATGCCACACACGGGCATACATCTTACGTCTTCTTGGAGGTGTAATATGTGGTTTGAAGACGGCGAAAGATGTTCCCATTTATTTTTTACAGTTGCTTGAGGATCTGACCACTATTAGGTTATATAGCTAGGGGTCGGCATGTTTAGCGTACATGTACAGATACATGTGTCACTCAGTTTTTCCAAAGTGCAAGACGCGTGGAGGTTTTGTATGGATTCTTGAGGCGTGGGCCTATCTACGGATTCCAGCATTGCGTGTAGGTGTTGTTGCTTACTCTCCGTGTTTTCCGATCGCTATGAGGTACATCTAAATAATGTCATTAATTTATGTAATAATTATTATATTACTTTTTTTAAAATGAAGTCGTCTTATTTCATTCCTATTTTATCAATGCAGTTTTGAGAAGTATCCTAGGAGCGATCCCGGCTCTGAGGAGTTGAAGAGATATCGCTTGATTTTATATTGGTTAGACTTTGATGATGTGAGTACATATTTTATTAAATTTTTTCCATGGTACAATAGTTTTGTTTTTTGATACCATCAAATATGATGTTCTTATGCGTAGTTTGTTTAGCGTCCATACGTCGATATCGCACTCCGAGCATGCATTCCTGTTGGCTACGAGGATACCCCATTGTTGTGTGCATGTACCCCACTGTTGTGCATGGTTGTCATCGAGTGGCATCCCGCTGATCGAGTTCTTCGACAGTTCGGTTTCGCTCAGCATATCCCTCAGGCTCCTCTATGTTTAGACGGCCACATGGTTCAAACTTACGAGGGGCTACAGAAGTCATAGATTGGCGAGTGAAACATCAGATTTGGGTCAAGTTTTAAGACCAGCGTAGCCATTACATAGCCGGATGGACTTTAGACACACATCCCCATCATGTCGCTTCACTGGCGTACTATTAGTGGTATTGGAAAGCCACAACTGATTTTATTTGCATTGTGACATGGGCAGTTCCCCCTGCATTGCCGCTGCAGGTTCCGCCGCACATCATGCCTTCTGCAGAGGTCACTGCACCAGTCTCACAATTTCCACCACATTATGTGTACAACAGACCACGATCATGCTTCCCAGCTACTCATTTGGAGGGTTGACGTCTATTTGCCGTTATAGAGGCGGTTCAGAGGCAGCATACAGCGACATCAGATCAGGGTGAGCAGTGGGCGGACAGAGCCCCACTAGAGCAGGGCCTCGATGCAGGCCCACGTGATGAGAGTCACCAAGACGGTCCACGTGATGATGATGAGGCTGACGATGAGGATTCTTATGATGACGATGATGGTGGTGATGATGGTGACGGAGATGAGGACGGTGGAGGTGGAGGTGGTGGAGGTGGTGGAGATGAGGGTGGAGGTGGCAGAGATGATGATGGCGGAGATATTGCAGATCAGGTATGTATCAATATATGTTATCTCATATTTATTTTTGGTTTATTATGTTATTTAATATACCTTCATAATTATGTCAGATTCAGTTTGATCCCAATATGGATTGGGATGAGGCTACAAGTTCGGTTCCATTTACTAACCTACTGCGCATGGGTACCTCTCGGTCTATGGATGTAGACGCATATACGACAACTCCTATGTTTAGTTGGCCACAAGATATGGGACATTCGATGGGATTTAGTGCTTTCCAGCCATTATCGAGGCCGATGACACCGGCCATTACACCGTCGGCGGGTTCTGTTTATACACCAGTGTCATATCCGGTATACAGCCTTGCATCTAGTTCATTCGGCCAGCCATACATACCTGCATATGATCCATATTATCGCCCCCGTTTGCCTAGCTCGCCACATCCAGTTAGATAGATGCCACAGCAGGGTGACTCGGCAGTTCCATTTTCCCTATTCGGTACACGACCTGATCCCCCCTTCAGGTGCTGGGATTCCAGTTACATACTTTGTCGGAGCATGCAGTATCCCAGGGTGTACCATGACGGCACCACACTTGTACTACACTTAGTGTTGTTATCACATATTGGACTAGTATTGACTGACATTACTTTATATATCAGACTTATTTAGTTTATGTTATGTGTTCTTATTTTTCTATCCGTAATTCAGTTTTCATCATTACAACTTGAATGTGTTTTATTTATCATAACTTGATTTGTCTGTGAGTTTTTATCATTACAACTTCACTGCATTACATTATATTAAATGCAGCGGACAAACACACGTTCCACAGTACCCGATTTGGAACGAGAGTTGAAAGACTTAGAGCTGAAGGAATTAAAAATGAGAGAAGAAGACTTAATGCTTTGTGTCAAGATCTCAAATATCAAATTGATCAACTTCAACTTGACAAGGAAGACCCAACATTACTGCATGGATGCAATGAAGAAGAGCAGACAGATATCATATGTACCATACTATTCGAGGAAGAGAAAAAGACAAAACAATTTCGACAAGCAAGACACAGTTTGTGGTTGTTGCTGCAAGGTGTCTTTCATCGACGAAGGCCTGACAACTTTCGTCCACCTCGTCGGATACGCTGATGCTTTGTTATATCCATTGGTCCTTGTTATGTATTACACACTACTGTGGAGAAGTTGTATGAACTTTTGATCACTTTATATTTTTATGACTATTGTAATTATGTATTCTGCTTTATTCAGCGAAACGTCTCGATGAGTTTCGCAATGTACATTTTGACACAGGTATGCTCTAACTTATTTTGCTTTAATTAGCGAAACGTCTCGATGCGTTTCGCAATGTACGTTCTGACACAGGTACGATCTGATATTTTCTGCTTTAAGCACCGAAACGTTTTATTGCGTTCCGCAATGTACGTCCGACACAAGTACGCTCTAACGTTTTATGCTTCAATCAGTGAAACGTCTCGATGAGTTCCGCAATATACATTCTGACACAAGTACGCTCTAACGTTTCATACTTTAATCAGCGAAACTTCTCGATGCGTTCCGCAACGTATGTTCTGACAGAGGTACGCTCTGACGTTTTATGCTTTAATCAACGAAATATCTCGATGCGTTCCACAACGTACGTTCTGACAGAGGTACGCTCTGACATTTTATGCTTTAATCAACGAAATGTCTCGATGCGTTTCGCAATGTACGTTCTGACACATGTACGCTCTAACATTTTATGCTTTCATCAGCGAAATGTCTTGATGTGTTTCGCAACATACGTTACCGACACAAGTACGCTCTGATGTTTTATGCTTTAATCAGCGAAACGTCTCGATGCGTTTCGCAACGTACGTTCTGACACAGGTACGCCCTGACATTTTATGCTTTAATCACCGAGACTATAAATGATTCCCGCAAACTAACACGAACAACATATAACATGTCATATATGAGTTGTCCAGCTTTAATCTACCAAAATGCAAGGATCGTCAAGCAGGGTCCATCAATTTACTTCATGTCAGATGACTACCCATTGGTATGCAATTTTTATCGTTCTTGTTCGAGAGATGAATTAGGAACTCATATCCATGGATTGTTACAGCTGAGTGTATCTAAGAGAATCAAAAAAATTGTCTATCGCATGCCGATAGGAAATACAGTTGGAGGTATGGTAGCGACTGCTTTGAAGATCCAAACTGATGCAGACGTTACAAAAATGTTCGGCGCTTATGATATGTCGTCGGCTTACTTTCAATATATAAAGGTCATGGTCGAAGTGGTTGAAACTAACAGTGGTGGTGATTATTGTCAAACTGGACATCTTGGCCATTATGGTGTCAGTCCATCAACAACAGAATTGTCGGCAATCACACATGTTCAGGGTGAGGCATCTAGTCGCCAACAAACGATGTACACTGGTCACCAAGAACCACTCATGCATCGTCATTCTACAGACGAGGGACCAATTACTGCTGATTCATACAGAAATGCTTCAAATGAAATATTTACTATAAGGGTTCAAGCAGGAATGCTTCATGAACATTTGTGAGCAATTTTTTTTAAATGATATGTCTTTCCATATTAATACTATAAAATTTAATTTGTACACCACAGACGACATTGTGGATGATGAAGCTTTAGAGGAAGAGGAGGAGGATTTCAATTACGCCCCATCACTTAATGACGAGAGTGATAATGAAGACTTACATATCAGAACATCTCACGGTCAACTAAGAAGAGAGCATTCAATAATGCCATTCATGTCACGTCTTAATCTATGTGAAGAACCTGCCGAAGCACAAGGCGACAACGTGCCAGTCTATAACACGGAAGATCCAAATTCGGAGATAGTCATTGGTATGACTTTTGCTGATAAAGAATCTTTGGTTCTTGCTCTGAAACACTTGCATTCGTCGTAACGTCTACTTCTTAGTGAAGGACTCGGAGGGTCATAAATATGCTGGTGTTTGCAAGATGAAATCTTCAGGTTGTAAGTGGAAAGTTCGAGCTAGATTAGGAAAGAAAGATAATCTTTGGAAGATCACAAGGTATGAGGGACCGCATACCTGTAATACTTCTTCCATGATAGTAGATCACCGGAAATTAGATTTCGATTTTATTTGCTCGATCATTATGCGTACAGTAGCTGACAATCCTGCAACAACCATTGCACAAATAATCTCTGATGTCGACCAACGTTATCAATACCAGCCATCATATAAGAAAGCTTAGGTTGCAAAGAAAAAGACAATCACGAAATTATTTGGAGACTGGGAAGCTTCTTATAATCAATTGCCTCGCTGGATAGTTGCTATGAAAGAAGTAATGCCAAGTACAGTTGTGAATATAAAGGTCAATACAGCATACTTTCCAAACGGCACTGTCTGCGACTCTTTCATGTATTTTGGTCGAGTTTTCTGGGCATTCCCACCATGCATTCAAGCTTTCCCCTATTGTAAACCAATAGTTCAAGTCGATGGCACACATCTTTTTGGACAGTATAAAGGCACCCTTCTAATCGCTGTGACTCAAGATGGTAACAACAATGTATTGCCCTTGGCTTTTGCACATGTTGAGTCGGAGAATGACAGTTCATGGGAGTTCTTTCTTAAAAATCTCAGGCAACATGTGTGTGTACAGGATAATCTCTGCATCATATCTGACCACCATGATTCTATTCGTAAAGCACTTATCAATATTGAATGGGTGCCACAACATGCTGTCCATCGCTACTGTATCCGACATTTCGCATCCAATTATCACAAGTCATTCAAGGACATACAACTGCGAAAAGCAGTGACAAATGCAGGTAAATTTAGTACTTTCTGTCAATTAAATAACAAAATATCTTCTAAGGTTGTTACATATGTTTCTTATATGTAGGATATGCTGCAACTAAAAAAGATTTCCTCTATTGGTATGGAATATCTGCCGGAGAGCCTGAGAGGAAGACATGGTTGGACCGTGTGCCGTTAGAAAAATGGACTCAATTTTATAATGGCAATCATAGATATGGACAGATGACTACAAACCTTGTTGAATGCATTAACAATGTGTTGAAAGGAACGCGTCATCTCCCAATAACAACACTGGTTAAGTCAACATACTATCGACTTAGTGAATTGTTTGATCGTAGAGGGGTAGATGCAGATACTCAAGCTGTCAGCGGATTCTTTTGGTCTCAACATTTAATAAAGGTAATAGCAAACAACCAAAAACTCGCAAGACATATCCGTGTCCAGCTGTCATCTCGAAGAACACAAGAGTTCTTAACTGTCCAATACCTACCCTCTACCTCAGGTGGGACTCAAAAACAGCTTACTGTTAACCTTCATAATTGGACATGTTCTTGTGGAATATTTCAAATCCATAGATACCCATGTGAACATGCTTATGCAGCAACCGCTTCGCAAAACTTAGATTGGGGTGCATATGTTGCAGATGTGTATAAAATTGAAAATCTAAAAAATGCGTATGCCATGGACTTTCCTCACATTGGCAGCGAAGACAGTTGGCCTGCATACTATGGACCGAACTTAATCCCTAACCCGGAAACAAAAAGAACAGAAAAAGGTCGTCCTAAAACATTACGGTTCCGAACTGAAATGGATATGCAAGAGCAATCTCAAACCAAAAGATGCGGTTTATGTCGACAGGAAGGACATTTTCGCAATACATGTCCAAATAAGGAACGCTATTTGAAGAAATAAGTTAGCCACCACATTATGATATTTCTAATGTTTATTTTATGAAATCTACTTGTATTAATCTTGTGTTTATTGTAATTTTTTTATTGTTGTTACCTATTATAAATATTATCTTATTATAACCATTTTTCCACTTTCATTAAAATCCACCTCAAATTTTATTTAATCAATCATACAACATAATAATTAAGAAAATGAACATATCAAATGTACCTTTCCAACTAACGTAAATTAAATCTTTTTTCCAACTAACGTAAATTAAATCCAAAGTTAAAAATATATATGTAACTTCATATAACCAAAAAAAAACATTAATTAGTATACCAAAAATATCTACAACTAAAAAAATACTCTGCACCAAAATTCCACCCAATTTTGCAGCAAAACGCACCAGGTAGTTTTGCTGCAAAAAAAAATAATAAAGCAAAACAACGTCGTGCGTTTTGCACAAAACGAGCTCATACGTTTTGCTGCAAATTACCAAAATGCTGTCTATCATTTTGCTGCAAAAAAAATAGACTACACACTCCATCTTCAATCCAGCAAAATGCACCCAAACGTTTTGTAATTTGGAGCATTTTGGAAATTAAACAAAAAGTTGGAGTAGATCAGTATATAATTTAAATTTTGGGGTTATATCACTAAAAAAGTCCACTATTTTTAATATAAAAATTCCTATATCTCTACAACTGAAAAAAGAAATTATTGAAATATGCTTTCTCAATCTGTTCATAATGGTTTAAATCTGATATGCAACCAAAGTACAATATTTGATTATTAAAAAAAAATCTAATTTAGTTAATAAATCACCCTCAAAATACCTTATAAATAGATGGATTTACCCTTAAACTACATACCAAAAAAAAAAAAATTCTCTCAAAAATTAAACATTACATCACTTTTTCAAATGGCAAAAACTTCCCTCATATCAGCCTTCCTAATTTTCTTCATTATTTTATCAAGTTAGTTTGCATTTCATATTTCTACTATTTAATTATTTAAATTAATAATAATAATAATAATTGTAAATATATGCTGCAGGCATGAGGATGACAGAGGTACAAGTAGAGAGATGGTGAATGCTGTTTGCAATACAAATGTAGATTGCCAACCTTTAACCGTATGTTTTGAAGGAGTGAGACCTATATGTGTTAACTCTCAATGTATATGTCCCAACCTTGGTCTTCATAAATCAACGCCTTGGAATTTTATTTTTTTTTTACAAGAATATGTTTATGAATAAATGAAATAAAAAAAAAATTTGCAGTGACATGTTTACAGTTCCAATAATTTTGAATATTTTGGACAATTTTAAAGTATCCAACAATGTTTACTGTTTTAATCATTTGAAATGTTCTAAGCAAGTAGTTTTTTAGGCTTCTTTAGAGCTTTTACATGGGAATATCCTTCTCAAAAAGTCTGGAAAAAGGAATTAATAATAATTTTGGTTGCAAACATTTTAAAAGATAAACCAAGAGAAGAATGCTTATTAAAAATTTGATCGAAATATATAAATAAATAAAAATATTAAATAAATTTATAAAATGAATCTAAATTATTATTGTTAGTTACATAAAAACTGTAATATAATATGCTATTGCTCAAAGGTTACTATACCGGAAATATCAAAATGTTTTATATAATATTAAAATTAAAAATATCAATAATATTAAAATTAATATAATAAAAGCATATATTCAAAATAATTTTTTTAAAATACTAAAAGAATGCCTATCCTAGTTAATATTTTTAAAGTATAGTAAAAACACTTTTAATAAAATAAGTTGTTGAATTGATAGCAGGATATTATCATCACCAAAATCAAAATTTGATGAGTCATCCTTGTCATTCCTACCAATATCATTATTTCATCTACTTTTCTTTTATCAAAACTAAAATGAAAATTTAAAATAAAAAGGAAAAATAATCAACATAATTAATGGATGAATATAAAATTTTTGTTGTCTTTCTATCTTTTAAGGAGTTTTTTAATTATTATTATTATTTTAAAATAAGTGGTCATCTTTTTTCAAGGCAAACGCAAATTTTAAATATATATTTATAAATTTATTTCGAAAAGTTTAAAAAAATAATTTTTTAAAATTTTAAATTTCATTAATACATCATTCACAAACTGTGAGCATAGATTAGTGCGATTTTACGGGTATTTTGGAAAATTAGGTTTGTGGAGTGAAAATTAAACTTTTAAAAATTTATTTTTATAAAATTTTTTAAATAAATTTATAATTGTATTCTGAAATAAAAAAGGTCTATTATCACTTCTTTTTTTTTATTTGATATATCATAGATATTTTTTTTATTAAATTTTTAATATAAATACAAAGTTGAGTAGAAACAACATGGAATATAAATATTACAAATATATGGTACATTTTAAAGTTAATGCGTCGTATTATATATATTCTTATATATTGATATAGAAATTTTCTAATGACTTGCATTAACTACATTATCACATTTTAATGTGGCAAATTTCTCATTTCATTACTAATGTAATCTTGAATATCTAAGTATTCCCATTAAAATAAAATAAAGAAATTCTTCAAATTAATGTCTCACAAATTATCTGATTCTCTTTACCTAGAACGAGTTTACTGCCTCACAATTTATGATAATAATAATAATACTTGATGAATTAATTGCACTCACACCCCTGAACTATAATAAATTACAAACAATAAATATTTTGGTATTAATACACATTCACACCCCCTTATCCAATAATAAAATCTTGTGTAATTAGTAAATTTATCAATGTAACAATGGAATATGCAATTCTAAATCCATCTGAATAATTTAATATTCATTTAAAGTTAATTTTACCTTATATTTTCACTAATTTTTATGGATAGAAGGGGTGTGAATGTATATTAATACCAAAATATTCATTTATGTATAATTTACTATCGTTCAGGGAATGTGGGTGCAATTAACTCATACTTGATTTACATTGTTAAGTCTTTTTATTAAAAAAATTATATTTTTAAATCAAAATTAGAATTTTTACAAAAAATATTTTTTTAAAAAAAAATTGCAAAAAATAGGTCAAAATAACCCTTTTATCCTTCATTGCTCGGAAAAAAAAAATATCAGCAACTTCTCGGCACTACACACCTGAAAAAGACAAAATTTAAATATGTTTCCCGGCGTGTAATACCGGAAAATTATATTTGTTTCCTGGAGCTACACACCAGGAAGCAGACTTGAATTTCGCCTGCTTCCTGGTGTGTAATACCGGGAGGCAAAATTGTGCTTCCTGGTATTACACATCAGGAAAAAAGTAAAATACAAGTCTGCTTCTGGTGTGTAGTAGCGGGAATCAAATTTTGACTTCCCGGTATTATGCATGGGAAGCATGCTTGATTTTGCATGCTTTCCGATAGTAAATACCAGAAAACTCATTTTTTACCAAATGTTTTTCAAAAATTTAGTTTTACAATTTTTTATAAAAAAGTGCAAAAAAAATTTAGGATTTATACAAAACTAAAAAAAAAAAAATTAGTTGATATAATTTAATTTTGCATATTTTCACTAATAATAATAATAATAATAATAATAATAATAATATATTAATAACCTAAACCATCAAAATATATTAATAAAAAAGTACACTATTAATAATTTAAAATATCTCTATACAATTTATGTTATGAGTAGTCTTTTCATCAAAACGTTATTTTTTCATTAAAGGTGTTTTGTAAAATTATTTATATATTTATTTATTTACAAATTAAAAATTTTAAAAAAAAAAACTGTGGAGGTTGAAATTTTAATTAAAAGTGTTTAGTAATAATAATAATAATAGAAAAATCTCTTTGAAGTTACTTAGTTTGTTCAGTTATTTGGGAAATAAAAAAGTGAAAAAATCATATTTTTTTACAAATAAAAATAAATACTATTAAAAAAATATAATTTATAATTTAGCATATATAATTTCTTTTATTGATTTATTATTTTGTCTTTTGCTTTTTTAATTTTTACCTATCATATAAACTCATACGGGAAGAACAATCATAGTTTTATTGTAAACTAAAATTACCCAAAAAATGATAAATAAATTTTAGAATATAACTTCTTTTTTCACATAAAAATTGTACGAGTTGAAAATATAATAATGATAAGGATAATTTATAACTCATATTGAAACATTAAATTAGTATCACATGTTGTATGGTGGTTATAAAAAATAAATTTATAAAATGAGTATCTATGCACTTTAAATCATTCTGTATATTTTATTGTTGGTCATGTTATATTGAAAATTTTTAAATAGTAGAATATCTAGTTTCATATAATTTTATAAAAATACCAATAAAATATTAAGAGGGAATTTTATTTTTAGTCCATAAAAAATTTATTATACAATTATAGGCATATTTTTGAAAAGTTGGGAAATTTTAATTTTAATTTTAATTTTCACTCCATAGGTCATTCAAAGATTGTGATCGTAACTCACGGACTGTGAGCGTAATTCACAAAGTTTGTGAATTATAAAAAATTAGGGACATTTTGAAAAATTCGATCTATGAAGTGAAAATCAAACTTTTAAAAACTTATTATTGTATGTTTTCCAAAACAGATTTATAATTGAATTTTGAACTTTAAAAGGCTCATTTAGAAGAATTTTTACAAATATTAATTTTGATTGTAAATTTTCAAGGTCTTGATAAAGAAACTTAACATATAAATATTTTAATTTTATATTGAAATCAATGATTTTGCTATCAAAATTTCGTTTCTAAGATTTTAAAGTTCAACACATTTGATGACTTACATGTCCTTAAAATAGGATCTAAGATGAAAGTGTACGCTCTTATCAAGTAGTATAGAAGATATTGCACCCACAAAAATTGTTTCTAGGAATTAAGAACCAAAAATATCATAGCTTAATATATATTAAAAATAATAATATCAAAATCGAATGATGACTTATTCTAACTAATTAACTACTGAACATAAAAATTTTGGACCCTGCGGAGCCGCTCCCCACTTTCATCTTAGTATGATATTATACTCTTTGGGCCAAGACCGAGTCAGCACGAATTTTTTCTTAGGTACCACCACCCAAAAGGCCTAATACTAATGGAGTATTCTGGATATTTTATATACAAGTTACTATCCTTTTGTATTAGCGATGTAGTATTGGGTTTGACACACGAACAATCTTCCGCTTCAAACAAATGGTCACATCGTCTTCCCTCAAGTTAGTCTACAACTATTGTTGGAGTGTCAAACCTAGTATCACATCAGTAATAAAAGGAGATGATGCCTTATATATAAAGTATCCAGAGAACTCTATTAGTATAAGGCCTTTTAAGTGGTGGTATCTAAGAACAAATCCATGTGGGTTCGGTCCTAACCCAAAGAAGACATTATCATACTAATGTAAGAGTTTGAGAGCGGCTCAGGAGGGTCCAACAAGTGGTATTAGAACATTGGTTCAGAGATAAAGCCCGTGAATAGATCTGTAGTGTGCCTTATGCAAAAGGCTTCATGATATAATACAGTGGTCACACAGCGGATCCCGTTGGTTAGTGACTCTAGTACAATATGATTTGACGGATCAGTAGATTATTTTAAGGGGAGGCTAGTGATTGATAGGCCGATGGATTATCTTGACGGGAGGCTATGCGATGTGCGGTCTATGATTTTAAGGATTGTTGACTAACTTGAGGGGAGGCGATGTGGTCCTTGGTTTTAAGAAGACTGTTAGGGTGTCATACCCAGTACCACATTAGTAATAAAAAGGGATGATGCCTTATATATAAAGTATCGCGGGAACTCCATTAGTATGAAGCCTTTGGTTGCTGGTACCGAAGAACAAATTCGTGCGAGCTCGGCTCTGGCTCAAGGTGGACAATATCATACTAATGTGAAAGTTGAGGAGTGACTTCGGATGGTCCAACAAAAATAAACACAGGAGTCGAATTCAGTAAGCGAGTAACCTAGATTTATTATTTCACCATCTCCAATCCTAATCATTGAGTTATCCATGTCCAATTGTATAATTATCTACCTCAGACCATCATAAATAGTTTATAATTCTCTCGAATATTGTAAATCCTAATTGATTGACCTAAATGGAGATATATCTCTCAAATAAACTAATCAACAGTATGGAAATCACAATCATAGATAGCATTAATTCAATAAGAGATATCTCTCGCTATTTTCTAAATATCTAATTATTCTAAATTTAATTTATTCTAACTCTTTCAAGTTTATATTAAATCAACGTAAACATCAATTGGGTGATAAAGGCAAAAGACGACATAAATAACAAATAATAAAAATAAAAATATGCAATTGTCTTTCATAGATAAAATAACAACTCAATTCATAGTCATGGAGAGGCTACGACATAACCCTAAATAGTGAGTTTAGTTCCTCAAAATCATATAAAAACAATTACCAAATATGGAATTCTTGAATATAATATTAAAAATGAATCGTCAAGTCTTCTATACCTTGTTGTGGCTGTTGAATTCATATATGAATGTTTCTATCAAAAAGCACCCTTCATTAGATCTTAGTTTATCTATTTATAATCTCTAAAAATAGCTTCTAGAACTTTCCCAAACGAAATCCTGAAAATAGAATTTTATAGACTAGGTGACAAGTTGAGCGAACAATAAAAAAAATTTTCTTCTCGCCCTTCTTTTCTTACTTAGGCGCTAATCGTATGACTCAACAACAAACTAATGACAACAAACTTAATTTATTTTCTTGTCCTTCTCTTGTCGCCATGTTAGGTTGGGCAAATGCCGAGCCTCTAGTTGAATTTATCTTCTCTCCTCTTGTGGTCAAGATTTAAATAAAAAGGCAATAAAGTTGGGCAAGAAGACTTAAGTAGCAAACTATTTTTGTCTTTTTATCTTCCTCTTATGGATAAGATTTGATAAATCTTATGTTTTTTCTAATTTTCACCTACATTTAATTCCTTACTTCAGTTAGTGATTCTCGACCTTCTGAACTTTATGAAATAAACCAAAAAAAATTTAAAAATCAATTAAAATAAATTTGAAAATTATATATATATATATAATTAATTAAACATACAATTTTCTAAATTGCAAAATATTAAATATGGAAATTTTGAAATCACAAACCAATTACATAGTGATCTTTTTATCATATATTATGAGAATTTTTTTTATAAAAACAAATTAGAAATAAAATATTTGTTTGGAATGTGTCACATGGTTAAAATATTTAAATAAAAAAATTTCCTCAAAATATAAATTTTAAAATAAAAATTAATTAAAATATAAATTTCTACATATGAAAATTTTTAAATTGCAAACCAATTACATAATGTAATGAATATAAATCTACCGTCAGAATACTCTAAAAAGATAGGAAATTTCTTTTAGTGTAGGAGATCTTGAAGATTCAGAGCTTTGAGTGTTGATTGCAATTGCAATTCGGTAAATAATTTTCGAGATCCTTTTTAAGACCTATTTATAGAGTTTTCTAGAGAAATTATGCCTAGGGACGAGTTCTCACGTCACCCACCCAAGTTGGAGAACCCGTCCAATCGTCGCGAGACACGTGACACAATGCATATCATTAAAAATTAAAAAAGAAATTTCAATTATGAACGTGATTCATTCATCATCGTTGTTAGCGCTTACTCTTTTCGACTTTAAAGTTTTCTTTGTATTGTACTATTATTGGGATCTCCAACTCCAATAACAACTTTTTATTTTATTTTATTGGTGGGTGTTGGTTGCTTTTCTCTCTTCTCCTCTGCAAAAATTAATGTTCTTTAATTTCTCATTATTGTTGAAAATAATTGTGTGTTAGTGTAAGTGGTTGATTGTTGAAACTTTGTATTTTCTTCTTGAAAAGTTTTTTCTTTTAATTAATTGGGTGTTTATATATTTATTAAAAATTGCTTCTTATGGAGTTTAAGATTGATCTTTTATCCTGAGATAGCATACTATGCTAACCACCAAAAATAAATTGAAGAGTTGTTGTAGACGGGGACGACGAGAGAGGTGCAGGATAGAAATAGTTTGTAGAGGATAGTGTAACAGAAGAAGGAGATTATGAATGATGGTTTTATGAAACACCGACGCAAATCTTCTAATCAGAGCAGTTTGGAACACGACGGAATCTGCATCCAATCGTTGTGTCAATTGAAGTTTTTCTTTTAATTTTTGCTGACGTGGCACAATGCCACGTATCTCACAACAATTGGGACGGTTCTCCAACTGGGGAAGGTGACGTGGAGAACCCGTCCTTAGGTATAATTCTCAATTTTCTAAAGGGTAAAGCCAACATGGATCATTTATTGCGAAAAACACCCATTATGGCTATCAGATTTACCTTTACTGCTGACTAGATCAGCAGCATTTATCTGATAAACTAATGCATTTATTTCAATTGATTGGTTGAATTAACTTTTATTATTATTATTATTCGTTCATCTTAGTCCATTTTTCTTTTCTAAGCACTGAAAGCACGGGAGCGCATTTGAGCGCTAAGAATGCTTTCGATCACTAGTACTGGTCTTAGAGAGCGTATTTGAAAATACAGGGAGCGTATATGAGTGTTGGGAGCGTGTTAGAGCATTAGGAGAGCATTCGAACACTAAAAGCGCGAGGGTGCTAGGAGCGTGTTCGATCACAATGAGTGCTCCCAATGAGCGCCGGAGAACTGGTAGTGTGTAGGAGCGTGGAATGCTGGGAGCACAGGGAGTGTGTAGGAGCGTATTTGAACACCTTTGAGCGTTAAGTACATGAGGATGCCTTAAGACGATTTTACTATAATTATGTTCTTTTGCTCCTAAGTTATTCATGTTATTTTAAAGTGGGTGAAATCCACTAAGCTAGTGTCTTAATTGGGTGCCACTCTAATCGTGTTCCACGAGTCAATTTAAATATTTATTTCAATCCGTTAACTTGGTCAGGACACACTACAACATCTTTCCGTAAAAACAAATTAAAAGATAAAAACACAACCTTATCTTATCAATTTTACCATGAAAATTATAAATTAGGTTACTTATTACCTTTTTCTATAAATAAATGTTTCACACTAAGTGGTTAGTTATGAATGGTTAGACGATTACAATAACAGTAAGTTCAGCTATTTGACTAATTGTTACGAATGAATAGATTGATTGTGTAGTGATTGATAATTAGTTATTTTGTAGAAGTATTATTAGCGGTTTCAATTATAAAATAACATTGAAAAAAAAAAAAAACTAGTACATCAATATAGTTTTATTAAGGTATATATAATATCACTTTGAAATACCGCGATAATATATTACATATTTTTATTGTCTATTTTTGTTATATCTAAGTTGTAAGTTTATTTTTCTCCTTTCTTGTATTTATAGCGCCCTTAAATAACTCCTTTATCTTTTGGTTCTTGTCGGGTCTCTTGGATACTTCGTGAACCCTGTGCTCTACTCACCTCTTCCAAGATCATTTTCCTACTAGCTGTCCAAATCTTGTTGTTGGGTTCGAACCAGCATTTAATTTTTCAAGTCAGAGTTTGACCATTTCTAGTTTGACTACATCAATTGGGCCGGAAGGATCAAATCTTTCATCAAATTGAATTAGTAATTTTTTTATTTATGATTGGGCCTTCTATTCCAATGTCTAGATCTAATTTTAATTAGGGTTGAATTAATTGATTGGACTTATATTATTTTAAATAGTGTTAAAAATATTATCATAATAATATTAATTGTTAATATATTTTAAATTAACTACTAATTAAATTAATATGTGAAAAATACAGTAACAATAAATTAATTTTTTATTAATATACTTTATTTATATAATAATATTATTTACAGGTTAATATAATTATACATATGATATGAATTGAGATTTATTTTCAGTTGTAATGTAATTTTATCTCTTAAATATTTTTACTATTAATTGTTTGTTAATAAATATAACCCACCGATAAATTAAATTAATAAATTATTTTTAAATATTTAAAGTTTAATTTTGATTTTATTTTTAAATTGTGACTGAATAGCTAAATTATACATTGAAAATAATAAAATAAAAATCACATTTCATTAAATTTAAAAAATTTTCAAAGTAATTTTTTAAAACTTGAGCTGGATAAATTGTACAACCATAGATTAGAGGGTTTAAATTATTTAAGACCTATGATGCATTCTCCTGAAGGCATCTACAGAGAATCCTATTATAATGATATTAGGTGGTAGAAAAGTGTCCACACAATTCTTCATAGTACTATACTGATATATCAATTCTTCAATTTATTGTTGTTAGTTCAATGTTATAAAATAATCAAAACTTTAGTGAAACAGAAAATAGACTTTTAACAATTTATTAATTTTGTTATTAGTTTAGAAATTTTCATTATGTATTTTTAGAGCTTCATTATTATTAAAATTTATATTTTTAACCTGATGAATATGTTATAAAACTTTACAACTAAAAAGAAATTAGAGGGGAGGTTTTGCAATGAAATTTAATATATATATATATATATCGAAAAAAAAAATACAATTAAAAGAGTTAATCCCAAAAAATCACTGCAGGTTTGTCAATTTCCCCAAAAACCACATCAGTTTGAATTTTTTCTATTTTTCCACTTTTCGATTATTTAACAGATGGTTACTATTCAGCCAAGGGCATTTCGGTATTTTTATAATTTTAAAAAATATATAAAATATTTAATAAATAATCTTTTTTCCCTTTCCTTTACTTTTCTATTTTTCCCATCTCAGTTTCTCCTCCTCATCTCTCTTCCTCATCTGTCCTTTCACACATTACAACGCAATTCCCAAATTGAAAACAAACCAAAACCCTCAATCAGTTCCCAAATTGAAAACAAACCAAAACTCTAAATCCGACTTAAAAAAAAATTGAAACCACCACCTTCCACCAAAAATCAAAGCGATATATACTCATCGGTGACCTCGTCCACAACAACACCAATATGCCCGCAATTTGTTCGCAGGATTTGCGATTTCGAACACGTGGAATAGCAATGCCGACCTCCACCATACGCCGGTCAATCAAATTTCATCCATCTCCACCTCTGTTATATGTCGGTCAATCAAATCTCATCCATCTCCTCCATCTATATATATGAAATAGAAAGACAGATGAGGAGAGAGAAGCAAGAGGAGAGAAAGAAGAAGAGAAGAGAGGGGAGAAGAAAATATATATATATATATATTGTGATGGATTGTCTGAGAAGAAGATCAGATCTGAATGGTTGTTTGAGAAGAAATAGAGATCTGATACAAGAAGAGAAAAATTGAAAAAGAAAAAATAGAAGAAAAAAAGAATTTATTTTAGAAATTTTCAATATTTTATTTTTTTAAATTATAAAATTACTATAATGTCCCTGACTAAATAGTAAATAATGATGTTAGTAACAAAATAGTGGGAAAATTGGTAAAATTCAAACTGATGTAGTTTTTTTCGGGGAAATTAACAAACCTGCGGTGGTTTTTTGGAATTAACCCATAACTATTTATATTATTTTATTAACATTAATTTTAAGATTATTTGACCGTTTTTTTTTTTTAATTAATTGGTTTGTATATTAATTTTTAAAATTATTGTTATTTATTATTGTTTAGAAAAAGTACCTCTCTAACTTATTGTAATTTCAATCAAAAAATTGGTATTAACTTATTTTACTTACGTCTGATATTTTTAAAAGGGTGATTTGCACTTTTAGACTTTTTTTATTAAAAAAATTATATTTTTAGACCAACATTAAAATTTTTACAAAACTAAACTTTTTGAAAAAATTTTTACAAAAAAATAGACCAAAATGACCATTTTACCTTTCACTACCGAGAAAAAACATATCCAGTAACTTTCCGGTGTTACATACCGGGAAGTTGACAAAATTCAAGTTAGCTTCCCTGTGTGTAGTACCGGGAAGCGAATATCAGCTTCTCTCGGTACTACACACCGGGAAGCTGGCTTGAATTTTGTCAGCTTCCCTGTGTTGCTTCCCTGTATTACACACAGGGAAGCAGGCAAAAATCAAGCCAGCTTCCCGGTGTGTAATACACCGGGAAGCAAAATTTTGCTTCCCTGTATTGCACACCAGGAAGCTGATTGAAACTTGCTTACTTCCCGGTAGTAATACTGGGAAGCTCATTTTCTATAATTTTTTTTAAAAAGTTAAGTTTTACAATTTAATTTATAAAAAAATTTAAAATTGTAAAAAATTTAGGGCTGGTCTAAAACTTACAAAAAAAAAAAAATTGAAAAAGTCTAATTTTGCTTCTTATCACTTTTTAAATATTAATTTATATATTGAATTACTATTATTCAAAATAAAATTTTCAAATAATTTTGTAATTCAATACTATCGAAAATATTATAATAGCTATTCAAAAGAGTATTATATTCAGATTCATATGGTTAGTAAATAAACACCCACTCCAAAATCACTATTTGTAATCCCTCCTAGAAATAGCTTATTAATAACCAGTACCTAATTTAAACTTTCTTAAAGTTAAGTGAAGCACAACATGAGGTAATAAAAAGAGATTGATTAAATTATTCATTAAATGAAATTTTACATTTTCTCACTTAGAAAACAATATACAAGCCATTGCTTTTTTTTCCTAAAAACCAAACCATAAATGACATTTAGGTAATACTGACCTAAACTAAAATAAAAATAATAATAATAAAAAATAATAAAGTTAATAAAAGTATGGTTTTAATTACATTTAGGAATCTAGACAACCAAACTATTGTCAAAAGAGTATTGACTTTCATAAAAATATTTTTTTTACATATTTTTTAAGTAATTGTGCAATATACATCCGGCTATTTTATAAAAAATGAGTAAAAATTTATAAAATTATTAAGGGTTATTTCCAAAAACACTCCATTTTTTCAAACGTTTCACTTTGAGTATTCGGTTTTGAAAAATTTTGGAAAACCACCTCAAAAATCAAAACCACTAGTGGTTTTGGTATTTTTGTGAGCGGTTTTGGTGTTGTATGAGTAATTTTGATTTTAGGGAATTTTCGAATTTCCAAATTAAAACATATAGAATTTCAAAACCACTTATACAACACCAAAACCGCTCACAAAAATACCAAAACCACTAATGGTTTTGATTTTAGGGTGGTTTTCCAAAACTTTTCAAAACCGGGTGCTCAAAGTGAAACGTTGGAAAAAATGGGGTGTTTTTGGAAATAATGCAAATTATTAATTGTTAGTATTATTAATAAATATCTTTTTACATTTTTTTTAATAGTGCAATATACACCCCGCTAATCTATATGGTGCCCATAATCAAATTTTAATTTCGTATATTTTATTTTATAAGTAATTGTTTCATTATTTTTAGTTGTTGATATCCTGCCCATTACATCCAAGGTTTTTTGATTTTCTTTTAATTCTCAGGATGATAATGGGGGTGGGTTGAAGCGGATTTTTATCCACCGAACCCGTCCGAATAGTTTTATAGTTAATTTTAATCTGCTCCGCCGGATGTTTTCCGTATTAAAAAATCCAACTTGTACGGAGCGAATTTGAACCCGTCCCGTCCCATCTCAATCCATATTATTATTTAAAATTAATTAAATAATAAATTATAAAATATTAAACCAATATATAATATTAAAAAATTTATAAATATCATTAATTTTATATAATTAAAAAATTAAAAAAAATACATTAAATATTACAATAATATTAATTATATAATACTATATTATAAAATATATTATGTAATTAATTAATATACATATGTATACCAGTGCGGGTTGGGTTGGATTTTAATAGAATCCGAACCTACCCCGCCTCAATATTAGTTTTTGAATTAAATTGAATCTACCTCTATGCGGGATGGATTTAAACTCACCTGACCGGGTTGGAGCGAATTAGGAATCCGTGGGATGAATTCAAATTGCCATCCTTATTAATTCTCTTTAACATGAGGTTTTTTTAATAGAAATATATATATATATATTTAAAATAAGAATGTACTTTGTTCTATAAAATTAAGCAAAATATAAATATATAAATAAAATAAATTATAAAATATTTTAAATACAGATAAATTTAAAATAGAAAAGAAATTAATTTGAAACTAAAATGTTATATTATTAATAGTAATGTTTTATCAAAAATAAAAGTTTAACAAAAAATATATATTTAAGATTTTTCTTTTAAAAAAATGATTTATTTTATAAATTTTTGAATAAAAATATCCATAGATACATTCATATTCATAGATAATATTCGGCCATTTTACCTGTTTATTTTAATGCGGTATTTAGCAAGTTATTATATCAATTAATCAGAATTGTATCCCATGTGTAGCTATATATTAATTAATCAGTAATAAATTATTATAAGTTCAATATTAAAAATAAGAAATTAGAATTTAAAAAATATTAACAATTTAAATAATTTTGTGATTAAAAATTCATCAACTATATTTAGAGCCTAATTATAATTAAAATTATATTCTTAACCATGAGATGAATATAATAAATAATTTTACAATTAAAAGGAAATTAAAATCAGCATTTTGCAAATAAAATAAAATTTAATTAATATATTTATATTATAATTATAAGGAAGAAAAACTTATAATCTTTCTGGAACATATTTAAAAAATACATTATTTGAAAATTTAAAGCTTTAAAATCGTCAAATAGAGAAAAAAAGATAAATAAAATAAATTTATTGTTATTTTATTAAGATTTAGTGTGTTTTTTGGATAGATTTTTTAATTAGTAATTACGTTTTATATTATATATTAGTAATTTGAAAATTGGATAAAAATAAAATATTAATGTAAAACAATTTTGAGATAGTTAGGTACTTGAAGTAATTACCACCAAATGCTAATAAATAATTCTACCTTTACCAAATTTTAATTATTAAAAAAAAATCCTCATTAAAAATACTCTTTTGATCTAATTTTTATATATATAACATTCATATTCCAAACTATTTTTAATTTAATTTATTTTTTGAATGATGATAATTATTTTATTTCAGTTCAGTATATATGATAAGAAGTCTTAACCAATTTTGTTTTTGGTTTAATAAATATTATATTTTATTTTTTAATTGGTTTAGGATATAATATTATGTATTTTAAATTAAAAATCTTTAAAAAATAGTTAATAAATAAATATTAACGCTAAAATATAAAATAAAATACATTATAAATTAAAATATATTTTAAATAAAGAGATAATGCCTACTTTGCACTTTTCAAGTTGGGACATTTATTCATCTAAACCTTTAAAGTTTGATTTGAAAGGTTTTAGATAGACCTTTCAGTTAGTAAAAATGAGTCATTTGGATTCTTTAAAGAGACTAACTAAACGTGGGGTAGCACGTTTTCTTCAGGCTCTAGTCCATGTCAGTATAGATAGTCCAAATGACTCATTGTTAGTAAGTTTAAGAGTTGAAGAGTACAAGTGAATATTAAACTTAGTTTATTTTATAATATTTTTGTATTTTATTACACTTTGATAGATTTATGATCAGTTATATATAAGTAATGCAATATTTTTTTTTTTTATAATTTCATGGATATACTTAAACCTACATATATTAATAATCTATTTTCCTTTAGTACATGGTACTATTGAGAAACCAATCTTATTTTAAGATTATATTTCTTATAGGAACTTGATATCTTGTGAAAAATGAGTGGTGGATTTTTATTATGGGAAATTTTGAAAATGCACTCATTTTGTAAAAATATTTTAAATTCACCCCATTTTAAAGTGAATTTTGAAATAAGACCCAGATTTCGATCGAATGCTGTTTTTCGTGTTGAAAATCCGATTTTGATGTTAAATTACTTCATCATCTTCATTGATAGTTAACGACCTACTGGAGGTATCCTTGAGTTAACGGTCTGATGAGGATTCAATTTTAACCAAATCTTCCACCAAATGTAGAATTAAAAAAATACCCATGAATTTAAATTTATTTATCCACATCTAATAAATGTTACTTAATTCAACTTTTTCTACCTATAAATGTTGCTACTGAGTAATATTTCAACATATAACATCAAAGAATAAATACAACACCACATCAACCATACAAAAATAATCTGATATACGTACAAGTTTTTATAATTGTTCTTATATGCATATAACTTTACAAACGTGCCAACCTAAAACGATTTTCGATTCAAATTTGAGTTTTGTTTTTGTTTTTGTTTTTTTTTTTAATTTTTAAAAAATATTTTCTTTAAGATTCTTTTGAATTTTTAAGTGTGTCCACCTTTACCGGAAGATTTGAACTCCAAAACTTTTTTTTAATCCCACGTTTCACCGGAAAAATACTTAAAAGTTATTGGGTAGTGAGGTTATTTAACATTTAAAAGGACATTATAAAAAAGAAAAATATTCATGTGCCATTACTAATTATCTTCTTCAAGTGACACTTTCTAATCCATCTTTATCTTTGATTTTTTCTCTTATTCTATGATAGATAGATAAATTAATTAACTCAATTCTTATTGTTATTTAATCAATATTAACTATTATAGTATGAATTTTTAAAAAAATAAACGAGTTTAGATTTACCCAATTAAATCATATCTAATTCTCGTAAAGATCTTAAATTAAGTAATTAAATTTTAATTTCATACATTTTATTTTGAAAATAATGTTTTCATTATTTTTAATTGTTTATGTAATTTTTTAAAATAGAAATTATAGATGTTTTACTTAGTTAAGATACTTATTTTAGTAAAAATAAATAAATAAAGGTATTGCTGTTGGAGCCGAATTCCGATGGGACTTCGAACCCCTTCAAGTAGTACTGTCAAAACGGATTTAAAGTCTGCGGACTATCCGGGTCCGCCCGCAATTTGTACGGATATGGACTTAGAAAATTAGTGTTCATTTTGATCGCGGGCTTTTTTATCCGCTCCGTACGGATAACGGACTTTAGCGGACCGGAGCGGATATCCGTTATTTTCAATATAAATTTTTTAAAAATTAAAAATTTCTAACTTGCTCTACTTTATTTTTTAAAAATTAAAATTTTCTAACTTGCGGATATCTACTTGATAGTTGTCGTTCACATAGTTTGCGACTAGCTGGCTGTCGCTGTATTCTTCTAAGTTCTTTGCCCCCAATTCTATGGCTGATTGCAGGCTGAGTATCAGCACCTCATACTCGACTTCGTTATTTGTCGTGCGCCACTCGCACTTGACTGCTCTCTCTAGTACATCGTTTTCAGGTGTAATGAGGACTATTCCTAAGCCGCTGCCCCTCTGGCTGATGGCTCCATCTACGAACAATTTCCATAATCGCGGCTGGTTACCTTCTATGTTGTGGATTTCATTCGTCATTTTTTCGGCCGCTGCGGGCGTAAAGTCGGCTAAAAAATCTGCCAGCGCCTGGGCTTTGACGGCTGATCTGTGTCGAAAAGTGATGCTGTGTTCACTCAACTCAACGGCCCACTTTACCATTCTTCCTGAGAGCTCCGGCCTATGGAGGACTGCTCTAATAGGGTGCTCCGTTATGATCACGATGGGATGCGACTGGAAGTATGGTCTAAGTTTTCTGGCCGCTGTTACGAGGGCTAGAACTAGTTTCTCCATTGGCATGTACCTTTCTTCCGCGGGGAGCAGCCCTTTGCTTACATGGTATACTGGTGCATGTTTTGTTCCCTCGGCTCGAGCCAAAACAGCGCTAACGGCCATCTTGGATACCGACAGGTACAACAATAGTTCTTCCTATCGAGCGCTTTGATTAAGACCGGGTTCGTCGTCAGTTGCTCCTTAATAGCCTTCAGGGCTTCCTAGCACGACTGGTCCCATTCAAACGGGATGCCTTTCTTCAGAAGCCGAAAGAAAGGACGGCATTTTTTGGACAAAGTGGGTATAAATCTATTCAGCGCTGCTAGTCGTCCAGTTAGCTTCTGGATGTCCCTCTTGCCCTTAGATTGCCCGACATTGTCAATTGCCCGTATCTGGTCTGGATCCACCTCTATGCCTCTTTTGGTAACTAGGTAACCTAGGAATTTTCCAGAGGCGACACCGAATGAGCATTTAGAAGGATTCAGCCTCATGTTATAGCTTTCCAATACTTGGAATGCCTGTTCCAGGTGGTCGAGGTGCTGCTCGGCTCTCAATGATTTAACCAACATGTCGTCTATGTATACTTCTATGGTCTTGCCGATAAGGTTAGCACACATACGGTTTACGAGTCTCTGGTACGTGGCGCCCGCGTTTTTGAGGCCGAAAGGCATCACTTTGTAGCAGTAGGTGCCCCTCTCTATTATGAATGTTGTCTTTTCGGAGTCAGCATGGTGCATCAGAATTTAGTTGTACCCGCTGAAGACGTCCATGAAACTCAGGAGCTCGTGGCAGGCGGTGGCGTCGACTATGGTGTCTATGTGTGAAAGGGGAAACGAGTATTTGGGGCAAGCTTTGTTCATGTCGGTAAAATCCATGCAGACCCTCCATTTACCGTTCTTTTTGCGCACAACAACGACATTGGCCAACCAATCCGGGTATTGCACCTCTCGCACCGACCCGATACTCAAGAGTTTCTCTACTTCCTCGTTTATGACTTTGTTACAGTCGGGTGCGAACTTTCGCCTCTTCTGTTTGATAGGCTTATACTTTGGGTCTACGTTTAGTTGGTGTGTTATGATGTTCGGGTCGATGCCCGTCATATCTTCATAGCTCCAGGCGAAACAATGGCTTTTGGTTGATAGGAAGTGGATGAGCCTCTCTATGATAGCGTCAAGCCTGGATCTAATGAGTACCTTTTTGCTGTTGTCGGACGGGTGGATGGGTACTTCATCCAAAGTGTGCTCCACTTCCTCCGCGTGTGGAACGCTTTATAATTGTTATGCCGATGTGGGGTGGCGTTTCATCCCGTGAAGCTACTTGATCCCCCATTATCTGCTTGATACCGAATTTGGTTGGGAATTTGATCACCTGATGGTACGTGGAAGGAACAACTCTCATGTCATGTAACCAGGGACGACCTAAGATGGCGTTGAAACTAGAAGGTCCTTCTAGTACACAAAAGCGGGTGTATTTGTTGATGCCCTCGACCGACACTGGAAGTTCGATTTCGCCAATTGTATGTTTCACCTCTCCGCTGAAGCCAACTAGAACCATGGCCTGTCTGGCTATTTTGGTTTCCTCGACTTGCATATCTTTTAATGTGTCCATGTAGATGATATTGACTGAGGAGCCATTATCTATTAGTATCCTTTTGATGAAGCAGTTGGCTATACCTAGCGAAATGACCAAGGCGTCGTGGTGTGGGTTGAGGACGTTGATGCTTTCCTTAAAATTAAAGGTGACTTCCAGTTCATCCTCGACCAAATGTGTTTCTTCGGCCCTACCGCTGATGTTGTGCACACGGCGCATGTTTCTTTTGGCGGCAGAGTATGTAGTTCCGCATTCAAGGGACTCACCCATGATCACGAGGACTGTGCGCACCATCTGGGGCTCTTGTTCTGGTTGGTTGTTAGTTGGTGCGTTGGTTTGTGCCAGGAATCTCCTGAGGTGTCCCTGCTGCAGCAAGCGGTCCACCTCGTACTTGAGTGCTACACAGTCGGCCGTGACGTGGCCGAAATCGTCGTGGAAAGCGCGTTGTTTGGCCGCATCCCGTTTCTTAGGGTCTGACCGCAACTTTCCCGGCCATCTAACTGTGCGGCCGAGTCTACCAAGTTCCTTAATGAATTGCTCGGTGATGATGGTTAGGTCGTTCCTTAGTGGCTGGGGTCGCGCCTCGGTCCGCACCACGTTGGTTTGATTAACATCGTGCCTGGGCAACGGTGTGCGGTCGTATGGTGTATAGCGTTGGCGATTGCGGTCTTTGTTTCGATGGTCTAGTTTTGGTGTATGTACGGACTTCCGATTGATGGTGTGTTCACGAGGGACCCATCTATCGTCTTCTTCCCATCTCGCTTGAGCGAAAGCTCGTGACAAGGTTTCTTCCATGGTTCTTGGCTTGTATTTGATCAGGTCAGCGTAGAGATCCGATCCTTGAAGCAACCTCTTAGCGAACGCGCGGATGGCTGTGTCTTGGTTGCAGTTTGGTATCGTTATCTTCTCCTTCTTGAACTTTGCGATATAGGCTCTAAGTGATTCGCCGCTTTTCTGTCAAATTGCATACAGGTCGTCGGATTGCTTCTCACGTTTGCGACTGCAAGTGAAGTTTTCTATGAATGAGTCTGTCAACTGTGAGAACGACCCGATCGTGCCGATTGGCAGGTTCACATACCATTCCAACACTGGGCCGGAGAGTGAATTTCCAAACAATTTGCAGAACCTGCCTTCTCGTATGTCTCTGCGGAGTGAGGTTGTTAACATTGCTTGCCGGTAGTGGGTGATGTGATCGTCTGGATCGATCGTGCCATCATACATCTTGAATCTTGGTGCTGTGAACTTGTTGAGCAAGTCCACTAGGGCGATTTCGTCTGTGAATGATGTTTCTGTGAATGAATCTTTTGCGGACCTGCGTAATGGGGGTGATATGCCTGGTACCGTATAATCTCTTCCATCTCCTGCAACCGTTTGGTCACTTCTTGTGGCATGTCTTGGCCGTGCGCCCGATACCCTTCCATGCATGGTGGTGGGTTAACAACAGGCGTTGTCATATTTCTTGGATTGTTGATCCGTAGTCTTGGGGTGGCGTGTTGTGATTGCGGGTTGGCTTGTTCTGTTAGTGCCTCCTCAGTTCGTGGCAACATTGGCCTCTTATTACTGTTTAGTGGCGTGTCCGCCGGAATTTCTTCCATGTCGTCGTCATCGTCAAAAGCAGAAACATCAAGTCGACGAATAGGTGAGGTCGTACCTTCGTTCTGGCCCTAGATTGGTCTAGTATTCAGCAGTTGATCGTGCCTCGGTGTCTGGTTATCGTCGGGTTGTCTCTGTTTGCCTTTCTTGTCGGGCTCTCCCTGACTGTACGTTGTTTCCTTCTACGGCAGACACATCCCTTCGACTATTTCCTTCAGGTTTCTGTTTTCTTCCTCTAACGCGGCCAATCTTGCCATGAGTTGTGTAAGTGTGTCGGTTTGACGTAAGTGATCATTCGGCATCGAAGCGTCCTCAGCCCCTTGGGTGGTTGTTGACATCTCTGGTTGTTTTCGCCGTTGTAGATCTGCTTGGTTTGATGGTTGTTTGGTGATTTGGAGACGGAGAAGAGCCTCCACGGTGGGCGCCAAACTGTTGGAGTCGAATTTCGATGGGACTTCGAACCCCTTCAAGATGAGGGTTGTGATCTCTTAATTTTCGTCTCCAATTATCTCGTAATTTCTTGTGTACCCCTTTTGGGTGTCTTGCCTTGTTTATATAGGACTCCTACACGCTCCAGAAAATCCTAACTGACTCTTAGCTGGAACCCCGAAATTTGTGTAAGCTAAATCTCCGCTCCAGCTCATGCTTCTAGAAGATTGTTATTGAGCGGCCGAATCTAGAGGATATATTTCGGCCGCTCCAATTCACGAATTAAGAAACGGTTCCCTCTAGTCCAAATGATCTTGGGTCCTATATGTTTTTTACTTCGGCTGAAAATATGTGAGGACCTGTGGGCCCGAACTTTCGAGCCCATCAAATAGAAACGTTTCGGCTGAAACCATGGAGGAATTTCGGAATATCCTTCCAGTTGAGCGGCCGAAAGTCTTAGGGCATTATGGGCTCCATCAGTTACTCCCCCACACCTGACCTTATTGGTAAAATAATTTTTAATGTTCAAGCGGAAAGCTATATCTTCTAACTTTTACAAACGCTATTTTAAACATTAATTTGAAATATTAAACGCTATTCTGATTTTTTATTATTTTTTTATTTTTTTAAAAATAAAAACTATTTTAAAATCTAAACACTACTTAAAACATTAATCGGAAAATTTTAGCAAATACACTATTTTTTTTCTCACACTATTTTTTTAAAAAAGAATATAAATAAGTATTTTAAAAAAAAAAAATTCACGTAAGATTATTTAATTCCTCTAACGAGGTATTGACAAGGTTAAATTTTTAACTATTAATTTATTAATATTTTAAATATTTAAGGTTATAAAAAATTATCAAAGTTTTAAATTAAATTATAGTATGATTTTTAAAAAAAAAATAAAGGAGTTTAGATTTACCCAATTAAATCATATCTCATTCTCATAAAGATCTTAAATTAAGTAATTAAATTTTAATTTCATATATTTTATTTTGAAAATAATGTTTTCATTATTTTTAATTGTTTATGTAATTTTTTAAAATAAAAATTATAGATCTTTTACTTAGTTAAGTTACTTATTTTAGTAAAAATAAATAACTAAAGGTATTGCTATGACATAATATTTTTTCAAGTAATATTTCACTTTAAAATATGTTTTTTAAAAATTATTTTATATTTCAGTATTTAAATTAGTTTAATTTATTAATATATTTTGTTTTTCCAATTATCTCTTTTATTTTAATTTTTCTTAACTTGTCCTTTTTTTTTAAGGCTTTACTATTTACAACATATCAATTTCTAACATTAACATTTAAGTTTTAAAATGATTTTTTTTTAAATATTTAATATTTAAATTATTTCATAAATTAATTTATTAATAGGTTTATCTCTAATCCAATTTTATTTTTTAATATAATTTTGTTTTTGTCTTTTATTAAATTTTTTATATATTTTTATATAAAAATATTTTTCCTCTTAAAAATTTATATGTGTGAATGAGTTTTAATTTACTTTATTAATTAATTAGTATTTTAATAATATATTTACTTTTAAAATTTTAATTGAGGATTTAGATATGTAATTTGAAGCCGTAAAAAAAAAACAGTAGAATTTGTATATTCACTTATCAAAAAAAATTTCATATTCTCATGCTACAATTTCTATGCATTAATTTTTTTAAAAAAATTTATTTACCTTATAATATCACATAATTTTTAGGGTGAAATCACTTTCTGTAAACTTACTATTGAGTTATTATATATGAACAATTAAAATGTATATTATTTGAACTCAATATTAGTTTTTTCATTTTATTAAATTAGACAAAATATTATATTTATACGATATATCAAATTAAATTAAATATTATTAAATAAAATTTAATTACGTTTTATTTTGATGATTAAATCATATATTATTATATAATCTAAGATTTAACTAATATAACATTTGATATCTATATATAATAATAGTAATAATAATAATAATAATAATAATTCATTTATAATTATATATGTGAGTCATCATTATTTTACATTTTAAATTTGAATAAATATAATTGTTATATTATATATATTAATTGAATTTAAATATTAAAGGGTATTTTAGAAAATTCTCTCCAACTTTATGTTATATAAAGAAATCTTTATATTTTGTTTATATTGTAAATAGCAATCTTGTTTTTAATTTTTTGAATTATACTAAATTTTATATATTTAAAATATTTAATGGTTTAATTTATTAATATATTTTATGTTTTTATATTTTATCCAACTTGTCTCACATTATAATTTCCTAATAAAATTTTATTTCATTTCCCAATTAGAACTATAATTTAATTTTATTCTTATATTTGGTTATGATTTTATTTTTTTTTCCTCCTATTAACTAGTGATTTTAATGAATTTAAGTTGAGGTAATTTATTATAAACACGGTTAGTGGAAAATAAATTAAAGCAAAATAATTCAATTTTATATCAATCACTCTCTAATTATATATTATTTTGTATATGATAGATGCATTAATTAAAAATTAAATAAAATAATAAAAAAATTATATTCATTAAAACAATAAAATATTAAAATAATAACTATTTAGATAATAAAATATTAAGACAATAATTATTAAAGAATTATTATAATATTTGTTAATTAAATTGAAATTTCTTCCTAATTTTATGTTATATAAAAATAGAAATGAAATGTTAATAATATGGTTTGAAAATTGGACCAGACCTGGTGGTCAAAGCTGGGTAATTGGAAATTGGAAACTAATTCGTTTTGGTTCAATATTAAACTACAAAATTTGTTAAAAATCGGTTTGAAAATACGTTTGAACCAGGTTGAACCAATAAATCAGTTCAACTCACTTTTATCCCTTTTTTTGAAAATTTTAACTCTACTTTTTGTCATGATATTAGTTTTTTACTTTGATAGGTGAGCAGAGACGGAGCTGGCATGAAACAATTGGGGCCAAAATAAAAAAAATAATTTTGTATTTAGAGGATTTTGAACCTAGACTTTACCACAAGCCAACATTTAACTTATATATAATACTACAATGTAAATATATACAATATTTTTTAATGGGCGGGGGGTATGGCACCTGTCAGCCCCTGTCTCCGTCCCGGTAGGTGAGACACTTCGATGGTTGGGTTTGTTTATAATAACACGTCCGATTGATCCAGTAAATTTTATAATTTTTTTAATAATGTATTTTTATATATAACTTTTTTAATAATGTATTTTTATATATAAAATGTTTGCTAAAATGCTATGATGCACGGGGACGGTATCTGACTGCCGTTTCCCGTACCCGAAATTTTCCCACGTTGGGACGTAACGGAATCACCTTATAAATATGTACGTCATATTTCCGATTTGAGAAAGGAAAAAACAAAATAAAAACGGCCGATGATATATTTTAAAAGGCATTCATTTCAACTTAATAAAAGTCTTTTTTCAATTTCAACCCTAATTTGAATTCTTTATGAGTTATTTTCAACTTTTTATACCACTCTAATTCAATTATAGTATAAATTATTATGTTTTATTAACCGTCCCCACTTCCGAATTTTTAAAATTATTATTTTTCGTTTCCGTCCCAATTTCCGAAATTGGAAACGTCTAGTTTGTGTGCAATTTAGCTAAAATGTATTAGTGAATGCCGTGTCTTCTGTTTTAAAAAAATTTAAATGATATAATTCAGTTCGATTTGAAAACTGTGACCGTTTAGAAAGTCGGTTGGATGAGCGACCCGATTTTTAAAACATATACTATTAGCAACTTAAATAATTGAAAAAAAAAATATATATATATATATATATATGAGCGGTGGGTAAGAGATAAATGGTATAAATAGATGGTTTGTAATGCAAATACACACTATATTGAGATAACAATGAAGAGTGTTAATTTTGTATTGGCTTTAGCTGCAGTAATCACTTTGCTTATTTCACTAACATCAGCACATTCTCCTCTTCAGGATTTCTGTGTAGCAACCAACACCACCACTTCTGGTAAAACCACACAACTCTCTTACAATACATCTTCAAATTTACTAATAACACAAAATATTTTGATTCCATTTAACAGTTTATGTGAATGGGAGGCTCTGCAAGGACCCAAAACTAGTCACAGCAAATGATTTCTTCTTCCATGGACAACTCACCACCCCCAGAACCCCAACTCCACCTTTCGGGTCAGCCACCACTTCTTCAGTTGTAGACCAAATCCCAGGACTTAATAATCTTTATTTGGCCTTAGGTCGAGTGGACTATGCACCTAATGGAGGACAGATGCCACCGCACACCCATCCACGAGCCTCGGAGATTCTGGTGGTTCTGGAGGGCACTCTTTACGTTGGTTTCGTCACGTCTGACCCTGACAACAAACTTTTCAGCAAAGTGTTGCGTTCAGGAGATGTGTTTGTGTTCCCTATGGGCCTAATTCACTTCCAAGTGAATGTCGGGAAAACTCCTGCGGCTTCGTTTTCGTTTCTTAATAGCCATAATCCTGGTGTTGTTACTGTTGCTAATGCTGTCTTTGGTTCGAATCCGTCCATTGATGCAAACGCTCTGGCTAGAGCTTTTCTGCTTGATGTTGCTGTGGTTAAGGATCTCCAGACGAAATTCAAGGCTATAAACTAGGGTATGATGTATACATATATATATACTTACATGTTGAATAAGAAAGGATTCTTATGGATCTGTATTCGCAGTTGAATAATAGCAAAGCCAAATGTAGTAAGTGACATAATTGATATGGATTCCATGTGGTACCTATTGCAAAAGCTTTAACTATATAATAAATGTCACAGAGTCTGGACTTTCTTACAATATCAAATTTCATTTGTTTGTAACTTAACTGCCCTTAATCGGTTTATATAATCTAAATAGTAGGAATAACTCGCTCCATAATAAAAATCACAAAATTTACACCAATTACCTTTAGTATCACATTCAATATAATTTTAATATAATTTATCTTTCTAAATTATATTATACCAATAAAATAAATAAACGATGAATTAATGAGCAAATTATAAAAAATAAATATTTAAATTATTCATTTAAATAAAGAATAATATTTATCACATAGAGTCTAAAAAATCATTAACTGTACTAAATGGAGCACATCAAGGTGAAATTTAGAGGCAAATAAATTTCACGAGATTCCTTTTTATCTTAAAATTTGGGATGAAAAGAACAATAGCAAATGCATCCACTTGAAAAGACTTGAAAATAGGGTCTTTACTAAGATTTTCCTTCAAGACCGTAAACTAAAACAAACACTGCATACATTATTTCGCTCATTAAAAAAGCCGAAAGTAGCAGAGAAACTTCATTCAAACATAAATAATCACAAGCTACCAACTAATAAGTTTAAAAAGTCATATCAGTTATATGATTCAAATACTATATTAACAAACTGATATTGAACAAAAATCCAAATAGTAATAATAATAAAAAAAAAAATTAGTTATTAATGGTAGTAGGTTCGCATTGGAAATTTTATAAACTATTGTAATTATTTTTCCGCATATTTTTAATTTATTTTGAAATACTATTGTAGTGGGAAAATAACCTACGACCTTCAAGGGTTAAAGGTAAGGTTGTAGCAACCCAAAAAGTTGAAGATTTCAGAGTTCCACAAGAAAAATGCGCCAGAGCCCAAGACCAAGTCAATTCGGCCGAAACCACCTTCAGCCATGACCATTTCGGCCGAAATAGACCCACCAGGATCAGGCCCAACAGGCATTCGGCCGAAACAGGCTCAAAAGGCCCAACTTCTATTTTCAGCCAAAGAGGGACGAAACAGACCCAGCAACCTTCTAGACAATATAAAAGGGCCCAAGCCCAATTCACATATAATTTCCTAAATCAATTCCGGTTGAGATATCCTTCTCCAAATACAATAAAGAGACTGAATCCAAGAAAGATAAGGAGTCGCAATCCTTATGGTAATAGGACCCAAATACCTCCTATAAATAGGGGGTATGAATGATTGTAAAAGGATACAACACTCTGTGACATGTTGTGCAGAAGGTAGTAGAAAGTGATTTTCCTGAAACCAGAGGAATGACGGTCGAAAAGCCCATGAAGCAGCTGCTATAAGCTCTGAATCCAGCCCTGTTGCCAAAGTGACAAAAAAAATCCAACAAAGAGGGTCTGTTGTACGCCTTTGGTTACCCATACAAATCCTCTCGTGTGAAATTTGAATTGCCAAAACTTGATTCCGTTGGGAATCCCAATTCCAATTTCCTGTTGAAGGTTCTTTTGGAAGAATTATCCAAGAATGAAAGGAACGAATCAAATGACCCAACTCCACAAGCGATAATCAATGATGATGGTACTCAAACTGCTCACCAGCCTCCGCAAGCAATGAAAAACAAAGATAGTTCTCAAATCGCCAAGCAGCAACTTTAGTAGATGATTTAAACCCATCAAAAGCTACAAGTGACAACACTTGAGAGAGCGAACTAAATTTTCTATAGCTTGAGCCTCTCTTAGAGCTTGAAGGGCAACTTTCTGAGCTATTTCCGCTGCTGCACAACTTCATGTTTTAAACATGTTAAAATGTAGATACATAACAACGCGCATCGAACACAACTAAGCATAATAGTTAAGTGGAATTCTATACTGAGCTTGCCTAGAAGGCTAAGCTTTCCAGGAAAATTCATATGAAGACTAGTACCACTATCTGCAGCTAAATTACCAGACTTAGATTGTGCTAGTGGGTTCATCCGTGAGTTCTGATTTTCGGATTCTTCATCTATACCAGTTAATCTTGAAAATTGTATTGCAAATAAAGAAGAGGAAGATGTACCTACAGAATAGTTGAATGGAGTAATTGGAATTCTTGGCTCGCGTTCGCAAACACTCTTGCTCATTGTGAACTTAGAAGCAGAAGAAACAGCAGCACAGCTTTTCCTCAACAGAGCAGGGCTTTCTGCCTTTATATTGTCCATCATTTTAGCCAAAAGTCCTCCACCATAGGAACACCTAACACCACCAGTAACACTCCCATCTTTATCTAACTTCCTTCTTATCATCGGTGACATGACTCTCACCGAACTGGACCTCTCTTTCACAGGCGTGCATTGATCAAAATCCAAAGGAACCGACTTCAAAACCATAGGAGATTCTGAGCCATTTTGTCCCCAAGAGCCTCTTCGATGTCCATTGATCTTCGAATTGGTTCTCTACTCACTTCTGTCTACCTTTTCTCTAAGACCCATAATTGGTTCCGGAATACCCGTTAGAGGGTGCCTTCCAGGAAGAGGCTTCGCGCCCTTGATAACAGGAACCGGAGACTCTAGCTCCAATCTATCGACGTAGATGAATTGACTCAACTGCAATTTGTTACTCGGAACAACATCATTGTGTTGAGATGGAAGACTAACGTAAATTGAGTGAGAAGAATCAGATACTTTGATGTAGAATCCTTGTTTAGGCCATAGACTCTTCTCATCAAGCTCAGCTGGGACGATATCGGTGACTTGAAGAAGCAAATTTCGATGCTCACTTGTAGGTTTGACTCCTGTGTTCATTCCTTCGAGCAGCTTCACCAGAATTCCAGGTGCTAGGGTTGCCATTGCCTTCTGAGAATCAAAGTAACAGAAGAAATCACGACGAGTTCAAGACTCGAGAATCATCAAAGCATAAAATCTCGTGAAGGAACAAACCCGGAATTTGTTACTGTATTCTTTATCGTAAGAGATTCAAGAAAGATGAAGAAATATATTCACGTATTTGAGATTCTTGAAGGTTGAAGAGAGATGGATTACTGCAGTTTGGTAGAGACACCTTTAAATACAGACGTTACATATGTGCAGTCTAATTACCGGATAGAAAATAAAGCAACATGAAAATTTGCACCATCAGTTCCCTGGAGCTCATTCACGAGTGCCTTTGCTTCATCAGTTCCCTAGACCTCCTTCGCAAATGTCTTCGCCACATCAGCAGTTTAGGCCTCCTCCTGAAAACAAAGTCTGTTAGGTGTGAAGGCAGACAAAGCAGTGGGTTTGAGAGTCTATTGCCTCAAAAAGATGAGATACATACTCAAATGCTGGAGTTTAGAGTAAACTATAATTCCCTGGCTAAATCCGCTTTTCGCCACTGGAAGAACTTAGAAGCTCGAATTGTCTAACATCCCTTCAATTCCTCCATTACGAAATAGCTGAATGTGCTTTATCGCTGCCCACAGAATGCCTGCAAGAATAGGAGACGAGTGGAAAACTATTGCCTCATGTATCGGTCCTTACCTGACAAAGAACTTCGTCAACTTCTTATCGGAGAAGCAATATTCTCAAGACTAACATATGATCCGAATCAAGAATTAAGTAAAACATCTTATACAAAACCCTTAAGCTGTTGTTCGCTTCCAGACGATTGCCTTCTTCCCTAGTAGGCTTGGAGTTCCAGGTTTGAAATAATTTCTAATTTTGCTTGATCTTGACAGGTACACCCCTATACACCTCTTGGTCTTCACTTCTCCAGTCATGTGATAATACTACATTGACAATTTCAACTCAATTTCCTGCACTAGTAATTTTCATAAAAGGGTCTGAAATCAAATTTCCTTTTTTATTCTTATTTTTTCTCATGCATTCTGCTTCTTGCCATGCACGCTTTATTAAATCAATATTAGTTGCATGATAAAGGCTTTTAATTTTTGCAACCTTATACTGTTATATAGTAGATTTATCATCTTTTTACTCAACCGACATATAAAAGGGTTCAAACACCATACGAAGGATTAATAATTCATATGAAGCCGATTTTCCATAAGTACATATTTATATCTATGTGTCCATGATCTTTTTGACTTTT
This sequence comes from Cardiospermum halicacabum, assembly GCA_031304145.1. Classification (NCBI taxonomy): domain Eukaryota; kingdom Viridiplantae; phylum Streptophyta; class Magnoliopsida; order Sapindales; family Sapindaceae; genus Cardiospermum; species Cardiospermum halicacabum. The sequence goes on along the minus strand of CM062389.1, from coordinate 40,146,216 downwards.
AGTTATGATTTCAGTTGACTAAAAACATCATGTTGAGTGTTATTAGGACTAAAATATAAATCTTAGTTGAATAATTTCCAAGTTAACGCTGGATTTAACATTATGTTTAATTTGTCACATGCTGCATATTGTCCTTTAGGTTAAATATCTATAAGTGTATACAATTCTTCTCCTCTTTTAGTCATCTACTTTCAGGGCCATCAAGAGTACGGACGAAAAAATTGTCGAAGGGCAAGCCTCTGGTAAATCCAGAAGGTCTCGAGCAAAGACATATTGCCAAAGGGCAAACCGAAAAAATTGCCAAAGGGCAAGCCTCTGGTAAATCCGGAAGGTCTCGGGCGAAGACATATTGCCAAAGGGCAACCCGAAAAAATTGCCAAAGGGCAAGCCTCTGGTAAATCCGGAAGGTCTCGGACGAAGACATATTGTCAAAGGGCAACTCGAAAAAATTGCCAAAGGGCAAGCCTCTGGTAAATCGAGAAGGTCTCGGACGAAGACATATTGCCAAACCCGAAAAAATTGCCAAAGGGCAATCCTCTGATAAATCCAGAAGGTCTAGGGCAAAGACATACTGCCAAAGGGCAAGCCTCTAGTAAATCCAGAAGGCCTCGAGCGAAGACATATTACCAAAGGGCAACCCGAAAATTGCCAAAGGGCAAACCTCTGGTAAATTCAGAAGGTTTCGGGCAAAGAAGAATTGCCAAAGGGCAGCCAACGATATTGCAAAAGGGCCCCAAAAATTGCCAAAGGGCAAACCTCTGGTAAATCCAGAAGGTTTCGGGCAAAGAAGAATTGCCAAAGGGCAACCAACAAAATTGCCAAAGGGCAACCCAAAAACTGCCAAATGGTGAATCTCTGATGAATTCAGTATACTGTAGACAAAAGACGACAAAAATGCAATCAAAACCCTGGGAGATACAGGCAAGAGAATTTTTAAAGTATAACAGGCGAAACCTGCCAAGACGTATTTCGGCCGAAGCAGTCAGAGAACCCAATGGGGCCACGCTCGGTCGAATCAAACACAACAAACCTTCAAAAATCAGTCTAGAACCAACATAACTCCCCAAGACAATGGGGGATTGAACCTGTCCAAAGCTAAAACCACAAGAAATGATCTCCTCGGCCGAAGACAGAAACCTGGGGATTGATCCCCAAACCTGTGTACTGACAACAATAGATGAAAACAAAGAAAGGCAAAGTACTAAAAGCAAAACACTACCTGAAACGGGTCCAAAGGAGTTAACCATAGACTCATCATCGGCCAAAATCACAAAGGTAAAATACAACCGAATTGCAAAGAGCAGGTATCACGATAAACTTTCGACCAGAAATATCTCGGTCGAAATCACTTATGCAAATACATGGAAACCAAAAAGGAAAAGTGCAACAAGGGATTGGCCGAATTCTCAGCTGTAATCCTAAAAGCCGATAACATTGGTCCCGAACTTTCGATCGAAACTCCCACTAACTTGCATTGCCACACTCGAAAATCAAGTAGTGGCAATGGGGGATTACTGTAGTGGGAAAATAACCTACTACCTTCAAGGTTAAAGGTAAGGTTGTAGCAACCCAAAAAGTTGAAGATTTCAGAGTTCCACAAGAAAAATGCGCCAGAGCCCAAGACCAAGTCAATTCGGCCGAAACCACCTTCAGCCATGACCATTTCGACTGAAATAGACCCACCAGGATCAGGCCCAACAGGCATTCGGCCGAAACAGGCTCAAAAGGCCCAACTTCTATTTTCAGCCAAAGAGGGACGAAACAGACCCAGCAACCTTTTAGACAATATAAAAGGGCCCAAGCCCAATTCACATATAATTTCCTAAATCAATTCCGGTTGAGATATCCTTCTCCAAATACAATAAAGAGACTGAATCCAAGAAAGATAAGGAGTCGCAATCCTTATGGTAATAGGACCCAAATACCTCCTATAAATAGGGGGTATGAATGATTGTAAAAGGATCCAAACTTTTATTCATTGGAGCTAAACTCTGTGAGATTATCTCTGTAAGCTTTTAGCTATTTTCTCAAGTAATCTTAGCCTGATATTTGGCTGTGGTTTATTTGGCACCACAACTATGGATCCTCTCTAGAGGTATATCAATAGAAACAACAAGAGGTTTTAGAATCTAAAGATTTACATTAAATATGGTAACGGACAGAATTCGCATTTGGTAATAGAGCGGTTAATTTCGATCTTTTAGAGGTGTAATTAGTAGAATTAGAAATTTAGAGTCCAATTTTGTGATTTTCTAAGTTTAAGGTGGATTTTCTAGCTTTCGCCATAGTATATAATCTAAGTTAAACATGAAATTAATCAGATTTTCTCTTTCATGATTTTGAGTGTCTCAAGCGTGATTTTCGTAAAGAGGACAGAGTGTTGTCGCTAGGGTTCGAATTGGGGATTTCTTGACTGCCAATTGAGAAGAATCTTGGTAAGTCTCATATCTATCTCTTCCAAATTTTGGTTTTTAACCTGTTGGGTCATTAGGGTTTTGATCGTTCAGGTTCTGTTCTGTATAGGCTCCAGCTGATAAGGGATTCAACTGTTTTGGACTTTGGTAAAGGTCAGAATAATTCTGGTAAGTCTGTTGTTGTTCCTCGAGTAAGATTCATGTTGTCGTCGTAAAGTACTTCTGATTCGAAGATTGTATAAACAGATTTTCCTTATAGAGGTGGTAAAATTCGAATTTGGGATTGCCGAGTTCGGTTGGAGTGAATTGGGGTTCATTACGATAAGGTACATTAATTTGGTCGGGTTGCGAATTTGAGGGTTTCGGGTTCTGTCCAGTTCCATTGGGGGATTAAATCTGTTCGGATCTGGGCGAGTTGCTTGCTGGTAATTGGGTAATTTAGTTGTAATACATGTTTCGTTCGGCAGAGGGTCAGGATGAAGAAACTGATCAGGCAGAGGAGTAGATGGACTGATTTCACTGTGTTCTGCGCATCTATAGGTTAGCTGCTATTTTGAGTCCAATAGATTTCTTGTTGTACTGTTTTTTATTATTACATGAGTCTGATATGTATACTGTTATGCTTGAACCCGAATTTACCTGTGTATACACTATAGTTTGATCTATTAATGGAACCAGTATAATAATCGGTAAAATAGATAATTGGAAATTGAATAATTGGATCAAATTATTTCCCTTAGGATACCTACTTGGTAGAATCAATAACATGCCTAGGGATAGATTATCCTCACACTAAAATAAATGAATTGAACTGCCTATATTGATTATGAACTGCTCGCCTTGCATACGTACGCACACGCGCACGTCCTTCAACTTTGCTAGCATTCTCAGATGGTGCTCCACCCCGATGATCACTCTAAGCAGCAGTAGGAGCGGATCTGACATTCTTATGAACTGACACTTCCTTAGTGAGGTAGCTTTCGGTAGTGCTCTGGTATTCTGGTGAAAATTTCTCATAAAGTGACCCTGTTCACCACACAGAAGTCAAGCACCAGAAACTTTCCTACACTCACCCCGATGCACCTCGCCGAAGTAGTTACACAATGGAACATCCATATTAGAACCACCACGAGAAAGAAAACTAGCAACAGATGGAGTAGGTTGCTTTCCTTTTCCCTTATAACTGTTCTCTAGCCAACTAAAACCACCACCATCAAAACCACCATGACTTTGAGTCTTCGTCTTCTTAATCCGATTACCCCCAATCGAAGGCCCTGCACTTTTAGTATCACCATTTTTCCAACTGATGCCCTTAACCCTCTTATGAATTTGTTCAGCCCTCAAAGCAGCATCAACTAGATCATTGAAGTTCTTAGTCCGAAGAGTGAGTAAATCCTATTGGAGTTCAAGATTCAACCCCTCCTCAAACTCGTGGCACCATTCTTTGAATTCGGTACCAATTCTGGGCAATAGCGACAGAGCTTCACGAACTTTGACTTATAATCCATCACCAATTTGTCCCTCTACATCAAGTGGATGAAATCCATCCTTCACTTGTCCAAATAAACCTGACCCACATAATTCTTCCGGAATTCAATGCAAAAGAATTCATAGGTCCTTTCCTCCTCAGGCTTAGTGAGAATAACAGAATCCCACCACCTGGTAGCAATACTTCTCAGTATAGATACCAAGCATTCCAGCTTCTCTTCATCAGTGCAGTGGATCTCATCACAGACCCTAACCATATCTTCCAACCAATTCTCTGCCATCTCAGAGCTTTCTACACTTGTACCCTAGAAGAGTTCAATCTTCTTCTTGGGCAACCTTTCTATAGCTGGACGTTCTTGCCTTGTGGATCTACCCAACTTACCACCTCGAAACACTTCCATGAACTAGGCGATATGCTCAAATGCCCGCGCTCGAGCCATATTAGCATCCAACGGCTTCTCATTACTGGCTGTCCTATTGCTTCCAAGAGCTCTAGAACCAGAAGGGTCGTCGTTAGGGTTATGGCGTGTTCTGACAAAAATCCAAGATTGTTTCTACTATCTGAAACAGTCACAAGTGATCAAGCATTAGACTTTATGAGATGGATGCAATGTCATGAGTTTTCAAAAACGTTTTGCAAACAATTTTTTATACACTAATGCATACAAGCACGCAAACAAGAAGCAACCGAGAACTAGTGCTCTGATACCAACAAATGTCATCAAAATATAATTTATTTAAATTTAAATAATTTAGTGACCGAATTATAGTGATAAATAGTTTGGAGACCGAATTGATAAAAGTACATAAATCACCTAGTTTTAGTAGATTATATAAAAATAATAATTTTGTTTCAAAATCATTCCAGACCAACATTATACTCCAAAAAAATTTATCAAATTATCCCTAATTTATATTTATTACCTGATTTTGATGGAATTTATATTAAAAATATTTTGTATAGTAAAATTTTATTTAATTTTATTTTTATTAAGTTTTATTATTTAATTATTAGTAGTTTAAAAATCCCTTATTATACTAATCGAGCTAATGCAAGTGTGATTTACAGAATATTTATATCCAATAAAAAAAGACATTATTATTATTTATTTAAATATTATAAAAAAAATAAAAGTTCTACTTTTTTTTTTCTTAGAGTATTTCTGTCACTAGCATATCCCAAAAAGCAAATCCTTATAAAATTAAAGAATCCTTTATTTTATTTATTTTTTAAAAAATACAAATCAATCCTTATAAATATTTAAAAATACTCATATGTCTCAAAATATTATGAGATATGTAATAGTCCAATGAATTAATTGCACTCACACTCACACACAAATGAATATTTTGGTATTAATACACACTGACAATCTCTTACTCAATAATAAAATTTTATTTAATTAATAAATTTATCAATATAACAATGAAATTTTCAATTCTAAATACATTTATATAATGTTCGTTAATTTTACCCGATATTTTCACTTATTTTATATAAAAAAATATAATTATATATTAATATCAAAATATTTATTTATACATATACTCACGTATACCATATAAATAAGGAAAATTTTTTTTAGGCCATAAAAAATTTACTATACAATTATAGACTACTTTTAAAAAGTGTGCAAAATTAAAATTTGATTTTCAATCCATAGGTCATTCACAACTGTGAGTGTAATTCACAACTGTGAGTATAATTCACAACATCTATAAATGGTAAAGATTCAAGAATATTTTAAAAAACTTGGACTATGAAGTGAAAACTAAATTTTTAAAAATATATTTTTGTATGTTTTTCGAAACAAGCCCTTCCAACACCATTTAAAAAAATTTTGACTATAAAATATTGATAGTAATTTATTCTTCTTTATAGTGCAATTAATTCTAATTAAATCTGTCAACTCATCAGAGGGACACATCAACAATATCAAATCCCAGTCAACCCATCAGTGGGGCACATCAACAATTTTACTTATTCATAATGACTACCAGACTCCTCTATAAATAATGTGGTATCCCATCAAACCTGAGAAATATCCAAAACAATAATAAGTCATCATGAAAGCAATTGATATTCTCTCCGCTCTTATTTCAATATCATTGACTACTTTTTTAGCGGCTGCATATGATCCAAGTCCTCTACAAGATTTCTGTGTGGCAGTGGATCATGCAAACAACGGACGTAAGTATATCTAACCTATTATTATTATTACTGTTTTTTTTTAAAATTTCTAATTAGTACATTCATCATTCAAAATTATTATGTTTGTGCTGTTTTTGGTAATATAATATTTAATATTTTATCATAATTTACAGTATTTGTAAATGGGAAATTTTGCAAAGATCCAAACCTAGTAACTGCGGATGACTTCTTCTACCAAGGACTCAGCATTCCCAACCCCACAAGTCCACCTTTCGGTTACACCGAAACAACAGTAGATGTAGACAAACTTCCAGGACTCAACACTTTGGGAATATCGATTTCACGTGGACACTTTGCTCCGAACGGTGGAGCGAAAGGACCTCACGTACACCCACGTGCCTCCGAAATCTTTACAGTTCTGGAGGGGACTCTATTTGCTGGTTTTGTGTCATCAAATGGTACTTTGTTTGGCAAATTGTTGAAGGCAGGAGATGTGTTTGTTTTTCCAATGGGTCTAATTCACTTCCAGTACAATAATGGATCAACTCCTGCTATTGGGTTAGGAGCTTTGAATAATCAAAATGGTGGGCTTGTCACAGTTGCTAATTCTGTGTTTGGTGCCAATCCACCCATTAATGCTAATTTTCTCGCTAGAGCGTTTCAACTTAATGTGTCCACAGTCAAAGAACTTCAAGCTAAAAGTTGGCCTTCTAACTAAAAATGTGTGCACACACTCTCTTGGTTGCTTTTACTATAAATAACTTTTGTTTGTGTTTCAATAAAAATATGAAATTTAGTTGTAACGTAACTTCGGTCTGTGTTTCAATAAAAATTTAGAAATTTCGTTTGTAACTCTTTTACGGTAACGTAACTTCTGTTTGTGTTTCAATAAAAATATCAAATCGTTCGTAACTTTTTTACGTGTATAATAGAGTTTGTTTCCATCCATTTAAACAAAAGAAATTATCTATTTTATTTTATATAATATAATTTCAATTGTTATTGTTTTTATATTCATAATAATTCAAATAATAATAAAATATAAATTGACAGACTAATAAAACAAATATTTTTAAGTAAATACAAAATTATTTTAATTCTTTAAAATTAAAATAGTGGTGATAAAGTATGTAATAAGGACAGACTATTATCTCTCGGAGCGTTGGCAGTTGATCCACCCCAGCAATACGCGCTTGCTTGCAACTGATCCACCCCAGCAATGCTATGCAGTTAATACTTCTGTTCCAGCCAAGTTGAGCTTCCAGAATGTTCAAGCTATTATCATGGAGAGAAATGTTGTTAGAGTTTGTTAAGATTGTTAGCCAGATGGTAAAATCCTAAAATATAGATTGTTAGTTTGTTAATAATTGATGGTTAAGATCTCTGCAATTTTTCTATACAAAGAATTAGCAGCTTGATACTTAAATTAGTTATTCAAAAAATAATAAAAGAAGCTGACCTTTTTTTCTAAGCTTTGCTTGAAGCTTTAATGACGTTTTCTCTGTAAGGACTTTCATCAAATATCTTGTGTACTGTTCTTATTCTTTGCACAATCTTGAATCTTTTTATGGTATCAGAGTCATTAATTGTCTAACGATAATGGATTCTCCAAACTCAAACCTCTATACACACAATATGATAGGCTTTGGATCAGAACAATAAAACCTAGCAAAAATACTAAACATCTAGCAAATCAAACTTGATAGAAGCAATTACTTGTACTGGAAAACACATATTCTTCTAACAATACAAGCTTTAGATCTTGAGGGTCACATCTTAAATGCTGAGGTACTTGCAGAATATGAAGGACAAACAGTTGTGGATACTGAAGGAAATCCAAGCACAACAAGGAAGAAATCTGATCACTACATCAACTGGAGAAAACAGATAAGTTGCTTATGAGCTGGTTAATCTCTAGTATTAGTGATGCACTAATAGGTCAAGTAACTCAATGCTCAATATCAAACAAAATCTGGACTAAACTTGATAGGTTGTTTAGTCAACAATCTATGACAAATTTTATGCAATTGCGTAGGAAAATAAATTCAATTAAGAAAGGATCAGACTGCTGGTGATGATATTAAAGATAAAGATCTTGTCATGAGTGACCTAAATGGAGTAGGTCATGAATATGATTCTGTAGTAACAGCAATCTCCAATCAAAATAGTTATATTTCACTTGAAAATGCTCAATATATGTTACTTATGCATGAAAAATGTTTAGAAGAGTTAAATGATGCTTCTAAAATAGCCTAAGGGTCCGTTTGGGATTGCTTCTACTTTTGACTTCTGTCGGTAAAAGAAGAGAAGTAGAAGCCATTCTCAGGAAGCTTTTAGCTTTACCTGGAAGAGCTTCTGAGAGGCAAAAAGCACTTCTGGCAGTTACCCAAACACCATCTGAAACAGCTTTCAGAAGTCAGAAGCCAAAAGTCAATCTATCCAAATAGGCCCTTAATAGGCTCGATTGAGCAATCACAACTAAACTAGACTGGTAGAGGTAGAAATAATGGTTTTAGAGGAAGAAGTAGTGGAGGTTCTGGAGGAAGAGAACAGAAAATCTATTGTCAAATTTGTACTAAGGCTGGTCATGGAGCTTGGCAGTGTTACAAGAGGTTTGACGTTCAATTTCAGAGACCTAATATTACAGATGGTGGTGTGTTTGCTTATAGGCCAAACTTTCAATCAAATTGAGGTTCCAATATGCAAAGACATGTTGCTTTTTCTGATTTGTCAAATCAAAGTTCAACTAACACATATTTTGATGATAAGCAGCAAAATGTTAGAACTTTTTTTAGAATAATCAGGTTGAAGGACATATTTCCAACCAAGTAGGAGCACATACTAACTATCTACGAAACTAAGGCCCAAGAAATCTAGTAGGTTAAGGCCCAACCTAGGCCTGATCATTTAGAAAGGCCTCCAAGCCCATTTTTTTCGAGAGGCCCACGGGCCAAGTCTCTTTCCGAGGATTTCCAACTGAATAAGCCACGGTTGCGCGAATTCCGGATCTTGCGGAATCCTTCCGCCAAGATCTCAAAAATATCTTTCCTAACGACCCTCTTGGATCTTATAAATAGGAGTTCAAATCTCTTCATTGGGATCTCAACTCTCATTTATTGAAACTCTATAGAAATCGCTAATGATAGTGCAATCGTCTCCGACCACTCTTCGGTGCCTATATAACGACTCTGGTCATCGTATTAGTCTAAGTCAATCAAGCCTAGAGTTGTACTATCTGTTAACATCCTTACGAAGAATTTACATTCGGCAAGAAGTTATTTATTTCTTTGTTGTCTTCTTTTCTCTTTTCATCAAAGCTCAGAGCTGACTTGAGCGTCGAAGTGCCTACGATAGACACCATAATGGTGTCCCCTGGTCTGCTTGGACATTCATTTATTCTTTTGCAGGATCCCTTTGCATAAGAGTTGGTTCTTTTCAAAAAATTTGAGACAATCCGGTTTCGTCAGGCCAGAGCGAACTATTGTGTCCCAACTGAAAAGATTCAAGATTGTGCAAAGAACAAGAATAGTACACAAGGTGTTTGATAAAAGTCTCCAAAGATAAAACACCATTAAAGCATCAAGAAAAGCTTATAACAAAAAGGTTTGCTTCTTTTATTATCTTTTGAATAACTAATTTAAGTACAAAGCTACTAATTCAATATATAGAAGAACTACAGAGATCTAGACCATCAATTACTTACAAACTAACAATCTATACTTTAGGATTTTGCCATCTGGTTAATAATCTTAACAAACTATAATAACCTTTCTATGCATGATAACGACTTGAACATTCAGGAAGCTCAACTTGGCTGGACTTTCTAGAAGTATTAACTCAATAGCATTGCTGGAGTTGATCTGATGCAAGCGCACCTGGAATGGGTCGGCTGCAAGCGCTCATTAGGTAATGGTCAGTTCCTCATTACATACTTTATCATTCCCCCACAAACTAAACTTGGTAGGTACTTACAAGTTTAGTTTGGAGCATAAATTCTAAAAATAAGCAGTAGTAAGAACCTTAGTGTAGGTATTTGCTAACTGTGATTCAGTAAGAATATGTCTGTGGTCAATAACTCTACCAATAACCTTTTCTCTAATAAAATGTATGTCAATATCTATATGTTTAGTTCTAGCATGAAGAACAGGGTTAGAGGCCAAAGCAATAGCACTAAGATTGTCTCACCATAGTATTGTAGGATGAATTAATGAAACTTCTAGTTCTTGAAATAAAGAATGAAACCATAGAATGTCAATAGTTGCTAGAGCCATAGCCCTGTATTCAGCCTTAGTACTAGACCTGACAACTACTATTTGTTTCTTAGAGCACCAGTTCAAAAGATTACCTCTAATCATAACACAAAAACCAGTTGTACTTCTTTGATCATCTAAGCAGCCGGTTAAATCTGCATCTACAAATAACTCTAGAGCAAAGTTAGTAGTAAGAGTGAACTGTAAACCTATAGAAATAGAGCCCTGTAGATATCTGAGCACCCTTTTACATGCCTGCCAGTGTTGAACAGTAGGAGCTTTTAGATACTGACATAAACAATTTACAGTATAGGATATATTAGGTCTGATGTGAGTCACATATTGTAAAGCTCCGATTGTGCTATGATAAAGAGAATGATCCTAAAAAAAAATCACCGATGGCTTGTAGAATGGTTCCTTTAACTATAGGTGTAGCACAAGGCATGTTGTTATCCATTTTGACCTCTTAATAAAATCTAATATATACTTAGATTGACACAGAGTATACCTTGAGGGTGATTTAGAAGTCTTAAAGCCAAGAAAGTAGTTTATCAAACCAAGATCTTTAAGAGTAAAAGAATTATGAAGCTATTTTATGACTGAGTTAACTGTATTAGGATTACTATCTGTCAATAGGATATCATCAACATAAACCAACACATAAGTGTAATGAACCCCAGATTTTTGAATAAATAGTGATGCATCTGAAACAGCATTGACAAAACCCCAAGAATGCAGTGCAAATTTCAACTTTTGAAACCAAGCTCGTGGAGCTTATTTTAAGCCATAAAGAGCTTTATTCAACTGGCAAACATGAGAAGGTCTAGTCTAATCAACAAAACAATCGGGTTGCTCCATAAACACAGATTTTGTAAGGTCACCATTTAGGAAAGCATTGTTGACATCAACCTAAAGTATATCCCAACCTTTAGAAGCAGCAAGATTGAAAATGACTCTAAAAGTAGCAGATTTAATCACGGGCTAAAAGTGTCCATAAAATCTACACCAGGAGTCTAATGAAATCCCTAGTCACTAATCTAGCCTTGTACTTGTTGATAGATCCATCAACATTGACTTGGTTTGAAGACCCATTTGCGCCCCACAACACTAATGGTTGGGTTAAAAGGAACCAAGGTCCATGTATTGTTCGTTTGAAGTGCCCTGTATTCATCCTTCATAGAAGCAAGTCAATGTGGAAGCAAAATGGCCTCTATATGAGATTTTGGTGTGTCAATATCTGTAGAATAGGCAAGTGAACTAGATATAGCATATGTAGCATCATATATTTCCTTAAGAGATCAATTTTTTTTATGGAATACATCTATTGGATTGTATAGACGAACTAGAGTGTGTGTATAGAGGACTAAATTGATGTAAATAAGGTGTAAGTGTAGGAGTGACTAAGTATGGTAAGATTTGGTTAGGTGAATTTTGAGAAGATAAACTCTGTGATTTGTTTGGTTGTGTGTTTAATAGAGGTAATAGGTCAATAGTATTTGTAGATATAGTCTGAGAAGTAGGTTTTGAAAATAGATTAATATAGGGAAAATCAGTTCCATAAAAAAACCACATGCCTAGAAATGTATACTTTTCCATTTAGATGCAAGCATTTATAGCCTTTATGTACATCACTATAGCCAACAAATAGGCATTTTGATGTATGAAAGTTAAACTTATGCTTGTTATAATCTCTCGAATAAGGATAACATGCACAACCGAAAAACTTCATAAAACTATAGTCAGATAGATTTCCATATAACACTTCAAAAGGAGATTTAAAATGTCTTAAAATAGAAGGTAGATTATGCAAGGTAAATACTGCAGTAAGAAAAGCTTCATACCAAAATTTTAGAGGCATATGTGCATGAGCAAGCATAGTTAGACCAATTTCAACTATTGTTCTGTGCTTCCTCTCTCTCTGCAATTCCATTTTGAGCATGTATATGAGGACATGAATATCTCATTTGAATACCACTCTTTTTAGCATAGTCTTGTATTAGCTTCTATTCACCTCCCATGTATGCTTGAATAGCTTTAATAGAATGGTCAAACTGTTTCTCAACAAGAATCCGAAACTGCACAAATTTAGTTAATGCATCTGATTTTAACTTCATTGGATATAGCCATGTATATCTAGTATAAGTGTTAATGAAGTCAATGTGGTATTTATAGCCCTTAGTAGACAAAATAGGTGTTGGACCCCACACATCGTTATGAATGAGTTGTAGAGTATGAGAGCCCATCTGATTTGCTGATTGGAAAGGTAATCTATGAATTTTTCCCATTTGACATGATTCACAGAATGACAGATTATGAACATCACACTAAATACTCATTTAAATAAAGATGAATTTCATTATTGCTGAACCACAGTGACCAAGTTTTGCATGCCAGCTATTTACATCTTTCTTTGTTTTATTTGTGTACATAGCTTCTGAAATAACTAGAAGAACTTCACTTCTAGCTTTGTTTTTTTTCATTTGAACCTGATACAAGCATTCATTAAGCTTCCCTGTTAATAGCACCTCTCTGGTTCTCAAATCCTTAAATACACATTTATCATCAAAAAATTCAACATAAGAATCGTTATCTCTATTGAATTTTGAGATACTTATCAGATTCTTTGTTATCATAGGAACATGTAGCACATTATTTATGTTGATAGGTTTATTTGTTTGACCAAAAGATTTAATAAGCATTGTTCCAATATTGCTAATATGAAGCTTTTGATCTATTTCCAACCAATAAGTTATCTTTACTTGAATAAGGAACTGACATATTGAGATTCTCTAGCTAATGTGATTTGCCTTTAATTCTGAACTGGGCTTGGTGATTTCTAGGCCTTTACAGATTCCCCCATTCATCCATGAGGAAGATTTCGAGCGAATGAATGCATTAGGCAAATAAATCGGTTGAATTCCACTAGGTTACATCATTTGTCAGACACGCCACATTAGAAAAACTCTTTATTGGGAGCGTTGCACGTAGAGAAGCTTCTCCAAGAAGCTTTAGGCTTTTCATCTGCCCACGCTTATAAATAGGTGCCGATCCTCTCTCATCACCATTTTGGCTTCCATTTTACCTGTTTCACTCTCTAAAATAAAAGCTTTGAAATCCTCCTTTTGCTGGGTTTTAGTACCCTAGACCATCTACCTCTACAAATTCCAAGGTAAAAATCTCATTTCTATTTCCATTACCTTGATATTAATGTTTTATTTTTGTCACTTTGGCTAGATTTTGACTCTGTGGGTGACGGTGAGAAGTCGAATGGACTGTCGACTATGATTTGAAGTTCTAGATTGTGATTTTGAGAGAGACCATTGACTGATAATGAAGCTTTAATAAGATTTTTGACTGTTTTGGGACCTCTTTAGGCGTCTTTTGGACCATAACTTGTATTTTTTGTTTAACCGGAGAAGTTTTCTGATTTGACTGTTAAGCTTTCCGACTAGATATGTCAAGTGAATCAACGAAATTGGACATCCAGAGGATGATGGGCAAAGGTCCGTTTGGAAATAAAGAATTCTCAACTACTTCTAGGTCTGCTGGAGGGTCCAATAGTCTTGATTTAAGTCCAAGAGCTATTGAGAAGTTCCGCTCAGTGTTTAAGGACCACGAATCGCCAAATACAGTTCTGGCTGGAATTATAGTGGAAGCAGTGGATGAAGTAACTGATCGAGAGGTTGTATTTCCTTATTTTTAGACCTTAAGGGATCCAGATAAAGGACTGTCCTTTCACGATCCATTCGGAACAATTGGGGAAGATGAGGGAAGCTTATAACATCCCTGACGATGTTCAACTTTGAGTTCCGATAGGTGATGAGAGGGTAGATTGGGTCATTGAAGGATGGACCCCCATGTACACACTTTTGCTTAGCATGGTTCTAAAGTTTTCGATCGGGGGGATGCTTTGGAAGTTTTGTAAAAGGCTATGGATTGCTTCGAGCAAAGTTAATCCAAATACTATGATGATATTGCGATCTTTTGATGTATGGCTGAAAAAGAAGGCATCGTCTAGGAGGTCATCGATCTGTATGCAACTTTTTCCGTAAACAAGGTCAATGGCGACCCTAACTGTGTGAACCTCCAGTGTCATTCTAATCAAACTCGCGTGTTTCTTAATCCTGCCACGTGTGACAAAGGGTGGAAAAAATGTTATTTCTTTATTTTGGACATTGGAAAGAAGAGGAAGTCGATGACATTCCATTCTGGTAGACTCAAAAGCCAAGTATGAGGGCAACAGACGGCTCGAAATATGCATCGTTATTTTTTGTTTCTTCTTCGGTTCGTACTTTAACTAGGTAAATTTGTTGTATGTTTTTGTAGTGGAATAGGGGAAGCACTACTGTCCGTGCGGATCAAACAGTGGGGCTCTTATAGAAAAAATCTTGTGCTTTGATCCCGAGGCCCGAGTTTTCCATCATCTCGTCCCCATTCTCCCTGATCCGACGAAGAAGGGCCAAGCTTCGAAAATGGCCAGACAAGACTCTCGGAAGAATAAGGATAAGAAACCTTTTAAGGGGTTGAGGCCCTAAAATTCATGATGGGTGAATGTCCGAGTAAGGGCATTGTAATTAGAGGTTCTTCCGAGGTTGGGAATGACAAGGAGAAGGAAAGGGAAAGCTACAGTGGCTTCAGCTCAGAAGCCTAATAAAGGTAAATGTGGCGCCTCAGATCGGATCTGAGAGGAAGATGACTCGGCTCTCCCTATGCCAAAGAAATCTCGGGTTGCTTCCCCTGACGTTCAAGTAATAGACAAGCCTTCCGAGTTGAGGCCTCAAAACCTTACCGTGTCAGCCGACACATCTATGTTCAAGGATTCGAAGGCGGCCCTCGAAGCTTTGAAGAGGGTGGTCCTGGAGGAGGACCAGAAACATTTGTATAAGAACAGGCTCGAGCTTATTGGAGAATTAGCTTAGGTTGGCTACAAGGTATTCATTTATATTAGATGCCTTTGTGTCAGAACATCTTTATTTGTTTTCATTCCTTACTTCTATTTTGCAAATCGTTCAAATCAGTCTTTCTTTTGATTGGGAGTGGAACTGCCACTCCTCCACAATTTCTAAAGTCTGAGTTGACCGAGAATTCGTCCGAAAGGAGAGAGAATATCTAAGGATCAAGTTAGAGGCTACAACTTCCGAGCTGAGCGAGTTGAAGTTGATTGCTCATGACAAGGAAAATAAGTTTTTCTCCAAAAGGGAGAAAATGAAGAAGGAGGAAGAGGAGACCTCGTGCTGAAGGGGACCATTGAGTCCTTAAGCTCTCGAATGTTAGATATGGAGAAGCGCTTTCAAGAGGCAAAAGAGAAAGCCAATCAGAATGAAGCCCGGTCAGAAGTAGAGGCTAAGGGTAGGGTTTACTTGAAGTTCCTGGCTGGTACCTTGACCAAGGAAGTTGCAGAATAGATATATGGTTATTGGGTTCAGTTCGCGGAAGCTACTAGAACGACAATTTCGAGCCCTATTGAGGATAGTGACTCGGAGAATGAAGAAGAGGAGGAGGGCAATGAGGATATGACGACTGCATTGGAGAAAGATTTTAATGAAGTCTTAGTCACTTCCGAGACAGCTTCGTCCACTTCTGTCATTCCTCCACCAGAGCAGGATGGCACTGAAGCTCGTGAAGGCGGCACAAATGACGTCCTTGAAGAACTCTATGTTTAGGCTTCAATTTCCTTTCTCTTTCTTCTTATTTGTTATTATTTCCGCATCTTCTCCTCCGATTTAATGAAGTTTTAGTTTCTATTTATCGTTCCGACATATATGGTTTTGAGTGCAAAAATGGCTAAGTATTGAATCAGAATAATAAAATGTGGATAATATAAAAGTAAACCAAAGCATTCGGAACTTCAAATAATTAAGCTAGACATGCAAGCATGGACTAAGATATTGAGTCGAAGAATGTTTGTTCCGAGCAAAAGCTCGGGTTTATTTAGTAAACATTAGTAGTCATTTCGGATGTTTGGTTTCACACAATCCCCTCATGATTATTGTTTGTTCATAAGAGCAAAAACCTTTTTCTGTTTATTAGTTGATGTGGATGATCTTTTAATCATGGGACCACAATTATCACACATAGCAGTTGTAAAGAAGTCATTACATACGGCATTCACCATAAAGGATTTTGGTCCGGTCAAGTACTATCTAAGACTGGAAATTGCTCACTCTTCAGAGGGAATATTCATCTCTCAATATAAATATATTGAATATCTCATCAAAAATGCAGGATTGAAACTCAGTAAATCTACGACCACACCATTATCTCTAGGATGCAAGCTTATCTAGTCTTAGGTTAATTTGTCACCAAATCCTAAATTATACAGGCGGGTAGTGGGTAGTTTGTTATATCTTGACTTCACTAGGCTAGATATAACTCAAGCTGGAGAAAGTCTTAGTCAGTTTATGAACTCTCACACCATAGTTAACAAGCAAGTTGCACTACATGTTTTGAAATATCTTAAAGGTTCATCAACACTAGGTTTGTTTCATCCTGCCAATCAAGAGTTTAAGTTGTCAAACTTTAGTGATGTAGATTAGGCTACATGCATTGATTCAAGAAAGTCTGTTACTGGATTTTGTATATTCCTTGTCACTCATTTAATGGAAAACCAAAAAACAAACTACTGTGTCTCGTAACACAGTTGAAGTAGAATATAGAGTCATGGCTATAACAACCCGTGAACTAAAGTGGCTACATTTTCTCCTCACTGATCTTGGTATAAATGTCCCCTCTTTATATCAAGCTATATTATGATTCTCAAGCTGCATTACACATTACTACTAACCCCATTTTCCATGAAAGAACCAAGCACTTAGATATTGATTGTCATGTAGTGTAAACTGAATATAAAGCTGATTTTATTGACCCTTCATGTATTTCTAGATCTATTAGTTGGTTGATTTCTTTACCAAGCCTCCTATTTTTTCTACATTTTCGTCTCCGTTGTCAAAGTTGGGAACTCTTTCAGGTCCTTCAACTTGGGGGGAGGGGGTTGTTATAGTATCAAGAAAGAAACTAAACGGAATTGGCGATATGAGTTGACCTTGGCGATGAGACGCCTGTGACCTTGATGATAGATGGAGGTGTCATGTGATTTTAGAGATGAGTCTCCCATGACGTTGGCGATAGATGGAGGTGTCGCCTGTGACTTTGGCGATAGATGGAGCTGTCACATGTGACCTTAGCAATAAGACTTTTGTGACCTTGGTGATACGATGATTGGTAATATAGCATCGCTAGGAGAAAGCGAAGATATAGGCGATGGTACTTTGAAATTAAGGGTTTCTTTGTCTTCTATAAATAAGTGTCTAGATATTGCGATTAGAATGTGATGTTATATTGTTTATAACTCTGTGATGAATATAAATAGAATTTTGTAAGAGAGAAATTTTTTTTGAAATTTACTTTATATATATTTATATATATGTATATTTATTGAAGGTTTTGTTTCACTGTTCATACAACAGTGTGATTCCACATTTTTCTTTCTCAATTATAATTACGTTTTATTTAAGATTTCACGAACAGTAATAGATAGTCTTTGTTTTAAATTAGCTATGTGTTCTGCTGTTAAATATTTGGTTAAGGAGAGATATTTAAAAGTGCTTTAATAAATCTTATATTATTTATTTTAAAATTAAATATATTTATTGATATAATTTGAATTTTAAATAATATAAACAAAAATTTTCATTTATTGGATCTTTTCGGTGATTACTAAAATAGTTATAAATTTGTACTTTAAAAAAATTGTAAAATAATATATTAATTTATTAGTAATTTTAAAAATATAATTTTTAGTTGATATTAAAATTAATTTATTAATATTTTCAATAATATAATTTCTAAATACATAATTTAACAATACCATCATTTTAATATTATTTTTTTATTTTATAATAATATCAATTTTAAAATATGGTAATAATATAACTTTATTAAATAATTTATTATATACACTAAATTAAGATTGAAAAACAACATAAATAATAAAATAAAAGTAACCAAAATACATCAATGGCAAATGAGGCACATGCAAAGCATGTGCTTCAATCCTAGTACATATTAAATGAAGTCATGTGGACTGTCTGTTGTCAGACAACTGCACATTGCTGTTCATTTGTATCAACTGGACCCATTTAAATGGATTCAAAACCTATTGTCATTTTCTCCCTACAAAAATTTTCTTGATGCAGACATAACACTGTAGATGTCATTTTATTATCTGACAAGTTGTGAATAAAGATGACTCTAGGATCATTCTAGAGAGAACCCTGGAAGAGGCAAATCAGAATCACATATTGCCAAATGCTTGCCATGATTAATTTAATCACAACACAACTACACATGATTTCATTTAATTAAACTTGTGAAATGGAGAATTACAATTACTTATAATAATGGTGCAACAAAGTCATGAAAAGGAGAGCATGTGATGAACAGCAAAGCAACATGATGTTATGGACCCTTCATAAGAGGAGACTGTCTCCAAACAGATATTTACTGCTAGTTAGTATATATATAGAGTCTGATATGCGGACGGTTCGCATATTAGTAAGGTGTGAACATAAAATTTTTGTGTTCAATTGATCTAATGCTTAATAACATATTACAATATTCGTGTTTAATTATCTCACATCTCTAATCCCCTCATTAAATTCATTCTTTTTATTGATTTAAGCAATAAATTCATTGATTTAAGCAATAACAATGAATTTAATGAGGGGATGAGAGATGTAAGATATTTAATTTCCCTTATCGATTAAAGAAAATTAAAAAAAAAAATCAAATAAAATAAAATCATTTAATAAGTAAGATAAATTTAAATTTAAAAATTCGAGAGAGAAGAATTAATAGAAGACAATAAAAACATTTAATGGAATAAAAAGAATGAATTTAATGAGGAGACGAGAGATGTGAGATAATTAAACACCAATATTCTAATATGTTATTATACGTTAGATCAATTGAACGGCGAAGATTTTATGTCCGCACCTTACTAATATGCGGACGATCCGCATATTAGACTCACCGCCGTCTATATATATATATATATATTAGGGGTGTCAAAATGGGTATGATTTGATGGGTTCACAACAAGCGCGAAAAATAAATGGATTGAATTTATATTATATGGATTATGATATAAAGACAACATATTTAATCTGTTTATAAACGAGTCGAGTCGGATTTTACTACAGGTTAATATGTCCACCCGTATAATTGAATTAAAATAAAATTTATATAATTTTGAAGGATTAAATAATAATTTTTATAATATGTATTATCAATCTAACAAAATCCAAATTTTTTTAGAAAATTAGAAATTATTTTGTCTCTCTGCCTCCTCTCTTGCCTTCAACTGCTCGACACAACTTTCTCTCCTCTACCTCCTATCCCGTCATCAACTATAACTTTTTTCTATAGTTATCTATTGTTAGCATTGTCAATAACACTCGTCGTTAATTTATCGTGTGGTATATTTTTTCTAATATTAATAGTCTCAATCCTTGTTTTTCTTTTTGATTTGATATATTGTTCTTGACTTTTATTAGTTTTAATCAAATTTGCAAGTGAAGGTGTATAGGTTTTAATTGAATGGATTAAATGGGTTAATGAATAAATAGGTTAATCATAAACGGGTTAAATGGGTTAGACGCATAAAAAGGTTAAATGGGTTAATGCACAAACAGATTCAATAAATTAATAGATACTGAGATTAAACAGGTCATCGAGTTGTATGATTACAAATTTTAAGTTAATTAACCAAATTAATCGTGTCGACGCGTTAATACGCGTATTAAACGAATTCGTGTCGAGTTGAAAAATTGCAACTAGTTTGTTAAACACGTCGAGTCGAGTTAGATATAAACATAATCGAATCGAGTCGAGTTTAGTCAAATCCAATTTATTAACACCAATTTATTAACCCGAATTACACCCCTAATTTAAATAAATAAAAGCTGATGATGGTGGTCTAATGAGGATTTCTTCGTGATAAGTTTTGTCCATTTAATTTAATCTCTTTTTCTTTCTAAAATGTAAAAATAATAATAATGTTGTGAACATTTGCTTTGTAGTGGATTTCCAGCTAATATTATAGGTGTCATGCATGCATAGTGGTATTCCATGCACAGTGACACATGTACTAGTGGATGTAGTATATATATATATATGTTTGATATCCATAATAAACACGAATACCTTTCTCTTAATGATTGTTCTCTTCTTTTCTTATTCATTTATATAATATGTATATCCAGAAGTGTATCAAGATCAAATCCAAGATTACATTACCAGGTTAACTTTCTGATCCCAATTTATTTTCTAGTTAGTATTAAACTGTTTTCTTCTACCCCACTTCTCTTTTTATTTTTACAACACGTTATCAGCACGAGTATGCTCTCTGGTTGCCACTTAGATGGATCTTCCAGATCAGAAAGTGTTTGGTAATTGTGATTATGGTTACGAGAAATAGTGAGATCTGAAAATTGGGAAATTACGATTATTCACCTGAAGTTGAATAATTGAATTCTGGAAATACTGGAAATTTAAAGAAAGTGTTCTTGTTTTGCCGAAAATGAATCGATACAAATTTGAGCCATTGTTGGTTTCTGGAGCAAATTATATGAGATGGTTGAGTTATTGTGGAATAAGGTTGAAATCCAAAAACCTGTACGGGACTCTGGATAAGAATAATGAAACAACTAAGCAGCAAAAGAATAAAAGTTTTGATTATAATCCAAACCCATCTAAATGATGATTTACAAAATCAGTATATGACTGTCACTGATCCTGCAAATTTGTGGCAAACATTAGTTTCTAGATATAATCGCCAAAATGAGATCATCCTACCTGAAGCACGAGATGAATGGCATAATTTGGGATTCCAAGATTTTGAATGTGTGAGTGAATACAACTTAGCCATGTATTTGATTGTGAATAAGCTGAAAATTTGTAGGGAAACAAAAAATGACCATGAAATGTTAAATAAGACATTTACTACGTTCCATCCTTCCCAAGCAATTTTACAACAGCAGTATCGGGAAATGAAATTCCAAAAATATGATGATTTGATTAAATATTTGGATATTGTTGAAAAACACAACCAGTTGTTGTTGAAAAATAGTGAAAGACGCCCTATTGGCACCCAAGCATTTCCAAAAGTGAATGCACATTATAATGAAAATCCAGGCCGTGGTCGTGGCCGTAATTCTGATTGTTGGAATAATTATAGAAATGGACGTAGTAATGACCGAGGTGGTCGAGGATCTAGAAATGGTTAGGGACGTGGTCGTAATAGGGATTATGGACATCCATATCATAATCCAAATGCTCCCCAGAAGTGGAATAATATAATGCTAGTTCCAGCAAAGGGAAAGAAGTTATGGAACCACCGAAGTTCAATCGTGGTCCATGTTATAGATGTGGTTCCCCCACTTGTTATTCGAGAACTTGTCGCGCTCCCAAACATGTAGTTGAAACTTATCAGAAGCTGAGTCGCGAACAAGAAAAGGAAAAGAATAGTGAAGCAAATATGGCTGATGTTTTTTGCGATGGTGATACTGGTCCTGTTGACATATCAAATCTGGAAACTGCTGATTTCTTTGAAGATCCTGATGGGAAGATAGATCACCTGATTGGTGATGGAACTGTTAATTACAAGTGAATGTATTTCCTTGTTTTTGGAATGTAAATAGAATAGAATGTAATTGTAAATATTTGTAAATAGTTATGAATATTACTTTTCCATTCAATTAATTTTATGTTTCATTTTATTAAGGTTATGGGTTCGAATCAAGAATTAGTTATATCTGGAGATATATGTTTAGCCGATAGCGCTACAACCCATGATTTTGAGAGGTACAAAATATTTATTGAAATTGATTCCAATTCAAGTTAAAGTGAATACCATATCAGGTCCAGTAGATCTGATCGAAGGCTCCGGAAGAGCTTCAATTGTATTACCAAATAACACTATATTGGAAATCGAAAATGCGTTATACTCTCACAAATCCAGAAGAAATTTGCTCAGTTTCAAAGATATAAGAATGAATGGATATCATATTGAAACAGTTGATGAAAAGGGTGTTGAATATTTGTGTATTATTTCGAACAAATCAGGCCAGAAGCTTGTGATTGTAAAGCTGCCTATTTTATCATCTGGATTGTATTATACAACCATCAGGCATATTGAAACCCATGCTATCGAGAACCAGAAGTTCTGTGATCCTAAAATATTCCAACTTTGGCATGATAGATTTGGGCATCCGGGATCCATAATGATGTGAAAAATAATAGCGAATTCAGAAAGGCATCAACTGAGAAATTATAAAATCCTACTGAATGATAGGGACCTGTGTATCCCATGTTCCCAAGGGAAATTGATAACAAAACCATCGTTTACGAAAGTAGATTTTGGATCTCCATCATTTTTACAAAGAATTCAAGGAGATATATGTGGACCCATTCATCCACCTAGTGGACCCTTTCACTACTTTATGGTTTTGATAGACGCATCCGCAAGATGGTCCCATGTATGCTTGTTATCTACTCGTAATGTTGCTTTTGCTAAACTGTTAGCACAGATTACTCGATTACGAGCTCATTTTCCAGATTAGCCTATTAAGAGTATAAGACTTGATAATGCTGGGGAATTTACATCGAAAGCATTTGATGAATACTGTCAAGTATCTGGGATTGATGTTGAACATCTAGTGCCGCATGTTCATACCCAAAATGGATTAGCTAAATCATTGATTAAGCGCCTTCAGATAATTACGCGAACTATATTAATGCGCTCGAAATTACCAGTAACTGTTTAGGGACATGCTATATTGCATGCTACTGCATTGATTCGTATTCGCCCAACAGCTTATAACCAATATTCCCCATTACAGTTAGTATTTGGGCATCCTTCTAACGTCTCGCATTTGAGAATATTTGGGTGTGCTGTATATGTACCCATTACCCCAAATCAGAGAACAAAATTGGGACCCCAAAGACGTTTAGGAATATATGTGGGTTTTGATTCTCCATCAATTATTAGATATTTGGAACCATTGACAGGAGATTTATTTACAGCTAGATTCGCTGACTGTCAATTTGATGAAAGTAATTTTCCATCACTTGGAAAAGACAAGATTTCTCCTGAAGAGAAACTTGAATTAGCATGGAAAGTTCCCACATTGGCGCATATGGATCCACGTAATCCACATTGTGAACTCGAAGTTCAAAGGATCCTACATTTACAAATGATAGCTAATCGAATGCCTGATGCATTTAATGATACTTCGAAAATAACCAAGTCTTATATTGAAGCTGCTAATGTACCAGTAAGGGTAATTGTTCCAGAAGGACAATCTCAAAAGACAATAGCAAATGAAACTCCTATCCCTCGCCAGAAGCATGGTAGACCCCTTGGTTCAAAAGATATAGTTCCAAGAAAAAGAAAGAAAAATGATCTGGATCCTAAAACCACATCCTATGAAATCCCAGAAGTTTTTGAGATCTCTGAAAATAATCTCCCTGAAGGAGAAAATGATCAAAGAATATCATAATCGAAAAAGAATATCATAATCGAAAAATGAAGAAATTTCTGTAAATTTTAATTAGGAATTATGGAATAGGAATGAAATGAAAATTGATGATCTATTTTCCTACACAGAGGCAGTAGATATTTTGTATGATGATCATGAGCCACATAGTATGGAAGAATGCAGGAATAGACATGATTAGAAAAAATGGGAAGAAACAATCCAGACAGAGTTGAACTCTTTGAATAAAAGAAAAGTTTTTGGACCCATAATGAAAACACCAGAAGATGTTCAACAAGTTGGTTACAAATGGGTTTTCGTTCGGAAACGAAATGAAAGAAATGAAATTGTGAGATACAAAGCACGTTTGGTTGCTAAAGATTTCTCCCAAATACCTGGAATTGATTATGATGAGACATATTCCCCTGTAATAGATACTATTACGTTCCGATTTCTGATCAGTCTTGCCATTTCTGAGAAACTAAAAATGTATCTTATGGATGTAGTTACTGCATATCTATATTGATCACTTAATTTTGATATTTACATGAAACTCCCAGAAGGATTGAAACTACCTGAATCATATCGTTTGGGATCTCGAAACTTGTAAGTTACAAGAATCTCTGTATGGATTGAAACAATCTGGGAGAATGTGGTATAACCGCCTGAGCGAGTATTTAATAAAAGAAAGATACCAGAATAACACTATATGTCCATGTATCTTCATTAAGAAATCAGGGTCTGGGTTTGCAATTATAGCAGTTTATGTGGATGATATGAATTTCATTGGGACTCCTGAAGAGATCAAACAAACTGCTGAGAATTTGAAAAAGGAGTTTGAGATGAAAGATTTGGGAAAAATGAAATATTGTCTTGGTTTGGAAATTGAACATAAATCAAATGGTATATTGATTTATCAGTCAACATACATTGAAATGCCCATCCATTAAGTACACCCATGGTTGTAAGAACACTTGATCCCAAAAAGGATCCATTTCGACCGAAGGATGATGACAAACAATTACTGGGTCCTGAAGTACCATATATGAATGCAATAGGTGCACTGTTATATTTGGCACAATGTACGAGGCCAGATATCTCGTTTGCTATAAATTTATTAGCGAGATATAGTTCTGCACCAACCCGTCGTCATTGGAATGGAATCAAACATATTTTGCGTTACCTGAAAGGTACGAAAGATTTGGGATTATTTCATACAAATTCTGATAAATTTCTGGGTTTGACTAGTTATGCCGATGCTGGATACCTTTCGAATCCGCATAAAAGACGTTCTCAAACTGGCTATATTTTCACGTATAATGGTACTGCGATCTCTTGGAGATCTACGAAGCAAACTTTAGTAGCCACGTCCTTAAATCATGCTGAAAATTTGGCATTACACGAAACTAGTCGAGAGTGTATTTGGTTGAGATTGATGATCTAACATATCCAGAATTCATGTGGTATCTCCGAAACTACGAATAGGCCAACTGTAATTTTTAAAGATAATGCTGCATGCATCGCCCAAGTTCGGGGAGGTTACATCAAAGGAGATAGAACAAAAAATATTTCCCCAAAATTCTTCTACACCCACGAGCTTCAGAATACGGGTCAAATCGATGTGAAGCAAATTCGGTCTGCCAATAATCTCGCCGATCTATTAACGAAATCATTACCGACATCAACGTTCGAAAAACTCGTTTACGATATCGGAATGCGAAAGCTCTCCAGATTAGAAGATTAGGTTATGGGTGTAATTAACAGGGGGAGTTTTTGTAATTGGATTCCATCAGTTGTACTCTTTTTCCTTCGTCCAGTTTTTATCCCACTGAGTTTTTTTCGCAAGGTTTTAACGAGACAGTCCATAGGTGGAATCCAAGGGGGAGTGTTGTAAACATTTGCTTTGTAGTGGATTTCCACCTAATACTATAGGTGTCATGCATGCATAGTGGTATTCCATGCATAGTGACACATGTACTAGTGGATGTAGTATATATATATATATGTTTGATATCCATAATAAACACGAATACATTTCTCTTATTGATTGTTCTCTTCTTTTCTTATTCACTTATTCACTTATATAATCCAGAAGTGTGTCAAGATCAAATCCAAGATTACATTATTAGGTTAACTTTCTGATCCCAATTTATTTTCCAGTTAGTATTAAACTGTTTTCTTCTACCCCACTTCTCTTTTTATTTTTACAACAAATAAATATAAATAAAACTAGAGAATTGTTATGTTCTATTACGGCATTTCATAAACCAGGCATAATATATATATATATATTTATAAAGTATATGATTTTAAAAGTGTAGTTGAATTTCACAATTTTATAAATTATTTATGGCTAGTAAAATGTATAATTGAATATGAATATTTAATTTTTATTTATTTTTTACTTTTTAAGTGAAATTAATTTATTTGGTTTGTTTTTTTAATATTATTTGTATGTTTGAGTATTTATAGAAAGTTAAAAAAAAAATTTGTCTAATCAATTCAAAAATAGGGCTCTTATAATATTAAGTATTTAATAATTTTGAAGATACTAAAAATACTTGTATGTATATTATAAAATATTTTGAATAATTTTGGGTAAAAATATCCATATTTATACTTATGAATATTATTAGTCTATTTATTCATTATTATAAATGATATTTACAAGTATATCCATACCCATCGGATACTATCCGTATCTGTATTTGTTTAGTCTTGGCACATATAAATAATGATTTTTGTAAAAAAATTATTCAGATGGGTTCTGTCCGATTACCCATACTTTCGAACGGTGAGTTCTACTTCATGAAAAAAAAAATTGTTTCATTGATTAAAATAATATATATACCGCGTGAGTGAGTTTCTTGGTAGTTACTGGCTTTTAGGAATATAGGTGATCCTATATTTGAAGAATGGACAAAAAAATAAAAAAATAATAACTATTTAAAAATTTAATTATCAAAATATAATTGATTATTTTAAAATTCAAAATAATTATAAGAAATATAATATATTTTATTATATTTATATTTATATTATTATTGAAAATAATTTTGTAATTAGATAGTGTTGGTGTAAATAATATTAGTAAATTAAATTCCAAACGATAATAAATGTTATCCAATATTATAGTTAAAATTTATGATTATTAAATAAAATTACGTATGTGATTGAGATCTAAATTATATAAAAAAAAAAAAAAAAAAAAAAACATGATACACGTTCACAAATTTATATTTGACGGAAATATTGCCTATAATGTCAATTTTTTCAAATGGGCTAAACTTATAACCATTATTATGTTTTGCTAATGTGGTGGGTAGCTTCCTAGCAAGGCGACTCGCATAGAAAGACCATGGTTTAAGTCCAGTGAGAACTAGACCTATGCCTATTGTTATGTATGGCCCATTAGAGCCATCATCTATTTATTATATTTTTATTATTAGATACAGACGAGATTCTAAAATTTCGCCAAGATTCTTCTGTGAGGATGTCACAAATTCTATTCAACTGTTATCTTGAATTTTGATAAATATGAACTCTGATCTCTTTGATGAGATCAATTTTCACTTAATTGGACTTCTGACAAAATATGCACTTGACTACTCTCAGTTATTTCGCCTATTTTTAAGGTTATTTAAGAGGTTGATTTTTAAGATTATTTAAGAGGTTGATCTTGACTCTAATTATTGGTCTTTATTTTTATTCAAGTATTTTTGTTTTCATTCAATTTCTTCTCATCAGAATGACTGAAAGTATTTTAAATTGATCAAATAATCAACCGAATTAATTAATTAATCAAATAAAAATATTCAACCAAAATCAAGAATAACAGTGAAGTAATGAATATCGATAAAAATAAATATTAAAACACAAATTTGATAACACAAATAGCTATGATCATAATTTAACAGGTCGCTCTCCTAGGGTAATTAACACATTATTAACTTCTGATTATTATACTAATCATGTATACTTCACAATAGATTCACACTCAACATAATATATTTGTATTAAAATGCATAACTATATATGATATCAAAGCTTAAATACTTAAGCATATGTATGATACAATTTAATAGCCTAAAATAATCATCATTAATATTACATCTATTATTTAGAACACTAATGGATAAAGTTTATACAATAAAAATAGGCAACATCCTATTCTATCGCCAAAGTCATTTTCTCAGCCTTCCACTCGCGTCAACATTCCGCTATAACTTTACCTGAAATATGAAAGAACATTATGAGTCTTTTTAATTTCAACTTGATCATAACTCACTTAAAATACAACTTATTGATACTTCTGGGGTCTAAAATTATTAAACATTTAGTTACTATGAGTATATAACACTTTGAGTAATTCTAGATGCTTATCGAAACTCATAGTTAGAGTAGAAATAACACTTGAAGAATTTCTAATATAGATCATTTCGCTACTACAACAATGACTATACATGTCTAGAGTTCTAATATGCATATTATCTAAAGTGGCTTATCTGAAAGCAGTTTGTCTAAAAGTTAGCATCACAACTTGAACAATTTAAATAAAATAATTTTAGTTTTAATCTATTCAAAAGACTTAATAAGTACGAGAGTACTTATTTTGATGGCTGGACCTCATCCTAGGCTTATAGATTTGTCGAGAATACCCATGCTCTTTCAAATCTCTCTTGGCGTTATTCCTTGATTAATTTAGTTTTGAACAACAATACTTTGGTTTTGGTAGCTCATTTTAGAGATATTTAAATGTGAAAATTCTAAGAAATTGGCTTTTTAAAGTTTAAAATATAATTATAGATCTGTTTTGAAAAACATACAAAAACAGACTTTTTAAAGTTTAGTTTTCACTCCATAGGCCAAGTTTCCCAAAATACCCCTGAAACTTTACAATTCACAGATGCTGTGAATTATGCTCACAGCCTGTGAATTACGCTCACAGCTGTGAATGGCCTATGGAGTGAAAATCAAAGTTTAATTTTGTAAACTTTTCAAAAGTGACCTATAATTGTATAGTAAACTTTTGATGGTCTAGAAATCTAATGGACTCTATTTAAATTAGATCTCCACCATTCAACATCAACCTCAACATGTTTTCTGAAACATATTAAAAATTCAAGATGAGGGGACCTCTTATTCCGACCAGCCCTAAAATAGATTATATTTCTATCAACAAGAGTCTCAAAATTTCAATCCCAGTGGTGAATATTTAGATCACGCTGTCAGAAATTTTACATTTAAATTTCAAGTTAATCCAACCATTATAAGGGGAGAAACGTCACTTATAAATTTATTGCATGGCATGGAGAAAATTCTTGATTCTAACTAGACCTGAAACTGTTTCGATTTCTCTCAACGGGAATTTCAAAATATCAATTCCAATGGTGAAAATCTAGATCAAAGTGTTTGAAATCCAACCTTCAAATTGAAACCAATTTGACGATTGAAATTTTCATGATAAGCATATCTCTAAAACTGGATAGATTATCTCTCACTGAAATTTTCCCTACACTGTCAACTTTTCTTTTGTTTTATTTATTTACTCCTTTCCTTTCTTTTCTTTCTTTAGTTGGTTATGGTTTTGAGAGAAAGTAAAAGACTTCAAATTCTAAGCTTATTCTTTTATATTATACTCTAATAAAAAAATCTAGTGGGCCTAACTATTAGACTTAATTCTTCATACTCCTTTAGTATCTCTTAAACTCATATTTATCTTATTTTATATATTCTATTATATTCATTTAATAATACTAATAAAATAACATATGAAAAATATATAGATTATTTTCGGGGCAATACATATAACTTCCATTATCGTTATGAATTGTATGTTCAAAAAAGAATTTAAAAAAAAAAACTAAAATAAAAATAGGACATTGGATGTGCCTAATTCTCTCATTGAGAAATAAATATAAATACTAAAACTAAACTTTGAAGACATTGGAAGTAGAAAATAAATTTATAATATCTCTTAAAAAAATCTAACTAAAAATTTAAAAATTAAAATATAAAATAAATCATTGTTTCAAAATATATTGATTATTTTTATTTATTATTAGAATTATAATTTTTCTAAACAATTTTTTAAATATTTAAAATTACAAATTCAGCCTCAACTATTGTACCGACCGTACATCTTATGTACTTAGATATTTTTAAAGATTATTCCGCCGATTGTGATTCCTTTCACATCCAATCGGTTCGTGACTCGAACCCGATGTCCAATTGCACGCAATTACATTTAGATGGATTGAATCGCTTGACCCATTTTTAACATAAATAATTAAAATATTATAATTAAATTAAAAACCAACAATTATATATCACATTAAAATAAGATATAATAATATTTAATTAATTCGTATTATTTATTCCTACTCATTCGCACTGCTATCACATCAAAGTGAGATAAATTTATAACTAATCAAAATTACTGGTTCATTTCATTGAGTCTGACATTGTATGGAGCTTCAATGATTGATAATTAGTTCCATCTACATCAATTTCGTGTGAAATTGTACCATTGACTAGTCGAATGTAAATAAAATAAAAAAAACAACAACTTACATAAATGTGTTGTCATGAATGATTGTGTATGCACTTGAAAAAAACATTGATATTATTATGTGCACAACTTTAGAATACTACTCCTCCTCCTTCGGATAACTATGAAATTCTTGTGTATTAGGAGGGCAAGTCTTTTCTCTAAATGTATAGAAGCCAAACTCGATTTCAGAAATTCAATAGGTTGTATAGGGACCATGTTTGTACTCCACACTTTTTGGTCATTTACACCCTAAATTATCATTGGATCTAATTGTATTATCTAATTATTTTATTTTTTCAATTAAAGTAATGATTCAATTCAGTAAATGATTAAATTTTAAAAAACTATTTAATAATTAAAATTGTTTATTATTTACGCTAAAGTGTTTTAATGGATTTTATAATATGAATATTTATTTGAATAAAATATAATCAAATTAAATAAAAAATAGTTCAATAATAAAATGGTTCAAAATACAATAGTTTATTAATTAAACTGAAATAGAAAACGAGACTTTCAAAGAAAAAATAATTACAGATAGTAAATATTTTAAAATTTTTTTAAAAAATATTTAAAAAATTAATTTTTTACATTATTAAAAAAAAATATATGTATATTTTAAAAGTATTGAAAAAAAAGTTTCGATTGCGAAAGTATTTCTACTATCTCTATTTATTTTTTTTAAAAAGTAAATTATAAAATCCTTTTTTTTTTAGTATTTACGATGTGCCTTTCGTTTTCGATATTTATTACAAACCACAGTGGTACAAATCATTCAATCTTGAAAAATTTAAGTTGTTTCTCTTAATATTAATTTAAATTTACTATATACTCTTTACCAGTTTAATAAAATTAAAAATTTTAAATTTGAATTTAATTTGAATTTTTATAATTATTTTAAAAATATTAATCAGTATTTATAAATATTTTAATAAAATTATATTTGACGAATAATTTAGTAGAAAAGAATTTTGTAGTTTATTTTTAATATTAAAAAATTAATATTTTATAAATAATATGATTTTAACATAATATAAATATAAATTAATCATAGTTTATTATAATATCACTTGCGTACTATATCAATTCTAATTTTTAGTACATTTCACAAATATTGAATTATTTAACTTTATAAATATTTAACTTTTTACTCTAATAAAAAATTTAATTACAAAATTAAAATAAAATTGAAATAATCTATTATGAAATTTAAGGACACGATGGATTAGTGTGGACCGATAACAATTCTAAGCAATTTTTAAACCTAAACATGTCTCGATTCTAATAAATTTGAATTGGATTTTATATACAGATCACTTTGTTTCTAAATCCGAGCTAAATAAATAATTTTAGGTAATTGAATTAAATATATGAAATATTGAAAAAAAAATTAATAAATAGTTGTTAATCTTACTAAATTAATATATTGTAATTTATATTTTAATTATTCTAAACTTATGTTATTTTTAAAATATTAAAATTTTAAAATAAGAGTATTAAAAATAAAATTTGAAATTTACTCTACTAAATTATTTTATATCTATTCTAATAAAAATATTTATCAAGATAAATATATATAAATTAATAAGATAAAGTAAAATAAAAAATAAACATTGAAAATTTAAATTTTATTAGTATGGTGAAGGGGTTTGCATGTTTACAAAACAAAATCACTCTAATAAACCAAAACTGTACAACATCTACCAAAAATGTTATAATTTTCCATATGCGGATGGTTTATAACAAACTTTTTAAATAGGGGTGAATTGTAAACCTTTAAAAAATATATATTTTAAAAATATTCCTTAAATTCCTGTGAATATATACAAAATTATATTTTGTAATTTTTTTTTTAAAGTTTAAGATCAACCCTAAATTTCTTTTTGTGCTTTTAGAATTTCTTTTTAATAAAAAATTACAAAACTAAACTTAAAAGGAAAAATTATAAAAATCAAACCACGAAGCAGACAAAAATAAATGCTTCACGGTGTCATGTTTCACGGTATCATACTTCACAATCCGGGAATTAGGACACTAAGATGAAATTATATTTTACTACTTCTCGATATAGTTTTGCTTCCCGATCTGATTTGTCAGGGAAGAAAATCGAGTCTGGGAAGTAAGGATAATATGGTCATTTTGTAAACAAAATTTAAAAAATATTTTGATTTTATAAAAAATTAATTTTGATATAAAAATATAATTTTGAAGAATAAGTTCTTCACTGATTTTAGTGTTCAGAATGTCTATTTTAATTATTTTAATATATATTTTAGCAATAAACGAAATATTATTAAAATAATTATTTTACTCTAAGTATATTTCATTTTAAAATTATTTATTTATTTCATTTCTGTCTGACTTAACAAAAAATGTTATTCTTTAAATATATTTTAAATAAATTTGAAATTTAGAATTAAAATAAAACTTTTAATGTCTTCTTTTCTTAAAAAATATAAATATTTAGGGATAAATGACATCTAGTCGCACTGTACTTGGTTGTTTATTCCGTGTAGTCCCATGTACTTTGCCTCCTATCATTTAGCCCTTTCAACTTGACTTTTTTCTATAATTCCGCCCCTTATGACCAAAAGTATGCCACATGCGCGTGACGTGACATGCCACATGTATTAAATGTTATAATAAATTTTCATTTTGACCCCTTACATTTTACCTTTTTGTCATTTAATCCCCATAATTTAAATTTTAATTCATTTAATCCCTTGTAATTGATTTTTTTTTTTTTTTAAATTTTAAATATTTTGCACCATCTTGTTTGATATGAAAAAATATATGGTAACGATTTTTTTTAAAAAAGAATGCGCAAGTCATAAATTTTTTTTTTCATATTATCGAATAAATAAGTTAAATTCATCTATAATCATAAAATAAGTTCTCTTTGATTAAAAAAAAAATTGGCTACTAAAAACATTAATCTACTCCTTGCACATTGTCGAGATAAATATGATATTTGCTTCTAATTTTATTCAATTAATTTGTACACGATAAAATTCACGTCATGCATAAGCAAATTAATATATCGGACAGGTTATACACATTTGGCATTGAACGAGAAAAAAAGATCGAATGCTTAAATAAAAAAAAATTACGGGAGTTAAATAAATAAAAAAATTCAAGTCAAAGGGATCAAATGAAAATTTCTTATAACATTTAATACATATGGCATGCTACGTCATGCATGTGACACACTTTGGTCAGAAGGGACAGAATGCAGTGGCGGAGCCACATGGAGAGCAGTGGTGTCGTTTGACACCACTGCTTTTGGAGAAAAATTAATTTATCATCTAAATTTTTATCTAAAAAATTTTAATAGTTAAATTTATAAGAAGATGACACCACACTATTGTAGTGGATAAACCCATATGGACTCGACTCTGGCTCCGCTACTGACAGAATGGTAAAAAAAACTAAGTTGAAGGGATTAAATGGTAGGAGGTAAAGTAGAGGAGGCTAAACGATGTCATTTATCCTTTATTTAAAAGTAAAAAATGTTTGGAAGAATTTCAATATGAAGGTGATATTTAAATTCCTATTATTAATATCCAATTTCCCATGTTCAATCTTTACTACTACTACTACTAATAATAATAATAATAATAATAATAATAATAATAATAATAATAAAATAAATAATATATTTTTATAAAAAAAAAAATTAATTAATAAAAATAAAATAATTTAACAATATTTATATCAATAAATTAATAAAATAAAAATAAATAAAAATAAAATATAAATTTAAAATATTTTTTTACTATTCAAAATATTATAATATTATATTCACTATTCATTTTATATTTAGCATATTATTATTTAAATGTAACTG
The DNA here is from genome assembly GCA_031304145.1 of Cardiospermum halicacabum. NCBI lineage: Eukaryota > Viridiplantae > Streptophyta > Magnoliopsida > Sapindales > Sapindaceae > Cardiospermum > Cardiospermum halicacabum. The sequence continues at coordinate 40,111,977 of CM062389.1, read as the reverse complement.
CTCCTCTCTTTCTATTTGTTTAGTTGTTTTTTATTCTTTTTCACATTTTTAAGTCTCATTTGATCCACAATTTTTTTCAAATTACATTTCTGATGAATTTTTTTAATATTCTTTTTTAATCGAATTTATTTTTTTCATACATCATTTTTTATGTATTTTTTATTCTATTTTTTCTAGTTATGATTCTTATTTTTTTTTCTATATTGCTTTTTAATTAATAGTCAATTTTGATTTTTTTTATTAGATAAAGGTAGTAACTATTTAAAATAAGTGAAACAACTGTATCGATCTGTGGAAGATGATGGGTCTATGTACCCTTAAGAATGTCCAATCTTATGAGGCATTATGGTTGTGGTCGGCTGGATAAGCGTCCTACCCACTTCGGATTCAGATATCATTAATGGGTCTCTATTATCGCGTCCCCATGATAGAATGTCTCACATATTTTGAACCTTTCTAATTACGGATTGGTTTGGGCCTTGATTGGTAGTGCGCCGTCATTTACTACGGATAATCGTTTGGGTTTTTGCTGCATAATATGTTTACTTATCAATTTATGTGGCCACATTTGAGGTCATTCTTTATTTGCGGCTAAAGTATGTTACCATCTTACTTTTCTTTATCCTTAGTTTGCGGTCGAAATTATGGATTAGGAAATCTTCTAGAAGAACATAGTTGTCGCAACACAAGATAACTAACTTTTCTAGTGGGGTCCAACTTGGGGTCCCCCGGTTTTTCCGGGATCCAAACTATTTTAGTTAAGTTTTCCTAATAGAAATGGGAGAGGCCTCCTGTAAAAGGGGCCAACAATTTATTTTGATTTCTTCTGCCAAATGACACTTTTTCAAGAGATTTACGAAAAGAAATACTATCAGATACAAAAAAAAATTCAATTAAGAGATCATATTGAAGGAGAAGCCTAGAAGAAAATGGGGTTCTTGATCCTCATCGATAAAGTACCCCATCAGTTTGGCACCCATCGTGGGGCTTCCTCAATCTTCGGTCCCGAACTCGACTGCGACCAAGCTTCACGATTACAAAGAAACATTCTGCTTCACCTTTGTGATCAAAAGAAAGAATCTGTTAATAACCGATGTCGATCACACTACAAGAGATTGATGATCCAGTAACACCCGCCGGCCAGTCACAAGACGATCAGACTCTCTAGACTCATTTGTCTAATATGTTTGCTTAGCTTGTAGCGCGTCTGATAGCACTCGAAGAAGAGAACAAAGCATTAAAAGCAATGGTGGATAGAATGAGGACGCCACCCACGCAATCAGCGCATGCGCCGGAACAAGTAGGCAAAAAGGATGAGGCAAGACAATATCAAACCTTGCAATATACATGATCCGACTCACTTCTGAATACTGGCCCGATTCTTGGCTGGTAAGATGACATTATTTCACCGATCTGCCAATTGAATGTGTCAGCATTTAACGAAGAGAATGATATAGAAGAATCTTGGATGATGCACCCTCTACCAGCAGCGATTGGTGGACTTGCAAACAACAAATGGAAGATGGAGTGATCAATGACAACTATTTATGGATGCAGAATGAGATACTCTGACTAAGCACCCGCACACCAAATGTCACAGCAATGTCGATTCTTGATAGAGCAATCCAAGAAATAGAATGACTTTAGCCTGAAAACTCTGTCATACCTTAAGAAGTCGCAAAACGACTTCAAGAAATGGAGAATATGATACTCTTCTTGTCAGATATCCCTGCTTATATCCGTAAATCCAGTAGGGATTCTTTTAAGAAGACTCAATTCTCTGATGTGATCGCTCGGCGTAGATCTGCCTCATAAATTCAAAGCACTAAGATTCAGAATAAACGATGGCACGGGTGATCTAAATGACCATAAAGCTCACTATCGACAGGTCATGCTCACCACCTCGCTCTTTAGGGAAATCAGAGAGGTCGGTTTATGTAAATTGGTAGGCAACTCGCTCTTGAGCCCTGCCCTCGAATGGTAGTTCAACCTATCAGAGAGTTCCATTGGATCTTTCTCTCTGCTAACCTATTCTTTCATAGAGAATTTCACATGCAGCTGCAAGCTAAAAAAGTAATCCAACGACCTTTATGACAAACATCAAAAGAGCGGGGAGACCCTACGATTGTACATCGTAAGATTAAATAAAGAGAAGATAACTATCCTAAACTGCAACTGTGACACCGTAACAAGAGCCTTCATTAAGGGTTTACTTCGAGGATCCGATCTTTATGTTGACCTAATTGAGTATAAGCCAAGGACAATGGAAAAGTCATTATCCATAGTGTTTGCACAAGCGAGATATAAGGAGGATGAGAGATGGGTCACCTGTGTACGAGCAACAAATCAGAAGAATGGTTATGCTGAAAAACCCGACCTCAGAAATGGAGATCGAAATCATCCATGCTACGCACCTTACAATCGCGCATCGCTGCTAAAGCACAAGACCAACCAAACCAATGTTGTGAGGGCAGAGGCTCGCCCCAATCCACCAAAATACGATATCACCATCTTCTCGAACGCACTACTGTGGGAGCTAGAAAATCTCAGCCACAAAGTACACAGGCCAGGAAAGCTGCGGTTGTACCCGAAGAAAAGGGATCCCATAAAGTAATACACTTTTCACAATAATTTTGGCAATAATACCACCGAAAGCATAGCGCTAAAGTATGATTTTTACTTGTTATTGTTATAGTGACACCTAAAGAGGTTCTTGAAGAGTATAAATGCTCCCGTCAACAAAAGCAACCAGAACAAACATAACCTTAACTGGTGCGGACAGTCAACGTCATCATGGGAGGGTCATACGAAAACAACACCACATACTCGGCTGCAAAGAGAAGTGTATGCTGATTACACTATATAAAAGGAATAGTAGAGAAAAGGTTTATAGTGGAAGACGAGTTAGAGTTCATTGACGTTCTCCAACCCTTCCACGATGCCTTGTTCATCTTACTAAGTATAGTAAATTGTCTGATCAAAAGGATACTGGTGGACAAAAACTCCTCGGTGAACATTATATATGCCGACACCCTGAAGGAAATGCAGGTAGACGAAAACAAAATTGTGAGGAAGGCGAGATGGTATTAGTAGGCTTCACTAGTGAAATGAAACATACGTTGCGAGATAAAGCTGACACAGTGGGCCGAAGGTGTTGATAAATACACCAAGTTTTGCGTCCTAGAATGACCCTCCAGCTTAACCGCAATCTTGGAACGAGATAAGAGCGGTCTTATACACCTACCATGAAGTAATCAAATTCCTAATCAATTCTGGTTTGAAATAGATCAAATGGGACTAAGTTGTGTTCAAAGCATGCTATGCAAGCAAGCTAAAGATTCATTCTACAATCGTATAGCAACAATATTGCGGACCACCCGCGGAAGAGATGGAGCAAACACTAGATAAGGTACCCATCCACCTGTCTAACAGCAGCAAGAAGGTACTCATATGGGCATGTCTATATCCGATGATTTGAGCCCAACTCATCTAGTTCCTACCAACAGAGTGTCATGCTTCGCGTGGAACCATGAAGTTATGACAGGTATAGACCCCAACTAATTACTCATCAGCTGAATGTAGATCCAAAGTTCAAACAAATAAGGCAGAAGAGACGGAAGTTTGTGCCGAACCATAATAAGTTAATCAACAAGGAGGTAAAGAAGATCCTCAACATCGGATCCGTCAAGGAGGTGCAATACCTTTACTAGTTAGTCAATGCGGTTATTATTCATAAAAAGAACGAGAAATGGAAAGTATGCATAGACTTCACGCACCTGAACAAAGCATGCCTCAAGGACTCATTTCCCTTACCATAGATAGACATTATCGTCAATGCCACGGTCGGTCACGAACTCCTAAGCTTCAAAAAATGCATTCAGTAGCTATAACCAAATCCTAATGTACCTGGCAAATGCTAAAAAGACCTAATCATCACCGAAAAGGCACTTATTCTCACAAGGTGATGCCTTTCGGGCTCTAGAAAGCAAACACAATATAACGGTAACTGGTAAACTGGATGTTTGCAAGCCTCATAGGGAAAATGATGGAGATCTACATCGACAACATTCTGGTGAAATCATTGAAGACTGAATAGCACCTCGACCATTTTAGTCAAGCTTTCCAAGTGCTAGAGCATTATAAAATGAAGCTGAATCAATCTAAATGTTCATTTTAGGTGGTCAAACCAGACCATACAGGTACATCAACAATCTCAGCCAGGCATAAGGGAAGAGAGAAATCTTGAGACTAAATGGCCGCTTACCAACGCTAAACATGTTTATCCGAATATCTCCCGAATGTGCCTGCCTATTCTTTTGCCTACATAAGAAGAAATCCTCGTTTGAATAGAACCGATCATGCCAAGAAGCTCTAAAGGCCATTAAGCAACACCTAACCGCCAACTCTATCCTATCTAAGGCTCTTAATAATGAAGATCTATTGCTATATCTTAAAGTTTTCGAGACAGCCAACAGCGCGATGCTCACTAGGGTTGAGGGAACGAAGCATGCCTTATTATATACTACATCAATAAAGGCCTGTTACTAGCAAAAGAAAGATACGTGCCTATGGAGAAGTTAGTATTGACGCTCATGATGATCGCCAAGAAGCTGAGGTCATATTTCCAATTGCACCACATCTTAGCCGTCGCAGAGCATCCTATTAAGGTCGTGTTACATAGACCAAAAAATTTTAAGCTAGATGGTAAAATGGGTCATCGAGCTAAGCGAACACGACATCACCATCAGGTCGAGGTCGACTATCAAAGCACAAGTGCAAGCTAGTTTGATAGTTGACTTCACACTCGTAGTCGACAATCGTCGACGACCGAAGTCTTCACTATCTTACACTAAGAAACGCAAGTTTGGACATTTCTAGTCGATGCCACACAGGTAGTGGACTGAGCATGGCCCTAATTTTTCCCCTAGGAGATATTTTATAAATTACTGTCATATGCGAATAAAGGAAAACTAACATTGAGGCCGAGTATGAGGCGCTAGCCCGCAGATTACAATCAACTATCTCACTCAAAGAGGAACTTGAAAGTGTGCAGCGATAGCTAACTTGTGGTAAACCAAGTAAACAGCCAGTACTAATCAAAAGACACCAAAATGGTCGCTTATTTGAACATCGTGGATCAGCTAAGGAAAAGGTTTATGTACTTCGCCATCGAATATGTACCTCAAGACTACAACATCAAGGCTTATATAGTAGCCAACCTTGGGGCCACGACCGAATACCTCTTACTATCATGAGGAAATCGGTATTGCATGATGCCAAACTAGTGCAACTAGTAATATCGGTTGATGAAGATGACTGGAGGATGCCAATCAAACATTACATGTAGAATTATGACATGTCTACAAATGATCATGAGGCTCGAAAGATAAAAGCGAGGGTGGCACACTATACGCTCGTAGGCTTGCTAGGGGATCCAGACTGCATTTTATGTAGGAGGTCTAACAATCGACCATTGCTCAGGTGTGTCCATGGGGCTGAGGTGATGTACGTGCTCAAGGAGTTACACTATGGTTATAACGCCCAACCCCCGCCCACGGTGGAGCCACGAAACGATGGTCAGAGCACTACATTAACAATATGCATTCCTTACAATCCAATACAATATCAATTGAAATAAATGAAACCAATTTATCAAAGGTACTACAAAAATTTCCAATACATAATTCAAACACTATGTGTCTATATGTATGCTGAAGCGTAAAATACTTTTTGTAAATTAATAATACAATGAAAGTATAAAATCAATTAAATGTCCATCAGCGAATAATTACAATTCAATATAAAAAATTTACATGATTTCAATGTTCAATAGAAACAGAAATTAAAGATGACATGATCATGAAGATGTGTCGACACTATAAGAAGACCTTCATGCTCTGCTCGATCGTATCAATCAATCTACATGTGCATTCACAAATGTAGGGAAAGGAAAAGAAAAATAAAAAAGGCCAGACTTACGTCTGGTTCGCACCCATGTCCCAAAAAATCCCAAACGTATGCTCTTCCGAAACATGTAGCTTCTATAGTGCAATGCAATCACACGATGTAATTCTATAGTGGATATCTCTAAATCCACTCCCTTTCATTCAAGGCATAGACACACATATCCTATCAATCATGGATTTACCATCAAGCAATACAATATTATAATACTTTGTAACATAATAACAATCATATCATACATCCATATATCAAGTACAATACATAAAACATACACAAGCAAAAGAAACCAAGATTTACTAAATCATTAAATGTTTTAAACGTTCTAGTTACGTTTTTCTTCGATCAATAGTGAAATCATTTACTACGTCTCTACTTCATTCAAGAGACATTCAAATAAGTCATTATTAACATTCAATCCTGATTTGAAGCACATAATTACACCTAATATCTAACAAACATCGACTAAGTATCAATCATTATTTAATCAATTCCAATATGATTATAAAATAATTGCAGGGGATGGGACACGGACTGTGTAGTTTTACACGGTCAGACCATGTCCCTCTCTGCCTGGTCTTGTTTCAAAGTGAGTCATTACACGGTTTGTGTGGGGCTACATGGGCAGACCATGTACGAGGCTAATTTAGTCCATTTAATTCATTATTCACCTATTTTCCACCCCGTCAATTATGAATTTTAGTTGTATGTCTTTTCTAGTCTATTATACACTTCCCCATGTCAATTATAACACCAGTAACCATATGTTACCAATTCTAAGGCCATTCAATATTCTAAATTAAATAGTCTAACAACCTAACAAGGCCAACAATTTCATAACAATAAATTATCATCAACCAAGTTCACTATTGGGTAGTCGAACCACCTATACAACTAACAAGTTCACATTAATCAATAATCAATATTCAAGAGCACCTTATAAACCATTTCGCAAGTTGACTAATTTATTAGTTTGACTACATTTATTCAATTTGAGGCCAATCGGATTTACAATTCGGTAACTAACATTATAACTAGTTAAACAAGTTTATATAAGAAAATAACCAATCACCTAAAGCACAACAATTACCAGTTTATTAAGTTGACTGCCTCTAATCTAGACGTTATATTGAAATGGGAATCAATAAGGCTGAGGCTTGACAATCGGTCCGAAGACCAAAATCTGTAGTGTCGTTTAATCCCCCTCAGGACGGTCATCTACCTATGGAATCAAACAATAGATCTGAAGATCAGCAATAAAATAGCCTGCAAGCGGTGGTGTCGTCACACTCCACAGAAGTCATCACACCGATAACAATAGTGGTTAGCCAAACCACAGTTCACCTATGGTTCAGTGGGCTAAGATATCTATAGTTTTTCCCTAATGGCATGCCACTCCATCTCTAAACCAATATAAGAATAAAGACAATTTTTTATTTAAGTAGTTACACACACAACAATTCAATTTTCATCATTTACCATTCCAATAACCTCATAGAGGTGAACCAAATCAATTATTCAATTAAAGTTGTCAATAGTTCAAAATAACACCAATATGCACATCTTTGTAATTTCAATCCCATTAATTGATTCAATACATGGTCATATATCAAATATATGAATTTAATTATGTTAAGACATAGGCAACTAACCATATTTTAGGTCATTAAAAACAACACATATATCACGATTCCATTTTTCAAGAATAGTATCAATAGATTCAATAAGTTTCACTCATATCAATACACGCAATATAAATTTTTATCATTTATTACTTCAATAACCTCATAGGGGTGAAATATAACTATTAACCGATTATGTTATCAATACACTTGCAATTCCATTTACCAATACAATGCGAGTATATATATATATATATGTATAAAAGTAAACATATATGTGTTAATTATATCTAGGAATAAGGAAGCTATATACCAAGTCAATAAACCGATTTTACGTATCCATGATTCCAAGATTAACTTAATAGTTCAATAAATTCCACGCAAATCAATACACATACACTACCATTCAATTTGCAAAAGAAATAACATTAAGTTTAATATATTACACAAAAACCCATGTACACATTCAACTAGGCATTTAATTCAAGCACATGTACATCAAAATCCAATACCAATTCAATTCATTATGGTTATATACTTAGTCCATTTAAAGGTACAAACAATAAACATTCAACACATAATCTATAGAGGTTAAGGAGTTACAAACATACGGCGTCCATTAATTCTTCTCATGTCACAAACATTCACAACAAACAACAAGTCCATAGTCCAAATATATCATATTCCATTTATTGACACGTTAAAAGGGGTGAAGCAAAACCAGGCTACATAATATCTTAGTCTTTAATTATCTATCTCTCGGTTAGTCAATTTATTTCATTCCTATACTTTCACAGCTACTGATTTCACAATAGAATATTTTTCTCATGGTGCAAATATGTAAGTCTCTACATGTCTCATACAATCTTATACATGCTCCTATAGCTATGCAAACAATAACATAAATTCTGTAGGGCGAAAAATGGGATACGGACCTTTTATCATTGATCACAAGTTTGAACTTCCTTAGGAGGATTTGAATATGACCTTATACTGCTATTAGGACTTACACTATCCAAAAAGCATATACATGTTAAAATAACATAATATAATTAACTATAACAGCCTAAGACAAACAACATAGAATAAAAATAGTTTTATTCAATTTCGGACTTTATCATTTTCGACCATAAGATCGTAGAAAGTAGTGGACAGAGTTTTCATGATATTTATAAAAGATAGTACCAAAAAAACAACTAGATTAACGTTTATCAGAGTTTAGACCAAGGAGATATGATTATATGAATAGGGATCATTGTTGGAGCGACCCTATAGACTAGAGTTTCAGGTTTGGCTGAATACGATCATGAATATACGATAATCTGAGGATGGTGTCTTCACAAAATTTGTAGGAAATTGAAAAAAGAAAAATATTTAATTAGAATCAGGTCATTACGAGTTTGAATGAGAAATTTATTGCCATTTGAAGTTTGATTCTAGAACAGATAGACTTCTAATCAGATATGGCTGATTTTTGAAGATCAAGGCACATTTCGGCATGGTTTGAGGTTCAAGGGCTACAAGGGTTATAGAGTGATTAAATAGGATTTCGTAGTCACTAAAATCACATCAATCAAATGTCTACAAAAAAAAGTTACGGGAATTGGAGTGTGGACAGCGCGGACCAAAAAGTTAGGGTTTTGAGAGAAAAGGAATTTAGGATTTTTGAACATGAAATAGAAGAGATAATTTTTTTTTATGGTAGGGAAAGAACACTTATATACATATTGGCTAATGGGCTAATGGACTGGGGTTTCTTTAGGAAAATTTTTATTATTTTTAAAATCACCCCTAAACATACTTTAAATTAAAAACCACTAGTTTTAAAAAAAAAAATCATATTTTCCAATTAAACCAATTTTTAATAAAATTAGTTCGAAATAAGTTCTAATGGACAATTTCAATTAAAGACTTCTAAATTTGACTTTTGAAATTAACATTTTACTCTCCGGGCATAATTTTCAAAAGTAACCATTTTAACTCAATTAAGACTTTTTGTTTTCACTCAAAGATATTTTTAAAATTCAAAAGACTATAAAAATAATATTTTTAGTTCCGAAATCATATCAGGTAAATTACAAAAAATTTAATAAGTGATTTCAAAACTGTTCAACTTTTAGGCTGGGTTTGTGGATGTTACAATGGCAGCACTTGCGACCATGGTGATCCTCGCTTGCTAGCAGTGGCAGCACATAGAGCCAGCTACTATTGTTCCACCAGTATGGCAGAAATGCACAATTTTTTTTAAGTGCCCTGAGTGCAAAAAGCACGCAAACGTAATACATTTGCCCGCCGAATAACTTCATCCCTATACGCCCAGTTGGTCATTTTTTCCGATGGGGGATGGATATCATTGGAAAGTTGTCGAAAATAGCAACTGGCAACAAGTACATAATAGTCACAATAGATTACTTCACCAAGTGGGCTGAAGCAACCCCCCGGCCAATATCCGCAATAATGAGATTATCGACTTTATATGGCAGCATATCATCTGCAAATTTGGCATCCCCAAAAAAAATAGCGGTCGACAATTAGCCCTTTAGAGGGTCCAATATTATAAGGCCCTATGAGCCTCAATTATCGTGGCCGCATGATAAAATGTTACACCTGTTTTGGACCGACCCAATTAGGGGTTGTTTTTGGCATTGATAGGTAATGGACTGTCATTTACTCTAGATAATCGTTTGGATTGTGGCCGCATAATATTTTTACTTATCAATTCATGTGACCACATGTGAGGTTATTCTTTAGTTGCGGTCGAAGTGTGTTACCATCTTACTTTTCTTTCTCCTTGTTTGTGGGCGAAATTATAGATTAGGAAATCTTTTAGAAGAACATAGTTATCACAACACAGGATACCTACCCTTTCTAATGGGGTACAGCCTGGGAGTCTTTTGGATTTTATCTAGGGATCCAGACTGTTTTCTGTAAGCTTTCCTAACAGAATTGGAATATATCTCCTATAAAAGGGGACCAACAATTTTTTTCGATTTCTTTTGCCAGCTGACATTACTTCAAGATATTTACAAAAAGAAATACTATATTAGACCCAAATAACTTAATCAATAGACCCTACCGAAGGAGAAGCCCTAAAAAAAGTGGGGCTCTTAGTCCTCATCGGAAAAAAGACCCTATTAGAAATCACAGAGTTAATTATTGATTTTTTAATCAATGTAATTTGGTCCGTTGTAATATTTATTATTAGGTAAAGTTAATAACTATCTAGTAGCATGCCTCTTAGAACATATTCATTAAATATATATATATATATAAAATAAAAAAAGAACTCAAAGTAGTTGAAAAAAAAAGTTAGAAAATAGCAGAGAGGAGACATCTATAAATTTTTCACTTTTTATTTTTTCAAAATTAAATTACTTAAAAAAATCCAATTTAATAAAAGTTAAACTTTAAAAAAAATTATAAAAAGAAACTAACTTTTTTTTTCTATTGAACAACCATTCGAATCATCTTCTATAATTCAAGCTATATAATGGTCTCCTAAAAACATAGTCTATTTAGTATAAAATATTAACAAAATCTCTTTAGTATAAAATATTAATTTTTACTAGCCGTGGTCATAAACACTAAATTTGTTGTTTTCCATCCCATTTGATTTTGGATTTTAGACGTCCTCATTTTTGTGCAACTCGGGGTTAGGAAAAACCCCTGATTGCAAGAATATATTATGCTAAACTAATGCGGAAACATGCAGCAAATATAATACTCCAGCAGTAATGGATAATAATAAACCTACAGAAAGAGTAGACACACAGATTTACGTGGTTCCCCAAATTGCGGGTACGTCCACTGAGGCGCCGATAATATAATTGAGATGGAAGAGTACACACTCACTTACCCAACACTCAATAATGAATAACCCACACTCTCAACAATCACTCAAGTGTTTCGCTCTCTCACGATCCCTCACTTGTTGAACTCTTGAAACCAATACTTGAATCTACTCCTGAAGAGATGTGATTTTCTCTGCCTCAAAATCTGTCACCACACAAAACCTGGTAACCCATCTTAAGTTTATATAGCACCAACTTAAGGTAAAACCTAATAGGCCTAAATATTACAAAGCCCATAACCATGGTCCCCACATGACCGGGAACCATCCTAACAAATCTCCCCCTTCCCGATTATGTGGGGGGATACGCCAACCCGGCGATCTCCTTACAGACTTCAAGCTTCTCTCCTGGCAGTGTCTTCGTGAGCATGTCGGACCCATAAAGATCAGTATGAACTTTTTCAAGCTCTATCTCTTTGTCATTTATGACATCCCTAATCCAATGATACTTGACATCAATGTGTTTAGACCTGAAGTGAAACGAAGAATTTTTTGTAAGGTGGATTGCACTCTGACTATCACAAAACAACTAGTAGTTGTCTTGGCTTTATCCCAGTTCAATTAAGAACTTCTTCATCCATATCAACTCCTTACATGCTTCTGTGGCTGCAATAAACTCAGCTTCAGTCGTAGACAATGCAACACATTTTTGTAACCTTGATTGCCAAGAGGCAGCTCCCCTTGAAAAAATAATCATGTAGCCTGAAGTGGATTTTCGTGAATCAATATCACCTGCTATATCTGCATTAGTGTATCCAGACAACACCGGTTTGTCACCTCCAAAACATAAGCATACTTTTGAAGTCCCCCGCAGATATCTAAGAATCCACTTAACTGCCTCCCAATGTTTCTTTCCAGGCTTTGAAAGAAACCTACTCACTACTCCAATTGCACGAGCAATATTCGGCCGTGTACACACCATGGCATACATCAAACTTCCAACTGCTGAGGCATAAGGTACTCGTTCCATCTCTTGTTCTTCTTCTTTGGTAGAAAGGCTATGCTTGGAACATAACATAAAGTGATTAGCAAGGGGACAACTAACCGCTTTAGCATAATTCATATTAAACCTTTGGATTACCTTCTTAATATTTTTCTGACACCTTATAACTCTTACCCCAAAGATCTGCTTAGCCGGCCCCAAATCCTTCACAGCAAAAGATAAACTTAGCAAGTTTTTCAGATTGTTAATCCTAGAGATATTCTGACCAACAATAAGGATGTCATCCACATAGAGTAATAATATCACAAAATCATCATCAAAGAATTTTTAAAAGAACACACAATGGTCTGAATTAGTTTTCTTGTACCCGTGACTCGCAATCACCGACTCAAACTTTTTATACCATTGTCTAGGTGCTTATTTCAAACCGTAAAAGCTTTTCTTCAACTCGCACACAAAACTTTCTTTTCCCTTAATAACAAAACCCTCTGGCTGCTCTATATAAATATCTTCTTCAAGTCACCATGAAGAAAGGTTGTTTTCACATCCATTTGTTCCATCTCTAGATCAAAGCTAGCTGCCAACCAAATACAATCCGAATAGATGACATCTTAATAACTGGGAGAAAATTTTATCAAAATCTATACCTTTTATCTGGTTAAAATCCTTTACAACCATCCTAGCTTTGTACTTGGGTTGTTTACTGAACTCATCATGCTTCAATTTGTAAACTCATTTATTCTTCAAATGTCTCATACCTTTAAGTAACCTCACTATCTCATATGTGTGATTTTGATATAAGGACTCCATCTCATCCTCCATTGCAATGAGCCACTCCTTTTTATGCTCATCATCCATAGCTTCAGCATAACACTCGGGTTCTCCCTCATCAGTCAACAACACATTAATCAATGGGAGAATATCGAGTAGAGGGACATCAATCTCTAGCAGATCTCCTAGGTTGAACATCATGAAGATCATCAGGAACCGATAATGTTCACTCGGTTTGGCATCTTCATTAGAGCTATTCAATGGAAATATTAGGAATTAAATCAACCAAACTCTCATTCCTCTTTGATTCTAAATCTTCAAACTTCTAAAAGTCGTGAATGATTTGGTCTTCCATGAACACGACATCTCTATTTCTCACCAGTTTCCTTGCAGCCGGATCATAAAATCTATATTCGAACTCATCTTGACCATAACCAACAAAAACGCACTGTCGGGTTTTCATATCAAGTTTGGATCTTTCATCTTTAGGAACATGCACAAAAGCCTTACAGCCAAAGACTCTTAAGTGATCATAGGTCACATTTTTACCTGTCCAAACTTTCTCAGGTACATCAAACTTTAATGGAACACAAGGCGTGAGGTTTAGAACATGTATCGCAGTACCCAAAGCTTCACCCCAAAATGACATTGGCAGTTGAGAATGAGATAATAAACATCTCATCCTTTCAGTTATTGTTCTATTCATCCTCTTCGCTAAACCATTCAACTGAGGGGTTTTAGGAGTTGTCTTTTGATGGCGTATACTCTGTTGTCTACAATACTCATTAAAAGGACCTGTATATTCTCCCCTATTATCTGTTCTGATGCACTTCAATTTCTTCCCCGTTTGTCTTTCAACCAGTGCTTGAAATTGCTTGAACACATCCAAAACTTGATCTTTAGTCTTCAAGGTATAAACCCAAGTCTTCCTTGAATAATCATCTATGAAGGTCACAAAATACAAGGCACCCCCAAATGACTTCACCTTCATAGGCCCACAAAGATCTCAATGTACAAGGTCAAGTATATTTAATTTCCTCTTAGATAAAGAACGATGAAAACTAACCCGTTTTTGCTTTCTTGCCAAACAGTGGGAACACCCCCTCAATTTTTCTGGGTTCTTCATAGCAGAAATTTTCATCTTCTTACTCAGAAAATCTAAGCCTTTATCGCCAATATGCCCGAGTCTCTTATGCCACAATTCAGTTTTATCCCCATCACGAACTGCAATAATGACAGATTTTGAAAGCTTAGCTTGCAACATATATAGGTTAGATTGTCTCTTACCTCTGGCCACTACCATAACTCCTCTAGTGAGCTTCCATTGACCATTACCAAAAAAAGTTGCAATATCCTTCATCATCAAGCTTTCCTATAGAGATGATATTCTTGTGAATATCAGGGATATGTTTGACATTCTTCAAAATCAACTTGGAGCCATTATCTATCTCCAATATCACGTCACCATATCCAATGACTTTAGCCTCATTATTATTTCCCATCTTTACACTCCCAAAATCACCAGCAATGTAAGGTGTGAAAAAATCATGCTTTGATGTAGCATGTATTGAAGCCCGACTATCAATCACCCAGCTAGTCTAATGTATTGTGAAATTTATAAGGTCTTCATACACAATCAAAAAGTCATCATCTACAGTAGTAACTCTGTCAACTTCCCCTTCACTTTTCTTTTCTTGACTTGCATCCTTCTTCTGATCCTTTTTCAGCAATCTACAATTTTTCTCGATATGCCCTTTCTTGTGACAATGATAACACTCAACATTAGAATGTTTGTTTGACCTGCTTCTGCTCTGGTTCCTATTCCTTGGACCTCTATTCATACTTCTCACACTTCTTTCTGTAATAAGGACTTCTGATGTAGATGTTGAGCCTTGAGTCTTTCTTCTCATCTCTTCATTCAGAATATTACTCTTTACCATATCCATGGTTATTGTACCATTCGGGGCAGAATTTGATAAAGAATTCTGAAGGTCTCCCATGAATCTGGAAGTGTTCAAAGTAACCATAGAGCTTGCACCTCATCGTCAAACTTAATACCCATCCCTGCCAATTGGTTTATGATACCCTGATAGGTATTCAAGTGATCTGTTAATGGAGCATTATCATCATATCGTAGATGCATCATCATCTGCTTCATCAGAAATAATTTATTATTTCCAGTTTTCCGAGCATATAACTCCTCAAGCTTTGTCCATAAAGTTCTAGCGTGAGTCTCACCACTCACATGATTCAAAATATTATCACTAATCCACTGCCTAATAAACCCACATACTTGCCTATGTAGCAAATTCCACTAAGCATCAGTCTTATCTTCAGGTTTCTCCAAGGCAAACACGAGTAGGTGAAAATCCTTCACATACAAGAGATCTTCCATCTTACCCTTCCAAACATGATAATTAGAACCAGACAAAGTAACCATTCTACGCAAGTTTAGATTATTATCCATACTCATCTTTGCAATCTGACAACCTAAGCTCTAATACCACTTTGTTAGAAAAAACCCCTGATTGCAAGAATATACTATGCAAACTTAATGCGGAAATAGGCAGCAAATATAATACTCCAGCAGTAATGGATAATAATACAGAGAGAGTAGACACACAGATTTACGTGGTTCCCCAAATTGCGGGTACGTCCACGGAGGCGCCGATAATATTATTGAGATGGAAGAGTATACACTCACTTACCCAACACTCAATAATGAATAACCCACACTCTCAACAATCATTCAAGTGTTTCCCCTCACAAGTGTTTCGCTCTCTCACGATCCCTCACTTGTTGAACTCTTGAAACCAATACTTGAATCTACTCCTAAAGAGATGTGATTTTCTCTGCCTCAAAATCTATCACCACACAAAACTTGGTAACCCATCTTAAGTTTATATAGTACCAACTTAAGGTAAAACCTAATGGGCCTAAATATTACAAAGCCCAAAGCCATGGTCCCCACATGACCGGGAACCATCCTAACACTCGGCCCTCTGATTAAGATCCCATCCAATGTTTATCAACCCAAAAAAATGAATCCCACTAAGATAACCACATTCTTTTAAAGATATGTATTTTCGTTTGGCAGAGGAGAGAATGCTATTTATAAAAATTATTAAATATATTTTCTTAATTTATTTGATTTTTAATTAAAAAATATAATAAATTAAATTAGAAAAATTTTAATATTTTATAATCAAACTATATATATACTCCACGATCTCACAAATCTAACATAAAAAGAAATAGAATATATAAATTTTAAATATATTTTACGGAAAAAAAAAAAACTTTCATTTTACTATCTCATATAGCTGGTAAATGGTCTTGAGATCTGCGGGTTGGTTCGTTCAACCCGCAAATTTGACTGGTTAGGATCAATCAAAATTTGACCCACTATATAAGTGGATCTATTTAATCCGATCTGTTTAGTCTACGGACTTAGATGGGCTAGGTTGGATCAATCGCGAGCTAGCACGCAACTCTGTAGAACCTTTTCTTTTTAAATAAAAAATAAAAAATTAATTATTAGTGGGAAGTCTTTCTAACTTTTATTCTATTTCTAAATTCTTCTTACCCTTGTTTCGCGTAACCCACTCAACCTTCAGTAGTCTTTACCAGGGCCGGCTCTGAGGGGCTACCGGAGGTGCGACCGCCGGGGACCCGGCGTGGAGGGGGCCCCTCAGAGCTGAAGTGGGTATAATTAAAAAAAAATTAATTTATGTTTTAATTTATGGTTTAAAAGTGAATAATTAAATTTATTTTATTGTTATTTATTGGGTGTTTGTGGAGAATTAGAATTAGGAAAGTTTAGAGATAGTTGAGAATGTGGAAAGTTTAGAAATAGAATCTTTTATAAATTCCTATTTATCTTATTGGAAAAAAGTGAATTATATAGCAAACAGGTTTTCTTCTTCTGCATTCATATATAGTAAAAGAAATAGAGTCATTCACCATTAACGCAACGCAGACAAAGTTCCAGTCCAGGCTTCCAGTCTTTCAACAGCTGCCGTCTGTCGCCGCCATCTTTTCCGGTAATCTCTTATTTCCTCCTGTTCCACTCATCTTTTCTCTTCATTCCTCCTGCTCCACTACTTTTTTCTCTTTAGGCATCGTTTTCTTTTTCTTTTCTTTTCTTTTCTTTTTTCAAATTTTGTTGTATTAAATTAGGTTTAAATAATAAAATTTTTAATTTGTGATTATATGATATAATAAAATTATAAATTATAAATTTGTTGTTTCTATGTGTTGTATTTGTATAATATTTTTTAAAAATAAATTAAGAATTAAAATTTTATTTATTTCATTAGGAGTTATTTGTATTATTTATTTATTAATCTAATTATTTTTAAATTTGAGTGTTTCAAACTTATACTAATTTGAATTTAAATTTAAAATATAGTTATTTGTATTGTATTTATATTATTAATTTGATTGTTATTTAAATATTAGTAATTATTATATTTGATTTAGTATTATTAATTTTAATTTTTATTTAATTCTTAATTGATGTGTGTTAATGTGTATTTATAATTTGTATTGAATGTGCATGTCATAATTTAGGTGTCGTAATGCCGCCTAAACATTTGTCGGGTGCCCAAAAAAGGAAAAGAAAAAGACAAGAGGAACAATTTATTGAATCACAAATGGGTGCTTTAGATAAGTTTTTTTTTCATCTTCTAACAATACTAATGTCAATGAAGATTAAGAGGAACAACCTTCTCAAGAGCATGAAACTAATTTAAATGTAGAAGTTGAGGTCAATGAAGAGGTTGAAAATCCAAATGGTGATGAACAAGAAGATTTTCTTTTATCTATCTTTGATCCTAGAACATGGGATAATCTTGACAATAAGAAAAGGGACATGTTAATTGAAAAAGGTTTAGTGAGAGAATGGAATCTGGAGTTTCCTAAGGATGGTATTGGTAGACATTTTTCATATGCCTTTTATTCCTGAAAGTTAACTAATGGTGAGGTTGTTGATAGAAGGTGGTTGGTTTACTCTAAACATGTGGACAAAGTATATTGTTTTTGTTGCAAGTTGTTCAAATCAAATCAAAATAAGTCTTTGTTGGCATCTGATGGAGTGAGGGATTGGAGGCATCTCAATAACAGACTCAAAGAACATGAGAGCAGTGTTGAGCATTTAACAAACATGAATACATGGAATGAACTTAGGTTGAGGTTGAGCAAAAATAAAACAATTGATGATGCTATGCAGCGGGAGATTGCAAAGGAAAAAGAGCGATGGAGACAGGTTTTGGTAAGAATAATTGCTGCCGTGAAGTTTCTAGCAAAACATTATTTGGCCTTTCGAAGATCAAATGAGAAGTTGTATCAAGTTAGCAATGGTAATTTTCTTGGCATAATTGAAATGATTGCTGAATTTGATCCTGTGATGCAAGAACACATTAGGCGCATCCAAATTAATGAAATTCATCATCATTATCTTGGCCATAATATTCAGAATGAGTTAGTTTCTTTTCTTGCTGATGCTGTGAAAATTTTTATCTTAAGGATCATAAAGGATGCCAAGTATTTCTCTATTATTTGGATTGTACCCCTGATGTCAGTCATGCAGAACAAATGACTCTAATCATGCGTTGTGTCAATATGTCAAGTAACACTCCGAGAGTGGAGGAGTTTTTCATAGAGTTCTTGAAGGTTAATGACACATCAGGCTCAGGACTTTTCAATGTATTGATTGATACATTGGGCTCTCTTGATTTGGAAGTTGCTAATGTGAGAGGTCAAGGTTATGACAATGGTTCTAATATGAAGGGGAAACACCAAGGCGTCCAGAAGTGTTTGCTAGAAATTAACCTCAAAGCATTATATATACCATGTGCATGTCATAGTTTGAATCTCACTCTTTGTGACATGGCGAAATCTTGCGCACAAGCTCTTTCATTCTTTGATGTTATACAACGAATATATGCACTATTTTCACGTTCTACTA
The DNA here is from genome assembly GCA_031304145.1 of Cardiospermum halicacabum. Lineage (NCBI taxonomy): Eukaryota > Viridiplantae > Streptophyta > Magnoliopsida > Sapindales > Sapindaceae > Cardiospermum > Cardiospermum halicacabum. Next base: position 40,092,862 of record CM062389.1, on the reverse strand, counting down.
AAAGGTGGAATATTTTGCTTGACAAAGTTCCAAAATTGACTGTGAAACCTTTATCCAGTACTCGTTGGGAGAGTCGAATAAAGAGTGTGCAACCTATCAGGCATCAAACTCCTCAAATAAGATCAGCTTTACAGGAAGTGGAGAGGGTTTCTACTGACGACCCAGCAGCAGTAAGTGATGCTCAATCTTTAGTCAAAACACTTGAAAGTTTTGAATTTTTAGTGGGTATGGTTATTTAGCATGATATTCTATTCTCTGTGGATATGGTGAGCAAAAAGTTGCAATCTAAGATTGTGTCCATAGATGCTACTCTCAAGCAAATTGAAGGGGTCATCTCCTATTTTCAGAAGTATAGAAATGAGAACTTTGATTCTAGCATTGAGATTGCAAAATCCATTGCTTCTGATATGGGTATAGAGCCAAAATTTGCGACAAAACGTCAAGGTAAAAGGAAGAAGCATTTTGATGAAATCAATGATCAAGATGAAGATATAAAACTATCAGCTATGGAATCCTTCAAAGTTAATTACTTTCTAGTGATCGTTGACACAACAATTGCTTCATTATCTAGTCGATTTGAACAATTGAAGACATTTGAAAAGGTGTTTGGTTTCTTGTTCAACACAAAAAATCTGAAATCCTTGGATAATAATGATTTACGGAAATGTTGCATTACATTTGCAGACGCTTTTTCTCATGATAATGCATGTGATGTTGATATGGATGATTTTTTCTCTGAATTAAAGGTGTTTCAAGCAACCTTGCCGAATGATTTGATGACAGCGCTCGAGATTCTTCAGTTTGTCACAGCCATTAATTGCTATCCAAATGTCTCTATTGCCTATCGGATTCTCTTAACTGTACCTGTGACTGTAGCATCAGTTGAAAGAAGTTTCTCAAAATTGAAACTACTGAAGAACTGTTTGAGGTCAACAATGTTGCAGGATAGATTGAATGGCTTGGCTATGTGCTGCATTGAGAAAGATGTCTTGGACAATATTGATCTAGAGATTGTTCTTAATGATTTTGCATCAAGAAATGCCCGAAGAAACTTTTTTGGAAGCACTAAAACTAGATTAATTTGATGTAACTGAACTAGTTTTATATTATTGCTCTTTTAATTTGTAGTATCGAATTTGTTTATTTCATGGATCGTCATGTTAATTTATAGTATTGAATACTAGTACTCATATCTACTCTATTGATCGTCATATTAAAAATGAAAAAAAAAAATTAAAGGGGCCCACTATGACTTATTTGCCCGGGGCTTTCAAAACTATAGAGACGGTACTAGTCTTTACCTTCGATGACTACTTAGCATTCTAGGTTGATGTGATCGCTTATTTACTGGTTAGTTTTTTATTTGATTGATTATGTGAGATTTTTTTTTTCTTATTGTTTTGTGCAAAACTGTAGATAATTTATCGATATTCTAATTTTAATTTTATAATATTTTACTTTAAGATTTCAATTTCAATTTGAGTACTTCAAAAAATTTATTTAACAAATCAAATACTATATCTAATAATGTAGGAGTCAAAATTATAAATTTGATTGATAAATTTGTTTTTATTTTGATTTTTTACACGTTTTATAATAATTGTTTCTTCAAGGTCTATCAAATAATTTTTTTCATTTTGAATATTAAAGGATGAGTAACCTTCTAAACAATTTTTAACTTATTTTTTTGTTTGTATCATGTATTATTTTATTTTTTAAAATAATTTATTTTTAATATTAAAAAATAAAATATATAAATTTTTTAAATATTTTTATTTAATAACGGATTAACGACCTAGCTCATTTAACTCTTATCGGATTTGAATTTATGTACAACCATAAGTCTCCATAATAATTTTTTTTTATAAATTAATTCATTTAATTAGTAATTCGTTACAGATTAGACCGGTCCGAATCAACCCTGTCCATTTACCCACTCTACTATCGTATTGATTTTCCTTTCCCACTTATTTCTTCAGACCTTTGTTACTATTTCATCGACTTTTCTCTCCCACCGAATTTCTTCAAACCTTTGCAAAATACATGTGAACAAATTACTTGAGCAGTCCGTTCACTATGACACTGACGGGAGCTTCAATAATTAATATACCTGAATTGTACGAATGTAAATAGCTGTCCTAGATAATGTCGTGTCGAGAAACGATTGAATATGCACTTGACGACAACATTGATATTATTATGTCCATAACTACATAGTACTATTGCTTTAAATTAGGTGGGGCCACAAAAACCGGATCTGGATTAAATTAGCCCAATCGAATCTATAAATTTGGATCGGTTTTTTTTCTTGTAGGATCCGGTCGGTTTCATAAATTGTAAAACCGTTTAAATGGGTCAATTTATTATTAATATAGAAAAAGTGGGAAAATTAATTCGGATAAATTTATATTAAAAAAATAAAAATACTATAATATATATATAAATTTTATATAATCATAACTCAATATCGTATATAGTTTTAATTATAACAATTAATTATTAATTTATTATTAATATTTTTAATTATATAAATAAAAATAATTAATTTTATAATAAATTCATGAAAAATATATTTGAGATGTTTAAAAAAATATATGGTAAAAATATTTTTTGAACCATTTTAATAAGATGGATTTTCACTTTAAAAAAAATATAAAATTGATGTTTAATTTTAAAAATAGTTAAATTTACATTGATAAATAATATTAAAAATAATTATGGACCTGTTTTATATTAAAAATCGATTTTATCAGACCAGTTCAATTTTGTTGGACTTGTTCTCTAAACCAGACAAAACCGACTCATATACACCCTACTTCAAATATATATATTTCGTTTAATTTAGTGAGATATCTGAAGGACAAATCATTTCAATAATGATTAATTAAATTGGAACTAAAATGATAAATATGTATATATAATTTAGAAACGTCTGCCATTGAAATAACATAAATATGGTAAAAATGCATATGCATGTAATAATGTAAGGTGATGCTTTTTCTGTTTGGTTTCAATTTTAAAAACAAGTTCCTACAGAAAAGTAGAGAGGAAAAAAAATTAATCATTATTTTTTCTATTTTTTCTATACTTATTATTATGTATAAATAATGAAATAATCTTCATTGCATTATAATTTTTAATATATAATTAATTTATAAAAAATATTTAAATCATTTTTATAGTGTTATATTTAAAATATAATTTTAATTATAAAAATAATATCACAACACTTCCATCATCAAGTATATCATTAAAGTATTTTGTGATCAAATTGTATAGAATTATTTAATTTAATTTTATTTAGTTACTTTTTAACATTCTTTTTAATTTTATTTTATTTAATTATTTTTTAACATTCTTTTTAAAATCAAAATACCCCTAATGGTATTAATATTTGAGGATTAAATTGAATAAAAATGCAAAGTTATAGTTTAATTAAACAAAAACAATAGTTCAATATTAAAAATAGTTTTATTTTTTTTCTTGTCATCCGTATTCTAATGGTCCGCCAAAAAGTAATTTATTTAAATAAAATTAAATAATTTAGTGACCAAATTATAGCAATAAATAATTTGGAGACCAAATTTATAAAAGTGCATAAATCGTCTAGTTTTAGTATACTATATCCAAAAACATTTTGTTTCAAAATCATCCCACACCAACCTTATACTTTAAAAATATTTATTAAACTGTCTCTAATTTATATTTATTATTTGATTTCGATGGAATCTATATTAAAAGTATTTTGTATAGTAAAATTTATTTATTTTGATTATATTAAAAATTTTATTATTTAACTATTGTTAATTTAAAATTTTATTATTATACTATTCGAGCCAATGGTATACTTGCTATTTAATAGATTTACATTACAAAAGAAATAAAAATTCTATTTTTTTCAGAAAAAAAAAATCCTTATAAAATAAAAGAATATTTCTCATTATTTAAAAAAAAAAAAAACAAACTAATTCTTATAAATATTTAAAAATACTGATGTGTCAAAAAATACCTAAAAGAGATGTAATATTCAAATTGCAGTTAACCATATCCAAATCCCTATGTACCCCATTAGTTGTGCACATCAACAATTTTACTTGTTCATGATGACTAGCTGACTCCTCTATAAATAATGTGGTATCCCATCAAATCTAAGAAATATCGAAAACAATAATAAGTCATCATGAAAGCAATTGATATTCTCTCAGCTCTCATTTTAATATCATTGGCTACCATTCTAGCCGCTGCATATGATCCAAGTCCTCTACAAGATTTCTGTGTTGCAGTGGATCATGCAAACGACGGACGTAAGTATATCTAACCTATTATCATCACTATTTTTATTATTATTACAGGTTTTTTTTTTTTTAATTTTCTAATTAGCACCTTCATCATTCAAAATTATTATATTTGTGCTATGTTTAATAATATAATATTTAATATTTTATAATAATTTACAGTATTTATAAATGGGAAATTTTGCAAAGATCCAAACCTAGTAACCGCGGATGACTTCTTCTACCAAGGACTCAACATTCCCAACCCCACAAGTCCACCTTTTGGTTACACCGAAACAACAGTAGACGTAGACAAACTTCCAGGACTCAACACTATGGGAATAACGATTGCGCGTGGAGACTATGCTCCCAACGGTGGAGCGAAAGAACCTCACGTGCACCCACGTGCATCCGAAATTTTTACCGTTTTGGAGGGGACTCTTTTTGCTGGTTTTGTGTCATCGAATGGTACTTTCTATGGCAAATTGTTGAAGGCAGGAGATGTGTTTGTTTTTCCGATGGGTCTAATCCACTTCCAGTACAATCCAGGATCAACTCCTGCTGTTGGGTTAGGAGCTTTGAATAGTCAAAATGGTGGGATTGTCACAGTTGCTAATTCTGTGTTTGGTGCCAATCCACCCATTAATGCTGATTTTCTCGCGAGAGCATTTCAAATTGATGTTTCTATAGTCGAAGAACTTCAAGCTAAAAGTTGGCCTTCTAACTAAAAATGTGTACATACTCTCTCTTGGTTGCTTTTACTATACCGAATTTTTGTTACACCAACAATTTAAATAAAAAGAAGTTATTTATTTTTTATAATTTAATTTTAGTTGTTTATTTTTTAAAATTTTCACATGATAATTTAAGTAATAGGAAAATATATATTGAGAGAGTGCATAATAAACATTTTCAAGTAAATATAAGACTATTTTTAGTTCCTTAAAATAAAATAGATTATTGTATATATATTAAAAATGATATAGAATGAGTAATTTAGAATGGTTAGATAATTTTTCATGTAGTGTTATATTTTTTTTTGTATTTTTATATTTAAAAAAATAATATTTATAATATTATATTTGTGATTATTATTTGGAATTCACAAAATAAAATTGCAATAATTTAGTTTTTATTTTTGAATTTTAATCATTTATTATGAAAAATTCAAAATATCAAATCAACATACACAGTTTTTTCCATAATAGATAAGATTTTTATTGAAATTTGTAAATGACCAAAGCGAGAAAAAAAAATTGTTATGGGTGGGGTTCTCTAAAAAATTCTGCTAGTTTGCAATTTGTTTTTTTCTTAAATTTTAATTTTAGGGGAGGAGTGAGGTTTTGAGGAGGCTGTACTTTTCCTTTCGGGTGTGGTGGATTTGTGTCTAAAGAAAAAAGAGTTCAAATAAATGAAAAAATTGTCTTGATCCAAAAACCACACTTAAACAAGAATAACAAGAAAAACACACGGTTTCACACTAGCAGTGTCCTCCACCTCAGCAAGAGAGATAGGATGACAATAAAAATCAAAACACATGAATACAAAATATCAATAGAGATTACAAAAATCACAAGAAAGAAAGCACACAGCAAAAAAGGTTAGCTGAACAAAATGAGTGAGAAAGATCTAACAACAAAAAGATTCTCTCATTAAGTATATGGAAAGAAGAAAAGAGCTTTATATAGTTAGTTAGGTCAAGTTTGCAACCGGGTTATATGAAAAAATGTGGGTTAAGAGGCGGGTCGGACCAAGTTAAGTGGACTTGATTAACCTGCTTGAGCCTGAACTAGCTTAGAAGTCCATTTATTTACACAACCAGAAGCTTAGAAGCTCCTTTGTTCACACAACCAAAAGCAAGCCCAAAATCAAACTTAACACATTTACAAGAAGAATGGAAATACTACCACAGAAATTACCCTAATATTTAGATTCTACGTAATCAAATTTGATTGGAGATACAACTCTAGGCTATAGTCTTCACTTTCTATCATTATGGCTCCAATCCGTCCCTCTTTTAGCATCTTTGATCCTAAAACTCCAGCTATCAGACACGGTTGATGTGTAGGAAAATTCTGCAAATTAAAAACTTTCCTTGCAGGTATAATCTTAGACCCATATCTGAAGAAACTCTCATATGCAGGAATATGTTTAACTTGCATAATTCCATTAAGAATAATCAGTCGAATAAAGTAGTATTTCACACCAATGTGTTTATAGTCTCCTTCGCTATCAGTAGCTTTAGTATCAAGTAATTTCAATTCAATTAGCAATTCCTACACTCAGAGCACTTCTTTTATGCCCACAGTCAATATACTCTGCTTTGTTAGTAGATAAAGCTACATCAAATTACAGTTTTGATTTCCCAGAAATGCAATTACCACACACCGTAACTATATAAGCAGATATTGATTTTTCACCTTCACGGTCCTTTGCGAAATCAGAATCAGTAAAACTAGCTATACTAACATTATCAGTAAACCTGCCAAACTCGAGCATTTAATATACATGTCTAGGGTTTTAAACCACACAGTAGCAATCTCTTTAATATACCTGAAAAAACCTTTTACAGCATTCCAATGTTCCTGTCTAGGTTTCATCACAAACATATTCAATACACTATTAAAATATGCCAAAATTGGCTTAGAACATACCATGACATACATGAGACTTTCTATTACTTGAGTATAAGGAATCTTAGTAAGAATAACATCAGTAGAATGTTTACTATCAAGTTTATGATTTGAAGATAAAGGTAGAGAGTTAAGCTTACCGTCATACATGTTAAAAAAATTTTAGAATTTTGATCAAGTAATTATTTTGATCAATAATAAGTAGCTTACTGTCCATTTTTCAGGTGATGTTCATGCCAAGAATTTTGAAGGCTTTCCCCAAATTCTTCATTTCGAATTCCTTGCTCAATTTTGATTTCAATACACATAGCAATTGCATTTTAGGGTTTATAAGTAATATATCATCAACATACAATAACATAAATATAGGTAAATCATCAACAAGCTTATAGTATAAGCAGGCATTAAACATACTCCTCTTCAATTCCAATTTTAAAATGTAGTTGTGAAAACATTCATTTCACTTTCTTGGGGACTATTTCAGACTATATAGATACCATTTTAACAAGCACACTTTCTAACCAGATTTATAGAACCCCTTCGGTTGGTCCATGTAAATCTCTCTGTCTAGAAAACCATGTAAAAATGTTATTTTAACATCCATTTGCTCTAAATCCCAATCAAAATAGGCAATTAAAGATAACATAATTTTGATTTTAATATATCTTACTATAAATGAAAATATTTCAGAGAAATCAATGCCAGCCTTTTGAGCGAACCCTTTAACCACAAGTCTAGCTTTGAACATATTATCATCAGCCAATGACATATTTTCTTAAATTCTAAAGATCCATTTATAAGTCACAAACTTATTTATTTTTAAGTTAGTTGACTAGTTCCTAAGTTTTGTTCTTTAATAAAGAAGTTATTTCTTCCATCATTACATTTTGCCATTTGACAGAATTAGATAAGGAAATATATTCTTGATTAGAAACTAGGATAAAACTAGATTCAACCTGAGAGTTTAAAGCATAATCACAAGGTTTGTGTCAACATAATCTTTGTATTTATAGGATATCCTAGTAGTTCTTGATAAATTTTATCTATTTCAAGTTCTTGATAAATTTTATCTATTTCAAGTTGAGGTTAGTTTTCAACAAAATCATAATTATTATATATATAGGTTCTAAAACATCTAAATCATTTTCACTTTCACTATGGTCATTAGTCTCCTGATCAGAACCTAAATTATTTTTATAAGTAGTTTCATCAATTTGAATATCAAAGTCAGATAATTCAAACTGAATTTACCTTTTAATTCCTTATTCCTTGGAAGCCAAGAAATTTGGATACTCCTATTAAGAGAATACAATATCTTTACTAATAATAAATTTATAGGCATTGTTACCTTTAGAAACAATTTTGTACTCTTTAGTACAATGCGGAAAATCCAGAAAAGGACCCTCTTAAGATCTAGGATCTAATTTATCCATTTTCTAGTGAGCCAAAACTTTGCCACCAAAAATCTTTAAATGATCAGGTGGTTTGTCATACCATAACTCACAATGAGTTTTAAAGCCAATAGAAAAGGGAGGGGATACGTTTTTCAGGTAGGTAATAGTGCTTAGGGCTTCCCCCAAGAAGATCTTAGGCAGGTTAACTTGGAACAACATACTCCTATTTTCTTCTAGAAGGATCCTACTGAATGTCCGAGCTATGCACCATTCTATTTAGGTGAATACGTAATAGTCTTATGCCTCATAATCCTACTATCCTCACACATCTTATAAAATGGTTCATTGCAAAATTTCAGGCCATTATCAGTTCTCAAATATATTTTTTTTATTCTTTCCATTTTCATCATAGTTTTTTCAAATTTTGGATTTTTCAAAGACTTCTGTTTTGATTTAAGTAAAAATGTTCATGAAAATCTAGAAATGTCATCAGTAAGAGATAAAAAGTAAATACAGTTACTGAAGGTTTTTCTCCTTGAAGAACTCCAAAGATTAGAATGAATATAGTCAAAAAAGGTTTTAGATTTGAAAATCGATTTTCAAAGGGGGATTTGGTTTGTTTTGCAAGTACATATTTTTCACAGAGATGTATCTCAGGGGATATGTCTCCGTTTATTGAACCATATTTCTAAAGTTCTTTCAGACCACTCGTTCTTATATGGCCTAATCTTCTATGCCATAGAGCAGATTTATCTAGAGTAGGATTTTGTTTGGAGTAGGTAGTTAGGATTTTTATGATTTCTCCTTCTAGAATGTACAAATTACCAACTCTGTTCCCTCTTATGAATTTGTCTTAGCTATCTCAACCAGACTGCCCTTGAACACACAATCTAACCCCACCTCAGAAAGACTACTAACTAAAACTAGGTTTCTCTTAGTGTCAAGAACTCATTTAAAATTTTTTAGGGTGGTAATGCTACAATTATATTTCCTAATGGATATGGATCCTAATCCCTCTATACTGCAACTTTGATTAGATCCCATAAAAACAAATCCTTCCATAAAGGCTTTAAGGTTAGGAAACCACATTTTATTTTGGGACATGTGATGTGTGTAACCAAAGTCAATCACCTAATCATTATTAGATTTATCACTAGCCACAACATTTTGAAATTCAATCACAACATTCTCACTAATAATAGTAAATCCTTCATAATAAGATTCAGTCACAGTAGCAGTGTTACAAGCATTAGAATATTTGTGAATGCCATTTGCTTCATCCTTCTTTTTTTTGAAAATAATTTTTAACTAGATGATTAGTTTTACCACATTAATAGCATTTTCTATCTAATTTCTGTTGACTCCAAGGATTAGAATGAATAGTTTTAGCCTTCCCATTACCCTTATGCTGATTATTTTCTTATTATTCCAATTATTTATCTAAGATTTCTTCCCCTCACCCTTATAATTACTATTATTTGGTTTGTTTAAGAACAATCAATCATTTTCCTTTTTAATCATTTCTTCACCTACATATATGAAATTCAAAGCATTCATTTGATCGTTTGTGGTTTAGGCATTTTTATTAAAAGAAATAAATTCCCTCACCACGCTGCATAATTCGAGTAGGGCATGCAGTAGGACCATAGTTATGTACTTATCACAGAGTATAAATTTATTCGATCCTATTGTTAAGGTCTTGAACTAGCCTTTCAAACATACCAAGATTTTCATTTACCATCTTCTTGGGGGCAAATCTAAAGTTAAATAATTTGTCAAACTAATTATTCTATTGGGTATATCAGATTTAAGGTGTAGAGTTTCAAATTCTTTCCAAAGATTAGCAAAATTTTAACATAGGTAACAGAGGTTAAAACATCATCAGAAAAATGCAGAAGTATGGTGTGATATGCAGGCTTAGACAATCTATTTTTTTCAACATTAGTAATACTGTTAGAAAAATCTTTATCTGCAGCACCTTCGATGCCATGATGTACTAAAATAGAAAGTATTTTCTTTTGCCAAAGTACGAAACCTTGAAACCATAAAAAAATCAATGTTAATTGAATTAGTGTTTCAAGGTTTTGAAGCCATTTTGTTTTGAAAATGGAATTTAAAACAATTTAAAAGCAAAAAGAGATTTTTTTCACAAACTTGTTTATCCTTATGAATTTTGTTGGTGATCAAATAGAAAATGCAAATAAATCTATATGTAACACTCGAACCCCCACCATGATGGAAGGATGCAGAGAACGGATGTGACACAAAAGAGACTGACATGACATAGCAGATACAAATACATATACATACAAACATAAGTAAGAAGCAATAATAAAAAAGGTATTAATTATCCAAAAGTTTATCAAATCTGAATATCCAATTACAAGTCCACATGATATAACCAAGACCGAAGAAATGAACACAGTCTAATTCGAAAACCAAATTCAAAATAATGCTGCGGTTACAAAGTTATGAATACATAAACATAATCGGTATCTGAACATAAAACTAAAGTCAAAACAACATATGAAATCAAATATGTAAAATGGATGCCAGATGATGACTGATGCTGACATGAGTGTACATATCCTCGCTACTCCACCTGACTGTATGAACTTAGCAATTTCATCCCAACAGGGTTCAAAACATAAAAACAAAAAGTAAAAGCCACAAGGGTCAGACTATTAATGTCTGGTTAGTAAGCCGATGCCCAACATACACACACAGGATGCGTCTTATATTAACAGTTTAAGATGACACGCAATGCAAGCTACCTGCCTAACAAACATGGTTTCCAAAGCGTGAGCAAAAAAGTTGATAAATAATCCAAGTTATCCATATTTTAACCCCCTTTAAATGATCTAGGATAAATGATTACGGTTTATTGCAATTACCATCTGAAATTAACTTTAATAGTTATCAAATTATTTTGAAGGGTTGTCCGACACTGAACTGTTAATTCGGCATGGAGCTCAGTACACAATTCAGACAGAGGACACTTGAAGCCTTACCGAATTGTAGTTCGGTAGTGAGCTCGGCAGTGAATTTGGAGAGAATAGTTCTCATGGATTCCTACAACTATACCGAATTATTGTTCGGTAGCTAGTTCGGTTGTTAATTTGGAAAGAAAGTGTTTTTAGTCTCAAAGTCTCACCGAATTGTAATTCGGTACTTAGCTCGGTAAAGAGTTCGGACAGAAAGCCAAAACTATCTCCTAAAGTTACACATGATTGTAATTCGGTAGCTGATTCGGTAACCAGTTCGAACAGAATATGTTGTTACTAGTCTCGAGGCTCACTGAATTGTAATTCGATATCAATAAAAGAAACACTATCATACCCAATAAAACTTAGGGTTATTTCCAAAAACACCCCATTTTTTCAAACGTTTCACTTTGAACACCCGGTTTTGAAAGTTTTGGAAAACCACCCCCAAAATCAAAACTACTAGTGGTTTTTGGTATTTTTGTGAGTGGTTTTGGTGTTGTATGAGTGGTTTTGAAATTCTATATGTTTAATTTAGAGATTCGGAAATTTTCTAAAATCAAAATTACTCATACAATACCAAAACCACTCACAAAATTACCAAAAACCACTAGTGGTTTTGATTTTGGGGGTGGTTTTCCAAAACTTTCAAAACCGGGTGTTCAAAGTGAAATGTTTGAAAAAATGGAGTGTTTTTGGAAATAACCCATAAAACTTAATCAATAGAACCTACCAGAAGAGAAGCCCTAAAGAAAGTGGGGTTCTTGGTTCTCGTCAGAAAAAGACCCCATCAGAAGTCACAGAGTTAATTATTGATTTTTTAATCAATACAATTTGGTCAATTGTGATATTTATTACTTCATTCGTTTTGTTTTAGTTGCAACATTTCTCCACGGCACGTTATCCAATACTTAACTTTAGCGTAAATATCTTTAATTATATACAACTAAAAATTATGATAGTTATATATTTAAAAAATAGATATTAAGACAAATAAAATAAGATCCGCCCGACTATATTTTTCTTTATACATAATAAATAACATATAAAATAAGATTGATGGATGAACAGTGTTTACTATTCTAATGTTGCAAATATTTTGATACGAAGGAAATATTAGATAAAGTTAATAACTATGTAGTAGCAGTAGTAGCTATCTAGTCCATGCCTCTTAGGACATATTTATTAAATATATATATGTATATATATAAAATACAAATAAAAATAACTAAAGTAGTTCGGAAAAAAAAAATATTGAAAATGGTAAAGGGGACATCTCAAAAGACGTCTATAAATATTTTAGTTTTTTTTTTTTTTTTTTAAAAAAAAAATTGAGTTACTTAAAAGATCCAACTTAATAAAAGTTAAATTTTAAAAAAAAAATTTTAAAAAATAAACTAAGTGTATGTTTGGAAAAGATTTTTAATTAGATTTTAAATTAGCGTTTAAATTATTTAATAGCATTCGAATTCTTTTAAGTGTCTGGCTTTCAATTATACAACCGCGTTTAGAGTTTCAGTTAAATTTTATAACAGCATTTGAAAATATTATTTAAATTAACGTTTTCATAAAACACTATTTTAAAAATAATTCATAACCCTTACCATTCCAACATTCTCTTTCCACTAGTATTTTTATGAACGACTTGTTTTCTTTGCAATTTTTTTTTTATTCTACCAATATTATTTCCATTGATTTTCATTGTTTCGATAAGTTCAACATCAATTTTCTCATTCTTTCATCTCTATAGATTCGTTAAAAAAAAATTATTCAATCTCACCATGTATATTTTTTATTTGTCTCAGATACTGTAATATTACAAGGCGAACTAGAATTAGAACTACAAGAAATTTTATTACATTGTGTTTTACAGATATTTTTATTATTTTAATCTTTTAATCGATTTAATATTTTTGTATTTGTATCTATTTAATAGTTAAATTTTTATGGATTGATTACTGATTAGAATGATTTTTAACCAAAACATTAATGGTGGTATATATTTTTTCAAAAAGAAATAAATTATATTGCATCTTTATTATAAATTAGTATCATATTATGGAATATTAGGAAATAAATTAATAGTGTATTTTCTCTTAAATATGATTTTTTTTTTTTACATTAATTGTCATATTATGAATAATAATAATATTGTTATTATTAAATATCAAAATTTATTTATTTATTTATTTTTATAATTTTTTTATATAATATTCTTTTAATAATTTTATATTTTAACATCTAATTTAAAAGTTATACGTAATATCAAACACCGTAATAATTAACCTAATAGTTAATTTAGAAGTTAATGTAAATATTGACCAACCATTCGAATCATCTTCTATAATTTAAGTTATTTTCAACTTCTTATTCTTTTACTATGTAATGGTCTCTTCAATAACATAATATGTTTAGGATAAAATATTAATTTTTATTAGTCTTCGTCATACCCACTATTTTTAAATTGCTTTTTTCCACTCTATCTACTCTCAAATTTTAGAGGTCCTCATTTTTTTTCTTTTTCAACTTCGTCCTCAAGATAAAATCTCATTCAATATTTATCAACTAAAAAATAGAATCCCGCTAAAATAATCACATTCTTTAAAAGATAAGTTACTTTTTTCCGATGAAAGAACTCTTATTATAGAATTTATTAAATATAATTTTTAAATTTTATTTTATTTTTAATTAAAAATAAAAATATAATAAATTAAATTAAAAAATAATTTTTTTATAATTAAATAATATATATATTTTTAAAGAGCTCCACGGTATATGTCGTAGAAAAACATAAAAATATAAGATATTAAAATGTAAAAATATTTTGCTAATAAAAATAAAATATCACGAGATTATAAATTTAAAAATATTTTACGAAAAAAAAAAAACAAATCTTTCTTCTTACTTTCTCATTGGGTTTCTCTCCCCACTGATTTCTCCAAACCTTTCTTAATATTTCATTGACTTTTCTCTCCCCCTAATATTCCAAGCCTTTACGATTTGAACAAATTACTTGAGCAGTTCGTTCACTATGACACTGACGGGAGCTTCAATTATTAATACTTGAATTGTTCCATTGACAATTCCAAAGTAAATAGCTGTCCTAGATGATGTCGTGTCGAGAAACGATTGTATATGCACTTGACATCATTGATAAATTGTAAAATCAGTTTAAATAAATTTGAATTGTAAAAAATATGCACTTGACAACATTGATATTGATATTGATATTATTATGTCCATAGCTTCATAGTACTATTGCTTCAAATAAATTTGAATCGTTTTTTGGGGAATCGAGTCAGCTTCATAAATTGTAAAATCAGTTTAAATCGGATCAATGTGACTATTAATATAGGAAAATTAAAAAAATTAAATCAAATAAATTTAATAAAAAAATTTTAAAAATAAAAATATATATACTATATATTTTATATAATCATAACTCATAATTATATATAATTTTAATTATAACAATTAGTTATTAATTTATTATTAATATTTTTTAGTTTCGTGAATAAAAATAATTATTTTATATATTAAATTCACGATGTTTAAAAAAGATATGATAAAAATATTTTTTAAACCCATTTAATAAGACCGATTTTTACTTTCAAAAAAATATAAAATTTATGTTTAATTTTAAAATTGCTGAATTCATATTTATTAAAAATATTAAAAATAGAGTTAATTGCACTCATACCTCCTAAACAATGGTATATTACATACAAATGAATATTTTGGTATTAATATACACTTACACTCCCTTACCCAATAATAAAACCTTGTTTAATTAATAAACTTATCAATTTAGCAATGAAATTTGCAATTCTTAATACATCTGTATGATGTAATGTTCCTTTAAAATTCATTTTACCATATATTTTCATACATTTTTATGGATAGAATGGTGTAATTGTATATTAATATCAAAATTGTTTATATATGTGTAATTTGTCATCGTTTAGGGGATGTGAGTGTAATTAACTCTTAAAAATATTTATAAAATTGATTAAATATTCAAAATTAAAAAAATCAAACCGGACTGAATCGAAAATAATCGAATTAATTCAGATCGATTTTGTATTTGTAGTCAGATATGATCAATCTTGTCATTGAAAATTTGATTTTATCAGACCAGTTCGATTTTGTCGGGCTTATTTAATTTTGCCCTAAACCAGTTCAAATCGATTTATGCACACCCTATTTCAAATATATAAAATAGTTAATTAAAATCATACCCCTGAACGATGGTAAATTACACAGAAATGAACATTTTGGTATTAATACACACTCACACCCCCTTAGCCAATCATAAAACCTTGTTTAATTAATAAATTTATCAATATAATAATGAAATTTGCAATTCAGAATACATCTATATGATATAATGTTCGTTTAAAGTTAATTTTACCTTGTATTTTTACTAATTTTTATGGATAGAAGGAGTGTGATTGTATATTAATATCAAAATGTTCATATAAGTGTATTTGTCATTGTTCAGGGGGCGTGAGTGCAATTCAATATATATATATATATATATTTTATAGATCCATCTGATTTATTGAGATATTTGAAGGACAAATCCTTTCGATAATAGTTAATTAAAATTGGAAGTGAACTGATAAATATGCATATATAATTTAAAAACGTCTTCCATTGAAATAACATGAATATTGTTAAAATGTATACGCGTGTAATAACCTAAGATCATCTCTAACTCATACTCTGTCTCAACATGAATATTAATAAGGCATACTCTATCACTTTATCCTAATTTTCATTCAACCCTACCCATACCCTATCTTCATTTTAGGGTCAAATTGTGATTATTTTAATTTTTGTGACTAAATTTTAAATTAATTATTAATATTGAAAAATTAATAATTGTAGATGATATATTAATAAATATAAATTAAATTAATAATATTATTAAAATATAATAAATAAATAATTAATTAAATGAATAATATTATTAACATAAATAAATAATTTGTTTTTTATATTAATTAATATATAAATTTGAATTAAAATAACACAAGACACAAAAGTCGAAATATAATTTTAATAACACGATAAATAACGATTACATTTTCATAAGTAAATTAAATATTAAAAATAGATAAGATAAGTATAATTTCAAAGATTATATGTATTTTTTTAATGGTGGTTTTAATTTATGTATGAGTTCATTTATGGTGTTTTAAATTTATGTACAAGTTATTTTATGTATGTTTTAATTTATGATTTTACATAGTTATTTTATTATTATTTAGTGTTATTATTTTAATTTTTACATTGAATTATTATTATCATTAAAAATAATTAATTTAAATATTTAAAAATTTAAAAATTTTATATTTTAAATTTAAATATTTTAAAATTTTAATATTTCAAATGTCATATAATTAATGTTACTTTATAATTAATACTTTATAGCTATTATAACTATCATCAAATATATGGTTAAAAGGATCCAAATGTTAATTTTAATTTGTAAAATTGTAAATAGATCCAATAGAGTGTGGAGGAAAGTGGAACACTACTAATAGTGAATGACTTGTGTGCAAGCACGCTATATATTCTTGAAATCATAAAGGGAGTATGTGGGTTGGATTTAATTTTGTAATTTTTCTTCCCCATATATGAGATAGGGTGGAAGGGTTGGAGCTGACCTAAGGTAATATGATAACAATGCTTTTTCAGTTTAGTTTTAATTTTAAAAACAAAATTTAAGTGGAAAAGTAAAAAGTAAAAAAGAAAAATCATGATTTTTTATATTTTTTAAATTTATTCTTATTTTGTATAATAATGAAATAATCTTTATTGCCTTATAATTTTTAATATATAATTGATTTATTAAAAATATTTAAATAATTTTTCTAGTGTTATATTTAAAATATTATTTTAATTATAAAAAGTAATATCATTACACTTTGATCAAGTATACCATTAAATTATTTTATGATCAAATTTTACATAATTACTTAATTTTATTCTATTTAATTATTTTTTAATTTTTTTTAAAAATCAAAATACCCCTAATGATATTATTATTTGAGGATTAAATTGAATAAAAATGCAAAATTTATAGTTAAATTGAAAAAAACAATAGTTCAATAGTAAAAATAGTTTCATACATATTCTAATGGTCCGTGGAAAAATAATTTATTTAAATAAAATTAAATAGTTTAGTGACAAATTATAGTGACAGTTTGGAGACGAATTGAAAAAAGTGCATAAATCACCTAGTTATAGTAAATTGTATAAATATTTTGTTTCAAAATTATTCCACACCAACATTTTATTTTAAAAATATTTATCAAATTATCCCTAATTTCTATTTACTATCTGATGTTGATGGAATTTATATTAAAAGTATTTTATATAGTAAAATTTATTTATTTGTATTTTTATTAAACTTTTATTATTTAACTACTGATCATTTAAAAATCTATTATTAAACTAATCAAGCCAATTTGGTATTTAATAAATTTACGAAATGCTTATACTCTATGAAAAAAATATATTATTATTATTATATTAATATTACAAAAGAAATAAAAATTCTACTATTTCTTTGACTTTTCTATCCCACTAATTTCTTCAAACCCTTCTTACTATCTCATTGAATTTCCTCTACCCCTAATTTCTTCAAACCCTTAACAAAATAAATGTGAACAAATTACTTGAGCCGTTCGTTCACTGGGACATTGACGGGGGCTTCAATAATTAATACTACTTGAATTGTACCGTTTGACAATTCCAATGTAAATAACTGTCCTAGATACATGTCGTGTCGAGAAACGATTGAATATGCACTTGACGACAACATTGGTATCATTATGTCCATAACTTCATAGTACTAAATTAGGTGTGCCCACTAAAACCGAATCCCAATCAAATTGGGCAATCGAATATGTAAATTTGAATCGGATTTTTTCGACGGTGGGATTGAGTGGTTTCATAAATTGTAAAATCGGTTTAAATCTGATCAATTTAATTATTAATATTAAAAAATTAAATGGAATAAATTTATTAAAAAAATTAAAATGTAATATATATTTTTATATAATATAATACATTATCATATATAATTTTAATTATAATAATTAGTTATTAATTTATTATTAATATTTTTAGTTATGTTAATAAAAATAATTAATTTTTTAATAAAATCATAAAAAATATATTTGAAATGTTTAAAAAAATATAATAAAAATATTTTTTGAACCAATTCAATATGAAGGATATTTACTTTCAAATAATATAAAATTTATATTTAATTTTTAAAAATAGTTAAATTTATATTTATTAATAATATTTAAAATATTTATAAATTAATTAAAATTTAAAATAAAAATTAAATTGGACCGACCCGAAAATAATCGAATCTGATTTTTATATTTGCAGTGGGATTCGGATCGATTTTATAATTTAACGTTACTTTACATTCTACTTCAAATACACAAGAAATTATTATGTAGATCCTGTTTGATTGAGTGAGATATTTGAAGGATAAATCTTTTTAATAATGGTTAATTAAAATTGGAATTGAATTGATAAGTATATGTATATAATTTAGAAATGTCTCCCACTGAAATAACATGAATATTTAAAATGCATACGCATGTAATGGTGTAAGGCGATATGATAACCATGTATTTTCAGTTTGGTTTTATTTCAAAGAGAAAGTTTTAACAGAGAAATAAAAAGTAAAAGAAAAAAGAAATTAAAAAAATCATGATTTTTTCTATTTTTTAAATTTATTCTTATTTTCTATAAATAATGAAATAATCTTCATTGCATTATAATTTTTAATATATGATTGATTTATTAAAAATATTTAAATATTTTTTTGTGTTATATTTAAATATTATTTTAATTATAAAAAATAATCATTAAACTTTAATCAAGTATACCATTAAATTATTTATCAAATTGTACAGCATTACTTAATTTTATTTTATTTAATTATTAATTTACATTTTTTCTTAAATAAAAATAGCCCTAATGATATTAATATTAGAGGATTATATTGAGTAAAAATGCAAAGTTTATAGTTGAATGGAACAAAAACAATAGTTCAATAGTAAAAATAGTTTTTTTTTTTCCTTGTCATCTATGTTCCGTTAAAAAAAAATTTATTTATATAAAATTAAATAATTTAATGACCAAATTATAGCGTTAAATAGTTTGGAGACCAAATTGATAAAAGTGTATAAATTGCCTAGTTTTAATAGGATATATAAAAAATATTTTGTTTCAAAATTATTCTACACCAACATTATATTTTAAAAATATTTATCAAACTATCCCTAATTTATATTTATTACCTATTTTTGATGGAATTTATATTAAAAGTATTTTATATAATAAAATTTATTTATTTCTATTTTTATTATTTAACTATTGGTAATTTAAAAATCCATTATTATACTAATCGAGTCAATGGAATAGTTGCCATTTAGTAGTTAACAAAATGCTTATATCCTAGAGAAAAAAAATGACATTATTATTATTATTATTATTATTATTATTATTATTATTATTATTATTATTATTATTATTATTATTATTATTATTATTATTATTACAAATGGAATAAAAATTCTACTTTTTCTTATAGTATTTCTGTGACTAGCATATCCCAAAAACAAATCCATAAAAAACAAAAGAATCCTTTATCTTATTTTTTTTAAAAAAAAATACAAATCAATCCTTATAAATATTTAAAAATACTCATGTGTCCGAAAATATCATAAGAGTAGTGAGATTCCAATAAGTTAATTGCACTCATACCCCTTTAATGATATTAATTTACACACAAATAAATATTTTTTATTAATACACATTAACACTATCTCACCCAATAATAAAATTTTATTTAATTAATAAATTCATCACTATAACAATAAAATTTTCAATTCTGAATACATCTTTGTAATATTCATTTAAAGTTAATTTTATTTTATATTTTTATTAATTTTTATAGATAAAAAGAATATAATTATATATTAATATATCAAAAAATATATATATATATATATATATATTTTTTGGTAGTAATTTATCATCCTTAACGAGTGTTAATGCAATTACCTCTATTCAAATCCCTCTCAACCATAATAAATGCATGTCAACACATCAGTAGTGCGCATCAACAATTTTACTTATTCATGATGACCAACTGACTCCTCTATAAATAATGTGGTATCCCATCAAACCTAAGAAATATCGAAAAGAATAATAAGTCATCATGAAAACAATTGATATTCTCTCAGCTCTTATTTTAATATCATTGACTACTTTTTTAGCCGCTGCATATGATCCAAGTCCTCTACAAGATTTCTGTGTCGCAGTGAATAATGCAACCAATGGACGTAAGTATATCTAACTTATTATCCTCACTATTATTATTATTATTACAGTTTATTTTTATTTTTAAATTTCCTAATTAGCACATTCATCATTCAAAATTATGCTGTGTTTGATAATATAATATTTAATATTTTATCATAATTTACAGTATTTGTGAACGGGAAATTTTGCAAAGATCCAAACCTAGTAACCGCCAATGACTTCTTTTACCAAGGACTCAACAATTCCAAACCCACAAGTCCACCTTTCGGTTACACCGAAACAACGGTAGACGTAGACAAACTTCCAGGACTCAACACTATGGGAATATCGATTGCACAGGGACTCTTCGCTCCAAATGGTGGATTGAAAGGACCTCACGTGCACCCACGTGCTTCGGAAGTCTTTACCGTTCTGGAGGGGTCTCTATTTGCTGGTTTTGTGTCATCAAATGGTACTTTCTATGGTAAAATGTTGAAGGCAGGAGATGTGTTTGTTTTTCCAATGGGTCTAATTCACTTCCAGTACAATAATGGATCAACTCCTGCTATTGGGTTAGGAGCTTTGAATAGTCAAAATGGTGGGCTTGTCACAGTTGCTAATTCTGTGTTTGGTGCCAATCCACCCATTAATGCTAATTTTCTCGCTGGAGCGTTTCAACTTAATCTGTCTACAGTCAAAGAACTTCAAGCTAAAAGTTGGCCTTCTAACTAAAAATGTGTGCACACACTCTCTTGGTTGCTTTTACTATAAGTAACTTTTGTTTGTGTTTCAATAAAAATATCGAAATTTCGTTTGTAACTCTTTTACGTGTAACGTAACTTCTGTTTGTATTTCAATAAAAATATCGAAATTTCGTTTGTAACTCTTTTACGTGTAGAATAAAGGATGGTTCCCATCAACTTAAACGAAAGAAATTATCTATCTTTTTTTTTTTATTATTATTTATAATATAAATATAATTTCAATTGTTTATTTCTTTTATATTCACATAATAATTCAAATAATAATAAAATATAAATTGACAGAGTAATAAAATAAATATTTTCAAGTAAATACAAAATTATTTTAATTATTTAAAATTAAATAGTGGTGATAAAGTATGTAATGAGGAACTGACTATTACTTAGGGAACAACTTATCCATTCCAGCAATGTTTTGCAGTTAATATTTTTGGAAAGTCTCAGGGAACAACTTATCCATTCCAGCAATGTTTTGCGGTTAATATTTTTGGAAAGTCTAGCCAAGTTGAACTCCCAGAATGTTCAAGTTATTATTATGCAGAGAAAGATTATTAGAGTTTCTTAAGATTGTTAGCCACATGGTAAAATCCTAGTATAGATTGTTAGTTTGTTAGTAATTGATGGTCAAGATCTCTGCAGTTCTTCTATATAAAGAATTAGCAGCTTTATATTTAAATTAGTTATTCAACAGATAATAAAAGAAGCAGACCTTTTTGTTCTCAACTTTTCTTTAAGCTTTAACGGCGTTTTCTCTTTGAGGACTTTCATCAAATACCTTGTGTACTGTTCTTGTTCTTTGCACGATTTTGAATCTTTTCATGGTATCAAAACCATTAACTGTCTAACGACAATGGATTCTCCAAATTCAAACTTCTCTGCACACAATATGATAGACGTTGGATTAGAACAGCAAAACCTAGCAAAAATACTAAACATCCAACAAATTAGACTTGACAAAAGCAATTACTTGTACTGGAAAACACAGATTCTTTGAACAATACAAGCTCTGGATCTTGAGGGTCACATCTTCAGCGCTGAGGGACCTCCAGAATGTGAAGAACAAACACTTGTGGATACCGAAGGAAATCCAAGCACGACAAGAAAGAAGTCTTATCACTACATCAACTAGAGAAAAATATATAAGTTTCTCTAGTACCAGTGATACACTAATCAAGGCTCAATATCAAATCAAATCAAATCAGATCTAAACTTGATAGGTTGTTTAGTCAACAATCTATGGTAAATGTTATACAATTGCGTAGGAAAATAAATTCAATTAAGAAAGGATCAGGTTGCTGGTGATGATATTAAAGATAAAGATTTGTCATGAGTATCCTAAATGGAGTAGGTCATGAATATGATTATGTAGTAGCAGTAAGCTCTAATCAAAATGGTTATATTTCACTTGAAAATGCTAAATACATGTTACTTATGCATGAACAACATTTAGAAGAGTTTAATGATGCTTCTAAAATAGTCATAATAGGCTCTATTGAGCAATCACAACTAAATTGGACTAGTAGAGGCAGAAATAATGGTTTTAGAGGAAGAAGCAGTGGACGCTATAGAGGAAGAAGATAGAAAATCTATTGTTAAATTTGTACTAAGGCTGGTCATGAAGCTTGGCAGTGTTACAAGAGGTTTGATGCTCAATTTCAGAGACCTAATATTATAGATGGTGGTGTGTTTGCTTATAGGCCAAACTTTCAATCAAATCGAGGTTCCAATATGCAAAGACATGTTGCTTTTTCTGATTTGTCAAATCAAAGTTCAACTAACACATATTTTGATGATAAGAAGCAGAATGTTAGAATTTTTTTTCAGAATAATCAGGTTGAAGGACAGATTTCCAACCAAGCAGGAGCACATGCTAACTATATACGAAACTTAGCCTATATAGCTACTCCTCAAACAATTAATGATCCAGCCCAGTACATAGATAGTGTCACCATAAATCACATTACATCTCAGCTAGAGAATCTCAATATGTCAGTTCTTTATTCAGGTAAAGATAACTTATTGGTTGGAAATGGAGTTAAGCTTCACATTAGCAATATTGGAATAATGCTTACTAAATCTTTTGGTCAAACAAATAAACCTATCAGACTAAATGATGTGCTACATGTTCCTATGATAACAAAAAACCTGGTAAGTATATCAAAATTCAATAGAGATAATGATTCTTATGTTGAATTTTTTTGGTGATAAATGTGTATTTAAGGATTTGAGAACTAAAGAGGTACTATTAATAGGGAAGCTTAATGAGGCTTGTATCAGGTTCGAATGAAGAAAAACAAAGATAGAAGTGAAGTTCATCTAGCTGTTTCAGAAGATATGTACACAAATAAAACAAGGAAAGATGTAAATAGCTGGCATGCAAAACTTGGTCACTGTGGTTTAGCAATTCTGAAATTCATCTTGAATAAAATGAGTATTCAAGGTGATGTTAATAATCTGTCATTCTGTGAATCATGTCAAATGGGAAAAATTCATAGATTACCTTTCCAATCTGCAAATCAGATGGGCTCTCATCCTCTACAACACATTCATAGCGATATGTGAGGTCCAACACCTATTTTGTCTACCGTGAGCTATAAATACTGCATTGACTTCACTGACACTTATACTAGATATACATGCTATATCCAATGAAGTTAAAATCTGATGCATTCACTAAATTTGTGCAGTTTCGGATTCTTGTAGAGAAATAGTTTGACCATTCTATTAAAGCTATTCAAGCAGACATGGGAGGTGAATACAAGCCAATAGAAGACTATGCTAAAAAGATGGTATTTAAATGAGATATTCATGTCCTCGTACACATGCTCAAAATGGAATTGCAGAGAGGAAGCACAGAACAATAGTTGAAATGGGTCTAACTATGCTTGCTCATGCACATATGCCTCTAAAATTTTGGTATGAAGCTTTTCTTACTGCAGTATTTACTTTGCATATTCTGCCTACTATTTCAAGACATTTTAAATCTCCTTTTGAAATGTAGACTATCATTTTATGAAGATTTTCAGCTGTGCATGTTATCTTTATTTGAGAGATTATAACAAGCATAAGTTTAACTTTCATACATAAAAATGCTTATTTGTTGGTTAGAGTGATGTACATAAAGGCTATAAATGCTTGCATCCAAGTGGAAAAGTATGCATTTTTAGGCCTGTGGTTTTTGATGGAACTGATTTTCCCTATATTAATCTATTTTCAAAACCTACTTCTCAGACTATATGTACAAATATTATTGACCTGTTACCTCTATTAAACACACAACCAAACAGATTACAGAGTTTATCTTTTCACAATTAACCTAACCAAATCTTACCACACTTAGTCACTTCTACACTTACACCTTATTTACATCAGTTTAGTCTTTCATACACACACTCTAGTTTGTCTACACAATCCAGTAGCTGTATTCCACAAAAAATTCGATCTCTCAAGGAAATATATGATGCTACACATGCTATATCCAGTCCACTTGCCTATTCTGCAGATCTTGACACACTAAAATCTCTTAAAGATGCCATTTTGCTTCCACATTGCCTTGCTGCTATAAAGGATGAATACATGGCACTTCAAAGGAACAATACATGGACCTTGGTTTCTTTTGACCCTACCATGAGTCCAATCCAAGTTCAAAGTTGATGGATCTATCAACAAGTACAAGGCTAGATTAGCGGCTAAGGGATTTCATCAGACTCCTGGTCGAATTTATGGACACTTTTATCCCAATGATTAAATTTTCTACTATTAAAGTCATTTTCAATCTTGCTGCTTCTAAAGGTTAGGATATACATCAGGTTGATGTCAACAATGCTTTCCTAAATGGTGACCTTACAAAATTTGTGTTTATGGAGCAACCTGATTGTTTTGTTGATCATACTAGATCACTCATGTTTGCAAGCTGAATAAAGCTCTTTATGGCTTAAAACAAACTCCACGAGCTTGGTTTCAAAAGCTGAAAACTGCACTGCATTCTTGGGGTTTTGTTAATGCTATTTCTGATGCATAACTGTTTATTCAAAAATCTGGGGTTCATTACACTTATGTGTTAGTTTATGTTGATGATATCCTATTGATAGGTACTAATCCTAATACAGTTAACTAAGTCATAAAATAACTTCATAATTCTTTTGCTCTTAAAGATCTTGGTTTGATAAACTACTTTCTTGGCTTTGAGGCTTCTATCAGGGTTTACTCCGTGTTAATCTAAGTATATATCTGATTTTATTAAGAGGCCAAAAATGGATCACTGCAAGCCTTGTGCTACACCTATAACTAAAGGAACCATTCTACAAGCCATTGGTGATTTGTTTGAGGATCGTTCTCTTTATCGTAGCACGATCAGAGTTTTACAATATGCGACTTACACCAGACCTGATATATCTTGTATTGTATATTGTTTAAGTCAGTATCTAAAAGCTCATACTGTTCAACACTGGCAGGCATATAAAAGGGTGCTCAGATATCTACAGGGCACTATTTCTATAGGTTTACAGTTCACTCCTACTACCAACTTTGTTCTAGAGTTATTTGCAGATGCAGATTGGGTCGGCTGCTTAAATGATCGAAGAAGTACAACTGTTTTTTTTTGTTATGATGGGAGGTAATCTTTTGAACAAGTGCTCTAAGAAACAAACAGTAGTTGTCAGGTCTAGTACTAAGGCTGAATACATGGCTTTGGCTCTAGTAATTACTGACGTTCTATGGTTTCATTCTCAATTTCAAGAACTAAGAGCTTTGTTAATTCATTCTACAATACTATGGTGAGACAATCTTAGTGTTATTGCTTTAGCCTCTAACCCTGTTCTTCATGCTAGAACTAAACATATAGATATTGACATACATTTTATTAGAGAAAAGGTTGTTGGTAGAGTTATTGACCACATACATATTCTTACTAATTCACAATTAGCGGATATCTACACTAAGGCTCTTACTATCGCTCATTTTTGGAATTTATGCTCCTTTTTGGAATTTATGCTCTAAACTTAACTTGTTAGTCCTTACCAAGTTTAGTTTGTGGGGAAATGATAAAGTATGTAATGAGGAACTGACCATTACCTAATGAGCGCTTGTAGATGACCCACTCCAGGAGCGCTTACATTTGATCCACTCCAGCAATGCTATTTAGTTAATACTTCTAGAAAGTTCAGCCAAGTTGAGCTTTCTGAATGTTCAAGTTATTATCATGCATAGAAAGGTTGTTAGAGTTTGTTAAGATTGTTAGTCAGATGGCAAAATCCTAAAGTTTAGATTGTTAGTTTGTAAGTAATTGTGATGGTCAAGATCTTTGCAGTTCTTCTATATAAAGAATTAGCAGCTTTGTACTTAAATTAGTTATTCAAAAGATAATAAAAGAAGCAGACCTTTTTGTTCTAAGCTTTGCTTGAAGCTTTAATGGCGTTTCTCTTAGAGGACTTTCATCAAACACCTTATGTACTATTCTTGTTCTTTGCACAATCTTGAATCTTTTCATTTCTGACACAATAGTTCGATCCGGCCTAACGGAACTGGATTGACTCAAAATTTGTGAAAAGGACCAACTCCTATGTAAAGGGATCCTGCAAAAGAATAAATGAACATCCGAGCAGACCTGGAGACACCACTATGATGTCTGCCATAGACACTCTGACGCTCAAGTCAGCTCTGAGCTTTGATGAAAAGAGCAAAGAAGACCACAAAGAAATAAATAACTTTCTGCCGGATGGAAATGCCTCGTAAGGAGATTGACAAATAGGTAGAGCTCTAGGCTCGATTGACTTAGACTAATACAGCGACCAGAGTAGTTATGTAGGCACGAGAGATGATTGCACTATCATTAGCGGTTTCCGCAGAGTTTCAATAAATGAGAGTTGAGATCCCAATGAAGAGATTTGAGCTCCTATTTATAGGAGCCAGGAGGGTCGTTAGGAAAGATCTTTTTGAGATCCTGTCGGAAGGATCTCCGCAAGATCCGAAATTCCCGCAACCATAGCATCTTCGGTTAGAGGACCTTGAAAGTAGACTTGGGCCCGTGAGCCTCTCAAAACTAATGGGCTTAAAGGCCTATCTAAACCATCGGGCCGCGGTTGGGCCTTAGCCTACTAGATTTCTTAGGCCTAGCCTTTAATTCCGAACTGGGCTTGGTGATTTCTAGGCCTCTACAGATTCCCCCATTCATGTGTGAGGAAGATTTCGAGCGGATGAATGCATCAGGCAGACGAAGCGATTGAATTCCACTAGGTTACATCATCTGTCAGACACGTCACATCAGAGAAACTCTCCATTGGGAGTGTTACACGTGGAGAATCTTCTCGAGGAAGCTTTAGGCTTTTCATCTGCTCGTGCCAATAAATAGGTGTTGATCCTCTCTCATCACCATTTTGGCTTTCATTTTTCCAATTTCTCTCTCTAAAATCAAAGCTTTGAAATCCTTCTTTCGTTGGGTTTTAGTACACAAGACCATCTACCTCTACAAAATACAAGGTAAAAATCTCCTGTCCCTTTCCATTACCTTGCTATGGGTGACGGTGAGAAGTCGAATGGACTATCGATTATGATTTGAAGTTCTATATTATGATTTTGAGGAAGACCATTGACTGATAATGAAGCTTAGATGAGATTTCCGACCGTTTGGGACCTCTTTAGGCATCTTTTGGACCAAAACTTGTATTTTCTAGTCAACCGGAGAAGTTTTCTAATTTGAATGTTAAGCCTTCCGAACAGGTATGTTAAGTGAATCAACAGAATAGGACATCCGGAGGATGATGGGCAAAGGTCCTATCGAAAATGAAGAATCCCCAACTACTTCTAGATTCGATGGAGGGTCCAATAGTCTTGATTTAAGTCCGAGAGTTATCGAGAAGTTCCGCTCAGTGTTTAAGGGCAAAGAATCACCAAAGGCGGTTCCGACTAGAATTATAGTGGATGAAGTAACCGTCTGAGAGATTGTATTTACTTATTTTTGGATCTCAGGGGATCCAGACGAAGAACTGTCCTTCCAGGATCCATCCGGAACAATTGGAGGAGATCAGGGAAGCTTATAACATCCCCGACAATGTTCAGCTTTGAGTTCCGAAAGGTTATGAAAGGATAGATTGGGTTGTTAAAGGATGGACCTGCATGTACACACTTTTACTTAGCATGGGTCTAAAGTTTCCGATTGGGGGGACGCTTTGGAAGTTTTGTAAAAGCATACGGATTGTCCAAGCTAAGTTAATCCAAAGACTATGATGATATTGCGATATTTTGATGTAATGGCTTAAAAGGAAGGCATTGTCTAGGAGGTCGTTGATCTATACGCGGCGTATTCCATACAGAAGGTCAATGGCGACCCTGGCCATGTGAACCTCTAGTGTCATTCCAATCAAACTCGCGTGTTTCTTAATTTTTCCACGTGTACAAAGGGTGGAAAGAACGTTATTTCTTTGTTTCTGGACATTGAAAAGAAGAGAAAGATAGAGACATTCCGTTTTAGTGGACTCCAGAGCCAAGTATGAGGGCAACAGATGACTTGGAATATGCATTGTTATTTTTTGGTTTCTTCTTTGGTCCGCATTCTAACTAGGTAAATTTGTTGTATGTTTTTACAGTAGAATTGGGGAAGCACAACTATCCGTGCAGATTAAATAGTGATCTCTTATAGAAAAAATGTTGTGCTTTGATCCCTAGGCCCGAGTTCTCCATCGTCTCGTCCTCATTCTTCCCTATCCGATGAAGTAGGGCCAAGCTTAAAAAATGGCCGGACAAGTCTCTCGGAAGAAGAAGGATAAGAAACCTTTTAGGGGGTTGAGGCCCTAAAATTCATGATGGGTCAATGTCCGAGTAAGGGCGTTGTAATTGAAGGTTCTTCCGAGGTTGGGAAGGACAAGGAGAAGGAAAAATGGAAGGCCACAACGGCTTTGGATTGGAAGCCTAACAAAGGTAAAGGTGGCGCCTTAGATCGGATCCGAGAGGAAGATGATTCGGCTTTCCGTATGCCAAAGAAATCTTGGGTTGTTTCCCCCGACGTTCAAGTAATAGATAAGCCTTCCGAGTTGAGGCCACAAAATCTTACCATGCCAGCCGACACATCTATGTTCAAAAATCCGAAGGTGGCTCGGGAAGCTTTAAAGGGGGTGGTCCTGTAGGAGGACTAGAAATATTTGTATGAGAACAGGCTCGAGCTTGTTGCAGAATTGGCTTTGGCTCGCACAAGGTATTCATCTATACTAGATGCCTTTGTGTCGGAACATCTTTTTTGTTTTCATTCCTTACTTCTATTTTTTAGATCGTTCAAATCAGTCATGCTTTTGATCGGGAGTGGGACCGTCACTCCTCCATAATTTCTAAAGTCCACGCTGACCGAGGCTCTGTCCGAAAAGAGAGAGAAGATCTAAGGATCAAGCTAGAGACTATAACTTCCGAGCTGAGCGAGCTGAAGTTGATCGCTCAGGACAAGGAAAATAAGCTTTTCTTGGAAATGGAGAAAACGATGAAGGTGGAAGAGGAGACCTCCGTGCTGAAGGGGACCATTGAGTCCTTAAGTTCTCAAATGTTGGAAATGGAGAAGCGCTTGGAAGAGGCGAAAGAGAAAGCCAAGCGAATTGAAGCCCGGATAGAAGTTAAGGCCAAGGGTAGGGTTTACTAGAAGTTCCTAGTTGGTATATTGACCAAGGAAGTTACCGAACAGAGATATGGTTATTGGGTTCAGCTCACATAAGCTACTAGAACGACAATTTCGAGCCCTATTGAGAATAGTGTCTCGGACAATGAGGAAGAGGAGGAGGGCAATGATGATATGAGGCAGCTCCGTCCACTTCCTTCATTCCTCCACCAGAGAAGGATGGCACTGAAGCTCGTGAAGGCGGGACAGATAACGTCCTTGAAGAACTCTATGTTTAGGCTTCTATTAACGTCCTTAATGCGCTTAATGGGGTCTTATTTTGTGCCCTTGTGGAATCTTCAAGATAGTTCTTGTTTTGAGCTCATTTTTTTGTTTGTTCACTGTTTTGTGAAGTCTCTAAGCTCTTATTTCGCATTTCGGTGCGGGCACCTCGGAAAAATGAATTTTTAGGGTTAGAGCTTGATTCGGAATCTTTGTAGTACGAATATTGTATTTTGGCTTCACTACTTAACTTGGTCTTATATTCCGTTTGATATGATTGTTTTTGGGTCTTTTGCCTTTAGTTTCGTACTACTTGAGATTTCAACGCTAGGTGAAGAAGGTCCTTAATGTATTGAGGACCCTCCAATGCATAAGTCAGTAATTGATTCAAAAGGAAAATTGAAATGAAAGTGTTGAAATTAGATACTAGAGATTTTAGAAAAACTTGTGATCTTGTTTCAGGATGATGGTCCGAGCGGACTTTTAGCTTTTAACTGCAAAGCAAATGTAGGTTTAAGATGGTTCTCAACTTATTGAGGGCCCTCAGATGCTTAAGTCAGTAATTGATTTTGAAAGCAAATCAAAATTGAAATAGACTTAATCTTAAAAGTTTGGAGTTTGAGGTCGGAACTGGTTCCCCGGAATTCATGGGGAATGACTCGACTAGATTAGGAACTTCTTTAGGTGGGCTGATCCCATGCGTTTCGGATTGCTGTGTATAATTTTTCCTGAATTTGATACGCTCCTTTGCATACTACTTCCGTGACTTGGTATAGACATTCCCAGGATTCATCTAGCTTATTTGCGCTAAAGTTTTTCCTGAGTACCCAATCCCCTACAAACTACGGACTATAGACTTATTATAAGCTTTTTCAATGGTCCTCTTATAATTTTCCATTTTCATTTTAGAACTTTCTCGTAGTTTGTTGATGGTGGCTAGGTCAAAGTCTAAAAGGATCTGATTCTGATCATGGAGAGGATATTATCCGAGTCTCACATTGGAAGGAGAACCGCTTTTACCCCGAATACTAGAGAGAAGGGCGTCTGTCCAGTCGGAACTCTTGGAGTTGTTCTATAAGACCACAAGACACCGACAATTCTTGAACCCATGCACTCTTGTGCTTCCCTAGTCTTTTCTTGAGTATAGCCATTAGAGTCTTGTTACTAGCTTCAGCTTGACCATTTGCTTTTGGATACCTCGGAGTGGAGAAGTTTAGTCTGATGTTCGAAGCGATACAAAAGTCCTTGAATATTTTGGAAATGAATTGCGAACCATTATCCGTGACAATTTCATTCGGAACTCCAAATCTGCAAAGGATGTGCTTCCACAGGAAGTTCTTAACGGCTAGATCAGTGAAATTGGTGAACGCCTCTGCTTCTACCCATTTAATGTAGTAGTCAGTGACTAGGAGGATAAACCTTTCGTCTTTTTCGAGAGCATGTGGAAGAGGTCCAATAATGTCCATCCCCCACTCAGAGAATGGCCATAGGGATGAAATTCATGGATGTATTTTCCGTGCCTTTGGCAGTTTTCACAATTTTTTGGTAACTCTTTGGCGTCTGACTTAAATAGTAACTAGCTCGGAAGCACCTGAAGGCTAGGCTTCTTCCCCCGGAACGATTCTAAGCTTAACCACTGTGAAGCTCTTGGAGGACTCGCTCTGCATTAACTTCATTAGGACACGACTGATAAGGGCCACTAAGGGATCTTCTCTAAAGTACTCCTTCAATTACTATGAATCTGGCTGCTGATATCTGTATTTTCTAAGCTTCAGCTTTATTTTGGGGTAGTGTTCCATTCTGAATAAATTCGAGGATTGGCTTAACCCAACTTTCTTATTGATTGCTAACTGGAAGAATTTTAGATCCCAGTGGATCTTTTGATATAGCGGATGTTTCAATATGTCCATGGAAAACGTATCTTGTGCCAGGGTTCTTGACTGCCGAACCGTAAGGGGTTAGGGCGTCCGCACGACTTTCTCCCCCTTGGAATTTGTTCAAACGTTATAAAAGAAAATGATTGTTTGAGAGTTTGAACCAATTCCAGGAAGGCTTTCATCCTATCGTCTTTAGCCTGATAAGCTCTAGTTATTTGACTCATGACCAATTGTGAATCGCATTTAACAAATAGATTTTGAACGTGTAGGCTTTGGGCATATTTCAATCTGAAAATTAATGCTTCATACTCTACTTCATTGTTCGTAACTTGAAAATCACAATGCAGAAAATATTCTTACAATTGTCTATTCGGAGATATTAAGACTATCGTTGCACCGCCTCCTTGAAAATTACTTGCTCCATCGACTTCCAAAATCATTAGTTGGAAATATTTTTGCAATAAGGATGTTTTGAGGTGAGACTGCAAAATCTGCCATAAAGTATGCCAGTGCTTGGAATTTTACGGTAGTGCAGGGTTTGAAGCCGATGTAAAATTGACTTAATTCTACTGCCCATTTCATCATCCGACCAAATACTTCGACTTTGTGCTAGATGATCCTGACTAGATAGGATGATATGACAGTTATTGGATGGACTTAGAAGTAGGGTCTTAACTTTCGAGAGGCTCAAACTAGTGCTAGTATAACCTTTTCCATACTATTATACTTTGTCTCGGCATCTGTAAGGGATTTACTGGTGTAGTAAATTAATTGCTGAGCTTTTCTTTCCTCTCGGACTAAAACAACACTAACTGCTGAATCGACAACGACTAGATATATGTATAATGCTTCCTCAAGTTTTGGTTTGGCCAAAACTGGTGTCTTTAATAAGTGAAGTTGAACCTTGCGTAGGGCTTCGTCACATGATCTTGACCAATTGAAGCTCGTGCCCTTTTGAAGTAACTAGAAGAGAGGTTTGAGGTATTCGGATGACCTCGAAAGGAATCGATTAAGCGTCGCAATTCTTTCGGTTAGACGTTGGATGTCTTTTTTATTTTACAGAATTGGTATCTTTACGACACCATCCAACTGGCTTGGATTTGCCTCTATTCCTCTTTTTGTTACCATGAATCCAAGGAATTGGCCGAAGCTGACTCCAAATGAGCATTTAGCTGGATTCAACTTCATGTTGTATTTTCTTAGAATTTGGAAGGCTTCTCCCAGATGTTCTATGCACTGTTCGGCCTTTAGTGATTTTACAAGCATATTGTCCACATATACTGCCATTGTTTTGTCGATTTGGTCGGAAAACATTTGATTGACCTGACGCTGATAGGTCGCACTAGCGTTTTTTAATCCGAATTATATGACATTGTAACAATAAAATCCCTTTTTGGTTACGAAGGTTATTTTCTCTTGATCTGCTGGATCCATCTTAATCTTGTTGTACTATGAGAAGGCATTCATAAAACTTAGGAGTTTGTGACCCGTGGTTGCGTCAACCATTGTATCATTGTGAGGGAGAGAGAATAAGTCTTTCGGACAAGATTTGTTTAGATCAAAATAATCGACGCACACCCGCCATTTTCCATTTTTCTTCCTGATAACCACTATATTAGCTAACAATTCCGGGTACTTCACTTCTTGGACCATACCATTCTTTAGAAGATTTTGCACTTCATCATTGACAATTTGGTTCCTCTCGGAAGCAAATTTTCTCGTCTTTTGCTTGACGGGGTTAGCCTAAGGATCGACTCTGAGTTTGTGGGCAATAATATCTATGTCGATACCTTTCATGTCCGCGTGGGACCAGGCAACGCAATCGAGGTTAATTGTAATAAGAGTTAGAAGTTTACCTCTGAGTTCTGGGTCAAATGCTGAACCAATTTGAATCTTCCTGTCGGAATGTTCAGGGTCAATCTGAACTTCCTCTAGGGAATTTGGCACTGCAACTTCCATTCTGCCTTTGGCGGGGGCTCCATTTTGTAATTGTTATGCCACCGAGGCTTTCTTGAAGCTGGAGTGATAGCATTCCCTTGAAGCTTTTTTATCTTCCTTGATCTCCTTCATCCCCCACTTAGTAGGGAATCGAAGAGTTTGATGGTAGCTTGATGGAACAGTCTTTATCTCGTGGATCAAAGGTCTCCCATGATCAGATTGTAGGATGATTGCGTATAAACTAGGAGAAACCTGGTCACGAGATTGATACCACCTACAAAAAAAGGCAAAACTACCCCACTTATAGTTTGTTTGGATTTACCGCTAAATCTGGTGAGAGTTGTAGTGTCTCAGACGATAAGTGACTTGACTAGATGCATTTCTTTAAGAGTCGGAAGAAACATAATGTTCGTTGAGCTTCTCTTATCGACGAGAATCTGTTTTAACTTGCAGTTGAAAATTTGTAGAGTTATAACTAGCGTATCATGATGCGGATCTACAAGTTCTGCATGTCTTGGTCAGAAAATGATAGTTCATAGGTAAGAGGGGTTCTACCTGGCCGAACGAAAGCCTCGTTGATGCCGTCTAGCTCTCGAGCGTGTCTTTTGGCGAAACTTTGGGTTATTCCGCACACCACTAAGCCACCATGAATAACATTTCGTTATCCGTTTGACTTCTAGGGTTTTGTTAGGCATCTCAGTGACATTCGATTCATGATACTTTTACTAGGAATTTTCAAGAGTTAGCTTTCCTTTCTCGGACAAGAACTCACGTAGGCGTCATTTTTTCAGCAGGGAGACAACCTCAAACCGTAATTCTATGAAGTCCTTTGTTCTATGGTCGTAGTCATTATGAAATTGGAAAATTTTGTTACCTCTTTGATGTGTGTTGAGTCCGTATTTGTTCATGTAATACCCCATATTGAGATAGGGTTAAAAAAAGGAATTTAATTGCTACCATATAACCAATGTGCACATTATTTTTCGAGAGCCCATAACTTGAGAACTCCAAAGTTAAGCGTGCTTGACTTGGAGCAATCTTGGGATTGGTGACCTTTTGGGAAGTTTTCCCACAAAGCGTGTGAGTGAGGACGAAGCATGCTGGAAAGCGTAATGGTGGTCTGTGGGGCTAGTGGTCAGCCTTAAGACCTGTACAGTAAGGATGTGGCACCCTGCCACCGTGCCTCGGGTTCATCCGAGGGGCATTCATCTATTGGGGTAAAGATTTTGAAAATGATGTGTGCCAACCACAATGAGAAAGTTGTGTCCTAAGAGGGTGGGTTGTAACATCCCACATTGAGACAGGGTTAAAAAAAGGAATTGAGGTGACCTTCTAGGAAGATTTCTTATAAAGCATGCGAGTGAGGACAAAGCATGCTGGAAATCGTAATGGTGGTCTGTGAGCCTAGTGGTCAGCCTTAAAGACCAATTGTGAATGACGCGGCACCCTGCCACCGCGCCTCGGATCATCCGGGCGGGGGCAGGACGTTATAGTTCAAGCCATTTAACAGAAGACCCCATGTCTTTCATTACTGCAACTAGAGCTTTTGGCTCTATAGTTAAATCATAGGTCGGAACCTGCTGCTTTGGTTTATTCTCACCATTCCTGTCGAAAGTTTCCGATGAGACCGGATTAAGGCGAGGGTCGTGCGTTTTGTATGACTCAAACCTTCCCCTGCGAGGCTTGTTTCTGCGCTGCTCAGACTTGCCATTGGAATTATTCCTGGCCATGGCTGCCCTTGCAGGATCTTCTTCTTGCTTGATCTACCAAGTACCTATTGCTAGGGATTCTTCTAGCGTCCGAGGCTCACATTCTTTAAGCTTCTTGTAGAGATGAGAGAATGGGGGCAGGTCTTTTCGAAATGTGGTTGCAGCAATCGATTCAACGATGTTTGGAATCTTGATGTGTTCATTGGTGAAGTGAGAGACATACTCTCGAAGGCTTTTACTTTCCTTTTTTGTCACGAAAAATAAGTGATTCGTGGTTAACATGAAGTGCCTGCGGCTAGAAAACTTAACAACAAAATCATCAACAAGTTGGAAAAACGAATTGATTGAGTTATTTTGAAGATTAAGGAACTAGGTCAGGGTTGGACCGCCCAGACTACTAAAAAATATCTTGCAGGTGATAGCTTCGCGGGTCTCACTCGAAAGATTGACTAGAGATATTTCCTGGCGGTACTTGGCCACATGCTCTGCTGAATCCTAATCCCCTTGGAATTTGTGAAAGATAGGGAAAATGCTCCTCTTTGGCATTTCTATCGTAGCAATCCTGTCCACAAATGGGGAGAGGATATGGATGTCCGCAGCAAAGCATTTGATGGGTGCTGGAATACCAAAAATTATCTTATTGTCAGCCTTGAAGTTCTCAGCTTCTTTTGTCATTCCCCTTTTGATATCTTGGATCTCGGACAATAGGAGTCTATTCGCTTTAAAAGTGACCGAATCATTAGCATTGACTCCGGATGTGGTACCGTTAGTAGTCATGTTGTTCACACGTAGGGTGAGTTCCTTGTTAGCCGCCTTGGTTCTGGCGTTTTCCTCTTCAAGCTTGCGCATGTGATCCATCATAGCCTGCATTTTTTGCTCAATTGACATGGACAAGATTTAGAAAAAATTTGAATTAAGAAAGTGAAAGTGATCGGTTTTACAGTAAACTTAGCATCTACCTCACGGTGGGCGCCAAACTGTAGTGTTTCGGACACAACAGTTCAATCCGGCCTGACGAAACTGGATTGTCTCAGAATTTTTGAAAAGGACCGACTCTTATACAAAGGGATCCTTCAAAAGAATAAACAAACGTCCGAGTGGACCAGGGACACCATTGTGGTGTCTGCCGTAGGCACTATGACACTCAAGTCAGCTCTGAGTTTTGATGAAAAGAGCAAAGAAGATAACAAAGAAAGAAATAACTTCCTTTCAGATGAAAATGTCTTGAAAGGAGATTGACAGACAAGTAGAGCTCTGGGCTTGATTGACTTAGACTTATACGGCGACCGAAGTCGTTATGTAGGCACCGGAGAGTGGTCGAAGACGATTGCACTATGAGTAGCGATTTTTTGTAGTTTTAGTAAATGAGAGTTGAGAACCCAATGAAGATATTTGAGCTCGTATTTATCGGAGGCAGGAGTGTCATTAGGAAAGATCTTGTCGAGATTCTAGCGGAAGGATCTCCGAAAGATCCGGAATTCTCGCAACCCTGACTTTTTCGGTTAGAGAAGACTTGGGCTAGTGGGCCTCTCGGAACGAATGTGCTTGGAGGTCTCTCACAACCATTGGACGTAGTTTGGGCCTTAGTCTTCCGAATATCTTGAGCATAGCCTTTAATTCCGAACCAGACTTGGTGATTTCTAAGCCTCTACGTATAAGTAATACATACATATTAAGAATGATATGTAAAGATTAGTTTAGCATGTTTAGATAATTTTCAATGTAGTAATTCAAATAATAATAAAACATAAATTGACAGAGTAATAAAATAAATATTTTCAAATAAATACAAAATTATTTAAATTCTTTAAAACTAAATAGAGTCGTACATACATATTAAAAATGATATGGAAAGATTAATTTAGGATGGTTAGATAATTTCCATGTAGTGTTATATATATATATATATATATATATATATATATATAATTTTATATTTTGAAAAATAATAGTATTCACAATTTTATATTTATTAGTATTTGGAATTTTTAAGATAAAATTGGAATAATTAATTTTTATTTTTTGAATTTCTAATCATTATTATGAAAAACCAAAAATTAAAATATATTTCAAAATATCAAATCAACACACACCTAACTTTTAATAATAGAAAATTTGAAATAAAATTTTTGTTGATATTTGTAAATGATCAAATTGAAAAAAATAAAATAAAATGCTTTTATTGTTGCAGTCTCTAAAAGCTCTATTAGAGTATGTCTAATATTAAATTTTTAATTAACTGATAGATCAGTGTACCGTTTGAATTATTAAAAAATCACTTATTTAATAATTTAAAGCTGATTGAGGTGTTTGAATATCTATATAAAAAAAGATTTTTTAACGATGTGTTTTTTAAATATCCGGGTGAAAAATATTTTTATAAACACATTATTTAATAAACATTCCATGAAAATGACAAAAATAATTTTAGTTTTTGGAAGCTATTGTATTTTTTCAATGCTATTTTTTTTTTCTATTTTAAAATTTTAACTTTTATGAAAGATATTTTAAATAAAACTATTTATATTTTTGATATTATTATTAAAAGTATAAATAATAACTTTTTAAATAAAAATAATTATAATTTCTTAATTTTTATAATTTGGTTCCTTAATATTTGTATAATTGATTTCTTCATATTTTTATTTATCAGTAATAATAATTAAATTTGTTAAAAATTAAAATAAATAAAAGCTGTCCTCGATAAATGTCAACAAATTACTTGAGCAATCCGTTCACTATGACATTGACGGGAGCTTCAATGATCAATACTTGAATTCAAATCTACAAAAGCTGTCCTAGATAAATGTCGTGTCGGAACGATTGTACATGCAGTTGAAAACAACATTGATATTATTATGTCCATAACTTCATAGTACTATTGCTTCAAATTAGGTGTAGCCATAAAAACCAGATCTGAATTAAATTGGATTCATTTCATGAGTTTAGGTTGGTTTTCTTTGATAGTCTATTTAAATCAGTCAGTTCGATTATTAATATAAAACAATTTTAAAAAATAAATCAAATAAATTTATAAAAAAATATTATATACGTATATTATTCACTATCATTAACAAGTTTAACTATAACAATTAATTATCAATTTATTATTAATATTTTTTAGTAATTTAATTAAATATATTGCTTTTACAATAAACTCATGATAAATATATACGTGGGGTTTTTAAAAAAAATATAATAAAAGTATTTTTTAAACCAATTTAATGGGATAAATTCTCACTTTTAAAAAATATAAAATTTATATTTAATTTTAAAAATAGTTAAATTTATATTTAATAATATTAAAAATATTTATAAAATTAATTAAATATTTAAAATCAAATAAATCGAATCGGATAGAACTCAAAATAATCCAATTCGTACAAATCAATTTTACATTTATTGTTGAGTGGAGTCGGTTCTATAGTAAAAAATCGATTTTATCGACTGATCCACCCTTATATTAAATAAAAAAATTATTGTATATATTCAGTTTGATTTAGTGAGATATTCGAAAGATAAATTTTTCGACAAATGATTAATTAAAATTGAAACTTAATTATATTTATAATTAATTTGGAAACATCTGCCGTGGAAACAACATGAATATTGTTAAAAGTATATACGCCTATAATAGTGTAAGGTAATATGATAATCATGCTTGTTAGTTTGGTTTCAATTTTAAATACAACGTTTTAATAAAAAAGTAAAAAGTTAAAACAGAAAACATGATTTATTTTTTAAATTTATTCTTATTTTGTGTAAATAGTGAAATAACCTTCATTGCATTATAATTTTTAATTTATAATTCATTTATTTTTTGAAAGGGAATATATAATTTATTTGTTAAAAATATTTAAATAATTTTTCTAATATTATATTTAAAAATATTATTTTAATTATAAAAAATAATATCTTTATACTTTGATACCTGAACTAAGGGGGCGGCCCTAGCTCCTTAAAATGTTATTAAATAGTGTTGAGAGTACCGATAAACCTTGAAATTAAATACTCCCTCCGTCCCACTAATGTTGCAATATTTATTTTTTTACATTTGTCAATACATAATTTTAACGGTAAATATCTTTGATTATATACGAGTAAAAATTATTGTAATTTTATATTTAAAAAATAGACATTAAAACGAATAAAACAAAATTTTACTTGACTATATTTTTTCTTATGTATAAGTCACAACATGTGAAATAAGATTGGTTGATAAATAGTGTGCAAAACTCTAATGTCCCAAGTAATTGGGGACGGAGCTAGTATTAGTAGTTTTGTCATCTTCTTACTCTTTGAGAAGGTCTCGAGTTCTAATTTAACTTCGGATTTATTTATTTTTTTTATTTTTAGATTTTTAATTTCTTTTTCCTTTCTAACATTTGTTTATTTTTGAATTATTAGTTTTTCTTATTATTTTGAATTTGAAAATACAAATAATATTAAATATTTTATATTTATATTTAAATTATAAAATTTTCTTGTTATTTTAAATTGAAATTCATTTAAAATTTATAAAACACTGAATAAATCTATATTTTTTTTATATAATTTATAATATATATTTTAACTATAAAATTTATAAATAAATAAACATAACCATCCTTCACTAATTATCTATATTATTAAATTTATTATAATTATAATAAAAATATTGCTAATAAATAAATTATCTAATAATTTTTAATAAGAAGATAATCAATTTAAATTACAAATATACTATATTTTTATAATCATTATAATATTAAAATAAATTTAAATTATAAAGTAAATTTAATAAATTAATTTTCAATGGTATAATAGATTTAAAAAATATAAATATTTTAAAAATTAATTTAATAATATAAATATATATATTAAAATTTATTAAAATATATTATACTGTACCGGGACTGCCCTGCACCTCGTAAATTATTATTAATATTTAAAAATTAAATTGAATTAAAAAAATCCTTCATTTTAATTATCTTTAAAAGAAAATTAAATACAAATCAATCCTCATAAATATTTAAAATACTCTTGTGTCCAAAAAATATTCACAAGTGGTATAATATTCAAATTCATGTTAACCATAGGGTATGTGAATTAAAAATTTCTTCACAACCACATCAGCCGGAGAATTTCAGCAATTGATTTTATTTCTAATACACGTGACATATTTTATTATTCACATTTGTGGAGAGTCGAATCTATCGCCAACTCATTTAAATAAATATTATTATATTATTTTATTAAATTAATTTTATTATTTCTATTTTTTAGGTAGAGATTTAATTTAATTAAAATTTTAATAATTATAAAAATAAAAAATATATTAAACGATAATTACTGTATCACTTTTATAAATAGACGCAGTGTATTTTTAAATATTCTAACACGTCACTATTCACGCTCTCTATTTTCCACCCCTACACTTGATTGAAGATGCTCTAAACCTCATCAGTAACATACATCAACAATTTTACTTATTCATGATGAGTAACTGATTCCTCTATAAATAATGTGGTACCCCATCAAACCTAAGAAATATCGAAAAGAATAATAAGTCATCATGAAAGCAATTGTTATTCTCTCAGCTCTTATTTTAATATCATTGACTACTTTTTTAGCCTCTGCATATGATCCAAGTCCTCTACAAGATTTCTGTGTCGCAGTGGATCATGCAAATAAAGGACGTAAGTATATCTAACCTATTATCATCACTATTTATATTATTATTACATTGAAAATTTTTATTTTATTTTATTATGAGCACATTCATCCTTCAAAATTTTTTGTATTTGTGATTTGTTTGGTAATTTATATATTTTAATATTATATCATAATTTGCAGTATTTGTAAATGGGAATTTTTGCAAAGATCCCAACCTAGTAACCACCGATGACTTTTTCTCCGAAGGACTCAACATCCCCAAATCCACAAGTCCACCTTTCGGTTACACAGAAACACAGATAAACGTAGACCAAATTCCAGGCCTGAACACGATGGGAATATCAATTGCGCGTGGAGACTATGCTCCCAATGGTGGAGCCAAAGATCCTCACGTGCACCCACGTGCCTCCGAAATCTTCACAGTTCTGGAGGGGACTCTATTTGCTGGTTTTGTGTCATCAAATGGTACTTTCTACGGCAAATTGTTGAAGGCAGGAGATGTGTTTGTTTTTCCAATGGGTCTAATCCACTTCCAATACAATACTGGATCAACTCCTGCTATTGGGTTAGGAGCTTTGAATAGTCAAAATGGTGGGCTTATCACAATTGCTAATTCAGTG
Source organism: Cardiospermum halicacabum (assembly GCA_031304145.1). Classification (NCBI taxonomy): domain Eukaryota; kingdom Viridiplantae; phylum Streptophyta; class Magnoliopsida; order Sapindales; family Sapindaceae; genus Cardiospermum; species Cardiospermum halicacabum. Next base: position 40,050,821 of record CM062389.1, on the reverse strand, counting down.
TTTGGTGCCAATCCACCTATTAATTTAGATTTTTTTGCTAGAGCGTTTCAAATTGATGTGTCCAGTAGTCAAAGAGCTTCAAGCTAAACGCTGGCCTACTAACTAAAAATGTGTATATCTCTCTCTTGGTTGCTTTTACTATAGGGAACTTTTGTCTTGTGTTTCAATGAAAATATCAGAAATTTTATTTGGAACTCTTTTATGTGGTATAGAGTATGGTTCCATCAATTTAAACAAAAGAAGTTCCATCTGTTACAATTTAATTTTAATTGTTCATTTATTTTATATTCACATAATATTTTAAATAATAATAAAATATAAATCCAAAGAGTAATAAAATAAATATTTTCAAGTAAATATAAAACAATATTAATTCCTTAAAATAGAATAGAGTATTACATATATTTTAAAATTGATATGGAAAAACTAATTTAGTATGGTTGGATACTTTTTCACATATTATATTTTCTTTAATTTTTATATTTTGAAAAATGATATTTACAATTTTATATTTGTTATTATTATTTGGAATTTATAAAGTAAAATTGCAATTATTTTTTTGGAAAATTTTAATAATTATTATGGAAAACAAAAAATGTAAATATATTTTAAAATATCAATGTTAAAGGATATTAGTAATGGAGAAATGAAATTTGTAACACCCTAAAATTTGACCAGAATTTTATTTAAAATTTTGATTTGGGAATTAAGGTTAGGGTTTTGAAATTGAGAATTTGGGGTTAAAAATCTAATTTTGAAAAAGATTTTAGTAAAGATGTGAATTTTAAAAATTTTGGATTAAGTTAAAAATTTTAAAGTATATAGTGTCAGGTGAAACACATAACCTATTTTTCTGGGCCGACACAAAGAACATCAAAAATATAATCGCTTTGTTTGCCTTCTTTCCTCCATCGTTAGAGATAAAAAATCTCTAGGTTTGAAAAAAATCTCTAGGTTTGAATTGTCTTCGCCGTTTTATTCCGTCATTGTTAGGTCAGTCTCGATTTCGGCTTAATTCAATTATAAACGTTCAACAATTTGATTTTAATCATTTTTTTATATGAATGTGTTTTCTTTTCGAGACGCATTTTTGGCTCAATATTGTCTTTCGAGTTGATCTGAGATTTGATATTATCTTTGCGAGTCTATTTGGAATCTACTTGGGAGTTTCACAACCCCTTTCCGCAACCCCGTTCCGGTGAATGTATTACCCTGTTTTTGTGTATGTGTCCTTGTATGTGTTTTGGATTCAAGTCAACTTGATTAAAATATTTTATATTATAGATGATTATATTCGTATTGATATATTATTAGCATGGTTATTTGTGTATTGTGATTTTTAGTGCATCAAATTGATATATATATATATATATTATATTATGATTGATATTAATGTGTATATTGTGTTGATATTTGTGGATTGTATATATGAATTATAAATGGTTATACATAGTTATGTGTGTAAAAAAAATGAAATTTTGGAGACAAATAAAATGCTTATAGTTATCCGTATAAGAAATTCTCGTTATCTGTGCATTGGATTTGAATTGCAAGACATTTATATTTTGGAGATATATTTAGTTGTTGATATTGATATGTTATCATGTTAGCTGTGCATTAAATTGGTATGAGGATATATATATATATATATATATATTTTTTTTTTTTTGTTAGCATGTGAATTGGAATAATTTGTTGACTTATAAAATTTTAGTTGATTGTACTGTGATGATGCACAAATAATATGATTTGAATGTGATCGTGGGAAATTTATTGGTTGAGATTATTAGTTTTTGATGAATTTAATGTTGTGAATATGATTATTAGATTAAGCTGTTGAGACTTAAGTTCATTGGTCGGTTTAGAAAATGTGCATGAAGTTGTTGTGTGACTCAGTGAGTGAATTATTGGAAACTATGATGTTTATGATGTTGGGTTAAATGGAAACGTGAATTGATTTGGTTTATCTGAAAATCTTTGGTCACATAAATATTATCGCCTTGAGTATAGATTTCTGTCTATAAGGATAGTTGGCATGCCATAGGGAGTTGATAGTTATCGAGTTCTTGGAGACTTTGGCCTATGTTGATGATAAAAAAAAGGGCTTTCGGTCCATCATATGGTTGGGTTGTGGGGGCTTTGACCTTGCTTGGGTTATGGGGGCTTCGGCCTTGCCTGTGTTCTGATTCCGGTTGGGTTTCTCGTGTCCTACAGTCGTTTGGGGGTCTTACTTAAAGGCGAACTAAAAATGAATTAAACGTGTTATAATTTGATATATATGATTTGTATGACGATTGTATGCTTGTTTGATAGGTGGTGATTATTAATGTGTATAATTGATTAGTGGTTTGTGGTTTGGTTAAATATTATGTTATAATGTTGGTAAGTTATGATTTGGAAATAAATGTAAATATATCTATGGTTATGAGATAAATGAATCAATAGAATTTTGTGTTGTTTCTTCGTAATATTTTGTGATAAAAATAAGTGGTTTGTTATCTTTCATTAAAGCAGTTTTGAGTTGTCTGTTATGCTGTGTATGTAAGATCGTGTTATGAATTTTTGTGATAAAATCGTGTTATGAATTTTTCTGTGAATAAGCATGATTATGTTAAATAAAGATAATATATTTTATTAGGAAAATATGGACATAAGTTTGTGTTGATGTTGTGCTAGGTAGAGATGATTATAGTATCGTTATTAAATTAATTGAGGTGTTATGATTATTGATGGTTTGATAATATTTAAGTTAAATGAATCTGGTATATGTATCTCAGGACAAGTATTACATAGTTAATATGAAGACTTATTGTCAACCGTGTTTGATCATTGATTATTTGTGTTTTGATAATCTTGTGAGTATCCCCTAGTAGTCTCGTAAGTCTTAAACCCATTTATTTCTTTAGCCGCCTTACTAAGCAAAAGCTTAGTGTGTTAGTTTGTTTTGCTGACACGTAGGTACAATGATGCTTTGGAGCTGGGAGTCGGATCTATCGCATAGAGAGTCACATTATTTTCAAGGATTTAATTTCAGATGTTTGTATAATTTTGATTAGTGTATTATTTTTAAATATTAGCTTATATTTGAATTGGGAACTCCGCTGCATTTGATTTTGATTTGAATATGTTTTTAGAATGTTTTTATATTTTGGTAGTTGATTATCTTTTCTGACAAAATTATTGTTAGTTTTGAAATTTATTTTAGTGTCAAGAGTTGGATTTTGTTATGAGTTAAATGTGACATTTTAATTTGTTTTAAAATAATCATTCTTATTATTCTTCTGAATTTCAATCATTTTCAAAATTTAGGGTTTTGATTTGGAATCTAGGGTTTTATGTTTAAATTTGATTTGAGTCCGTCCATGATGTGGCACTTCCGGCTCGGTTCTCCTGAACCGGGTAGGGGTGTTACAAAATTCACAGAGAAGGATGGGCAGAGAAGAAAGAAATGAGATTCACAGATAAAGATGGGATTGCAGCTGTGTGTTTGTATATTGATGTACAGATTATTGATGTGGAGTTAGTTATATTAGTTGTAAATTAATATAATTAATCCCACTAATTGAAGTGGTATTGAGCTTCTGTTATTTACAATCTATTTAAAATATATGTATGCACGGTGTATTAAATAAAAAGGTCAGGCTGATGAGTTAAATATGACAATTTTCAAAGATGTTTCCTAAATTTATAAGTTGCTCAAACTTCCTTATAAGGAGTTTTCAGTTTATAAGTCGTGAGAACATGTGTTTCCTTTAATTAATTAATTATTTATTTATTTATAAAAAGTTATTTTATAAGTTACAAATCCTAACTTTTTTCTTTTTAAATGGCTTATAAGAAGTGTTGGTTAAGAGATGAAGAGATGAAGTGCATAGACTGGGCCAAGTCGACCTCAACAGCTTGTTTCGTCCGCTTTAGTATGTTGGTCACTGGTGGGCTCATCGTGTCTTTTATCAGTGTTCTCTCCTCAGCGATGTCAATTTTCTTTTTCTTAAACTTGCTCTTCTTCCCATTGTTTTTCGATCTCTCATGGTATCTTTCAAGTTATTGAAGGAAATGTCTAGAGCTCTCCTTATTGCGGCCTCCATCGATTCCCCTACAATCATTCGTTCCAGCGGCGTCTCCGCATCAAGGAACCGGTGTGTAAGTAGTAGCTTAGTGGATACCCTAGCAAAGGTCCACCGAAAGACGGATTTAGGGAAAGTGTATGACGCCTAACCATAAAATTAAAGGGTACAGCTTGGCTGGATCAATTAAGGACTTCCACTGTCTAACCTTTTCTTCGGTAGCAAGCAATCTAGCTATTCTCTGGCGAACGTGGTCGAAATCCCATTTTCTGCTGAGGTCGCTGGGGTTTGCAAAAAAGAATGAATAGAAAATAACGGGGGTTAGTGATGCGACCGAAAACCAATATTAAGTTGATTGTTATTTACCGATTAGTTTCCATTGTGGGATCAATGGCTCACTTCCGGCTGATATGTTCCCCTTTACCAAGAAATATGAGAGCTTCCAGTTCGAATCATCCCGGTAGGATAGATTCATTACGTGGCGGTTATTTTCGACCTTGCGTACGCATTATATCGGCCTCTATCTCGATCGTGGTTGCGAAGGAAGTAGCTTTTCAAGAAGTTTTGGATTGAAAGGGGTTGCAACCCTTGGACTGAACCAAGTATGTCGAGGGCCAGCAAAATTTTCCACCCACTGCGACATAATTAACTTGGGGCGATGCAATAGTCGTCTAGTACCATTTTTTCTAGACCCTTGATAAAGAACCTCACGCCAGTTTCGAGCGGTCTAAGTAAAAGAAGAGCTCACTTGGGACCAACCAGCTAGGGTGTTCAAGGTCGGCGGGCATGGCCAGTTCAACGTTGTCCGAGATATCATACCTTGTCCTCGTGAGTTGGAGTAAGGATTTAGTGAGATTCGTCCGCGAATGATAACAAAGACTAGTGCATGACCTTATGCTTTCATCTATTTGTCTAGCTTGTGCTTGAGGATATTTCAAGTCTATTACTGGAATACCTTAGCCAAACGGCCACGAGACAACAACCATTTCTGCCATCCTAAATGGTAAACGCGAGTGAGGTTCCAAACTTGCAAGTGTCACTCCTCCTATGACCAATTGTGATTCTGCATTAGCTTCGTGGTATTCTTGATCTATTGAGGTGGAGGTTGTACTTCCATTGTGGCTGCGTGTACTACACTCTCTATCGCCCGATGATTGAACTGGGAGACCTAGTATGGCTTCCTTCGATCGCAAGATACTAGAACTTGCTTGGTTTGGGTCTTCCATTTAGCACCCGAACCCAAAAGATTGGAGTTAGTATTTATACCAGAGCAAGTTGTCTAACGGTCAATATACTTCTTTTCGATCATTCACTACCACGATTGACTATAGTTGCGTATTAGAAAAGTCGCGTTGTCCTCATAGTTAGGATATTAAATCATCATGATATCGGCCGAAATATCGGCTCGTACTGGTATTAGGATAATAGTTAAATCGTTTATTTTTGGTCGAATACTATTTTTATATGTTTCTATCCTAAATAATGACTGACGAATTCCCATAACATTTTGAATAAAATCTAGATCAACCAGGAATGTTAAGGGTTTTCTAAAAAGAAAATGAGAGAAAATAGATATTATACATGGTTTCAGCAATGAACAGTAGAATGAACAGCAGAAAACATAAGGAATTGGGGATTGTGACTTTCTTCTTTGCCAATGATCCTGGAACAAGCACTAAAATAGCTAAACAAACGACAGCATTTCAAAATCCGGGGTCGGAATAAGAGGTTGACACTAGATCGACGACCTCTTGAGCTTGAGAAAGTTTGGATACGACTGCTGGAGAAAGGGTTTATATCTTTTAGAGAGAGAATGTTCCTAGTAGAGAGAAGTAGAGAGGTTTTAAACCAAACTCGGGTTATACCGACAAAATTAGTCGTGGTTAAGTTTAATGATGGCATGTGGCGTCATTCTTGGGTTTAGGTTTCCCTCCAAACAAGAAACCATACTTTTTCTTTGGGAAAGTATATTTAATGAGAGTCCGTTAGGATACCTTCGATCGCAACTTGGTCTTGTTTTGTTGCGGCCAAAATAATGCAACTCTTAATCTTATCACGATTAAGATGAGTTCAGGAGTAGAGGGGTTAACTGACGGAGCCCGCAGGCAATCATACCCTTCCAGTTACCTTATAGTTTTCAGTCTCGCCTTATTCATTTGTGGGGCCCTCGTCATGGACCGGTTGAATCTGGTTTGGAGCCACGATCTCAAGATTGAGTCATCATCAACCCTAGGGCCCATAAACTTGTGACCGAACATGGAGGGGCTGCGTATTGAGCCCATCTGTTTTGATCGAATTCTTTGGCCTTATGTCCTTCAAGAAGGTTCAGCAGGATCTATCTAGAGGTTGGTTATAAACTCCCACTGGAATTCTGAATACCTAACTAGATTTCTGTTACATTTTTATTTAGCAGAATAATCTCCTATAAAGAGGGTCTGAGTCAACAATTTGTGTCTCTACACACAGATTACTTACCACACTCCCAAAAAATAAATTTAGAAGATACATACTCACGACCGAAGAATCAGAGAGGAGGAGCCCCAATCTTAAAGCGATTCGAAACCCTACCAGAGATCGACCCAAACAATATATAACTTTAAATTTGTCTAAAAATTTCGAGATTGTTCATGTGATAACATATCTATAAAAAAATTATTGAATTTAATATAATATTACATATTAATTAATTTTTAAAAAAAAATAATATTAATCCATAAAAATACAAATAGTTACTATTTAATAATAATTCAAAAAATATTATTTGATAAAAATGATAAATAGTAACAAAAATAATATAGAACCAAATAATTTTTTTAAAAATAAAGTTAAATATTTAAAATGTGACTTTTTATTATAATTTTAAAATTGTGAATGAAAATTAAAATATATAATATTATAAATTGAGGTTTGTCGAACATTATTATTTTGTTTACTATGCCCTTCAACCATTGATAAACTAAAATGTCTAGTGGTGAAACCTCTTATTTACAATCATTTTTATTATCTCAATCCATACAGATCATCCTCAATCCATTGGGTCTTTTCTTTTCATCAAAACGTTCTCCTCCGCTCTCCTTCTCTGTCATTGTGCAGGCAGTGTTGGAATCATCTACAAATTGCTGATAGTGTGATTATATTTGACATAGACTGCAATCTCAGGTAATAGATAAATAACTGTATTAAGTATGTACGTCTGATCTTTTGATAGGTGTAGAGCTAAGTTGATTGTAAACACAAGCAAAGTCTTATAGGATTGGGTGGAAGAGAGAGGTACCATTCCTTAAATTTGAAAAGGTGAGTGTATCACTCCCTTCATGGATTTCATACCACAATTAAAGTCTTACTCCCAAATTCATCACATGTTATGCAACATGCATTGTGGCCAAGGAGATTTGAATGATTTTGAGTAATTCACACCACTTCAACGATTTCATCTGTAGTCTTTTCGGAAACGCCAAACCCAAGATTGGAATCGGGAATACAGTTTTACATTTAATTAATTTTATAATGACGAAACAAATTTAGTACATATTTGGTCTTGTTGTTACATCAGAATTCAAAATTCTAAAACTAACTCCCACAGACATTCTCCTATCCTCCTCCTTATTTTTTATAGCCTTCTGCATTCATTGGTTGATTGTTGTATTTTCTAGTTCTCTTATCTTTTTTTTTTTTCATTTACTTTAACCGCCAACTGAGATTTTTGTTTGGCTTCTCTTTCTTTCTTTCTTCTTTTTTTTTTTTTAATAATCATTTGCCATGGTTGGGTTCGAGCCTGTATGCGGGTGAGTCTTGACCTTTTTTTCAACTTGACCGTTTGACTTTTGGTCCGAATCACATTAAAGTATTTGTAATTAATATTAGGATTTGATAAAATTAATATTCAATATACTAGTCTTTATTTCGAAGTTAAGAAAGATTTGAAAACTCTTTTGGATGTGAAAGATTTGAAAACTCTTTTGGAAGTATTATGTTTGACTAGAAATTGTATTTTGACTTATTAGAATTGCAATTGGGAAAGAATCATTTTTCCTCTTTTTAAAAATTCTAGTAATAATATGTTTTCAAGTTTATTATGATTTACTTAGTGAATAAGTCATTGTTCACTATAAATATGATGGTGTAGTCTTCAATTGTAGAGACAAATTGAGAGATCCTAAGTGTCTTATGAGTTTCTTTCTGGTGAGCTTGAGATGAGGTTATTAGGATTGTGACGAAAATTCAGGTATATTCCGGTATCCAGAATTGGTTGGTAATTTGGAAAAGACTCGAAGACTGTTTTGGAAGTATCATATTTGATTAGAAATAGTATTTCCTAAAGTGGATTTTAATTAGGAAAGAGATCCTTGGGAATCCTAAATAGGAAAAGGTTTTCTTAATGGTTTAGGATTACTTTGTGACTAAGTAATCTAATTCTATAAATATGATGTTTATATCTATTATTAGATATCCTGAGAGAATAATATAGATCTAGTTGGTTAGGTTTGGGAGGTGTTCCATGGGGGCCTCGAAACCATGGAGATCTTGAGTTGTAGGATCGAGTCTTATTATCCTGTGAGAACCATATTGGGAGAACTTATGTGTGAGACTGTAACCAATGTAATTGGATTGGGGAGTGAGAGAGTGATATTTTGGTTGTAGCTGTTACTTTATTGTTACATAGTGAATTAGTCTCTCGTCGTCTTGACAGCCGTGGTTTTTTTCTCGTTTTGGGTTTCCACGGAAAAACCTTGTGTTTTATTTCTATCTCTATTTCTTGTCTTGTGTATATTGTTTTACTTTGTGGTTACCAATACCCGTCTCCAATGCAATGGATCATCGATTTGTTCAACAAGTGGTATAAGAGCTAGGCGTGTTTTCCTAACAGAGGCTTGTAATTGAGTTTGGGTTAGAGAGTGCTTTCTGGTTGTAGCTGTAATATCTTTTTGCTACATACCGAAAATCTCTATCCGTCCTAATGTTCGTGGTTTTTTTTTTTCGTTTTAGATTTCCACGTAATTCTGGTGCGTTAATATTTTATTTTATTGTATTTTATTTTGTTTACTAATTATTGATCGAAATAAATTCCGTTATGACGAACCTGATTTTCCTAATAATTATATCTTGGTTGGCCTATTGTTTTAATTCCCTAATCCGATTTTAGGCTTGGATAGCATTGCTCAATTGATTGGGCTTCTCAATTTTGCTAATTACATTCTCGGATTGGTAGCATTGCTCAATTGATTGGGCTTCTCAATTTTGCTAATTACATAATTATATGCATTGAGATTCGATTTGATAAAATATGTTGTAGTTAAACTCACTTTTTTGAAGTTAGGTAATGGAAATACATTAAATATTTAAGTCTTGGGGTCTTGGAGTGGGTCGTGTAAACATAGCAATTCGCATGGTATTAGAAGGAAGGTTGGATCTGTAATGGATCATTATGAAGTAAATATAAAAAGCTCACTCATTTTTAATTTTAATTTTAATTTTAATTTTAATTTTATTTTTATTTTTATGTGTATGAAAAATAAATTAAAACAACACTCGTGGAATGTATTATATTTTAATTTCATAGAATTTGTGAATTAGAATGAAAAAATATTCATGAATACAAACATGTGAACTGTACTAGCTAGTTATTAAATTTCATTTATTATTTGAGATATTTTCTATGCTAACTAAAGTTATTAATGTCTTTGTGTGACACCATCTATCTACCATTGACTTTAGTAAACCTTCACTCTCGACAGTACCTTTATTTTCTTCGTTACTTTAATTGATTAATAGATTTTTTTATTTTCATTATTGAAAAAAAGGCACTTTGATGAATCTAAAATATATTGTTATTATATGGATATTAGTGTTGGAAAACTTCAGATTTTCCCTCTTTGTGAAATTAAGATGGGCACTAAAAAATTAGGTTGTAATAGGAGAACAAGAGTGTATAATCCTCCAATGTAGAGGTTTTTCTCTATTATAATAGTAGGGAGTACAAGACACTTTAGAAGATACACTCACACTTTTGTGGCTCACTCAAGCTTGAGGATTTATGCTTCCCAAGCTATGACTCTCACTTCTCTCTACACTAGAGGATTTCTAAGTGAAGTGTTTTCAAGCTTCCAAGGATGGATTTTACAAATGAGGATCTCTCCCTTTTATAGGCAATTCCACCTCCTTAACATGTGGTGGATATTGCACCTCCTAAATGTGTGGCTTTGATTGTGTCTCTAGAATTTTCCACAAGCTCCTTTAGAAACTTGATGATTCTAGATAATCTCATGCTTCTAGATAACTCCATACTTCTTTATCCTTCCACCATATTCTAGATAAAATCCACCATCTTCCAACATGCTCTACCACATTCTAGAATCTTCTCAATTAAGGAGGGACCCCAACAAATCTCCCCCTCACGACTTAATTGAGAGGTAGTAGTAAATCGGCACCTTCACAGCAGTCTTCAAACTTCTTGATTGGTATGACTTTTGTCATCATATCTGACCAATTCTCCTCTGTATGAACCTTTTCAAGATGTAGTTGCCTTTATTCGAGAACATCTCGGATCCAATGAAGTCGTATATCAATATGTTTTGAGCGAGAATGAAAAGTTGAATTCTTAGCTAAGTGAATTGTACTTTGATTATCACACTTTAAGACATACCTGTCTTGGCTTATCCCTAACTCCAGTAATAGATTCTTCATCCACAACATCTCTTTGCATGCCACAGTAGCTGCAATATATTCAGCCTCAGTGGTGGATAAAGCAACACATTTTTGCAACTTTGATTGCCAGGAAATAGCTCCCCCTGCAAAAATAGTCAAGTATCCTGATGTTGATTTCCTGGAGTCAGTATCTCCAGCTAAGTCCGCATCTGTGTATCCTTATAAGACAGGCTTCCCTTTTCCAAAGCATAAGCATTTCTTGGAAGTACCTCTCATATACCTGAAGATCCATTTAACTGCATTCCAATGCTCCTTTCCTGGATTAGCCAAGAAGCGGCTTACTACACCAACTGCATAGGCGATATCGGGTCTTGTAGAGGCGATGACATACATGAGACTGCCTACTGTAGATGAATATGGAACCATCTTCATTTCCTCCTTTTCACTTTCACTTGTTGGACATTGATCTGAACATAACTTGAAATGTCCAGCAAGCGGTGTGTTGACGAGCTTTGCTTTGTGCATGTTGAATCTTTCTAATACCTTCTCGATATATTTCTCTTGGGAAAGCCATAATAGCTTATTTGATCTATCACGAGTGATCCTCATCCTAAGGATTTGTCTCGCTGGTCCCAAATCTTTCATAGCAAAGCTCTTTCTTAAGTCATTCTTTAAACTATCTATCTTCCGGCGGTCATGTCCAACAATTAACATATCATCAACGTAGAGAAGGAGTATGAGAAAGTCGTTGCTTGCATACCTTTTAATAAAGACACAATGATCAGTCTCGGTCTTCTTGAACCCATGTTTCGCCATGAAGGAGTCGAACTTTTTATACCATTGTCTTGGTGCTTGTTTAAGTCCATATAAGCTCTTTGTTAGGCGACATACCATATTTTCTTTGCCTGGTTCTACAAACCCTTCAGGCTGTTCCATATAGATCTCTTCTTCTAGGTCTCGATGAAGAAATGCGGTTTTGACATCGAGTTGATTGATCTCCAAATCTTGAATTGCTGCTAAGCCAAGGACAACTCGGATAGATGACATCTTTACCACCGGAGAGAATATTTCTTCAAAGTCAATGCCTTTTTTTGACTGAATCCCTTTACGACCAATCGAGCTTTGTACCGGGGCTTTGAGCTAATATCTTCATTCTTAATTCGATACACCCACTTATTTTTCAAGGCTCGTCTCCCTTTTGGTAGTTCTACAAGCTCATAAGTGTGATTCTCATGCAAGGATTGCATTTCTTCTTGCATGGCTCTTATCCACTCGGACTTCTGACTAGTAGTCATGGTCTCCTTATAACTTTGCGGCTCCCCCTCATCAATGAGTGTTATATATTCATCTGGATTGTATCGAGTAGATGGTCTTCGAACTCTTGTTGATCGTCTCAGTTGGGGATCTTCTTGAACTCGCTCTTCCTGAGGTTCTAGATTGTTTTCTTCCATTATCGGTTCTTGATCCTCTCCACTATTAATTTCGGTCATAGTATTCTCCTCACGTTGTATTGGTGGTTTATCTACGTTCCCGTTGCTTCTTGATTTCGGCTTCTCTGATTTTTGGATGTCTTCGATTGTCTGATCTTCAAAGAATACAAAATCTCGACTACGAACGATCTTCTTATTGTTTGGATCCCATAGTCTATATCCAAACGCATCCTTGGGTGAGCCGAGATAGATGCATTCTTTAGTCTTTGAGTCAAGCTTAACCCGTTCATCTTTTGGGATGTGAACGAATGCCCTACATCCAAAAACTTTGAGATTATTGTAAGAAGCCTTTTTACCTGACCAAACCTCCTCTGGGATATCTCCATCCAAAGGAACAGATGGCGTGAGGTTGACTATATCGACCACGGTCATCACAGCTTCTCCCCAAAATGACTTAGGTAATTTGGCATGAGATAGTACACATCGAACTCTTTCTTCTATTGTTCGGTTCATCCTCTCAGCTAATCCATTTAGCTGTGGTGTCTTTGGTGGCGTCTTCTCAAGTCTGATCCCATATGTCCTGTAATAACTTTCGAAAGGACCTCTATATTCTCCTCCATTATCCGATCGTACGCATTTTATCTTCAACCCGGTCTCGCGTTCCACTCTAGCATGAAACTCCTTGAATGCATCAAGTACTTGATCTTTAGACTTTAACAAGTACAACCATACCTTCCTTGAATGATCATCGATGAAGATGACAAAATATGATGCACCACCAATAGATTTCTCAGACATCGAGCACACATCAGTGTGCACTAGGTCTAGAATGTTCTTTCTCCTTGTAGGTGGAGAAGATCTTTGAAAAGAAACTCTATGCTGCTTTCCAGCTAAACAATTAGTGCATGGGTTGAGCGACTTACCTTTTACATCAGGGAGGAGCTGCTTTCGAGCAAGGATGTGAAGACCTTTCTCGCTTATGTGCCCAAGTCTTTTATGCCATATCTCGATATCTTCGGCTGCAATATTCACCTCTCATTTGCATAATTTAGCACGTACAATGATCCTTCCTTCTTACCTCGAGCCATGATCAAACTTCCTTTGGTAAGCTTCCACTTTCCTTCACCGAAGTAATTCACAAGACCAACATCATCTAGCTTTCCAGCGGAGATTAGATTGAGGCGCATATCCAGTACATGCCTCACATCCTTAAGAATAAGCTTGCACCCAGTATCTGTTGTCAAAATAATATCTCCTATCCCAATAATTTTGCTTCGATCTTGATTTCCCATTTTGACTGTGCCAAAGTTACCGCTTTTGTAGGATGAGAAGAAACTTTCATAGGGAGTGACATGGAAGGAAGCCCCAAAATCAATAATCCAACAACTATCTTCAAGAGAAATATTTAGAATATTACCTTCTTGGACAAGGTAGAGCAAGTCTTCTTTTGTGGCCAATGTTGTAGTGCTTTTCTCTTCTTGCTTATCAATTGGATTGATTTGATCTGGCTTGACATTTTCAGCCTTTTGATCCCTCTTTAATAACCGACACTCCACTTTCTTATGGCCTATTCTTCCACTGTAATAACATGTGACTTTTGAGCGTGATCGGGATCGACCTCGAGCTTGGTGTGGACCATGACTCTTGCTCTGTTCACGTGTTCTATTCCTTCCTCGATGCTTAATAACATTTACCTCGGGTGAGATAGATTCACCTCTTTCATTTCGTCTTGCTTCTTCACCGAGAAGACTGTTACTGACAGTATCCATGGTGAGCTTTCCTTCTGGAGCAGAGTTACTAAGAGTGACAACAAGCGTATCCCAGCTTTCAGGCAAGGAACTAAGAAGTAGAAGAGCTTGCAACTTATCATCAATCTTCATGTCAATCTTGATTAGTTGGTTCACAAGCCCCTTGAAATTATTTAAGTGCTCAATCATGCTTTGGCCATCCTTATACTCCAACTTCACCAACCTCCGAACTAGATTCGCTTTATTACGTGGGGTTTTCTTTTGAATCATGGGCTCAAGCTTAGTCCATAATTCATAAGCATTTGTATAAGTAGAAACATGTTCAAAGAGAGTTTTATCGATATACTTACGGATCATAGCGACAGCCTTCCGGTTGAGTAAATTCCATTCTGCATCGCTCTTTCCTTCTACCTTGGTTTTGTTGATGATGGGCTCGTGCAAATCTTTGCAATATAGATGATCCTCCATCATTGGCTTCCAGTAGGAATAGTTGCTGGCTGTGAGCTTGAACATGTCTCCATCCTGAGCGACAATATTCTCCATCTTGAACCACAAGAGCTAGTACCGACTTCTAATGAACCAGGCTCTGATACCACTGTTGGGAAACTTCAGATTTTCCCTCTTTGTGAAATCAAGATGGGCACTAAGAAATTGGGTTGGAAATAGGAGAACAAGAGTTTATAATCCTCCAATGTGGAGGTTCTTCTCTATTATAATAGTAGGGAGTACAAGACACTTTAAAAGATACACTCACACTTTTGTGGCTCACTCAAACTTGAGGATTTATGCTTCCCAAGCTATGACTCTCACTTCTCTCTACACTAGAGGATTTCTAAGTGAAGTGTTTTCAAGCTTCCAAGGATGGATTTTACAAATGAGGATCTCTCCCTTTTATAGGCAATTCCACCTCCTTAACATGTGGTGGGTATTGCACCTCCTAAATGTGTGGCTATGATTATGTCTCTAGAATTTTCCACAAGCTCCTTTAGAAACTTGATGATTCTAGATAATCCCATGCTTCTAGATAACTCCATACTTCTTTATCCTTCCACCATATTCTAGATAAAATCCACCATCTTCCAACATGCTCTACCACATTCTAGAATCTTCTCAATTAAGGAGGGACCCTAACAATTGGACATACAGATGGCGATACGAACTAATCATAGTTGGATGTGTCATCATTAAGATAATTATGAGTTTATTATTAGTGATTCCAAACCGAAGTTCAAAGTGTTATTAATTTTGCATTTTCCAAGCCAGATATCCTTTACAAAGAAAAATTTTGATGTTCTTCTTCGAGATGTAAGAATCATATCTTTTATGATTCGGACATCATCTCTATCCACCTTTGTCAAAAATGATTTAAAAATTCCTACTTCATATGAGATGTAAATGGAGAGCAAGTCAAACATGCATCGTCTACAAATAGCAAAAGTAATCATGCACTTCAAATTGATGATGTCAATCTATATAAAAGTATGGTAATAGATGCACTAGGCCATGAAAGCAATATGATGCTGATGGATAAGATGATATAAGTTTTGGAAAATAATTTCCTAATTCAAAAGCTGCAAGCTTCTATGCTCTATTAGCTTATGTTAATGAGCCAATACACGTTAGTTGCACAAATTATACAAAGCTTTTTGCTCTATCATAACTATTGAATTGTAAGGCTGAGTTCCATATGAGCGTGAGATGTTATAATCAAATCATTTCTATATTAAAAAATTTGCATATTGAGAAGAAAATTTTTATTGAATCATTTCTATATGGATTAGAAATGTTTTTTTTAGGGAGTTACCTTATTGGCAAACAAATTTACTTTATTGAAAAGCAGTTAGCTCATTGGAACAAGCCCCAAAATGAGGAGGGCTCAAATTACAATTAAAAAAGTAATGATAAAATAAATGTATTAATGAAATCTCTTTACTGTCTTTTTTTGTTTATTCATCTTCTTCCCCTCAACTGGTCAACTCTTAATCTCACCACAAATCAGGCTGCCATTAAAAACCTTCTTCAAGTATTTTTTTTTAATTTTTTTATTTCACCTTATGATTTTGTATTTTTTTATTTTATTTTTAGAGGGAATAAATATGCATTATTTGGTGAAAAACGTATTGACTACAACAAAATAAGTTTTTAAACGATTTTTATGTTATTTATCATGTATTTGTTATATAGATTCATTACCTTTTTATGTTAAAAAATTATGTAGTTCTTATTATCAAGGCCCCAATTTGAAACAAGAACAGGGCCGCAAAATCCTTTGAGATGGCCCTAGTCATGATCTCGATGTGATGCATATCGAGACGAATGTCTTTGAAAATATTTTCTTCACTATGATGGATGTTAAGAATAAAAGTAGGGACGATGTTAATGCAAATAAAGATTTAGCTGAGTTTTGCAAAAGACTTGAGCTTGAATTGCTATGGTTAAATGGTTAGACCATTAAACCTAAAGCTCTATTTACTCTAAGTAAGGATAAAAAAAATATTATCTTATGACGGGTGTCGAAACCGCCAAAGTTAATATTTATGTAGCTTTATAGTAAATCGGCATGGTCGAACCCACAGAGAATAAATTGAGAAATTCTAATTTGTTATTTACCCAAATTGATAGAATAAAATAAATGGGGGATTTTGAAGGTTGGTTTAATGTAATTGAAATGCTAAAATAAAAATAAAGTTGTAATCAAGTGGAGAAATCAATCCAGTAAAGTCTATTGTCAAATTACAGTGTTGATCATATAAAAGTACAAATATGTCATTTTAATTCGGCAAGTCTAGTTATAGTAGTCAACGAAGCACCTAACTACCTAATCATTCCATAAATCTAAGATTGACCGGACAAGCGCCTTTTAATCAATCTCTAGCCTAATAACAACCCCCACGAGCACCTAATAGATTCAACTTTAAACTCTCTTAAGACTTAGAATGACCCAGACTCATATTAACAAATCAACAAGCGTGTTTGTATAATTATAGTTGTGAAGTTTCACAGTACAACACATTATACTGATCGCTACTTGTGCTAATTTAAACAAACTATTATGTATTTAATTACCTTTATTATCATGTCATTAACATGTTCAATTAATTAACTGACCAAAATTAATTAAAAAATAATTTAATATGTTCCACCAAAAGCCATAAACACAGAAAAAACACAAATATTGATTAAATAAACAATGAAAAACATATCTCATAACATGTAATTCAACATTCAGACTCTACTGGATTATGTAGGTTTAGCTGACTATATTTACAGTTAGCATCGTGACCTTGATAAAAATACATGCAAACGAAACTAAAAACATAGAGCTAGAAATAAAAACTCTATTCCAAATTAAAATCAAAAGAATGACTGACCATCATTGTTCCTCTACCAAAGCAATATATCACCCTGAGTAGTACAAACAATATAATAAAATGTGGGATTTGGAAATATACGCCAACAGTATGTCTTAAAAATCTAAACAAATGGATTCTAAATTTAAAAATTAAAATCTATATGCTAGAGTCTTGATTTAGTCTTCATCACATAAGCTGATTTCTTGACTTGACATGTATTTTTTTTTTTAAATCCCTCAAAACCCTGTAATTTGCCAAATAATATATTATCTGTAGAAAATAACAAAATAAAATAGTAAGGACCAAATCCCACAAATAAACCATTAAATAACAGTGCAGTATAGCACTAATATAACATATTATGTATTTACATAACTTAAACCTGACTATCTGTAATACATTGCTTGCTATCAAGATGTAATCCTTACCTGAAATTCTTATTTATTTATTTATTTATTATAAGCTTCTATTTATAGTCTAGTTGCATACTTATAAGGACTATTACTTAACTATAATAGCAAGTAGTACACCTCATCTAATACAGAATTTTAAGTATGTTCCAAATTATTATTATTATTATTATTATTATTATTATTATTATTATTATTATTATTATTGTGTTTCATTGTTAATTAATTATGTGCCTACTAAATTTACTTGTTTTTATTATAATGCTTCAGGATGATTACTCTAATCTTGTGGCAAATAAGTATGGAGCAGATGCTTCATCTCAACCAGAATTTGATGTTTAATCATGGGTGAAAGAAGCTAGTGGTTTCAAAAAGGGAAGCGTGTATGATTTTGGGACGGACTCATATTCTAAGTCAATTGTGCAGAGTATGGATTTAGTAACATCAAGATTTAAGGGGGACACTTATTCCACATCAACACAAATGAACTTACAACGTTTGCATGAGGAAATTCGTGAAGAAGTACGCCAAGAGTTACAGCAAGAAATGCAAGAAACTATTCATAAAGCAAGCATGGAGATGGAAGAGTAAATGAAGTACAAATCATGGCGGTTATAGTGGAAATGACCAAAAGAAATATGCAACAATGATCGAGTTCAAAGTAAAGTCTTACATTTTATTTGGTACTTGATTTATTAAGTTCAATATATTGACCTATATTTGAAATTGTTGATTTTTCTTTAGATATTTGAGATGTCATATTGGTACTTGAATAATGATGTTTAAATTACATTGAACTATACATGAGATTTATGAATTATATGAAAGGATAACTTATTTTTAGTTGATAATGTGGAGGTATAACTTGAGTTTTTATAATATATTTATTATTAAAAGTTTAGGTTTTATCGATTGAATTATTGGATTTAGCAGGTTGATGGACAAACAGAATTTGACTCAATAATATAAATATATTTGTCACAATGATTTTGAAATCGCGTCAAAATTCACTGCAATTTTAATTTTTTTTTTCAAATTGCATCACAAGTTTGTCACAATTTTTTTAAAATTATGTCACAAGTTTTTGAAACCTTGTCACAAATTTTGCCAAAAAAATTGTTAACATTGATTATAAATATATCCTTCACAAATCTATCACAACATGTATTTTATCACAAAGTTTTACAAAAATTACATAAAAATATCTCACTATTTCGTCACAATTGTGAGAGAATTAAGTAACAAATTTATTTTTCTAAGGTAAAAATTATGATGGAACAATTTAATATTTGAGATAAAAATATTGCTTCACAAAATTATTGTGACGGAAACAAGTTGTCATAACAAAATTTTGCAAGAGATTTTTCATTGAAGAAATTTATTTGTTACTGTTATGTTACTATAGACTTTCAATGCCGAATTTTACACTTTCAATGACGGAATTTGACGTCACTCAAAATCAATTGTATGAAACCTTTGAAATTTTTTCTAAACATCAAATACTCTAAATTATAAAACTTCCTTATAAATTGATTGATAAATTGAAATATTAACATCCAACCAATTGCAATAATACATAGTATATTTTTCAATTTAAAAAAAAAAGTTTAAAAAATCAAATATAATAGATTAGATAAAATGTCTTAAAATAGTGGAAACTAATTTTCACATAATAACCATTCAAATAAATGACATATAAATTATCAACTTTTATAATATAAATTAATGGATAAAAATATTCAACTATTTGTATATATACTATTATGATATTTGACTTTAATAGAGATAAATGACATGTGGCCCCCTGTACTTGACCGTTTGTCCCGTTTAACCCCCTATACTTTGTCTGCTACCATTTAGCCTCCTGAACTTGATTTTTTCCTACCATTCAGCCTTTTTTAACAAAAAATATGCCACATGTGCATAACGTGGCATGCCACGTGTGTTAAATGCTATAATAAAATTTTATTTACCCCTTATACTTGATCTTTTTATCACTTAACTTCTTGTACTTCAATTTTTTGTTCACTTAACCATATGTATTTGTTTTTTTTTTCACTAGAGCCTTTTTATTTTTTATTTTCCAGACTATCAAATAATCAATGAAATTCAAATTAAAAAGTGAGTTATATCCTTAATTAATTTTTAAAAAATAAAAATAAAAATAGAAATAGGCTTATAATTTTAATAAAATTGTTTATTGGTATTAATTGTAAATCTATTAACATGTATATTTATATAATTAGTATGTTTAGGGAAAATATACAATTTATTTTGATTTTAATTAAAAATCACAAAATAAAGAAGAGTTAATATATATATATATATAAATTACCAAATTATGTAATAAAATTAATAATATACCATTTTATATATTTAATTTTAAAATAACTATATAATTATTAATGTTTAATTACATTTATTAATATTATAAAGTTTTAAAATTTTATACTGAACTTATCATATAACTTTAATATAAAAGTCATTTATACAATAGAATAATATAAAAATTAATAGTATTTGTAATTTTATTTTTTTGTTAATTATTAATATGTAATTGTAAAAGTAAAGGGTCAAGTGATAAAAAGAGTAAAATAAAATTTTATTATAGTATTTAACACGTGGCATGCCATGTCATGTACATGTGGCATATTTTTTTTTTTTAAAAAATGGAATAGTAAAAAAAAAAAAAAAAAATTAATTAATTTGGAGATTAAATGATAACAAACAGGCGGCATGACAAACAGTCAAGTATAGGACACATGTCATTTATCCAAATTTAATAATGGACATACAAATTTGAATCAGGGAGATTTTATTAATGGGAAAGATATGCTGATGTGAAAGCATGTGGATATGATCAAAACAATGAGAATCCAGGCGTTTACTTATGATGAAAGTACATGTGAGTAAATTGGCAATTAGCATGAAAAATATCAATTTAATTAATAGAATTGATGAGCCTGAAAATTTAGATTGCAATTGGTTGGCATTTGGTCCTGACTGGCTTAAGCTTTCATGTATTAATTCCCATTTGGTCCAAATGGCTGCAGCTCTCATTTATTAATTCCCTTAATGGCATTTGGTCCAAATTGATGCAGCTCTTATGTACAGCTCACTCTCTTTACTTTTTTCAAGAACTTCATATTTAAAACATGAGTAACAAAGTTTGCTACACATATGTGCTACCAATCAGGCCACATATTCTTTTTTAAATTTTAATAATTTCAATTTTTTCATAATGTTTTAAATGTTATTCAATCCTTTAAAAATATATATTGTTATTGTTTATTATTAATATTGATAGATAATAATATGACTTTACA
Organism: Cardiospermum halicacabum; assembly: GCA_031304145.1. Lineage (NCBI taxonomy): Eukaryota > Viridiplantae > Streptophyta > Magnoliopsida > Sapindales > Sapindaceae > Cardiospermum > Cardiospermum halicacabum. Next base: position 40,029,842 of record CM062389.1, on the reverse strand, counting down.
TTTATGTGGTTGGCTGAGGTTAATTTGGTTGTCCATGTATCAGCAGAAGTAGAATCCACATGCAATAATGAATGCTGTGCACATGCCTGGCCGATTCCTATATAGGCCCGGATTAGTGCAAGTTAAACTTGTTTCATATCTTATCATTATTTATGTGGAATAACTCCAGATCGATTTGAATTATAAAGGAATATAAATTATTTGTTCAAAACTTGGATCGGATCAGTTAAATGAGTTATTATTTTTTATAAATATATAATATATTAAATATTTATAAATAATATATTATATATAAAATACTAGAAGCATAATCTTTACAAAGTATTTAAAAATATGCGGAAATATATACTATATAATATAAATTGGCTAATGCCAAAACATTAATGCCTTACTCAGATAGGTCTAACTTTATATGCTTTTTAAAATTAGAATGCGAGTATAATATCATGTTTGAAAAAACACGAAACTAAGTCACACATTAGAATATCACATTGTATACAAGCATGTTGAATAGTATATATATAACTTTTTTATAATGGCTCTGTTTATCGAACTATATATATATATTTTTTTATTACAGAGAATGACTGGTATAGAAAATTTTTAAAATTAAATTCATTTAAATATAAAAAAAAAAGTTGATCAATACAGTTTTGTTGGTATATTCTAGTCTCTTACTACTAATAATATAATATTTAAATTAACTAAAATTTATGTTGAAACTTTCAGAAAATGATAATATAATTTGTTTCTCTCACAATATTTATTAGTTATGAAATTTTATAAATTATTTTAACCTTTTGCGCTATTAAGATCTTTTAAATTTTAATTTATAATAATAGTTATTTAAACTTTTAGTTCGTATATTGTTTTATTAAATTTTTATATTATTTAATTAAAATAATGTATTATACTAGAGTAAATCATTATCGATAATGAATTTTATACATAATATTCTATTAAAATCATTGTTTTTTATGTTACAGACAAAATATTGTTATAAAAAACTAAAATTACTTATAAAAAATTGGTTCTACTATTTGGCTATTATAGTAAAATGTTGTTATAGAGAATAGCAGTTATGTAAAGGTTTGAATTTATACATATAAAAGTTCATAAAGAAAATATACTATATGTATAAGACTACTTGTGCTTCTTAAATAATCACTCATGTTCATTAGAGGGGTAAAATTTTTACTACATCTCCATTTTCATCTTATATTATTAGGTAAGTAAATTTAAAGTAAAAGGAGATATAATTGACATTTTACTATTTCAAAAATGATTATTTGATACTAATCGACTTTCACCTTATTAAATAATCTCTGCGAAAATATCACGCTCAAATGGTCTCAAGTTATTCTACTTATTTCTGTCTTCATTCATGTTTTCCATTTTAATTTCGATCATAGTTTTTCAAACAGAACGATAAAATATATATTATATTAATTATTTTTTTAGTTTTAATTTTAAGTTAAAAATTTAAAATTGACTTCAGCGTCCAAAGGTCTATATCTATGACAAGACATGTTACCGTCTAGCACGTTTTTATTCCTTTTCCAAATTACTTGTTCATTTTGTTCACCGTGACATTAAATGGAGCTTCAATTGTTGATAATTTGTTCTACATTAATTTCGTCTGAAAAACACCATGAAAGTACTCCTTCAGAAAGTGTATGCGCTTGATAACATTTATGTCCAGAACTTTAGAATACTATTCCAGAAAGCCATGAAATTACTGTATATAAGACAAATCTTTTCGCTAAATGTATATAAGCCAAGCTCGGATACAGAAATTTCAATAGGTTGTATAGAGATCATGTTTGTAATCCAATTTTGGTCATTTAGATCACCAAATCATCTATGGATAAATTGCTTTATCAATAGAATGGTAATTTTCTGTCTTGATCCGTTCAAGGTGTCTTGACCTGATCAGATCTATTCATGGACCAGATATATACTGATGTAAGGTAGAGCAAGTTTCGCGTCGGTGCTACTGTATTAATTAATTTTTTATTTTTTTTATTTAGATTATTTAATTTTTTTCTCGATTTTTTAAAATAATTTTAATTTAGTATCATTATTAGATGTAATATAAATATCTAAACAAATTTTATTTTTTAGCATCAAAATAATATTAAAAATTAATTATTTTTATTAAAATAATATTTAAATAATTTTTTTAAATAAAAATTAATTAAATATCAAATAAATAATAAATTAATAATAATTATTAAATTATTTATTTTTCAAACTCAAATATCATTATAAATTTAAAAATATAATTTTTGATAAAGTAGGAAATAATTTAGATTTCTCTTTTTTAGATTAGAGCAAAACAAATCTCTACAGGGCGAATCAGGACAGGTCGGAGTCCAAACATTCACCACAAGGCAGGGCAGAGCAGATCAGGTTCCAAGTGACTTGCCTGATCTGTTCCATTACCATCCCTAATTATCTAACTGTTCAATTTTATTTTAAATTAAAAAAAGCTGTTCAATAATTAAAATAGTTTACTTTTTATTATAAAATGTGTTAATAAAATTGTTGTGGATTTTTTATTTAAATAATTAAATAAATAAATTAACTAAAAAATAGTTTAATAACTAAATTTACCAAAATGCAAACTAACAGAATTTTTTCTTTAAAAAAAAATCAATTACATTCCAAATAGTACAGGTTTAAAATTTTTTTTAAAGAAAAATTCGCTAGACTATTTATTAAAAAATAAATCATTTTTCAGAGTAAAAAAAAAAATCAATTGTGAAAGTATTTTGACTATGTGTAGTTTTGAAAATATTCCTTAAATTATCTTCAATTTTAATTCTCCATTTCTTTTTTATAAAAATTATCGTGATTTTAATATTTAATTCTGTCGATATTATAATTTATTTAAATTTTTATCTAATAAAAATATTATTGTGTCAAATTATTTTTGAAATTTTGATATTAAAAAATTTTATATAAAATATTATAATATTATGTGGTCACGGTTAAGGACGTGAGCATGACCTGATTAGGGCTGCAAACGAGCCGAGTATATGAGGTGTTCGTGTTCGGCTCGTTTATCAAATATCGAGCTCGAGCTCAACGAGCTTTATAAATGTTTGTTCAAACTCGGCTCGATAATTTTTTTTTCATGTTCGAGCTCGACTCGTTTAAGGTCGTTTAGCTAGCTCATTTAAGTTAATCGAGCTCAATTCGTTTAAGTTAATCGAGCTCAACTTGTTTAGTAGCTCGATTAGGTTTATTTAGCTACTTATTTAGTAGCTCGTTTGAGCTCGTTTAGTGAAATGACAACAAAAATAAATTGAGCTTAAATTAAACATAATTTTTTTTAAAAATCCAGTATCTATTTTAGTTTGGGTCTTTTTTTGAATTTAGGATTTTTTTTATATACATTAAAAAATTTATCTATTGATTTTTATTAAAATAATTATATGTATTAAATAAGTTATAAATGAGCTTGTTCGCGATCACAAACGAGTTTTAATCAAACATAAATGAGCTATTAATGAGCCCGTTCATGAACATAAACGAGTCGAACAAGAGTCTGTTCGGACTCGGCTCGTTTATTAAACGATTTATAAAATTTTATTCGTGATCGTTCATTTAAGTATCAAACGAGATTTGACCGAGTTTTGACCGAACTATTCACGAACCGTTCACGAACCGTTCACGAGTGCTCGTGTTCGTTTGCACCCCTAGACCTGATTTAGTCCGAATTTGGCCTGACTCAGATAGGTAGATTAACACACGAGTAGTCTTAAAATTTAAATCGGACCAATCAGTTAAAATATTTGGACTGATTGGGTTGTGCTCAACCTTTTGATTTGATGGAACCAATTTGGAATTTTAATGGGCTTAAATTAAATTATATCCACGACAAATTAATACATTTTAAATTTTTACTTATAGCATAATTACTTATATAAATGATTTTTAGTACCTAATAAATTAAATTTAATATAATAAAATTATTTAAAATTTTACTATATAATTAAATTTCATCCATATTATAAAATAAATACATGTTATTAATTTTAATTTTTAATTATATTTATTTAATAAATATATTTTTAATTCTTAAATAGTATAGTTCGGTTTTATGAGGGATTAGACCGACAAAAATAATTGATCCAAAATATTTTGGACAGCAATGGACTATTGGAACCATGAATAATAACTTTTGATTAATCGATTCAAATATTTTGTGTGTCCTTATTTATTTTTTTAAAAAAATTAAATAGCGTAAAATTATTTATTAATAATAGTAATATATATCTATATTACGTAAATTTATTTTTAAATTTTTTAACAAATATTTAAATATATTTTATTTTTAAGCTTTAATAAATAAATAATTACTTGTGAATTATGTTTTTATACATATGTTTGATATGTATATATTAAAATATGAGGTAGAGATATATAACTAATTTAAACCATTTTAATCTTACTTTATTTCATTCATATTTTAAAACATATAAGAGCATTAAAAATTATTTTTTCTTATCCCTATATATCTAATAAATTAAAATTGAAATTCATAAATTTTTTACATTTCAATAATAATAAAACTTATATTTACTTTTAAACTAAATAATTAAATTATCCATAGTAAGTAAATTTTTTAATTGATTGTGTTTTTCTTTTTTTAGTTAAGTTGTGAAAGGGGATAAAATGCTGATATTAGGACAACATTGACTTTCAGCCTAAAATTTGGTTCCAGCCTTCCTCTCATCTCATGTATAATTTTGTATCTTTTATTTTACCCTTCTACTATTCCTATTGGAAATCACCCTAACCATTAAATAATATAATTGTATTTTCATTCCATTTAAATTTACAATCAACTTTGTAGTCAAAATGAACCTATTCAATGATCAATGTTGTTTTAAAGATTTAATTCTAAGAATTCAATAAAAAAATTGAATATTAATGATTATTTTGAAAAAAAATATAAATTTCTTTGTGTATAAATACTGACATATTATAACATAATTTAAATAGATTTAGGATTTTGATGAATATAAAAATATATGATTTTAGAGAGGAAAATACGGGGAAGAGAATCAATGAAATGTTTATATATAATTTAAAATTTTATGCGAAACTGGTAAATTTTCAAACCTAACTTTAGAATTTTGTAACATTTTTGGGAATAAAAATTCAACATATAATTTCAAACTAATTATATAATTGGAAAATATTGAACACTAATACGATTTGTGCAGTGGCACACTAATAACTATTAACGGACTAGATAAATGTGTTTTAGAGGCCAAAATTATATAAGGTTCAAATGTTAGAAGTAATATCACTCCATTAGAATATAGGTTGTCTTTCAAATTTTAATGGATACAATTTTCTGTTGTAATATTTTTTGCCATATTAATAATAGGTAAGGACAATCAATTAATCACGTGAAAAAATAAAAAGGATTACTACTTCAACAATTTCCTCTAAAGGTTTATTTTTGACTATCAATAAGAGGTAAGGACAGTCACTTAATCATATAAGTTTGTGATATTATTGCTGCTGCTAGGAAAATACGGTTAACTTTAATACTACTTGTTAAGGAAATTGGTGATTCATTACATTGGAAACGAGTATTGGTAACTGCAATGTAAACAAACATACACAAGGTAAGAAAATAAATATAGAAAAATAAGACACATTGTTTCATGTGAAAACTCAGAGCGGAAAAAAAAAACCCATGATCGTAAAGACAATGAGAGACCGATCGTTATATAAGAATAGTTAAACAATTACAACCAGAATATTACCCTCTTACTCCCCAACCCAAATATATTGGTCACAGTCTAATACACATGCACTCTTCATATGGCTCTTAAGGGATAATCGGACTCGATCCTAAAATTCAAAATCTCCATAGTATTCACAGTTCCCAGACCCCCATTAGGCACCTCCTAATCCTAACAAACCAGATCTACATTGTTATCTCAAAATATCTAATAATACATACAAGTATTATATTCCAGGTTATGTAATCATAAAGTGATCCTAAACAATTAACAAAAAATTTTCATATTTAGATCTTTATCCTAATTAGATCCAGGGTAAGAAATATCATTTCTAAAAAATTATGATACTTTCAAAATAGTTTATAACCCCCCCTTTTTAAATTACAAACCCAACAAATTCTCGGATATTTTGAAATCACAAGTATCACGAATTTTTATATCCGGATGTCGACGGAATTTGTAGAAAAAGTTGTGGATGCATTCAGTATTTGATCACTACAAGCTATACGCAATTGGATTTTTCTGGGAATAAGCTTTTTGACTCAACTAAATCGGAGCTCATTTACGTCTTTAAAAAATCAAAATAGTTCTGGATATTAAAATAAATTCAAATTCTAGTTACAATTCCATCTTCAACTCCTAAATAGTTATTCTATTTTTTGGTAGTTATTAACTTTATCTAATAATAAATATCACAATTAACTAAATTACATCGATTAATCAATAATTAATCATGTATTTAATGGATTTATACTGTAATTTAACTTAATTTAGATATTTATTAATATTTTTTAATAATATTTATCTCAAATTGACCAAATCATATTTATTAAAAAATTAATAATTATATGAACATTTTGTCTTTTTATTTTAAAATAATTAATTTGTAAAAATAAAAATATAAAAAGTTTTATTTATTCATCCTAAAATAATTAGTTTATAAAAATAAAATATAATTATAATTGATATTTGGAATAGTCTAAATGTTAAAAATACAATTAAAATTGAAATTGAAAAATTATTTTAAAATATATTATGGATCACTTATTATGAGAGAAAAGAGAAGTAGGTGGAAGGAGGAAAAAGAGAAGTAGGTGGAAGGAGGGAGTATCTACTTCCACTATAAATACGGGTGTGTACTATGATCACCCATCTCAACAAAAATATTGAAAATAATATTATAGTCATCATGAAAAGCTTGAACATTCTCTCAGCGGTTATTTCAATAGCGCTGGTTAGCTTTTTAGCATCTGCCTATGATCCAAGTCCTCTACAAGATTTTTGTGTCGCGGCGGATCAGGCCAATGGACGTAAGTATCTAAATTATCATCCGTGTTTTATATTTATTACTGTTATTAAAAAACTATTTTATTCCATTTAAAAATTTTATTATTTATTTTATAATTTATATTTGTATAATTTTATTTCAAAAATTTTTAAAAATAAAATAAATTAAATTAAATTGAACATTTTACGAGAAAATAGTTTATAAAAGAATTTTTGAAATTATACTAAAATTTAAATAAAAAATAAATAAAATTCAAATTATATTTATTCAAAATAAATATATTTATAGTAATTAATAATATATTATTCAAAATTCTTAACGGTAATAAATTAAAAATATATATTCAAAATAAAATTTCGATTTCCTATATAAAATGAGATTATTTCATGCAAGTGTATTATCATTACCTCAATTAATTTTATAAAGATGGACATGTGATTTGCAGTATTTGTTAACGGAAAATTTTGCAAAGATCCAAAGCTAGTAACCACAGAAGACTTCTTCTTCGATGGACTCAACAGTCAAAAGAACACAACTCCACCTTTCGGTTACACTGAAACACCAGTAATTATTCCAGGTCTCAATACCATGGGATTATCGATTGCACGTGGAGACTATGCTCCTAACGGTGGATTGAAAGGACCTCACGTGCACCCACGTGCCTCGGAAGTCCTGATAGTTCTGGAGGGGACTCTATTTTCTGGTTTTGTGTCATCAAATGGTACTTTGTTTGGCAAATTGTTGAAGGCAGGAGATGTGTTTGTTTTTCCAATGGGTCTAATCCACTTCCAATACAATTTTGGATCAACTCCTGCTGTAGGGATTGGAGCTTTGAATAGTCAGAATGGTGGGGTTGTGACTCTGGGTAATAATCTGTTTGGTGCCAATCCAGCTATTAATACTGATTTTCTTGCTTCAGCGTTTCAGCTTAATGCCACTGTAGTCAAAGAGCTTCAAGCTAAAAGCTGGCCTTCTAATTAACATTGTGTAGTCTCTCTTGGTTGCTTTTACTATGAAAGCTATATCTAATCTTTTGTTTGTGTTTGGATAAAGAAGTACAAAGATTGTGTACTCTCTCTCGGTTGCTTTTACTATAAAAGATATATGTAAACTTTGTGTTTGAATAAAAAAAATACTAAAAATTTTATTTTTAACTTTTTACCTAGAATGGAGTAGGGTATTCATCAACTTGCTTTTCTTTGTTCAGAAGCAAGTTATCTAATTTTCATTTTTATTTTTGACAATTTTATTTTTATTGTTCAATATTTATATAATAATCTAAAGTAATAGTAAAATATAAATGGATAGAATATGAGTTTTTAAAATAGAATAAAATTTTACAAATGACTATTTTAAATCCTTTAAAATGTGATAGAGTAATATTTTTACTTATTATTTTAGCATGATTAGAATGATTAGATAATTTTTTATATAGGTTATATGTGATACTTTTTATTTTATTTAAAAGAAATATTCGTTTATAATTAAAAATTTAAATTTTCAAAAAGTTTAAATATACTTTTAAATATAAATTTTATATAAACATAATATTTTAGGGAAATTAATTTTTTTAAAAAGTATTAAATGATAAAATTATATATATATATATATGAATTTGAGGAGAAGATGAAAATACTTTTCTTTTTCAGTGGTGGGCAAAAAAAAAAATGAAAAGTCATGCGTTGATGAGAAATATGTGACATTTAGGAGTTATTTTTTTAAAATTTAATATTTTAAGTCAGAAAATTCAAAATTATTTTAATAAAAAAAATTAAAATTCATATTAGACCGACAATAAAAGTTTGATAAAAATGAATTTATAATAAAAATTATAATTAAATTCAAAAAATATTTTTTAGAACTAAAATAGTGATTTTAAAATGAAAAAAAAAATGAGATGGAAAACAAATTGTAATTTCTAAAATAATTTCGGTGAAAAGAAAAATAGATTATGAATATTTGAAAATTAACCGGAATGGGGATCAATTGGATGCAAATATGGATGTAGACCCATGACCCATCAAAAAGCCCACTAAAACCATTACAACCTTCTCCACCTCCATCTCTATCAATTTTCTCTCCCTACAACTATTAAAACATATTTAAACTTTCCATCTCCAACAAAACCTTCATATTCTTCATGTGACCACCATCAACCATTTTTAATACTCTCACAACCCTTGTGTGGAAAATTTATTGTCTTTAAGCTTTATGTTAAGTGTTTTTTTTTTCTTCCAATCATTAAGGTATTGATTTCTTCGAGCTCTAATTTTTTATTTTAAAATATGGATGATTTGGACTCCTACTAATATTATAAATAGGCCATCAAGATGGTAAAGATCAGCAAGAGGAGATTTTAACTTTTTAAGCCTTTAAAAAGAGATTTGTACATTTGTTTTACACCATCTAGAATTGTTACTTAGATGTTTGTTGTCACGTAGAATAATATTTTTATTATTCTAAATTATGTTGTGTTACAAAACCAGAATAACTTAGATAATGCTAGAAAGATGATTTTATTACAAAACCAGAATAACTTACATAATACTAGAGAGAGATGATCTAGAGCAAGAGGGAGAGGAAATAAAAAGTGAATTGTCAATTTATTTCAAAGCTATCTTGCTCTATTTATAGAGCCATAAGAGTACATGTGGCATAATTACATTATGCACAAAACAATCAAGATGGCACATATGAGTGTACGTGGCTTTAGTACAATGTGCATGTGTATTTGGTGGAATCTAACTACATTGCATTTTACAGGATACTCCCCCTTGGATTTCACCAATTTTACTGTCTCGTTAAAAACGTTGCCAGTAAAAACCCAGTGGGACAAAAAACTGGACAAAAGGGAAAAAGAGTACAGTTGAATCCAGACATAAAACTCCCCCCGATGAAAACATCTATAAATTAATCACCTTATTTGGAGAGTCTTTGCATTCCGATTCCGTGAAGTAGCTTTTCGAATGTGGACGTTGGTAATGTCTTCGTCAGTAAATCAGCCAGATTGTTTGAAGATCGAATCTGCTTCACGTTAATTTGTCTGGATTCTTGGAGCTCGTGGGTGTAGAAAAATTTAGGAGATATGTGCTTCGTTCTATCCCCTTTGATGTACCCACTTCTTACTTGGGCGATACAAGCGGCATTATCTTCGTAAAGAATTGTTGGCTCATTTGATGTTTGTGGGATACCACATGAACTCTAGATGTGATGTATAACCGATCTTAACCAGACATATTCCTGGCTGGCTTCGTGTAATGCCAAAATTTCAGCATGATTAGAAAAAGTGGCAACTAAAGTTTGCTTAATGGATCTCTAAGAGATAGCTGTGCCATTATATGTTAAAATATATCCAGATTGAGAACGAGCTTTATGTGGATCCGAAAGATATCCGGCATCAGCATAACCAACCAAACCAGAAGGATTATCTAATAAATTTGAATAAAACAGTCCTAAATCAACAGTTCCCCCAAAGATATCTGAGAATATGTTTAATTCCATTCCAGTGACGACGAGTTGGGGCAGAACTGTATCTAGCCAATAAATTTACAGCAAAAGTAATGTCTGGTCTCGTATATTGGGCTAGATATAGGAGGGCAACAATTGCGCTCAAGTATGGTGTTCCAGAATCCAAAACATTTTCATCATCATCTTTGGGTCTGAATGGATCCTTTTTGGGATCAAGAGAACGAACGACCATCAGGGTGCTTAATGGATGACATTTTTCCAAATTAAATCTTTTTAAGATCTTTTCTGTATAAGCTTTCTGATGGATCAAAATTCCATTATTTCTATGTTCAATTTCTAATCCGAGACAATATTTTGTTTTCCTCAGGTCTTTTATTTCAAATTCTCTTTTCAAGTATTCAGCAGTCTCTTGGATTTCATTTTGAGTTCCAATCAAGTTCATATCATCAACATAGACTGCTACTATTGTAAATTCGGATCCCGATTTTCTAATGAACACACATGGACAAATAACATCATTAATGTACCATTCCTTAACTAAATATTCACTCAGACCATTGTATCATATTCGTCCAGATTGTTTTAACCCATATATTGACCTTTGTAATTCCAATGAGTATAACCCTCGAGGTTTATTAATTTCAGGGATTATTAATCCTTCTGAAACTTTCATGAAGATTTCTATATCCAGGAAACCGTACAAATATGCAGTTACTACATCCATTAACCTCATTTCCAGATTCCTTTCTTTCGCCAATCCAATCAAAAACCAATAAGTAATTGTATCCATCACATGTGAATACGTTTCATCAAAATAAATCTCAGGCCTTTGTGAGAAACCCTGAGCAACCAATCGGGCTTTATATCTCACAATTTCATTTTTCTCATTTTGTTTTCTAACGAATACTCATTTGTAACCAACTGGATTAACACCTTTTGGTGTTTCAATAATGGGTCCAAAAACGTTCCATTTATTCAATGAACCTAATTCTGCCTGGATTGCTTCTTTCCATTTTGGCCAGTCATTTCGTCCCTACAATCATTTATGGATTAAGGTTCATAATCATCATTCATCACATCAATAGCTACTGCATATGAAAACATATTATCAACAACAAAGTTTTCACGGTTCCAAATTTCTTTTGTATAATTAATGGATATTTCTTCATTCTTGGATACATTTACCTCCTCAGAGGTCTTTTCCTCAGTTGGATTTTCAACTTTAACAATTTGTAAATTTTGATCACTATCTTTCGGAGGTACTATATAAATAGTATTCTCGATTCTAACTTTTCGTTTTCGTTGTACAATATCTTTGGACCCAACAGGTCTACCACCTTTTCTCTGGATTTCAGATGCCTCACCAGTTACCATTTGTTTTGATTTCTCAGTAGGCACATCCAGTCGAGTTGGTGCATTACATGTTGTTATATGAGATTTCGTAACTTTAGCAGCATCAACAAAACTATCTGATAAACGGTTCACAACCATTTGTAAATGAATTATCCTACGTACTTCATTTTCACTTTGACCAGTACGTGGATCTAGATAATGCATCCTTTCACTTTTCCAAACGAGTTCATTTTTACCAGCATTAGAAGTTTCATCCTTTCTAAGTCGTGGGAATAACTCTTCACTAAAATGGCAATCTGCAAATCTTGCCATAAACATATCACCCGTCATAGGTTCCAGATATCTAATTATAGACAGTGAATTATATCCAACATAAATTCCCAAACGATGTTGTGGTCCCATTTTGGTTCTATGAGGGGGTGCTATGGGAACATATACAACACAAACAAAAGTTTTCAAATGAGATGTATCTAGTTTATTTCCAGTTACCAACTGTAACGGAGAATATTCATGATATGCAGTGGGTCTCAGGTGTATCAGTGTGGCTGCATGTAATATTGCATGACCCCAAGCGGAAATTGGTAATTGAGTTCGTAACAACAATGTTCGGGCAATCATTTGAAGCCTTTTAATAAAAGATTCCGCTAATCCATTTTGGGTATGAACATGGGATACTGAATGTTCAACATTTATACCAATTGACATGCAATAATCATCAAATGCCCTTGATGTAAATTCACCAGCATTATCCAAACGAATATTCCTAATCTGATAATCTGGGAATTGTGCTCTCAATCTTATTATCTGGGCAAATAACTTAGCAAATGCCACATTCCGTGTTGATAATAAACATACACGTGACCATCTCGCAGATGCGTCAATCAACACCATAAAATATTTAAACGGCCCACTTGGTGGATGAATTGGTCCACAAATATCCCCTTGAATTCTTTCCAAAAATGATGGACACTCAACACTTATCTTTAATGGGGATGGTCTAACTATCAATTTCCCCTGAGTACAAGCAGTACAAAAACTATATTTTGATATCAATATTTTCAAATCGTTCAATGAATGTCCATTAGAATTCTCAACAATTCTACGCATCATCGTAGACCCTGGATGGCCAAGTTTATCATGCCATAATTGAAAAACTTTAGGGTTAGTTATTTTCTTATTTATTACAGCGTAGGTTTCTATCGAAGATATTTTCGTAAAATATAAACCAGATGATAATGAATGGAGTTTTTCCAGAACAATTTTCTGTCCAAAACCAATAGACGTAATATACAAATACTCCATATTTTGTTCATTTACTATCTCAATATGGTATCCATTTTTTCTGATATCTTTAAAACTCAACAAAATTTCGTTTCGAATTACTCGAATATAGTGTATTATAGATACATATTTTCGTTCCCTTTTCTAACAGCATTATAACTTTTCCATATCCCTCAATTAAATCAGCAGAACCAGATATGGTATTTACTTGAGTCTTATATTCAGATATGTTCAGGAAATATTTTTTATTTCGAAGGATAGAATGAGTTGTAGCACTATCAATCAAACATATTTATGAAATATTTCCTTGAATTTCCATATCTTTTTTGTTCAAATAAACACAATATTTACATTAGAAAATATATCCATTGATATTTCTAACTTTAATTACAAAATGGATATATACAACAAAATTCAAAATATAGTCAGAAAATATTTACATAACTTCTATTTACATTTCCATATTTTTCAGACATCATTTTTGTTTACATTTTCAGCACTATTCAGGAAATTTTCAATATCTAGATCATCAAAAAAATCCGAGGTATGAAAGCTTGAAATATTTCCCTGAGATGTTCCTTCTCCACTCTCCACATTTGCAGCATTTGTTTTAACAACTTTCAGTTTCCCTTTCTGGGAAGCTTGATACAAATCTACCAAATGTTGTGGAGTTCGACACTAGCGGAGAAAATATTCAGTGCTCCCACATTTATAGCACATACTTCGGGATTTGTTATTTCCAAAATTTCCATTTGAGTTCTGGGATCCATCTCTTGTGCAGACCAGATTTTCACGATTATATGGATGAGAACGATTTCCACCTCTCCTTTGATTTCGGCCTCTACCACACCCCCCAGTATTGTTATCATGGCCTTGTCCACGACCCTCATTATTGTTATTACGGCCACGACCCCGGCCACGTCTAAAATCACGACCCCTACCACGATTCGGGTTTCCATTACCCCGATACACATTATTGTTTATTTTTAGTGGTGCGATTGCACCAGGAGGTCGTAACTCATGGTTTCTTAACAATATCTGGTTTTGTTCTTTCATTCTTGTCAGATTGGTAAGCAACTCACCAAATGTATTAACTTTATTTTGTCTGATCGTTTATTGTAGTGTTATTTGATCAGCATGGAAGGTGGATAATGTTTTTTCAATTTTCTCCCTTTCAACTTTCTCCCCTTCACTTTTCTTTTCTCCACAAAATTCTAATATCGCTACAATTCGGTGGAGCTCACAACTATATTCACTAACTGTTTTAAAATCTTGGAACCTTAAATGGATCCATTCATGTTGAGCCTTTGGGAGATCTATATCTCTCATTCGTTCAAATCTACTTTTCAGGGATTTCCACAAAATCAGTGGATCCTCAATATTCATATATTCAGCTTTCAGATTCTCATTTATATGATGTCTGATAATTTCCATTGCTCGAGCCTTTTGCTTGATAGAAGTTGCATATTTTCAAATATAGTTTCTTGCAATTCCCTGACTTGCAAATAGACTTTCAAATCCGATATCCATGTTATATAATTTTTTCCTGAAAGTTCTAGGGTATAGAAATCCAATTTTTTTCAGTTCTGACATTTTTCTTTTCTTGAATTTCTACAAATATAATATATTCACAGTTAATAATAAATTAAAATAAAATAAACATAACAAATAATAAAAATAAAAATAAAACAATTAATCAATAAATATATTTTCAATTAAATAAATGTATCATCATCTTTTTCAAATAATTATTCCTCTTTTCATCAATTTTTTTTTTCATTTCCTCTTTTATACCAATTCCTTCATTTCCTATTTTCTACCAAATTTCCATTTCCTCTTTTTATGGTTCCAGACAAATATCTCAATTTTTTCAATATAATTCCGGCAGCATCTCAGTATAACCAAAACATCGTTACCATCACTTTCTGATCTGGAGGATCCGTCTGGGCGGCAACTAGAGAGCATACTCGTGTTGATAACGTGTTACAAAACCAAACCAGAATCAACACCGAGAATAACTTACATAATGCTAGAGAGAGATGATCTAGAGAGAGAGGGAGAGGAAATAACAAGTGAATTGACAATTTATTTCAAAGCTATCTTGCTCTATTTATAGAGTCATAAGAGTACATGTGGCATAATTACATTATGCACAAAACAATCAAGATGACACATATGAGTGTACGTAGCTTTAGTACAATGTGCATGTGTATTTGGTGGAATCCAACTACATTGCATTTTACAAGATATGTTCTTAGTTGTTTACATGTACTAGATGATTTTATTAGATAATTTATTGAATGCTAATAGGTCAAATAAATAACAATTGGTGAATTTGGGCACTAACAGTATCATTACTATGGTTGAAATGGTTAATACATCTAAATTTGATAATCGGGAACAACAAATAATGGAAGGTCTTTTTGAGTGGTTTAGAAGCTATAAATTAGTTCTTATTGGTTATTGGTGGTTTGGATAAGGTTTGCTTGGCAAAATGGTATAATAAATATCCTTAATCTAGCATTAACATAGTAGAAAGTAGAGGCATATCTTAGGAAAGACTATAGGTATATTTTGCCATTGAATTATGATTTTTCTAAAATTACCTATATGGATTTGATGTGTTCAAAGACCGGGCTTTCTGCTCCCATAAGATGTGACAGCATAAATTACATTATGTTAAGATTGCATATATGAGTATGGACTCAAAAGTCTAGGGGTAGGGTGTAAAACCCTGTCTCTTTGACAGGTCCGGTCCGGTCGTGTGACGACTACACCTATTAGATGGATTATCCCGACCGATAGTTACATCAACAATGTGCTTTACTTATTAGATGAAATCAATAATAGAGTCTCCTATCTTCTGAATTGTTAGGAGCTTATTTTGATGTTGCGTAACTTAAGCCATTGGTTGTTGATTAAAGTATTTGTTCATGTGATTCTATATTTCGGTTGAGGATCAACATTAGGTCACTTGACTATTGAGATTCTCACTGTTGGTTGATATCCACAACCTTATTAAAATCTCTTCTACTTTCTTCCAAATCATATATTTACTATTTGCCACTTGGTTGTCATCTTGTGTGATGTACACAGAGGGTATATTTTATGGTTTTAGAATGAAATCATCAAGATCAACTGCTTGAATCATTCGTAGGGTTTCTTTTTTCCAATTTAAATAATTTGTTCGATCGAGTTTCACCTGTTGGATGTTTAGTGTTTTGGTTAGACTTGGAAGTATGGTGTTTAATTGTGGAAGTATAAAGGGAGAGGTGTTGTTGCTAGTGATTTTGTGAGAAGTGCTATTGCGAGAAGTGTTTTTTATTTTTGTTATCATATTTAGAAGAAGAATCCACCTTTAGCGTGAGACTTATGGCTCTGATATCATGTTAAGATAATAAATAGATTAAAGGAAAAAGATAATTGATAAATAGGTCATACTGCTTATTATGTAAAAAGGGTAGAACATTATAGTACTTATAAGTAGGTACAGATTATTTAAAATTCAAAATCTCAATCAACAACTTATTCGAAATATGGTAAACTGAAAAATCTTGTCAACATGTTTGTTACGGTTTGTTTGAGTAGTTACTCAAACTTCAATTCTTATCCATTACATCATTCCCCAATCGAAATTCTAATAAAAAAAGATTTAATTTGGAGCGTAAAATTTAGAATTGAGTTGCAAATAAATGCATATTTTTTTTTGTAAAATCTCTGTTGATCTGACTGGCCCGGTCCGGTAACGTAAGCTTTACTACTAGTTAGCTTGACTATCCCAGCCGCTAGTCACTACTGGTTTCTCCCCTCTCCCCTCCCAGCATTTGAACTCATGATCTGCCACCTTAAATGAATATCAAATGTCTTTAATATCTTCATCACGTATAACATATATTACCTCATGAATTCTTACTTTATTTAACTTATTTTACGCATTAATGCTATTTTTTAAGATATAAAAAAAATTATGATAATTTATAATTTTAAGAACATAACTAATTTAAATAACTTGGTACTCAACATGCTTACACATGATCTTTAAGGTGGTAGATCATGTGTTCAAGTGCTGGGGGAGGCAAAAGAAACCAGCCGTGACCACCAGTTCGGATATATTTATGTTAAACCAAATGAAGACCACTGGACATTTGAGAAACCTGAACCCCTAGAAAGTAATAGAGTTGACCAAGATCTTTCAAAGCAAACTACTTATTCATCTGAGTGACCATATCATCCAACACTTCTTTATGACTACCTATGAGAATGATATCATCTACATAAACCAAGATATAGGTCTTACAACCATTTAAATGATTATAAAACAACAAGTGATCGACCTTAGATGAAATGAATCCAAGTGATAAAAAGCTGTCTTGAGTCGCTAAAACCAGGCTCTGGGAGCTTATTTAAAGCCATAGAGTGCTTTATTGAGTTTACAAACCAAATGTTGTTGTTCTTCGTGGATAAATCCTGGAGGCTAGACAATGTATACATCTTCTGTAATCACCCTATTCAAGAATGCATTACTGACGTATAGTTGTCTTAGAGGCCATTCTTCAAAAACAGCCATGGCTAGGATAAGCCATATTGTAGCAAGTTTGACAGAAGGGCTAAAAGTCTCTGAATAGTCAAAACCTTCCACCTGATTCAAACCATTAGCAACTAGCCAGGCTTTGTATTGTTGGATTGATCCATCAGGATGTCGTTTGATTTTGAAAATCCAGTTGCACCCAATACACTTTCAGCCAGGGGGAGAATCAACCAAACACCAAGTGTTATTATCTGTCAAAGCTTGAAACTCAGTCTTCATAGCTGCTAACAAGTTAGGATGACTCAAAGCAGCCTGAAGCGAAGTTGGTTTTGTCTCATCTAGTGCAACAACCTGCACTTTTGGCTTAGTTATCCCATTCTTTGACCTGGTAACCATTGGATGAGGTTGATGAACTCTATTTTTGGATATAGTGCCCATCCGACGAGGTTGATAAGTGGAAAGTGAAGGCATAGTAGGGACACCATCCGACGAGGTAGCTGCAGTAGAAGCTAAATTATCAGTTGCAGGAGAACTATCAGATCGTGTATGAGAGTTATCAACTGCAAGAAAACTATCAGATAATGAAGGAGTAGATTGTGGAAAAATCGTAGGACGATTTGACAAAGAATAACTTTGTTAGGTAGATGAGCTAATCGTAGATGAAATTAGACTAGAAGGATGTGTATTATAAGCCAAAGGAATACGACCAGAGATTCCACCTGAGAAATAAAGGTGCATGGAAACACACTTTCCTTCAGTAAAAGGAAACTTCCACTCATTAAACACAGCATGGCGGACGACATAAACACATCCATCAGAACTCAAGCACTTATAACCTCTAAATAATGGGCTATAGCCGATGAAAGTACAAGGTTGACTTTGAAAATCCAATTTATGATGTCTGTATAGTCGGATATAAGGGAAAACCTGACAGCCAAACACTTTGAGATCCATGTAATTTGGTTCCTTTTGAAACAAGAAATAAAATGAGACTTGTTATCTAATACAGCAGTAGGCATTATGTTGATTAAGTGAGCAGCTGAAATAAATGCTTCATCCTAAAACTTCAATGGCATAGATGCATGGGATAAAAGACTCAATCCAGTCTCGACTATATGCCTATGTTTTTGTTCTATCAAGCCATTTTTTTCATGTTTGTAGGCACGATCTCCTTATCGATATACCAAAACCTCTAAGGATAGACTCTAACCCTTTAAAATCTCCACCATTGTCCATTTGTAGTGTCTTCATTTGATATTCAAGAAGAAGTTCCACCTGTTTTTTGAACTCTATAAACACCCGATAGACATCACTTTTAACTTTTAAAAGGTATAACCATATAAACCATTGAAGGAAACAACAGATGCAAGACCCCACACATCAGCCACAAGTAACTCTAAAGGATGATCATAATAGAGTTAGAAAAAAGAAGTTTATGAGATTCACCCATTGGACATGCCTCACAGAAAAACCGAGAATTAGAAGAAAACGAAACTTTGTATTTATTTAATATACTGCGTACAGTAAATAGAAAGGGATGTTCCAATCTATAATGCTATAAAGGTGCAGTATCAAATTTAGAAATCTGATTTATAGAGATATGATGTAAATCCAAAGGATTACACATAGAGGAATGCAAAGCACTCTTATTATACTTGGGAAAAATAGGAAAAACAATTTGATTAGATGCCTTTAAGAAAGTTGGATTTGATGTTATGGATAGACCTGGTAAGAGGAAAATGAAATTGGTAGAGACCATTTTTAATTACCCATAGGAGAAGAATATTCCTCGAAGTTTAATCCTTCACATAGCAAACCATGGGGTGAAATTCAATAAAGACATTATTATCTTTAACAAACTATGAAACACTGAGCAAATTCTTAGACACGCTAGGAATATGAAGTATATTACGAAGACAAAAAGAGGCATTTTTTTGTTAAAAATGAATTGGAACCAACAGATGAAATATTCACACCTTGTCCATAACCCATGAAAACTTGTTCTTGACTACAATATTCAACTACGTTATGAAGATTGGAACCATCAGTCCTGCAGTGATTTGTCGCGCCGCTATCTAGATACCATGTCATATCATGTCCACCACAGTTTCCTCCTTGTGCAGCACCCATTATATTCATATTAGTTGGTCCACCCTGTATTCCTGATGACATGTTGTACACCATATTTCCTGCAAAAGTTTGGTTCTTTTGATTTTTATTAGAAGGCTGAAAGCTTTGATCAAACTAATAGTAACATCTCATGGCACCATGACCAGTTCTGTGACATATCTAACAAATAGATCGAAAATAAGGTGATCTTCCTCTACCTCTTTCTCTTTTACCTTTATTTCCTCTACCATAATTGTTTTGCCCTTGAGTGGTGAAATTCATGTTTGAGATTTTGAAGCCAGTGTTTTGCTGAGTAGAACCCTTCTTAGCAACATTTTTATTTGATATGTTTACAATCAAAGCTTCAACATGATTGTGATGCTAAAGTCTAGACTCATGGCTAGGTAGTAATGCAGTTACTTCTAGCAGTGAGTACTCTCTCTATAGAGAAGTGAAAGGAATGACAAAAGGGTCATATTGTGGTCCCAGTCCTCCTAATATGGTCATGACTTTATCATCAGCACTGAGAATGTGTCCTGCAAATGCTAAAAAATCTATGAGGCCTTTTTTCTTTATAAGATAATCAAACATGGTTAAACCCCATTTCTTTAGAGTTTGCAGTTGTAATTTCAATTGCATTATGTTTCCTTTGGTTTAAGACGAAAATAGTTTCTGTAGAACATTCCATACCTTACAGGGGTGTATTCGAGTCGAGCCTGAGCTCATATAAGCTCAGGCTCGGCTCGTTTAGCAATAGCTCAGGCTCGGGCTTGGCTCGAAGCTCGCCAAGCTTTTGGCATTCGAGCTCGGGCTCACGAGCTTACATATGAGCTCGGGCTGGCTCGAAAACTCGGTTCGAGGCTCGGCTCGTTAAAATATATAAAATAAATTATTACTATTATATAATATTTTAATATAATTTTATTAAAAAATATATAAATACATAATATAGTAGGCTCGTATAGGCTCGTTTAGACTCGCCAAGCTTTTAGTTTTCAAGCTCGTAGCTCGGCTCGTTTAAACTCGGGCTCGGCTCGCCAGAAGCTTGTTTGAACCGAGCTCAAGCCGAGTTTTAGACGAGCCGAGCTTGAACTATTCGCGAGCCGGCTCGGCTCATTTCCAGCCCTACCTCACAAGTTGTTGAACAACCAACCAATTTAGGCTATAGTTCTTTTGAGATTAAAGTAAGGATCCAACACATAAGGAGTTGGTCTTATTGTTCCTGATCTAGAAAAGCCTCAGAAACAACTTCGTTTGCATCCAACTTTGTTGGAGGAATGTGTGCAGAATCAATATAGGTTGATAACCGATTACCTTTAATGGCTGCTTTGACTTGCTGAGGCTAGAGAATGAAATTTGACTGAGTAAGTTTAACCGTTATCTCAACTTTCGTATTTGGTAATACTTTGATATTTCTGGTGTTGTTATTGGCCATTGAATCTTCATTGCTAGCAGAATTGTAAGACATGGTTATTTAAGCTCTGATACCATAAAAGCAATCTCACGTCACTTAAGAAGTATATATATATAGTATATGTATAATAAAGAAATCTAATAACATATAAAGAGCAAAGTGAAACTATTGGTTTCTCACATTCTAAAATTCCATGTGATTGTATACAAGAGTTGCTTATTTATACTATACTTTTCACAGTAGAAGATCATCAATATCACTGAATTAACTCCTACTTTTATGGTTTGTTAGCCTTATCAATTTGTAAGGCCTAACTCTCAAATCTTCTATAAATATTGTTATCCTTGGTCATAACATGAACTACGTGTAGAGTTACTCTTTGAAGACTCTGATTGGGCACCTTGTGTGTTCAGTCGTGCAGCAACTAGAGCATCATGGTTTATACTCCCTAAGGTTGATAATATGATGTCATTACATTCCTTCTTTCAATAGAAATCATTACTCTTTGCAAAATGCACAGTGGTGATGGATAGTGAATTACAAAAATAATAATTTTTTTTATTCTTCTTTTCTATATTTTAAAATTTTTGATCTTTTTCTATTTCAACTCTACTTCAAATGTGTTTCAGAGTGTAATGTGAATACAAGTGGCCATATTGGCAGCATTTATTAATAAAAAAATCATGCTGGATGGTTTGGTTTTGGATTACATTTGTACTATAGTTGAGGGTTTTTGTTTTTTCAGTACGATGTATTATGGAAAAAAGGTTGTGGCACTTGCTGAGCAACCATCCCATTGGATGTTAAAGCGCATTATTTGTTGCTATCTCCCATGGCTTGACAATTCTTGAACTACATTAATGACAGATTTCGAAAGCTTAGCTTACAACATATATAGGTTGAATTGTCTCGTACCTTTGGCCACTACCATAACTCTTTTAATGAGCTTCCATTGAACATAACCAAAAAATGTTGCAATATCCTTCATCAGTTAGCTTTCCTGTAGAGATGATATTCACACGAATATTAGAAATATGCTTGACATCTTCAAAATCAACCTGGAGCCGTTATCTGTCTCCAATACCACATCACTATATCCAACGAATTTAGCCTCTTTATTATTTCCCATCTTTACACTCCTAAAATCACTACCATTGTAATAGGTGAAAAATCATGCTTTGACGTAGCATGTATTGAAGCCCCACTATCAATTACCTAACTAGTCTAATGTATTATGAAATTTATGAGTTCATCATACACAAGCATAAAGTCATCATCTACAACAGTAACTCTGTCATCTTCCCCTTCGCTTTTCTTTTCTTGACTTGCGTCCTTCTTATCATCATTTTTCAACAGTCTAAAAGTTTTCTTGATATGCCCTTTCTTGTGACAGTGATAACACTTTACATTAGAATGTTTGTTTGACATTCTTCTGTTCTAGTTTCTATTCCTTGGACCTGTATTCATACTTCTTCCACTCCTTTTTGTAATAAGGACATCTAAAGTATATGCTAAACCTTGAGTCTTTCTTCTCATCTCCTCATTCAGAATATTATTCTTTACCATATTCATGGTAATTGTACCGTTCCGCGCAGAATTTGATAAAGACATTCTGAATCTCTCCCATGAATCTGGAAGTGTTCCAAGTAACCATAGAGCTTGCACCTCATCATAAAACTTAATACCCATCCCTGCCAAATTGGTTTATGATACCCTGATAGCTATTCAAGTGATCTATCAACGGAGCACTATCATCATATCGTAGATGCATCATCTGTTTCATCTAAAATAACTTATTATTTTTATTTTTCCGAGCATATAACTCCTGAAGCATTTTTCACAATGTTCTAGCGTGAGTCTCACCACTCACATGATTCTAAACATTATCACTAACCCACTACCTAATAAACCCACATACTTGCCTATGTAGCAAATTCCACTGAGCATATAAGAGATCTTTCATCTTACCCTTCCAAACGTGATAATTTGAACCAAACAAAGTAACCATTCTACTCAACTTTAGATTATTATCCATACTTATCTTTTACAATTTGACAACCTAAACTCTAATACCACTTTTTTTAGGAAAAACCCTCTAATTACAAAAATGTATTATGCTAACGTAATGCGAAAACAGGTAGCAAATATAAAACCCCAATAGTAATGGATAATAATAAACCTAAAGAAAAAGTAAACATCGGTTAAAGAAGTCAAGCAAGACTTGTATATATACATCCACACCTACCCTAATAGAATGAGGCCTTTTGAGAGGAGCTCAAGAACAAAACCGTGCGGGCTAGGCCCAAAGCGGACAATATCATTCTATGTAGGGTGGAAGGAGCGGAGCTCGGGGCCTAACAAGTGGTATCAGAGCCCAGTATGAAAATGGAGCCCGCAAGTGATCCGTATTCGGGGTACCTTATGTCGAAAGCCTTCCTGATAATTTGGTGGTCAGGCGGCGAGTCCCGTTGGTGCGTAACGGCGGTGCAAGATGTTTAAGACGGATCGGGTGGATTATGACTCGAGGGGAGGTCGCTCGAGGGGGAGCCACGGGATTGGTGGTCCTTTGGTTTGAGGGGAGGATTGTTGGGATGCAATCCAAAGTCCCACATCGGTTAAAGAAGTCAAGCAAGACTTTTATATATACATCCACACCTACCCTAATAGAATGAGGCCTTTTGAGAGGAGCTCAAGAACAAAACCGTGCGGGCTAGGCCCAAAAAGGACAATATCATTCTATGTAGGGTGGAAGGAGCGGAGCTCGGGGCCTAACAGGTACGTCCACGGAGGCTGCCGATAATATTATTGAGATTTAAGAGTATACACTCACTTACCCAACACTAAATAATGAATAACACACACTCTCACTAATCACTCATGTGTTTCCCCTCACAAGTGTTTCACCCTCTCACGATCCCTCACTTGTTGAACTCTTGAAACCAATACTTGAATGACGTAGAACAATCTACTCCTGAAGAGATGTGATTTTCTCTATCTTAAAATCTATCACCACAAAACATGGTAACCCATCTTAAATTTATATATCACTAACTTAGGGTAAAGCTTAATGGGTCTGAATACAAAACTCATAACCATGATCAACACATGACTCGGAACCATCCTAACAAAAGGATATAATCAAATTGAAAGTGTTAACTAATATGATTCCTTTTACCTATTGTTAAAGTAGTTATTATTAGATAGCTCTCAGCTGTGGCTACTACTAAAAGATAAGTTATTCATCAATTAGATATCAGTAATGCTTTTTTATATATAGTTTTATTCATGAAAATGTTTATATGATTCCTCCAATGAAGTACAAAATTGAACATAACGTATGTAAGTTGAATTGATCATTTATTGGCTCAAGTAGGCATTTAAATAGTGAATAGGTAGCCAACTAATTTAAGTTGGAATAGTTAGTTAACTAATAAACTTAAGTGGTGTGATTTTATTCTATTTCAACTAATAAACTTAAGTGCTGTGATTTTATTCTATTTCTATAGCATCCCAATTGAATATGATATTTTAGCTGCAAATAAGTTTCTAGACGATGGATTTACTATAATAACCTTATGTTATGTAATTGGGATGGTTTTACTTTTCGTCACTTGAAACATTAAATAAAATTAATAAGTCATTAGAACTTTATTCTAAATTTATAAATTTTTGAAAGTTTGAAATTTAAAAAATGAATCAATTTGACCCACATGCCTTCATAGATGCGCTTCATGACCTCATCAGCTTGTGAAGCGTACTTCACCCGCTAATTTAAGGCCGGTGAAACTTCATCGGCTGATGATATTGTGAAGCACATTTTGAAGGATATTTTGGTCAATTTAATTCATTTTTAAAATTTTAAATTTTAATAATTTATAAATTTAAATTTAAGTTTGAATGGTGTATTTACATAAAATAGAAATTTAAAAAGTTAATATTTTATAATTTTTCCTACTTAATATATATATATAAAAGATCACAATATTTATAAATCAATGGAAATCTATTTTAGACATTATGGTGGACACATGAATGGCATATGCATTAGCTATTCCTACTTCATTATCAATCGATTGTAAATTACCAGCGTTGAAAGAAAGTTGATCTCACCCACGGAACGCCACAGAACTAGTTCGGAGATTGAGTTACCTTGTTCTTTCATGTCCACACATTGCACATTGTTAATTTGTTCTATTATTGTCAAATACTTCAAAGAATCAGTCTAGGTTGGCATTAATATTTTTTTCATTAATTTATCTTCATATTGAAAATTATAATTATATAAATATATTACAGTAATTTTGTATTTAAATTAAAAATAAATATTATTAATTTGTATTTATATGTATTCATACTATTTTTTAAATTTTGTATTTTATAAAAGTTATAATGGGTCATGGAACGAATCAGCGTTTGGAAAGATTTGAACCCAAAACTTTCACGATATCAAAGAGAAGTCCTAGCCACCCAACTACTAATACCATTTAATACCAATAGTACATCATGGCACATATAATCAATTTAGAACGAATCCTTTTTAACTTTTTTATTTTTCTTTAAATCTTAAAAAATTAATTAATTAAGTATTTAATTTTATTAAATAAATAAAACAGTATATTTAATCAAAAATTTTAAAATTTTAAAATTAAAATTGATGGTTTAAAATAGATATATTACAGTAAAATATAATTTATGTGTAGGTGGATTTAAACGGCTCAAGTGGAAAATCTGAATATAATTTTAAAAATTTGGTTAGACGGATTAGGTTCAAAATTTTAAGACTATATTTAATATTTAATTAAAATATACTTTAAAATCTACTTAATTCTAGATTCATTTTTTTAATTATTAAATTAATTTTAAGTGTAATTTTAATATATTAAAGTAGGTAATGTAGTGGTTCATAACTACAGTTGATACGGGCTGACTGGGCCGGATGGTTCAGGGTAAAGCGTAGACCGATTCCAAGTGTAAAGGGATCCTGCAAAAGAGTAAGAAAACGTCCGAGCGGACCTGGGGACACCGGTATGGTGTTTGCCGTAGGCACTCCGACGCTCAAGTCAGCTTCGAACTGAAAGTGAATAAGAAATCAAACAAGTAAGAGAAAGAATTAACTTCCTGTAATCAATGGTTCCTGTCAGAAATATTGCCTCGGAAGGTAATCGACAGACGATTATGGAAGCTTTGGGCTTAGCTAATCGCGATCAACAAGGCGATCTGAGCCGTTATCAGTGCACTGGAGTGTAATCGGAGACGGTGATAGTTAAGTAGGGATTTTGGCAGAGTTTCAGTAAGTTAGTGAGTGTGTATTTCTCAGAGGTCCTCTTTCTATTTATAGGGCGTTCGGAACCAGTCAGGTGGTTGCTTTCGAGATTTTTATGGTGAGATCTGCGTGATATCCGGGATTCTAGAGTAGGCCGTTTGGCCAACTTTGACTAACCTCGGAAGACGTCAGACTTATGGGTTTCTCGAAAGATCATGGGCCTGAACCCTCGGAATTATTGGGCCTGGGCCTAGTCATAGTAAACTGGAGGCATTGGGCCTGGGCCTCTGAATCCGAACCGGACCTGAAGATTTTGACGTCTACAGTAAACAAAATGTGAAACTAGATTAAACAAAATGGATTTGGATTAGACCAAACGCCAACCGCATCTGCTAAATTATACTAGACATTTGATTTCAGATGAATTATTACCTATTAACAGAATGATATAAATTGAAGGCATTTACATAATTGAAAATCAAATTTTTCTCAAATTTTATTTATGATGCAAGTTTACTTTTTATGAAGTAAATTTAAAGTCAAAACAATAATTTATTAGTATAATAATAAAACTGTATTTAATTCAGTGAGAAAATGAAAGAGGGAAAGGAAAATGAAAACTTTTCAGCTCCTTTTAGCTTATCTTCTCATCGCCTTGGCTATTTCATTGGCTTTCGTGTATGACCCCAGTCCTCTTCAGGATTTCTGTGTGGCAACCAACTCTACTAATGGACGTAAGCGTGTTTACATGCATACATATAATTATACAAGTATATATATATATAAATAAATAAATAAGTAGACAAATGTGGAAGTGTTTCTATAAATTTAATTTCAGTTCATTTATCATAAAAGTTCGAATTGATTTAATCGTTTAAATATTTTAAATAAAATATTTATATATTATTTAGGTTGAATCAAATTTCTAGTAATTCTACATTATTTAAATTTGGATGAAACATATTGGAATATGAGGTCTATTAGGATTGTTTTAAATTATAAGGATTTCCGTTTAGGAAGGTTTTCCTATTGAGTTTGGATCTATTTCCTAATGGTTTGATTCCATATTTTGGAAAGATTTGGTTTTCCTAATTTGGTTGATTGTATTCCTTAGTTGGAAAAGAAATAAATTAGGAAAGTATATTTGATGATCACTATAAATAGAGTTGTCTCATGAAAAAGATAGTATCCCGTCCCTTTGGGGTGGTGATCATTGGAGTTGGGTCATACCTGTGGGGGTAATGATCATTGGGGTTGGGGTCTCGCCATTAAAGAGATTTCGAGTTGAGATTGGGGTCATGTCTGCCTAGTGGGATAATGATCATTGGATTGGGGTCATGTCTGCCGAGTGGGGTAATGATCACTGGATTGGGGTCATGCCTGCCTAGTGGGGTGATGATCATTGGATTGGGGTCATGCCTGCCGAGTGGGGTAATGATTATTGCATTGGGGTTGTCTCGCCGTGGTGGAGTTGTTCGCCTAAAAGAGATTCTGGTTGAGAAAGAAAACAATTTTGTGTAGAGAGAGTATTGTCTGAATGACTTGTAATCCTTATTTCTCATAGTAAAGTTGTTATCTTTCCGTGGATTAGGTAATTTGTCGAACCACGTTAAATATTGTGTTTGTGGTTGAGCTAATTGTTTTGGTTGAATCGAACTAGAAATTAGGAAGAAATTGGGATAGAGCAGGAAATTTCCTAACAAGGTCGAACCAAATTTTAAATAAGTTAGAATCCAACCATTCGCGAGCCGAATGAACCCTTCGTGAGGCTGCACAGTCTCTCGCAAATGTGATATAGTGGCACCTTCAAATTATTTTATTATTACTTTTTTAATATAATCACGAATAGGGTAAACATGAGTACTAGTATTCAATATTATAAATTAACATGGCGATTTATGAGATAAACAAATTCGATACTGCAAACTAAAATTAGCAGTAATATAAAATTAGTCTCGTTACATTAAATTAATCCAATTCCAGTAATTAATTATTTTTTAAAAAAATAATACTAAATTACATATTTTTATTTAAAAATATTAACATACGTCCGACTATGAAAGTCCCTCCATGTGAGGCCCCGGCAGTCGTCCTCCTGCCACCCCTCAGAGCGGGGCGAGGCAGAGCTAATCCAATAATAAAGTTATTGTTCCAAAATCACTAACTCGAAATAATATATTTAAAAAGGAAAAAATATAATTTTTTTTATATATAAATAAAG
The DNA here is from genome assembly GCA_031304145.1 of Cardiospermum halicacabum. Taxonomy (NCBI): domain Eukaryota; kingdom Viridiplantae; phylum Streptophyta; class Magnoliopsida; order Sapindales; family Sapindaceae; genus Cardiospermum; species Cardiospermum halicacabum. The sequence continues at coordinate 40,001,149 of CM062389.1, read as the reverse complement.
GAATATGTAAGAATTAATTATCATAATCTATATTGATTCGACAGTGTTCGTGAACGGGAGGTTCTGCAAGAATCCGAAAGATGCAACAGTAAACGACTTCATCTACCGAGGATACAACATTCGGAGAAACCCAACACAACCATCTGGTTCAATTACAACTACAGTGAATGTAAACAATCTTCCCGGACTCAACACTATTGGAATATCATTGGCTCGTGTGGATTATGCAGTGAATGGAGTGAACCCACCCCACATCCACCCTCGAAGCTCAGAAACACTGTCTCTCTCACAGGGCACTATTTTCGCTGGTTTCATCACATCGGACCCCAACAACACCTTGTTTGGCAGAATCATCAACGAAGGAGACATCTTTGTGATCCCACAGGGTCTAATTCACTTTGAATTCAATGTGGGGAAAACTAATGCAGTTGCTTTTCCAGTTTACAACAGTCAGAACCCTGGTATGGTTACGATTCCGAATGCGATATTTGGATCGAATCCGCGTATCAATGTTGATGTGCTTGCCAGGGCATTCCAGGTTAATGCTTCTGTGGTGAGAGATATTCAAGCGAAGTTCTAGAGTAACTTGTGTGGGAAGGTATGTATGAATAAGTAGCCTGTTTATACAGGTTTTCGTGCTTCTGCATCGTTGTAATGTAATAAAGAGTGTGGACGGATTTCTCTCTCTCGTTTGATTTGATTATTACTATTCTCTTCAACTATATTATATTAGATAATATATATATATATATATATATATATATATATATATATATATATACTCAATCTAGGATGAATTAATATTAGAAAAATTAATACTGAAATAACAATAATAGTAATTTTATATAAATTCTATTTGATATAAAAATTAATAATTCATTATTTATATAAAATATTTTATATATAATTTATAATTAAATTACGTAGCATTTATGAAAATATGAATCTAAACTATATATATATATATATATATATATATAAAATGATATCACTTTAGAAGTATGTTTGGATTAGTGATGAGTCTCTGAATTATATGAAATTTTCCTTTTAATTCTTAAGTTTTTGTGATGAACAAGAGTATTATCATGTTATTTGATGTTATTTGATGAATTTATTGAGATGTTTCAGGGAATTGAGTGGAACAGGTAAAAGATCAATAATCAAGATTTTATAGACAGAAAGCTGAAGTTCTGAGAAACGAAGTCGAACGAGAAAGGAAGCAAGAGAACACTTCACTGAGGTGTCTGGCGACATAGCTCTTATGTCGCTAACAAACGATCCAACAACTTCAAAGGGGCACAACATTGTAGCTGCTAACGACATAACTCTTATGTCGCGAGCCATGTCGCCAGCAAACGTAACCAGTAATTTCAAAGAACAAGGTGTGGTAGTGTGTGGCGACATAGGCCTTATGTCGCCAGAGGCCGATTAGGGCGAATTCCACCTGCTGTTCAAGGGCGTTTTGGTCTTTTCTCAGAGAAGTCTATAAATATAAAGTTTCAAGATGTTGAAAGGACTTTTGGCCGGATTCAGAACAAGAGACTACTGCGAGAAGCAACACGGATATTCAAGATCAACATCCGAAAGGCGAGATCAAGAACAGAAAATCGGTGAACTCTTTCTCACTTTTTAGGAATGATTATGTTAGGAATAGTAAACATGATTGCTATGTGTAACTAAACTCCCAGTCTAGGGCTACGAAGTAGCCGAACCATGTAACCCTAATTTGATTATACTTTTATGAATGAGACAGTTTTTATTCTTTCTCTTGCCTGTGCTTAATGCTTGCTTTGCTTGATCACCAATTGCATGATTTAGTGATTTGATGAATGCTTGGAAGAGATTTATTAGATTAGATTAGGGCAAGAGAGTGTGTATGTTTATGTTGCTAGGAATAGAACATAGAATTCATATATTCAAGGATATGTGTTTCTTAATGCGTCTACCTGGATTATTCATATATGAATATGAAATTAGGATAGATAGATAGTCTCATGTGTGTTTGGAAGAAACCTTGAGAATAGTATAAGTTTTAGAATAGGAATAAAAGCTTGTGACATATTAGGCATGGTGGGTTACTAAAAAATAACTATTAGTGTTTGAGTTGAAAGCTATTTTTGATAGCATATTTAAATGCTATCTTAAACACTAATTGAAACGTTAAAAGCTATTTTAATCGGGGTTACCAAACACGCATTTTTTTAAAAAAAAAAAGTAAAGTAATGTATAACTAAACGCTATTTGAAACGCTAATTAAAAAGTTTTCTAAAAACATACTAAATCTCATCTCTAACAATTTATTTTTTAAGCAATAAGAAAATCTAGTGCAGAGTTATTATATTACAAAAGAAAAGTGATATAGGTGATTGTTACTTTCGAAGCATTTTTATCGAAATTTATTCTAATTCTATACTTTCATCTTCCACTTCATCTTATTTGTTAGTTTTCAGTACACTCTAAATGATGTAGCCCATATAGCATTGACTTACATGGAGACACGTGATCATCACAAATTTCAACGAGAGTGATTAGTTTCTTTACTTCCAAGAAATATTAATTTTGCAATTTATTATTATTTCAATTTATTAGGAATTGACTCCTCAATTTTAGAAATTTGTTTCCTTTATTTGAGAGAATCTTTATTTATTTCCTTTGTTTGAAATTATTGTTATTTATTTCCTTTCATCATTACGGCTATAAAAGTACAATGTAAAGCGAATGATAATTCAGTTTTTTTGGTGAAATAAAATTGAGATTTTATTCTCTTAACAACTCTTTGGTATTCATACGAATAAACGAATTTTGTTTCATTCTTGAGTTTTCGCGTGTGTTAGGTTACATTAGTTGGTATCAGAGCCAACTTGATCTTAACGATGTCACCGCTCAGACGTCAAGAAGCTAACCTAGAAGATGTCTATAGTTGAGATGATGTCGCCCAACTCCGACAACAAGTCGAAGATTTGATCTGACGGCTAGCCGCCCTAGAGCCTTCTACACGACATGATGACTCTTCTAATACCGAGGTGGATGGTCTTGACTTCCCACTAGAAAATCCATTTCCTGGTCTTCTCGGCCATAATTAATATGATAATCGACGATGGGAGAATGGTTTCAAAATGGATATTCCAGAATTCCATGATAATATCGATGCTGCTGAATTTCTTGATTGGCTTCATTTAGTTGATGAAATCTTAGATTTCAAAGAAAGACCAGATCATAAACGTGTTACTCTTATTGCAACTCGCTTTTGCGGAAGGGCCCAGGCTTGGTGGCAACAACTTAAAGCTACAGGGGTGCGATCTCATAAATCAAAACTTACATCCTGGGCAAAACTCCAGAAACACATGCGTGCTACTTTTCTCCCATACAATTATGATAGAGATTTATACCAACGCTTTCAAAATTTACATCAAGGAACAAAGTTCGTTGGTTAATACTCAATTGAATTTTTTCAGTAACTTGCTCGTACTGACATCAATAAGTCTCTTGTTCAACTCGTATCGAGGTATGTTGGTGGTTTGGGTTCTTAAATTCAAGATATTTTAAATATGTTTGATCCATTAACAGTATCTGAGGCCCATCAACGAGCTCTGTAAGCCGAAAAGCAATTACACTGCCGTATTGGCCAGTTTTCACGTCCTTCTAGTTGATCTGTACCACTTTTGTCATATGCATCAAACACTTCTAATCGTGTTGTTGATCGTCCTCAGACAACAAATCGTGTCTCAGGCTCTTTTAAATGTTTCAACTGCGGTAAAAGTGGACATCGCCAAAGTGAATGCAAGAAAGCAAAATCACGAGGCTTGCTGATGATTCGTCCAATCCTATCTATGAATCCGATCCATCTGAAGATATTCTTGATGAGTATGTCTCTGGTAATATTGGTCCTCTTTTAATGATGGGACAGACATTCCTCTCTTCTAAAAGTGACAACACAGACTGGCGACGACAATCAATTTTTCAATCCACTTGTACAATCAATTATAAAGTATGTTAGTTCATCGTTGATGCAGGCAATTGTGAGAATGTTCTGGAGGAAAAATCTGTAGATAAATTGGGGCTTTCGGTGACCAAACATCCACATCCTTACAAACTAGCATGGCTAAGCAAAGGTACTGATATTTTGGTTTCTAATCAAGTACTCCTCACTTTCTCAATTGGCAGCACATATAAATATGAAATTTGGTGTGGTGTGGTTCCTATGGATGCTTGCCATTTGCTTTTGGGGTGACCGTAGCAGTTCGATAAACATGTCCTTCATGATGGATATGTTAATACACATTCGTTTATATTTAATGGCAAGTGTATTCATCTTCTACCCTTAAAGGAGTTAAAGCCATCCCCAATGACACTACTTGTATCTCACAGTCTCTTTGAGCATGCAATGCGTGATGCTGGTGTGGTCTATGTCTTATTGGGTAAGCCATCTACCCCATTTAATGATATTCCCCTTATTATGTGCCCTTTGTTGGATGAATTTCAGGATGTTTTCCAACCACACCTTTTGGATAATTTGCCGCCTTTACGAGATATTCAACATCAAATTGATCTTATCCTATGAGCTCCATTACCTAATAGACCTCATTATCGTATAAGCCCAATTGAACATGAAGTATTTTATCGTCGGGTGGAAGACTTCCTCTTTATAGGACTTATCCAGAAGAGTTTAAGCCCTTTGTGCAATACCATCCCTTCTCACTCCTAAGAAAGATGGTACATGGCGTATGTGTGTTGATAGTCGAGCCATAAATAAAATCATAGTTTGATATCGATTTCTTATTCCTCATTTGGATGATCTCTTGGACCAGTTAAATGGTGCAAATTTTTTCAATAAACTTGATTTGAAGAGTGGTTATCATCAAATCCATATTAAACCAGGCGATGAGTGGAAAACTGCGTTCAAAACACGTGATGAGTTATTTGAATGGCTGGTTATGCCATTCGGTTTATCCAATTCCCCAAGCACATTTATGTGAGTCATGAACCAAGCACTCCGTCATTTCATCAGTAAATTCATGGTCGTTTACTTTGATGATATTTTAATTTACAGTGTTAATCCTGATGTGCATTCTCAGCATGTACGAGAAGTTCTATCAATTCTTCGCAGAGACAAGTTCTTGGTGGCCCTACATAAATGTTCTTTCTTCTCACATCATGTCCTTTTTTGGGGTACGTGATCTCTTCGGCGGGACTGTCAGTAGATTCAACTAAAATCGACACAATTCGGCAATGGCTTATTCTTACTTCTATCACCGAAGTGCGCAACTTTCATGGATTTGTCTCATTCTATAGACCCTTCATTCCACACTTCAGTTCTGTCATGACTCCATTGACTGATTGTATCAAAGGCAATAAATTTTTGTGGACTTCTGATGCTGAATATACCTTCGATCGTGTTAAAGATCTACTCACAAAAGCTTCAATTTTGGTATTACCTGACTTTACTAAACCTTTTGAATTACATAGTGATACAAGTAAGGTTGGCATTGGTGCAGTTCTCAGCCAAAATAAAAAACCGATAGCTTACTTTAGTGAGAAACTTTTTGGGGCCAAACAACGTTTTTATGCATATGACATGGAGTTTTATGTCGTAGTCCAAGCAATCAAACATTGGCTTCATTATCTCTTTCATAAAGAGTTCGTATTATATACATGGATCATGATGCTTTGAAGCACCTCACCACCTAAGAGAAACTTTTTGCTTGCCATGCTATTTGGGCATCATATCTACAACAATTCACATTTGTTATTAAACATAAAGCTGGTTCTATGAATCATGTTGCTGATGCACTGAGTCGCGGCCACTGTTTGTTAACAAATATGCGACTCCATGTTCTATACCTAGACTCCTTTGTGTCTCTTTATGCTGATGATCCTTTTTTCTCTGAAGTTTTGCTGAAAACACAGGGTGGTCAATGTTCTAATTTTCCCCTTCAAGATGGGTTCTCATTTCGAGGGATGCAATTGTGTATCCCTACATGTAGTTTGCGTTAGAAGATCATCCAAGAAATTCATAATACAGGACATGTTGGTCAGTCTCGCATATATGAACTCATTTCTAACTCCTATTATTGGTCCCTTTAGAAAGAAGTTCACCGCTTTGTGTCTCGTTGCCGCACTTGCCAACAAGCCAAAAGTAGCGCCTTTAATGCGGGCCTTTAAATGCCATTGCCAATACCTACACAACCATGAGCGGAACTCTCCATGGATTTTTTTTCTTGGGCTACCACGCACTCAACTAGGGGTGGGCGCGGTTTTCGGTTTTTGACCAAACCGGACTGACCCGAATCGAACCGAACCAAATTAATCGGTTTTTAATCTTATTTGGGTCGGTCCGGTTTTAATAAAATAAAAATCGAGTTATTTGGTCTCGGTTCGGTTTTAATCTCCAAAAACCGAACCGACCCAAAAAACCGATTTAAATTAATTATAATAATAAATCCAAAAATCTGCACTAAATTTCATGTGTTTCACAAATATATAATATTTTCTTTCTATTATTTAAAAAAATTTTTTTTTTCAACTTTTGTTTTGTTCCAATTTCGGTATTTTTTGGTGATCACATAGGTTGTTTTGTTTGAATGTTGGATGCTTGGTTTCAAACCTAGTTATTACTTTATTATTTACAGATAAATTAGATTTTAAATGATATTTGATTTCATACATGTATTATAAATTTATTTTGAATTAAATGGAATATCACTTACTTAAAAATAAATTACAAAATATTAGGCCCAACAAGAAAGCCCAAACCGAATAAAACCGGACCGATTCGGACCGAATCGACTAAAACCAAACCGGTCGGTTTCATTAATCTACTTGGTTCGGTTCGGTCCTAAATATAAAAAAACCAAGTAATTCGGTTTCGGTCCGGTTTTGCTCAAAACCGGACTGACCCGGACCATGCCCACCCCTACACTCAACAAGGTAACGATTCTATATTTGTAGTCATTGATCGATTGTCAAAGATGGTACACTTTATCCCATGTAAACGCACTACCGATGTGGTACAAGTGGTCACTCTCTTCTTTCGCGATGTTTACCGTCTACATGGGTTGCCATCGAGTATTGTTTCTGACCGTGATACTAGATTTTTTAGTGACTTTTGGCGTAATTTGTGGCGTATGGTCAATACTACTCTTAATTTTAGTTCTGCCTATCATCCTCAAACAGATGGCCAAACTGAGGTTGTTAACCGCTCTCTGGAAAATCTTCTTCGTAGTATAGTGGGTGACAACATCTGATTTTGGGATTTAAACTACCACAAGCAGAATTTGTCCACAACATTATTGTTAATCGTAGCACGGGTTATGCTCCATTTCATGTGATTTTATTTACTTGCCTTTACAGATATGCCCTCATGGGATTGCGATAGACTTTATCGACGAAATTCAAAAAATTCATCATCATACTAATGGTCATTTAGTTGCTTCTACAAATGCCTATAAACAGGCAGTTGACAAGCATCGTCATAATGTTGAATTCAATGTCGGTGACTTTGTATAGGCTACTTTAACTAAAGATCGTGTTCCCTCACACGAATACAACAAACTTTCCAAGAGGAAAATTGGGCTTTTCGAGATTGTTGAGAAAATCAATCCTAATGTATACCGCCTGCAATTACTAAGTCATATACACACTTCAGATGTCTTCAATGTGAAACATCTCCAGCTTTTTGAAGACGATGCCTCCTTTGAGATGGACCCACCCCACGATTCGAGATCGAATCTTTACTATCTGGGTGGGAATGATGTAGTCCATATAGCATTGACTTACATGGAGATACGTGATCATCACAAATTTCAACGAGAATGGTTTAGTTTCTTTGCTTTCAAGAAACTTTGATTTTTGCAATTTATTATTTTCATTTATTTGGAATTGATTCCTCAAATTTAGAAATTTGTTTCCTTTATTTGAGAGAATCTTTATTTATTTTCTTTGTTTGAAATTATTGTTATTTGTTTCCTTTCATCATTACGGCTACAAAATTACAATGTAAGCCGAATGACAATTTAGTTTTTTTTTTTGAAATAAAATTGAGATTTTATTCTCTCAACAATTCTTCGTTATTCATACGAATCAACGAAGTTTGTTTCATTCTTGAGTTTTCGCATGTGTTGGATTACATCACTTAATTATTTGTTTATCAGTAGGCAACTCCAAGCTCGTTTTATTTTCTCCTAGATTTATAATTTAAAACAATTTCAAAAAAGTAAGGGTTTGTTTGGCAATTAACCGTTAGCAATTGGTGAATTCAATAGCGGTTTTCAGATTATATTAACGGTTTGACAAACTATATAAGCTGTTAGCAGATAGATGATAAAGTTTTTGGGAATTAACTATTTAATAGTAGCACTATTAGCGGATTTAATTATAAAATGATGTAAAACAATATTTTTAAAAAATTACTCTTTTATTTTTCATAAGGTATATTTTGCACTTTTTTTCAAATAGATAATAGAACATGTTCTATATTTTAATATTTATTAATACTAATAAGTTATACTTTTTAAAAAAATTTACTATGTTTTATATCAATTATTAATTAAACTAATATACAAAAGAAAATAATATGCTTACTACAATATTATAAAAACTTTTTAACTATAAAATATTATAATAAAAACTAATTAAAAAAATAAAATTATTATAATAAATTTTAAATATTTTATTGATATGTAATCAATATAATTTTAATTAAAAGTGTAAAAATTTGATTCTTTTAATAAACTTATAATGGTAAAATATTTATGCTATTCGTATTTTATAAGTTAGTGTTTGAAAAAAAAATTATCTACTTTAATAATGAAATATCTACTTTAAAATGAAATATAACAGACCACCTCTAAATTGGAGAATATCCTACTCCATTCGAAGGAAAAAATTATAAATAAAATTTTTACTTTATTTTATTTTTGAAACACCAACGAAATCTTACACATATTTCATAGTAAAAGCCACCGAGCGAGAGTACACATCTTATTAGTTTTTCTTGAAACACAAATAAAAAAATTAGATATATCTTTCCCAGTAAAAGCTACCAAGAGAGAGTACCCAATCTAGTTTGAAGGCCAGCTTTTAGCCTGAAGCTCTTTGACTACAGTGGCATTAAGTTGAAAAGCCTTAGCAAGAAAATCAGTATTAATAGGCGGATAGACACCGAACACAGAATTAGCCAAAGTCACAACCCCACCATTCTGACTATTCAAAGCTCCAATCCCAACAGCAGGAGTTGATCCAAAATTGTATTGGAAGTGGATTAATCCCATTGGAAAAACAAACACATCTCCTGCCTTCAACAGTTTGCCAAACAAAGTACCATTTGATGATACAAAACCAGCAAATAGAGTCCCCTTCAAAACAATCAGGACTTCCGAGGCACGTGGGTGCACGTGAGGTCCTTTCAATCCACCGTTAGCAGCATAGTCTCCACGTGCAATCGATAATCCCATGGTGTTGAGTCCTGAAATATTTACGGGTGTTTCTGTGTAACCGAAAGGTGGACTTGTGGATCTTTGAATGTTGAGTCCTTCGAAGAAGAAGTCGTCTGTGGTTACTAGCTTTGGATCTTTGCAAAATTTTCCGTTAACAAATACTGCAATATTTCACATGTTCATCTTTATAAAATTAGTTGAGTTAATGATGACACACTGCATGAAATAATCTCATTTTATATAGAAAATATTATTGAGGTTTAAAAATCTATTTTGAAAATACATTATTAACTTACTATAAATATATTTACTTTAAATAAATAAAATATAAACTTTATTTATATTTCTGTACAAATATTATTTTTTAAAATTACTTTTCGTAATTTTAAAAATTATAAATATAAATACAAATTATAAAGAATTTTTTTTTAAATAAAATAAAATAAAATTTTTCGATGATGATAATAAATATACAATCACTGATGACAATTTAGATACTTACATCCATTATTGGCCTTCTCATCCACCTCAACACAAAAATCTTGCAGAAGACCTGGATCATAGGCAGCTGCTAAAAAAGTAGCCAATGTTATTGAAATAAGTGCTAAGAGAATAGCCGAGGTTTTCATGATGACTATAATATTGCTTTTAGTATTTGTCAAGTTTGATTGGTGATCATACTGCTCAATACACACCGTTATTTATAGTAGAATTAGATATTACATCCTTCCACCTACTTTCCCTTTCTCCCATGACAAGTGTCAATAATATATCTTAAATAATTTCCCAATTCTATATGTCACTGTCTTTGTTACATTAAGACTCTTCAAAATACCAATTATGATTATATTTTTCTTGTTAAAAATTATTTATTTTTAATAAATAAATAAACCTTTTATATTTTTTTAATATTTATAAATTAATTACTTTAAAATAAAAAATAAATAATTTTTTTAATGTAATTATTGATATTTTAATCAATGTTGGCCAATTGTGATAATTATTACTAGATAAATTGGTAATATTTTAAATAATTTAAATTAATGTATAAATTGGTAAAAGACCCACGATTAATTATATGTGTTGAACTCTACTAGAATCACTCATTAACTCCCCCATTAGTATGATATTGTCCGTTTTTGTCAAGACCGAACCCGTACGGATTTATTTTTGAGTACTGCCACCTAAAAAGGTTCATACAAATGGTGTTCTTTAGATAATTTATATACAAGATATCACCCTCTTGCATTAGCGACGTATTGGATTTGAAATCCAACAATCTATTATTATATAAAGTTAGTTACTATCTAAAAGTAGTAGTAACTATGTAGTAATATATCTCGAAATTTTGACGAGAATTTCAATATACTTTAGTATGTAGATCTGTTTTGATTTTTTTTGGAGGGTAAACGAACTCCGATTTGAGCAAGTCACACAATATTGGAAAACTTATTTCGAGACAAATCCAACCACGTGTAGCATGTGACAAGTCACACAATATTATCCGTATTCATATATTTTTTTATTATTTTTAAATTATTTTTTATAATGTTACCTTTTTAACTAATTATTCTAATTTCATTTACAATAAATTAAATATTTAATTTTTATAAAAACATTAGAAAAAAACTTGATTTTTTTAGATACTTTTGTAATTAATAAGAAAAAAATGATTTAATTATAAAATCATATTTTAAATTTTAAAAAATAATTATCTTTTTTATATTATATATATTTTTATATCATTTCAACTTTATTAAATAATTAAAATGTTAATTTACCAAATAATATTTACTAAACACACTAGTTAAAACGCTAAACACTTCAAAAATACTCTAAATACTTTAAAAAACACTACATACTATCTATGATGATGGTGGACTTAACATAGCGGAAAAATAAATAGACTCAAATTGGTGAAAAATAATAATAGGGTTATTTTCATTTTTGTTATTTTATAACTTTTATTTATATCATATAGCCCAACTTTAAAAATTTTATAAAAATAATCTTTTAAACTTTCACTTTTAAAAAATGAACAAAATTGACCATTTTATCATTATGTGAAGATCTTTTACACTTATATGTGAAGGTGTGAAGGTGGCCTGTGAAGAGGACATTCACATATTTGATGGTCTATTTTTAAAAATCAAAGTTTGAGTGGCTCAAAAATAGAAATAAACTTTTATGAGTTTAGTTTTGAATTTTTAAACTTTATTTGATTTATTTTATATAGTTTTCCTTAATAATAACAATTAAAATCTAGAAAAGAATGAGTAAAAAATAATGTGTTATATTTATAATATTATAATATAACACGAATGATAAATATGATATTATAATATTTAAAATGATAAAAACATTTATTTTATTTTATATATATTAAAAATACTATACTACGTATAAAACAATAAATATTATCAATATAGTAAGTGTAAATATTTTTAAATCATTGATTAATTTGGAAATTTTGTTTTTATGAATTATATTATTAAAAAAGAAAAATAATTATGATTATATATATACACATTTTATATATACTATGTCAAAAATAATTATATATATTTATATTCATATGCATTGTGAGGAGAGAAGGATTTAAATACCAATAAGAAGACTTTGAATATTACCTACTGTATCCAAATCCTAGGATACATGGTTACTTTTAAATATTTATCTTTCCTACTAAGTTAGATTGAAACATAAGTAAGTTATAATATTATTGGAATGAAATGAATTTGAAGGGAAATAATTATTTTATTAATATTTTATTTATTGATAATATATTTTAAAAAATATATATATATTTGTTGAACATTAAAATCACTATAGTTTTTATTAAAAAATGGAGAACTTAAATTTAGGATAATTAAAAAATACTTTATCAACATACTTTTTAATATTCTTATTATTATTTTTTTTTTGAAAATAGTTTAAAAACCGACTTTTTTTTGTTTGCTTTTTATTTTTCAAAAAATTTAAAACGTGTAATATTTATAATATAATTATTTTTATTATATAAAATTTCATATTTTTATTAGTTTGCATTTTGATAAATTTGGTCATTGAACTTTTTTTTTATGTAATTTTTTTATTAAATTATTTAATTTTATTCAAATAAATCATCCCTGATAAAATTTATTAAAACACTTTAAAAGTGAAAATAAATAAACTATTTTGATTATTGGAATGTTTTTTTTTTTCAAATTTAATATTTAACTATTAATTAACTTGAATAAAATTAAATAGTTAAATAATATAATTTATCCATAGATAATTTGGTAATCTAAATGACTCAAATTGGAGTACAAACATGGTCCCCACACCAACCTATTGAATTTCTAAAACCGAGGTTGGACTTGGCTTATGTACATTTAGAGAAAAGACTTAGCTTATATACAATAATTTCATGACTATCTGAAGTTCCGGACATAAATCAAAGACGTTTTCAAGCGCATCCGCACACCACATTTTTGTAGGATGGCTTTTTATTCAACTTGCCATAGTGAACAAAATGAACAAGTAACTTGCCAAAGCAATAAATGCGAGACAGCCCCGGTAAATATTGTGGTGTTTGTGAATATTTTGGTCAACTTTAATCTTGAAACATAAAAATAATAAATATAAAAATATTTTTTATTTTTTATTCAGAAGATTTTTTTTTTTTAAATAATTTGAAATAAAAACTGGTAGCTGACACCAAAATAAAAATCATAAATGATCTTCCGAAATAAATAGACTTGAGACCATTGGATTACGTTGACAAAGTTAAGTAAAAACTCAAGATAACAGTTGGAGATCCGTGGGATAACATATTAGCATTTGTAATGAGGCTAAGGGGTCATCCAAAACTACAGGCTTTGGATGTAATTGGTATTTGACTTGGTCATGGTCTTTCTAATTCAGTTGATTTATTTGGAAGCTACCCACTAGGCTAACAAAACATAATACCGTATATATTTAATATTCAACTTTTCAGTTAAGTCCATCCAACAAAATTTATATTACAAAGAATAGCTTGACTTCTAATTGTCAAATAATTATTTTTTAAATAATAAAATATTAATTATATATTCTCATTTTAAATTTATTCACGTATTTGAATATAATTTGTAATTCAAGATGGAGATGTAATAAATATTTTATTTTAAATATCCTAAATATATAATATATTTTCTTTCTAAATAAATTTAGGAACTTGAATATATATGTGGTGCCAAATAAACCACATCCAAATATTAGGCTAAGATTGCTCGAGAAAATAGCTAAAAAGCTTACAGAGATAATCTCACAGAGTTTAGCTCTAATGAATGAAAAATCGGATCCCTTTACAATCATCCCTACCCCTTATTTATAGGAGGTATTTGGGTCCTATTTCTATTTGGATTGGGACTCCCTATCTTTCTTGAATTCGGTCTCCTTTTTGGGCTTGGTCTCATTCTTGGGCTTGGTCTCCTTATTGTATTCGGAGAAGGATCTCTCAACCGGAATTGATTTAGGAAATTATATGTGAAGCGAACTGGGCTCGGGCCCTTTTATATTGTCTAGAAGGTTGCTGGGTCTGTTTCGTCCCTCTTTGGCTGAAAATAGAAGTTGGGCCTTTTGAGCATGTTTCGGCCGAATGCCTGTTGGGTCTGATCCTAGTGGGACTATTTCGGCCGAAATAGTCATGGCTGAAAGTGGTTTCGGCCGAATTGACTTGGTCTTGGCTCTGGCGCATTTTTCTTGTAGAACTCTGAAATCTTCAACTTTTTGGGTTGCTACAACATTACCTTTAACCCTTGAAGGTCGTAGGTTATTTTTCCACTACAAAATATATATATATATATATTCAATATGTTTAGAGATCTTTTATTTGTAAAATAATTGATTATATTTCAATTTAAGATATCACTTATTTATAAATTAATTTGATAAATATTTAATAAAATATGAGTAGTTATTGAAAATAGATATTTTTTTTTCCAAATATACTATTATTTGCTATTGTCAACCACTACCATAAAACCTTATACTCAAATGAAATTACTATACATAAATTATTTTTAAAATAATCAATTTTTTTTCTTTTTCTATAAAGGTCTTAAAAATTTATGATCTTGACTATATTTTTCAAGTTAGCCTTCTAATTTCATGAATGGTCAATTTAACCTCTTAACTTTCAAATTTTGTGTCAAATAAGCCCTTTTTGCTTATGTGGAGGGTTTAATTGACATTTCGAAGTCAATATTTTTTTCTGTTAGATCAGCATCTACATCAGTAAAATGATTTAATTGACCCAACATTTGGAAGTTGAGAGGTTAAATTGACCCTCCGTAAAGTTTGTGGGCTAACTTGAAAAATATATCCAAGTTTGGGGGTTCTTGAAACCCTTATGTTTTTTTTTTCTTTTATATTTCTTTGGCATGAAATAAAAACTAGAGCACATGTGAATAGGGCCGGCAAAAATTCCAAATCCAATTGAAATTTGTTTTAATCTAGTATTTTTGGTTTGGATTTGGAGATGCTAGAAGTACAATCGGGTCGGTTTTGAGGTCAATGAGTTGGGTCCAAGTCAAATAATTTAAATTCGACTCTTCAGGTACTCATTAGTTAATTATAATTATATTTGTACACCATATTACTTATAATGTTGTGGGTTTTGTACTAATATGTATTGGAATAATTTTTGCAATCATATAAAATTGGAATGATTTTAAAAGGTAGGTCAAGTAGAATATTTTAGCCAATATTTAGAACGAGTTAACTTATATAGTTATAAATGTTGTAAATGTATATATTTTCAAATACTTTATAAAAACTATCACTTCTAAATATTTTAGTTATTTATTTATATATTATGTATTTATTATATCTTCAAAGTATTTAATATAGTATATTAAAAAAAAATTAAATAATTTTTTTTATAGTCGGATCGAATTGAATTAAACATTGATTAATTCGATCGAAATAAAATTTTAGTACAAATAATTTTAATTCATTCAAAATTTAAATCGGTTCGAAATTATTTCAAATAAATAAATAATATATAAAAAATAAACTTGGAATCCGATTCATATGTAGGGTACGATTCATTGGCAACCCTACATACGAATCGGCCAGGCATGTGCACAATATTCATCGTTGTATATTAATTCTACTTACTACTGTTACATGGACCACCAAATTAACCTCGCTCAACTCCACTTTCACTAATATCATTACATTATTTTTAATCTATCAATAACATCAATAATATATTATTATTATTATTAAAGGATTAAATAATATTTTAAAAATAACGAAAATTTGATATTATTAAAATTTAGAAAAGAAAACGTGGCCTGATTGGTCAGCCCAATTGTGTTACTCACGTTTTAAATATGGAGTTTTTGGAAAAGTAAAGAGAGTCAGCTCTAAGGGAATTAATACATGAGATAAGAGCTGCATCAATTTGGACCAAATGCCATTGAGGGAATCAATACATGAAAGCGGCAGCCACGATGGACAAAATGCCATCCAATTGCATTCTGAAATTTCAGTAAGCTCCAGCCATTATGGACCAGACCAAATGCCATCCAATTGCATTCTGAATTTTCAGTCTTATCAATCCTACCAATTACATTAATATTTTTCTGCTGACATTCTAATTTACTCACTTGTACTTTCATCATTAATAAATGCATGGATTCTCATTTTTTTTTAATCATATCCATATGCTTACACATCAGCATGTATTTCCTATTAATAAAATCTCCCTGATTCAAATTTGTATATACATTATTAAATTCAAATATCATTTTATATATATATATATATATATATATATGAAATTTTTTATTCATATACTAATTTACAAAATAAAAATTGATAATTTATACGTTGTTTATTTGAATAGTTATTATGCAAAATAGTTTCATTATTTTTAAAATTTTTTATCTAATTTATTACATTTGATATGTATAAATCTCAAATATAGTTTAATGTGTTGGGTTGGGTTTCTTTTTATGTACAAGGCCCAACAAGTCTACAAAACCCTAATATAAAACTTAATGATTTTAGGGTTGATTGGTATGAAAGAACGGAGTGAAAACAGCCACCGAAAGAAAAAAAAAATGGAGACAAAAAAAATTGATTGCTCTTCTTCCGCGCAGTCTGAGAGTTTTGACGACTGCTCTCAAACCAACCGTTGGATGGTGTTCAAATTTAAAGCGTGCATAGTTGACACATAGGTTGGAAGATTGACCGTTGGGATTGTCAATTGAAGTTCTCGTTATGAAGTTATACCATTGAAAATGAAGATTGTTGAATTCCTGTCACAATATTAAGCAATCAGATTCAAAGGGGCTTATCTCTTGCGTTAGCCGTTTGATCAAGATGAATTTCGGATATGTTGTTGAGGAAATATAGAGGTGTATTCTGAACTATGGAGATTGGATTTGAAGACTTCAATAGAGAAAGACAGTCATCAGAATGTGAGTGTTAGTTTGGTTTGTTTTCTTTCTCTCGTTGTTAGATCTTAATCTTGGTATTATTACAATTGCTACTATTGTTGGTTCCCTATCCGTTGTCAGAACACTATGGTCCCGTGGTTTTTACTTCTCATATTAAGGAGGTTTTCCATGTAAAAATTGAATTGTGTTATTTATGTTGTTTTATTGTGTGAGCATGGTTGATCTTGTGTTATACTTAGGTATATTAGATCGTATTCATCTTAGGGAGAAAAGATTTCTACTGCTTGCTTGATTTATTATGTGTGTTTCTCCCAACAAAGTGGTATCAGAGTCTGGTTGTCAATTGGAAAAGATGAATATGGATAGTAGTTTGAATCCAAGTAGAGTGATTACTCTGAATAATTCCAATTATCGAGTTTGAAAAGAGAATATGGAAGATCTCTTGCATGTTAAGAATTTCACTTACATGTTTTTGTTGCTGAAAAACCTAATGATAAGCCTAATGCTCAGTTGACTTTGCTACATAGGCAGGTGTGTGGAGTTATTTGTCAATGAGTTACTGATAATATTTTGAATCATGTGAGTGGAGAAACACATGCTCTAACTTTTTGGATAAAACTAGAAGAGTTGAATGCTAGGAAAACTAGAAATAATAAATATTTATGATGAAGCAGATGATGCAACTACGGTATGATGATAGTGCTTCGAAAATTTGAATACCTATTAGGGTATTTCAAATCAATTGGCTGAAATAGGTTTAAAGTTTGACAATGAGGTACAAGATCTATAGTTACTTTGTACACTATTAGATTTATGGGAGACCTTCATGATGTCTTTGTCAAATTCTTCTCCGAATGATACAATAACCATGGATATGCTAAATATTCTAAATGAGGAGATAAGAAGAAAAGCTCAATGCTCAACATCTACTTCAAATATCTTTATTACAGAAAGGAATGGAAGAAGTAAGACTAAAGGTCAAGGGAATATGAATAAATAGATGCAAGTCAATGTTTAGTGTTATCACTTTCACAAGAATGAGCATTTTAAAAGACATTGCAGACAATTGAAGTTAGAAAATAATAATGACATAAGTGAAGAAAATAAAGTAGAAGGTGTAAGAGATGTGACAGAGTTACTACCGTATTACTTGATGACTTTATGTTGGTATATGATGATTCCATCAACTTTATAAGTCATAAACCTAGTTGGGTGATTGATTATGGAGGTTTTTATCATACGACCTCAAGAGAGCATTTCTTTACATCCTACACTTTTGGTGATTTTATGGGTGTCAGAATGAGAATGATAATATAGCTAAGTATAGGATATAATGAATATGATATTGGAGATAAGTAATGGCTCCAAGGTTATTTTAAAGAATTTCAAATATATCACTGATATTCGTATAAATATTATTTCTACAATTAATCTTGGTTACGAAGGATATTGCAACAGATTTGGTAATGGTCAGCGGAAGCTCATTAAACGAGCAATGGTAGTGGTCCAAGGTAAGAGATAATCTAATCTATATATGTTGTAAGCTAAACTTTCAAAATCTTTCATTGATGTAGTTCAGGATGAATACAAAGCTGAACTCTGGCATAAGAGACTCGGGCACATCAATGAGAAAGGCTTAGATTTTTTAAGTAAAAAGATGGAAATTTCTTATATTGTGAACATAGATAAACTGAAGGGTTGTTCATAGTGTTTGGCAGGAAAACAAAATTGGGTTAGCTTTCACAGTTCTTCATCTAAAAGGAATTAGATATACTTGATCTTGTACACTTGGATCTTTATAGATCTATGAAGGTTATGTCACTTGGGGGTGCATTTTGAATATGTTGTCAAGAAAATTCTAAAGTTGATTTTGAGTGGTCGAGATTGGATTTATAGACTTTTATAGAGAGTGACAGTCATCAGAACGTGGGTGTTAGTTTGTTTTTTTTCTCTCTTGTTAGATCATTGTTGGTTCCCTATTTGGTGTTGGAACATTGTATTTCTATATTTGATCAAATGGAATTTTGGAGTGGACTACGGTCCCGTGGTTTTTACTTCTGACATTGAGCATGGTTTTCCATGTAAATATCGAATTATGTTATTTCTGTCATTTATGTTGCTTTATTGTATGAGCATGGTTGATGGTGTGCTTTACATAGATTGAGTAGATCTTATTCATCTTAGGGAGAAAATATTTTCATTACTTGTTTGATTGATTATGTGTGCTTCTCCCAACACAAAGTATTTGAAACACAATTATCCAAGTATCAATAGGACATCTCAAACATCTAGAGTAAAATCAACAATTTCAAACATATGTCAATGTATTGACCTTAATAAATCAAGTATCAATTGAAATGTAAGACCTTACTTTGAACTTGATCATTGTTGCATATTCCTTTTAGTCATTTCTGCTATAATACCTTGATTCGTGCTTCCATGCGATCTTCCACTATCATGCTTGCTTCACAAATAGTTTCTTGCATTTGTAACTCTTGACACACTTCTTGACAAACTTCCTCATGCATAGGTTGTAAGTTATCTTGTATTGATGTGGAATAACTGTCCCCGCTTAAAGCTTGATGTTACTAAATCTTTACTTTGCATAATTGACTTAGAATATGAGTCCATCCTAGAATCATACACCCTTCCCTTTTTGGAACCACCAGCTCATTTCACCTATGATTCAATATTAAATTCAGGCTGAGATGAAATATCTGCTCCATACTTGTTTGCCACAAGATTAAAGTAATAGTCCTGAAGCATTATAACAAAAATAAGTAAATTTAGTAACTTTATAGTTAATTAATAATGAAACACAAAAGACAATAAAAGTTTCTAGAACATACTTGTACTAATGCATCAGATTGGTGCAGTACTTGCTATTATATTTAATTAACAAATCTTTGTAAGTAAGCAACTAAACTAGGTATTTATTGTAAGTATTTAATATAGAAATCTTTGTAAGTAAGCAATTTCATAATTGAGAAATTGAATTCTTGATAAGTATTACATCTTGACAAAAAGAAATATATTATAGATAATAGGTGTATGTAAGTAAAATAAGATCATCTTTTTGTTGATCCTTACTTAGAGCAAATGAAGCTTTGACCATAACAAATCAAGCTCGAGTCTTTTGCAAAACTTAACTAAATCTTTTATCACTTTAACATTGTCCTTACTTTTATTCTTAACATCCATCATAGTGAAGAAAATATTTTCAAAGATATTCTTCTCCGTATGCATCACATCGAGATTATGACGAACTAAGTTAGTTCACTAATAAATAACTCCTAAAAAAAATACTTTTCTTCACCCAATTATGGCACACACCAAATCCATCAATATTTTGATCACCAACTTTAGTTCCATATTTAATCTATGGTAATTTAGAAATATGGTCAAACTTCTCTTGTCCAAATAATTAACAAGAAGGCAAGTCTTTTACTACACCGCCCCTCATAAACTTATCTTTTTATTTCCTCTTGGGATGGTCTCTAGGTAATTATTGACGATGATAGTCTAAAATGATGTTTTACCTCTTCTCTCAAGTCTAAAAGACTTGTATGCTCCATACAATATGGACGTGCTAGCCCACCATAAGTACTTCACTCTGACAACATAGTATAAGCTAGAAAATCAATAATGGTCCATATTAGTACAACCTTCATTTGAAACTTTTTATTTTTATTATGCATCATAAGTATAAAACCAAAACACTCCAAAGTATTTTCAACTCATCAATCAATGATCGAAGGAATATATCAATATATTTTCCTAGACTTTTAGGGCATGAAATGATCAAACTTAAAAACATATACGGACCCTTTATGTACATGTCAGGAGGCAAATCATGTATAGAAATTGTCACTAACCAATAGAATATTGTGCTCAAAATTATCCAAAAGGGTTAGATCAATAAGTGTAAAATCCGCTTCTAACATTACAAGGATCGAATGAGAATGAACGATGAATATGATCAAATTGTTTCCATGCTTCACTATCAGCCGGATGCGTCATGTATCCCTCTTGAATTATATTAAATGCATGTCATGTCATGTACTTTGAAGTTTTCTGTGACATATATAACCTTTTTATAGTCTTGATGTCTATGACAAATATCTCAACACATAGTAAGGCAAATCCTTACCCCTTTTAGAATGCTTGGTTTTTGGTTTATATCGAGGGTGTCCACACATATCACATGGCATTTTGCCTATGTTTTCTTTATAATACAACATGCAACTATTGATACATGCATATATCTTTTAGAAACCGAGTCCAAGTCTTACTAACTTTTTCTTCGACTTATAAAAATTGGGCTCAAGCTTCTCACCATCTAGTAACATATTTTTTAATATAGAAATGATTTGATCATAACATCTCTCGCTCATATGGAACTTAGCCTTACAATTCAATAGTTATGATAGAGCGAAAAACTTTGTATATTTGGTACAGCCAACCCATATTAGCTCATCGGCATCAGCTAATAGAGCATAAAAGCTTGCAACTTTTGAATTAAGAGATTCATTTCCAAAGCTCATATCATCTGATCCATCAGTATCATAATTGTTTTCATGGCCTAGTGCATCTATTACTATACTTCTATATGGATTGACATATCCATTTTAGGTGCACCACTACTTTTGCTATTGCTAGATGATGCATGTTTGACTTGCTCTCCATGTGCATCCCATATGAAGTAGAAATTTTTAAATCCTTTATGACAAAGGTGAATAGAGATGATATTCTAATCGTGAAAGGTATGATTCTTACGTATCGAATAAGAACATCGAAAATTTTCCATTGTAAGAGATATCCGGATTAAAAAATGCAAAGTTAATAAAATTTTGACCTCCTGCTTGGAATTCATCCGTGATTAAACCCTTGATTATCTAAACTAAAAAAAAAAAAAGTCAGGGATGAAATAAAAAACCACACTAGAAAAATTTGAGATGAAAAAAGTAAAATTTTATTAGACTAGCCACATATTTTTTTTTCAAGATTTCAAAACTCAAATTGAATTGATTTCCATATTTTTGTTAAATATTCAAAATTCGATTTTTAATTTTCTAAACAATGCTTTCACTTATGTACACTCCGTTGAAGTCAAGTTAAAAAGTAATTTGAAAATGGAAGATACAATATATTTTTTTTAAATTTATTTAATGAAGTATGAAAAATCAAATACACATTAAAATAATCTACTGGTGGATGCTACGTTTTATTTAAAAGATATCCCTCATTATAAGATTGTAAGGCATAACCCATATTTTAGATACATAGATGGTTTCTATTATGCTGTTTTGAAATGTCTTTTTAAACGAGTTAATTTACAAAGTAAAATTCAGCCAGATTGGATTATAAAGAAAATGAAAACTTTTTCTTTTAAAAGCAGTAGGTTGGTTATCCAGCGTTATTTATAAAAGCAATAATGTTTTTTTTATGGTGTTTAAAGTTTTTAAAACGTTTAGATTATTTTCAATGGTATGTCCATTTATAATTTCTCTACGGCCACATCAGCAATGTGGACAATATTTTAAAAAATAGGGTTTCAATGATACCTTCTAATTTGAATGTCCGACTGACATGACAAATTTCAAAATTGACATGGTCCATCAAGCCTTATATTTTAGATGGTCTAGACATGGTGACTCAATTTTTTATATTATTTTATTAGATTTTTAATGCATTTCAAATTTTCTTTTTGTTATTACTAATATTTATAATTTTATTTGAGAGTTTTATTTTAATTAAATTTCTATTAATTTTCTTTTAAAAAAAATGATAGATGCTAACCATTCTATGACTATTTATACATTACAGTCTATCAAAACAAATTATCATATCAGCGTTCACCACTTTTACTTTTTATGGCCACATTTTCTCATATCCGACATAAAAGACGTTCTTGGCGTTTTTCAAATAGTGGTTAAGCATTGAAAGTTTGAACAAGTGTTTTTAATAAATATTACATTGTAAAATAGTGTTTTAAATATCTATTAAAGTTTAAATGACGTAAAAGGACATCATATAAAAAAGATAATTAGTTTAAATTTAAAATATGATGAAAACATGGTTTTTTCAATAAATAACCAAACAAAAAAGTAAATAATATATCTATAAAAATCAACTCTTTTATTTGTCTTTATAAAATAACAAATATTTAATTTATTCTAACCAAAATTAAGAATTAATAAAAGGTTTATTACAAAATAAATTGAAAAAAGAGAAAATAATTTAAAAGTAATATAGATAAAGATAATTGAAAAGATATTTTTTAACCATGTGACTTAAACTCTAAACATTATTATAAACATTATTAAAAACTCTAATTCTAAAATTATAAATAGCATACCCAAATATAAATACTAAATGTATTATAAACACTATTAAAAACTCTAATTCTAAAATTATAAATAGTATACCCAAATATAAATACTAAATGTCTTCGGAGTTTTGACCGAACTAAATCACTTAACTTTGTTAAAAACGCTTATGCGGAATATGGTATAGGAATCTAATAAATGAAATTAACTCCTCCTAAAATACCCAGAAACTATCACAACTATCCATTTTATTGTTCATTGACATTTAAGAAAAGTAATTGATAATTTAAATGGTTTATTATATACAATAAAGTTTTAAATGTATAATTTATGATATTTTTATTCTTTAAATTTCTAATTATTTTCACTTGAATGCTATTATTAAAAAAAAAAAAATCAATACTAATATTAAAAATATTTTTAGTTGATTTTTTAAATTTTTTAATTTATCTATTTTTAAAAAAAATAATATTTAATAAAATAAAAATTCTAAAATAAATCTTAATGGATTAGAAATCAAATTTTTAAATACTAAATAAAATTGATCATATTTCATTGTGTAATTAAAATGGTACTAAAGATTTGATTGTTCAATCTTATATTTTTGAAAATACTAGAACTTTTTACTGACTAAATTTTTATGTTAGGATTTTATTATTATTATTATTATTATTATTATTATTATTATTATTATTATTATTATTATTATTATTATTATTATTATTATTATTCAGGTGAATAACTCAAATTTCTAAACATTATCGGAAATTGAGAAGTAGCAAGTAAAATTTTAAACTAGTCCAGTTATGACTTAATAATTGAGAAAATACATATCATCTTATTTATTAAAAATATATATTAAAATATATATATTTTTATGTCAATTGGAATGAAAATTTAAATTCGTCAACCTATTTAATAATCAGGTTAAATTATATAAATTCATTTATTAAACTAGTTGAAACGGTCCATTCAAATCCAACTCATTTAATTATATAGATGATCATTAACCATCTAATACGTTTATGTAAAAAAAATACATATATTTCTTTTAAGTAATAAAATTTTATACTACAAATTATATAAATAAATTTATATATATATTAATTATCAAGCTACATTAAATTAATATAATTAATAATATAAAAATAATTAGTGGATTGGCTTAAACTCGTATAATTTAATCGAATTCAGACCCGATTCATTACTTAAAGATTATTTTGTGCACCTCACGTGTACATTATAATATATGCTTATTTTTAAAATAAATTATTTTTAAAAAATTCGAGCGACGTTCACAGGCAAGTAAATATGTGTTAAAGAACCAAACAAGGGTAATAATATCAAGTGATTCTCGATGACAAATATTTACATGAGAAGGTGTTAAAAGAATAAAATAATGTAAATGAAAAAATTACTTACATAAAAAAAATAAAAAAAGAAAAAAAAGAAAAAAAAAATAGATATAGAATTGGAAGAAGTGTAGAATCACTCAAGTAAAAAATATAAATCCTAAACATTAAACCAGGGAACATGCATGCAACAGAAGCATCTGGTCTAATTTCATGAGAAAGAAAAAGATAAGTAGTAGGTGTAGGCGTGTAGAGGGCTGAAAATCCTAGCCCGGTCCAAAACCAAAGCCCAAGTCCAGAGTCAGCGGTCAGGCCTCCACCCCAGTCTCCAGGCCCAATCCTTCCAAGGGGCCCAGACCCAATCCTTCTTCCGAGCCCTTCCAACTGACAAATTCTCAGTTGAGAGGATCCCGGATCTTGCGGAGATTCTTCCGCCAGGATCTCGGCAAGATCTTCTAACGGGCTCCTCAACTTCTATAAATGGAAGTCATAGCCTCATTAAAAGGGACGCTTTTCACGTACCGATACTCTGCTCAAATCACTTCTCATAGAGCTATCGTCGCTAGTCACATTCCGGTGTTTAGTTCACACCTCCGTTTACACTCCTGTGCATAACTCACAACTCCGATCATCTTATTGGTCTTTACCTATCGAGGCTAGAGTTTTAGGTGTCATACTGCCATACAACCATTCCATTCCGACAAGAACAATCCTTTGCAAGAAGTATTACTCTCCACTTCTTTTTCCATTACTTTCTTATCTAAGCTCAGAGCTGACTTGAGCGTCGGAGTGCCTACGGCAGACACCACACCGGTGTCCCCAATGTCCGCTCAGACGTTTTGTTATTGTTTTTACAGGAACCTTGTGCATCGGTCCCTATTGTCCGAGATGATCCGGTTCCGTTAGGCTGGATCGAACTATTGTGTCCGAACCACTACAATTTGGCGCCCACCGTACGGCTGACGATAAGTTTTCTGCAAAATTAATCACTTTCGCTTTCAAAATTTAAATCCATGGCTAACGACTTGACTATGGAGCAACAGATGCAAGTCATGATGGATCGCATGCACCAACTTGAGGAGGAAAATGCCAGAACCAAGGCTGCAAATCACGCACTCACTCAACGCGTGAACAATATGACTCCTAATGGCACTACTTCCATGGTAAATGGGGAAAACCTTGCAACAACAGAGACCAATAGGCTCCTCTCGTTAGAGATCCTAGAGATCAAATAGGATTGGAAAAAGAGGCTGAGATCTTCCAAGCGGACATCAAAACTATTCCTGGTATTCTGGCGCCCTTTGAGCGCTCTGCTGCTGACACCCACATTCTCTCCCCATTTGTGGCTAGGATCGCTACGGTTGAAATGCCAAAGAGGAGCATCCTTCTAACGTTCCACAAGTTCCAAGGGGATTCGGATCCGACAGAGCATGTGGCCGAGTACCGCTAGGAAATGTCCCTGATCAACCTTCCGAGTGATACTCGCGAAGCAATAACTTGCAAGACATTCGGTAGTAGTTTGGGCGGTCCTGCCTTAACCTGGTTTCTTAATCTTCCGAATAACTCAATTCATTCATTTTCTCAGCTTGTTGACGATTTTGTTGTCAAGTTTTCTAGCCGTAGGCGCTTCAGGGTGACCACAGATCATCTATTTTATGTGGAAAAAAAGGAGAGTGAAAGCCTCCAATAGTACGTCTCTCGCTTCACCAACGCAATTGTCCAACAGGACAACCACCGCAATCGTCCGACAGGACAACCCGAGTAATCGTCCAATAGGACAACCAGTGTAATCGTTCGACAGGACAACCACTGCAATCGTTCGACTGACAACCAATGCAATCGTCCAACGGGAAAACTAACGGAATCGTCCGACAGGACAACCAATGTTATCGTCCGATTAGACAATCAGTGTTATCGTCCGACATGACTATAAATGCTAGTGTCCGACAAGACGTAATTATCCGAAATGACTATTAAAATTATCGTCCAATAGGACCTTCAATGTAATTGTTTGAAAGGATTATTGAAGTTATCGTCCGATAAGACCACTAATGAAATTGTCCGAAAGGACTATTAAATTACATCCGATAGGACCTTCAATGTAATTGTTTGAAAGGATTAGTGAAGTTATAGTCTGACAGGACCACCGATGTAAATTGTTCGAAAGGACTATTAAAATTATCGTCCGATAGGACAATCAATGTAATTGTCCAAAAGGAGTATCAAAGTTATTGTCCGATTGAACTATCAATGTTAATGTCTGACAAGACCACCAGTATTGCCTCAAAACGATCATAACTTTATTCAATATCTCTATATGCATTGCATATTAAGGTTAATTATTGAAATTTTGAATGTTCACTCAAAGCTTTGATTTACTTTGATTTTATTTTAGCCGTCCTTTATTATTCCAAGTCAGTGCTTAGCAATTTTGTACATGAAATTAAGGCATTGGAAAAATAAGAGAAAAACAGAAACCTTTTGATTCGGAAGCAAAGAGTATAGACATGGAATCAAATACAAATCAAGAGTAAGAATAACGGAAATAAGAAAAGGGCACCTAGACAATTAGTTCATTAAGGACCTCATCAGTTCTGTCTCCTTGGCCCTCAACGTTGATCTCCTCTAATGGGGACACATTTGGTTCAGATGGGTCCTCCTCAGAAGCAATTACAACCTCAAAAGCAATTGCAATGGCTGCTTCCTCCTCATTTTCCTAATCACTGTCCTCTGTAGGGATCGGAATGAAAGTTTTAGTAGCCTTCGTGAGCTAAAATTAACCCAGTATCCGTACCTTTGCACGGCCACCTCCTTAGTCAGTATACCCGCCAAAAATTTCTAGTACAATAGGTCATTGGCCTCCACTTCTTCCCTCACCTTGATCCGCGTACCTTTTTCCTCCGCTTCCTCTAAGTGCTTCTCCATCTCAGACATCCGAGAAGACACGGACTCCACAAGCCCCTCCAGCATAGAGGCTTCCTCCACAACCTTCTTTGTCTTCTCCCACTCGGAAGTAAGCTCTTTCTCTTTATCATGAGCTATTAGCCTTAAATCGCCTAACTCGGATGTTACAACCTTCAGCTTAGTCTGGGATTCATCCATCCCCTTCCGAGTCGAGTCACGATCAGTGCGGATCTTCGCAACAGTAGAAGAGCGGCAATCCCACTCCCGGTCAAAAGCATAACCGATTTAGACGAGCTGAAAAACAAAAATCAAAAGAGTCAGATCCTAAACAATAGGTTTAAGAGGTAAAATAAGTCAGCTCGGACTTTACCTTGTGGCTTGCCAAGACAAGTTCCTCAACTAAATCAAAGCGCCTCTCAAACAAAAGCTTCTGGTTTTCTTCTAGTACCATCCCTTTCCATAATTCCAGAGCCGCCTTCGACTCTCTGAAAAAAAAAAGTGCCAGCAGACACAACTATAGTCTGAGGCCTCGCCTCAAAACTCTTTTCGATAATCTGGACCTCTTAGGAGGAGCCCTCGACTTATTCCACGTGGGAAGAATTGAACTATCTTCTTCACGGGTATGTGTTGAAACGACCCCCCTTATCTTTGCTTGGCTTCCTAGCCGAAGCTGCTGTGACCCTTTCATTATCTTTCTCCTTTTTTCTCCTCGCTTCAGAGGAGTCACCGATCGCAACACCCTTGATCAGACGCTGACTCATTAAGAATTTTAGGGCCTCGACCCCTTTAAAAGACTTATTGTCCTTCTTTTTCCGAGAGTCCCGACCAACCATCCTTGGAGCTTGACCTCTCTTGGTTAGGTCAGGATGAATTGGAACCAAACACTACAAGTCTTAGATCTCAGGGCCGTAGCTCAGGATCCGATCAATGACAGCCTCGCTGTTATTTCCACACGGACAGTTCGCCTTCCCAACTTCCACAAAAAAAAACAACAGAAGACAAAAATTAGCACACAACAAGATATCCCCATGTTCTTCCTCTCTCCAGTGCCCAGAGACAAAGAAGTACCGTTCCTTCCATGTCCTATCACACGAGGCGGGATCCAGGAACACTCGCGTTTGATCCGAGTGACAATGTAGGTACACTCGGCCCGGGTCACCAATGACCTTCTGAACGAAATGGGCCATATACGTATCTACGACCTCACAAAAAATATTCTATTTTCCTCGACCTTTGCGTTGAATGACCGCAGAATCCTCATGATATTCAAATTGACCTGTTTTGGAACAATCTGTAACCTATTACAAAGTCTTCGGAGCAAGCCACCGATCAGAATATCATAAGCCCAATCTGCCCTATTGTCACCTTCTGGGCACAAATTAAAACATAGTCCGGAATATCATAAGTCATCCTTATGGCCTCCATTTGGTCCGGACAAATTATAGAAGGGCAATCCTTCACTTGAATTCCTTGTGGACCAAAAACCGAAGTATGTACTACCTCCCGGCCAGTGGTCTCATCCACTACCTCCACTATTATTCCCGTCGAACAACAAAATAAAACCATCAAACGGCGAAATAAACAAGAGTGATGTAGCCAAAATATTGAGAAGAGGAGCCTCTAACCTATTTATAGACGCGGGCAAATGAGAAAGCCAAAGCTTCCTTGAGAAGTTTCTCCACATGCAACTCTCCCAATGGAGAGTTTTCCTGACATGGCATGCCTGATAGACGAAGCAACACAAATTCGGCGGTCATGATGATGATGTGACCTAGTAGAACTTAACCGCTTTAGTTGCTTGATACATTCATCCGCTCGGAACATTCCTCACGGAGAAATGGCGGAATCTGTAGAGGGCTGAAAATCCTAGCCCGGTCCAAAACCAAGGCCCAAGCCCAGAGTCAGCGGCCAGGCCTCCAACCCAATCCCAGGCCAAATGCTTCCGTGCGGCCAGGGCCCAATCCTTTCGAGAGGCCTGTAGGCCTACTCCTTCTTCCGAACCCTTCCAACTGATGGATTCTCAGTTGAGAGGATCCTTGATCTTGCGGAGATCCTTCCGCCAGGATCTCGGCAAGATCTTCCAACGGGCTCCTCAAACTTCTATAAATGGAAGTCATAGCCTCATTGAGCAGGACGCTTTTCACGTACTAAAACTCTGCTTAAATCACTTCTCATAGAGCTATCGTCGCTAGTCACATTCCGGTGTTTAGTTCACACCTTCGATTACACTCCGGTGCATAACTCACAACTCCGATCATCTTATTGGTCTTTACCAATCGAGCCCAGAGCTCTAGGTGTCATACTGCCATACAACCATTCCATTCTGACAGGAACAATCTTTTGCAGGAAGTATTGCTCTCCACTTCTTTTTCTATTACTTTCTTATCTAAGCTCAGAGCAGACTTGAGCGTCGGAGTGCCTATGGCAGACACCACACCGGTGTCCCCAAGGTCTGCTCGGACGTTCTGTTATTGTTTTTGTAGGAACCTTTTACATCAGGAATCAGTCCCCTATCGTCCGAGATAATCCGGTTCCGTCAGGCCAGATCGTACTGTTGTGTCCGAACCACTACAAGGTGAAGGTGGTACTGGTTAATTCTATTTAAATTTTAGAGAAAAATATCAATTAAGTACCCACCAAAAGTGGAAATGAGAAAAATACATAATTATCTTTTTAATTTTTTAAAAATTACTCAGCCTTAATTAACCAATAGTAGAAATACATTTGAGACAGTAACTATGGAAGGAGCTTGTTGTGTTGCCTGTTTACTTGTTTTTTATATACAGTAATGGACATTGATTTCATACCTAATCCCACAAAATACACATCCTTCTCTCTAAACATAGAGTATTTTTACTTTTACATTCATTTTATAAAAATATTTAAAAAATATTATCCATTTCTAAAAATAATTATAAACAATATTTATTTTTTGAAAATTAATTTTAATTAAATTATTTTTAAAAAATTAAAAAAAAATAAAAATACTCTCTAAATATAAATACAATAGATAAACAAATAAATTTATTGAGAAATATATTCTATTTCGAAAACACACTATTAAATGCAGCATCGAATCTAAATTTAGAATAACTTTCTATTAGAAAATCCAAAGTGAAATACAATATTAATTAATATTTATTATAATAATTTTTTAAAAATTATTTATAAAAGTAATATAGAATATAGTCCACCTTACAGCCTGTTATAAATAAGAAGTTTCTCAACTAATTTAATTATCAGTAGTAGTAATAATAATAATAATAATAATAATAATAATAATAATAATAATAATAATAATAATAATAATAATAATAATAATAATAATAATAATAATAATAATAATAATAATAATAATAATAATAATAATAATAATAAAACTGTTTAACGATGAAAGATTCTCAATTTCTCTTAGCTTATGGTGCCATGGCTTTAGCTATTTCCCTGGTAACAGCTTCTGATCCAAGCCCTCTCCAGGATTTTTGTATTGCATCCAATAACGGAAGTAAGTGTCTCCGTAAATACATATACTACATCACATTCTAGTAATAATTCCTAATACGGTTTCAATAATTTATACAGTTTATTTCTTGAACGGTTATCTCTGCAAGAACCCGAAGCTGGTCACAGCAATTGATTTCTTCAAAGGAGGATTTAACATTCCCAAACCTCCAATCCCACCTTTCGGTTCAGCAGTAACTCTTGGAACCGTAAACGAAATTCCAGGACTCAACACGCTCGGCATTTCATTTGCTCGTACGGACCATGCACCCAACGGTGGACCGTGCTTTGTTTTGTTTTCTAAAGTATTGAATGAAGGAGATGTGTTTTTGATCCCGGAGGGACTTGTTCACGTTCAAGTCAACGTAGGAAATACTACGGCGGTTGTGTATTCAGGTTTTAACAGTCAGAATCCTGGTGCTATTTCAATTCCAAGTGCTGTGTTTGGATCCAAACCGAGTATTGATGCTGATGTTCTTGCTAGAGCGTTTCAGGTTGATGTCAATGCGAGTCCGATCTGTTTTTATGTATCGTTACAGTGGAACTTGTCTTGATTAATAATATGTAAATAAAATATAAGACAATAAAATAAAATATTAATGTACAAGGATTACGTGAAAACCGAAAACGGAAAAAACCATGGACGTTAGAATGGGTAGAGATTTTCACTATATAACAAAAGATTATTACAACCACACCAAGAAAGGACTCTCTATCACAAACCCCATTACAAGCCTCACCCCAAACTCGCAATAAAGAAACTCATAAGACACTCTGGATCTCTCAATGCGTGACTCTATAATTGAAGACTACAACATCATATTTATAGTGAACAATGAATTATTCACCAAGTAAATCATAATAAATTAGGAAACCTATTATTACCATAATTTCTAAAAAAAGAGGGAAAATATTATTTCCTAATTGCAATTCTAATAAGGTAAAATACAATTCCTAGTCAAATATAATACTTCCAAAACAAACTTCATATCTTTCACTTCCAAAAGAGTCTTCAAATATTTCTCATCTTTCAAATAAGAACTAGTATATTGAATATCAATTTTTGTCAAATCCTAAAAAACCACCCTTTGATAAAAATTTTCTAAACTTGTGTTCCTTAAATGATGACCATGACTCTATATCAAGCCAGCATATCTCACCATGAAGAAATACACACTTAGGAACCATCAAACGATCCATCACAAAATTTATTCTGGCATATGTCGATACAACCCTTACTTATTAGATTATGGTGCAACTTTCTCAACTGGCTTTCAAGAGTCACCGACATCTTTTCCACTACACAACCGCATTTACACCAGTCCAAAGCCCATGTGCAAAATTTTTGGCCGCTAGAAGTAGTGCATCCTCTTTCATGGCACCATAGTGGTTAGCGACCTGCCATGAGGATGTACCAATTCCTCCTTAAAGGAATTCACTTCATCAGCTTCTAGTAAGGAGATACATGGAGTATCTCCATCAGCGGAGGCTTTTACCGAACTTGTTTCTTTACAATCCTTCGTCAGATGTCCCTTTTGGCCACACTTCTAACATAGGACGTTCTTCTTGTAATACCCACTCTCCCATGCTTTTCTCGAGCCATAATAATTGACTGATTATTAGAGTTATTATTATTTTCACTCTTCAGTCTTTTCTCTTTAGAGATTAATTAATTTGCGACCTTTGAAAAACTTATTGTCGAGTTTCCATGCATTAGGATCAGTTTCATATACTTGAATGAATCATGAAGAGACCATATCAATTTCAACACCATATTCTCGTCATCAATCTTCACTACAATAGACTCTAACTCGGAGATGATCCCATTGAGTTCTGAAAAATAATCAGAAACCTTCATACCTTCATCCATCTTCAACAGAGGAAATTTTTCCTTCAGGTAGAATCAATTGCAGACGCTCTTTGGTTGGTACAACTCTTTAAGTCTCCCCTAAAGTTCTCTTGGGGAAGTTATTCTTGTATATTCGCGAGAACATTCTTGGCCAGAAATAGTCGTATCAAACTTACATCTCTCTCATCGAGTTCCTCTCGATCATCATCGCTCATCGGGGACTCTTTAGAGATTTCAGACTTTACTTTACCATTTTTTTCCACTAGAGCTTTCAGAGACAACCATAATTTTTTCCCTTTCATCACCTTATGCAAACCATGTTGGATTAGGATATCTTTGACTTGTACTTGCCCACTATAACAAATTTGACTTTTAACAGCTAGTATTTAGCAGTTGATCCTTTTTTGGCCAGCTTCCAATAACGGTTGGCAGCTGCCATTTTAAAGGCCAGCTGCCAATTCTTTTACTATTTGTATTTTTGCCAGCTGCCATTTTAAATGGTCAGCTGCATATATTTTCAATTGGCAGGATATTTCCCGCCTATTTTAAAATTTTTGGCAGCCAACTTAGTGTTAGGCCCCGAGCTCCGCTCCTTCCACCCTACATAGAATGATATTGTCCGCTTTGGGCCTAGCCCGCACGGTTTTGTTCTTGAGCTCCTCTCAAAAGGCCTCATTCTATTAGGGTAGGTGTGGATGTATATATACAAGTCTTGCTTGACTTCTTTGACCGATGTGGGACTTTGGATTGCATCCCAACAATCCTCCCCTCAAACCAAAGGACCACCAATCCCGTGGCTCCCCCTCGAGCGACCTCCCCTCGAGTCATAATCCACCTGATCCATCTTAAACATCTTGCACCGCCGTTACGCACCAATGGGACTCGCCGCCTGACCACCAAATTATCAGGAAGACTTTCGACACAAGGTACCCCGAATACGGATCACTTGCGGGCTCCATTTTCATACCGGGCTCTGATACCACTTGTTAGGCCCCGAGCTCCGCTCCTTCCACCCTACATAGAATGATATTGTCCGCTTTGGGCCTAGCCCGCACGGTTTTGTTCTTGAGCTCCTCTCAAAAGGCCTCATTCTATTAGGGTATGTGTGGATGTATATATACAAGTCTTGCTTGACTTCTTTGACCGATGTGGGACTTTGGATTGCATCCCAACACTTAGTTGGTGCCGGCTGCTAATAACTTTTGGCAGCTGGCAATGCCAGCTGCTAATAACTTTTGGCAGCAAACAATGTGTGCTTCTAATAACTTTTAGCAGCTGGCATGAGCAGCTGCCAAAGAATTAAAAATCTATTTGAAGACAATTTGACTCTCATTTTCTCTTCAATTCTATTTTTCAAACTCTTAATCTTCTCTCTTCCTCTTTAACTCTTAAGTTTCTCTCTTCTTCTTTCTAACTCTTAATCTCTTCACTTCCTTATTACCATTCTAAAATGTTTAGGATGCATTTTAATCTACTTTGAAGACAACTTGGATTGCTCAATTCATAAATTTAAGGTAATTTATTTTATTTCATTTTATTGATATTTCTTTTATTTTTTAAGTTAGTTTTGTAAATACTTGTGTTATTTTTTAATAACTTGTATGTAGAATCAAATGTTTAAATAATAGTGAAAGTTAATTTTATATTGTAAGTATTATCATATTTAATTGTTTAAATGGTGTATGTAGGGTGAAAATTTTGTATGTGAAGATGGAGTGGAAGAGAAGAGTTTGAAGTTAGGGAGGATAGAAGTTAATTTTGTATTATATATTAGATTATGTAAGTGTTTGATTATTACACTATGTTCAATATATTTGATGAATTAGTATTAGTGTTGTTGTAGATTTAATTGTTTGTAA
This sequence comes from Cardiospermum halicacabum, assembly GCA_031304145.1. Taxonomy (NCBI): domain Eukaryota; kingdom Viridiplantae; phylum Streptophyta; class Magnoliopsida; order Sapindales; family Sapindaceae; genus Cardiospermum; species Cardiospermum halicacabum. The sequence continues at coordinate 39,966,488 of CM062389.1, read as the reverse complement.
TTAAATGTATTATTTTATTTTTTTATAAACATATATTGTATGTAGTAATTAATATTTGTTATAATAATAAAAATATTTTTTCTTATACATAAATAATATTAACTATATACAGATTTTAATATTTTTTTTTTGAAAAATAAATACATATTAGTAGCTGGCAATGCCAACTGCTAAAAGTTATTAATAGCTGACAAAAAGCAGCTGCCAATAATCTGACTTTTAACAGCTCCCCTTTCCTCAGCTGATTTTGCAGCTGTTAATAGTTATTAGTAACTGCCAATACCCCTTTTTCTTGTAGTGGCCACAAGTCAAAATTGATTTTTCCATCAAATTTCTCCACATCGAATCTTCTAGCGTACATCTTGCTTGTAAACAAGTTTACTTCAAAAATCAAAACTCACACAAACCTTGTCTCTAATGCCACTTGTTAGAAAAATCGTGTTCGCCGTAGTGGAATTTATCTCGATTAATAATAAGTTAACAAAATAAAAGAAAAGGAAATAAAATATTAAAGCACCAGGTACGTAAAATCCCAAAAAGGGAAAAATCATGAACGTTAGGACGGACAGAGATTTTCACTATGTAGCAAAAGATTGTTATAGCCAAAATTAGAAAACACTGTCTACACTAACCCAATTACAAGTCTCACCCCAAACTCATAAGAAAGAAACTCGCTAGACACTCAAGGTCTCTTAATTTGTGTTTCTGCAATTAAAGACTACAACATCATATTTATAATGAACAATGACTTACCAAGTAAATCATTATAAACTAGTAAACCTATTATTATTACTAGAATTCCTAGAAAAAAGGATTTTTTTTTTTTTTCTGATTGCAATTCTAATAAGACAAATAAAATTTCTAACTATATATAATACGTGAAAAAAGTCTTCAAATCTTTTACTCCAATAAATTTTTCATATTTTTCTCAACTTTCAAATAAGAACTAGTGTATTGAATATTAATTTTTTGTAAAATCATTATATCCTATCCATTTAAACTCAACTCAAACCCAGACTAAAGTAATTCATGCGAAGGTCATCCATCGTGGCTAAACCTAGACTGCCACCTCTCATCTCACTCCACAGCATATATAAATATAGCAAATCAACATACCTTTCTTATATCCTCCCATTCTCTTCTTTTCCTCTTAACTTTTACATTCTTCTTATTTTATTTTAGTTAAGTGATTGTATTAATATCTCTGAAATGTCAGTTGGAATGACGATTATTAAACAGGATTGCTAAATTCCACACCAAAATTGCTAAACTACACGTAAATTTGAGGGAAATTTCAAAAATATCTTTCAACATTTAAATTTAATTAATAATTATTATATCTTAATATTATATCTTTTATTATTTTAAATTCTTATTTTATTGTAATAATTATTATTTTAATATATTATTGACTTTATATTATTTTATTTTTATTTTATTAATTTAATCTTTATATTATTTAATTTTTATTTTAATAATAATAATTAGTACTTAAAAAATTGGAGTAGTTACAATGTTGAAATGATTTAAAAATTGATTAATCGTCACCCACTCACAGATTATTTATTTTGATTTGGAGCATTATAAATATAATTATTTAAAAAATTTATTTCTAAATTCTAAAGTGTTTGATAAATATATTAAATAAATTTAATAATAACACCAATTGTTTAGTGGTTTTGCAATGCACACTATTACGTAGTAAAAATATATTAAACAAATTGATACTAATATATTTTTTTTAAAGTAAAAAACATACATTTTTTCGGTAGAATATCAAATTTAGAAGTGAATTTTAGAGAATGATAATAAAGAAAATATAAACTTATTTTTTTTATTTATATTAATATATCTATATTCTAAATTATAATCCTAACTAAAAAAGGAAAGCAAATTATAATTAAAAAATAAAAAATTAAATTAAATTAAAATTTGAAGAAAAGAAGGAAATAAATTATAATATAAAATAATGGAATAAAATATAAATATAAAAAATAAAAACAATAAAATATAAAATAAATTAAATAAAATAAAATAATAAAAATAAATATAAACTTATTTAAATATTTAAATTTTAAATTATGTAAAAGAGTATTTTTGTTTACATGTGCGATTTAGCGATGCTTTTATTAAATGCTAGATAGAATTGGTTGATTTTTTTTTAATAAAAAATAAGAGTAGAATTGACCATCTGAGTAAATGGTTAAAAGTGGATGTCGTGGATGTAAGGATTTTAAAATTTGAACAAAAAGTAATGTAGATTGTTATGTGAGGTATCTAAATTACATTCTTAACATATTTTTTTTCAACTTTATTCTTTTAATATTTTTTTTTAAAAAATTATAAATTCATTATTATTCAAATTTTTTAATACAATATATCACTTAAAAAGTTAACTTTTTTTTCTAAATATAATTTTATAATTTTTTCTTAATTAAATTCAAGTTTTATCATAATAAAATAAATTTATTTAGTTAATATATTATTTAAAATTTTAAAAAAATAGATGACAAATAATGAAAAGTATAAACAGCGATAATTCGTGATAGGAGTATAATCACGCATTTATAAAGTTTTAGTTGTATTCTTAAAATTTTGATCATTTCGTTTTTATAATTTTCAATATATAAATTTGCATCATGCTTCAAAAAGAAAAAATTATTTTATATTATTTAATAAAAAATAAAATCAATGTTAAAATAAAAATTTAGAAACAAACAAAACATAACATGCACGACATATTAATATAATTTATGAAGTACATAAAAAATAAAAATAAAAAGTAATTAATTTTATTTAATATATTAATTGTTATATTAAAATTAATTAAGTAATTTAAATATTTATTAAAATAATTTATAATTTAATAATTTTAAAATAAAAAATATTTAAAGTAATTATTTAAAAGTGTTGAGGCCAATTTAAGAAGATTGATGTTATGTATAGTAATTTGAACTTGAGAAATAATCACCATGAAAATAATAATGGTGAAAGTTTGTGTTGGATATTTTTTAAATCAACCTTGTAAAAAAAAAGTAGGGCTTATAAAAAATATGCCCCGCCGAAAAAAGGGAATTCGAAAGTAGACTCTTTTTAAATTAGTTACAAATTTAACATTTCATTATTTTTGAGATGCAATTTTTTTTTTTTTAATGAGTAACCAGGTTGGTGTTTTATATAAAATTATATATTATAAATATAAAATTAAATTATTTGATTTAAAAAAATTTAAATTTAAAATGTAATATTTAAATTCTTGAAGACATTTAATATCAAATTTTAAAATTTTAAATTGTAAAATTCAAATAAATATGTTCAAATGAATCCAGGTGAAATAATAACCTAAAAGAATTGTACATCCTCTTTACTAATTTGTGTTGCATTCAAATAATTATTTATCAAAATTCACATAGTTTGTTCTAGTTTGATGTTTAGTTAATTTGTATCTTATCTTTGTTCTAGTTTGATATTTAGTTAATTTGTGTCTAATATCACTTGGTATGTATACAGCATATAATATTCACTTTACTGAACTTTTTGACTTTTTACCTCAATCTTAACAGAAAAATGAAAAATAAATTAGATTATTTAAATTTAATACAACAAAATATGAATTTCAATGTAAGAATATAATTGGTTGTTTTGATACTACCAAATTACAGCATGAAAATTTGAAATTATTTAATAAATTAATCTATTATTTAATAGAATATTAATAAATTTAATTATAAACTAATTTAAATAGTTAAAACTTAAAACAGATAAAAATATACTTTCACAAGTAGATTTGAAGTTGTTAAATTAATAGCCATTAATTATTGTTTGGTTAGACTTTTATTACTTATAAATAGAGTATTAACAGTTTAATATCCAAACAGGCACTACTCTAACCTATATTTTCAACTTCTTTTATAAGGTATCAAAGTCAACCTAAACTAATAATCTATTGTGAAATGAAATAAAACATCAAGCCATACCCCTTTCTATTAAAAAAATAATAATAATAGTTTTTCTCTTTTTAAAGAATTAATATTAATTTATTTTAATTTTTAAAAATAAATATATTAATATTTTAAACATTAAAATTTATTCATAATATTTTTAAAAATTAAAATAAAATAAAAAAATTTATAATTATTATAAAAATAAAATTAAAAAATATAAATTATGAAATCCGAATTGGAATATTAGTTTGAGGGCTGGCGGCACTCTAAGGTATGATATTATATATTTTTAATAGAACATTTTAAAATTGATAATATAAATTATGATATTTTAAATTAATTATAATTTGAATATTTTATATATTTTATAATTTTATTATATCATTAATTATAAATTTAATTATAAAATTATATCATATTATTATTAAATTAATCATAAGAAAATTTATTTAATATAATTATAAATATATTACATATAAAATTCATAAAAGAAAACAATATTTATTTATTAATTATAAATAAAAATAAAAATAATATTTTACAAAATTTTGTGTCATTTCAAATTATTTTATAAATAAATAAAATATATAAAAATCTGAAATATAAATTAAAAATCTCCTTACCTATCCTTGAGGTTAAATTAAGCACTTGTAACCGCACAAACACATATTTTTCTTACCTCAATCCCCATTTAATGCTATATTATAGCTAAACAATTTCAGCTCTAGGGCATAGCACCTTCGGGCTCCAGGCCCCCCACCCCTTTCTGACCATCCCTTTTATTTTTCTTTACTCAATTCCCATTCTCTTATATTTCAATAATAAATTATACAAATTTAAAATGTCATTTTCTCTTTGAATTTCAAATTGAAAAAGTTATAAAATATAAGTTTCTCAAATTTTAATTATTAGTAAATAAATTATTCAAACTTTATTTAAATTTACATATTTTTGGAAATTTGAAATTTAAAAAACGAATCAAATTGACTAATATACTCTTAAAAATGCGCTTCACGGCATCACCCCTTGTGAAGCTTCACATACAGATGATGCCGTGTCAATTTGATTTATTTTTTAAATTTTAAACTTTCAAGAATTTAAAATGAGATAGTTTCAGTTTTAATATTTTTAAAGTTTTAATTAAGTTAATGAGCCTCCAAAGTTTAAATTAAGTTTTTAAACCATGAAATTTTAGATTTCACCAAATGAGCTTTTATGACTTTTTTATCCATCATCACATAAAAATAAAGGTTCGTCATAAGGTTCTTCACAACGTGTGAAGGACTTTTAATAACATGTGAAGGATCTGAAGGCTCATTTTATAGAATCTAAAGTTTTGTTTGGTTTAAAAACTTAACTCAAACTTTGAAGGCTCATTAATTTAAATATATAGTTTGATCGGTTCAGTTTTTATATTTTTTTCCATTTATAAAATTTTAAGATAAAGTTTGAAGGATCAATTAACTTAATTTAAAGTTTGAAATGGTAAAAATAAAATTATCACTTTAAAATTTATTAACAGAAAATTATATTCTACATACTTTTAAAATATTAATTTTTTTATTAAAATATAATAATATTTGTCAAGATAAATTAAAATATATTAATTTTAAATAAGGTTTATAAAATTAAAATAAATAAATATTATATATATATATATATTAGCAATCAAACCCAAATATTACTCAACATAATAAATTTAAATATATATTTTAAATTTTAAAATTAATTAACTTATAAATTTCATTTTAAACTACAAACTAATATTTAATATTAATTAATAACTTAATAATTTCGTTTTTTATAACCATTTTACCATATGTAATTAAATTATATAATTTATTTAATTTTAATCAATTATTTAAATATTTTAATATATTTAGTAAAAGTTAAACTAATATTAATAAATATCTAAATTTAAAAATAAAATTTAAAATTTAAAACAAAAGCGCTGCGGGCGGACTTATTACCTAGTAAACTAGTAAACCTAAAAGACTTTTAGCATAGTAGCAATTACAGAACTCACTGACGACTATAAATACGTGCTTTGTGATGCAAGCTTATCATCAAAATCAGTTTCAACAACTGCGTTAAGAATGAAAATATTTCATATCCTTTTAGCTCTTGCTTTGGCCACTTCATTGGCATCTGCTTACGATCCAAGCCCTCTACAGGATTTCTGTGTTGCTACCAACAACACCAACGGACGTAAGTGCTTCTATTTGTGTTATATTAATGCATGTCTCTCATTTTAATAACAAATGTTGTTTCAATTTTGCAGAGTTTGTGAATGGTAAGTTTTGCAAGAATCCAAAGCAAGTGACAGCCGATGATTTTTTCATCAGTGGACTCAACGTTCCCAAGGCCCCAAAGCCGCCTTTTGGTTTTGCATACAGTCCTGTATTTGTAGAAACTCTTCCAGGACTCAACACTCTCGGCCTTTCGTCGGCCCGTGTGGATTATGCACCCAACGGAGGCCAATTCCCGCCCCACACGCACCCTCGTGCCTCGGAGATTATACTCGTCATACAAGGGACTTTTTACGTTGGTTTTATCTCATCAGATCCGAGCCACAAACTCTATTCCAAAATATTGCATGAAGGAGATGTCTTTGTGTTCCCAATTGGCCTTATCCACTTTCAAGTCAACATTGGGAAAACACCAGGAGTTGCATTTGCAGGTTTCAACAGTCAGAATCCTGGTTTGGTTACAGTTGCTGACGCTGTTTTTGGATCCAACCCACCTCTTGATTCTAAGTCTCTAGCTAAAGCATTCCAGGTTAATGAAACTCTTGTCAAAGAGCTTCAAAGAAAGTTCTCGGGTATATCTCAATAAGTAGCCTGATTTTTGGGCTTTAATGTTATGGATAAGTATGTTTAATAATAAAGAGAAGACATCAATCTCTCTGGTTTGATTAAAACATGAAAGGTCAGGTTATGAATCGATTGAAATATGGATTTTATATTAATAAAAATATTAAGACAAATTTTATCAGAATATTTTTTAATAGAATAACCTTAAATTACAAGTATTTTGATATTTATTTATTTTTTTAGATGTTTTTCAATTATATATTTGAATTTATTTTAAAATGGTTTGATTCCTTACTTATAATGAACACACATTTGAAAAATGTATTTGGTGTTCAGTCAAATTATTTGGTTAGAGTGATAGATAATGATTATTGAATTTTCTCACTAATAAGAATATATAATTCAGCTAAAATTAAAACCTATAAAATTTGGAGCTGGTAAGTTCTCTTCGAGCCCATAACAAACTTTTTCTTTTCCTTTTTTTTTTTCTTTCCTTTTTTTCTTTCAAAGTTGGTTTCATCTCCAAATAAACCGTTTTTATTTTTGTATTTTTAAAAGCTATTCAATATTTAATTTTAACGGTAAATATATTTAATTATACATAATTAAAAATAACAAAAATTTTTTATTTAATATATAAATATCAAGAAGAACAGAATATGATCTCACTTAACCATATTTTTTCTTATAGGTAAGAAACACATGTAGAATAAGATGATGGATGAATAGTGTCGGAATAGTAAGTGAAACCAGAATTAAAAAAAGTAAGAATACATTTAAGCATACAGGGCAGAGTGAATATCTCCAATTTAAGGTTGTCTCCAACTCAAAGCACCAAATTCTATTTTGGTCCAATTTTCCCTACAACCATACTCAATTGCACACATTTCAAGATTAAAAAATGGAATTTTGAATTTGGAAGTTGTTTTAGACACCAAATATGAAATTTGAAAAAAAGTAATATTCCAATCTACTATTCAACTTTTTAAATTATAAATTTACCCTTCAAATTTTAATTATTAATTGTAATTATATTTGAATGTCTATACATATTTATATCATTTGGCATATATCTATATTTATTATTTAGATTATAAATTAATATTTTATATAATTGAAAATATTTTTTAAAATTCTCTAATTTAAACTCAAACAATACAATACCACCCCATACTATACTGTAAAATAAATAGAGGGTAAAAATAATTTTTATGGTTTGATTAAAACATTAAAGGTCATGTTACATATCAATTGGAATATGCATTTTATATTAAAGAAAATAGTAGGACAATCATTTTATCATGATAGTTTCCACAATATATTATTATTAATATAGTCTTAAATCACAAGCAATTCTATTTATAAAGTTTTCTAATTTGAGTCTGAATTTATTTTCTAATTATTTGATTTTCTATTTTGAAAAGATTTGATTTTTTTTTTTAAATTTAGTTGATTGTAATTTTTTATTTTGAAAAAATTTAATTTTTCTAATTTGATTGATTATATTTTTTAATCGTTAAATAATAAACTAAAAAAAAAACTATTTGGTGATTATCATATAAAGCTATTTTTTTTTTGGAAGATATCACGTTCCTTTGAGAAAGTAATATCCTACAATTCGAGCTCCGGTTAGAATTTTCTTACCCATTAAGAACATAATAATTCAGCAAAAAATGGGTGCTCGACCTAATGGATCCTCTCCTTTGAAGAGGATTTTTTTTTTAAGAGGACATAAGCTATTTTGTGAAGAGGATTTTTTTTTAAAAAAATTTTTTCTTTTAAAATTCATTTCACCCTAAAATAAACAATTTTCGCTCATCAGGTCGCTAAACACACTCTAACTGAAACTAAATCCTCTAAATCTCACTACAAATCATACATAAATTTAACAAATTCGAAACAAGTCATACTTAGCAAAACATACTTTATATCCTCCCCTTCTCTTCTTTTATTTTTTTGACTTTTGTATTCTTCTTATTGGTTATCAAAATTGCAATATATTTATGAATTTGTTTTGATTTGCTAGTTGAATCTTTTCAACTGAATGTCTAATTTTTTTATTTTTTTATTTTTATATTTTAGTTTAATGATTATATTCACACAGTCGGAAATGACAGTTGGAAGACGAGTATTTACAAAGAAAAAATTATATAAATTATAATAACATGTATTTATACATTAAAAAATAATAAATAAAGTTATTAATCTATAAAATATTTTTTAAAATATAAATTAATAAAATTATAAAATTACAAATTGACAATATATTTTAAATGGTTATCAAATGAAAAAATAAAGCAATAGCAACATCTTCCTGGACTAAAACTTTTTCCCCCATCATTTAAATTTAACATCTATTAATTGTTAAATAATAATAAAAAAAGCTATGTGTTTAGTTAAAATAAATAAATGGTTATTCAAATATAAATATTTTAAAATGTTATTTTGTTAAAATTAATATAAAATAATAAATTAAAAGTTAAATGATTTTATTATATTATTAAAATAATTTGTATATAGAATTTTTAATAATTTATTATTTGTAAACTAGTTTAAAAAGATTTTAAAATCTTAAAAAATATATATATATTACGACCACCGGTGATACAATACTAGTAGATAAAAATGTGATTTAACCTACAGTATTGTGTTGAGTAGTTTTTAGGTTGTAAATATAGATGAACATTAATTAAATTTTTTTGGTTAGACTTTTTCACGTAAATAAAGTACTAGTAAATTTATTAAAAAGACAAATTACTTGCCAAACAGGCACTACTATTACGTTGCTTTTTAAATACTTTCTCCGTTTCCAAATATTTGCAACATTTCATGTGGACACGTTTTCCATACTTAACTTTAAATGTAAATATTTTTAATAATATATAACTAAAAATTATACAAATTTCATATTTGGAAAATACTGTTAGGCCCCGAGCTCCGCTCCTTCCACCCTACATAGAATGATATTGTCCGCTTTGGGCCTAGCCCGCACGGTTTTGTTCTTGAGCTCCTCTCAAAAGGCCTCATTCTATTAGGGTAGGTGTGGATGTATATATACAAGTCTTGCTTGACTTTTTTAACCGATGTGGGACTTTGGATTGCATCCCAACAATCCTCCCCTCAAACCAAAGGACCACCAATCCCGTGGCTCCCCCTCGAGCGACCTCCCCTCGAGTCATAATCCACCCGATCCGTCTTAAACATCTTGCACCGCCGTTACGCACCAACGGGACTCGCCGCCTGACCACCAAATTATCAGGAAGACTTTCGACACAAGGTACCCCGAATACGGATCACTTGCGGGCTCCATTTTCATACCGGGCTCTGATACCACTTGTTAGGCCCCGAGCTCCGCTCCTTCCACCCTACATAGAATGATATTGTCCGCTTTGGGCCTAGCCCGCACGGTTTTGTTCTTGAGCTCCTCTCAAAAGGCCTCATTCTATTAGGGTAGGTGTGGATGTATATATACAAGTCTTGCTTGACTTCTTTAACCGATGTGGGACTTTGGATTGCATCCCAACAAATACAGCCCAAAACGAATAAAATAAGACCCCATTTAACTATATTTTTTTATACCTAAGGAATAACACATGAAAGAAAATTGATTAATGAATAGTATAAACTATTCTAATATTGCCACTAAATAGAAATGGAGGAAGTATTTTTTAACGTACGATGTATCAAAAATCAACCAAAACTAAGAATCAATTGTAAAATGAAATAAATGTGATAAACCATCGTTTTCATACGAAGTTGCTTCTTCCTCCAGCCATACCCTTTTCATTTATTAATAAATAAATTAATAATAATAATGATGGTGAGGAAAATATCCATTTCTCATTTCTCAAAAAGTTGATATTGATTTATTTTATTTTAAAAATAATATTTTTTAATATTTTAAAATATTAAATTTAATCAAATAATATTTAAAAAAATTATTATTATGTATATGAAACTAAAATTAAAAAAAGGAGACTACAGTAAAATTAGGATGAGTGTACTAATATCCACACAGTTGTAATCCTAATAGATAGTATAGGATGGACTAAGAATTATGGATACCGATCAAGTATTTAATAGAATATTTAAAAAATTAAAATATTATTTTCAATCAGCTGTAATTGAAATATTTTATATATTTTATAAATAATTTTTTATAATTTTATTATTTAATTATAAAAATATAGCATTTTATGATTTTAATTAGTCATCTCATTAAAATTATTATCTATATTATATAAATATAAATATATTATATAAAATTTATAAGGGACTATTTATTATTAATAAAAAAAATAAATATATAAATAAAAGTAGTACCTTGCGAAATTATATATCATTAAACTTTATTTTATAAATAAATAAATAAATACAAAAAATTAAAATATAAATTAAAAATCGAAATAAAACTTGTATCTTCGGATTAAATAAACTCCCTTTCACCACTCGGCTATTTCATTTTTCTTGACTTATTTATATAAATATATATTGAAAATTTTTAAATGGGTCTTTTAAACTTCAAAATACTATTATGGATCTGTTTTAAAAATGTATAAAAGCTTTTTAAAGTTTGGTTTTCATTAGATAAGCCGAGTTTCCCAGAATACTTCTGAATTTTTATCACTAACAGATTCTCTGAATTACGGTCACAATCTGTGAATAGAGAATGGGGCTAATTGGTGGATCCATTACCCACTAGAGGGGTTCACATTGTTTCACTGGCCTCCAAATGTTTGATTTTAGTTCGCTTTAGTGCGACCGAAGTAAAGTCTTGACGTTTTGAAAAGGTTGGTTGCTTATTATTACTTGGTGGCGAAGACTCTCGGCCATATAACTCAACCGAATGTATTTCTATGTGTCATTTATTTGGTTCGAAATAGTGCAGCCGCAAAAATTAGGTTTTAGGATTTCGCTGCTGCCTTTCAACTGACTTCTATGGTTTAATGAGATAATTATCCCACTTGTTGAGATAAAGTAAAGGTCTAGCCTGATCAATTTCTAGATTATTTGGGGTTATCTTGATTCTATTAGTTTTCCTGACAAAATCGAGATAAACCTGTGGAGGATGGATTTCGCATGAATAGGGGGTATTTTTTTTTTTATTGTCCGATTTAACCCAACATTTTGAAAATAAATACTATTTTAAATATTTTATTTTTTTCAAAACACACATTAAATATGATAACTAAATGTGTATATAAATTAATTTTAAACCGAATAAAAATTAAATTAATCTAGTTTAGTTTTATTTTAAATTTTAAATAGTTTTATTTGATTTCAAAATTTAAAATTATATGTATAATTCTATAAATTCGGTAAATACCGCACCATAATTTAGTTAATACCACACTTTTTCTAATATTATCTTTATTTTTATTAATTAATAATTTAATTTAATATATCTTAGTTTAATTTATATTTATCCTTCCTTTTAAATTTTATATAATCACTAATTCAATATATTATATATGAGTTTGAGTGTAAACTAATGAACTAGTTATTTGATTTGAAAAGACTTTATACAAATTTTCAAAATTTAGTTTTGGAGTTTCAATTTCAGTAGTTAGTCATTATTGAATGATATTTATGGTACCTTTGTAGGATTTTAACAAAAAAATCTGTTGTTAGTCATTAAATAATATTTACTGTGCCATCTTGAAGAAAATTTGTTTTCGTTTAGGAGATTAAGAGCCCATGTAATACCATTTTTTTTAGGATTTTTATTCTCTTATTTTTTAATTTTTAAAATAATAAAATTTTATATTATTATATTTAGATTAATTTTTTTTTTAAAATCAAATATATTTTTAAATTAAAAAACTTATTAAGGACAAAACTGTAAATTATAGAATAATAAAGTGCGGTATGATGCGGTATTTACCGATGCCCTAATTCTATCAATTATAATTATAATATTTATTTTATTTATAATATTATTAAAAAATATAAATATTATATATATATATATATATTTATTTATTGTTTGGGTTTGCTATGGTAGGCTTAGCCCTTGAACTCGAGGTTCAGCAGGGTGGCTTAAACGTAATTTATCTTTGTCATTTACCCCCATTATAGAACTCACTTGCGAGTGCAGAACTATAAATACGTGGTTCCTGATGCTAGTTTCTCATCCCTCATCTATTCTAACAATGAAAACTCTCCATTTCCTCACTGCTCTTGTTGTCCTAACTTTTGCTATTCCATTGGCATTTGCCAGCGATCCAAGCCCTCTTCAGGACTTCTGTGTTGCGACCGACGAAACCAACGGACGTAAGTGTACCCTTTTTGTGTTTATGCATCTCTCTCTCATGCACAATAAATTAATAAACAAGTTTTGATTTTGCAGTTTTTGTGAATGGTAAGTTGTGCAAGAACCCAAAGGACGTGACAGCCAATGACTTTTTCTTCACCGGAGTCAACAAACCAAGAACCCCAATTCAACCTTTTGGTTCAGCAATCACTCCTGTAGACGTATCCCGACTTGCAGGACTCAACACTCTTGGTCTTGCCATTGCCCGTGTGGATTATGCACCCAACGGAGGCCAAATCCCACCCCACACGCACCCTCGAGCCTCAGAGATTTTATACCTCGCTCAAGGGAATCTCACCGTTGGTTTTGTCTCGTCGGATCCAAACAACACTCTCTATGCCAAACAGATGGTTCCAGGAGATATTTTTGTTTTCCCAGTTGGCCTTATCCACTTTCAATTCAACACTGCAAACCAACCAGCGGTTACTTTTTCATCTTTCAACTGTCAGAATCCTGGTTTAATTGTTGTCGCAAATAATATCTTTGGGTCCAGACCACCAATCAATCGTGAAGCTCTAGCTAGAGCATCCCAGATCACTGTCGCACAAGTCAAAGAGTTACAAACAAAGTTCCTGTCATATCGATCTTTACTAAGTAGCTAGCCTGTGATGTTATGAATAAATATGTTATGTGATAATAAAGAGAAGATATCAATCTCTCTGGTTTGATTTGCTGCTGCTTAAATCAGACTTCAAACTTTAATATCACTATCCAATTATGTAACAATAACATAAATAATGGTTATCTTTCACAAATTTAATTATCAAAAAATATATATTATATTACTTTGTCTTTTCTAAAATTTCAATTCAATTTATAGTAATTAATTAACGATTATTATTTTTTTTATATGAGTGATGTTTGTTATAAATTCGCCATATAATTAAACAAAATTACAATTTATAATTAGTTTATTTTTAAAATTCATTTTAAATTTGATTTTATGGACCTCTTTAAAAATAAGTAATTAAATACAATTAACTTACCCGAAATATAAAAGCGTTTACGACAGTAAAAAATAATTTGGGTTTGGATTTCAATTGGAGATGACAAATTTGACCATCAAGAGTTGGGATTAAATATCTGTAATGAGTTTGGGTAAGGTTTGGATCAGTTATATACCCAAACCTTGTTAAATATATATTTCAAAAATTAAATTATAACTTTAAAAATATTTTATTTTTAAATATTTATTTTTATTTTTATTTTTATTTCAATTTCAGTTGCAACTACTAATGTTGAAGTTATATATTATTATTTTTTATCACTTATCAAGATAAATTTTATTGAAAGTTGTTATCATTTTAAATTATTATTATTATAATGTAGGTAAATTAAAGGGCTAAATAATACATAACCCCAGTACTTATATAAATAATACTTTAAATGAACATAAAACACTTCCGGATAATATGATCATTTCTTACCAAGATGATAATTCTTCTCTAAATAGTCTTATCAATTTTGTATTTGCAAATATTAATAACGCTACTGATTATTGGATCAGCATAGCTATATTAATATCTAAAAATGACTATGTAAATGAAATTAATAATTCATTAATAATAACTTTCACAGGGCTATAGTTAAATATTATAGTTTTGAAGAAATTTTGGACAAATCAAAACAAACCCTTCATGAAGATTTTTAAATATACTTACTCCGAATGGAATACCTCAGCATGAATAAGTAGTGAAAATAGGTTGTCCTATTATACTTCTTAGAAACATTAACCCAATTGAAGGATTATGTAATAGTACGAGACTAATATGCCGTAAATTTGAGCCAAATTTAATTTATGCAGAAATAGATACATGTCATAATTGTGGGAAATGGTATTCTTACTGCAGATTCCATTCATACCAATTAAAAATAACCAATATCCTTTCTCATTCAAAACAACTCAATTTCCTATTCGTCCCAGTTTTCCAATAACAATAAACAAAGCACAAGGTCAAACATTAACTTATGTTAGTATATATTTATCGGTATCAGTTAAAACTTCAGATTCTGGTAAAATACTTATTAAATCAACTCATTTGACACCAATCATTCGAATTCTACAAAACATATTATTTACAAATATCTATTAGCAATTTCTAATATAAATTCAAATAAAATAAATTTGTCAAAAACAAATATATCACATTAATGTATTACTTTCATTACTTATTTAAATTTAATGTAAGCTCCTAATTTTTTTAAGTTTCCAATTTTCTCTACGAGTATAGCACTAAATCACAAATATCTAAAAGAAAAAAAAAACTTTAGTACTTGATGAGATCTTTTTCCCTTGTCATATATCTTATTTACGGCCTAAATAATCAACTATAAATGTGATACTTATTTAAGATACAGAACACTTTCCGACGTTGTTAGTAATCAAATGGGAGCTTGAGTATATACTTCTTTGTATAGATGTTCTCTATTGATTCTCTTTATAATTTATGTTTTTCATTCAATACTTGTTGGATCAGTGGCTACATTTACCAAGTTAATAGAGTTTTGAAATTTAAGGAGGAAGTTAAATATTTCAACAGATCCATGTACTCTAAATGCTCCATGGTCACTAGAGTCTGTCAATTTGCAGGTTAGTTGTGCTGCAACAACAATATTTGTCACATCACTGATCTAATAGTTTAGTCATATGTCATCATTATTGTTTTTCCGAATCTTATACTTTTATGATGATCGTCTTATTTGATGTACTTCTGAAATGATATAGTAAGATTAATGCTCTGGACATTGTGAATGAACTACCAAGAGAATTGTTTCCGCTGAAGAAGCTAATGGACTTGTGAGAGATTGAATTCTTCTGACCCTTATTCTTGAACTTCTCTTTCCATTTCTTAATTTGCAAGAATTAGGTCAATTGATTGGGTATAAAATTAACTTTTCTATTCATGTAGTTATAAATAGGCTAACATTTAGTTAAATCTTGATGCATGAAAATGGGTCAAAATGTACTAAACGAAACCATTTTATCGGAATTTGAACAATTGACAAAATTGCAATTTCTATAATTGCCTATAACCATTTCCATTATATATCTAAGTACTTAAACACTTTCTGATAATTTTTTTGTTCAGATACTTACAATTCACTGACTACTTTCTATCTGTGTTTAGTAATCAGCTGTAGCTTGAGCATAAACAGTTGATTAGATACTTATTTTAGGATATAAAATACTTTCAGATTTTGTGAGTAATCAGGTGGAAACATTTAGATAGGTTCTTATGATTTAAGTTTTTTTTACTCTTATTTCAAATTCTAAGTAGTCCTTCATTACACTCAAGAATATCAGGATGATTTTCTATTGTGTAGAAGAATAATACGTATTCATTTGATTGATTCCAAAACTTTGTCACTTATGTCAAGAAATATGGGAAGAACCCATGGTTTGCCCGTTACGAGCAGTTGTTCTTAACGCCCTTTAAGCAATGATAATAACTTTATTTCTTTATACTCTTTTACTTTTTATTGTACGACAAACTTGAATCAACACCTTTGCATCCAAAGTTAAATCTTTTCTTTCTATTTATGTGGATCCTCACCTAAATATTTTGTTGCATGGGTCTAACTCATGGGTGAAAAATTCACATATTCCAGAAGAATTTGATAATGTAAGCAACATGGGTATACAATGCAGAATTTCTCTTTCTCGATTTCGGTCTACCTTTCTAGTTCTGACCTCCCTAAGACTTTCTGCCTCTGCTTTCAATATACAATGCAGAACCCGATCCAGATGGCTCTGCAACATTACGTTTGCGTGTATCTTTACTGAGAATCAAATCTCGAATGCCTTTATAAACAAAGAAGTATTTGTTCATGATGAACTTCATAACCTGGTAACAATTGCTGCCCAACTATCTGGTAAGGATGACAATAGAAGTAGCGCCTGAACTTCATCATCAAATTTAATCTTTACCGAATCTAATCTTGATATAATATATTTAAATTCATTCACATGATTTGTGACCGATCTTCATTCTTTCATCTTGGTATTCACCAACTGATGAATCAAATATAACTTATTAGAAGCAGAAGGCTTCTCATTAGAGGTGGGCAAATTAACCGGGCCCGACTCGGACCGGTAAGAACCGAACCGGCCCGAACTGGAATGTCCGGTTTTGTAGCGGTTTTCGGTCCGATTCGGTTTTGAAATTAATCAAACCGGTAATTTCGGTTCCGGTCCGGTTTCGATTTTGAAAACCGGCCCAAAACCGAAGAACCAATGGAAGTAAAAAAAGAAAAAGTCATTCAGTTAATGTTTTAGGGTTTCAAATAAAATCTCTCAATCTCATAAACACCTCCGCTGCCGCTTTTCACTATTCTTCATTGACATCGCTTGTTTCGTTGCTATTGACACCGCTTCTGCGATTACAATCTTGATTCATACGGTAAGCAATCAAATCTCTGAAACTGGTATTTTGTTACTTGAAGAAGAAAAAGGATAAGCAAAATAATTGAGTTTAATTTCAAATTTGTGTAGGTTGGTTGATCACTACTTCCAGCGAAGGTGATATCGGTCTGCTGCATGCTATATTCATGTAAGATCTATAATTTTCTCAGTTAATAAGAAATGTAGTTGTCTTGTTTAAACAGATAGTCTACTCTGGAGTTTAACAATTACATGGTTCTCTGTTATCCTTCTTTAAAATTAATTAGATTTGATTATTTATTATTTATTAAACTAACACTAGTGAGAATTTGTGCGTGTGTAAAAAATACACATAAGTCCATGTGTTGGTTGATGAATATGTTCAATAAAACAATACATAACTATTCTGATGAAGTCATATTTGGGTTAGAGTCATCTAAATAAGAAGATGACCATCATTTAAGTTCAAAACTTGCTGGCATATTAAGTACATTGCTTATTTTGGGGTTTGTCTAGATCCAATTTCTGTTGAGTGCTGCATTGAAAATTACTAGATAAATGAGTTTGTATTGCAGCAGTGTGATAATTGTTTAATACACAATACTATATTTATTATTAGTGGTGGTGCGCATGTAAAACTTAGTGAAATTTTCTTTTCTGCATATAGTAGGTAATTGCTAAACTTGAAGGTCAAATTGTTTGTCAATATTCTGCCTTGCTGTTATTACAAGTAAGTATTCTTATTTTTAAATATCATATTCTTTATTTATATTTATCTTGAATTGATTTTTTTATATTGAAATGTTTGTGGATGTTATTTTATTTATGTCTTGATGAGTTAAATTAATTTTTAATACAATTTGTTTATTGTATATTTTTGTAATTACTTGTAGATGGATCATTCTCTAGGTGACAATCATGGTTATTATTCTGAATCTGATAATGGTAATGGTGAAGATGTTTCAAAGAGTATAAACGTGTCATCTAGTATAGGCCCTAGAGGAACGGGAAGACCTCCAAGAGGTCAAAGTGGAAATCGAGTTTACCGTGGGGAGGGGAAAAAATGGTCTCCGGTTTGGGACCATTTTGAGGAGTATGAAGGACCAAATAAGAAAAAAAGGGCAAGGTGCAAACATTGTGGTGATAATTATGCTTGTGATCCAAATGTCAATGGGACTAGGAATCTTAATGCTCATATAGAAAATAGATGTAAAGTTTTGCTTAGCAAGAGAACGAAAAGAGATTCTACCCAAAAAAACCTTGGTGAAATCTAGGCAAAAAAAACTTAGAGGGATATGCTAGCACACTTTCAACTCATTCTTTTAGTAAGGAAGATTGTAGAAGGGCATTGGCAGAAATGATTATTGTGGATGAATTACCTTTTAGGTTTGTGGAGAACGTGGGGTTTAGAAAGTTTTGCAAAGTTATGTGCCCTAGATTTGATGTTCCCTCTAGGAGAACAATTGTGAGAGACTTATATCAACTATATGTGGATGAAAAATCTCTCTTAATGAAGCAAATTAAAGAATCCAAATTGAGAATGAGCTTGACCACAGATACATGGACATCAATTCAGAATATGAACTACATGGTAATCACTGTACACTTTATTGATGAAGAGTGGGTATTACAAAAAAGGATCCTTAGTTTCTCCCTTATAAGTGATCACAAAGGGGAGTCAATAGGAAAATGCATTGAAGCAGTTTTATTGGAGTGGGGAATTGATAGGGTGTTTACTATCACGGTGGACAATGCCACTACTAATACTAATGCCCTTAGTTATATCATTAGGAAGTTAAATAGTTGGCATCGAGATGGTACAATTTTAAATGGAAAATATGTCCATGTGAGGTGTAATGCTCATATTTTGAACTTAATTGTGAGTGATGGATTAAAAGACATGGATGATTCGGTGGCTAGTATTAGGAATGCAGTGAAGTATGTGAAATCTTCTCCTAGTAGGTTTGCAAGATTTAAGAAATGTGTAGAGCATGAGAAGTTGAAGTGTAAAGGATTAGTAGTGTTAGATGTTGCTACTAGGTGGAATGCTACATATTTGATGTTGGATAATGTCTTGAAATTAAGGAAAGCTTTTGAAAGGATGGAGGAGGAGGATGGACATTACTTGAACTATTTTAGAGAGAGTGAGAATGGGAGGCAAAGGATTGGGCCACCAAGTGCGGATCATTGGGAGAATGCTAGTGTGTTAAGCAAATTTTTGATGACATTTTATGATGTAACCTTAGATTTTAGTGCATCATTAAAGGTGACATCAAATACTTACTTTCTTTCATGGGTCACCATTTATAATAAATTGACACCATTAAGTGGTGAGAGGGATGAGCTCATTAGAACAATAGCTACTAGCATGAAAATTAAATTTGACAAATATTGGGGTAGTTTGGAAGTAACTAATAATTTGTTGATGGTTGCTTGTGTACTTGATCCGAGATATAAATTTGGGTATATGAAATTTCGCTTGGAGAGTTTTTTTTGGGGTGGAGAAGACAAAGGAAATGATATCAAAGATTCGGTTATTGTTGGATGGGTTATTTGATATATACAAGTCATTGAATCCAACCTTAAACTCTATTAGTGGTGGCGGTACCCCTTTTAATAACGTTGGTGATAGTTTGGGGTTAGATGATCAATGTGAAGACAAACTATCAAAATTACAAAGTGAAGAGGAGTTATTGTGGGAGAGAAAACAAAGGGAGGAAAATGAGAATTATGATGCCAATGAAATAGAGTTATATTTGTTGGAGAAATGTGAACCTAGAAATGCAAAATTTGATTTGTTGAGTTGGTGGAAGAACTCTTCAACTTCATATCCTATTTTGTCATGCATTGCTAAAGATATTTTTGTAATGCAAGTCTCGACGGTAGCTTCCGAATCGGCTTTTAGCACTAGTGGTCGGATTCTCGATCATTTTAGAAGTTCATTAACTCCTAAAATGGTGGAGGGTTTAATATGTGCTCAAAATTGGTTGAAGTCAACAAGAGCATGCCAACCAATGTGAGATGTAAGCATAGCAAATGAGGAATTTTACCACCAAATTACAAATGGTAATTATCATTTTTATTAATTGGTTTATTTTTCTTTTATAGCTTATTTATTTATTTTGATAAAATTTATATATTTATTTTTGTAGATGTTGAATCTACCTCATGTGGACCTTCAAATTCAATGGATTCCGTATGATTCATTTGAAAATTGTTGTTGGTACGTTTTAAAGAATTTATATTAATTGTTCAAATAGAATTAATTTCATTACATCATAGTATTGTATTTTTTTTAAAATTCATTTTCATTATTTATATAAGTTCATATAGCTTACATTTGAATTAAACTATTTTTAGTTTATTTTTGCAGGATGATATATCAAGATAGTTAGAGCTTAATTGAGTTCTTGGTATTGATGACGTCAATCCAAACTACATTTTCTTATTTTTTTTCCTCTATCTTCTTATTTTTATTTTTATGGTGTTTTAATAGGTTTTGAACACTGGGTGGTAATATTGATGTTAATTGTTATTTCGTGATGTTTATTTAGTATCTTTTTATGTTACTTTTATACTTAGTGTTGCAGTATGATCTGATTATATTTGAAATGTAGGTTAGATATGAGAAACTTTTGATTAATGTTTAATAATACATGCAGTATTTTCTAAAACTAAAAATTTAAAATAAAATATAAGAAGGGGCTTAAATAAACATATACAAATAAACATATACAAGGATTTAATTACAAAAGCTTTAAAGTCCATAAATTAAGGCTCAAAACCGGTCAAAACCGAATCGAACCGACAAAAACCGAACCAGTTGGTTTTCATAAATAAATTGGTTCGGTTCGGTTCCAAATTTTAGGAAACCGGTCTTTCCGGTTCCGGTTCGGTTTTAATCAAAATCAAACCGGACCGGATATTGCCCACCCCTACTTCTCATACATATTTGATAATGCCTCGATCAGTCCGTAAGTAGTCTCCTCGTTGACAATATTATATGCAACATTCCTCGCCAACGTCAATTTGACCACGCCTAGGGCTTTCCGATCTAGAAGTTTCCAGTCTGCGTCTAACACACATTCTGGCTTATCTTTCTTGAGAGGTTGATGTAATTTTTTCTGATACAAATAATGTATCTTCCAAAATTTGTAATATGTTCCATCGAACTTATCAATCTTAACTTTCCCATCTTCTTCCACTGTTTCGAACCAAGCACTGATACCACTTGTTAGGAAATATTGTAGGCAAGATAGAAAACTAAAATTTTGAAGAGTAAAGAACACACAGATTTTCTATGATTTGGACGAAACTGTCTACTCCACATCGCACTAGTATTAGGATTTCTACTCTCTTTTCTGAGTACATAGGGTTTACAATTATAAGGGATCTATTTATATTCTAACTGGTCCAACACAATCTGAACCCAATATAAAAGAGAAAAAAAAAGAGACAGACTCCACACTCAAAACTGACATCTTTTTAAGATTTTTTTCATTATTATTACATTTTTATTGAAATTAATTCAATACTTTGTAACCGCTGCACTACGTTTTGGTTTTGACTTCAGAATGGGTACTTTTGAGTATTTTCGATTTGATTACATCTTTATTGGATTTGTATTTGAACAAACTGATTTTGGATCACTTTTAAATATTGAGATATTGAGAAATGTTTCTTAATTATTTATTTGTTTCGTATATTTATTATATATGTTATCTGTTTTATATTTTGTTCTGCATATGACATCCGCTCTCTGCGTCCCTTTCGTCGGGGTGGGGGCTCGGGTGTTACATCATATATATATTAAAATAATTTACCAGTAAGAAGTGGTAAAAGTAAATATTATATTGTTGTTGTTTTTTTAATGATTTTTTTTATAAATAAAATGTTCTTTTTAATATGTATACATATATTAATTTTTTCCGTATTTTATTATGTATTAAATTATATATATTATATAGGATTAGTTGATTTTATTTTAATTTTAGGTTATATGTAAATGTATAAAAAATGTATATAAAAGATATTTAAAAAATATTAGATGAAATAAAATAATATTGTGAATAAAAGATAGCTAAATTACAATAATAAATAATTTATTAAAAAATATAAAAAGTGATAAAAGTATTTTGTACGAGAGAGTTGAGAATAAAAATAGACAAATTAAAGTTGAGTGAAAATAATTTATTTAATTATTATTATTATTATTATTATTTTTACCAAAGTTGAGTTAGCCATATTTATAAGCATTACATCTGGCATTTCCACGTGTCTTTGGTGTGGTTAAAATGTTGGCAATATTTTAACAGAGAAAAAATGGGGGAGAGGAATCAATTCAAAATTAGAACCTAAAAGATTTGGTGTTAGATCTCATAGGTTCTCTTCAAGCCCATAATAAAATTATTATTTATTTTATTTTTAAAAGTTTGTTTCACCTCAAAATAAACAACTTTCACTCATAAATTAAGTATATAAAGTTCCAAACATACTTTTACTTAATTTTAAATTTCTACATAAAAAAAATAATGTATGAATATAAATTTAAAATAAAAAAATAATATATTTAGAATTTTATCATTCATAATCAGCCGAAAATAAGTACGGTAGCTAAAACTAAACACAGGTAAACTAGAATTATTAATTTTTTTATTTTTTCAAAAAGTAAGAATAAAATTGACCATTTGAGTGTACGGTGAAGAGTGAATATATTCTATTTAAGGTGGTAAAGTTAAAAAGTTTGTTTTCAAATTTTTATTTTATCTTATTATTAAATTAACCTTTTCATAATCACACTCACCATATATTTGATTCATCTCTTTCCTAACTAATTAGGAATTCAACATGTATTATTTTTTAAGATATTTTCGTGATCCAATTTCTTGGTATATGTAATCACTATTGTTTTTTTTTCAATTATATAAAATTTTAATTATTTACTATTAAAATTTATATTATAAATAGGAAACTAAATTATTTAATTTCGAAAAAATATAATATAAAAGTCAAATTCTTGGAGTTCCTGCAAATGTCAAGTATTTAAATTTATAAAATTGAAATTATTATATTCAAAATCAATCGAAATTCAATTCAACATAAACAAAAGATATTTGAAGAATTAATCCCCTAACTAATTTGATGTGGGATAAAATGAAATAATAATTTATCACAATATAAGTACGTATAATTTATTATAATTTGATGATTATTTAATATGTATCTAAGATATTATCCAACATTAACCGGAAAAAATATAACTTTTTATTCAATTAAAGAAGAATAGGATAAATTGAAATTTAATACAACTAAATCTGGTGATTTTTTTATTATTATTTTTTTATTTTTTTCAATTTATTTTTCTTTTACAACTAAATTTAAATTCCATTATAAAAATATAATTGTTGTAAAAAAAATAAAAGTAGGGTAGAAGAAAACAGTTCTATATGAACTGGAAAATAAATACCTGCTAATCTTGGAACACTTCTTAAATATTATGGAATGGTGATTTATGAAATAAATACCTGCTAATCTTGGAACACTTCTTAAATATTATGGAATGGTGATTTACGAAAGAAGAAATATCAGGATAAGAATAACCAGAAGAGAAATGAAACCAAGCAAAACCACACGCAATTCCCTATTTGTGTCAGTTTGCTACTATGATAAATAAATCTCAAAATCAAACACTAGATTATGCAGATATATTTTTACGTGAATCAATATTTTCTCATGGATAATTAAATATCACTTTATCAAGAGCTAAAACATCATAATCAATTAAAATTCTTATTAAATATATAGATATTGATAAATGAAAAGAATCTAATAAAAAAAATTATTGTTTAGAAAAAATTATTAACCATTCATCATATATATTAAAAATGATCTATCTATATAAATACTTTTATATAATTTTTAAAAAAATTTATTCAATAAACAACATCAATCAATATTATAAAATTATAATTGTAACTTAATTACTGATATAATTTATATTGGAAATTATAATAAATAGAAGTAAAGGGCTCGACTGACACGGAGTCTTTTTATATATTTTTAAGTTTATGAGTATTTTTATTTTTTTAATATTTATAAATTTCTATAAATAATTAGTGATATTGATTTAAAATTTAACTTAAGGTTCAAATTAAAATTGTGAGGAGAATATTTAAAACATTGTGTTTAAATTGAATAGAGATGTTTAAATATTTTTCTTTTGAACGAAACCATGTCTTTTATAAGCAATAATCTACCTCACATCTGGAAAATTCAGGAATATCAAACATTGAAGGTAATAGAAAAACTCTAGAGCGCAACCGGCTTAGAACCGCTTGATGTAAGCATACGTAAACCAGAAGCAATAATCCACTGCTTCACATACTACATTCCCCGGCATCTATTACATCTCATTTAAACTCATCAAAATGGTTTCCGATGCAAGTTTCTCATCCATCATCTACCAATGAAAACATTCCATTTCCTCACAGCTCTCGTTGTCCTAACTTTTGCTACTCCATTGGCATCTGCCTACGATCCAAGCCCTCTTCAGGACTTCTGTGTCGCAACCGACAACACCAATGGACGTAAGCGTACCCTTTTACTGTTTATGCATCTCTCACTCATACAAAATAAATAAACAAGGTTTTGATTTTGCAGTTTTTGTGAATGGTAAGTTGTGCAAGAACCCAAAGGACGTGACAGCCAATGACTTCTTCTACAGCGGACTCAACAAACCAAAAACCCCAATTCAGCCTTTTGGTTCAGTAATCACTCCTGTAGACGTATCCCGACTTCCAGGACTCAACACTCTTGGTCTTGCCGTTGCCCGTGTGGATTATGCACCCAATGGAGGCCAAATCCCACCCCACACGCACCCTCGAGCCTCAGAGATTTTATACGTCGCCGAAGGGACTCTTTCCGTTGGTTTTATCTCATCGGACCCAAACCACACGCTCTATACCAAAGAGTTGGTTCCGGGAGATGTTTTTATTTTCCCGATTGGTCTTATCCACTATCAATTCAACACTGGAAACACACCGGCAGTTGTTTTTTCGGCTTTCAACAGTCAGAATCCTGGATTGATTACAATTCCAAATAATATCTTTGGGTCCAGACCACCAATTAATCCTGAAGCTCTAGCTAGAGCATCCCAGGTTCCTGTCGCACAAGTCCGTGAGCTTCAAGCAAAGTTCTTGGCTTTTCCGCCTCTGATAAGTAGCTAGCCTGTTTGTTTTCGGGCTTATGAATAAATATGTTATATGATGTGAAAATAAAGAGAAGATATCAATTCTCTAGTTTGATTTGCATCTTCTCCTGGGATGAGAATATTATTATCCAATTATGTAACATCTCGAACATGATCGGAGGAAATGATAAGAAATAGCCCATTTTCAGTTGGGCTTTGCAAAACTAACACTATCTTATTAAATTGAGTTTCTAATAACACCGGGGGTATAGTTTTACTTAAATACCCTTTTTTCTATTACTGTCACGGTTAGTTGTTTTATTTCTTACTGTCCATATTTGTTGTTATAACAAAATCAATGTTAGGGTTTTGTTAATTAAACAATTGTATATAAATTGAGGTAGGTGATGCCAAATTCAAGAAGGCACGACAGCAGATCAACAAAGAAGAAGACACGAGAACGAGTTTGTTGATGCACGACAATAGATCAGTAAAGAAGAAGACACAAGAATAGAGTTCGCTGGTTTCAAGTATCAATATCTTCTCTCTACCTCTGAACTTATAGCAAATTATTCCCAAATCTCATAAACAAGAAGGGACGACAATAGATCAGTAAAAGAAGAATACATGACAACAAAGGTTCATTGATTACAAGTATTAATCTCTTCTCCTTATCCCTTTTTACTTTGACTTGCAGAAAGTTTTTATTCTTGTATAAGATCTAATCGTACCTCATTGCCATGACTGGTTCAAAATGTTTGGGTTATCGATTAGTTTTGGAGTTCGTCTATTCTATCTATCTTTATGTTTGATTTGTTTGCATGTTTACAATAATTCAATTGACAATATGTTTGATAACTAGTTAGGGATAGGGGAAATAGTGAAATGAAAGGGATGTTACAAATGTTTGTAATTGTTTATGGGTGCTGTTTGTGCATATAAGTAGTTGTCTGGTTATGAAAATATAGTACATGTTGCCATTGAACTTGAATTCATGTGCTATTTTAGCATAAGTGATATTTTCTGAGGTTAAATGGTCAAAATTACTGGGATGTGGAAAAATAAAGAACAGAGAGGAGTCACGTTACAGGACGTAGGATGTTAAATTTGCAGTTTTGTGTTACTTGTAGTGAAATATCAATGGTGTTAAATTTGAATTGTGATAGGTGTTTGTATGGTGAACAACTGCTGTGTCATATGATAAGAAGATATCATAAATCAAAGAGTGCATTGTAGGAAGTTTTTACTGTACATTTAGCATCTAGCTTGTAGGCAAATAAAAAAAAATTATTATATTGGTTTATTTAGTTGATGATTTTGAACTTTTTAATGCAGGAGACTCATGGATTCATATAGCATACTTATTCATGTAAGGTTTGGTGGGAAATGGGTGGAGTGTCTTCCTAGGGAGGAATATTACAAGGGTGGCATAACCAAATGTCTGTGATAAAGAAAAAAGTATCATATGATGTATTAAAATTCAGAGTCATTGAGTTATGCAATTACCATAGAAATGAGGTTCTGGTACATAGTTTGGGTAGGGATAATGATGGGATGTGCCGTGTGCTCACAGATGATACATATCCTTTCAACTTTTTTTCTATCTTCATTCACAAGGAATGACCAGATATATGTGTCTTTGGACGAAATATGCAAAATGGATAAGTATACATATTCTCGTTCTAAACCTATGGTGGCCTCCCCGATCGTAGAGAGTATTTCTCATGTACAACATAATGGATATAGTGGACGGTGACCTTGGATGATAAAACCTGTACATGCAACATGTTTAAACTTGATATGATTCCTTATTCACATTTCTTTGTTTGCTGTGAGGTATGCCTACTGACCCAATATTAACATGGAAGTGCAAGATTATATGTACCTTTCTAATGTTTTTCTTATTTACAGGGAAATGAAATAGGACTTTGCATCCTTGTGCGTTCCTTATTATAAGTCCTCCTGCCTTTCAGCAGCTTATTCACAATATATTTGTCACATGGGCTGTCCTGGTAAGTGGTTATATCCAATTCCGGACTATATTAAGAAGTTTAAAGTCTTGACTCCAGTGTTATCACCTCAATTAGGGTGACCCTAAAAATAAGGACATCGTTCCCGAGGGGAACCAAACAGGTTATAAAAATGTATTCATTGTGGAGATCAAGGTTATAATAGTCATTCTTGTAATCATCAACATAGAATGAAGTAAAAAACAAGCAAACATATTCTTCCTGCTGAAGTTCGACGAAGTGTAGTATTTGTAGTAAAGTAAGCCACAACAAAGTCACATGTCCATAAGGTCATCTTCGTTAATGTTTTCGAAGTTATGGTTTGCCACATAACAAGATTTTGTTTTGTTTACAATTCATTCACAAGGATGTTCAACTGATCAAATTCCTTTGAATTTTGTTGGATTGTACTCATTGCTGGGATGATTATATTTTTTAGTTAACCACCGCTATAAGTCATAAGGATGATTATCCTTAAACACCATACTGCTTCCTCAGTTGAAAGTGCTTACTGGTTAGTGCAAAATTAAATTCCCTTAGTAACTATTAGTCTTGATAATATGTCATGTTTTTTTTTTTTTCAGTTTTTATCCAACAATATGGACAGATTTCTTGACCCTGCCGTACAATTCAGTACACATAAATATTGGTAAATACCATATATTGCATTGGTCGATGACATGGAATATTGATCAAGGACATATACTACATTGTTCGACGATATGTGACATTGATACAAACCATTAACTGCATTGGTCTCTGACATGGTACATTGATCAAGGACATATACTCCATTGGTCAATGATATTGAACATTGATCAATACCTTGAATTGCACTGGTCAATGATAAGTACTACATGGAAAATTTTTGTCTTCTTAAATAAGTTGGGAAATTGATATCTAAATTGGAATTTATTGTATTTAATGCGCATCGCGGGGATCGGCTGATTCATTATGTTTTTCTCGTTACAGCATGAGGTACCTAATCCGTAATGATTGAATGTGCTACTGCAGTTTCAAATAAGTATTTTATTTTCTTGAATCGTAAATGTGAACGAATGGTGAATGCGCTATTTATTTTTCTGTTTAAACCATTTTTCAACAAGTAGAAAGCAACTGTTAATTTAATACTAACAAACTAATTGTATTGACTGGTGTAAATAAGTTCATTAACAAATGATATACTACATCATTGATTAATTCAGGGTCATCACAATGATCAATGTGATGTATTTCATTGGTCTATGAAATACATTTCACCAATCAATGTATCGATACATCATTGATAAATGATTCCCAACAATTATGGAGATTTGTCACAAAACATAGCGTGTTGCGCCTTTGAGTATGGCTTACATTCATGTCGTTGTCCTCAAATATGTTCAACTTGAAGTTGGATACCTAACCGCGCATCCCACATTACATTCAACATTTGTTCATATTTCATTATATTTCCACAAAATTACCCAAAATCCACAGGCATACAACTTAACAAAGTAACACTATTGATATATAAAAGAAATAAACATCTTGGCATTCCGACAAATTTCATTCATATGGACTCTATGGACACCGCATCTGAATTTAAATGTTTGCATGTACTCTTATTTCCTTGGTCGAATACAAATTCAAAATATATGTATGAACTACAGAATAACTCCATTCCTTATTCCTTTCATGAGTGATCACTTCTGCCAAATCAACCATTTGTAGTAATGAATTATTAGAAACATATGCTGCGAAAATGTAAAATTGATACATATTCCAAATGTATATGTACTTTAGAAATAAATTTAGCTGATACATCTTTTCACATTGCAACCAGTTGCGAGTTGTACTTTTTTTCGCATTGCAAACCTTTCCATGTTCTAGAGCACAATTTGATCTAAAGCTCGCTTATCTGGAGATTTTTCATATGATGAGCAAGAAGTTCGTTCGACTATAGGTGACATTTCAGGTTCTTGGGATACACCAGTATTGGGAGCACTATCCTGCAGTTAATGGTAGTTAGTTTCGCATCACATACCTTGGCATTCAACAGTTTATTTTTCATTTTATAACCCATAGAAATCCATTAACTAGTACAGATGATAAAACAAAACATAACTTGTTAGAGTAAACTTATATTTACCTTCATGTACTCTGGCTTCACCATAACAGTATGTGGGTTTAAGCAATTCCTATGGGTTGTTACTTATATGTGCGATGCATAGGTGGGAAGTATATTGTTTTTTTCCTGCCAATACAATGGTTTGTCCTTCCTTACTGATGGTACTACTGTAAAGGACATCAGCGAATTGACAATCCCTCTGGAAAAAACTAAAGTGTCGTACATAAAAGGTCAAAACAAACTTTTCAATTTGAAACTACATCATCTCATTTTGTAAATTACTGCGGAGAAAGTTGTGAATAAGTCAATTGGTGTTATATTTGAGCACAAAGTCGTGAAATTACCGATATAGCCTTATGAGTAAAATGTAACATACATATTGCTACAACCACTATATCAGGAAATCAGGAGAGGACAACATCCAATCAATGAGATTCAAATATAGAAACCAAGATTTTGTTATGTTCTGCTTTAAAAAGATAGGGACACGTGGCAGTACCAAACAACTTCATGACACAGATTGTCCTTCAGTTGCAAGTATAATATGTTTACAGATTGTCATACTAAGACCATCTCCAACCACACACCAAACTTTATCTATTTTAAAGTTTTTAAAAGCATATTCCTACACATTTTTTTCCTGAAAAAATGTATCTATCTCCAACCATAAACTCTATTTAAAGTTTAATAATTTAAAATTATAAAATTTAATAAATAATAAAATAATTCAATTTAATAAGTATTTAAAAAATTAATTATATTTATTTAAAAAAATCAATTATTATTCAATTATTTAATTATGAATGCTAATTATAATACTGCATTTTATTTTATTATTTATATATTTTATAATTTTTATTACATTATTTACAAGAAAAAATAATTAAAATTAAAAAATTTATTCAAAATTTAACTAAGAAATAATCAACTACAAAATTATTTATTTTAATTATATTAATATTTTAATTAATAATTAATTAAATATTTAAAAATTATTTTATAAAAAAATTAATAAAAACATGACAAGCCAAATATAAAAAGGTTTTAATTAATAATTTAAATTATATAATATTTTTTAATATTATAAAATAAAAAAAGTACATTGGATCTGCTCTACAGTGTTTTGCTCGATATAGTGGGTGTAGAATTCGAGGTTGCGCTAAACGATATCGACTTGCATTGGACAACACAATATAGTGTAGGGTTAGAATGCTCACTGTACGTCAAACGTGGACTTAACACGCAGGTTGGAGATGACTTAAGAAGCATTTAATATTTGTCAGTACCAAGTAAGGTGTAACTGTTACCCAATCACATATGGTAGTCAACTGTTGCCAATTCTTTGAGAAGAATATTTTTACATTCTGATTGAAGTGTTTGTTTTGCAACAGTCCAACCTCGAACATTTTACGGTTGAATCCTAACTAAACCACGGTTGAATCATAACTAAACCAGTAAGATTAATGTTTCTTTTACTCAAGTCAATACTATTTTTTAATTCACCGTGAAAATATGGATCATTTAGTTATTAAACGATGCACATTGTTTTTACGGTGAATCATAAAATTTATCTAGGCTTTGATAACTTTCAAGAATCTTCACCATAGCTATGACACCTTTCGAGGATCTTCTACCATCGCTCTAATGACTCCCAAGGGATCGCAAGTAGGCTCTGATACTAGTTGGTTAGGGATATTTATTATATCTATCTTTCATCACATGCCACAAGTTCATAGACCAAATTAATAAAGATGATGAAATAGTTTTGTTGATGATATTGTTGTCATGATAAGTCCCAAAATTTGCTCTATTACCAGTTTGTTAGGGACAGTGGACACAGAAAAGCTTCAACCTAATTAGAAACAAACAACAAAGTAATGAAGAAGCAATACAAGAGATTTAACGTGGTTCGGCGATGTGCCTACTCCACCAAGACAACAACTTAACTATTGAGAAATAAGAATTACAAGTCATTCCAACAATACTCTCCAAACGCAAACTCTTGATGATTGGGGTTATGACCCCAATCCTTGATCACCACCTAGGGGGATTGGATGAGATGATTACTTTTTAATGTGACAGCTCTATTTATAGTAATCACCAAATATAATTTTCTAATTTAGATCCTCTTTATAGTGAATACCAAATAATCATAATAAGGAAAACCAAATCCTTTTCCAAATAAGGATTATAACAATAAGGATTCAAGTACAAACTAAAAATAGGATATCCTTCCAAAGTACGAATCCTTATGTTGCAAGTAATTAGGAATTCATTGTGGGAAACCTCTTTTATCTTCTATCTAAGCAATCTCGGATACCTATTTTATCTTCTTCTATCTAAGCAATGTGAGATTCTTTTAATATATTCAAACACATATTTCTCAACATGGAATATGGCAAAAGATAGTCCGCGGATTAGTCGATAAGATAGAGAGAAGAAAATATAAAATGGTATACTACCTGAATATTACTGATTCAATACAATTGACAGATAATTGAATTGAATAACAAAAAGAGATTTGCCTCACTAATATATTGTTGAACTAATCATAAACAATTAACATATCACTAAACTCGGTAAAATAAAATGCACCGTAAAAGATTAATCATATTATTATTTAAATACCAAAAAGTAATTAATCATAAAATTATTCTAACCTCTTATGTAATACGACCCGAAACATGTCGATCCTGAACCATCCCCTCCTCCCCCCATTCAATTCAAATAGTCTCTCATCTGCATAATCAAGAAATATTAGGTTAGTAAGGTAGCAATTTAAAAGTTAAATAATTAATAAATGAAAATATTCCCTCCCGATTGTTGTTTATGTTTTCATATGTGCAAATTTTTTATATATATAAAAATAGAACAATTTGGATTATGGATGAGACTTCATATATATAAGTTAGGGTGGTGATGTATTATGAATGTTTTAAATTTAGATTGTTCTCCTATTCGGAGTTAACTAAGCTGTATTAGCTCTTATTTTGGTTATCTTATGTTTAGATTTGTTTCTTTCTCACATGTTAAGCTTAATTATTAGATTACTTTATTTGAGTTTAAGATTTTTTTTCTTTCTGTACTCACTCTTTTATGTTTATCTTATGAATTTAGTTCTCTTTTTTTAATTAGTCAATAAAATGAGGAATAATTGATGAATTAAAGTTTGAAGGTATGATGTAGATTCTTTCAAATATATATATATATATATATATACATATAAATGAGTGTAGTACTGAGATGGTATTTAGTGATGAAATGATAAGAAAATGCTACAATTTTATATGCAAGAGCGAATGTATTTTAGGTTGATATGTGAGATGGTATACTGAGATTGTATTTAGGGATGGTATTTTAGGTTGATATGCGAGAGTGAAGGTGAAAAGTAGGAGCTCGGGAAATGGAAAACTGATATGGTGTGTGTTGTTGCTGTATTAGGATTATGCACACAAGCTGGGTGCATTCCTTTTGTTACAAATCCTGCCCTACTGATTACTATATATGGTAGGAATGAGAGTGTTTGAGATAAGAGAAAAGAATGAGAGCAATTCGAATGATTTAGATTGAAATTGACCTAATTCGGTCTCGAATAACAAGGCTAGCAACATACGGCCTATGTCGCTAGAGGCAACATGTTTTAACCCTTGGAACAGACGGAAATAATGTCTAGCGGCATGGTTGGTGACATAAGGCCTATTTCGCCAGCACCTGTAGTATGGTGTCTAACATTTTGGCTTGGAAATTCGCTCTTTGGCGACTTAGGGCTATGTTGGCAGCACCTGCTATGGTGCGTACATCCGTTTCCTCCTTTGTTCGACTTTGTTTCAGTCCCGGTTCAAAAGAAAAGTCATAACATCGATAAATATTCTTATAACAATTCAATTAATATAATATCATTTCGATTAATCACAATGATTCAAGCATTACAAAAGAATATCCATAAAAATCAAAAGTCAAACTCGGTTCAACAATACTGAATTATTTAACCCCAAATTCAGGATGTTACAAAACTTGTTATGCGTGTTGAAATAGTTTAAAAGAGTTGCAATATTTTTTGTTATGAAAATTTTATAAGGGAAAAAACATTCTAAAATAATCGTGGGATTATATTATTGGTTTATCGAATGGTGTAAAATCCCATGAATAAATATTACAAATAAAATTAAAAACAAATTATTTATAGAGAAAAATTTATCTGAATAGGCCCATTTAGATATACATGGAATCTGGGCTCTTAGGATGTGATCCAGTCCAAGACCCATTAATGTACACAACCTGGGACTAAAAATTTGAAATTTTGTGCACATATTTTTTCAAATTTTTGGATGAACTCTCTAGGGTTAGGGCAATTCAAACCTAACCAAGTTGTTGTACACCATTGAAAACCGAATGACCAGCATAAATCACCTTGGGCTACAATTACTTACTTTTGAGTTCAGCAACGGTGATTGGAAATAAGACTCAAATACGAGAAGCCTGTATAACCACATGAAGAAGTCAGAGACGACAACAATAAATTCCTTCGGTCTTTTAGCGGTATAGATTGGAAGCATTGTGACTTTCAAAGCACCAATAACTGGGTCTTTCTTGAAATAACCAGTTGTGCTTGATGGCTATATCTAATCTTGGTGAGTTCATTTTAATTTTGTTAGTTTTATCTTGTCATTGAAAAGTCCCCAACCTAGATCTGACTCTCATTCCAACCATAATTGTTGCAGGAACAATAAAGAAGAACAATATTTCGTATACACATATTTTCCTTCTACTTAAGATTATGAGTAGAACTGGTAAATCCACCTCCTCTTCCTATAATGTTATTCTACATATGGTTATGTTTGTTGTTTATGTGTTGCATTTTCTGCGTTAGAGTGTTGAATCTGATGGTTGATGTTTATGATTTACTCTAAATGGAAGCTTTGTGTAGAATTTGTGTGTTCAAAATTGTATCTGACCTTGGATTTTTTTTGTTAGAATTTTGATGTACTGGAGAGTAAATGTTTTGCACAATTTTGTTAAATAAAGTGGTATGTGCTGGGACATTGCATTTTTGAAGCTGTTCAGTCTAAATGTACAAACATGGTATTTACAGGTTGCTATTTGTGTCAATAATCGGTAGTTCTATATTTGGTGAAAGTTTGAATGGAGGCCAGGTTTACGGAGTGAAAACAGGTGTCTGGTATGATTTTCGAAAGTATATTAGCCTGGAAAATAATGGTATTTATAGTAATTGTATTATTTATCATAACTAAGCGTAATAAGATTGAAATTGGTTGAACTAGTGTAATGTAGATTGTAAAAGTAAGTTAAGAGAAATGGTGTATGATTACCATGTTGATGTTATGAGTATTTCTCAATTAAAAATTCATGTCCTTGTATGTCGAATATTAAACTTAATTATCTGTTATATAGGACACCTATGGAGATTGTTTAACACTATAGTGAACCGTAGAATACTATTGGTAAAGCAGTTGCAAAAAGAGGTAAGATATGATACATTGTTAAAGTACTTATTTTAGCACTTGAAGTTTTTATAACATGTAATCATTTAAATGTCTGAATCTATCACAGAGGTGGTAGTTTTTCCCAAAACAACGCCTATTTTAGCAGAGGAGTCAAACTATATCCCGGCGAGAAGTATTTGAAGAAACCATGGCATAGGTATTATCCTATCATGAATGATGAGATATTGAGTTTTCCTCATGCAGGGTTGGTGTATGTTTTCTTATGCATTCTAGAAAGTTCAAATTATTACAACCATGCAAGGAAACCTATAGGAACCAGTAACGGTTGGAGAGTTCATATTGCCTCCCATGATATTTTACCCTTACAGCCACACAGCACTGGTTACTGCCCGTGGTGTTGTATGATGATTTAAGATATGTTGCGAGGAAGGAAATTCTGGTCAATTAGCAAAATGAAGAGATGGTCGCAGATTATTAGGAGCTACATTGCATCAACAATATACAATAATTCGCCCTACATTAAAGTTTACTAGTTTATTAGATGACCTTTGTTGATCACAAACTTGTATGCTTTTTGGATTAGCAACTTTATTTACCCCATCAGTGCTAATGATAAGCAAATATTACATCCTAGCTTTATAATGTATGGTTGTATTATATGTGTTGCTGTTATAGAATTGAATTGTGCCAATGGCAATCAATTTTTGCAGTATATGAAAGAATCAAATGCAGCTTCTATAATTCTTTTTGACATTCAATGTATGCTCCCTCCTTCATTATATTAGCAAAAAAAAATAAGAAAAATAATTCACCATTACTAGTAACATAAACATTGACAAAGTTATCTTTTTTATGAAAGTCTGGTCATGCATAAACACCTTAAACAATATCAAGACATTTAAAGATTCAATAAACTACTTTTCATTATCAAATGAACTGTATGTCATTTAAAAGGGAACTGCACATAATTGTCTCAATGAGGATAGAAAAAATATAGATTGAACCACATTTGCAGGATGAATGAGAATTCAACCCCTCTTAGCAAGACATGGTATGGTTGATCATTCCCAGAAAATGCGTTGAGAGTATCCGACTACCAATCAAAATCAAACCCATGATTAATAACTGAAACTAATTCAATTTAAAGTGAAGCTGACAAATCATGAAATGGAATTGAAACTAAATCTAAGTCGGGGTTGAAAACAAAAGAAGTAAGTTGCAAAGGTTGATGAATATGGTAAATGGAACTGGGATTGAGAACAAAAGAAGTAAGGTGCAAAGGTTGACAAATATGGTAAATAAAACTGCTGCTCAATCTCACTTGAGGTTGAAAAAGGGAGGAATGAATATGTCAGCATAGTTAACACCGTTAAAAAGTTAAGGGTACTTTGGGGTTTTAAATAAAAATGTGTTATTGAAACATAAATTAATAATTAGGTATTAATTTTAGAATACAATGTTCAAATGGTGTTAATTTTAGTTATTCCCCAACATGATTGTTGGAATAAAGACTTGCCCAATAATTGGAAAAGATGGTAAATGAAATTGATGATGAACAACAGGAAATATATATATATATATATATATGAAAAGAAAAAGAAAAACAAAATTCAAAACATTGCATTAAGTTAAAAATTTAAGGAAATAACTAAAATTTCAACCTAGCACCCATTTATACATTCTTGGATTATACGGTTAGAATGTGACAGAAATTTGGTCTATAACGGTTGCAATGTAAGAAAAATTTGGTCTATGATAGTCCTATTGATAAAGAAGTTCCAGCAATAGTTCTTAAACTATATAATTATGGTAGTGGTTTATTGTTATGGAGTTCAAGAAGATAACATCGCATCATAATCTCACTAACAACAAATAGAGTCTAATATCACGGATCACACAGAGACAAGAACACCAATTACGTGGTTCACCCTGAAACCAGGTTACATCCACGGGACAGGCTCAGAACTGAGCCCAGTAATCCA
The DNA here is from genome assembly GCA_031304145.1 of Cardiospermum halicacabum. Classification (NCBI taxonomy): domain Eukaryota; kingdom Viridiplantae; phylum Streptophyta; class Magnoliopsida; order Sapindales; family Sapindaceae; genus Cardiospermum; species Cardiospermum halicacabum. The sequence goes on along the minus strand of CM062389.1, from coordinate 39,929,283 downwards.
CTATCAAGATCAGAAGTACATGTACATCATCAATCACAAAGATTACACTAGAAACCACCAAGACCACAGAGGAAATCACAAAGATTACAAGAGTTACAAAACCCTAGCAGAGAACAATCACAAAGAGAAATCAACTGAGAGACGGCAAACTGTGAACAGTGACTATAAGTTGGATTATATAGCTAGGTCAGGAGCGGGTCGGGTCTGAAGACGAGTCAAGGCCCGGATCTCCTTGTGCGAGAGGGCTTTAGTTGACAACAGATCAAGCCCAAAGCCAAAGCAGCAGATCAAGCCCAGAAGATGAAGTCTGTTTACAAGCCCAAAGAATAGAAGAAAACATACAACTAATACAACATTTATATATGAAAATATTGATAGTAGTTTTGATACTTGTGTAGTTCTAGTGCTGTTAAATAGTCAATTGAGAGTTTGATTAGTGGTATTTTTTTAAAAAATTTTGATAGTTGATATTTTTTTAAAACGACTGGTGAATTTAAGAAGAAAGATAAGGAATTCAAAAAAGGTTCCAGCTGTATGCTATAATATGTGTCGTATAACATGTCTACAAAGGTTGTCATGATAGAAAATGAAATAATTCTAATATGTCGAACAATGCATGAGCACTATGTAGTATAGATGTGGTTAAGATAGAAAGTATGCTTTTAAAAAGTTTGATAAAAATTCAAAAGTTAATATAGTATTATTTTGGGATAAATTGTATCTGTATGAATACCTTTACCATGGAATAAGATGACTTTATTTTGAGTTGTGCTTTGAATAAGGGAAAAAGATAAATTGTATCCGTATGAATACCTTTACCATAGAATAAGATGACTTTATTTTGAGTAAGGGAAAAAGTGAATTGTACATAGATTCCTAGAATAAAAGAGAAATTTAAGTGTAGTGCAATATTTAGCACTATTCTTATCAATTGGAAGGACAAATAAAATCCTATTCGAGTGAATAGCATTTCATTTGAAAATTTATTGTGCGAAAAATCCATTAATTTATATTTCATGTTGATTGAATGTCAGAAGCACTTGCAGTCCTTCTAAGAAATTTCATCAGTAACAAAATGTAAAAATCCATTTATGCATAATTTTTGGTAGATTCGAAAACTAGATAGATTAGTAATTTGGAAAGACCTCGACTACCACTTCGGAAGCATGATAGTTTATAGGGATTGATACTTATTGATACTTCCTAAAAGTGGATTCGACCCACGAAAAATGTATTCTTGAAAATTCTAAATTGGATTTTTTTAAAAAAGCTTTTAATAGTTAAAAATTGTTTGGTGGCTAAGTAATATAGTATTATAACTATGATGTTTATTTTTTATTATTAGATATCTTGAAAGTATAATATAGATTTGGTTGTTTAGATTTATAAGGTGTCATATAGGGGTTAAATAAGAACCATAGAGACTAGATCTTTGTTTAGTATTATGATTGAGTTTGGTTGTTTAGGTTTAGAGTCATGAAGGTGAACTTAAGAGCTTGTGCATCATAATTTAACTAATTGTAATTGGATTGGAAAGTAAGAATATGGTACTTTTGTTGTAATTATTGATCTACTGTTATACAGTGAATCAGTCTCTCATTCGGTATAGTTCTTCCAGTTAGATTTTCATATAAAACCTTACATTTTATTTTATTTTATTTTATTTTATTTTATTATTATTATTATTATTATGTTTTACTTTGTGATCAATATTGGTCTCCGCTAAAATGTATTGACCAAAATGTATTCTTGATTTATTTTCTTTTATCAATAAGTGAAATCTAAATTAACGTTATTTTTATGTTATTTTTCTTTCTTTTTGAATAAGTGAAATCTGAATTAGCCGACCCCATACAAAGGATATTAAAACCTATGAAAAATAATCATGCTCCTGGTACACATAGAGGTGGAGAGATAGAATTTTTTATATTTGTAAAAATTAAACCAATCTAAAATTCAAGTATTTTAACTATTTAGTTTCGATTTTAGGAAATAAAAAAATTATTTAATATAATATGATTCTAAATTAAATTTTTAATATTATTAATATTATTATAATATTCAAACCAAACAATCACGTTTGGATGAAAATTAATGAGAAATGAGAAAAATACATCGATAAAAATGTAATGGATGGAGATGAGTTTGATTTTCTTATTAAATACCATATATATATATATATATATTTAGAATTAAGTGGTAAAAATAAAAAGACATAAATATAATCAATAAATTATAAGTTATGGTAATACAAGCAAAATATAGAATATCAAAACTAATAAATTTAATAAATATTTTTAATTTATTAAGTAAAATTTGTGAAATGATGTAAGAATACCAGTTTTGAAATTAGATAAAATTTTCAGGGCAGTCTATACAGGACAAACTTTTTAAATATTTATTTTTGTAAAAATTTCAATGAATTCTATAAATAAAAATTAAACCTTAAAAACCTATTTTATAGAATTTTCACTTTAATATTGTCTCCAATGGCGTGAAGAGGGGTTTGAAATTTTAGGGATTTTGAGTTTGATACTCACATGTTAATAATAAACCAAATTGAATCCAATTTTTGAAATTTGAAATTAAAATAAATCGTATTAAAATTTGTATCCTTATAGAATTAGGAATATATTTACTTTAAATTTTCATTAAGAAAAATAACTCTCCTTACACTATTCTTTTTACCATACCCGTCTAAACAAAATTTTAAATCAAATAAAAAAGTACCTATATTTCTAATCAGCTCAATTTTATATTTGTATAAAAATTATTGTTTTAATAATTTATTTTAATATTCAGAAAAATAAATTTAAAGAAAGTCGGAATACATCGAAATCGAATGAAATAAAGTTAGAGATTAATTATAAAATAAATAAAAGAGAAAAATAATTTTATCTTAAAAAAAATGTTATCATGATACATTATAAATGAATTAATATCAAAATAGTAAATAATTAATATTGAAAGTATAAATATTTTTTTAATTATTTTAAATAAATAAATTTCAACTTTATTTCCAATTTTTAAGGCTTATTAATTTCTTTCTTTTAAAATTATTTTAATAATAACTAATTTTAATTATATTTAAAAAAATTTAATTATTTCAAATTAAAATAGTTTTTATATGATAAAATAATATTTTTAAAAGCCATAATAAATTTAATTTATTTTTAAAATAAATAAATTCAAAATATTTTATAACTAAATTGATATTCTCAAAAATATTATGTTTATGGAAGTATAAGTAAATGAATTATTTAAATTGGTAAAATATTTAAAAAAATATTAAAAAAACACATCATTACAAATCAATAAAATTAATGACATTTAATATAAAAATCAAATGTTATTAAAAGTTTCTAAAATAATAATAATAATTAAAAACCGTTATCCAACCAACTCCTCACCATAAATACCTCTCTATCCATGGAAGTCCATCATCCCCATCAAACCAATTACACTTCTAATTCACAATGCATTTTGTTGTAACTTTTGTTGTCTTAGCTTTGGCAATTTCATCAGCATCAGCTTATGATCCAACAGCTCTTCAGGATTTCTGTGTAGCCACCAATAACACCAACAACGGAAGTAAGCAACCATTTCCATTTTAACCTGATATATATATTTTTAATTGCTGTGATTCAAATGAATATCTAATAGATATTTTTTGTTAGTATTTTTGAATGGGAGATTATGCAAGGACACCAAAGATGTAACATCAAATGACTTCTTCCACAGCATTCCAAAGCCCCCAAGTCAACCAGTGAGCGTGAGTCCTGTCGGTGTAGACCAAATTCCAGGGCTCAACACTCTCGGCCTATTTTTGGTCCGTTTCGACTTGGGAACTGGTGGTCAAATCGCACCACATACACACCCTCGTGCCTCGGAGATTGTTTTTGTACAAGAAGGGACTATTGAAGTTGGTTTCGTCACCTCTTCAACAAACACTCTCTTCAGCAAGACATTGAATCCTGGAGATGTGTTTGTTTTCCCAGTTGGGTTGATTCACTACTTGGTGAATGTAGGAAAAACTCCTGCGGTTGCATTTGCTGTATTGAACAGTCAGAATCCTGGTGTGGTGTCGGTTGCTAGTTCTGTGTTTGGATCGAAACCAGTCATCAATCCTGATTCTCTTGCTAAAGCGTTCCAGCTTGATGTTGATGTTGTTAAAGGTCTACAGGCCAAGTTTGGTGGAAACAACTAGGATTGTTTTCGGGTTGTAATGTAATTAAAGAGAGATTTATTATGAATCAACTATATATGGAATAAAATTAATAATTAGGGGAAATGGATTCTGCAATTTATTTTAATGGAAAATAAATCATTTTGAAAATGCATGATATGATATTTGTGGGGTCTAAAAATGCTAAGTTTGGATTCGTGCTATAAGAGGTAAGGAAAAGTAATGAGATAAGATTTTTTAACTTAGTAATATTTGGACCATTTATCTTTGGAGGGAAGGGAATGAAATGACTTTTTTTTTTTTTTTTTTTAATGAGTTAATTGCACTCACAACCACGGTGATAAATTACAAATAGAAGAATATTTTAATACTAATACACATTCACACTCTTTCTATCCATAAAAAGTAGTGAAAATATAAGGTAAAATTAATTTTAAATGACATTACATCATTGTCATGTGTTATTTTATTGTTATATTGGTAAATTTATTAATTAAACAAAATTTTATTGTTGGGTAAAGGGGTGTGAGTGTATATTAATACCAAAATGTTCATTTGTGTGTAATTTACCATCGTTTTGGGGTGTTAGTGCAATTAACTTAATATATATGTATATATATACATACACACGGTGAGTCTAATAGGCGGACTTAAAATCTGAATCGTTAAATCGATCTAACGGCTAATAAGTTATAGTGTTTCTCTCATGCGTCTTCATTAATTCTTTTCTAATTAAATTTTTTATTTCTTAGATCACTCTTCATTAATTGTTTTCGAATTAAATTTTTTTTTTGTTCTTCTCATTAATTGATTTTTGTTTTAATTTATTGATTGTTCTTATTAAAATTTTTATTTTATTTTATTAAAAATATAAGTGGTTCTACTTCAAATATAATTCAAATATTTTCATGAAAATTAATTGTTCAAAATATAAATAGTACTTTTAAAATTTTAAGTGGCATGGAAATAATACAATTATAAATTTCAAAAATTAAATTAAATTGCATTGAAATAATACAATCATAAAATTAAATAACATTGAAATAATACAATAATAATTTTGAAAAACTAAAATTAAATAGCATTGAAAGGTTAGAATTGTAATTTTTTTCATACAAACTAAAGTAAAAACATTCTTAAATATCAACATTCACTATAATATAATCAATATATTTAATTACATATAAACTAAAGGAGATTGTAGATAAATTTAATATTAATTCTAAATTGATATGAAATAGTAAAATATATTAAATTATGTAGAAAATTACAAATATTAATTTTAAATTATTTATAAACTGATATGAAATAATAAATATAGTGAATGTTAATCAAAATTAATTTTTATACTATAGTGAATGTTGATATTATTTCACATAACATGAATATGAATATTAATCTTTATTGTAATTCACTATAATATGAATATTTACTATTTCATATCAATATATTAATCAAAATAAATATTTATACTATAGTGATTTTCAAGAATGTTTTTATTTACTTTTCTTGTATGAAGAAAATTACAATTATATTTAATTTTAGTTTTTCAAAATTATAATTGTATTATTTCAATGCTATTTAATTTTATAATTGCATTATTTCAATGCGATTTAATTTAATTTTTGAAATTAGTAATTGTATTATTTCTATGCCATTTAAATTTTAAAAAATATTTTTTATATTTTGAACAATTAATTTTCATGCAAAAATTTGAAATAGAACCATTTATATTTTCAATATTATAACTAAAAAATAATAAAATTTTAATTAGAAAATAAGTATACATTGAAAATAAAAATTAAATGAGAGAAAAAAAATTAAAAATTTTATATAGAATAATCAATGAGATAAAACAAAAATCAATTAATGAAAAAAAAAGAAATAAATTTAATTGAAAAACAAAGAGTGGTCCATAGAAATTAAAAAAAATAATTATAAAAGAATTAATGAAGACACGTGAGAAAAACACCGTAAATTATTACCCGTTAGATCGATTCAATGATGCGGATTTTAAGTCCGCATATTACTTATATGCGGAGGGTCCACATATTAGACTCACCGTGTGTATATATATGAAAACGAATGGAGTGGGATATATCATCTCTCACTCCATAACAGCCTCTAAATTTTAAGTTTGTTATTTTTTAAAAAATTAAAAATAAATTATTCATAGATAGAATTATGCTGAATACAAGAATTTCCTTTCACAAAAGATTTCTTTATAGAAAGGATTTTTATTCTTATTTTGAAAAGACTTGATTTTCCTAATTTGGTGGATTATATTCCTTAATTGGAAAGGAAAAATATAAGGAAATTATGTCTCAAGATCATTATAAATATAATTTTCTTATTAAGAAGAAATTGTCTCAACTATATAGAGTGGTGATCAATAAATTAGGGTCATACCTAATGGGGTAGCGATTACAAAGGTTAGAATATCACCATGTGGAGATCTCAAGTATTCAGGTTGGGGTCTAACCATAATTAAATTTTGAGTATTAGAGACGGTGTCTTGCCATTAAGCAGATTTCAATTGGGGATTGATTATCGCCATAAAGCAGATTTCGAATGGGGGATGGAGTATCGCCATTAACGAGATTACTAATTGGAGTTGTCTCGCTATGATTTAAGTAGATTGCCTAAAACATATATTCATTTGTTATCAAATTTGAAATATGTATATTTGAGTATAATTGAGAAAAAGAGTGATTTTGTATGGAGAGAGAATTTTCTAAATTATTTTGTAATCTTTTTTTCTATGGTAAAATTGTTATCTTTTTATGTGGATTAAGCAGTTTTTCGAATCATGTTAAATATTTTATTTGTTTCTACTTGATAGTCTTGGTTGAATTGAACTTGAATCTAATTAGAAAGAGGGATAGAACAGAAATCCCAGACATACAATTTCAAATTTAGAGCTATGATCATTATGCTCATAGATAGTATAAATAATTGTACAATTTAATATCAATACAATAAAATTCAATAATTTTCAAATAATAGATAATGATAAATATACAAATATGCTTCATAAAAATCAGAACTAAAATTGACTACCACCGTATACTATACGTATACGTGGTTTTCTATAAATAATTTTCTTAAAATTATCTAAAATATAAGGATATCAGGATGATATATGTTGAGGGTGGAAAATTAAAATTAAATTATGGGCCCGGCAAGTAAAATCAGGAAAGTAAAGCTCAGGGTCAGGAAAGAATACGTAAAACCATTTTGGATCAATTAGCAAAAATCTAGTCAAATGTTAACATGTCAATAAAATCAAAATAGAGGACATTGATGGCAGCGAGAAAAAAGGAAACTTGAACCCATTGCCTATCAATACACCATTAGCGTCAAAACAAGTTGTCTTGCTAAAGAGGAGAGACCAGATCTGAGAAAAATGAAAGCAAGATCAATATTTTAGCCAGATGAAGAAGATAAAGAAGAAAGAACCCAATCAGTCATGGAAAAGGGACAAAATGATGAAAAGTCCAAGGAAACTTGGAGAAGAATGAAAACGACTGAACATGAATAAAAGAAGGTCAAAGGCTTTAGCAGTCGGATAAAAAAGATAATTTGGATAAAGAAGATGAGGAGGAACTCCATATAAAGAGAAGAAAGTCACATGGAAAGAGGACTAGAATTTTTCTTCCTTCATCTCTAGACAGGTTCAGGAAGAATAAAGAGATGAATGAGGAGTAAGGAGAGATTTGTATACACTATTAATGAGAGTTATTTATTCTATAATCAAGCTCAATTAACTCAATTCCAATTCCAACTCAATTCCAAACAATCTTGATACATTAGTTACCCAAATTAATTCTTTCTATCAACTGTTGTAAGCTAATTTTTAGTTTAAACAATTGGTGCTGTCTGTGAGGATCGGACAAAAAAATCGTGACCTACCCGGAAATCACTGATTATATGCAACAACACCATGATTTAGGTGAGTAGATAAAATGTGGCTAAACAGAAGACATATGGGTTGAAAAAGGAGGTACATCTCTATTGGTCATCTAAATAAGTTGGCAAGTAAACATATTCGAATAGAGAATGCAAGTTGCGGGAGATCAGAGAGTCAAGATGTAGATGTGAATATGTGTTGATTCACACAAAATACAAGAAAAATGTCGAGGCTTATGTCTTGAATGGGGTAGCCATGGAAATAAATACTGCAACACAAGAGAAAGATGGTGAATAGTTGACCAAAGATTAACATTTGCACAAAATATACCTTCATCAATCTTTAACATTCTCTAAGACAAGTTCATTCCAGGAGTTTTATTATTTTGACTTACTTTTTGTGATTTTGGTTTGCCAGCTTGTGTTTTCTGTATAACCGTGCACGTTTCAAGTTGTTTGATCAAACAAGTACACAAATTCTGCCTATTGAAAAATGATATATGTAGAAGGGCTATACGACTTTTAGATGTCGATGCAACAGTTTGCAAGATTATAAGATATTAAAGCATAAAAAATGACATTTCAAACAAGCTGAAGGGAAATAAGCTACAAGAAAAACTAAAGATGCAGAACGATGACTAGTTGACTTTTGCTAGTCCATTATGAAAGAACTTTATACTCATATCAAGACTTGGAAAAAGAGATGGAGAAGCGGGCAATCTTGAGAATATAAAGGCAATTTTGGAATGAAGTCGCCAAGCAAGCTGAAAAGAAGTCCATCGACAAGCGGGAAGCGTAGCGGTATTGAATTAGCTTATCTTCAGAGCTTTAGATAAATGTCACCCTTTTGGATAAATGTCACCCTTACTTTGAAAAATTGCACAAAGGAAAAAGGTTTGGATGGAACTATGAATGCGAGAAGGACTTTCAAGAGCTAAATATCTACCTGGTATCGCCACCAATATTGATAAGTCAGAAAGAAAATGTAAAAAAACGAGAGGAAGAAATTTGTAGAATGAAAGACAAAGTAGAACGCATGGAAGATTGATAACAAAGGATAAGGGAAGATATAACGAGCATGCTACAACTCTTGCATCGAATGACGGATGTCATAAAAGAAGAAAGAAGTCATAAATTGTAGAAGTCAAAGAACTGAGCAAGAAGGGGAAGAATTAGATTTGAAATAAATAACGATACTATGAGGGCAAATTACAGGATGAACGCGACAGTGAGCATGCTACCAATGAGTCAGAAGGAAAGAGCTAGAAAGATATTTGTGATACAGAATTCAGCACTGAAGAAGAAAAGCTAAACTTGAGGCATGTAAGACCGTCATATGATTCGGAAACCAAGAATACTCGAGGAGTTAAGGAGGCCAAGCCATTAAAGCAATCAAAGAGTGTAAATTGTGAAGTGGAGTTACTAAACATGGAGATGCTAATCAAAGAACTTCGACGTGAAATGGAATAATTAAAAAAAAACAAATTAGGAAGCAAATAGATTGACGTTATAAAGTTGTTAGACGAACCATTGACGAAGCGAGTTCAATCGACCAACCTGTCAAAAAAAGTTCAAGATGTCAAGACTAGAGAAATATAGGGTGCAATCGACCCAGTGGCCCACATGGAGAATTTCAAAGAGCGGATGATACAACAAGTGTAGGAGATGACTACATGTATCGTGTCTTTCCACTTACTCTTGAAGGGCCAACACCTGAGTGGTTCAAGTGCCTAATAACTCGTAGCATTAAATCATTCCCAGTTCTTGCAAAAGAACTAGTCATCCAATTTCATTGAGCAAAACCGCCTCCTAAAGATCTATCACACTACAATACATCAAGCAAGTGGAAAATGAAAGCTTGAAGTATTATGTGGTTAAACATCATAATTAGGTTATTTGGCTAGGTGTATTTGGTGCTAAGGCGACATTGCAAAATTTTTAGAGAATTTTGAGGGTCGGGCAGTTATGTAGCTGTTTTAAGGAAAGGAGCCCGGAGACTCATCAGAAAGCATACACTAAGGGATTAAAACAAATCCAAATTAAACAATAAATATCAAATAAAAAGAAAATATGAGGTACCAGAATCGCAAAGGTTATGTCAAATCATGGAGCGCGGAGTAGAAGTAAACCCAAGAAGGAGAGATAGAGCAATTAGGACCGTAAGACATCCTGGACAAAATCGAAAGAATGAGTGCAGCCAAGGAGTGTTATGCAAGTTCAGCTAAAAGACAAGATGTTGTGTTGTTAGATTCAAGAAAGCTATCAATAAAATAAACTGAAGAGGCAAGTTAAGATGTTGAAGAAATATAAATTCGAGCTGATAAAGCAACCAAAATAGTAAAAATTAGGAAAAGCCTAGGGAGCAGCACAAAGGAAGAAATATTCAACCTGTTAAAAGAATACAACGATGTCGTCGGAGTGGAGACATGGAATCAACAGAGTTGGTGCTTATTACACCAAGAGTGAAAGATCTCAACTTAGAAGAAAATCAATCGAGCTAGCGAGCAAGCTATATCTTCTAAAAGAAAAAAAAAAGCAAAAAAAAAATTAGGACTTACCGAATAAGAATAGTAAGACACTAGAACAACCAAGTTAAATCAAGAAGGCTATCGAAAGAATATTATTTGCTGAAGAAGGACAATGTGAGCACGAATAGGCCAGAAGAAGGTGTGCTCGGTCCAAATTGAAAAAGGAGCATACCGAGTGGAGGTGAAGCTTCAACATGAGGCTTACAAGTTGAGCGATTAAACGCGAAGGATGCTTTGACATTCCTTAAGTATGAAGCACTTGAAGAAATACTAACAATGAAAAATGATTAGAAGCAGTCAAGCATTTAAATTTCAAGAAGTATATTGAAACAGAGGAACCATATAAAATAAACACATGAGAAAAAATGCAAGACGTGGCCTAAAAATAAAAGGAAAAAGCTAATGAGTCATAGCAGAAGTAAAATGAAAAATCGAACTTGGGCAAAAAGCTCCCAAGCTGATTCATGAAGGAAGAAGCTAGTAAGTCATAGTAGAAGCAAAATGAAAAATTGAACTTGGGCAAAAAGCTCCCAAGCTTATTCATGAAGGAAGAAGATAGAGTCACACTAGAAGCAAAATGAAAAATCGAACTTGGGCAACAAGCTCTCAAGCTAATTCATGAAGGAAGAAGATAGTAAGTCATACTAGAAGCAAAATGAAAAATCGAACTTGGACAAAAAGCTCCCAAGCTGGTTCATGAATAGCCGAAAAAGGCTAGAATCAAATAAAACCTGTAAAATTTGCGGGTAAGTAAAACAATGAGGGTCACGACCCGATGAATTGCAAAGCCTAACAATAATGGCAGCAAATCCTACAAGGTTTAAGGAGACGTATTTGAACCATGACACGATTCAACATCTAATTATATAGTTGAAATAACACAATTAAGCAGCCAGAGTGAGAATGAAGCAATATTGCAGTAAAGTTTGAATTACAAAAGAATAAAGTCTGTATTAGCGGAAAAACTACTCACAATGAAGTCCAAATACAGAGCAGCTATGAAACTCCATACCCAATAGGAGTGTGAAAAAAATCTGATCCGATTAATCCGATCCGAATTTTCGGATATCTGATCCAGTTTTTATAATTTCGGATTTTCTTATCGGATATCCGGTTTTAAAACCGGATTTTTGGATCAGATACGGATTAGAATATTTTTAGTTTCGGATTATCCGAATATCCGAAAAAAAAAATAATACACTAAACATTTTCTATAAACAATATATTTCATGATTTTATATGCACATAGTGATTTGAGTACATGGTACTATTAGCTTATATAGCTTGTAATGTTTATTTTAAAATTAAATTTATTTATTTTAGTAATTTTTCTCTTAAATTGGACATTAAGAAAAGAATAAATAGAATAAACTCGGATATCAGATATCCGACTACCAGATCAGAAAAATAGGATATCCGATTTTTTCGGATAAGATACAAATCATAGTTTTTTATTATCTAAAATTTTAGATATATGAAATTTTAGATCGGATCGAAACCAATATCCGAAAATGCACAGCCCTAATACCTAGGACCTCACATTGAAGGTCAACAAAATGATAAGTCATCAAACACGAAAAGAAATATCAAACACTTCAGAGAAGAATAATAGTCCAAATGAGCAAGGTAAAAATAAAAATAAAGAACTGAGACTTCAAGCTTTATCATCCTTAGAAGGGTGATCTTCAGCGGCAACAGCTTCGCGATTTGCGACTTCATCACGAAAAGGTGAAAGGATCGTGGAGCAGAAATAACTAGCAGGACACTTATTCAGAGAGGTCGAGATTAAGATACAACCGCATGACTTCCTTTTGAGCCATAGTAAATCCCCGCTGCATTAGTAAAGACGAGTTAGATTCAAGAACTTGATATCTGTCTGATCTAATTTTTAATTTCTCATTAGCAAAAGTCATTGACGAGTTTGGAGATTTTTTCAAGTCATGTAGAGATTCCATCTCGTAATGAAGGTTAGAAAGCTCAGTTTTCAGCCTCTTGTTGTTTGGGTTAATTTGGAGTTGCTATCAAAAAGATTTATGTTGTTGTCAAAGATAAGTCTGCCAACTTTTTAGTATGCAGAATAGAGTATGAAGCCTACAAGGAGGAAAATAATTATGCATGCGTCAGTTAACAAGCATAAAGAAATGACAAAGCATTGACAAAAGCAACAATAACAAAATTACTACAAAAACAACAATAGTAAAGTATTGACAATAGCAATCCCACCAAATTATCGACAGTACATATTATCAATGATTACAATGCACTACCAATAACAGCCAATCCATGATAATTCGCCAGCATCATGTATTAATAAAAAGAAGCCTCCAAAACACTGCTTGCAAGTTCAAGTCATGGATTTAAAATTAAAGTCAATGAGATAACATTCAAAGAAGCTTCCAAACATGCACAAAATAACAGTGTCAACAAATCCAAATCATAAAATTCAAGTTTGAGGCCGGAGAGACAACATCTAAAACAACCTCAAAATAAGGAGAAAGGTCCTAAAATTTTGTAGCTGAATAAGCTAATCATGCCAAGTATCATCAAAGTCCAAAGGTAAGTAAACTAAAAAGTTTAAATATTACAAGCTCAAACTCAATATTGCAATAATACAAAGTAAAGATTAAAAGATCCTAACAAGCCCAATAGAGCCCAATCGAAATATCATGAAGGATGGATATTAAGTATAATCATTGAAGTAAAAATCTCTATCAATGGAAGCCTAGTCATTACTAGAATGAGACTGAATATCCAGAACTGAAAATCGAGGTACGCTAGGAGGAATGCTCACTAAAAAAGAATTAAGGTCGGGATAAAGGCGAAGAATCTCCTTTTGACCCATCTAAAATCCTTTGCGATAAGGGAACCACATTAAGATTCGAGTTTCTGAAGCTTGACTATCTCTTTTTCAGTATTCGCTTCAGATTGATCAAGTAAATCATGCAGATAATTGTTCAAATCACGTGCATTATTTAACTTGGCTTATACGGAACCGATTTTCTTTTGAGACCTCTCAAAATCAAAGCGTGTAGGGAATAATTCAAACATGGTTTCCTTGTGCTCGATTTTTAGATCCTCGTAGTCATCTGTAATTCTTCTTAGTGGCCGCTTTGCATTAAAAATAGCATAAGTGATTTAAAGAAAAAAGGCAAACACACACACACATATATATATATAAAGAAAAAAAGAGATAAAAGTGTTACCTGAAGAGAGGATGGAGCACATAGTAAGGCTTAAAGGTAACAAAGGAGAGCAACGATTGCTGCCAGAATCGATCACCACCAGAAAATAGTGCCTTGAAGTGAAAAATCATACCGAAAGAAAAAGAGAAGTGAGACAAACACCAGAAAGATGAAAAGATTAAAATAAAATCAAGATTTCTTAAGAAGAAAACTCACCTAGGGAATGAGGAAGATTTGACAATTAACTGTTAGAAATCATGACTTAGTTGGTAGTGGAAATGAATAGTTGTAAGTACTAGTCTGATGTTGCCTTACTCGAATCATATAGTGTGATGAGGGAATTTATTTCCTTAAAGAAACCTCAAAGAAATATTTAGAATAACTAGAATAATAACCACTAAAGGGGTAATGGGAAAGCTAAAACTATACAGAAATCTGAAAGGAAGTGTTATTATTGTGGCAAAACAAATCACTTAGTTAAAAAATGCTTTAAAAAAAAGAAAGATGAGGTGAATTGTTTTTAAAAACCCTCTGTTGCTTTTAATTCTGCTGTTGTGGTTGATGCTTATTGTGGAGGTTCAAAAATTATGACAAAATTGTGTAATGCACCTTTGAATGAAAGAGTTGATAAAGATTGGGTGATTAACTCTGATTGCACACATCATAATGTCCCCTGACAAAATGTGGTTTGCTAACCTTAGAATATCTAAAGAAAGGTTTGTGTTAATTGGATCTAACCAAAAGTGTAGTATCGAGGGCTTAGGATCCATAACTTTAAGCAATATAAAAGCACCATAAATACAATTAGTAATGTGACATGGGTTCCAGACCTTAGGAGAAACTTTTTATCTGTAAGTAGTCTTATGGAGGATGGGTTAGACTGTGTGTTTAAGAAAAATCTGGTTGAGATAAATATGACAAATTCTAGTGAGTAGTAATGAGAAGGAACAGAATAGGAAATATGTACATTTTAGAATGAGAGACTGTGGAAGCCTCAGCTACTCAAACTAAATCTAAACCCAACCTAGAGAAGTCTATCTTAAGGCATATGAGATTAGGCCACATAGGAACAAGTGGTTTGAAATAACTCAAGAAACAAGGTCTGATAAATAAAGAGATGCCATATGAGTTACCACTGTTTGATAAATGTATTCTTACAAAAATAAATCAGATCCTCTTTTGATAAATCTACCATTAAATCAAAATCCCTTTTGGATTATATACGCTCTAATCTTTGGGGTCCTACAAGGACTAAAACTTTTAGCAACAACATTTATTTTCTTTTCTTAACTAATGATTTTTCTAGATTCTCATGGACCTTTTTGCTTAAATAATAAATAGATATTTAACAAATTTAAAATTAGGAAAAACCTTGTTAAAATCAAAACAATAAGAAAATAAAATGTTTAAGAAATGGTTTAAAGTTTTGCAATGAACAATTTCACAGTTTGTGTGAGTAAAATGGGATAAGTAGACATAGGAAAGTTAGGTTTACTCCTAAGCTTAATGGTGTAGCCGAAAGGTTAAATTGAACTCTCTAGGAGCATGTTGTTTTTAGCGAGTACACTGAAAATATTTTGGGGGAAGCTCTTAGTATTGCTACCTATTTGAAGAATAGATCATCCTCCTCCTTCATTGATTTTAAGACTCCTTGTGAGTTGTGGTATGACAAACCACCTAAGCTAAGTCATTTAAGAGTTTTTGCTCACCAAAGGTTAGAAAAATTAGATTCTAGATCCATAATTGGTCAGTTAATGAGTTTTCAACCTGGTACTAAAGGATTATATTAGTCTATAGAGAGAGTTCAACCTATAGATTTGTTGTTCGCTGAGATATGATCTTTCTCAAAAATGAATTTTCTAGTTTCTTAAACTGTAAGGAATCAGGATCTAAAAGACACATTTAGCTTGAACTATCAAATTTTTAAATTCAAGTCGAAGAGCTTGTTAATTGTAATGATCTAGGAGCTAATCAAGACAGTAACAACCAAAATGACATGAACCAGTACTGAAAATTACTTAGAGTAGCCTGAACTTGTAGAAAATAATCCTTAAATACTAGAAAATCAACCTGACCCTAAAGCGAATGAAATAGGTCTACTATGATGCCATCTAGATAGAAGGATTATGTTGACACTAATTTGGTTATCTATTCTTGGAATTCTAAGACTTAAACTAGTTTTGTCCCAAATTCTTATTAAGAAGCTATATATTATTCTGATTCTGTTAAATGGAATAATGTTATTAATGATGAAATAGCCTCATGTATAGAGAAACAAACCTAGGAACTAGTTGAAAAACTTAAAAAAAGAAGTTGGTGGCTTGTAAATAGGTCTTTAGGATTAAAGACAACCTGCAATTAATAGATAGTAATAGATTCAAAGTTAGATTAGTGGCAAAAAGGTTTGCACAGAAACTAGGGGTTGATTTTTCAAAGATATTCTCACCTGTTGTGAGATATATCACTATTAGGATAATATTGTCTTTAACTGCTCATTTTGACTGGGAACTTGAAGTGGTGGGTGTTAAAATTACTTTCTTACATGGCGTCCTTGATAGGGAGATTTATATGGCTCAACTTGAAGGGTTCTGTAAATTCGGTGCTAAAGTGTGCATACTATAAAGGTCATTGTACGACCTTAAACAATTCTCGAGGCAATGAAATGAACGCTTCCACAATTATGCTCTTAAATTGGGATTTAATATAAGTATATTTGATGCATGCTTGTACTATAAATTTGTTAATATTGTTCCAATATTCATGCTGCTTTATGTTCATGATAACTTGCTTATGAGTCCTAATATGAAGTTCCTTTGTGATGTAAAATCAAAACTTAATAATGAATTCAAAAGGAAGGACTTGGGGAAAGCCTCCAAGATCCTTGGTATGAATATAACAAGGAAAAGAAATGTAAATCTGTTATAAATAGATCAAAAGAATTATCTATGTAAGATTCTAAACACTTTTGATATGTATGATTGCAAACTTAATAGTTTGTCCTTGGACAAAAACCATAAACTTGACAGAAAATTTTTTGATGATGAAAAAATTCTTAATATTGTTCCTTATGCAAAAGCCATTAGTAATCTCATGTATGTCATGGTTTGTTCAAGGTTAGATTTGGCTTATTCGGTAAGTGTGCAAAGCAGGTTTATGATGAAGTCTTGACAAAAACTCTGGAATGATATGAAAGGTCTGTTCAGATATATTAAAGGGACTATTTATGGTGGTCTCGACTTTAGTAGATTTACTGATAATGTTTGTATAACTTGATATATTGATTCTGATTTTGCAAATGACTATGAGAATAGACATTCTATTTCTATCTATATATTTATTGTATATAAGAATTGTATATATTAAAGATTAAAATTACAATTTGACGTGGCTTTATCAACCACTGAATTAGAGTATATTGCTCTAACATAGGGCATAAAAGAGACACTTTTGATTCAGGAAATGTTAAAAGAATTGAGCTTGCTTGAAACCAATGCTACTGTATTTAGAGATAGCCAAGGAATCCTATCTATCATGATAAAACCAAACTTATTAGGATGAAGTATCATTTTATTTGACTAAATATTTTGAATGGTACTCTGCAGGTTGAATAGGTTCCTACGGATGAAAATCCTTCAGACATGGGCATTAAGGCTGTATATGGAAGGAAGCTTCTATTTTGCAAAAGTTTCTTGCACATTAACCATGTCTAACTTCAAATTTTTTTAGGCCTATGACGCATTTGAGATGGTTTGGAGGTGCCAAGATTGAAAATGAAGACTTATGCGAAGAGTTATTATATCTGATTTGTATAATTTGTGTAATTGATCAGTTCTGTAGAATGTATTATTAGGGAAAGTGCTGTAATAATCCACTTCTACATACTGCTTCAAGTTTGCTTTGGACCAGTTTGACTAGATAAGCTTGGGCCCGTTTACTAGTCCATATCCTTTATCTAATCTACTCCAACTTATTTGTCCTGATTATTCCATGATCCGTTTTTGGATCCATGCCTGCTTGCTAAAATCCTACGTATAAATACAATCTTTAGCGCTTTAGGTTGACTTAGTGTGAGAAAGTTTCAGATTTATTTGTTATTTGATCTCTTTCTCGCTCATGTAATCTATTAGCGTTTTTTTGCCTCCGTGCTTTTGATTTTCTTTGTGATTTGTATATTACTGATGTATTTTTGCTTCTAATTCATAGTGCAACCTTGTCTTTCTTGTTGAGGTCCCGGTGGATGTAGTCCTTTTGCGGCGAACCAAGTAACTAGGTTGGTGTGATTTTATTACTATGTATGTTTTATATGATGTGTTGGTGTGATTTCTGTCAAGATATTTTCCTCAAATTTATCATATTAGGGTTAATTTAGGAATTCCATTAAATTGATTTTTACTTTTTTTTAAGCACTTTTTTAATTTAAAAGCGTAAAATTATTAATACAATTAGCGTACAAATAAATTTTCTCCAAAATTAGTTTGATAAGAAAATTTATATTCAGACTATACTTAAAACTCAAACTCCCATAATATCAATAATACCAATAGAAATAGAAATACAGAAATGAGAATGACTTTGGTCACCTTTACTTATAGTATTACAATTTACTTCTTCCATGGTAAATCCATATTCCAGTTACCAACTACATCAGGCCTGTAAAATGTCACCAACTAATGACGACTTGATAGTCCAAATACACTAACCCCTTATTTTAATACCCATTAGTTAAAATAAGTAGCATGTTAGTATGACAAAGGTCTATGCTTCTGTTGAAGAATAATCAAACTCCTAACACAAAAATATAACTAGCCAATTACACAACCTCAGCCACCTAAGTCATCACCTGCTTCCACTCAAACATTAAAGACTCATTCAACAACTCCTCACTATAAATACCTCCCTATCCATCCAACCTACTCACCACTTCACTCATTTCTCCAATCACAATGAAAACAATTCTCCATTTCGCAATTCTCTTAGCTTTGGCCATTTCATCAGCCTCAGCTTATGATCCAAGCCCTCTTCAGGATTTCTGTGTTGCCATCAACACCACCAACACAGGAAGTAAGTTAATTAAATTAAAAATCCCCACTTTGTCCTTCAATTAATGTAATAATAACACTTTTTTTTTTACATTTGTTGCAGTATTTGTGAATGGCAAATTCTGCAAGGACCCGAAACTAGTAACAGCAGATGACTTCTTCTACAAGGGATTCAACATTCCAAGACCGCCAGCACAACCAGTGGGCTCCACAGTGACACCAGTGAACGTAGACCAAATTCCCGGACTCAACACACTCGGCATTTCATTAGTCCGTATAGACTACGCGCCCAACGGTGGTCAGAACCCACCGCACACGCACCCACGTGGCACAGAGATTCTATTCGTCCAGGAAGGGACACTTTACGTCGGTTTCGTCACATCAAACCCTAACAATACCCTCTTCAGCAAGATACTGAATCCTGGAGACGTGTTTGTGTTTCCGATCGGGTTGATTCACTTCCAGGTCAATATTGGAAAATACCCGGCGGTTGCATTTGCTGGTTTGAGCAGTCAGAATCCTGGAGTGATTACGATTGCTAATGCGGTCTTTGGGTCTAATCCACCCATCAACCCTGATTCGCTTGCTCGAGCTTTCCAGCTTGATGTCAATGTTGTTAAAGGTCTTCAGGCCAAGTTCTGGGCTAATAACTAGATCGAGTTTAATGGTTGTGTTTTTATTTGAAGTTGATGGTCGTGTTGGGTTGTGATGTAATAAAGAGAGGGTTCTTGTGGATCTTACTCTATGTTTATTCTTGGTTTCACGATATAAAAGTTCAATGTTTTGTGAGGTTTAACATCTGTCTGTAATTTAATTCTTGAATAGACTTGGTGATATGGACAGGGTGCAAATGCAACAGAAGTAATTATGTTTTGAGCAAAACGTGTATATGCCAACTTATAAGGATAAGGAGTTTTGAGTCATGAGATAAGGTGATATCATATGGCCTACAAATGACTACCTGGTCTACTTTTCAGAAAAGAAAGTTAAATATTTCTTACCTACTTTGACGTGAGAGAATCAACAACATGATATCTAGTTTTAGTAATATTTAGATTTTAACCTTCTAACATTTATAAAACTAGAAATTTCAACTTTTTCAAGTTTACGACGGAATTGGTAAAAATATTAATAAATTTTGATATAAATTGAGATAAAATAAATGTATATAATTTATATATATAATTTTATTATCACGATTTTTTAATATTATTATTGAATAATATTTTTTATTATTTATTAAAATTTTATATAAAATTGAAATTTAATATTAGTTATGTTAGATATTTTGATTGTAAAATTACTTTTTTATATATTTAAACACAAGTCTAGTATATTTATGTTATTTTTAAAAATATATAAATAAAAATTAAATTTTTCAAAATTTATTATTTTTATATTTTTTAAAAACAAATTATAAATTCAAATTAAATTTTTAAAAAATAATTAAAAGATTTCTTTCCGTCTTAAAGTCGCCATAACGACAAATACGTATTAAGCCATTAAAAAAATTAAAATCTTAAAATTATGAACAAAAATTGTGTAATTATTACATTATTAGAATGCAGTTATTACAAAAATCTAACATAATACGGGTTCCTTTTTTCTATTTCCGGGTCAAAAGACAAAGGTACAAACTCTTTGGCCCCGCACTTGTCTACAGTAAATCAAAACTAATAGAGACCTGGTGGCTAATCTTTGAATTAAAAATATATTAGATTGTAACCAAACATTATTTAAAAGCATTTACCGTTATACTACAGATGACTAGACAGTGACATATATGTTAAAATTTAGGTTAGTTGTCCTAACATATCTAACTCTTAATATAATATATGATCTTCAATCTTTTACATTAACAGAATGTGGTGGGAAAATAACCATAAGGCATCATAGTCGAAGGTCAGAACAAGTAAAAGGAATCAAAGTCCAAAACCAAGCTCGGCCGAAAACAGAAGAGGTACCCAAAGACCATTCTCGGCCGAAAGAGGGGCCAAAAGCCCTGGGAATGCTCGAGTCGGGCTCGACCGAAATGGCCAAAGGCCTAATGCAGTTCAACTCGACCGAGCCCAGCAGAGTCCAAACCAAAGCGCATTAGCCCGCCGAATGATTGCCTAACTAAACAAGGATTCCCGAAGCCCAATTAGTAAAGGAAGACTTATCTTACTAGACCAAGGATTTCTAAAACCCAATTGGTAAAGGAAAATCTATCTCACTGGATCAAGAACTCCTAAAGCCCCATTGATAGAAGAAGACCAAGCCTAAGAAGGAGACCGAATTCCTAGAGAATAATGAGTCTCAATTCAAATAGAAATAGGACCCAGGCACGTACTATAAATAGGGGGTAGGGATAATTGTAAAAGATCCGATTTTTTTACTCATTAGAACTAAACTCTGTGAGACCACTTCTGTAAGTTGTTTAGCTACTTTATTCAAGCAATTTTAGCCTAATATTTGGTTGTGGTTTATTTGGCACCACAGTTTGGCGCCCACCGTGGGGCTACGAACCTCACACACAAGGTTAAGGTTTCTTGAAAATTCCAAATTACTTCTACAATTATTCTCCGCATCTGTTCTTACCAGACATGGCTCCAATAAACCCTAATACCACCGACTTGGAAGATCAAGTTCCGAAGACACCTGAGGAACAGCTGGCGATCTTGACAGAGATGTTGAAAAAAGTTGAAGAAGAGAAGGAACAGTGGAGAAAAGAAGCGGAATCCAGAAGGAGATCCACGAGCCTCACCAAGGAAAAAGCCCGGCAACCAAACCGGAAATATTCTCCCCTCCGGAAGCGCAAGCTCAACTTTGAGGACACCGGTGGGAAGACATCGGAAGAAAGTGATGGGTCGACGGAAAGCCGTAAAAACACAGATCGTCGCGATATGAGCAGTTCCAACGAAGGAGCTAGAGGTCCAAAATCAACCCGTAAAGACTGAGAGAGGCGTCGTGACCAGGAAATTAGAGAGCTCAAAGACCTGGTACAGAGAACCTCAGGAAGAAGGATCACGATGAGGTCGTCGACAATGCGATATTCCGACATGCCCTTCACATCATGGATCCTAGAAACAAAGATGCCCAAAAGGTTCTCAATTCCAAACATGAAATCATATGATGGGACAACAAACCCTGAAGACCATATCGCCGGATACAAAAATCGCATGGGAACCTGCAATATCCCAGAAGAAGATATGGAAGCATCTATGTGTAAAAGTTTTGGTTCCACCTTGACAGGAACCGCCCAGAGGTGGTATTCGGCTCTGCCAGAGAAAAGCATCAAGTCATACTCATCATTGGTCACCAAATTCGTGAACCAATTCTCAGACAGCAGGAAGAAGGGGAAAGACGTAGATGATTTGTATGATCTAAAACAAGACAGCGCTGAAAGTCTCAGACAATATGTCAGAAGATTCAAAGAAACCAAAATGGCCATTCCCGACTGCCGAGACAAGAGCGCCACCAAAGCTTTCATCAAGGGCTTGCTGAAGACCTTCAAGTTTTACGAAAGCCTAAAGCTAATCAAACCCCGCACTTTCGAAGACGTTCTGGAAAGAGTCGAAGACGCGATGGAGTATGAGGAGGAGCTCCAGCCCAAAAATCATAGAAGCTCCCAAAATACGCCAAGCTCCCGCGGCCGAAACAGTACTGGAAATTTCGGCCGAACTGAAAGGCCGAGGAGCAACTTTAAGGAGACTGACCGCAGCGGGCCGTCTAGACCAGATTATACCGGCCATAATTCTTCGAGACCAGATTACCCCGAACACGGTCGGAGGAGAAAAGAACTACTACCTTATCCACTCACCATTCCCACAAGAGAAACCCTTGCAATTCTTAAAGGAATGGGAGACAGAGTCAGTGGCCTGACAAACCAGCGAACCCCGCAGGAGCACGGAAAGATAAATCCCGATACTGCCAGTTCCATGGAGACCATGGCCACAACACGGACGACTGTTGGACTCTCAAGAGAGAAGTCGCCGAGCTAATAAAAGCGGGTCACTTACGGGAATATTTATCTGAAAAGGGGCGAGAAATCGCAGCCGAGGCTGATAAAAATCGCCGATCTCCAAAAACGGTCCCAGTCGCGAACGCGGAAGAAGAAAGGGTGATCAACATGATCGTAGGGGGATCCGAGACATGCGGATTAACCAGCTCGGCAGCAAAGAGAAAGCTGAGAAACTCCCTCAGTATTTATAGCATCAGAGACGGACCCACAACCGATAACTACTCTATCACCTTCACAGAAGAAGAGGCCAAAGGGATCAATGCGCCACACCATGACGCATTAGTAATCAAAATCTCGATAGCAAACCTAACTGTAAAAAGAGTATTGGTGGATAACGGAAGCTCGGCGAATATACTATTCCTCGAAACATTCAAAAATATGCAACTGGACGAGAGGATGATGCGCAGAAAGGTCGTCTCCCTTATCGGCTTCGATGGCAAAACCACCTCAACAATCGGGGAGATCGAACTACCAGTATTCATAGAAGGGATCAATCTGCACACAACCTTTCTCGTGATAAGCTCGAGGTCCGCATACAATGTGATACTCGGAAGACCTTAGATACACGATATGAAGGCAATCCCATCTACATATCACCAACTCATCAAGTTCCCAACCCTGCGAGGGATAAAACAAATAAAGGGTGAACAAAGCTCCTCCAAGGAATGCTACGCTAATTGCTTAAAGCATAAAGGGGTTGAAGAATAGCAATTAACGTCTCGGCCGAACACACCCTGAAGCCCGGTCGAAGACGAAGTAGATGAAGTCTCCTTGGATCAGGAAGGGGCGAAAACGGTGCAGATTGGGGCCTCGGTAGAAGGCTTGGAACGGGAAAAGCTGATAGGCTTCCTCAAAGCCAACCAGGACTGCTTTGCCTGGTCACATAAGGATATGACTGTGATCGACCCAACAATCATAACCCACGAGCT
This sequence comes from Cardiospermum halicacabum, assembly GCA_031304145.1. Classification (NCBI taxonomy): domain Eukaryota; kingdom Viridiplantae; phylum Streptophyta; class Magnoliopsida; order Sapindales; family Sapindaceae; genus Cardiospermum; species Cardiospermum halicacabum. Next base: position 39,905,507 of record CM062389.1, on the reverse strand, counting down.
GAACGTGAAAGAAGGCGCGAAACCAGTCAAACAGAAACGCAGAAGGTTTGCCCCTGAAAGAAACAAAATTATCAATGAAGAGGTCGAAAAACTCCTGGCAAACGGATCCATCAGAGAAGTCCAATACCCGGACTGGCTTGCTAATGTGGTAGTCGTCAAGAAAAAGAATGGGAAATGGAGGGTCTGCATCGACTTCACAGATCTGAATAAGTCGTGCCCAAAAGATCCCTTCCCGCTGCCACATATCGACCTCACCATCGATGCAACTGCGGGCTACGAGATGTTGAGCTTCATGGACGCATACTCAGGTTACAACCAGATCTTGATGCATCCCAACGATCAAGAAAAAACTGCATTCATCACGAAGAGGGGGATTTACTGCTACAAAGTAATGCCCTTCGGAAGAATGCAGGATCTACATACCAAAGGCTCATGAACAAGATGTTCGCTGATAAGTTGGGAAAAACCATGGAAGTCTATATCGACGACATGCTAGTTAAATCCAAGGATGCGGGTCACCATGTACATCACTTGAGCAAGGCTTTCGAGACACTCCGAAAATATAACATGAAGCTCAACCCCACATAATGTCAATTCGGAGTCAAAGCAGGGAAATTCTTGGGGTATCTAGTCACGAAGAGGGGAATCGAGGCCAACCCAAATCAGATAAGACCCATCCTGAACATAGCAGAACCTCGAAGCAAGAAGGACGTGCAAAAGCTCACTGGAAGGCTAGCCACACTAACCCGATTCATTCCTAAGGCTTCAGAAAAATTTCAGCCTTTCTTCGAGGCTCTCAAAAAATCCAAAGAATTCAAGTGGACGGAAAAATGCAGTAAAGCTCTAGTAGATATCAAGGATTTCTTGACCAGCCCTCCACTCTTGGCCAAACCAGAAGACGGAGAAAAACTCTACTTATACCTGGCACACTCCGAAATTGCAGTAAGCGCCATTCTGGTCAAAGAAATCGGGGGAAAACAACAGCCAGTCTACTTTGCAAGCAAAACCCTGACATCGGCCGAGACCAGATATCCTACCCTGGAAAAAGCGATCCTGAGTCTTATATTTGCTGCAAGAAAACTTCGAGCATACTTCCAAGGGCACCCAATTGCGGTCATAATAGCGCTACCCCTTCGAAGCGCCATCCATTCCCCAGAAAAATCTGGAAAATTAATAAAATGGGCCCTAGAACTTAGCGAGCACGACATATCCTTCGAGGGAAAGAGGGCGATCAAATCTCAAGCTCTGGCAGATTTCATGGCTGACTTCGAAGAAACTCCACCAGCCGAAACAGCCTCGGTCGATATTAACCAGCTGATAACACCCTCAACTGACGAATGGATACTAGAAGTAGACGGGGCTAGCAGGCAAAGCGGCAGCGGCCTAGGCGTATACCTCAGGCCCCCAAATCTACCCCCAATACTTCAAGCAATCCGATGCGAATTCCCAGCCACCAACAATGAGGCCGAATACGAAGCCCTTATCGCAGGGTTAAGAAAATGGAGCGCACAATTTAACGATCAAATGCGACTCCCAACTGGTGGTAAATCAAATAAACGGTACATACCAGGTCCGAAACGAAAAGATGGCCAAGTATTTGAAGATAGCCAAAGGTCTTATGAAACGCTTCCAAAAGGCCACAATAAAACAAGTCCCAAGAGAAGAGAACGAAAGGGCCGACGCTATGGCAAACCTCGGAGCCTCAATGCATAAAGATGAGCCGACGGGACCAATTGTATACGCCTTCCTTCCCAAAGCAGCCATTGAGTACGAAGAAACCTTGGCCATAGAATAAAGTGACTGGAGAACCCCAATCATCAGCTACATCAATCATGGTCAAGTACCTGAAGACAAGGCAGAGGCTAGGAAGCTGCGAGCCCAGGCTGCCAGGTTTTGCATCATCGGAGGATTACTTTTTAAAAGATCCATAGGCGGTCCCTTCCTAAACTGCATCTCCCTCCCTGAAGCCGAACTAGTGTTGAAAGAACTCCATGAAGGATCAGCCAGAAACCATTCCGGAGGGAGAAGCCTAGCATTCAGGATGCACAGAGCCGGGTACTACTGGCCAACCATGAAGACAGATGCGGCCGAACTTGTAAAAAAGTGCGACAAATGCCAAAGACACGCCAACTACTCCAACCTTCCCGCCGGAAATCTACACAGCATCACCTCTCCATGGCCATTTGACAAATGGGGGATGGATATCATCGGGCCTTTCCCGATATCCACACAGGGTCGAAAAGATATATACTGATGGTAACCGATTACTTCACAAAATGGATAGAGGCTGAAGCACTAGAAAGAGTCAGAGAGCAAGAAGTACAGAAATTCATCTGGAAACACATCGTCTGCAGATTCGGCATACCAAGGGAAATTATCACTGATAACGGCCCTCAATTCATAGCGCAGACTCTGAAAGAGTTCCGCAACCAGTTAAACATAAAACTTACATACTCGACCCCAAGGTACCCCCAAGCCAACGGCCAAGCCGAAGCATCCAACAAGGCGGTGGTAGATCACTTAAGAAAAAACTGGAGCCAAAGGATTGTGGCCCGAAGCCCTTCCCGAAGTCCTCTGGGCATTCAGAACAACCCCTAGAACTTCAACATTGCAAACCCCTTTCTCGATGGTATACGGAACGGAAGCAGTACTCCCAACAGAAATCTTATCACCGCAAGAAAGGCTAAATAGAAGGGCCAATGAACAAGTCCTGGCTTTCGAGAGAGATACTTCGGATGAAAAAAGAAATAGTGCACAGCGAAGAATAGCCGAATACCAAATGGGGATAGCAAGGCAGTACAACAAAAAATTCAAGGCCCGAGCCTTCCAACCTGGAGATTTGGTACTCAGAAAGGTATTCCAAAGCACGAGAAATCAAGCCCATGGAAAACTGGCCAAAAGCTGGGAAGGACCATACCAAGTGGGACGAGCATCCGGAAAAGGGTCCTACAAGCTGCTCACGAAAGAAGGAAAGGAGATAGAGCATAGCTGGAACATACATCACCTTAAAAGGTACCAATTTTGAATACAGCATGATAATTGTAATAACGGGCACTCTTTTCCCAAAAGGGGTTTTTAATAAGGCCCCACCTCAATGCAATAAAATAGCATTTTCATCTCATCCACTACTGTCAACGTCTTATGCATTGCCAAAGGCAAGCCCCCGGTAAATCTGGAGGGTCTCGGGCGAAGACCAACTGCTAAAAGAGCAAAAACTGCCCAAAGGGCAACCCCAAAATTGCCAAAGACAAGCCCCTGGTAAATCTGGAGGCACTCGGGCGAAGACCAACTGCTCAAAGAGCAAAAACTGCCCAAAGGGCAACCCGAAAATTGCCAAAGGCAAGCCCCCGGTAAACCTGGAGGGTCTCGGGCAAAGACCAACTGCCCAAAGAGCAAAAACTGCCTAAAGGGCAACCCGAAAATTGCCAAAGGCAAGCCCCCGGTAAATCTGGAGGGTCTCGGGCGAAGACCAACTGCTCAAAGAGCAAAAACTGCCCAAAGGGCAACCCGAAAATTGCCAAAGGCAAGCCTCTGGTAAATCTAGAAGCTCTCGGGCGAAGACCAACTGCTCAAAGAGCAAAAACTGCCCAAAGGGCAACCTGAAAATTGCCAAAGGCAAGCCTCTGGTAAATCCAGAAGGTCTCGGGCGAAGACTAACTGCTCAAAGAGCAAAAACTGCCCAAAGGGCAACCCGAAAATCGCCAAAGGCAAGCCTCTGGTAAATCTAGAAGGTCTCGGGCGAAGACCAACTGCTCAATGAGCAATGCAAAAACTGCCTAAAGGGCAACCTGAAAATTGCCAAAGGCAAGCCTTTGGTAAATCCAGAAGGTCTCGGGCGAAGACCAACTGCTCAATGAGCAATGCGAAAACTGCCCAAAGGGCAACCTGAAAATTGCCAAAGGCAAGCATCTAGTAAATCCAGAAGGACTCGGGCGAATATCAACTGCTCAATGAGCAACGCGAAAAACTGCCCAAAGGGCAACCCGAAAATTGCCAAAGGCAAGCCTCTGGTAAATCCAGAAGGTCTCGGGTGAAGACCAACTGCTCAATGAGCAATGCGAAAACTGCCCAAAGAGCAACCCGAAAATTGCCAAAGGCAAGCCTCTAGTAAATCCAGAAGGCCTCGGGCGAAGATCAACTGCTCAATGAGCAACGCGAAAAATTGCCAAAGGGCAATCCGAAAATCGCCAAAGGCAAACCTCAAGAAGACGTCGATCGAGAAGGCCTTCCTAAACAATGATCAGACGAAGCATATCTCAACAAAGTCCAGCCAAACTACAATACCAAAGAAACCAAAGAAATCTCGGCCGAAAACGAAGACCATACACGGCCCAAACTCGACCGAAAAAATATCACATATTGTCATGCTCGAAAGATTCAAGCCATGGTAATGGGGGATTATTGTGGTGGGAAAATAACCATAAGACATCATAGTCGAAGGTCAGAACAAGCAAAGGGAATCGAAGTCCAAAACCAAGCTCGGCCGAAGACAGAAGAGGTACCCAAAGACCATTCTCGGCCGAAAGGGGGGCCAAAAGCCCAGAGAATGCCCGAGCCGGGCTCGACCAAAGTGGCCAAAGGCCTAATGCAGTTCAACTCGACCGAGCCCAGCAGAGTCCAAACCAAAGCGCATTAGCCCGCCGAATGATTGCCTAACTAAACAAGGATTCCCGAAGCCCAATTAGTAAAGGAAGACTTATCTTACCAGACCAAGGATTTCTAAAACCCAATTGGTAAAGAAAAACCTATCTCACTGGATCAAGGACTCCTAAAGCCCCATTGATAGAAGAAGACCAAGCCTAAGAATGAGACCGAATTCCTAGATAGCAATGAGTCTCAATTCAAATAGAAATATGACCCAGGCACCTACTATAAATAGGGGGTAGGGATAATTGTAAAAGATCCGATTTTTTTACTCATTAGAACTAAACTCTGGGAGACCACTTCTGTAAGCTGTTTGGCTATTTTATTCAAGCAATCTTAACCTAATATTTGGCTGTGGTTTATTTGGCACCACACAGAATATATTAAAGAACTTTTATGTGGAAGCATATCAATGGGAATATCCACCTTCATCTTCTTCTTTTATATATGCTTTTGACTCTGAATTTTTAAGAATAGTTAATTTTGGGTACAATTGATTAGTGTTGTAAATATAGGATTCCTAGGATTTTAAGTCATTTTCAAGAGACAACACATGAACTACTCTTGTCTTTCTGGTATAACTTTTTCTGGTCTGATGCTTGGAAACTGGGTAGTGAAATAATACGAAAGTGTGAAGCACTTGTATGCATGGAAAATCACAAGAGATTAGTACGGGTTCAGGTTGGTTGGTTTTATAAACTATTTGTTAAGATTGATTAGACAAGCCCTATTTCCAATTAATTAGGTTGCTTAATCAATTAAATAAAACTTTGACAAATAATAAAGCTAATATTAGAAGTGTGAAATTTCATATTAGGGAGAATTTTGAGAGAAATTTATAAGGTAAATAAATATATAAAGTGTAATACGGGGCAAAAGTAACAATATGATACTTTGTTTATATAATAGAATGAGGGATATTTCTAAAACCCTACGCTTTTTCAAACGTTTCGTTTTAAATTTTTTATTTTAAAAAATTTTGTTAAACCATTACAAAATTAAAATAATTAGTGGTTTTGGCTTTTTTTTTTAATGGTTTTAGTGTTATATGAGTAGTTTTGAAATTTCATATGTTTTGATTTTGAAATTCCCTAAGCCAACTTACCGAATACCAAAACCACTTAAAAAAATACATAGGGGTGGACACGGTCCGGTCCGAGTTTGGCCGGACCCCGACCGGACCGACTAATATGTCGGTCCAAAAAATTTGGACCAAATCAGACCAACTAAAATGTTGGACCGATCGGTCTGGTCCCAATCGGTTTCGGTCCGGTCCGGTCCAATCCGGTTGGGCTTTTTATTTTTTAAAAATAAATAAGAAAAAAATAATTTTAAAAAATTATATATAAAAAATATTTAATGCAAAAATAAATAAATTAATGGTATTCATTTATAATATTATAATTACTCATCAAAATTAATTTTATAGTTAATAAATTTAAATTAATACAATTAAATTAATTAAATATTAAAATAAAATTAAAAATTTTACTATACAATTAAATTCCATCTATATTATAATTTATAATCAAAATATATATAATTATTTTTATTTTAAATATTTTATTTGTATCATTTAATATATATTTTTATTTATTTATTTAATATTTTATTTTTTAATTACTATTCGGTCCGGTCCAGTCCATAAAGGCATGGGACCGGACCGACAAACATAGTAGATCCATATTTTTTGGATCGGACCTGGAACATTTGGATCGAGGACCGGCAATTTTCGATCCGGTCCGGGTTTTATGCCCACCCCTACAAATATAGATCATTAGTTATTTTAGTTTTAAGGTGATTTTGCAAAAATGTTCAAAATCAAGAGCTCAAAATGAGAACCTCTTCATCTAGCTCTACCCCATATATATATATATATATATATATATATATATATATATATATAGTTTGTATTTAATGAGAAAGTTATATTTCAATGAGAGATAAGAAAGTTAATCTCAACCGTTAAATTTTCATCCAATAGTTGAAATTTGTGTACTTTTTTCTCTCCTTAACCAGCCATTCAAAAAGTCAAAAAGTTGAAATAATGAGGAGAGAGAAAAATGTATAAGGTTGTGTTTCGCAACAGCCGTCCAAATAGCGTTTAGTGATTTTAATAGCGGTGGAAATAGTGTTATGCAAAAATGGGCGTTCGGCAACCGTGATCGAAAATAACATTTAGCAATATAGACAGTGTTTCTCAAAACTCTACTTGACATGGAAAACGCTAACATACGTTTCCACTTATATTTCTACCATTTTTATATGTTATTATATTTTCATTAAATATGTACATTTATATTCTTACTATTTAATCGATATTTTATTTAAATGATATTAATTATTATATTGTTATATTTAATTTTTATTATGCCAATAAAATGATATATATATATATATAACTAGTGAATTATAACTTTATTAATTTTATAGATTTAAAATTTTTAGTATAAATATGTTAAATAAAATTTAGTGTAGCAAATATAATTTTAAAATAAAATAATATCATTTTTATTCTTTTTACATTTAACTTCTATTTAAAACCGTTATCGCTGTTACCGAACAGTCATTTCAACCGCTATTACAATCGCTAAACAAACCGTTGTTTTAAACAGCTAACTGCTATCGTTATTCTAACTGTTATTTGAACCGCTAATTTCAACCGCTGACGCGGAACACAGCCTAAATCTCAATGAAGATTTGACGGTTGAGATTAACTTTCTTATCTTTCATTGAAATATAATTTTCTCATTAGATATAAACTATATATATATATATAAATAATTGTTAACTAACCTCATTAACTAAGAGATGTTACACTTCTACCCTTTACAAAATATAAAATTTGGCTTTTTGTTACTGGTTTCTATTGAGATATACATGTCGGCTCATATACATCAGACTAATAATAATAGTCAATGTAAGTAATAATAAAATGCTCTTGAAAGTCAATAAAGAAAAATTAGGACTTCGAAGAGTTGTGGTAAGTAAGCTTGCAATATGATGTTTGCTTTGCACATTTTATTTATTTATTTATTTATTTTTTGATAAACTAGCCTTGAAAATTAATTGCTACATACTTGTTTCACTTATGAAAAAGCATGAATTACATTAAAGTTTAAAAGATTTGAAGTCTTTATTTATTCATCAACGTGCTTGGCTTAAAGCAATTTAAGGATAAGAAATTTAATGGGAAGTTTCTCTAGACATTTTCACAATAAGCACGCAAGTGAGGACAAAGCATCTCGAAAAGCTTAGTGGTAGTAAGTTAGGCTAGTATTCTTCTACGAACTGCTCTTCTAGCGTTACAAATCATTCAGATATATGGTAATGCCTTTGCAGTGTAGGATTATTGTCGATGATGACTGCTTCTCAAAGGGAAGGGCGTTGTGGTATCAGAGTATATGCTCTGATCGTGATTTGCTCTATAGCTAGACTTTTAAGGATTGCCTAATGGGAGAAAGGTTCTACAAAACTATGGTCATAAACAAGCAACAAAAAAGATGTTTATGGTCATGTGCAAGCCACAACAAAGATGTCTAAGATAGGGTGGATGTATCTGTAGCTAGAGTCTCATGGATCGGTTAGCCATAGAAAATATCCAAGAAATTATCCTCATGGGAAAGCCACAGCAAGGATCTTATGTTCTAAGGGGGTGGATTCAACATCTAATATTTAGAAATGGTAAAAGGTTTAAAGTTACATATGCGTGTTGCTTTTCAAGAGTCAAAGTTTTAAAACTCCAATGTAACGTCCGACCCCCGCCCCAGGATGACCCGAGGCGCTGTGGCAGGGTGCCACTTTGTCACATAACCGGTCTTAAGGCTAACCACTAGTCCCATAGACCACCATTACGCTTTCCAGCATATTTTTTCCACACTCGCATGCTTTTTCCACACTCGCATGCTTTCTGGACAAACTTTCCAGGTCACCTATCCCAAGATTATTCCAAGTCAAGCATGCTTAACTTTGAAATTCTTAAGTTCTGGGCTCCCGGAAAACAATGTGCACATTGGTGATATGGGTAGCAATTCAATTACTTTTAACCTTGTCTCAATCCAAAAAAATAATGTGCACATTGGTGATATAGGTAGCAATTTAATTCCTTTTAACCCTGTCTCAATATGGGGTGTTATAATCCACCCCTTTTAGAACACAACGTCCTCGTTGTGTCTACAATTTTTCCAGAATCTTTACCTCTGCTAGACGATTGCTCTATACTCTTTTTTCTCAAATACCATTTGTGACTTCTGACCCCTACCCCTGGATGACCCGAAGCGCGATAGTAGGGCGCCACCTTGTCGCATAAAAGGTCTTAAGGTTGGCTACTAGCCCCATAGACTACCATTACGCTTTCAAGCATGCTTTATCCTCACTCGCATGCTTTCTGGACAAAATTCCCGGAAGGTCACCCATCCCAAGATGTTCCAAGCCAAGCACGCTTAACTTTGAAGTTTTCAAGTTTTGAGCTCCCAAAAAAACAATGTGCATATTGGTGATATGGGTAGCAATTCGATTCCTATATGGGTAGCAATTAAATTCCTTTTAACTCTATCTCAATATGGGGTGTTAAATCCAAAGTTAAGTGTGCTTAACTTGGAGCATAAAACTGTCCAAATGGTTAAAGATGTCTACACCAAGGGGGGTCGTTGCAGGTGACGATCTCTAAATAAAAAAATGGGGCATTACAGTAAACTAAGAGGTATTACAAGATATTTCAATACACATTTGATCCATTTCAGTTCACAAGTAGTAGTTTTCATGGCTTAGTATTTAGCTTCAGCTAAACTTCTTAATATTATATTTTGCTTTTTACTCTTACATGATATAAGAGATGAACAAATGAAGATGCAATGTTCAATCAGTGAGTGTCATTTGTTTGTATGTGATGTCATGTGTGTATGACTATACCCTTTAAGAACTAAATTGGATCTTGTAGAATAGAAAATGTCAAGGTTTAATGATCTTTTAAAGTACCACAAGACATGTATTGTTGCATTCTAATGGACTATAAAAAGTGTACTCATGAATAGATTCAATGTTTGAGTGACATGAGTTAAGTCATGATGTTTAAAGCCAAGATATAAAATTTTCCCATAACTTGTTCATACACCTCGAGAGTAGTTAATAAGGATTGATTTTTTGCATTAAACAACGTACATCCTACTAGTAGAGGTGTAATAGGAGGTATACACTTTAAGCAGCATGCATTATTAAGAAGATCAAATATATATCTACATTAATTCATGAACAGGCCCGACTCTGAGGGGTGGCCAAAGGGGCAACCGCTGGGGTCCCCCCGTGGAGAAGGGCCCTCAGAGCCGAAAGTGAATTAAAAATTTTAAATAAAAAATATATAATTTGATGTTATTATTTTTAAAAAAAAAAAGTTAATCACTGAAATTTGATTAATTCGATGTAACCGGACTAGTTTTATATTACTGTTATTTTGGTTTGTAGTATCGAATTTTTTTATCTCATGAATCATCATATTAATTTGTAATATTGAATATTAGTATTCATGATTACCTTATTTAGGGTCATATTAAAAATTTAAATAAAAAAAAACAAAAACAAAAAAAAAAAACTTGAAGGGGCCCACTATATCACATTTACCGGAGGCCTTCAAAAATATAGAGACGGTACTGTTCATGAACATCCCTTTTTAGGTGTAGCAACTTCTAATCCGAGAAAATACTTCAGTTGTATAAGATTTTGATAACGATCACAGTGTAAAGTGAATATTTAACATTATTTATATCGTCTATGACTGATCCAATGATAAATAAATCATCTACATACATTAGGAGTACAAGAATTAGGAATTTGTAAATTTGGTAAACCAACAGTGATCATTTTAAGACTACTAAAAACCAATTTATATAAAGTGAGGGGTGAGTTTGTAGTTTCACTCTTTACTTCCTTACTTGAGAGTATATAATGACCTTTTTAATCTACAAACTTTGTTAGCAGAAACTTGATATCCTTTCGGTAGTTTCATTTATACTTCTTCTTTTAAAAAATTATAGAGAAAAGTGTTATTGATGTCCACCTACTCTTTTGATAAAGCAATGGCAAGGAATAATCTTATTGTCCTTACTTTAGAAACTAGCAAAAAAAAATGAATTATAATAGTTAATTTTAGCAACTTGATTATAGCACTTAATCATAAGGCTAGTTGTATATCTATAATAAAACTACCAATACATAGTTTCACATTATAAACCCATTTACAATCAATAGCTTTTTTACTTGCAGACAAATTCATAATTTACGAATTTTTATTTTATTCAACTGCTGTCAGCTCATTATACATGACCTCTTGCAATTCACATTACTTAAATGTTTGACTTAATTTAACGTTAGTTGATAAGTTTAATATTTTATAGGAATGGAAAATATGACTTGGAGAACTTTGAAACTTTAGGAATCTTATACACTATACATGCACTTGTACAAAGAAAACTAGAAGAAGTTGAAATATTGAAATCAAAATCAGAAAGTCATGTTAGTGTTCTCTTACTTTTGGAACTAATTTTTTAAGAATAAAAGAAGAATGTGATGGATTTGTTTGAGTATTTGAAGATAATGTATATTCTGCTTAATTATTGGAATCTAGAGAAAAGATTCGAATTAACTGGTTATATTGAGTCAAGTTGAGGTAAAAGTCTTGTATCAGTATTTGACATATTATTTTTAACACTGTAAATGATATATTCAATAAGAATATTTGAGATATTTGTATAATTATCAAATTAAATATCATGGAAAAATGAGTAGGTGTAGGACCAAGTTTGTTTCTTAGATTATCAAAGTTATCTAAAATAGAAGAGAAAATTGCATTCACCTCATCTGAAGGATTGTAAGTTACAAAGAGATACACTTTTAACGTTAATTAACAAATAAATCCTCTTGGCCTTCAAATTTCTTAACGGCATCTGTCATACATGGTTAATAAATTTTGATGGAAGGGTATTTTAGTATTTTTATATAATTAATTAATTTAAATATTAAGTAAATAAATAAACATAAATAAATATAAAATAAATAATAATAATAATAATTCAACTCTTCCACTCTCATCATCTCAGATCCCATCACCATCTCCTCTCCACTTCACATGTCTAATGTCCTTCAACCAGATCTAACAAATCGCCGTCATCAGCTCTTCCTACTTCCACACTATTAACTCCTCCTCCTCTAGATTTCACCACAGCTGCCATCGAGTTTTTTCTTAGATTCCCACAGCCGATGTCCTGACACCGCTGTCACCGATTTCTGGTTCAGATTTCCACCGCCGATGTCCCACCATCACTGTCAAATTCTCTTTCATATTTTCAACACATCACAGCTATCTATTCTGATTCAAATCTGATCACATAGCCATCTATATTATAGTCATCTTAAATTCTCACTATTGTCATCTTTGCAATAAAATCTCATTTTTCCTCTTAAACCTACTCATTTTATGATATTGATAGTGTGAACTTGATGGATTTGAGTGCTTGAATCAATGTATTAGTGAAAAATTGAAATATATTGATGATGCCTGTCAGCTAACAAATTGATTTAGAAAGATTCAGAATCGGAACGGTGTGGTGTTCTGAAGGGAGATTGAGTTATGGAGGAGGGATGAGATAATGTGGCTGTGGTTGATGGTAGTGAAGGGGAAGAGTAGATGATGTCACGATGGTAGTGAAGAGGAAGAGGAAAGCTGAGAACATTTGGAGTATTACTATTATTAAATTTAATTAGAAAAGAATTTAAGATAAAATTTTAACAGGTCAATGTCTGATTCCAAGGGCAAAATGGACTTTTTATAAAGTCAATGAGGTCAGCAGTTCCAGAGACAAGTTTAGTTAAAAATATTGTGGGCCGAAAGGATTTATTTGTTTATTTACACTAAAAGTATATCTGTTTGTATTTTACCGTCCTACAAGGGTGGTGAATGCAATTTGCTCAAAATAGAATCTACTATTGGTAAAGGAAAAATAGATATCTCATCTAGTTGGTGTAAGTATGAAAAAGTTATTCTCATAGAAAACAACATCTATAATCACATATATCTTTTTAGATGTTAATCCATAAGCTTAATAAGCTTTTTAACTAGATAAATAACTAAAATGGTATATCTAAAAGCTCTTTCATCAAATTGAGACTTATTAGGCAATGTGTTTATGACATAGTATAGGCATCCAAAGGTTTTCATAAGAGCAAATTACACTCACATCCCCTATAGGATTGTAAATAACAGGCGGATACACTTTTTAGGTTTATTAACAAATAAATCCCTCGGACCCATCAGCTTTCAAACGAATTCCGTCTTTTTACACTTTGACTGAGTTAACTTCATCTATTGACCTTTTTACCTTTATGGATTGAATTAAAGTTTTTAATAATTAAAAAAATTATTTACTCAAATAAAAGTTAAAATAATCCATATCTATACAGAATAGGTCCAATCTTTATCCTTCTCTTGTTCTCCAACAACCCCAACAACCCCTATTATCAAAACCTAATACCCATTTTGTCCTCATCTTCATCAGCTTCATCTTCTACTTTGCCTACAAAATCTATTGCTTTCCTCAAAGATCTGCCTACAGGACTGCTTGCTTTCGTAAAAATTTGCCTATAGGACCGCTCGCTTTCGTCAAAAATTTGCCTCAAAAATCCTAAATCGTAGATGGGTTTGAAATATTCGATTTGTAATCAATGAAGGGGGTATTGGAGCATGTTCAGATCTGTGAGAATCAGGGTGAGGTTCGAATTTTGTTGGGGAGAATGGTGATGGTGGGGTTGATGAGGAGAGGAGTGTTTTAGAGATTTGTGTTGGTGGGTTTATTTTTTCATGTCTTAAAGTTGTGATATTTTGTTCAAGATTGTCGGTTTAGATTCCGTTGGAGAGTAGTAAGGAGTTGGAGAATGGTAAATTTGTGAGGATTCGATTGGTGATGTTACAGGTGGTGTTGAGTTTAGTGGATTTGAATTGATAGAAGAAGATGATGAAATATGGTGTTGAGTGTTTGGAATTTGTTGGATTCGAATCGAGAGAAGAAAGTGATGAGATGAGTGCTAGAATTGGTTTCTTTGGACTATGATGGAGGTTTCTAAGACAATTGATTTTTTATTTCTTTATTTTTATTTTAAAAATAAATTCATTAATATTTCATTGAAAATACTATTTTGCCCTTACCACCAATTTTGTCACTAATAGTGGAGGAATTCGTTTGGAGATTGGTGGGTCCGAGAGATTTATTTGTTTATAAACCCAAAAAGTGTATCCGCCTGTAGTTTACAATCCTATAGGGGATGTGAGTGTAATTAGCTCTTTTCATAAAGCTGAAGTTTAGAAATGTATTGTAAAAATTCTTAAATGATATTTGTAACACTCCATATTGAGACAGTGTTAAAAGGAATTGAATTGCTACTCATATCATCAATGTGCACATTATTTTTTGGAGCACAGAACTTGAGAACTCCAAAGTTAAACGTGCTTGACTTGGAGCAATCTTGGGATGGATGATCTTCCTGGAAGTTTGTCCGAAAAGCATGCAAGTGAGGACAAAACATGCTGGAAAGCGTAGTGGTCGTCTTTGGGGATAGTAGTCAGCCTTAAGATAGATCAAGTAATGAGGTGACGCATTGCCACCGCGCCTCGGGTCATCTGAGATAGGGGCCGGACATTACAATATCTTCCAAGAGATTACTAATGTATAAATTTTATTAAATATATAAACAATTACTAAGACAGCATCCCCTCAAAACTTTATATGTAAGTGAGTTTGGAAAAGTAAACTTCTGACTAAATTAAATAAATCATTATGTTTTCTTTTTACTTTTCTATTTTTCTAAGGGGTAAAAGGGCTTATTTTTTAGTATTTGATACCAAGCTTAATAAAGACTTATTGACATTTAATTGAGGTAAATCATGTACCGTTGTCACTTCTAAAAGTTTTAATAGTAACTTCAAATTGTGTTTGAATAGATTTTGTGAATCTGTGTAAGGTCTTGGTTATTTGTGATTTATTTTTTATAAAAATATCTAAGTAGCTTCATTATTACCATCTACAAGGATGAAGAAATATAGTCCCAAATATTAATGTGAACAAGGTCGAAAGGTTTAGCAGCAGTAATTATATTTATGTCAACTGAACCTATGTTGTTTGGCTAGATTACAAACACTAAATGGATCGATATCATCATCTAATGAATTAAAAAAAATATAAAATTTTTAAAATAACCATAGAGGAATGACCCAAGTCATGATGTCAGAGTTTCATATCATCACTTATTCTACTACTCGAATTATAAACAAAATTATTTGTACATAAAGAGACAATGTTTGAAAGAACTGCGGTGTTTATTAAGGCAAAACTAACATCTTAAAAGATTGTTTTCTCCCCACAAAACTCTTATCCATTTCAATGTATAAAAACTTCCTTCTTAATTTCAAAGTTTGAAAGTCTTGCATCCCAAAATGTAAAAGAAAAAACACATATTTAATCTTATTAGTTTAGATTAGTTTATGAATTGAGATCAAATTAAAAAAAAAACACACATTTAATCTTATTAGTTTAGATTAGTTTAGTTAGCATAAGGTTAGGTGTTAAGAAAATAGAGATATATTTATTAATTGTTAGTGCAATTTCATTTTGTAATATCCTATAATAGGATTTCTCCAAGACTGAAAGAGTTTCATACAAGCTTCCATTTCTAAAAATAAGGTTAGAAGCTTCACTGTCAATGATCTAAAAGTCCTTATATAATGAATTTAAAACACTTATACTAAAACTATAACTTATGCATGTTGTGTCCAAAGAGATTAACAATATTCAAGAGACTTAAATTTGTTGTATAATAAACTTTCCAATCTTCTTTTGAATTAGATTTCACATATTGTTAGGATTTTGATGAGAATTCGGGTATATTTCGGTATCTATAATTGGTTTGCTAATTAGGAAAAAACTCGAAGATATTTTGGAATTGTCATATTTGATTAGGAATAGTATTTCCTAATGTGGGATTCTAATTAGGAAAGAGATCCTTGAGAATCCTAAATAGGAAAAGGTTTTCTTAATGGTTTAGGATTACTAAGTAATCTAATGCTATAAATATGGTGCTTGTATCTATTATTAGATATCCTGAAATAACAATGTAGATCTAGTTGGTTAGGTTTGGGAGGTGCCCCATGGGGGCGTGGGAACCATAGAGACCATGGATATCTTGAGTTCTGGAATCGAGTCTTGTTATCCTGTGAGAGCCATATGAGGAGAGCTTGTATGTAAGACTGTAACCAATGTAATTGGATTAGGGAGTGAGAGAGTGGTATTCTGGTTGTAACCGTTGCTTTATTGTTACATAGTGAATTAGTCTCTCGTCGTTCTGATGGCCGTGGTTTTTTTCCCGTTTTGGGTTTCCACGTTAAAACCTTGTGTCTTATGTTCTATCTCTATTTCTTGACTTGTGTATGTTGTTTTACTTTGTGGTTATCAATACCCGTCTCCGCTGCAATGAATCACCAATTTGTTCATCAAGTGGTATCATAGCTAGCCGTATTTTCCCAACACATATGTGTAGAAGCATCATCTCGAAACACTTCACTCTCTTTCCCTTTTTCTTCTAGCCTGGCAATAGCAACATTCGTATATGATTTATTATTGTTATTTTTTCTCCTTTGATTTTTTATAACAATCCGGATACCCACAATTTTGAAAGAAATGTCCTTCAAAGTGTCCATTTCTTCTACACGAGCACATTTTTTGTTACTCTTTATATAATCCTTTTTCTTATAGGCATTATTATATCCTTCACTTGTAGTTTCCCTACATGTTATTGCTCACAAACCTTAAAATAGAAATATTATTACCAATAATCAATGCACGCATGTCCATTTGTTTTTCAACCCCTCAATATAATTGAATATAGCTTACTTGCAGTTGGTAACAACTCCATAACTAAGATTCGGTTCCAATTAGATGAAAATGATCGTGCAGTCCCATTAGGAATACGTTCATATGGGAAGAAAATAAAATGTTACTTATCTTTTAACTAGCACCACAAAAGCATCTAATAAAATAGCAAAATGTTGTTTCAAAACAAAACTAGATCAACTAAAGATAATTAGAAACAAAACCTGAACTTTATTGATTAAGTATATAAATAAGAATTGAATTGACAATTGAATTAAGGATCCTTTAGGATAACTAATTTCAAAATGACTAAGCAAATATATAAAATTAAGAAATAAATAAATTAGAAATAAGAAATATAGTATGGTAAGACTAGGAATTAAACTCTACTAACTATTAACAAAGTAGAAATCCTAATTATAAGTAAAGTAACAATTCTAGTTATTTTTTAAATAAAAGTCCTACATGTTATAAGATTTGTTCTATATAAACATCTATACTTATAGTTTAGAAAGGTTTTACCTTAAGTTTCTTGTAATAAGAAGCCTCACTCATGTGTTCTTCATTTATAGAATCAAACTCTATATGCACTAGTACAATAAAGGTTTGTCGGACTCTAAGAAACACTTCTTGAATTCATTATAAAGCTCTATAGCTGATAAAAAAAATAAAAATAAAATAAAATAAAATAAAAAAAACACCTTCCACTATTTCTTTGGAAATTGAGTTAAGGATTCATGATGTAACTATGTAATGAACTCTTTTTAACTTATCAAAATCATTAGACCTCTCCTCTAACTTGATGTGAAATACTTCTATAAACCCTCACTTCGACTTAACTTCTAATGCAATCTTAATAGATCTACTTCAAAAATTAAAATTAATACCTTTTTATAGATGGAGTCACAAGAGTCATTCTAGGATGATCTGAATTTTGTAGTGAAGATGATGGCTAGTGAAATATTGTTTTGCTTTAGATTGTCTCTCGACTTTGAAGTTCAATATTGCTGCTTTAAATTTTCATATATGAGAACGAAGAACGTGTATCGCTACAAAGAATAAGTAAATCTTCTTAGTATGGAATTAGTGAATCTTCAAAATTAAGCATTTTTTTTTACTAATGTGGAGGGTTCAATTGATATTTTAAAGTTAACCTTTTTTTTCTGTAAAATTAGCCTCCACATCAATAAAAATGACTTAATTGACATACCATTGGAGAGATAAATTAACTCTTCATAAAGTGTGAGTACTAACTTAAAAATTATAGTCAAACTCGAGGGCTTGTGAGATTCTTATCCTTCTCTCTTTTGAAATAGATTTACAAATTTACATGAAACTGAAAGTCTGTGAAACAGTACGAAATTATTATATTTTTTTTAGAGAGAAAAATGAAGATGTGGGAGTCTGAATTATGCTTACAGACTCTTATACCCTCCATACATATATATATATATATGTATATATATATATATTATTTCCCGTTTCATCTTAATATTTTCAGTTCTGATAGGAAAATGTACAAGTACAGTACATAAAAAGCTACATAGCAGCTTGACTGATAGAAAACAAAGCAACCCACGAGAACCAGCTTTATTTGATTAATTTTCCAATACATAGACATGATAGCCAAGGTATACATATAACTTTTCACATTTAAAACTATAGTAGAGGCATAAAGAGAACCTCATTATTGAAAAAAACAAACCACTACACTTCATTACCTCCTTAGTCACCATATTGTCCATCACCATTAGGCTTGAACTTAGCCTGAAGAGCCTGTACAGTCAGCAAATCCAATTGAAAAGCCTTAGCAAGAGCCAGAGAATTAATAGGCGGATTGGCCCCGAAAACCGCATTAGCTATCGTAATAACTCCAGGATTCTGACTGCTCAAAGCCGCAAAGGCAACAGCAGGTGTGCCGCCGACGTTGATTTGGAAGTGAATCAACCCAATTGGAAAGACGAATATGTCCCCTGGGTACAGGATTTTGGAAAAGAGCTTGTTGTCAGGGTTTGATGTGACGAAACCGACGTACAGAGCCCCTTCCTGGACGAAAAGAATCTCGGTGGCGCGAGGATGTGTGTGGGGTGGGTTTTGGCCTCCTGGGGCGTAGTCTATGCGGACTAGGGAAATGCCGAGCGTGTTGAGTCCGGGAATTTGTTCTACGTTGAATGGTGTGACTGTTGAGCCGATTGGTTGTGCTGGTGGTCTTGGAGTGTTTATTCCTCTGTAGAAGAAGTCGTCTGCTGTTACGTACTTTGGATTCTTGCAGAATTTTCCGTTCACGAAAACTGCAATAAATAAATCAATTGTTAGTAAAACATATACATATACCAAAAAAAAAAAATATTATGAAAAATAATAATAATAATAATAATAATAATAATAATATTTATTTCACTTTTTTTCATTCGTAATTTTTTTCTTAGTCAAATATGTCCTCCAAAAAATAAATATATTTTAAAAATTAAATAGTGAAAAGTCAACTAAAAATAAATAGTAAATTAAATAGTGATGAATACGTAAAAATTGACAAAATAAAATAATAATAATAATAATTGAAAAATATGAAAAAAATTTAAAACCCTATATACAAAATCAGGTACATATTCAGGTACTTGATAAGGTACTAAATGTTTGTCATACGATTGAAATTGGGTTCATTGACAGCTACACAGAAATCCTGAAGAGGGCTGGGGTCAGAAGCTGAGGCAAATGAGGAAAGCAAAGCTAAGATAACAAATGTGAATGGGAGAGGACTCATTTTGATTGTAGTGTAGATATTTAATGTGATTAGTTGTATTGGGACATGTGTGTATTTATAGGAGGTGAGGTTATTCACTGTTGAGTGCTGATGGATGTACTCAATGGAACTGGAAGACTAGGAGGGTTTAGTTGTCATGTTTTTTAATGGATGTGTATGAATATTTTAATAACTGAAGATATTGTTCAGCTGACTAGTTGATAATTGTTCGCTGCTGACAGCAACTGGGAGTGTGTCTTTTTAGTGGAATTGGTTATTTTTCATAGTTGATTGTGGAGAAGATTTGAGTCAATTGGTGCAGCTGCAATGTCTACGTGGGAATCATTAGCGTAGCTTTGGCTTTAAAAGGGATTTTCTGGTTTCAAAAATAAATCATAAATTCTTATTCAATCTACATCAAAATTTACAATTTGATTCAGAGTGGATCGTACTGCTCGAGGTTAAAATGGAATATTTAAATATTTAAAAACGATTATAAATTTATTTTTGATAATTTAAAGATAACTATATGAACATCTAATTATTAGTATTTAGTAAAAAATATATATATATTTTATGTGAATGACTGTTAGTGTATATTTCATAAAAATTATTACATGAGATATTGAGTTAATTGTTGAAGTAGCGATTAACTCTTAACTATTAAATTAGATGTTAAAGTAGTTATTTGGTAGGAGTATTTAGTAATAACAAATAAATATTGAAATAGTTGTTAATTGTGAAATTACGTAAACAATACAATATATTATTTCTTACCTTATAATGTAATTTATTTATTTTTTTAGTGTTAATATTTAACTTTTTTTCTTTTAAAGTTTTTAATTTAAAACCTACAATTCTTTAGTTGTTAACTAATTAATAAATAAATAAAATTAAGACTAACTAAAAAAAGTTATTTAAAGATTTTTAATCATATTTAATAAATAAAAATATTATTAAAATTAACCTAATTTAAGTTTTTAGTATTATTAAGAGTATTTTAGTATTCGTAAAATGATAAGGATAAAATAGGAGTTTTTTTTATTGGCGATTCATGAATAGTTACTTGAAGTAGCATTCTAAAAATCGCTAATTAAAAAATTAATCACTAATCAAAAAGTTTCTCTCAGACGGTTAAATTGTCAAATCGCTAATAAAAAATCTAATCGCTACTTAAAAATTTACCGGCCAAACACACACTTACTTATTTAATTAATGAAAAGATTGAATTTGATTGTTTAAAATTGATTGAGCATAAAATGTGAATTATTTTACACTATTTTATTTTATTATTTGAGGACCTGATTGAAGATTTACTATTAATTTATCTGTTTTGTAATTTTGGACAGATTGAGGCAATTATACAAATATGAAGATTTTTTAGGATTAATGATAACAATTACCGAAGTAGAGTTAAAGTTAACAATATTTCATCTGAAGACTTATTTAGAAAGTAAATAAACAGATAGGATTTTTAGGATTTTATATTTTGAATTTAGAATTTTCAAATAAGGATTCTAATGAGATTTTTAATGATTTTTAGTTTTGTAACAGAATATATATTTACTCTGAATGATTACAATTTGGGAGTTTTTTTTTTGAATAAAAATACTTTATTTCCTTTCTTCTTTTTACGATCAATTTTATTGAGACGATGATGTTCATTGCGGTCATGGGGTGCTAAAATAGTCTCATCCAATTAAGTCATATTTAATTATTTGTGTTATGAGAATTATTTTATCGTGCTATGTTGTTTAATATTTATGTTTTCTCTATAGGCATGGTTAAATGCACATGTTATTCTAATTAGTTAATTAAGTGCGCAATTGATTTATTAATTAGGATTAACACATTGCATGTCAAATAGTTCTTAGTTAATTTGACCTAGTGTTGAGACTGCATAATCATAATTCAAGAACTGCCATACTGATTCAATTGGTTATGGTCACGGGTCTTTTCTCGTTCTTAATGCGGTCTACGGTAGATCAGTTATTGATTCAAATGGTTATATCTGGTCAGTCTATTTAGGAAAAGATTGGTTATTAGGCACATTGTCAATAGCTATAACCGTGACTATTAAATGGGGTAGATATTTTTAGTTTCGATGATCAATACTTAATTCAAATAGATCAACTTAGATGGATGCTTATATATAATTGATTTTTAATCTTCGATTTAGTTTTAGTTTAAATATTTGCATATTCTCTAATTCCCCATTTAGTTTGATTTGATCATTACAATTACAATTTTTTATTGTTGTTATCTGTGGATCGATCCTATTTGCTACAATTTTATTGTGTTTGCAGGTTAATTAAATATTGACGGATTCGACACCCGTCAATTTTTTTGCGTCGTTGTTTCTATTTATGACCAGATTTTTTTAGTCGTGCCTTACTTGTGCCCATAGCATCAAATCAAACACGCATCTTTAAGATGTTTGACACAATAGAAAGACACGAATGGCACTCAAACCCAGACCTAACGACAAATCAGGTAAGTGATCTTTCTAATCAGATTCAAAAGTTAACTACTGCCTTATATCATTTGGTTGCAGTTGAAGCTGAACAGTCGTGCCCATAACAAAGAGTATGTGAAATTTGTGTAGCACCCGGACACCCTACTGAAGTATGTTCAACATGGCAATATGATACACCAGAGAATGTAGCAGAGTTTTACGAAGAGCAAGGAAGATATGATCTCTACTACAACACATATGATGAAGGATGGACGAATTACCCTAATCTAGGATATGGGTCGATGAACTACCAATTGAATGAACCAGTTTCCCGATATCAGAATGACTAATATTCATGTAACTCTTTAAATGATATTATTCAATCGGCAACTAACACACTCTTCTTTCAATAGAAGACGAATGTTAGCATCCAAAATTTAGAGAAGCAAATGGGTCAACTAGCCACTACAGTAGGTCGGTTAGAATCACAAGGAAAGCTTCCCTCACAAACAGAGCTAAATCTAAAGAACATCAGTGCGGTTACCTTGCAAAGCGGAAAAGAACTGACAGACCATCATTTCGCCTATGGCGAGAAAACCCTAACTGGTCATTGTGCCCATAGCGAAGAGCTGAAGGAAGACATTAATGTGGAAACCCTAACTTAGGGAAAGGACTATGCCCACAACCAGTGGTCACGGGAAGAAACCCTAGGATCAGATGAGCAAGGTTGTGCCCATAACCAAAGGTCACAAGAAGAGAAAGAAATCGCGAAACCTGTTTCTATTGTCCAACAAATCTCTAAGGAGCCAAAATTCCTAGAAATTAAATCACTGTTTCTAGGGATACTTGAAGATACCAAGAGGCACAGTAAAGAGAAAGTGATGTTCGAAACTTTCAATAAGGTTGAGGTTGAAGACAGAAACATTGCATGAACAGAAAATGTGGAAATATCCGGTACATACCAGTTCACTTTTTTCTATGCCCATAACTAAGTTAGGACTACACTTTGTTGTGCACGTGTCGAATTTGAAGTTATATTACAAAGAGTTTCGGGTTGGAATATCATATTAGCTTCAGTTTAGTCATGCAAGTACTATTGGATGATATTTAGAAATATCTTGCCATAGACGTTAAATCATAAAGAAAAAAAACAAAAAGAAAAAAACAGTGCTTGATATTAGAGTGAAACCCTAGCCGCTACACCAAGCTATTCTAGATCTATCGTGCCCATCTGCTCGACAAATTTTTAGAGCATTAAAAAAAAATATTTTAGTCACAGCCTATGCCCACAGCTCTTATCTACATTTTTTTTTCAGGGAAGTCACTATCATTTTGTACCTTAATTTTCACTTTCAATTTTTTTATTTTATTGATATTGAGGGCACCGTCAATTTTAAGTGCGGGGGAATTTAGAGAATTATTGTGTGATTGGTTGATTACCGTTATGATTTTGTTAGATGGTTTTATATTCTTTTATTTTTATTTTATAATGTTTTTAGGTTTTATTTTGAATTTTAGGATTTTTTTCTCTCTTTCTTTTTGTTCGTCATTTGTTTTTATGTGTTCTAACTTTACTCATGCCCATAGGATATACTATTTTGTGCCAATCTTGAATTACCTTTAATACGATTTTGATTGATTTAGGAGCTTTAACATATGAGACCTAATTTTTTGGTGTGCTTAAGACAATAGCATATGCTTCTAGAGCCTTTGATAATTTAATTTGGAACTCACTTACGCTAGATACTTGCAAACAAGAAGCCAATTAGTTAAGAAATAATACAGTAATCTTGAAAAAAAAAAAGACATTGATCACGTAACTTAGTATTGTCAGCTAAGATTAGTGGATCGGCCTAATCTTCCTTAAGTTGTTGTATGTATGGAGCCGCTGATGGTAGAAGGATTTTTCGTCTTTAGGGCCGAATAAAATCCAACCAAAGTCATGCATTTTTAGTTTTTCCATTTTCCTTCACTAGCTGGAATAAGTGACACGGCACTTTTTCTCCTTAAGTGGCTTATGTATGGAGTAGCTAGTGATTGGAAAGAGTTTGGTACCTTTTTGGGCCATTTTAAACTTGGAAATAACTGGAAGTGTTGATTTGAAATGTCTTACTGGTTATTTAGAGTAAAATTCTCTCAATTTTTTTTAAATATATATATATATATATAAAGCAAAAAAATACGGAAAAAGAGAGAGAGAGAGAGATACCCGACCAGTTGATAATAAAGTTTATTTTATTATTGTTGATTACTTTAGTTGTGTATAATAATTTGACTGTATCTTATATTTGCTTGTGGTGCTTGTATATAGTGGCTTCTTTTGTAAATTATCACTTGTTTTCTTTGCATCGGCTCTAATCAAAGATAAAATTAAAGTTTGTGTGCTTAATACATGAAAGTTCTCTATCTTTTATTTTCTATTTTGGTGATTTGAGTTGCTTGTTGTGGGCACCGTGGATTATGGTTAGTTTCTTTTGGCAGACAGTTTTGTTAGACCAATTTTAAATAAAAGCCTTTGTTCATAAAAGTCTTGTTTGAGAATTAGTTTATAGGCATACTTGAGGACAAGTATGAAATTGTGTGTGGGAATTTGATTAAGCACAAAATGTGCATTATTTTTACACTATTTTATTTTATTATTTGAGGACCTTATTGAAGATTTGCTATTAATTTGCATGTTTTGTAATTTTGGACAGATTGGAGACAATTATACAAATATGAAGGTTTTTGAGGATTAATGACAACAATTGTCAAAGCAGAGTCAAAGTTAACAAGATTTCATCTGAAGACTTATTTAGAAAGTAAATAAACTAATAAGATTTTTAGGAATTTTATATTTTGAATTTAGAATTTTTGAATAAGGATTGTGAGTAGATTTTTAATGATTTTCAGTTTTGTATCAAAGTATAAAATATTTTTATAAATTTATAAAATATATCATATAAATTACATATCGTTAAAATTCATTAAATTTTTGTATTATGACATGAGATATTTCAATTAGGATGACAATTTGAATCATGATATGATATGATGGATACGAATCCATTTAGAGTTTAGTGGTAGATATGAAAAGGTTGGAGTCATTACGATGATCTGTTAATTATTAAATTTATAATTTTTTTACTAAATATATTATAATAAAAATTTTATTTTACATATTTTTATATTATATCTATTATATTTTAGTTTAATATGATAGCAATTTTACATATATTTGGTATTAAATTTATAATTATATTATTTAATTTATTAAATTAATATTTTTAAGAAAATTAAATTTATTTTTTAATAAATAATTAAAATGTGTCGACACAAGTCGATACATAATAAATATTTTAAAATTGTATAGCATTTCAGTTAGTGGAGTTGAATTCTACACGATACAATAACAATAACAAGATCTATTATTCTTACTTTTAGTTAATTTTCCAAAATATACGGCATAAATTATATATAATTATAATTCATTATAAATTTTGTATTATATAGTACGATTATTATAATAAACTTTTGTTATGAGTTTGTTTAAGCATAGTTTATCAAATTTTTTTTGTCAAATATGGTTTGGTTGTTGAATTTGGTTTGACTGTAAGTATGATTTTGAATGCAGAAATTTATTTCGAAAAAATGAAATTGTAATAAAACAGATTGTTTTCCTCTTTTAAAATATGGAATCTAGATATTTTTATACTATTTTCCGGTATTCATACCGTGAAATTGACTGACCAGCAATAATTTCCATATATGAAAACATAGAGATATGAGATGATATTTGGTCTGATTTCCGGTATTGATACAGGAAATGGATTGACAAAGTTCTCAGTTATTTCACAGTTCCAAGGGCTGAAAATGGGTTACTCTAACAGACATTTCCCGTCTTGAGGGAGGGAAATGGCCTGAGATTTTGCCAAATTATTTCCTGATTCGATATCATGGAAACCTAATATTTTTTGCCTGTGTCCCGGTATTTATTTTCCGGTGTCGCTATTGGTACAAGGGTTCTAGTTTCCAATATGTCCAGCTATGGAATTTAAGAAACTAATGGGGTAGTTTTCATGTTTCAAGGTCGGGACTTGGCTTAGTTTGGGCCTTATTTCCCGGTGTCTAGACCTGAAAACTTCAAATTCCCATATTTTATTGCATCATCTTCAACTCCAAACATCTTAAAACACTTATTAATAACACGTGGATGATTTATTGGTTGTCTCCTTTAACACCATCAAGTATGACACACTAGGATAGATTGGTTTATGGATTTCAGGTATCTTCTAATGGCTAAAAGTTTATGATTATCCATGCTTACACTTAGTGGAACTCAAATTGATCAAAACACTTCATAATTGAAAAGGTTGAAAAACATGATGTTTTATATGGCTTAAGTAAGAGTACATTGTCCATCATGTATAACTCTTGCGTTCCAAGTGGAGCAAAGATATAAACTTCTAATTTCTAATAACTTGTGTTGGATTCCTTTATTGTTTCCATTAGTGTTGTGGTTGTTTTAGGAACAAATTTATTATGAAATAATCATTTCCATGTATAAGCACCGGGAAACGGGTCTCATTTTGCACCATTTCCAGCTATGTGAGTTAGAAAACTAATGGGGTAAGTTCCATATTTTAGGGTCAGGACATGGTGTAATTTTTGCCTGGTTTCCCGGTATTGACCCCTGAACACTTTGAATTCCCACATTTTATTACATCATCTTCAAATCCAAACATCTTAAAATACTTATTAATAGCACTTGGATGATTTATTGCTTGTCTCCTTCAACCCCATTAATTTTAAAGTGGGATTTATGTATCTTCTAATGGCTAAAAGTTGATGATTATTCATGCTTACAATAAAGGAATCCAACACAAGTTATTGGGAATTAGGTGTTTAGATCTTTGTTCCACTTAACATGTAAAATTTATATATGATGGACAATGTACTCCTACGTAAGTCATGCAAAACATCATGTTTTTCAATTATGAAATTTTTTTATACATTTAAGTTCCACTATGTGTAAGTAGGAATAATCATCCACTTCTAGTCAATAGAAGGTACCTAAAATCCACTTTAAACCAATTATATTGATATATTAATTCATCCTTGAGTGCCACAACAAGCTGGGGTTGAGGGAAGCGACCAAACAATAATCTTTATACTATTAGTAAGCCGGAAAAGTTAATTGGAGTTTAAAAAGACTCTATTCAATGGGGAAAATCGACATTTCCAAGTGTTCATACCCAGAAATGTGTCACAAATTGCACCATGTCCCGGTCTCGAAGCTTGGAAATGAGGCCCTCAGTTTTCTAAATTTAACACTAGAACATATTTATAATTGGCTCTAGTGTCCCACTCCCAATACATGAAAACCAACATTTCATAAACTAGTTTCCAAATCCCAGTCATTTTTCTCCCTTTATACCGGAAAATGATTGTCGTATTAGCTCATATCCCGGTCACAAAACATGAAAATCACTAGGATTTTTGACAAACCATTTCCGTGTATGAACACCAAAAAATGGACCATATATCAACATGTTTTCATGCAATCGTATCAGGAAACATTGGGAGAGTGAAATATTGTTATCGAAAAGCATAATGACCATTTCTCTAACCTTATATCTGCCTTCAACCCAAGTCGCCTTGAAGTAGACTAGTGTCTTTTTCAAACTCATTTCTGAGTAAAGAAAACATGAATTATTATATTGACATTTGGAAATAGAAGCTCATTTGGCCTATTTTTCGGTGTTGATACCAGAAAATCACTGACAAAAAATGCATATCTGTTTTCATACACGGACACCGGAAATTGTATAATTTTGGACAGTTTCCAAGTATAGAACCCAAGAAATCGCTGGAAAACGTAAAATTGGAAATTTCAACCCTAACTCGTAAAATTGCAGTCCTATACCATACAATTGTCTCCGAACACTATCCAATATTCATATTGACGTTACCATGAACTTTAAAACCATATATTCAGGACCCCTACACCCAAAAAAACTTTTAGAACATACATTTGAGTTGTGATAGAATACGTAAGTTTAGAAATATAGTGGAGAGGTATGTGCATACATGCTTATGGATTGTTAAGGGGCAAACAATGTTGAATTTGATGTTCCAAGAATGTGTGGAATTGAGATTGTAAAAGTTAGGGTTTCAATACAATTGAGAATTATTTTTCCTATTGTATGGAGACTATTAACAAATTTGTTGGGGGCCTTTATTAAATATGGTGGGGTCAATATTTAAATATTATTTTTGAATTCAAAATTTTAAATTGAATGGTATAATAGACCTTACGCATTTTTAAAACAAATAAATATATTTTAAATTGATTTTTTAATTGGGAGAGGTATTATGGTACTCTTGGTTCATTGAGTGCAAATTATTTTTTAGATTGTTTAGTTTTTTAGAAATTTAATTCTTAATTTAAAAATATAATAAATTTAATTGGTTGGCTCAATAGTTAAAAAAAATAATAAAAAAAACTCTTATTATTATTTAAGAGTTTTGGAACGTTAATGTCGTTTGCAACTCTTATAATTATCGGAACGTGTTTAAAGGAAAATAATATAAAACTTACACCAAATAAATTACTAAAGTACTGATTTCTCATAATATGACATATTATAATAAAAGAAATTAATTAAATTGAATAATTATGGATTTAATTTAACAATAAATATTATTATATATATAATATTTATTCTGATATCATGTGACACACCACAATTTAACCATATATGCTCAATAATGTTGAGCAGAGATTTTAAGTATTAAAATTGAGTTCAATTTTTGTTCTTAGGTTGGCTATTATTACTCATAGAAAAAACCAAAATAAAGTAGAATTTAAATAGCATTTTACCTTTTCGTCACTTTCATTAGTTGTGTGTTAACCTTTGTTGAATGACGCCAATTTGAAGTCCTTTTCAACCTTTGTTGAAAAAACCAAAACAAGTAATGATGATGTGATAGACATGTATGTAATTATGAAATTATGATAAGATCATTTTCGACTAGGTTTAACAAAATTATCACCATTTTATTCGATAAGTTGTTCGGTATTTTTTGAATTTTTTTAAAATGAGAGTTGGAGGGGTGGAACTCCACACCGCATCGATAATACATCATTCAATGGTATATTATTTTATATAAATATTATTGATTGAATTTTATTAATATGAGACTTTGGAGATATATTTTTAAAAATAAATCTAATGGAGTTGAATAGAGACTTTATCCACTTATCATTCTTACCATCTCAAAATATGTTAAGATGGAACGATTTATTTTTATTGTATAAAAAAAAAAAAAAAAAACACTACTCAAAATTCTTTATAAACCGACACAATCTTTTTATATTCAGAATCACAATCTTTTAATATTCCGAATTTTTTTTATTAGTTAAATAACTTGAATAAAAATAATCAAATTTTCCTTAATTGAGAATCTTAATATTCGAAAACTTCTTAATTGTAAGACACTATTAATGTTCGAAATTTCTGAAAGTAAGACGGTAGTAGTTCATAATGCTCAAATTTTATTTTATAAAAAGTAATCTCAATACTCAAAATCTTAATATTCGAAATTTCTTGGATAATGAGACAACCACGATACTCAGGTGAGACAACCATCCTATGACACAGAAACGGAGCTAGCATAGGTTGGTAGGGGGGCCACACTGGAGTTGAAAAAAAAAATAAAAATTTATTTGGGTTTGGGAAGATTTGAACCCAAAATCTTTATAGTATTTAAGGAAAATCTTAACCACTCAGCCATTGATACCATTTAGTATAAGTAGGGCACCAATACCCATATAATGAAATTTCAAGGAGCTGGGGGGCCATGGCACCCACCAGCCCCCCCTTGGCTCCGTCCCTGCTATGACATCTTTTAAAATGCAACAACCTTTAATAATCACTGTAACGGGAGAATAACCAATTTAAGAGGTTACAACTTCAGAAACGACTTCCTGCGACTACTAATAGAGATATGACCTAAAGGCATCCACAATAGGAGGACACTTGAAGTCTCAATTCAGAAAATTATGACAAAATAATATTAATTTAAATCAAATCAACTAATAATTACCTTTTTTCTCTCTTCTGAGTCCCTTTAAGTTGGGACGAGGGACAACTCTCACCCACCAATTATCTATTTGTGTTTCACTCTTATTTCTTTCCCTCTCCACAAAGCATTATTAGTATTTTGATTATATAATTATTAAATATATTTTATTATATTTTGTAGGGCCCACATAGCAGAATTGGGGCACAAAGTGTCCTTTGCTATTGTGGATGCTCTAAGGTGATACACCCTCTAATATTTTATTTCATAGGAGACGAACAATATGTTTCTTTCTTTTTTTTTTTCAAAACAACTCTATTGATAAAGATCATCAAACACAAATTTTTAATTTGTTTCATTTCTTAATTAACAAATTCTTAAACCAAACTCTTCTAAAATAATATTTTTAAAAAAAAAAAAAAACAAAAATCATTATCGACCAACGAACCAAACAATAAATACAAACTTTAAAAATATATTTTAAAAAATTGTATGATTCAAAATAATACTAATATATTTATTTATGATTATATAAACTTTATTATATTATATAATTATCAATATTTTAGCTATAAGCATAAAAATATTATATTAAATTATTATTAAATTTAGGGATAATGTAATTATTGGTACCTATAGTTGTGCAAAATTTTCAATTAGGTACTTCAACTTTGCGGGGTTTCATATTGGTACTCCAACTTGCAAATTACAGATCATTTAGATCCTTTGGTTGATGTAGGCAATATGTGAGTAGTACCTATATGAAACATCGTAAAGATGGAGTACCTATATAAGATCTAATTTTCAAGTTGGAGTACCTATATAAAATCTCGTAAAGTTGAAGTACCTAAATGAAAATTTTGCCCAACTATAGGTACCCCACAATTACATTATCCCTTAAATTTATCTGATAGAATAACCCTAGTAAATAAAATTGTAAAAAGAACCATGTAATTTTAGATATGGAACGAAACGTAATGTTAAATGGTCGGGCATATCGATCCGTAAATGATTGGACCTTAAAATTTGAGCAACTAATTATATAAATAGAGTGGAAATATTTTATAAATAAAATATAAAAATTTTGAAATTCTACCATATATATTTATGGAGGAAAATTTAATAGAAAAAAATGAGGAGAAATTTATTGAAAATTATATGTAATGAGCTATTTAAAGTTTGAGTATTATTATAACTCAATTTTCAAATTATAGGAAAACTAGGATATGAGAAACTATTTAGTGAGTTTGTTTTAGCCACAATTTTATTCTATTTTAAAATTTTAATTAAAAAAATGTCATTTTGATATCTCTCACAAATTTCCGAAGAATGTTGAATGGTCTTTGAATTCACGTCACATATAAAATACCACTAATTAATTAAATTTGTGATTGTTGATTATATTTGAAAATTCACCACAAATTTATGAAACGGCTGAAAAATTTAAAGTCGAAAATAAAAGTGTAAAGGAAACTTATCAAATAAATTTTTTCAAACTTTTAAAAGCTCAATTTAAAAAAAAAAAAAAAATCTGTTATATTATACATAAATCTAGCCTTATATAATTCAAAATCTTGTAACATTTTACAACAAATATATGAATAATTTATTATAATTTCACCTATCATACACCATATTTATTTGACTTGTACTTTTGGGCATGAATTATAAATTTGTAGGGTAATTTTCAAAAAATCACCGCTAGTTTGATCCGTTGGCCAAAAAACCTCACTGTTTTTTTATTTTTCGCCAAAAAACCTCATTTGGATGGAATCTGTTAGATTTACTGTTCATCCGCTAGTGGATGAACAGTAATATAGGAGCATTTTCGTAATTTCTCCATTTTATTTATTTATTTAAAAAAATTTTTAAAAAAATTTAACATTTTTTCCTCTGCCTTTTTCTTCTTTTTTTTCTTTTTTCTTTTTTTCTTTTTTCTTTTGTTTTCTTTTCTCTTCTTCTTCCCCTATATCAAACTCTCTCCCCTCTCTCTTCCTCATTAAATCTCTCTCTCCCCCCACCAAAAATTAAAATATTGAAAATAAAAAAAAAAATCTCAGGTTTTTTTATTGTTATTTAACATTGAAGTGAAGAAGAAGAGGGGAAAAAAAGAAAAAAGAAGAAAAAGAATAAAAAGTTTTTTTCCAAATAAAAATATTTTTTAATTTTAAAATAAAACCTTTTTTTTTCTTTCCATTTTTTTTCTTCTTTCTTTTTTTAATTATTTTTCTTTTTTATTTCTTTTTTTCCCTTTTATTCACTTCAATGTTAAATAATAATAATAATAAACCTAAGATTATTTTTTTATTTTGAATATTTTAATTTTTGTTGGGGGAGGGAGAAATTTGGTGGAAAAGAGAGAGGGGGAGAGTTTGATGTAGGGGAAGAAGAAAAAAAAAGGAAAAAAAAAAAAGAAGGAAGAAAAAGAAAGAGAAAAAAAAATTAAATTTTTTTAAATAAATAAATCAAATGTAAAATTACGAAAAATGCCCATCTGTTAGGATCAACAGTAAATCTAACCGATTCTATTTAAAAAGATTTTTTTGCCAAAAATAAAAAATGTGATTTTTTGTTACGAACGGTCAAACTAGCTTGTTTTTTTTTTTAAATCACTCAAATTTGTAATATAGTTTTTGTACAGTGCATGAATACTTGGAAGCAGGGGTGGCTGCTATGAGATAAGTACCACTAAGTTGGAGGAGGATTATGGATAGTTAATGGAGTTAATGGCGTTCCAAAATATCATTAGAGGGTTATTTAATTAAGATATCATGCTTGAAATCTAATGACCACTTAGTTTAATTTGTTTTATATTAACCCAAAAACAATATATTGCATGTGGAAAATATATATACATGTGAGTTGGATCTGATACGATCTTAAATATCTAACAAAGTCCACTAAAATATCTTGGGATCAATGTATCTCAACTGGGTTTTATATATAGTGAGGAAATGAATACCTCCACATGATTATTAAAAAGTAGTTAAAATATTATGAATATACACAATGTGACTTTGTGGTTTTCTTTCCACTACCATATGAGTTGTTTGGTGCAAGTACTTTCCCATCGGTGAGGGATATACCATTGCATCATCAACCCATTACACATTTTATTTCTACCGAAATGAGAAATATTAGGTATATGCACAATTACTTGTGTCAAAATTTGGACCGCGAGCAACTGCCACAATCATCAATATAATAACACCATGGGCTTCTGTAGGTACAAACAGATACGGATTAAATGAATGTAAAAATTTAGGGACTGCGTGATTATTATATTAATGATCATACCTTCACCAGACCCGGATTCATCGTGTGATACTACCATATTTTTTAATTACATGTTGAATGTTTTTTAAAATTAAATAAATTTATAATTTTGGTATCCGCAAAAAATTTATAATTTTTCGAGGATTGTATTGACTATGTTTGGTATAAAAGTTTTACACGGAATTTAGAGTTTTAATTGAGTCAAAATTCTAATAATATTTGATATTTTTAGTTGGTGTTCAACTTATAATCTAATAGTTAGAGTCTTTTATAGAGTTTATGAAAACAATGTTTAGAGTTTAAATTGAAGAGTTTAATATTATTTTTCTTATATTATTTTTATTTATATTTTTTTATTAATTTTTTTCTTTTTTTATTAAATTATTTTATAATAAATATTTTTTTCAACTAATTATTTTTATTTTGATTTCAATAAATTAAAATTTTATTTTTATAAATACATAAAAAAATTAATTTTTATAAATATATTATTTAATGTTATTTATTGAAAAAATAATAAATTTATTCTTAAGTCATATATTATTTTTAAAAATATTTATTTATTTATATTATGTCATTTTACATCATTTGGATATTATTAAATAATTAAAACGCTAATTTACCAAATAGTATTTATTAAAAACACTCATTAAAACGCTAAATGGAAACTGGTATTTAAAAAACGTTAAACGCTCTAAAAGAACTCTAAACGCGGCTAAAAACGCTAAACGCTATAAAAACGCTGAGGAGACCAAATACAACCATAATTTTATTTTTATTTTTATTAAATCAATGTAATTTTTTATGTTTTTCTGTAAAATTAAAACCTCTATTTGTTAGCACATAGTATTACAATCTCACTTTAAAAAATTAAAATAATACTGTGAAATCACATTATCTATGTGAATTTACCTTCACAAATCTAGGAATGATGGTGTGGGAACCCAATTTTTTTAAAATAATATAAAATTGCAAGTTTAAGATGAAATTCAAGTGTAATTTCAAAATTCCAACGTGAAATAATTTATTAAAAATAAGAGATGTGTACAATTTGAAATTTTAAGTTAAATTTATTGGTCATTCAAACTTTATTTCAAATTTACATACTTCCTAAAGTGATTGAGAAAAAATAAATAAATAACTAAAATCACCAAATTTACAGCTTCATGGATATTTAACTGTTCTACCCAAGTTCTATAAAAAAAATTTTAATACTCTTGAAGTTGTGAAGTGGGATATGTAGATATTTTAGTTATTTTTTAAATTTTTAAAATTTATAAATTTAAAATAAAATTTTAATTATTCACTAATTTCAATGTAAAGCTTAAATTGTCCAATTTTACAATTTTCTATATGAAGGTAAGTATGTTAATAAGTATATATAGAAAATCGACCATGCAACAAGAATGTAAAAAAGAAAGAAAATGAAAGTTCCATTACTGATCAACTTCTGAGGTCGGGAAAGATCACAAGTGGACGAATTCCTCTTATCACCAACTAAGAGCGATCCAGTAGAGTTCTTCTTCTTGTGTGTTTGTTTCAATGTTATCAGTATTTTCCTTTTTCCAGAGTATTTTTGTTTTCCTCGAACACGCATCAAAAAACAGTAACTGAACATGTTTTATATTATCTTTGAATATCTGGAGGCAGTTTACCCATGTTGGGTAACTATCCATCACACGTGTCTTGTACACGTCGGTAATCTTTGGGTGTAAATCCAACAATCTCTCACTCACACAAAGAAGCAACATATTGGTTTTATACTCGCAAATAGTCAGTGTGACCAAAAAGAAATGAATCAGTTTTCTGAAAGTCAAAACTTGACATAAATTCATTTTCAATCCTAGACTACAGACATATATTCACATCAGACACGTTCGGTCCCATCGAACTAGTGATCTGACCTCAGGAGTGCTCCTCAATCACTAGTGTGTTCCTAGGAACCACAGTTTCATTGCTAGCGTGTGATAATTGTGAATATAGTCAGCGTCTTCCAATCTACTCTAAGTCCAAAAGTCGATGAAAGTAACCGACATCACAAACATGCCACACAGACCGAATTATCATGATCATAGAAAGACATGCTAATGATACAGTCATTACGCTAACACTCCAAACATAAGAGTGACCGTACTAAGGATCAATATGGGATGGTACTTGCACGATAAGGAGTTGGGACATACTCAATACTTATCTTCCATTAGGTCAACTTAAAAGCACGCACGGTATAAAACATGCGCGACAATGAACCTTGCCATTTAAAACAGCGCTTATGTCAATATATAGTTTATGTTCATTGTACGGACTATGGCACCATACCATCTCATGAACTTGATCACTCCCACTGACTAAGTTGAGTGACTCGAAAGTTTAGCTCGACTTGCCAGGTCTTATGAAATTGGAAATCTCATAAGCGATCCTTCAATATGTTTTAGAAGAATCTCATTTTGACAACATGTCAAAGCGACATACTGTACATTTTCATGAGTTCTAGAATATCTAATTCACAAAATAAAATGTACAAGTCTCATCCCGCATTATCTTTAGATAACTGAGGCGGCTGTGAGTGCAAGTCCACCAGCCTTCAACACCTGACAACATACTGTCGGATGATAAGAAACATATAGTATATATGCTATAATAAAAAACAGCACTAAAAATATGAATCACACTCGAACATAGATAAACAAACAAATATATAAGGTTCATAACCTACGTAGACCCAACGACCTGGTATGCTTTGCAAACACGTCTCTAGTTACAGCTTTAGTAAGAGGGTCTACTATCATATCATGTGTTGATATGTATCTAATAGTTACATTCTTCATAGCACTATGTCCCTGACAAAGTGATACTTAGTCTCTATATGTTTAGATTTACTGTTATACATAGCATCTCGGGTGTAGGCAATTTCTGCCACAGTAATAAGCTCAAGCTCACTCCCATCTAAGTTTAAATCCTCTAAAAACCTCTTTAGCCAAACAGCTTCTTGCACAGCCACTGAGCAGGCAACAAATTCTGCTTCCATGGTGGACAGGGCTATGGAAGTTTGCTTTTTGCTACTCCAGGAAATCGCTACTTGACTCAAAATAAAAGCATATCCAGAAGTAGACTTTCTTTCATCCAAATCACCACCTCAATCTGCATCTGTGTATCCAACCAGGCGATCATTACTGCCTTGATAACACAGAGCATAATCAGCGGTACCTTTTAGATAAGTTAGGATTCTTTTCACTGCTATCCAATATTTCTATCCTGGATTTGACTGATATCTGCTTACCAGTCCAACTTCATAACAAATATCTGGTCTTGTACACATCATTGCATACATCAAGCTTCTAATGACATTTGCATGTGGTACTCTTCGCATTTTCTCACGCTCTTGCGGAGTTTTCGGGCACATTTCTAGACTCAAGGTCTGACCTTTTGCGATAGGTATGTCCATTGGCTTACAATCTGCCATGTGGAACCTCTCAAGGATCTTATGAATGTATGGCTCTTGTGACAAGGCCAAAAGTCTTTGATTTTGATTCCTTGATATTTTGACTCCTAAAATATAGGCAGCCTCACCCATATCCTTCATTTCAAAAGTCGTTGATAACCAGTCTTTCGTGGCAAGAAGAAGGGTTTTGTTATTACATGCCAGAAGTATGTTGTCAACATATAGGGAAAATAAAATGAAACCCTCACTGACTTTTTCAAATAAACACAATGGTCCTATTCTGTCATTTGAAATCCATATGACATAATCGATTCATGAAATTGTAGGTATCATTGTCTGGAGGATTGTTTGAGTCCATAAATGGACCTCAGGAGTTTACAAACTTTCTCTCTTTGCCTTTGGTTATAAAAATTTCAGGTTGTTCCATATAAATCTCTTCCTCTAGTCCTCCATTGAGGAAAGCAGTCTTAACATCCATTTGATGTAATTCCAAGTCCATATGTGCGACCAAGGCTAATATGAGGCGTATTGAAGCAAATCTCACCAGTCTATACCCTCTTATTGAGTATAACCTTTCGCTACCAACCTTGCCTTATATCTCTCAATCGAACCATCTGTCTTCCGTTTAACGCGAAGGACCCACTTATTTCTGATGGTTTTTCTACCTGGCAATAAATCAACTAAATCCCAAACCTGGTTACTTTTCATCGATTTCATTTCCTCTTCTATGGCTTTTATCTATAAATCTTTGGCCGATGAATCAAGAGCTTCTTTTATATTCTTTGGTTCATCACCATCATGGGAAGCCAACATGAATGCTTCTCCTTCAATCGCAAAGCGTCGCCGGGGAATTCGAATTCTTCTACCCCTTCGAGTTGACATTTCTGGGATTGAAGTATCAGGAACAATATTACTCCCACTGCGATTGAGCTGTGGAGTTGGTTTGTCAGGCACTTGTTCACTCCCACTGGGAACAACATCCCTATACATGGAGTTTAAGTCCTCTGCTTCATTTTGCTCAAATAAATTAGACTCTCTCTCTACTTCACCGCTCCGCGGAAATTCATTTTCCAAGAATACAACATCTCGTGATTTAATCTCAGATATAGTCCCATCTGAGTTTTCCCCTATCAGTATATATCCTTTTGATTGCTCAAGGTAACGAATGAAAATATATTTCTTTCCCCTATCACCCAATTTTCCAAATGGGCTGTTGAGATCATGTACGTAACAAGCGCACCCCAGGGCCACAAGTATGATAGACTAGGTTTTCTACTTGTCCATAATTCATATAGGGTTGTAGTAACAGATTTGGTGGGAACCCTATTTAATATATAAGTAGCCGTAAGAAGCGCATCTCCCCAATATGAAATTGGAAGATTGGCTTGTGCCATCCTAGATCTAACCATCTCTAATAGAGTTCTATTTCTTCTTTCTATGACTCCGTTCTATTGAGGAGTCCTTAGAATGATGTACGTAACAAGCGCACCCCTAGGGCCGCAAGTATGATAGACTAGGTTTTCTACCTTTCCATAATTCATATGGGGTTATAGTAACGGATTTGGTGGGAACCCTATTTAATATATAAGTAGCCGTAAGAAGCGCATCTCCCCAATATGAAATTGGAAGATTGGCTTGTGCCATCATAGATCTAACCATCTCCAATAGAGTTCTATTTCTTCTTTCTGTGACTCCGTTCTGTTGAGGAGTCCTTAGAATGGTTAATTTTCTTACAATACCTTTCTCTTGACAGAGTGTCTTAAATTGGTCAGATAGATATTCTTGTTCTCGATCAGTGCGTAATACTTTGACGGTCCTATCCAATTGATTCTCCACCAATGCCAAAAACCGTTCAAAATAGTCTAAAGCTTCAGACTTATGGGAGATCAGATAGACTTGACCAAAACGAGTGAAATCATATATAAAGATAATGAAATATGACGCACCACTTCTAGCTCTAACGCTCATGGGTCCACATATATCAGAATGAATTAATTCTAACGGAGAATTAGCCCTAGTAGCCTTTCCAAAAGGTTTTATAGTGGCTTTGCCTGCTAGACAATGATTACAGGTCGGCAACTCTATCTTATCATAGGAACCTAAAATCCCCTCTTTTGCCAACCTGTTCATCCTATCTTGTTTTATATGACCAAGTCTAGCATGCCAAGTCGAAATACTTGTATCAAAAGAGGTAATTAACGAAAAACTATTATTTGAAAATAAACTAGGGTTTTCGTAACATTCAATATTAAGTACCACAAATCCATCAACTAGTTGTCCTAACCCAATACAGACAGGATTATAAAATATTTGTAGACTAGGAGCATAAAATACCAACTTATAATCATAAGACAATAAAACAGGAAGAAAGACAAGATTGCACCTAATTTCTGGAGCGAACAAGACATCATGTAGAAGCAATGTGTGGCCACTTTTCATCCTGAGTTTGCAAGTGCCAATGCCTTTAACTTGTACGCGTGAGTTGTTGCCCACATATATCCATCGAGTACCTCGTGGGATCCGACGATACTCGACAAACGCTCCTCTATCTCTAGCTACGTGGTCCGTGGCGCCTGAGTTTACAATCCACATAGTGTGAGCCTCGGCAAGCAAAATAGAGCTAGAAACATACACATTAATTAGGGCAGAATCATAATTGGTTACTTCCTTCTTAGGCTCAGTGCATTCACGAATAAAGTGACCCATCTTGTCACAGTTGTAACATTGACCTTGCTTTTGTCTCTCTGCTGACTTTTGCCTCGCCTAGCTTTCTTCTTTTGGTTATTAGTCCCGGGCTTGTTAGGGTTAGGGTTCTTCTGACCCTTCCTTTTCTTTCCACCCCTTGTTCCCCTCTTGCGCTTAGCACCCGTGCCTTTGCGCAAGCTAGATTCAGCCATATAGAGTTGACCCGAGAATTTGGCCGCCTCTAGGCGCTCGTCCTCTAGTTCAACATGACGAGAGATGTCATCAGAAGTCTTGATGTTGTCATTATAAGTCATGTTAATATTCATATTTTCCCAGCTGTTGGAGAGAGACCTTATTACCGCTTGCACTTGCTGTTCATCTGAGATGACATGGCCGGCCGACTTCAACTCCCAGATTATGTTTGCCATCTCCCTGAGATGCTGGCGCATAGAGTGATCATTGCGCTTCCGGTAAGTGTCAAACTTGATAGTCAGTCGCCGAAGCTTGGTGGTGGAAGTTCCACCAAATTTGTCTTTCAAAGCAACCCACATGTCCTGTGCCATGTCAAAATCCTTATACGAGCACATCAGATCATCAGTCATACTGGATAGAATAGTGATCCTCGCGATACTATTCTTTCGCTTCCAAGCCAGGTAAGCCTCCATGTCTCGCTTAGCTTGAGCACTCGTGCTAGGTGCTAGTTCGATCATGGTGATGGTCAGCGTTTCAAGAGCCTTTTGCTCTTCCAGAATATACTGGATCTTACAATGCCAGATATCATAGTTGTCCCTATTCAACTTGTCTCCCTTATTGAGTTTAGCAACAATGTTCTTGGATGAAGAAGCCATTACTGTAAAAAAAATTCGAAGACATGTAAGACTATATATTTTCGATCATCCGATAAGAAACTGAGAATGCACTAACCAAGTCAATCAAAAACATGTTGAGCCAATCAAAGGAGAAATCGGAAATAATAGTAAATCTATCTAATCACCATCCTTGATCTTCAATCAAATCAACACATTAAATCATGAGGTGTGCAAACAATGTTCATAATATCACAAAAATCAAAGCACAACCAATCATATATAGATGATATAATATTCCAAAATCCATAAAAATATGCAAAATAGTGATATAATGAACATATTAACATAAACAATGCATTAAAAAAATATGATGCATATGGATCAGTAAAAAACGGCATCAGGGTCCTGTAGACATTCTCCTCATGTTGTACATCACTAGTTGAAGAGTTCACTTCTTCCAGCCATGGATCATCAGGAATATAGTCTTCAAAACTAATCTCATTGTCGCCATCCTGAGCCTGATCCTGAACGATCGGATCATCCCAACCATCTATAATCTCTAAAACCAGATCATCAGGGTCGAACTCATCCTCAATATCGGCGACATGTCCCTCATCATCAATGACGGGGACATCCTGATCAGCTCTCCCTCATAATCTATAGGATCCTCCATAAGATCATCCCCAGCAGGTAATTGATCCTCTAAAAAATCTAAAAACTCATCCTCAGCAGGTAAGGGATTCTCAGCAGGCTCGTCCTCATCGGCCAAGGGATCCATGTCAGTAGCAGCTAACTGATGATCAGCATCATCAGCCACTAGAATAACTGCAACCACTAAAAAAATGTAAGTTATCTTCTAACACAGAAAAAAATTGGATTACTAAAAAAAATAAAATAATTTTTTTTAACTTTCGATCGCCGGAAACAGCGGCGCATCACCGAAAAGCGGCGGCGCGTCGTCGTCCCGGCAGAGGGGCGGAGGACGCGCTCATACGCCGATGACACGTGGCGCACTCAGACGCAGGCACTTGTTGCTAGCGTGCTAGCGCGCACAGTCAGCCCCCTCAACTGACGTGGCGTCCATTCATTGGGCCATGTCAGCGCTGACTGTGCTACTCACCTGGAACCTGACGCCTCCACGCGTCATGGCCGCACATGCACCCCCCGCGCCGTCTTCGAAGCGGCCGACGACGATCAGACCGGTGACCGTGGACTCGTCTCAGCGTCCTGGTTCCGGTGGTGTCCTCCATTTTCCGATTCCGGCAGGTGGTCGGCGGCGGTGGACTTCAAACGTCGTACCTGCGAGTGGGATAAAATTTCTTTTTAAAAAAAATTGTCTGACACTTGTCACTTTTCTTATTTCCGATTTTCAAAAAACGATTTCAAACTTGCGACGACCATTACGGCTTTAATTTTCAACCAAAAAATTCAAATAATATGTCATCAGATTCGTACCAAAAAACTGAATCCATCAACAGGCACTTTGACATACTATAAACAATCACAGAATTTTATAAAGAACTGATTAATCATACCAAATTAATATCTCCAAAAAAATATTCTGTAATTAAATATGAAAAACACTGATAGCCAAATATAAAATCCAGTCATGATTTCTATGCATTATCCTTTAGTTTGAATACAAAACAAAAACATGCACCAATCAAAAAATGCTTCAGACAGATATTATGAACCGTATTTGATAATTCAAAAATGTTAAAATCACGGTCCTTCAAGAACTCTAAGTTTTAAAATATAACAAATACGGATTATCTTAAAATACTTTGAAGCAACAAGAAACCAGTGGCTCTGATACCATATGAAGGTTGATTTCTCTATATACACTTATTAACATATACACGTTCAAAAAATACAAACAACTGTATATATATCAACCATGCAACAGGAATGTAAACAAAGGAAGGAAATGAGAGTTTCATTACTTATCAACTTCTAAAGTCGAGAAAGATCACAAGTGGACGAATTCCTCTTATCACCAACTAAGAGTGATCCAGTAGAGTTCTTCTTCTTGTGTGTTTGTTTCAATGTTACCCGTATTTTCCTTTTTCCAGAGTATTTTTGTTTTCCTCGAACACGCATCAAAAAACAGTAACTGAACATGTTTTATATTATCTCTGAATATCTGGAGGCAGTTTACCCATGTTGGCTAACTGTCCATCACACGTGTCTTGTACACGTCGATAATCTTTGGGTGTAAATCCAACACTATAAAAATTAAATATATATATATACATATTTCAATTAAACTTAAATTTATAAATCAAACATAATTTACATTTGAAAATAAAATTTTCAAATTTCCAATTTTATAAAATGAATCTGCAATAACTTTTTTTTCTCTCCTCATGGATCAATAAAGTCCATGATGATCATTGATCTTATTGATTCGTGATAAATAATAATAAAAATAATAATTTAATTAATCGTAAAAAATAATTTTGTGAAACTAAAACTGTTGTAGTTTTGTATCATTTTTGTTTAGGTGCTCTGGACTATTTTTGTTGGTTTTAGGCTTGTGGGCTTCTGGGATTTTAATTAAGGCCCACCCACATGACCTAGCCCAGTCCATTTTTCACCTGAGTATATTTGCTCTCAGACTTGTTACTGTAGCACACTTTTCATTCTTTTCTTCTTCTCCTGTTTGCCTCCTTGCTCTGGCGATTTAGGGTTTCTGGTTTCCCTGTCTTGGATCGTTTACTTTGGCTTGTAACTTTCATCATTATAGTACAGCCGGCCACTGAACCGCCACCCCGTGGATGTACACCTTGGTAGCACAATTGTGTTGCCGGTGGAACCACGTAAAACCTTTGTGCTGATTGATCTAGATTCTATTTTCGTTATTGTTTCGAGTGATTAATTGTTGTTCAAACACAACAATTGGTATCAGAGCTTAATCACTCAATTTCGAAAACTCTAATCTCTACTATTTCAATTCTTTTTCTTTTCTCAGTTTGTTGATTTGGTCACTTGTTGCTGTTGCAGGTGAAAGGCGCAACCCTTGTATACGGCGACGATCAACTGGAATCGACACTTCTGAAGACAAAAAATAGATCTTGACAAGATCTGTTGAAACCCTAGATTCTGAATCTCTTTCTTTTATTTTTATCTCTTGTTATTTGTTTGTGTTTGGTGTTAAAGTCTGACTTTGTGTCTCTTACAGGTGAAAACGATCTGGGGAAGAAGAATAAAGGAAATTAAAATCATCAAGAATTGGAAACAGGTACAAAAATGGCTAAAATTGGAATACTAGAAGATATTGCGGCTTTTAGTATTGGCTTAGTACATTTCTGAAACCCTTAGGAAATTGTTTAGGGCTCCTGTTTACTGTTTTTTACCTTAGCTGCCTGAGTGGGGTTTGGTTTACGCCCTCAGGGTATGTTTGGTTGAAACTCTCTGTGATTCCTGATTGATTGGTCTTGTTGGTTGATATGAGTTGTTCTTTATGAATTCAATTTTGGTTGTATTTGATTGATAGCTCATTCTTTGTGATTGGATTGATACTAATTCCTTGGAATCTCTCTCGTGTATTAATCTGTTGACTATTGTATGTTTGTTAGCTGATTGAATTTGATTTTTTATTGGCTACTGTTGCTGTTGTTTTGTGATACATTGGTTGTATTACTATTTTTAAATCTCTATGTGAGTTTGTTTGTTGATTCTTGTTTGTCTCTTGGCATATTGCATCTTTTTGGCACTTAGGGTTAATATGGCTAAAACTCCTGGTTCAAGTCACATTAACATAGAAATTTTTAATGGAACTCAAGATTTTGTACTTTGGCAAAAGAAAATGTTATCCATTTTAGTCTATCATGGGGTTGAAGGGGCTGTTGATAAAGAGTACCTTGAGGATGTCTCTGATGCTGAAAAGAAACGTTTAGATAAAATGGCATATCACATGATATTATTGCATTTGTCTGATGATGTTATGACTAATCTTGCTAGTGCTAAAACTGCATCTGAATTATGGACTGCTTTGGAAACAAATTATTTGGAAAATGATGTTCAAAATAGACTGTTGAGTCTACACAGGTTATTTGGTTTTAAATTTGATCCTAAAAGGAAAGTTGCTGAAAATTTGGCTGTTTTCAAAAAACTTGTGCAAGATTTTAATAGTAGAACTAAAGAGGATAGTAGATTGTCTGAAGAATATCTTGCTATGATTCTTTTACATGCATTGCCTGAATCTCATTCTGTAGTAAAAGAATTTATTTCCTTCAATAATACTGCATTTACCACAAAATTGATTATTGATGCATTGATTTTTAGAACTGCTAGTGAAGAAAAAGTGAAATCTGAACCTGAGGGGTTGATGGCTCATAGTCAGAAACCTTTTAGGAATCAAAAGAAAAGGTGTAATTCTGCTAATCAACATGGTAACAATCATAGTAACAATTCTGGTAACTCTAAAAATAAAGGAAAGACTAAATCAGATAAGGAAAGGAGTTGTTTTTACTATGGGAAACAAAATCAT
This sequence comes from Cardiospermum halicacabum, assembly GCA_031304145.1. Lineage (NCBI taxonomy): Eukaryota > Viridiplantae > Streptophyta > Magnoliopsida > Sapindales > Sapindaceae > Cardiospermum > Cardiospermum halicacabum. The sequence continues at coordinate 39,860,988 of CM062389.1, read as the reverse complement.
CTTGTGAAGGATTGTTTTCAGAAGAAGAAAGATGAGGCTAAGGGTATCTCTAAGCCTGTCTCTTCTAATTCTATTATTGTTTGTGATGATCATGTGCAATTCTGTGAAGGCTTGACTGTTGTTACTAAACTGTCTGATGCTCTGTCTGTTAATCAATGTTCTGCTTTGGATTGGGTCATTGATTCTGGTTGCACATATCATATGACACCCAACAAGGACTGGTTTGGTGAACTCAGACTTGGAAATGAGGGACTGGTCCTAGTGGGGTCTGATCATAAATGCATGATTAAAGGAATTGGTTCTGTAAGAATTAAACATTTTGATGGTACTATTCGGATTTTGCATGATGTGAAGTATGTGCCTGATCTTAGAAGGAGTCTCATTTCTGTTAGTGCATTGGACTGTCTTGGTTTTGAATGTATGTTTAAAAACCAACTGTGTGTGTTTTGAACTCTAACACTAAAGAAATGATTATGAAAGGGAAGAAATGTGATAATTTGTACAAATTGGTTGGTGAAACTGTTGAAGTATTGGTTGTTGATAAACCTGCTATATCTTATTTGCAAAAATGGCATAATAGACTTGGTCACTTGGGTGAAAATGCATTAAAGGAATTAAAGAAAAAGGGGTTGATTGGCTGTGATGATAACTGTAAATTGGATTTCTGTGAACACTGTGTTCTTGGTAAACAAACTCGATTGCCTTTTACCAAATCTAATTTTAAGGCTGCTTCTGTTCTTGACTATGTACATGCTGATCTGTGGGGTCCTTCCCGGACCAAAACCTTTAGCAAAAATGTCTATTTTTTGTCTATCATTGATGACTACTCTAAATATGCTTGGATGTATTTGTTAAAGGGTAAAGATGAGGCTTTTGTTAACTTTAAAACCTGGAAAAAGCATGTTGAAACTGAATCTAATTGTAAGGTTAAATCCTTAAGAATAGACAATGGTTTAGAATTCTGTAATGACTTGTTTGATGCTTTCTGTGCTGAGAATGGTATTAAAAGGCATATGACAGTTAGGCATACTCCCCAGAAGAATGGAGTAGTTGAGCGCTTGAATAGAACCCTACTTGAAAAAGTTAGGAGTATGCTATTTAAGGCCAAGTTGCCCAAAATCTTCTGGGGGGAAGCCTTGAACACTGCTCTTTATGTCAGGAACAGATCCCCCTCCTCTGTGATTGATTGGAAAACTCCTTTTGAAATGTATTTTAATAAGTTGCCTGTGTTGAAGTATATCAGGACTTTCGGGTGCAGAGCTTATGCTCATCAATCTATGGGTAAGTTGGAACCTAGATCCATAAAATGTTTGTTTATGGGCTTCTCTACTGGTATTAAAGGTATTAGACTGGTTTACAAAGATGGTCCTTCTTACAAATTCATTATTAGCAGAGATGTGATTTTTAATGAACTTGAATTTCCTGGTTGTCTCTGATAATTCTAGATTTGATGATTATGTGTCTGGTTTCACCTTGTCTGACTATAGCATCGATTCTGAGATTGATAATGTGAATGACAATACTATCACAAATAAACCTGATATTGCTATCACTGATTCTGTTTCTTCTGATATTACTCATGTACCTGCTTTGCCTGAAATTGGTTCTAATTCATCTATGGATAATCCACCTGATATTGATAATTCTGATGTGAATGTTGAAACTGATGAATTTATTATTAATGATCCTGAATATGATCAGTTTTTAAACCTTGGCAATATAGACATTTATGATCATTCTATTGCTAGAAATAGGCCTAGGAGGGTCATCGGGACTCCAGCTAGATTTTTGGATGCTAATATGGTTATATATGCATTAATTGCTGCTGTCTCCGATGAGTTTGTGCCCATTTCTTTTTCTGATGCTGTTAATTGTAAGCATGTTGATAAGTGGTGGTTTGTTATGAAAGAAGAGAAAAACCAGACTTGGGAGCTGGTTGAAAAACCAGTTGGTAAGAAACTTGTTGCTTGTAGGTGGATATTCAGGATTAAGGAAAATCTCTCTGTTTCTGATCTCAACAGCTATAAGGCCAGGCTAGTTGCCAAAGGCTTCACTCAAAAACCTGGTATTGATTTTACTGAAATATTTTTCCCTGTTATTAGATATATTACTATTAGAATAATGCTTGCATTGACTGCTTTCTTTGATTGGGAATTGGAACAAATGGATGTTAAGACTGCTTTCTTACATGGCTTTATTGATAAAGAAATTTTTATGTCTCAACCCGAAGGGTTTTGTAAAAAGGGTGATGAGGATAAAGCTTGTTTGCTAAAACGTTCTTTGTATAGGCTGAAACAGTCACCCAGACAATGGAATGACAGGTTTCATAAGTTTATTATCTCCATTGGTTTCAAAAGAAGTTTATTTGATGCTTGCTTATACTATAAATTTGATGGTGATTCTCCTGTATTCCTGCTTCTGTAATTTGATGATATACTATTGATTGGTCTTATTTTTGATAAGCTGAAATCTGTGAAACAATGTTTAAATGATGAATTCGAAATGAAAGATCTTGGCAGAGCCTCAAAAATCCTTGGGATGAATATTGTTAGAAATAGGGATGCACACCTGCTGTTTCTTGATCAGAAAAAATATTTTGAAAAGATTCTTAGGAATCTTAACATGTTTGATGCTAAGCCTACTAGTCTGCCTTTAGCTGCTAGTCACGGTTTGGATACAAAAAATTCTGATTCTGGTGATAATTGATGATATTCCTTATGCTGAAGCTGTTGGGTGTGTTATGTATGCCATGGTCTGCACTAGACCTGACCTTGCCTATTCTCTGAGCGTTCTTAGTCGCTTTATGATGAAACCAAAAGCAATTCATTTGAAAGTAATGAAAGGGCTTTTGAGATACATCAAGGGGACTATGGATGTCGGATTGGTTTATGGTAAATTTACTGATTCTGTTACTATAACTGGTTATTGTGACTCTGACTTTGCTAAAGAGGTTGATTTCAGGAAGTCTACTTCAGCTTATTACTTTACCATCTGTGGAAATTGTATATCTTGGAGGGCTAGACTCCAATTTGGGGTTGCATTGTCCACAACCGAGGCAAAATACATTGCCTTAACAGAGGGGATAAGGGAGGCCATTTGGATTCAAGGCCTGCTTAGAGAACTAAAACTCCTTAAAGGAACCGCATCTGTCTTGACAGACAGTTAGGGTGCTTTTCAGCTGAGCCGAAATCCTATGTACCATGATCGAACTAAACATATTGACATTCAGTATAATTTTATTCGATTGCATGTTTTAAATGGAACTGTCAATGTGGGGAAGATATCTACTGATTTAAATCCTGCTGATATTGGTACTAAAGTTTTGTCTGTGAAGAAATTTCTGTTTTGCAGGGATTTGCTTCACATTGGACTGGTGTGAGTTATAGCTTTGGAAGGCTGGGTACCTTGGCAGTGATGTTATTGAAGGCCCTGGATGGCACTATGGATGTGTGGTGTTTTTGTTATAGCCATTCTATTGTAAATCTGTTATTCTGTTGTAAATGATCCAAAAGGGGAAGTTTGTTGTAGTTTTGTATCATTTTTGTTTAGGTGCTCTGGACTGTTTTTGTTGGTTTTAGGCTTGTGGGCTTCTGGGGTTTTAATTAAGGTCCACCCACATGACCTGGCTCAGTCCATTTTTCACCTGAGTATATTTGCTCTCAGACTTGTTACTGTAGCACACTTTTCATTCTTTTCTTCTTCTCCTGTCTGCCTCCTTGCTCTGGCGATTTAGGGTTTTTGGTTTCCCTGTCTTAGATCGTTTACTTAGGCTTGTAACTTTCACCATCATAGTGCAACCGGCCACTGAGCCGCCACCCCGTGGATGTACACCTTGGTAGCACAATTGTATTGCCGGTGGAACCATGTAAAACCTTTGTGTTGATTGATTTAGATTCTGTTTTCGTTATTGTTTCGAGTGATTAATTGTAACACAACAAAAACTTTAAAAACTCATTATCAATAATAATTAAATAAATTTATTAAATAATTGAAAAGTGGAACTTTCTCCAATAAAAAATAATAACTCAATAAGATAAGATGATCTTAACTTGAAAAGCTTAAAGACATGGACAGGAGCTACGATATCTCTATCATTAGCTTCTGGAACATTCTGTATCTGCTATCTACTTCACAACTTTGTCTCTTTTTCAAATTAAATTATAAGTTAGTCAAACATAATGCACTTTGAACTCTTCAAGTCGAGAACATCGGATCAATTATTGAAACACCACTTCCTACCTTAATATCTAAAGATCAAGACTGTTGTTTGATTTAATGATATGGGCTTTTTTCACTTTTTAAAGTTTAAATTTTATTTGTAGATTCAGTTTAAAATTCTTTCGAATATAAACTTGATAAAGTTTGGTTTGCATTCCATATGCTATATTTCTAGTTTTACCCCAGCTCAAAACTTTCTAAAAATCACGTACTCACATATTTGTCACAACTTTCTAAAAATCGCGTACTTCACATATTTGTCACAAATTTCTAATAAATTTCTGATATAAATTCAAATATGTCTGAAGAGATTCAGAATTGGTGAAGTGATATCAAAATGACAGTACTGAAATTAAAACTTCAAGTGGAGGGTAAAAATTGTCAGCGCGGCCTATTTCTGAAAATCAAACTTTCAGAAGACTTATTTTTGTAAGAAAAAATGGACCTATAAAAAAAATTCAAACTTTACATACCCTATTTTCAATAATTTTCACTAAATATATGATGCAGTCAAACTCATCTATAACTGTCATTATCTATAACAGCTGAATTTCTTTCAGAACCAATTTTTCCAGTGTTATTTTAATCCTCTATAACAGCAATTTGTCTATAACAGCAACAATCGTAATTTGAATAGAACACTCTATATAAAACTCATCCTCTATAAGGGCCTACTCAAATATAATACATTATTTTTTTTAGTAAAATGATATAAAAATTAAAAATTTAAATAACTATTGTAATTAACTTCAACAAATAAAAGAATTTTTAATAACTAAAAATATGACGGAAAAGATTGCATAAGCAATGATAATGAATATGATTGAATTTAAAAGACTTCATAATTATAAATAACTAATGAAAATAGAGTCCATTGGATTTTTAGGCCATAAAAAGTTTACTATACAATTATAGGCCACTTTTGAAAAGTTTGCAAAACTAAATTTTGATTTTCACCCCATAGGCCAATCACAGCTGTGAGCATAATTCACAGACTGTGAGCATAATTCACCGCATCTGTGAATTGTAAAGTTTCAGGGGTATTTTGGGAAACTTGGCCTCTGGAGTGAAAACTAAACTTTTAAAAGCCTGTTTTTGTATATTTTTCAAAATAGGCCTATAATTGTATTTTAAACTTTAAAATGTCCATTTCTTAAAATTTTCACATGAAAATATTATGAAACATTAAAATTTAGATTATTTGCAGCGCTACTCTATGAGGGAGTCTCTCATCTGACAAAAGAGACTTTTCATGGTCTCTCTGCATTTAATTGCGGCAATTGACTGCATTTTATTGAAATCTTGAACTAAAATCGTCGTAAATTCAAGCGTTATGTTACTAGTAAGAGATTGAAATCTTCCAAACAAGCTACTCTCGTAGAGTTTTTCCATTATATTTAAATAAATTTTACTTCAAAAATATTCTAAATTATACAAATTTTATTTAGTGTTTATTTTTTTTTGTAAAAAATATTATAAATTGATAATAGTCAAGTGAGATTTATAATCTTCATATAGTCGAATAATAATCATTTACTATAACAGTCAAAACAATTGTGTCGGTAAATCCTGGAGACAATTATTAATCAATAATAATTTCTGAGAGCAGCCTTTTTGTTGGCTTGGTGCCTTAAAAAGTCAAGAAACCTGACCATCTAGGAATAGAGCTTCATGAATTCACGCTTACCTCCCACAATCAGCCTATAACATTCATGAAAAATGACCACTTTCATTAAAAGAATATTTACTTGTTATCAGCATGCTATGAACGAACAAACCAACTAGTCTAAGGATAATGATTTTCAGAACTGCATATACATTATAATATATTAATAAACAAACCTCACACCATTTCAATGCTGGCTTCATTTGCCTTCAATTCAAGTACAAAAACGCAAATGGTATCTCGAGTTTTTCACTATTCAAGTACAATAATCACTATTCTTATGTTTATAACCTAATTTTATATATACATAGGCGATAATTGTCTGGAAAGGAAAAAGAAACCTTACTTGGATGGGACGTCTTGATTTGCCAGGCGATGTTGCCATATTTCGGTGTTAGAGAATAAACTTTTGAAAGAAATGTAAGAATGAGCCAATTCATGTCTTCCAAACAAATCAAACCCCTCAATAATATGTATAACTCGAGGCATAAATATTTCAGGATCTTCAGCAGTGACTCCTGTAAATTGCAGACTAGATTCCAGGGCTTTCAGGTCAACATAGGGCAATCAATGTTGATATCTTTGCTAATTTGAAATAGCCAGAATCCTGGCTCTGGTCTTGGTGTGCTCCACCCCTCAGCCCTTCTTCTCTTTCAAAGTCTCAACTAGACCAGGTGACTGTAGAAAAAATCTGCAAAGAAACCTTTCTGAGAGAATTAGGAAGCATAAAACAAGCAGTCATTATGTAGAATTGGCTTACACGGTCCTTATTTTGAAACCTTCATCACATCAGATTCCTTTCAAGAGTTCAAGAGAAACACACTAAGTTGATTGTTTTTTGATTAATAATCCAGATTCATGATGCCTTACCAAATTTGAAGAAAAGTTAAAATGGGAATCACTATGCACATAGCCAGTAAACAGTTGTAAATAAAACTTTAGTCTCTGGTAATTAACCATTCATGAACAATGGCTTTCAGTATAACATAAATGTTGATCCGTACAGTTCTATGTGAATGTGAAGGTGATCCAAAAGCAAAACACTAATAATTGTAAAACTAGTACATATCACAACTGTAAGTATAAATGATGGCATGACAATACAGTAAAATAAAGGGAGACGCAAAGTAAAGGAAAAATAAACTTACATAAGCCATAATTTGAGATAAATTAATGTATGCATACACCAAGAAACAAATACCACAAGTTAGGACAAAATGCATGAAAAATATGTTTGTAGAGGTAGTTTTAGAGCAAAGAAAAAACTCACACTATTTTCAAGCTGTAATGGTAAGTAGTCCAAAGCATCACATGATGAAATAACCTGTCAATACAATGGGTCAATCACCTCGTAGTGATACCTCTAATTGCTCTATTTTCTCAGCCAAATCATGTTTCCCACAGTTCTTCAATCCATCAGTCACCATATCAAAGCACCTTGAAATTGGAGTCAATCCCATCTCGGTCATCTCTACTAAATAATTAGCTGCTTCTACAAATTTCCCTCCTCGCCCACACATAGTTATCAACATTGTATAAACCGGTCTATTTGGTGGATGCCCCTTTACCTTCATTTCACTAAAGAAACAAAATGCATCATCAAACTGCCCTCTTCTACACATCCCTTTAATTATTGGGGCATACAAGCTAGGAAATGGCTTGCAACCATCCTCAATCAAGTTATTCAACAACCTAAACGCCTCATCAATCATCCCCTTTTTTGATACCGCAGGAATCAATATCTTATATGTATTTATATCCACACACAAACCCAGCTTGCACACACTATAATACATACCAACACAAAAATCCACCTCCCCTGACTCACAAATAGTCTCAATCAAGGAATTAAACGTTTCCAAATCCGGAACAAATCCTTCTTTCGTCATCTTATTCACCATCTGCTTAGCGGACTCTAAATACCCCGCATTCAACAACCCTTGAATCAACAAATCACGCCCTCTAACAGGCGGACTAAACCCTCTATCACTCATCTCCTTCAAAAAATCTTGTGCCTCCTTCATTTTCCCAGAAAAACACCAAGCATTGACAAGAATACCATAGGTCCTCTTATTGGGAACAACCCCTTTTCGAATCATCCTCCTAATCAAAGCATATGCCCCATGAAACAACCTCACCTCACACAAAGCAAACAACAGCGAATTATACAAGTCAACAGTCTGCTCACACCTAAAAACACTACTAGACTTATTAAAAAGCTCAACAGCATTATCCACAAGCCCCTTTTTCCCAAACTCCTCAATAATGAAACATAAAGTATCAACAGATATAGTAAAATTAAAGGGCTTCATATGTTCTACCGTTTTCCACATGGACTGGTACCTATCATGGCGGGCAAGGGTCTTGATGAGCTCTTCGAATTCAAGTGAGGTGGGGATGTAGTGAGCGCGTGCCCAGGTGAAGAAACGGATTGATTCAGAAGGGGAATTGGAGGTTGCACGGAGGACACGGTAGACGAGGTCGGAAGACAATGTGAGGTTCATTCTGGAGAGGGTTCGTTCAGGGTAGATGTCATGGCGGACGATGTTGGAAATGTGATTGATGGCAGCGAAGTAGTCGTCTTTGGAGTGCGTGGAGAGTGCTCTGAGGGCTGTAGATAAAGATGGTCTTCTTGTTAAGTGAGAAATCAGCATTCTAGTGTGTGAGCAGTTTGGTTGAGGACTAAAATCGAACAGATGGTAGGTTAGTAAATTCTGGTTAAGCCATTCGCGTCCTGAGTGATGACGAGTGTGGAAGGATTTTGAAATATGGAAGATATATCATATATATAGTGATTTCTTAAATTAGTTTTCGGAGATCAAACTGGGTCGGTGATTTTTACTTGAGCTACTTGTGCGGGATGTTTTACATAGCAATACAATCCGTCGAGTCTCATGTCTGAAATATGGGGGAGTATTATTTAATTTTTAAAAAAAATAAAAATTATTGTTCAAAATAATTTTTTTTAAAAAGAATTTCTTTAAAATATAAATATTTAAATCATTTTATAATTTAATTTATTAGTAATTTGTTTTATTTAATTTTATTTTTTATATAATATTAATTAATTAAAAAAATTATAAAATCAAAAATTAAAATATCATCTATATTAAATTTTAATTCATTTTTTTTCCTATCAACCAAATTTCACATTTTTACTTCACCAACAATTTCATATATTATTCTTACTTCATATTCATATATTATTCTTACTTCATATTACTAATTATTCTTACTTCATATTACTAACTACGCATTTATCGATTTACCAAGTCCCTTCATTTTCTTACCTTTAATTAGTGTACCCGTATCAACTATAGTTAATTTTAATCCCGATTTGGTTTGGTTTGATTTAATTTCAGTTTTAGTCTTCGATGACTCATTTTAATTCCAGTCTTAATGACCAACTTTTCAAATCTAAAGATCAATTCCGTCTCATTCATGGAAAGACAAATATCTTTCCTCTTCCCTTTCCCTTCAACTGTTTACTCATCCACCACCACATCAGGCCATTCTTACCAATTGCACATAGCAAATTCCTCGACCTCCACCTGACCCTCTACATCTTAATCAAAATCATAGGACAATTTAAATCAAATGGGTCAACACAAGCAGCAAATTCTATTACTTCTACTAGACCATATGGAATAAGACACCACTAGTACATCAGACTCAAATCCATCAGCACTGCACTGACAAGAGCATCATTGGAATGAAGTCTCACCAATCCCCTGCTTCAATATCAGTTTTACCTAGATTACAACAATCTCTCCCTCTTTTTAATTAAATCCCTGTTATTTATAATCATTTCTCTTTGTTTTTTTTATCTACAAACGCTGGTTGGTCACCCACCTTTCCTTCCTACCTATCAAAAGGGAAGTCTAAATCATTTTCAGTTACTTTAAAGTGTTGGGGTTGCTGCCCTGAGCAGTGCAGATTCCACATTTTGAAATAACTCCTCTCCAAATTCTTCACCTGCAAGTTTTAAATCGAACACAAGTAAACATTAACATCATATCACATGCCCAAAGAAAAATGGTAACATGATTCTCCTCAAATATAAGGAATCATTGTCTTAAACTTACCCAGCGAATAGTATCAAATAAGGGGCATGTCATGCGAACTGATTTAAGTTTGTTCGTCAGTGCCTGGAGCTTCGGCCTATTCAAAGCTAAGGACACAGCTCTTTCTTCATATTCCTTCATGCTGCAATGCAAGAATTACATATACATAAAACAAACAAATTAAAACATGCAAGCCACTTATTGTTGATAATCAATTGTTAACCGCTAATACCAAAAAGTTAGTCTTGCTTTTGTTAGCTTATATATCCTATAACTTCTTTTGTACGGAAGAACTAATAAGTCACCTGTTGACGATCATCTCATCCCCCAGCCCAGTGGCTAGACAAAGTGATCCAGCAACTCTTGTGGCCATCTTCTCAAGGGGTAAAGTTACCATTGGTAAACCGGCCCACAGAATATCAGTGCCTGTGGTATGTGCATTGCACAAAGGTCTGAAAGCAAGCATGACGTTCACGCATAAGCACACGGAGGATAATTGAAACTCAGCATGTCTAGACTTCAAACACAAAAAGGGGAATAAACTTACGAGTCCAGAAACAGATCTGCTAAAGCACTGCGTCTGATATGTTCCTGTTTCATTGCAACATCGGTGAAAATAATTTGATCTGCTTGCACGCCCTGTGCTACAGCATCTGAAAAGACCAAACAACAATTATCAGCACCTAAAAGTAATCAAAATTATTATAAAAGATATAACAAATTATAACAAGAATGAATAAGACAAAGAAAATCAATTCACAGGTTCCAAACACCCTAAAAGGTTATTGGTTGGATAGGATGATGAAATGACACCTCAATAATCATAAATATTTAAAAGAAGCAACACATAATAAGAAAAATAAAATACATTAACAAATATCAAACACTCCAAAATTATTGCTAGTAAGAAGAACAAGAATCCATTTCAGTATTAAGACAAATTTAAACCCCCAATAAAAAATGACGTTCAATTCACTAATCAACAAAAAATTTCTTAGTCACTTACATGCACGGAGTCTCATTTCTCCAGCAGCTGGAAACCTAAGAAGCCAAAGTGCACTATTGGGTACACGTTTAAGAATATTGCACCTGAAATAAAGAACCAATCAATTTAAGTTGTGCTGACCAATAGAATTGGAAACATGTACATTTTTCCTCTGAAACTTCTTATTACCAAGTATTAAATATTTCAGGATCCATTTTGTACAATTGGTTGAAACAAGCAAAAATAAATTTATCTTCAGGGAGACCGTAATCTGATCGCTTGTGCCGACAATTTGGATCCAGCACATCCAAATTTTTCTGCACCCACCATCAATGATAATAGAAGATTAAGCTGTGTAAATTTTGGGGATAAAAAAAAAAATTCAATTGGTTCTAAATTACAACAGTTTATCGAAAGAGACTGACCTGCTTATAATCATTGACAAAGTAACAGTGAGGTAGATGCACAAGCTTTTCAGAATATATATGTGCATATCGCAGGGGTGAAACGAACTGATGGCACATAGACATGTTATAGGGGGCAATAAGAAAATTAGTTTCAAAGAAAAAAAATATTGTTAGATCCGCACCTCATCCGTGACCAGGTAATCAATATAACTCGCCCCAGTTGTTCCAGGAAATCCCATGTATGAAACTTGTATAGGTGCAGGCTGCATAGCAAAAATTTCATTCCTAGCCCCCTATAAAAGTTATACAAGACAGAAATTATTATGAAGTCCACAACATATAATACTCATTAATCACATGAATAAGCTATGCAAATAGTACCTTAGTATAACCATTAAGGTTAATAAGAATCTGAATTTTGTCTTCATTGATCAGTTTGGCAATCATATCAGAAGACATGGCAGAGACATCAATGAAATGCTCAGCTTCTGATTGAGTTCGCTGTCTCCACTCAGTACCATCATTTGGACTCAGAGCATAACAAAATACCTAAAATCATATCGGTGGGGAAAAAAAAACCAAAAAAATGAAAATTGAAATTTCAAAATGGAGGTAGGTCAACTTTTGAATAACATGGGAAGGCACCAATAGCCACTAACCTCTACATTTTCTCTATTGTGCATACCAAACACCGAGCCCATAAGGTGTGACAATGGGTGATTGCCAAAATCACTACTCACATATCCAACCCTCAGTCTCTGGAATCCACCATCATGCCTGACAGGAACTGGGGCAGGATGGGAAAAGGGGGCAAGAGCAAAACGGGATGCAATTATTTGGCAATGTGCTGCATATTTTCGACTGTAAGACCAGAAAAATGATTAGAGAGAATAGATCAGAAATATCGAATTAATGGCATACAAAAGATTAAAATGTCACCTTATTTCAAGTGCAAGCATTGGGTCGATGGGATATGCTATAGCATGGAATGGTTGTACACTAGGAAGAACTGACATCTGAAATGATACCATTGTAATCAGAAAACAGAACAGAGAGCAATGTGGAAAGATTCGGGGTAACATCCGAAATGTAGATCAACAAAAATTATTTCTTACATTGATCTGCCGTCTGATAATCCCTTCCACTTCACTAAACATTCTATCGCGATCCTCCCAGCAACAAACACACTGTAAAATGCAAATTGTATTTGTCAGACTCAATGAAGCTAACATTCTTGGTCAACATGAATGACAAAATATATGAGCCTGAATTTCACGGTGATGAAAACATTTATCTAGTTGAAACTAGTCATGACATTGATACCCCAAAAGTACTAATTATACAGGAATTGAGTATGTTATTGAACAATGCGTGAACTTCATAATCTCAGTATGTGCAAGTAAAAAGGTATTTCCAGTCATTTTGAATCTTGATCCTAGGACTCTAGTTACAGGATAGGTCCATCACCCAACCATAGAACTTACCATTAAAGTTTGAATTCACCCGGACCTTTCTATCAGGAATTTTTATACCCATCAACATACTTAAATCACTCTTATGATTCAGGAACAAATTCTCATTCACCCAAAGAGTTTCTACTCCTTTCAATTTAAAAGAAATGTTGCCCATGTTTGCTTTAACAGGATAGAGCAATCTAATAATTTTGATGCGCAACTATTAGTTTACAAGAGATTGACATTAATAACACAAGAAAATTACACAATATAATTGTGTTTCATTAATCACACATCAATGCATTGAGACCAAATGTACACCCCAAAAAGTACCTGTAAAGTATGCAGAAGGTTACAAGTTGCCTCAGGAAAGTCAGGACGAAGAAGCAATGCCTGCTTGTAACTCTTGATGGCAGCCTCCACATGTCCACTGCATACCATGTAAAAATTGTAGTGTAATTAATGCACCAACACAAATTACCCCAGAACTAATTCAATTCTAATTTTAATGCGATATTGGTAATACAAAAATTATTATAAAATAAATGAATAAATAAATAAGGCACCAGAATTTCCTATCGGTCACATGGAGATGATCCACTCTCTTTCTTGCAACACAAGTTGTTACACAATAGTATACATGAAAAAATCAGAGAGATGAGTGGTACCTATCCTTGTAAGCTGAGGCTAAATTTGCATGTGCTTCAGCCATAGTAGGCCGAATTGTGATAGCACGAATGTAATCCTGTATCGCATCATTAACTCTACCAATTTCTTTGTAAGTATTTCCCCTATTAACAAGCCCATCAGCAGCCAAGGGGTCAATGCGCAGAACTTCATTGTAACAAGATATAGCATCTGCATAGTTTCCCTGCAATGACAATTCAAGAAAACAACTATAAAAAAAATCCATGATTGTAATGCGAATTCCAAATTGCAAATTGAAGAGCAAGGGAGAGAAAAATAAATAAATAAATAAAAGAGGAAAGGAAAAGCAATGGCAATTGAGAACATAAATAAAGAATTTGATCAATGTAAGCAGCAACTGAAACCTGTTGTTTATAGATTACAGCCAGATTATTGAAAGGAGCAGACAAGCCAGTTGTTACAGTCAAAGTGGCCTTATAGTATGATGCAGCAGCAGCCAACATATTCCTGCATGTTAAGGAAAGACTTAACTAATATCAGTAAACCCATAAATATACTAAAACTAATTAAATAACCACCAAGGTATTAGGCTCTCAAAATCATGTACCATTCCATATAAATATTCCCAAGATTGGTCAGTGCTTGAGGGTGACTAGGTTGCAATGCAAGACATTGCTGCATACAACCATAAAGACAGTCAATAAATGTTTGAAGATGTATAGAATCAAATCAACTAGAAAAAAGCAATTCAATTGAAAAAGTACATTGTAGCACTGAATAGCTTCATCAACTCGACCCACGTCCTTCAAAGCATTACCCTTCAACCCAACACAACGGGTAAACCAAAAGGTTAGCATTCACTATAATTTTTGCAAACATGCATGTGAGTGTGTGTGTGCATATGCGTGGTGTGTGTACATACAAACTGGAACAAGTTAAGACAACCAACCAAATTATTATAAGCCTCCAAAAATCTAGCATCACAAGCAATGGCTTGCTTATAATAAAGGATTGCCATATCTGATTGACCTCTCTCATAATATGTACTGGCCAAGTTACCTGACAATAAGGAAACATCAAAGGTCGTGCAATAGATCAAGCAAACATCATAATAATGGAAATAACCATCTCTATAATAATTTTAGATTAACACTTAAAGAAAGCAAGCAGTAAGGCACATCTAAATCTGAACTACCCTAAATTAAGCCAAATGTCTACATAATTCTTTAGCGGTGGTAAAAGACATCTCAACTTTTAGTCACAAAGTGAAAGCAAACTATAATCTGTACATGACAAAGCAGTGAAGAAATAAGAAATATACTTATATGGTAAAGTATTCTGAACTGAAGAATCAGAACTGGCAAATGATAGGGTATCATCACCTGCATCGCATGTGATCGTTCTTCCAGTGATGACTATCATTTCAGCAAGCACATCGTATCCCCACAGTTCAGTTAGATTTCTAACTCTAACCACTTTACTTTCATGTATAAAACCAGTTTAATCCTTTTCACTCAATTTATTTTCATAAAGGAAATAGAGAATCAGAAACTGCACTTCAACTAAAATATTTACTGCACTTAAACCAAAATATTTACAAAGTACTTTCATCGAACGAACTGGAAGTCAAGTTGAACATAACACCAAATCAAACATGATATGCGAAATCACAAAATTATCTTCAGTCACTTCCTAATTTGCAGCTAAGCACCATGAACCAAGATTGCAAATCCAGATAACTAATAACCCAGGCAGAACACGACAATTGATTTAAAAATTAAAAAATAAAACAAAAGACAGAAGACAACTGTCAAGGAATTCATAATCAAGAAGACTAAATATTCAATCGTAAAATACAAATAAGGAAGAACTTACCAAAACCAATTGCATTAGGACGCGTTTGAACAGCACGCTGATAACACACAATAGCCTCTTGGGGCATTCCCAAAGCCTGAAGAATGCAAATGGAATAGCTTGTTTATCTCTAAAGTGTGGAAACCAATCCAGGCACTAGCCACAACCTGATCATAAAACACAAGGTATAACAGCTTACCTTATAAACATTCCCAAGGTTTAGGTAGGCATCCGGAAATGAGGGCTTGAGCTTTACAGCTTCCTGAAAAATTTAAGGTGTGATGTTAAGTCTTAGGACAAGATAGAGCAAACTGCAACAACAAATGACAGATATCACAGATAATATTGTCCAATTCTATTCAAGTACATTTACCACAAAAGCATCAAATGTATTACGCAGATGACGAAAGAAAGTAAATTCTTAAGTGAAAGCAAGTGTCGGATTGAATGAGTTAGTAGTATAGACAAAAGTACAGCAATTTGGAAGGAAGTTTATACCTTATAATACTGTAGGGCTCTGTTAAGATCTCCAGATTCCATAAAAAGGCCAGCAAGATTTGACCATGCAATAGCAAAAGTTGGTTGGATACGTAGAGCCTCTAGGTAGCAGCTGTATGCCTGCACAAAATGTTAGATTCTGACAATTGGCAGGTTGCACATGGAAGATAGAACAAGACCAACCATCATCTGAGCCCTGGCCTGTAAATAACAACTTCATGTCTGTATAGAACTGTGAATTATGACACAGTTCCACACATTAATTTACCTCCATCAGTAACTTCATGGGAAAAATACACACACACACTACAGAATCCAAAATGGAAAGATACTCTTCCACCAACCCAAACATAGGTTGGATAGAGAAGAGTTGGGGGGCCAGGTAACCAGAGGAGCATGTACTCAGAACTGGAAATAAATAGAGACAAACCACCCTCTACAATTAGAATGCAAAGAGAGTGGTTCATCAGTCAGCAGACATTCTAAAATATGGTAGTAGCTGAAGAAAGCAGCAACACCACAAGGAACATGCCCAACTTAGAATCAAGGGTAATTTCCCTGACATGAGATGGTAGTATCAAAAATATACAGAATTGCATGTGTAGGAGCTTACTTCTTGCACCAATCCTTGTTGAAATTCATCAACCTGTATGTCAACCAATTATTGACACAGTATGTCAACCAAAAGCAGGAGTTATTGACACATTTAAGGAAACCAGATACCAGCTCGCCACAAAAGATGGTGAGAGAAGAAAAAATGGTAGAGAAGTATAGAAATGCTATTTTGTTAACATTCCTAGAAACCAATCCATGAGATCAACAACTCTAGAACAAGTTTAAAACATACCAACAGAGGATTTAATGCAAGTGCCTGACGGCAGCACTGTGCTGCCTCACTAAGCCTCCCTTTTCGCATATATGCACTAGCTAAGTTTGACCATGCATCAGCGAAGTTAGGCCGCAGCTGCAATGATGTAAGAGTAATAAGTAAAAGTACGTGAGATGTGGGCATACACAGTTACAAAACTATTAACTGCAAATAAACAGAACCTATAAGGTGGAAAATACTGTAGATAGAAACAATATCTAAAAAGGAGATTTGCTACTAACAAATACATGAGCACTTCATAGAGGAGACGAGCATCCCATACAATATTATGGAATTTCAAGAACTTTAGGATGATTCTAAACTTCAAAAGAATCTTACAGAAACAAATCTTTCTGTTATAAATTTTTAACAAAAGACTATTTCCTTATATCTTGAAACAACAGCCTGTAAGGTTCTCCAACAATCAACAGCTTCTCCAAATTGAAACTAGAACATTAAGTTATTCCTGTTCATCACAGATACTTATTCCTTGATGTTCAGCACAGATACTTATAAATGTCACAGCTCAGTCATGCCTCACAAAAATTCACTATATAAATGTCAAAAAAGAACCTTCTCCTAATCATGCAATAAGCACAACAAAAGTTATAACAAAAAGAGAGATCATAACCAAGCTGATCAGAAATTATAACCATAAGAAAGCATAAATTAGAAATATTGTTTCCACACACCAACAACAATGCAAAATCTACACCCTTCTTTTATGTAAAAGGGAAGCTCAGAAGCACAAACCTCAATTGCAACCAGATAATAGCGGATAGCAAAATCAATGTCCCCTTTTTCCTGTAAGCAACAGTTCCAATCAATTCTCAGTATGCCGCCATGACAAAATACTTTATTCTAGACCAGAAAACACTAAACACATAGCAGAAATACCTTCCAAGCATTTGCCATATTTCCATAACACTCAGCAAAACGTGGATCCAGTCTAAGAGCCTCTTCGTTTCTTGCTATGCACATATCATAGTCATGCAACTGAAACAGAGGATAAAATACATGCTTCAACATTAAAGCTCACCTAATAATTTAATGCAAAGTATTTAAACATCACTCCTTCTGGTTATTGAAAATTAGACACAATATTGTAGTATAATAAATACAAATAAAAGGAGAGAGAAGAAGCAGAAGCCATAACTTATTTGCCACGAGTGCTCCATAAATGGGAAAATTTACAGTAAGCTGTTAATAGTAGTCAATCGACAGGAAGATTATGAAATAAAGCCAACCTGATAATAAATAGCACCCAGAAGAAGAAGATTATCAGTGCGCAGCGGATTCCTATCATAAACAGCACTGCTATGCTCTAGCGCCTGCTTGTAGTTGCCAGATTTGTACATCTGATGAGCACGGGCCATGTGTGCGTCCTCATCCACTAAACCACAAAAAAACAGGAATTATAAACTATGGTTAATATCCAAGGGTGAAGTTGATGTTCCCAGAACCATATCACTCATAAAACAATCATGCATCCAAATTTCTACTTCACAAAAGCAACCTAATTGCTGATCTAGGTAGCACATACACCAAATGATTACATTCTACTGATCACTCTTCTAGCCACAGAGAACCTAAAAGAAAATTATCAGGCACCAAAATAATAAACAAATAAACCACATCCATCAACCGATGCATCTAATGGAAAGATTAAATGATCAGATCTAAATTAAATAGGTTTCAGCTGCTCAAACCATAGCAAAATCCTAAAGTAAAGAAATAGCCGGAAATTTTCGATTTAACTCAAAAAATAAAAATAAAATAAAAAGCACCAACCTTCATGCGAATCGTGACCCTTAAACGGCACGAGGGTCAGTGACGCCGCAGGTTCCTGCTTGACGGCAGCGAATCCGACTTCAGCAGCTCGATCCGAACCACGAGAAGCCGCAGCGTTCTGCAGCGACATCATCATCGCAATCGTCCCAACTACCACCTGCTCGAACCCGGAAAATCAAACCCTAATCATCAAACAGAAGAAAAAGCAACACCTGTCCAGATCCAACCGCCTGATTTCACACTGGAGAAAAAGAGAAACAACACTCGGATCAAAACCCTAGCTTTGGTTTTGTTGTTTCACAAGCTTTGCTTCTTCGAACCGGAATAAAAACGTATTTCCATTACTTTATGTGGAGAGAGAAAGTGAGAATATAAGAAGGTCGATGTGGTGACGTGGTAGGATCAGGGCCGTCGAATTTGTACGGCAAAGATACTACCGTTGGGTGTTGTGGAGATTCGGTTATCACTGACACGTATCTAAAGAGTTAGGTGAGTTGTTGCGACTTGACTTGTGACTTCTCGATTTTGTTCAATTGCGTCCCTTGTCTTTTCATTTATTTTATTTATGTTACTACTTAATTTTAGAATAAATCACTAGAAAACTCCGGGTATTGATGCGGGTCGCAATTTGATTATCAACGGATGGATCCGATGCAGTCCAGTAAGCCGAACTTTCCTGATCAATAAAAATTCATTTTATATTCATTTTAAAAATTTATGAATATTCGAATTTCGAATATCCACAAATACGGGATCGGATCATCGAATTATCCACCGATAATAAAGTAAATTAAAATATGACATTAATCAAAACAATTTTAAAACAATTTTCAAAATGTCAATTTTTCATAATATTGTATGCATTCAATTTTTACTTAAAAATTATTATGGATGGAACATTTTTTAATTAAAGCCAAATTAAATTATACTTCATATTTACTACATTAACCGAATAAAATCAATTTTTTATTTAAAAAATCCGATATCCAAAAATCTAAAATCATATTCCATATCTGATCCGGCTTTTTCTGGATATCTGAGGTTCGAATATCCGGAATATAAATTACCAGATCGGATACCTACTTTCCGGATCGAATCATCCGGATTGTGGATGGATATTGGGAATCGGATATTTATGAACACCCTAATTATCAAGCCATGCTGGGTTAAAATATTATTAATGATTTGAAAGGAGAGTATTCAAATAAATTTAATAATAATATTATATTTTTTTATTAAATATTAGGAATGATGTGTACTAGTATTTGTTAGTAAATTTATTAATACTTTCATTAAAATTGAATTATTAGGTAAGGTGGAAAAAAATATATTGATGAAAAATCAATTTCACCTACATGTAAAGAATATGTAGAAGGAGAACTTAGCAAATATGTTATTTATAGTTTCGCTTTCCATTATACAGATAAATTTGTTGGTGGAATTCAACACTCTGCCAGTGATTTCTACGAATGATAATCTGGAGTTTTCAGCAATTGTCGAATAAAAAATTTGACATTTTTTCTGAACATTAACATTAAGATGATGATTTTGTCTGAAGTTACTTTAGGTTTCAGCATTTTTTCGGACGATGATGAATTGCTTCCTAAACCACTTGATGGTTGATCTGATTTTGAGGGTCTTGAGTTACCAGATGGATTGCTGAAAGAATTTTTATCAGCAGGATCTTGTGACTTTGAATTGAACTTGAATGGTCTTTCAAAATTTTTAACATGAGTTGAATTTATTATTATTTAGTTAAGCTTTTGATCCTGCACCTGATTAATAAGGATTATTATTTCAAAAACATTCATAACAAAATTTCAATCAGCTTCAAAAATGTTGATGTTTCTTAGGTTAGATAAACACATATTTGAGCAAGAACTGAGTTAATATGCTTTATAACATCTATAAATGGTGTCAGTTTGTTGACACATACACATAATTGAAGAAGTTAATAGCATGACTGACTTCAAACCTGCAGTGATCACTCATATAGTAGTAAGGTTTATACTAAAGTGTGCTACCGCTAAAATTATTTTCAGATATATAAAATCTGTAAACTAATCCACACACTTCCTACCTCAACTATATTATTTTCAGCTAATATACTCTATGTTCAAGTTAAAAATACAATACTCAATTTTCAAAAACCAAATTGATAAGAACTAACATTCATCAAACTTCTCTTTACATACATCACACCTCAATCAACTAACAAAGAACTAGAGCTGGCAAAATGGGTTCGCGGGTCGTGTTGACCCTGACAAGAACACAAACCCATTTAACGTGACACGACACGATTATTAAACGAGTTGTGAACTTCCTACACGAACACGATACGATTATGAATGAGTTGACACGGACACGACACGATGACACGATTAATAAATGGATTATTATCCAATCCGACACGTCAACACAAAATTGACACGTTAACCCGATTAATAAACATGTTTGACACGAATTTATTTAATAAAAATTAAATTTATTTAATAAAAAATAATAAATTTAATATCAAAATTTAAAATTACATATATATCCTCAATAAACGGGTCGATTCGTGACACGATTATGCCAACACGAACACTACATGATTATTAAACGGGTTAAACGGTTCGACACGTTTACTGACACGACAGGATTATACTCAACCCTAATCCTTAATAATCGGTTTCGTTCTGTGTCAACCCATCGTGTCATGACCCATATTGCCACCCCTACAAAGAACCGCTAAGTATATGTTTGGAGCCGTTTGTGATTATGAAATAATCACTAATGGGATGGTGAAATTCCAAACATACTCTTCCTTCATCCTAAATTTACATGTAGAATAATAATGCATGAATGTAAATTTAGGAGGATGAAAGGATATGTTTGGAATTTCACCACCCTATAAATAATTATTTTATAATCACAAGCAGGCCCAAAGATATACTAAATCTAAAAAAGAAAAAAAGCAAAAACACACTACTAAACTACACAATTTGCCCCAAAACCAAAACAACTCAATTGAACAAATCAACCAAGCAAACAAATCACAAAACTAAAGCAACCCAATTGAATAAATCATCAATAACTAATTATCATGGCCGAGAGCAGATGACTCAATGAAAAAATTGGTATCAAGCAAGTGAACAAACAATTCTTCATGAGAAGATTAACTAAAGCTTATAAATATCCACAACCTGAGAAAGAGAAAAGTTAAAGCAGACTCATTCTAAAGGATGCAAATAAAAAATTAACATCTTGCAAGATGATACTAACCTTATCAGCAAATATGTAGCCACTGTTGGAAAAAACAGTCAATCAAATAACACTATAAACAACACAATTAAATTAAACAAACAAAGTAGAGGCTTGCTGTAGCAATGGCCTTAAATAGAATTCCTCCCCTTCTCGTAAATTGCTTAGAAGACTGTGGGAGTCTGTTCTAGGATACAACTACTTATAATTTCGTAAGAAGCAAAACAAATGAAATTCTTGCAAAGAGCAGAGGAGAGATTTACTTATGAAGAATCTGAGAATTCCAAGAGACAGAGAAGAAGGTAATTCAAAACAAAACTAAAAAGTAATTTTCTTTTACTTTTTCTGAAATATATTTATAAATACTAACAGGTATGTCTTTTAATACATGGATGACTCTTCATACCAACCGACGTTTTTTAAACAAGTTGAAATCAAAATATTCTATCACTTGATAGGTTATACACACCCCAAGAGCCCCCAAGCCCAAAGCCCATCTTTGATTATTAATATTATTATTCCAATAAGGCCCAACACCTTTATTGATTCTTCAACAACTATCTACACAACTATCCCATATATATATATTGCTTTCAACCCATTTGTTTAGCAATGTGGGACAATTTTTCTTATTCAAACATATCATCTCTAACAGCCACGGCCTTTACCAAATGAGCTAAAAGGACTATAACTACTGCATACACAGAAAACAAAGACCATTGAGTAAAGAGACAACACAAAATAACTTTATTTGTTCACAAAATTTTAAATTTAAAGGATAATATCGATAATTAATATTTTGTAATACCTTGTCGGACTCTTGCAAACACTTATTTTAGAATTCTCCTCTACAACTAGATCAAGCCTATCAACTTGAACAAAAATTGCCTTTGTTTGTATATTACTTACAGAAGGAAGTTGATCATAAACCAAAATAGAACAAGCTAAATAAGGCCATACACAATCGTCCACCATCCATGACCTAGAAATTATTTAACTGCCAAAACTCACACCTTCAACCAAAAAAAAAAAAAACCAATAACACTACCAATAAACAAAAAGTCAGTAAAAAAAAGTAGCAAACCAACAAAAAGAATTTACTGAAACAAAATTTGTACACAAATTGTTTAAAATTCTAGCCCTTAACAAACAACACAACACAATATAAAAACCCACGCCTTCAAGCACGGATAGACTACAGATCACACACAATTTTGCTTTCCAAACTAAAAGAACAATAACAGTTTAATTACTTAGAAGAAATAAATTAATTAATTATGTTTAACAACATTGTTAATCATCACATCCTTCTATTCCCACCAGTGCTTCAACCAGTCTAATCTCACAACTCACTCAACATCTTCATTATCTTCCCAAACTTACAAAAGATAATAACCAAAGAGAAAGAAAAAAAGGAAGCAAGAGCCTAAGAAGTAGATTAGTCACCTTTATCCCCCCATCACCCTAAAACTCATCCAATTCCATAATCCACATTAATCAAACATGAGGAAACAAAATAAATTTACTCTACTTACAGTAAAACTGAGAAAATCAGCAGAAATCATTTGATAAAACGAATCCCCACGTCAACGAGTTTGCCGAGTTAACTGTGTCAGAGTATAAAAAAGCGCCGACGACAAAATTATCGATTGGTGGTGATGAGTAGTGTAATATCGGGTGAAAAGTATGAGGCGGTCATTTGGAATAAGTCTTGGGAGAGGTAGAAATAATCGAGAAGAGAGACAAGCTGGTTTGAGAAGAAAGCGAAGTCACGTGATTGGTTATAGCTACTTTGTTTATGTAAATTTTGGAGATATCAAAGGATAAAATAGTAAAAGTTGAAAATTGTGTAGTGCAAATAAGCAGGCGTGTGGAGACAGCTACCTACTTATTCTGTTTTTTTTATATATATATAGTAAGATAAGATATAATAATAAAAAATTTATTTTATATATTTTTATATTATATCTTCCATATTTTAGGTTAATATTATAATAATTTTATTTATATTTTGTATTATATTTATAATTATACGATTTAATTTATAAAAATTAATTTTTTTAATAAATGGATCACAAATGTACACGATAATAAATGGATTAGTTTCGAGTTGAGGTCAACACAACATGATAAAACGATTTGCCATTTTTAATATTTATTTTGGCTTTGACTCTTTTTTATTATTTTTCAAATTGTTCATTTTATAATACATGTCATTCGTTTATAAAATGAACCATAGTTTATTTTATACGAATTTATGTAAAACACAATTTACATGCTGGCATGTTTTGCAAACAAAATGTATAAATATACATGAAATATTCATGTAATGGTTCATTTTACATGTAAAATGATGCCATTTTTTTCAATTTGTTGTATATTTGTAGTCTTTTGTGATAATTTTGCTCAACTTAGAAATTTAACAAATCACATCTTTCTTTGTAATCCAATATCCCATAATCAAATACTCATCAAATTATAATAGAGTTAGGTTAAAAAAATTATATAAATATATGTTATGTCCAGCTATTATCAATCATCATGCTTCAATAATTAAAAATGTAATTCCATATATTTTATATTTGAATATTTTCCAAAGGTTACAATGTTCGACCGATCTTAGTCTAAAGATAATTTAGGTAATCATAGTGATAAGCGAATTGCAATGTTCGAAAATACGAGTCAAAATTTTTCGCTTGATAAATTGACTATTTCAAGTGTTTTAAATTTTTTATTTTACTTTCTACTCTTATAAAATTCGAAATCGGGATTAATAAGATTGATTAAACTTGGGCAAGTAGAGAGTAACTGAAATCGATTTAATTGAAAGCTTAGAGTTGAATATTTTAGAAATTCGAAAAAAAAAATATTGATTTTGAGTCAAAACGTCATATTTTTTTCCAAAATTATGATTTTGCCCTTTTAAGCGGAGAAACTTGAATTCCAAACAAGCAGTGACTTTTTTACACATGAAAATAAATTTTTAGAAAAGTTCAGAGGTGCAAGAATTGATTTTTTGTGAGAATTGGGATCGAAAATGGATTGGGCTGGGTTTTGGCCCATCGAAAGCCAAGCTCGCATGTGTGTCAAGACACTCACCAAGCCTCACTTAACACACCCTAATTCTTCTTTACTATTCACCATCCCTACCACACAGCCTTATATTCACTTTTATGTTTCAAACACCATTCATAAATCCAAGCACCTATTTTCTTCATTTAACACAACAAACCACTACCAAACACTTCATTTAATACCTCAACACCCTTCAAATACCACATTTATAACATCCAAGGGATCTAGTAGTACATTGGAATTCGATTCTTCAAATGAAACTTTTCAATTTTTTTGAGGAATCCAAAAATGATACTATGAATTGGTTCTAGAATGGTTAAGGTTGATTAGGTGTTAATTTTTTAAACCAGAAATTGTTCATATAACTTTCAATTAGGTTCTATGGGTATAAACTCTAATGTGTCTTTATTAGTAAATTGTCCATGATTTTTTCAAACTGGTTTTATGGTATGATAAGTGAATAATGGTATTGATAATGTTGCCCTTAATTAGTCCATATTAGGAAACAAACAAGAGGGAAGAGGGAGCACTTAAAGATGTGGAGACCTAGCTTTCAGAGCTAGGGAAGTGAGGTTTGTGAAATTCGTTTAAGCCCTCCATTGATTGCTTGATGATTATTATGTATTATAGGATATATTATTACATTAAAATTATTCTATAACTCCATGTTTGCCTCACATGAGTAATTGACAATTATTGATGATGATTGATGATAATTGGTGATAGTTGATATTAACGGATGGAAATTGATGAAAATGGTGTCCAAATACTATATGTAATGGTAACTTGATTGTTAGGTATGATAATGTTGATTGTTAGCAAAATTGGTGCTCATTGGTTCTAAATGTTATTGCTGATAATGATGTGAAATCTTGAAAAGATTGTGAATGTCATTAATTAGTTTGATGACAATTTATTGCATTAATTGTTGGTCTTTAGCAGTGAATGACTCAAATTATTGGCCTTATTGGATTAAATAACTTGACTTAATGATTCGGTAATGATACCAACTGCTTTTAGACTTGCTCTAGGAGATATGAGATAAGGTATGCCTAGGGATTATAAATACTTCGACATGAATGAATCGTGTTTTCAGCTCTAAGCTATACTTGAACTTCGATCCTTATTGGAACTTCAGTCCATATTGTATTGGGACTTCAGTCTATATTGGAATTTCGGTTCATATTAAGACAGTGGTCTATATTGAATCTCAAATTTTATTCCATAGTTTATTTTTGAGTAATAGTTAATATAATTGGGTATAATTGTACTGATGAATCACAATGATGATATTAATACTGAAAATTGGCTACTAGGTATTGAACTTAGATATATCTATGTTAAATGAACTATGTTATTGTTAACGATGTTGAGAATTGGCTGCAATATAGTTAATTATGCTTTAATGATATTGATACATGATATAATTGTTAGATGACGCGCGTTGATGTATGGGTATATTGGTTTTGATTTAGCAACCATTGTGCTGTCAAAATTGTGGTTGTGTTGTCGCAACTAGTTATCTTTCAAGAATGGGAAATGAAAAGTAAATGGCTAGTAGATGACACAGACCAACTCGTCAAAATGATGGAAATAGTAAAGTCCTGGATATGGTGCACAAATGGCGCAGGAAAGCAGGTTGAACCTCGTCAAGTAAAACCCGAGAGGTTGTCGAATAAAGGATGGCGAGTGGTTGATGAAGGATTTATTCGCCATTTGATAAAGGCTGATGATCATAATGTTGATGATGTGAGTTACAATAAGTTGAAAAAGGGTGCGCGCGCCATTTGATATGAGCTTGGAAGCCGAGATGTTGGCGAATGAAGATGTCGGTAGCATGGCGCAGAGTGGGTGCTCATCAAGATGTTCAGTGAGAAAGCTGAGAGGTTATTGAGTGTTGCATGATAAGCTGTTGCTGAGAGCATGTTGCACCATTTGTTAAAGTTGTGGATGTAAGAGGATGACGAGACAATGGGGGAGGACTTGCTCGACAAGTTTCCGCCAACTGAGTTAGTTACATTAAAAAGATAAGTTTGCCCTTAATCATGATTTTGTATAAATAAGATATTTAGGGACTTTTGTGGGAATCTTTTTATTATTATATATTTTGTTTCAGAATCTGTTATTTTAATTAGCGAAACACTTAGAGAGATTTTTAGAGAGAGAACTAAGGAGATACTTTCTTGGAAGATATTTCAAGAGTGAAGCAAAGATTGCTCTTGGATCATCAAGTCTTCAAGCTGCTTGTTGAAGATCCTCTTCAATATCACTAGTACCTCTTGATCCTTTACTCTTTTGTTGAATTCTTGTTATTTTCCAATGGAATATTTGTGTGCTTATTGTGAATTTCCTTTGAATATGAGTGACTAAGTTCCATTTGGTTATTCTTTCATAGATCCATGTGATTTATGTGATTTTATAGCAAGTTCTTTGTTAAATTCATGAATCTTGATCATATAGTGATGTGTTAAAATTGACTAGTTAAGTTGATGAGAATCAATTAACATTGATGATTTATCTTTGATTGAGACTGGAGATAGTAATTTTAAGGTTAAATTCAAGATCTAGATATTCATTTAAGGCTAGAGATAACAATTGTTGAATATCATCTATAATTAGGATTGAGCTTTATGAATCATAATCACATGTTATAGAGATATATGGGGAATTGTTGTTAGGATTAATTAATGGTTGAGAGATTGCTAATTTGATTCAAATTAGATCTAATCTATATGATTTTGAATCTAATTCTCAGTGATTTGCTATAAAAGATGATCATGATGCATTGGAAATATGAAGGAATAACCATACTCTCTCATTAATTGATCTAAGTGCTATTCTATTTCCTTTGTTGATTAATTTGAACTTTCTGATAATTGAACTTGAAATTTGGAAATTACAATCATGGCTTTTAAAATGATGACCTTTTGGGCTTTTTACTAGGGTTTGCAATTTGGTTATGCCACGATGAGTTGACACCACACAAATCCGTTTAGAGTTTAATAGGTTGACACGAAAGGATTCGAATCAACATGATAAACCCGCTAAACTATTAATTTATAATACTTTATATTACATATATGGTAATAAGAACTTTATTTATATGGTAATAAAAACTATGAAATAAATAATACTTATCTATACTTTGATAAAATAAAATGTTAATTTACAACCATTTAACAAATAAATCATGAATTTATTTTACAATCATGATAAACTTTTAAATACATATAAGTATAAGTACAAATTTTAATGAACTTCACCATAAGAGCCTACAATCATATGCCTTACTCGATCAAACTTGTAAACAAATTTTTGGAAAAAAGTAAAAAGAAGAAAAGAAAGGTCAGCACACGTCTGGTTCGCATTCCATGTCCCCAAACATACACACATAAATGCTTTTACCTTCTCGTCAATATGCAATGGTTTCACATACAATGCATTGCTATTGTGAGCATCTCTAAGCTCACCTTAACACATAATAGTCAGGCACAAGAAATTACCAGCAATTATCCATGCTAGTGTAATAGTCATAATACATTATGTCATATAATCATGCTCATTTCATGATTTATTGGTAATCAAGGTTAATCACATTTCATTATGCGTATTAACAATTGAGTTCCATCAATTCATAATGAAAATCAAACAAGAGGCAGTCAAGAAAATCAAGTCAATCAATCAAGCAAGACAATCAAGTGGCAAACTTCACTTAGTCCAAACAACCCAACCCAATGAGGACTTAACCAAAGTAAAGCTTTCATTACTTCGGTCGAGACACAAAGCATTCCTTTAATAAGAGACAATAAATAAATTCACAACATTTCAAGATTTTTCTATAGTTGCAAAGCTCGAGTGAGGTTAAATATATTTTGAAAGCATATTCACCAAAACAATACTCAATCTTTATAGTTCACAATCAAAGTGTTTGATTTATCCAAAATCCATTTATAAAAAAAAAAAAAGATTTATTGAGAGGGAAAAATATCAGTCTTAATGATGCTTTATGAGATTTTTAAGACCATTCAAAAAGGTTTTTAGATCATGAAACTTGGTTTCCAAAAGGGGGATGAAAAAAAAAAGTGTTATTTATAATCCCAAAAATCGAAATTTTATACATTTTAAGGTATCTTTAAAATCTAGTAGGAAAATAGATCTAATAATCTATTTAAAAATCATATATGAATAATAAACATCATTATAGTCCATATACACCAATGACACTCAAATCAGAGTTCGGACGAAGGAAAAACAAAGTCCAATATGTTTATTAGTTAAAAGCAGGACTCTTTCAAACACTTGAATGAGTTTTCGAAATTCAAAAATATAAGCTAGTTTAGTAAATTATTAAAAAAAATTATAATTAAGTAATAGACTCAAAAAAGAACGCATGGTCACAAACGATACCCGAATCAAAGTTCAAACGAAGGAGAACGGAGGTTTTGAAATTCAGTGTAAAAACCATAAAATTTCAGAGACAGACGACTAGAGTTGCAGGGTTCTTAAAGTTGTCGAGCATCAACTGCTCGCCAATTACACTGTCAAACTGATTTTTAAAGTTGTTGAGTGCCAACTTCTAGCCAACTACTCGCCAACTATACTATTAAACTGATTTTTAAAATTGACGAGGTGTTGTCTAGTGCCATTTTCATTAACAAATTATCCAATTTAGGCTTATTTACATGACTCATTATTAATAGGTCAATTCTTCAAGTCTAGGCGTTATTTTACTTTGTTCCATAAGCAATTAGCTAGGAACTAATCCTATTATACAAGACTTATACTAGTTATTATTTCATCAATTACTTGATTAATTTAACCCATATTATCATGACAAAAATACATCAAGATCACACCACTTGACAAGGGTATTGGACTAAAGGTTGGCTTAACCAAATTAGTATTTAAAACATATTAAGATCATGCACATAACATGTTGTAGTCTCTTATTTTTTCATAATCTCATTTATTCTTTATCTTTTCAAGTTCATCCAATTTATTCTAATTGTCCTTATTACTCCAATTATGAATTAAGAGTGTAAAATACATGCAAGGGTCACACACTTACACATACTTATTCAAGTAAGATTATTAATCATCTTGTTATCAAGTATATTATCAAGACAATATTAATACATCATCAAGTTCAATCGTCATTAACATTTCAAGATCAACAATAAGATCATTTTCAAGTTCTTTATTATGTTTTAATCACCATTGCTCATTTATTCATTTTTAACTCAATCATTCAAGTCACCAATCAAGTTTGTCAACTTTTACAAGAATGCCCATACACAAGTCAATAGCTTTCGAAAACAGGATCAAATGGACCGAAGTCCCAAGATGGGTAATCCTGTAAGTAAACCAAAGTTCCAAGACGGTCCTAGTACCATAATGATGCGTCAGAGCCGTAGGTGGATCATCATCAGAAGACGGAATAAATCTGTAAATAAGACGGAGTCGTCACCCTATAAATAGACTATTCGCGCCTACTAAACCATGATATCTTCATGGATCAAAGTACTTCTATCCCTAGGCATGCCTTTCATTCTACTCTCTATATCAAGTTTATGGGGCATTTTCATCATTACCAAGTATCATTACCAATCATCGTTTTCCATCATCAATTTCATTCAATCAAGACCCTACTAAGGGTAGTGCATCAATTATGTCATTTTTATTATTTTACAAGTCATTTGAAGACCCTTTAAGGGTAATATCATCAAGTAAGCCTTTAGTTCATCTTAGGCCATTATAAGACTCTAAGTCTAATTATTTCATAAGAAATAAGTATACATTTCAAGTTGTGATTCACATCAAACACAATCATTAATTATCAATAGCAATAAATTCCACCATTCTCATCACATGAGCATAGTCAATCAAGAATACAAAGCGAAAAATAAGTCTCTAACCTATCTCATTCACATTCACTAAAAATGTGGACATAGTACACCCAAACTTCATTTCCTAAGAGCAGGGCCTAGCATGATCCTACATGCACCGCAAGTATGTTCTAATGCCCTAGCATAGTAATAATGCTCATCAAATTGATTTTTGGGTGGTTATCTTATTTAATCAATTTTATCATATATTAACAAGTCAATAAACATTCATATCATCAAATAATAACATATAATCGTATAGGGTTAAAAATAGAAATACGAACCTCGCATCCATCGATCCATAAGCAAGAAAGCTTGCTCCTTGAGGGTTTCCACTTATGATTAGCTAACACAAAGACACACTCAATATACTACAATCGATTATATCATACCAACATCATTACAAGACTCCAATACAAATCCATCACCAAATAACTATTCTATTAAGGGCATTAACACACTAATGCGATTAGGATTCTTCAAAATGGATTAGAATTAATCCAAAACCATTTACTAACAACCTAAGATCATCAATCTAGTAATCTTCACACGATATAATATCATTTCATAAAATAAGGGTTTTCATCTATAAATAGAAAATTAGGGCTTTTAATATATAAACTCAACTTGAAGCTAAGAGCACATGATTATCAGTTAAAATCAACTAAAAAAATTAAAATCATCCTAAAAAAAATCAGCATCATTATCTTAGAGACCATCAAGTGTAGAGAGAAAAGAGATTTTACCCTTGGGATTAAAGCTTTACAATACCTTAAGAACAATTAATAATCTCCTTGAAGTTTGTTAGAACAATCGATTTGATATTTGATGGTGGTTTAGAGGAATGGATGACGAAGAATAAAAAGTTAGGGTTTGGTTCTTGAAGAGGAGAAACGTGAATAAGAGAGAGGAGAATGAATAGTTATGTGTGTATTGAATGAGTGGCGGGTGATGTCTTATATAACACACATGTAGGCTTGATTTCGGATTAGGCCAAATTTGGACCCTATCCAATTTTGAGTCCGTTTTCCACCGAAATTCAATTCCGACACTTCCATGCTTCTTTAAAAATTTATTTTCAATTTTTGAATAAAAAAACCACCATCGATTTTAAAAATCCGAATTTTTCCGCTAAGAGGGGCAAAATGATAATTTTGCCGAAATTTGACGTTTCCGTTTAAAATTCATATTTTTGTGAGTCTAAAAGTAGTTTTGACTTTATGCTTCCAATTGAACCAAGTTTTATCCTAAAAGCCCAATTTTAGTTTGAAAATCCATTTTTAAATAGTTAATCACAAATTAAATTATGGGTTTTTTTTTATCCTAATCCTTTTCGTTTCAAAATAAATTTTCTAATCTCATCACTGGCTTTAATAGTATTTTGATTTATTCCGATGATGAAAGTATCGAAAATCAAACTTTCAAAAATTTCAAATTGGCCCAAAATTTAGGCCCAATTTGCGGACGTTACATTAAATGTGAAAACATACTAGAAACTTTTATCTTTCTCAGCACTATAAATCTTCAAAACTGTTCTTAATGATTCATAGTGATGTTTGGGGTGCCTCCAACATTACCAAATTAATGGGTTTAAATGGTTTGTGTCTTTTATAGATAATCATTCTAGGCTAACTTGGGTATTTGTATTGAAGGAAAAAAATCCGAGATTGCTTCTATTTTTAAAAACTTCTATAGTATGATCTAAACTCAGTTTCAAACAAAGATTCAAGTGTTAAGAACAGATAATGGGAAAGAATATTTTAACTATATTTAAAAAAATTTCTTATAACTGAGGGAATCAATTATCTGTCAGCTTGTGTAGATACTGTTATGCCAAATGGTGTATCAGAAAGCAAAAACCGATAACTTCTAGAAATAGCCAGATCACTATTATGCAGTAATAATGTTTCAAAAATATTTTGGGATAAGCTATGTTAACTGTAACCTATCTTATAAATAGATTACCTTCTAAAGTGTTTTTCAAACTCCTCATTAGGTTTTAAAAAATTTGTTTCCTAAAAATCGAAGTTTCACAAACATTCCTATTGAAGTTTTCGGTTGTGAGGCATTTTTTCATATCTATTCTCAACATAGAAGCAAATTAGGTCCAAGTGCCTTATAATGCATAGGATACTCTGCAACCTTAAAGGGTTATAATGTTACTGCCCAGAAAAAAAATTATTTCCATAAATGTCACTTTTCCATGAGAACCAACCTTACTATAGCAAGTTTGCCATAAATAGTAACCAGCCAACTCAAATTCAAATTTACAGTAGTCAGTTCCTATCAATCTAGATTTTATTTCCAGTGCCAAACTATCTTATTTCTGAACACATGGACAAGTTAGAAAATCAAACTAAAATTCCAGTATAACTTAATTTCAATGACTCTTCATCAATTCCTTAGATCAATTCCATGCCTGAAAATGTTAACTCGATGTTTTTTTTTACAAAAGAAGAAGAAAGCAGACATTATAGAAACAAATGCAAATGAAATTCAAGCTTGTCAAGAATCAGAATAGACTCCTATGTTTTCATTTTCCTACATGTACTCAATTTTATAGTCATAACCGACCAACATTAGTAGTCATCTAGCGTACGCTAATGTCGTAAATTGTTACTTTAAAAAGAATTTCAAGCTCCGTTCACCAAAAGGACTGCAAGCTCCATTGACTAGTTTGGATAATGAATGGCCGACCTAAAATGTAAGGTCACCACATTTAAGTAGCCTTTACAATTACCAATATTACTTTTGTCGTAAATGAAGATGTGTAATATCGAACCTTTTAAAGCTTCACTATAATAAATAATGGATCGTCCCTTTTGAGATAAGATAGCTTCAATTCCGTCCCCACTTGCATCGCTTTCCATAATAAAATCTTTTGAAAAGTCTTGAAGAGTTAAGATCAAAGGTGTAGACAAGGCCATTTTAAGTTGGGAAATGTTGGGCTGCATATGTTTTCCAAAGATAGCATTGGTTAATAATAGGCTAATAAAAGTTATATCTCCAAACTGTTTAATAAACCTGTGTTGGTATCCTGCTAAGTCTGGAAATCCTCGGACTTCTTGTTATAGTGGTTGGTGTTGGCCACTGTAAAATTACTTAAATTTTCTTTAAATCTATTTACACTCCCTATTCTGATATCACATAGCCAAAATAGTCCACTTCTATAATTCCAAATTGACACTTACTCTCTTTAGCAAATAACTGATATTGTTCCAGTATTTGCAATATAGTTTCCAAATGCTTCAAATGGAAGGTCTAAGTCTTACTATAAATAAAATATCATCAAGAGTACAAGAATAAACTTTTATAAATAAGGAAGAAATATTAATTAATTCATTAAGGCTTGAAAGATAGCCAGAGCATTAGTGAGTTTAAATGGCATTATGATGAATTTGTAATTTCCTTCATGTGTATGAAAGACATTTTTTTAGGATGTCATCGATGCGAACTCGAATTTGGTGGCACCCGGACCCCAAATCATATTTTAGTGGAATTTAGACCATGAAGTTCATCCAAGAGCTCGTCGATAACCGAAATTGGAAACTTTACTTGATGGTGATTTCACTAAGAGCTCGGTATTAATGCAAAACCTCTAATTACCATATAATTTTTTATAATTAGAACTAATTAGGAAAAAAGACTTCTGTTGGTCGAATCAGTCCTGTAACATCTCATATTGAGACAGGGTTAAAAGGATTTAAATTGCTACCCATATCACCAATGTACATATTGCTCTTTAGAAGCCTAGAACTTGAGAACTCCAAAGTTAAGCGTGCTTGACTTTGAGCAATTTCGGGATGGGTAACCGTTTGGGAAGTTTTAAATTGGTCATGTAATGAGGTGGTGCCTTGTCACCGCGTCTCGGGTCATCCGGGGGTGGGGGCCGGACGTTACAAATGGTATCAGAGCAACCTTACAACCGGGAGGTGCGCTTGTGAACAGAAGAGCCCAGGGCATTCATCTAGCGGGGATAAAGATTCTGGGAATGATGTGCGCTAACCATAACGAGGACGTTGTGTCCTAAGGGGGGTGGATTGTAACATCCCATATTGAGACATGGTTAAAAAGAATTGAATTGCTGCCCATATCACCATTGTGCATATTATTTTTCGGGAGTCTAAAACTTGAGAACTCCAAAATTAAGCATGCTTGCTTGGAGCAATTTTGGGATGGATGACCTTTTGGAAAGTTTTTCCGGAAACATGCGAGTGAGGACAAACCATGCTGGAAAGCGTAATGGTGGTTTGTGGGGCTAGTGGTCAGCCTTTAAAATCGGTCATGTAATGAGGTAGTGCCCTGCCGCTGTGCCTCGGGTCATCCAGAGGCGGGGGCTGGACGTTACAAGTCCCATGGCAAGGAGTTCCTAAACTAGTCTCTCAATTTCTGTTTTTTCTAATAAAATGGATATTGATATGGTTGAACGGATATAGGTTTATTATTTAGGAGTAGTGGTACCTAGTGGTCATGGCTACGTGAAAGAGGTAAGTGGTTAGATTTTGCAAACACATGTTGATATGTCTCAATAAGGCTTAGATGTCTGAAGAGTGGTGTTTGGGTTGTCATTCTTGTTGATTATTGAGACTGTGTACTTCAAAATTGGTGACCTGTAATAATAAATTGGAATCCATCTTAATATTACACTCACTATTAGAAATAGGTTTAAGTTTACTATTTTTGATACCCTGTAAGATCACTAGTCCATCCTTGCCCTGGATCACCTTAGTGAGATTTTGATAGTCCAGTTCAATAGGTCCTATAGTCGTCATCTATTGCACATCCAAAACAACAGGATATTCTCATACTGGGAGAATATAGAAATTAGAATCACTTTGATAATATTGCATAGAGAAGCTTACCCCTTTACACATGATATGCTCTCAGTTTGCAACCATTAATTTTAACTGCTCTTTCTTAGTTATAATCAAACCACATTGCTTAACCAAATTATGATCCACAATATTATAGGTGCTGTCGCTATCTACTGAAATTGTAATCGCTTTCCCTTTCGCCTTTCTAGATAACCGAATGGTCTGCGGATGGTTCGTTCCTTCAATAGCATGTAAATAAACTTTTAAATAGCTTCATTTGCATCTGATTTAGTGTCACAATCCTCCATTAACACATCTTCAATGGCAAATAGCTTGGGCTTAATGCATTTATGTCATGGTACATATTTCTTGTCATAGTAATAACAAAGCCCTTTATCTCTTCGCTCATTCACTTTCTGACTTTTTATGTGGCGAAAAAGAGTTTGAGACTTGTTATTGTTGGTAGGCTTTCGAAATTGTCTCAAAGTAGTTGAATTTGGATTGCCGTGATTTGTCTACGAAGTCTTTGTACTAGTGTGGACTCTCTTCTATAAATTATGTTTCTCTTCTATTACCCTTGTCATGTCAATTGCGTTTACCAGTGAACGTGGTAGTTTGAAATTTACTTCTAGTCGAATATCATCTTGAAGTGCAACAACAAAGACATTTATTAAAAAAAAAAATCTCAGGCAAGCCATCAACACGATGTGGCAATCATTCAAAGGTCTCCTGATATTCATCCATCATTGTTATCTATCACAAATGAGATAGGGCCTCTTGTGGATCATCATATTCTGTTGGTCCAAACCTCCGAATAACCGCTTGAGCAAACTCATCCCATAAAATAGGGCTCGTAATTTTAGCAAATTAATGCCACAATAAAGCAATCCCCTCAAAATGGAAAGAGGCAAGATGAACACAATCTGGAGGAGATATCTCCTTATAAGAAAATTTTTTGTTTTACCTAACACCATCCATGTGCATTAGATCCATCAAATTTTGTGAATTGAAGTTTTATTTGTTGTGGGGCATGTTAGGCGAAGCTGGAGATTCGTGACGTATTTTAAAATTTTCATGTGAGCTATAGGTATAGTTGGTAGTGTAATGTATTTTGAAAATTATTTGTAGATTGTGGGTTTGGTTGGTAGAGTTGATTATAAGTTTTACGAGAGAATTGTTGGTTTTCGCAAATATTTGGGTTGGATTGTCGAGGTAGGAGCGTTGTGCTCATACTCTCCATATTTCTGATAGCAAAAGGGTTTTCTTTATATGTGTTATTTGGTGGTGTTAAGATTGTTTCAATGTGTTTGAGTTTGTTTAAGGTAGTTTTTAATCTGGAATGACACTGGTTGATACTAAACTCGTGACAGTAAAATATCTCCTCATAGTGGCCAAGTATCTCTTGAGTCTCGACTCAAACTCGATACTAGATTGATTTCGAGTATTCATAAAGTCAAACTAGACTCTTATACTAATTGATAAAAGAATTAAGAAAAAAAGAAGAAGATAGAAGGAAGAAATAGTTGAAATAGTCAATTCAACAATCTTCTTTAAATTTATAACATAAAAATATTTTAGTAACATAAACAAAATAACAACAATTTAAAAACTACACAAACAGGACGACTAACTTGGACGACTAACTTATTCATTCTTGAGATATTATAGAGTTGATATCCAACTCTTTACTTGTTCAAACCTTTCAAATTTATGATTTTATAAACTATCTCCAATCATTTTAGGTTATGTTTGGCATCATCAATTAAAATCTGCGATTGAAATAGTAGTTTGGATAGGTATAGTGGTTTGAAGTAATGGTTAAAGAAGCTGTCGATGTAGCAGTTACAATAACCGTTCGATGGTAACTATAACGCTTAAAAATAGGGGTTAAATATAAAATTATAAAAAAAATGTGATGTAATATAAAAATATTTTAATAATTTTAAAATAATAATAAAAAAAAGTAAATAATATTTATTAAACCATGGCTATATGCTATTTCGAAACCGTTGGTTGAAATGTTGACACGGAACTCATGTAGCTTGAATTCTGGGTAATTGGAAATCGTGTGATTGGAGAAAAACCAAATGAATGCAAAACATGAAATCTCTATCTTATAAACGAAGTGATATAAGTAGGCAAATAGTATCTCTAAAGTCAAATAGGAGATAATTTATAAACGAAGGGCACACGGTTCTAGACGATGATGTAGAAAACAAGACTTAAATAAGTCTTATCAATTAACTACAGGTGTCCACCGTCTCCAATTAAATGATAAGATAATTTATAAAACAAGCAAGAGATTTGTATTGTGGTGATGACTGGCAGACACTTTATGGTAACTTGCAGATTCTTCCAAACAAAAGCTTCATTATCCAACCATTAAGCCACACTTATATTCTTATCCATACATCTGAATTTAACTTTAAATAATACTTCTTTAAAAAAATGTGATATTTAAAATATATTTAAAACTATTCATATAAATTTTCCATGTAGCATCTCAAATTGCCTTCAAAATTTTGAACCATATCACAGTAGATGATTAATTAATGAGATACTAAACATTTATGATCCTTAGAAGAAGCTGTAAATAAGTATAGAACATAAACTACCAACACAGTTATATATGTGTCTGCTGCTATATACATTTTCTAAATAATGCAATTAAGGATGAATCATTCAAACAAACCATCCTGGCTCACCAAAACTATTCAACTACCTATCAACACTCATTTTCTTCACCATTATCATGCCTGTAGGAGGAGAAGTTACAATGCTCCTCTCGCCTATTCGACTCTATAAGCATAGAAACAACTTGCCGCATTGTAGGGCGATCAAAGGGCGACATACTAGTACACATCAAAGCAATTTTCAAGATACTGATCATATGTGCTACAATACTCTCATCTTCTAGATTGATTCTTGTGTCGAGTATTTTCGAGGATAAAGGACTGTTTCGAGTAGAATTCCTTACCCATGTTACTAGATCGCCGCCTTGTTCTAGTGGTTGGACTGGTGTTTTGCCTGTTAGCAATTCCAGAAGGACCACTCCGTAGCTGTAGATGTCACATTTCTCTGTGATTTTCATGGTGTATGCATACTCTGTGATAATACATAGTTGCAATGTTAGTAATAATAATTGACTAATGAGCTATATTGAAAATTTAACAAAGTTTGAAGAGTATGGTAATACCAGGTGCAATGTAGCCGTAAGAGCCTGCAATAGCAGACATGGACTTAGACTGAGGCATGTCAATGACTTTTGCTAATCCGAAATCACCTACATGAGCTTCGAATTTATCATCAAGAAGTATGTTGTTGGACTTGATATCACGGTGAAAAATCCTAGGCCTGCAGTCATGATGCAGATAAGAAAGTCCCTCTGCTGCTCCTAAGGCGATCTGGAACCTTGTTTGCCAATCAAGATTGCATGATGCGCCGCGAAGTAGCTCGCCAAGACTGCCCTTGGCCATGTACTCATAGAGAAGAAGATTCGAGCCCTGATGGTAGCAGAATCCATATAGCTTAACTATATTCCTGTGCCTGATCTTTCCCAATGTGAGAATTTCAGCGCGGAAGCTGTTGTCTACATTGTTGTTTCCTTCTCTGTTGGATGACAGCTTCTTAACCGCAATAGTAAGCCCAGTTCGTAAAACAGCTCTATATACAGTTCCGCAAGCTCCTCTGCCAATGGCAAATCGCTCATCAAAGTTCTCAGTGACCAGAACCAATTCTCGGAAGGTAAATCCTTCCTTGGGTGGGAAGTAAATATCAGAAACATTTGATGCCAAGGGCTTTCCATTGTCTTGCAAGGGAGTAACTATCTCAATAGGACGCCTCAGGAAATACAGGATAACTATAATCAAAATAAGAGAAACAAAACCAATAGCTGCAGCTACTATAGCAATGATTTTACCTAACCGAACACTTTTCTTATTCGTGTCAGGTAAATTAGAAAGCGGAGATGTTACTTGGTTACAATCTTGAAGAGGTTTGCCACAAAGCCCTTGGTTCCCAATGAAGTTGTCCACTGCCATGTTTTGGAAGAGCTGTAAGGAAGGTACAGGACCTGTTAAGTTGTTGTATGAAAAGTTGCAACTCAGTAAGCTTGACAGATTCTGAAATGATTCTGGGATTTGGCCACTCAAATGATTGTTGTTGAGTAACAGTTCGATCAATAGAATAAGGTTTCCGAGCTGAGGAGGAATTTCACCGGACAGGCCGTTATAACTAAGATTCAATGCAATCTGCAAGCTGGAGAGTGCACCTAACTCTGTTGGTATATTCCCAGAAAATGAATTACCCCCCATTTGCAACTCTGTCAATCTGGTTAGTCTGCCAAGCTGCACAGGTATGTTTCCGGAAAGCTGATTGTCCGAAAGCTTGAGTAGTTCCAATTGAGAAAGTGATCCAATCTCTATAGGCAAAGCACCTACAAAGTTGTTGTGGCTGAGATCAAGTCTTTGAAGCCCTTTACATTTAAAGATTTCTCTGGGTATACTTCCAGTAAGAAAATTCGATGACACATTAAAGGTCACCAGGTTAGTTAAATTACCAACCTCCTTCGGCAACTCGCCTGCGAAGTAATTATTGGAAAGATGCAGCCTTTGCAAAGTACTACAAGCACCAATCTCTGAAGGTATTGGTCCACTGAACTCATTCTGACCAAGTTCAACTGCATATAGATACTTCAATTTGCATAGATCAGTTGGAAAACTCCCTGTTAGACTGTTTCCAACAAGCCGAAGCTGCACTAATGTTTTACAGTTTGTGATCCCAACTGGAATATTGCCTGAGAGCTTATTAGACTCCAAGATGAGAAAAGAGAGGTTGCTGTTTCGACAGAGGTGTTCTGGTATCAGTCCTGTTAAAAAGTTATCAGACAAATCAACCGCCCAAGGCTCACTATACAATCCCAGATTCTGAGGGATATTACCAACCAATGAATTTCCAAATAGTTGCAACATAGACAGATGCTGCAAGTACTGAAACCCGGACGGAATGGTGCCTTGCAAGTGGTTTATGGACAAATCCAGCCGAGTCAAGTTCTTTAAAGATGTCAGCTCAACTGGAATAACTCCTGTAAGCTGGTTTTCAAAAAGATGAAGCAATTCCAACCCTTGTATCTTACTAAACTCAGTTGGTATATCACCATGCAATGAGTTCTCCGAAAAATCAATCTCTTTCGCAAAAGAAAGGTTCCCAATCTCCCTTGGAATGGTGCCATTCAATTCATTCCTATAAAGGTACAAATATGTCAATGACACCATATCTCCAATCTCATTTGGTATTTCTCCCACAAGCTTGTTATCATAAAGAGCCAATCTCACCAAATTGGTACAATTTCCAAGCTCCTTAGGGATAAGTCCGGAAAGCTGGTTATCCCAGAGGATCAAATCTGTCAAACCCTTCAATAATCCAATTTCTTTCGGCAACTCTCCGGATAATTTATTCTGTGCAAGACCGAGATATTCCAAGCTCTCACATTCACCAATCTCAGCAGGTAAAGGCCCTGATATCAAATTCTGTCCTGCTCTGAAACTCCTCAACATCTTAAGCTTCCCAAGTGACCGCGGCAATGATTCGCTTATGTTGTTACTATAAGCAACCAACTGTTCCAATGAAGACATATCTCCAATCTCCTCAGGAAGAGGACCAGATAATCTATTGTTGAATATATTCAACACTGTTAAACAAGAAAGTTTGCCCAACTCCTTGGGGATAATGGCTTCAAACTTATTGTTGTTCAGATTCAGAACTTCTAATCTTGAACAATTTCCAATCTCTTTAGGTATGTTTCTTGACAAATTATTGTACGAAACATCAAGAAATGTCAAGTGAACCAAACCCCCAATGCTTGGAGACAACCAACCAGAGAGATTCATTGAGCTCAAATCAAGAGAGGTAACAACAGGATCATAGTAATCATCAGTGCAATTAACACCTAACCATCCACAAGGATTGGGATCATTAGGGTTCCAGTTATACAAATGGTTGAGTTTGTCAACAAGTTTAGACTTCACATCAAGAAGAAGTTGACCCTCAATGTTAACCCCTTTGGTTTGATGAACCAAAAAGGCCATAACAACAACAACAACAACAAAAAACATACTAAAACACACATTTGAAACTCTCTCCATATTCACAAAACAGTACCAAAATTGAATCAATGTCAAGGCTAAACATTCAGACAACAACACACAAAAACAGTATATACCCTCTTACAAGCAAATCAAAAATACTGAAAAAGGTTGACACTTTGACATACCTCAAGAGTAGAAAACCAATGGAAAAAACAGAGAAGCCATGGAAATGAAACTTTTGACAGGACAGGACAGGACAGGACAGGACAGCAGAATCTAAAACGTACCCAGATAATAATTTAGAAAGAAAATATTAGTTAAATTGTTGTGGGGGCGAAGTTGGATTATGTGCAATGAATGTAAACTTTGTTGTTGAAGATGATGATTAGGAGGAGAGGGAATGTAATGATAATGAAATCTTGGTTAATGGAGGAGGATATGAGAGAGATGAGATGGCCGACAGAGCATGTGAATTGCTTTATTAAATTTGTGTGTCACTCCAACTTCATGTATTATTTTAATAGGAGAGTTTGTGGATTGGAAAGGTAACTGAATTTGATCAGGACTTTGGTTTTGTTTCCGTGGAAAGGAGTACAGTAGCTTCTATTCTGCCATCATTTTCAACACTATGATTTTATGATTTGTCATGTATATGTATGTTTATTATATCCAGTGAGCTTTCTCTCTCATTTTGATTTGTGTTTGTTTATATTTTTCGCGCATTTTAACATTAGGAAAGAATAGATCAAATCTGTTTCAAGTCCTGCAAATATCAAGTATAACTAGTCATGAATCGGGTGCAATGGTGTTACTTCAATACTATTTGGCCTGGTGAATAGGTGTGAATTACACTGGATTTTTATTTATTTATTTAATTATTTTATTTTATTTAAATTCATGAGCAATTTTATCTCTTTTCTCTCCTTTAATCCTTGAAATGGATTATAACTTTTTTAACAACCTCACCTCATTCATATCTCTTTTTCAATATATATATTAACATTAAAAAGATATTTTAATTTTAAGTAATTAATTTATAAAATAGTTGGTTCAAAATAGTTATTTAATGCAAAAATAAAAAATAAAAAATAGAAGGAAAAAAAGAATAAAAAATTACAATAAATAAGTATATACAGTGAAATCTCTCTATAACAATACCATTTCATTATAATAGTGAATGACTGTTTTTCGCATATAACAACCATACGAAGATAACAAAACTCATTTGACTATTATAAATTCATAGTATTATTATTATTTTTTTAAAAAGTTCTAGACAAAAATTTTTCAAATTAAATTTATTCAAGGGATGGTTTCATTTTTAGTCAATTCAAACTTTAAATTAACTTAATAGACCATTCAAATTTTATTTTAAGTTTTTGAAAGTTTGAAACTTCAAAAATAAATTAAATTGACCAATATGCCCTTATAGACGCACTTCACGACATCACTGGCCTGTGAAGCGCGTTTTTAAAGGTATATAAGTCAATTTGGTTCATTTTTGAAATTTCAAACTTTAAAAAGTTTATAAAGTTAAATAAAATTTGGATTGTTTATTTACTTAAAATTAAATTTTAAAAAGTTCATATTTTATAATTTTTCCTTTATTCAATCATATGGAAAATGCCTATAATAGTAGCTTGTCTGAAAGATTCTAATCCTTAATTATTAAGGATATAACGCTTGAACTGACAAAGATTTCGGTCCAAACTTTTAGCAAAAGAGTAGTAAATTACTTTCCCTTGAAGGCAATTTTAAAAGTTTGTTGTTGAATCTTCAATCTCAACTCAAGTAGCAATTGGTTGAGGTTCCTCATCTGCACCATCACTATCATCTCCTTTCTCTCCAGTTTCTTGTTCATCTACTCTGACATGGGCAATAATCTCTTCATCAGTGAAACTCAAAATGGCAGGAAGCATTTCATCAAATTCTATCCTGTTAAATTTCATTACTTATTCAACATTTTCCTTCAACTGTCACGTCCGTAATCTGGGGCTATTTGTCTGCTTATTTTGAAAATTTTCATAATTTTTATTTATTTTCGTTATAAGGGTAAAATAGACATTTTAGAAAAATGTTGATTTTTCCGGTTTGACCAAATGATTTGACTAGTTTGACTTTTGGGTGACATTTGAAAACAAACTGAAAATTGAGTTGATTTGGTAATTATCTTACAAATGAGGTTGTTTTTAAAACTACATGTAAACATATGGGTTGGTGGTGATATTTGCCACCCATATAAATATGAGAAGGATGGATTTTAAATCATTTGTCACAAAACCCTAGAAACTTGCTTTTACGTATTCTTCAAATCCTCTCAACTAAAAACACACTCTCACGGATTTCTAAGTTTTAATTGCTGGGGAATTTAATTGGGATTGGAGTATTACTTTGATTTCTTCACACTCTTGGTAAGGGTTTTCTTCCTTGTTGGTTTGTAAGCATATTAAATTGATTTGGGATTTCTAGAACCTAGGGTTTATGAGTTTGGGAGATTCTATTTCGATTGGTTTTGGGTCTTGAACCTTTGGTTTCAATATGTGTGATTTGGGTCTTTTGGGTTTCAATTGAAACTTTAAATTGTTCTTTAGTGGTAAACTCTAACTTTTGTGAAATTGGGAATTTATGAATTTTATGCTTGATTTGGTGTAGACCAAGTTGGGGATCGCCGATCGGAGTAGATTCGGTTGTTTGGATTAGCGAATAAGGTTAGTAGCCGTATTTACGCCCTCACAATTGTCTGCTTCTGTCTGTTTGATTGTTTGCGAAACTGATTAATTGATATAAACTAAAATCTGAATTGATTAGCATAATCTGCTGCATTTAATACA
The DNA here is from genome assembly GCA_031304145.1 of Cardiospermum halicacabum. Taxonomy (NCBI): domain Eukaryota; kingdom Viridiplantae; phylum Streptophyta; class Magnoliopsida; order Sapindales; family Sapindaceae; genus Cardiospermum; species Cardiospermum halicacabum. The sequence goes on along the minus strand of CM062389.1, from coordinate 39,816,601 downwards.
AACTATTTGGAAAAAATTGCTGCCATTATTTCTGTACACTATCTGTTTTGATTTTGGAAGTTCTGTTAATTTTGTTACCCAAATATGAGCATATGAAATGATACTTATATCTGTCTGTTATACTGAATATAACTCTATAATATGTTAAAGTCTTGTCCTAAGGTTAATACGATAAGACCGACATGCTGTAAGGGAAAACTAGATGTATACATCGATGCGCGAAAGCGTATATGGCATTGTTTGCCAACTACTTTCTGGATGCGACGACATCATTCTGGAGCCTTGCTCATTCTGGGTACGACGACATCATTCTGGGATCTTTGATCCACTCTGAGGGTTTAACCCTATCTGTTTGTTTTCTGTTCCCGATTTTGTTATTAAACTAAGGACAGGCCTGGTAAATTAATCACACTAAATAATTGGGTAATTTGAAACCCTATGATACTGAATTGTTTCTGCTTCTGATTATGTATGTTTGATATGTTTGGTTTGATTCTGTTGATGCTCGTTATTGTCTTTTGGGTTCTAACTATGGGTAGTATGAATTGTGACTCCTAACTGGTTGTAGGTGTTAGGATTAGACCCATTTGATAGTTAGAATTGGTATAGCTAGCGACATAATCTGAACTAGGCTAAAAATGTGTCCAGTGTCCGTAACCGGACTGTATACCGGATTGTCACTTAAAAACTGAAAAACTGGAAAACTGGACGTAGGATGGTCTCTGCCGAGCTCCTTACCGAAATACAATTCGGTCAGCCTTGAGATCATTAGATTCACTCTCTGGCAGTCTCAGAAGACTGTTCAACCTCTCTGACCGAGCTCTTCACCGAGTTAGGTACCGAATTACAATTCGGTGTGTTTGGGAGACTTGAAACTCTCTGACCGAGCTTCATACCGGAATAGGAACCATACTGTCACTTAAACTTCCCTTGGATTTGCATAATTATTCTCTGACCGAGCTATTTACCAGACTGCCTACCGAATTACATTCGGTAAGTCTGGTAATGCTCTCTGACCGAGTAACGTGCTGGACAGCTTACCGAACTACTATTCGGTTTCGGTCTCTCTTCTGAAAATAATTTGACAACTATAAAGTCTTTTTCAGACGGTAAATGCAATAATCTGTAATCATTTATCCTAGATCACTTAAAGGGGATTATATATGGGATAACTTGATTTGTTAAACAACTTGTTTGCTTCTGTTTGTACCCTTTGGTTGTTAACTAACCTGCATATGTGTATGACATGCTATTCTGTTTAATAAGACGCATTTGTGTGTGTTTATTGGCACTGACTTACTAACCAGACATCGATAGTCTTACCCTTCGTTGTTTTCATTTTTGTTTTGTATATTTGAATCTTTTCTAGGAATGGAAATTGCTGAGTTCAGACAGACAGGTGAGATAGCAGGATATCACTAGCATCGAGCATCACATGGCATCCTTTTCAGACTTGGATTGCATTTCTGTTTTACTTTAGCTAGACTTATTTTTGTATTTGTACCCGCTGCACCATGTTTTGGGATTTATTTTCAGATTAAGTATTTTTGAACATTAAGAGTTTATTCTCGAATTATGTTGGATATATTTTGAACCATTAACTTTGGAATTATAAGATCCGTCTTTCAGCTTTGATTTCCGATTTGCAAGTCTGTTATTTGTATATTTATTTTCTGTATCTGTATGTATGTTTGTTATCTGTCTCAGCACCGTAGCATCCGGATTCCGCGTTCCCTCTTCCGTCAGGGCGGGGGTTTGGGTGTTACATCAACAATTTTAGTTATTAAACATTAAAAATTCTTTTACCTGTTGAATTTAATTAAAATAGGTATTTGAACTTTTAATTTTTAATTTTTTTTAATAAAAAATAATATATTACATTTGAGTCAGACATTATAAAGAATGAATTTTACACGGTGTTTTATTCCAAATTATCGTTGCTGCTGTTATAGGCAATTTACTGTTATAAACAGGATTAAAATAACATATAACAAACTGGTTCTAAACAGAATACAGAGGATGAATAACAATAAACTTATTGATTAACAATATAAAAAGTTCATATTTTATATGTTATTTTATATAAAGTGATGCTATAAACATGATCATGTATTATCTATAACAGAATAAAATAACATATAACAGGATCATATAACATATAACAGGATTAATACATGATTTGCATATTGTTATTTGGATGAACAATTGTTCTACAAGTTGGAAGAGACGAAATTCTGATAATAAGGAATAATGAAAAGTTATTATATTAATCTTGATACTTGTTAAGGTGAGACTAACATATGAAAAATAGTATATTTGCAAATGGTTGCGAACAAACTGCCTAATAAATTTACAAATACAACTAGAATTACAAAATTTCATGTGCCAACTGAGAATGTACTAGCTCGACTGGTTGTGGCAATTGATAATTAAGAATATATGGTACTAATAAAGTATTTGAAATCAATAAGAAATATATTAGACTAGTTAGATCAAATGATATTATACCACTAAAATAAAATAATAGAAATGAGATTTATGTGGAAGGAATGTCTTAAAAAAATATCGGTTATTCTTAAAATTTATAAATTTGTGACTATTGAAGTCCCCAATAAGGAAAAGATATTTGAAGAAGTGCTTAAATAAAATAGGAGGAGATTTCCATTCATTATTTGAAAAAAAAAGAAGGAATTGGAAAAATATTGTCAGAAATAATATATTTTCATAACATTGGAATCATGAATGATGATTATGAGTTACAATCCATCAATGAATGTAAGGAACGCGATGATTGGGTAAAATGGAAATAAGTAATAACGATAAATTGAATTTGTTGGATACACATAATATTTTTGGGTCTAAAGTTAAAACACGAGAAGGTGTCCAACTAGTTGATTACAAATAAGTTTTCATTACCAAACAAAATGAGATAAATGAAATTATGAGACAAAAATCATAGTTAATTGCTCATGTATTCTCACAAAGGCCTGTGATTGATTATGATGAAATGTATTCATCTATGATAGAAATGTTTACATTTAATATTTTTATTAGTTTGCTAAAAAAATAAATCTCCAAATGTATTCCATGAATGTGGTAGTTGCATATTTGTATAGGTCAAATGATACAGATACTTCAAGAAATTTTAGATGAATTAAAACTTTTTAAAATGAATAAAGCCTATGAATTATTTTCATGAAGTTACAATGATTGTTGTACAAGTTAAAACTGTCCGTACGAATGTGGTATAATTATTTGAGTGAATATTTGATTAGTGAAGGGTATATTAATGATATCATTTACTCATGCATGTTCATTGGAAAATCAGGATCTGGATTCACAATTTAGCAGACTATAATGATAATATGAATATAATTGAGACTAGTGGTAAGATCCAAAAAGAAAAACTGCTAAGTATCTTAAAAGAGATTTTGAAATGAAAGACCTTGGGAAGTTAAAGTATTGTATTGGATAGAAAATGGAATAGTAATCTAATGAGATTTTGGTCCATCAAAAGACTGATACTAAAAAGGTTTTGAAATATTTTAATTTTGATAAAGCCAACCATTGAGTACCCCAATTAAGTAATGTCACGTCTATAAGATGGGACTGTTAATTTTTGTATTGTTGGAAATTTATTTTCGTTATTTGAATTTTGTTTAATTTTTAGTTATTTTCTTTCAAGGGTAAAATGGGTATTTTTGAAATATTGACTTTCCGGTTTGACAAAATGATTTGACTACTTTGACTTTTGAGTTAGTTTTGAAAATAAATGGGCATTTGAAGTATTTTTGTAATTATTTCTCTATTTGGGTTATCTTTAAATCAAATAGAAGTTTTGGGTTTATGGTGATATTTGCCATATAGTATAAAAGGGAAAAAAAAGGTTTATGAACCATTCTTATCAGATTTCTAAAAAGACTGTTAAATTGGTTTCTCTCTTTTTCTCTCTACTCCAAATTTAGCCGCGGATTTTTAAACTCCATTCTCACAAATTTGAATTCGGTTTCTTTAGTTTCCTTGTTCGAGGTAATGTTTGCGAACTTTTCTCTTTGATTTACTGCTTTGATTTGATTTGGGGATTTCTACATAAATCTAGGGTTTTTGAAATTTAGGCTTTTATTTCAATTGATTTGGATTTTGAAACCCTAAATATTTAATTCATGTACATTGGGTTTGATTTGGGTTCAATTTGGTTTTTAATCGCCACTTTAATTATAAACCCTAACTTTTGATTTTAGGTATTTATTCGATTTATTCTCAATTTGATTTAGATCAAATTGGGGATCTTCAGCCGAAGTGATTTCGGTGAATTTTTGGATTTAGCGATAAAGGTTAGTAGCCATATTTATGCCCCCTGCATGTATGTTCTGTTTGTTCTCTGTGATTGTTTGATCAATTAATATGAACTGAAAGACTGTAATCTAAAATTGAAATACTATAATAAATTGCATTTGAGTATATTATGTCTGATTTGGCTATCTGAATATCGCATGTAATTCAGTCTGATCGATCTCGCTCTGTATATGATAATCTTTCACTCTACTGCCATAATGTGGTTACATGAATTGAATTCATATTTGTGTGCTATACTAAAATTATAAATTCTGTAATCTGCTAAAAGTCCTGTCCTAGATTAATACGATAAGACCAACATGCTGTAGGGAAAATTAAATGTATACATCTATGCGCAAAAGCGTATTTGGCCTTGATTGCCAACTTATTTTCTGGATGCGACGACATAATTCTGGAGCTTTTCTCATGTCTAGATGCGACGAAATCACTTCTAGGATCTTTGATCCATCTCTGAGGGTTTTACCCTACCTTTGTCTATTTTATGTTCCCGATTTCTGTTATTAAGTTGAGGACAGGCCTGGTAAGTTAAACACCGCTTAATAATATGATAATCTGAAATCTGTTATAGTGAAATCGTTTCTGCTTCTGCTTATGAATGTCTACTATGAACTGTTTAGATTTCCATATATTGCTTGTTACATTGGGTTCCAACCTTTAGGCAGCATGATTTTGACGGCTAATTGGCCGTAGGCGATAGGATTAGACCCACATAAATGTTTAGAATTTGAATAGTAAAAATTATAATCTGAAATAGGCTAAAAACGTGAACAGTGGCTCTGACCGTACTGTCTACCGAATTGGTAACTGAATTATCATTTGAACTCGAACTTAGGAAACAGGTTGGTCCTTGGCCGAACTTGTTACCGAACTAACTACCGAATTACAATTCGATCAGCCTTGTGATCAATAGAATTACTCCTTAGCCGAAGTTCATACTGAATTAGTTACTGACATGCATTTCGGTTTAGCCTTAGAAGATAGCTCAAACTCTCTGACCGAACTCTTTATCGAGTTAAGTACCGAATTACAATTCGGTGTGTCATAAGATTACGAATACTATCTGACCGAATTGTATACCGAACTGGATATCGAACTGTCACTTAAATAATGATAAAATCTGAATAATACTGTCTGACCTAACTGATTACGGAATTATAATTCGGTATCATTGTTAATACTCCATGACCGAATTGCTTACCAAACTGTATACCAAATTCACAGTTCGGTGTCGGTCATTCTCTTGAGATAATTTGACAACTTTTAAGTTACTTTCAGACGGTAATTGCAACAATCTGTAATCACTTATCCTAGATCACATTAAGGGGATCAAAACAAGAATAATTTGGGTTCTTAATCACTTGTTTGCTCTTGTCTGTAACCTCATGTTTATTGACTAATCTGCATATGTGTGTGACATTTTATTCTGTTAAGCAAGACATATCTTGTGTGTGCTTATTGGACATTGGCTTACTAACCAGACATCAATAGTCAGACCATTCGTGGTTTTCATTTTTGTTTTGTATGTTTTGAACCCGTTTGGGAATGGAAATTGCTGAGTTCAGACAGTTAGGTGAAATAGCAGGATATCACTGCATGTCAGCATTAAGCATCATCTGGCATCTTTTCAAGACTTTGTTTTCATTATTATTATATTTTGATTGAAATTAATTCAATACTTTGTAATCGCTGCACTATGTTTTGGTTTTGATTTCAGAATGAGTACTTTTGAGTATTTTGGATTTGATTATATCTTTATTGGATTTGTATTTGAACTATCTGATTTTGGATCACTTTTGAATAATGAAATATTCAGAAATGTTTGTTAATTATGTATCTGTTTCGTATATTTATTATATATGTTATCTGTCTATCTGTCCGTTCTGCATGTGACATCCGCTCTTTGTGTCCTTTCCGTCGGGGTGGGAGTTTAGATGTTACAGGTTAAATCTCTTAAGCATCCATTTAGATCCAAAGAGGGTTATGGACTATTTTGGATTGTGGAACACCATCTATGAATGCAATTGGCGCCCTTCTATAACTAGTTCAATGAACTAGACATAATATTACTTTTGTAGTAAATTTATTGGCTAAATATAGTTATGTTCCAACTTGAATATATTGAAATAATATTAAATGTATTATCCAAAATCTTCATGGAACTATTGCTTTGGTAGTGATTTATTCGAATTGTGATAATCTTTCAAGTTTAATTAGGCATATTGATGCTGGATACCTTTCAGATCAACATAAGACATATTCTCAAACTAGTTTATTTTTACTTATTATGACATAATGATCTCATGGATTTATATAAAGAAAAATTTAGTTCCTACATTTTCGAACCATACTGAGCTTCTTGCATTGTATGAAACCAGGCGAGAGTGTGTCTTGTTGAGATCAATGATTGAGCATATTCAAATTTCATGAGATATTCCTCGAAAAAATAAATGAGTCTACAATTATTTATGAGAATAATGTTGCATATATCTTTCAAATTATAAGAGAATACATCAAATGAGACCGAATTCTTTTAACCTATGAGCTTTAAGAATCCTAAAAAATCAATGTGAAACAGATTTGATCATCAACAATTTAACTAATTTACTATAAAAAACTTTCTCAACTCAACTTTTGAAAAACTAGTTTAAGGAATCAAAATGCAAAAACTCTCCGTATAGAACGATCGACTATAAATGGTTTTATTAACGAGACTATCACATATAAATTTCAAATGCCCTTGTTTTCTTTTGTTTACTTTTTCTCACTAAAAGGTTGATTAAGTAATATTTTGGGACAATGACTATTTAAACATTCCAAGTTGTAACAATTATTCACTTGGACATTCGAAGTTTGCGAAGTTTCAGATAAACCCTCCATCTTGTAAAAACAAATCACTTGAATCTCTATAGAGATTAAATAAATGCAGTTTGTGGCATGCTTTTCATGCTATGGTCTATTCAGCATTGAGTGTCCAAATGATTTTTTTTAGCAAGTTGGAGGGTTCAAATGAAATTTCATAAACTTTGAGTGTTCAAGTGAAAAATCATGCCAACTTGAATGGTTCGAATGGTCATTATACTTTATTTGGTAGGTTTATTATCAGCTATATCTACGTAGTGTATTATATTTATTTCACGATTATACTTGAACCTATATATGTTTATAATCTATTCTTATTCAGTTTTTTACACCATTAAGAATCCAATTTTATCTTAGTGTCATGTTTGTTTATAGAAATTTTATTTCATGCTTGGAATTAATAATGGATTTTTACTATTACATTGTCAAAGAGACGAGGATTTAATCGTTTGAGAAAGATTGAGTTAGTGCGATAGTGTTGAATGACATAAAAAGGGAGATTGGGTTAACTGGTTTTTTAGGTTGACATGACAGCCATGTTAAATGAGTTTTTACATATCATAGGATCTTATACACAGGCTCTTACTCATGAGTGTATTATTAATCGTTGAGTGCTCAAATGAATGAGTTTTCCTAACTTGGAAGGTGTACGTGAAATCTCACCAAGTTCGAGGGTCCAAATGAAATATCATGTCAAGTTCAATGGTCAAAATGAAAAGACATGCAAAGTTCAAGGGTTTATCCCTTTTGATGAGAAAAAGAAAAACTACCTCACATACACTTTCTCGTTTGTGATTTAAACATCGGTCCACGATGGTTCAAGTGACTCGTTTTTTTTTTTTTTATAAATCAGAGAGTCTATTTAAAACTCCACAAACTTCAAGAGTTCAAGTGAATAATTCAAGAGTTCAAGTGAATAATTGTTGCAATTTAGAGTGCCCAAAGGACCATTATGTCTAATATTTTTAATACGGGATGAAAATTAAAAAAAAAAGTATATCGATTTCTCCCTGTTTTTGTATTAATTTTTTTTTTTATTTTCAAAATCAATTTTTTAATATCATCTTTCCTATCTTTTATATATATATACACATTTATTTATTTATTTATTTTATAACCAATTAAAATTGTCAAAGTACCATAAAATTTTAGAATACCGGATGGGTTACAGGATATCGTCATTGTCATCCGCACGAGTCCGATTTCAAAGAACTAATAATCTTGCTGGGCATGCTATTTTAGCCATTCTAAGTGCCATCCAATTATCCAAAAAAAAAAGTATACACTATTTACCCATTTCATACCATAAATAAACAAGCACACGAAACATGTAAATTCGAAGAAGACAAAGCAATATTAGCTATGCCAAGTGTGGTAAATACAAAGATCATGCAATACACCTATGATTCCACTTTCATGATTTTTAATAAATAATTTTATATTGACATCAATTTTTTGTCATTGCTGACGACTTCCCAACCACATCATGATTATCTTATTACTTTACAAAATTATTGTAAAATAACATCTTGGTTTTATAATCTCATTCACATGTACTTAAGTCTTATTATATATAGGTTGGTTCCTTTTCGATTAAAATAAAACCAAGTGAATAATTGAGTATTAGTTTGAGATATATACAAATGGTGGTGGTGTACCCATATGATATAACACTTGTAAATGTATCAACCTTGAGAATATAAACATTATATAAATATTGCCCACCTAACTTTTTGAGCCAAAAGGACATTTAAGTTCGTAAAAAATGTAATCGTTTTGGGATTTTGATATGGAATGTTTTAATTTACATAGTTAGAGCACTTATATTTTTATTCATAAATAAAATAGAAAAAGTGTTTGTCTATATGTGGTACTTTTAACTTCTTTGTTTTTGCATTCTATAAACAATAAAAATAAAACAAAAGAAAAAGAGAACCGAATGGAAGTGATTTTATTTTATTTTATAATTAATTTTTTACAATAAAAAGTAAATAACAAAAAAAAAAAAAAAAACGTATTTTCTTTTATATGTACCGTTTCTACCACATATCACCCAAGCAAGATTTTTATGGTTTTCAAATTTTTTAAAATAGAATCTAACTTAAATAAATATTAATATAATTTTTTTTTTTTAAAAAGTTGGCTTCATTTGGAGATCAAAATGAAATTTGTATTTTAAATAATATATATATATATATTATATTTACTATTTTATTTTTTTTTAAAAATAATATTAATTATTTTCTTAAAAATATTTAATGAATTATATTATTTTTAAAATAAATAGTAATAGATAATTAATAAAAAAAAACCACACTAATTTTTGAAAAATAAATAAAATATAAATATTATATCACTATATGTTTATAATGTTTTATATTAAAAAAAATATTCTTTATAGAAAAAAGCCATTACAATATTCCATCAAATATTTTGAAAATTAAAAGAAATAGTCTTATTTTATTTTGTAAAATTCATAGTAATATAAAAAAATCAATTTATTCTTAAATAATAAATAATATTTTTAATACTTTAATTTAATATAATATCTAAAGTATAAATAATTTATTTTTTAAGTGTTATTTCAAAAATATTATCAAGAAAGAATTAATGTATTAAAAATAACTTAAAATTATTATAAATTCAGGTTTTGCAGGTGAATTTTTTTTTTTATTAATAATTTGAAAATTAAAAAAATATAAAGTGAAAATTAAAAAGAAAAAAAAGGTATTTAAATAATGTATTTTTTTGAAGTAAATTATGTGTATTATTCACATAGGTGGATAGAGAATAGTAAGAAGAAAGTTGTTGAAGTGAAGTGGTGTACTACTACTATTGGCAAGTCCATGGAAATACAAGTGAGTGAATGAAATGAAATGATGAAACCTTTTGAATTCATAAGAAAAGAGTCGTGGGTGGCTGAGACTCCACCACTTCTTCTCTAATCTAAAACACCACTTTGCTTTGCTTTGACTAATCATGTCATGTAATTATTTTAATAAAGATGGTGGATTCCCTCACCCTGTTTCTTTGTAAAAAAATCTTTTAAACAAGAGAAAATAAAAATAGGGATCTCCCACATTGATCATATATGGAAAGTCACCTACCTTTTTCATTTCTTTTAATTTAATTTATTAAGGGGTTAAACATGCTCCAATTGGATTTTCATCTATGGATGAATGATGCCAATATGATGCTTCAAGGTGGATTGTTTTCTAAATTATAAATGAATTACCATTGTAAAAAATAAAAAGAGAATTGGGGTAGAAAAGAAAAAAACAGTTTAATATTAAATGGAAATATGTTGGAATCAGAAAGTAATATAGTAATTTTGATTGGGTTTTAATAAAATTTTTAAATATTATTGAATCGTGATATATGGAAAGGAGAAAATTATTGGTGAATGAACAAAGATAACAAAGACAAAGTAAAACCAAACGACTAACCTCTATTATTCAGAATGTTTATATATATATATATATATATATATTAAAATTGTAAAGACACGTGTCTGTGTGCATGAGTTATTAACTTGCACGCAGGACACATATATTACCAGGTGGAAAACCACCTAATATTCACAACACTCTTTTTGGATTTCCACCATATGAGATATTTAACTACCTCGTTAAAACCTTGCCAGAAAAATCCAGTAGGAGATAAAATTTGGACGAAGGAAAAAGAGTACAGTTGGTGAATCCAATGATTACAAAAATTCTCCCCCTGATGATGCACCTATACATCTAATTTTTTAATCTGGAGAGTTTCCACATTTCAATCTCGTAAATGAGTTTCTCGAACGTTGATGTCGGTAATGATTTCGTTAATAGATTGGCTATATTATTGGAAGATCTGATTTGCTTCATATTGATTTGACCAGTATTCTGAAGCTCGTGGGTGTAGAAGAATTTCGGAGAAATATGTTTAGTTCGATCTCCTTTGATATAATCTCCCTGAACTTGGGCGATGCATGCCGCATTATCTTCAAAAATTACAGTTGGCCTATTCGTAGTTTGGGAGATACCACATGAATTCTGGATATGTTTGATCATTGATCTCAACCAAATATACTCTCGACTGGTTTTGTGTAATGCCAAAATTTCAGCATGATTTAAGGACGTGACTACTAAAGTTTGTTTCGTAGATCTCCGGGAGATCGCAGTACCATTATACGTGAAAATATAACTAGTTTGAGAATGTCTTTTATGCGGATCCGAAAGGTATCCAATATCATCATAATCAATCAAATCCAGAAATTTATCAGAATTCGTATAAAATAATCCCAAATCTTTCGTACCCTTTCAAGTAATGCAAAATATTTTTGATTCCATTCCAATAACGACGAGTTGGTGTAGAACTATATCTTGCTAATAAATTTACAGCAAACGAGATATCTAGTCTCGTACATTGAGCCAAATATAACAGTGCACCTATTGTATTAAGATATTGTACTTCAGGACCAAGTAATTGTTCGTCATCATCCTTTGGTCGGAATGGATCCTTTTGGGGATCAAGTGTTCTTACAATCATGGGTGTACTTAATGGATGTGCATTATCCATATTGAATCTTTTCAGAAGCTTTTCAATGTATGCTGATTGATAAATCAATATGCCATTTGATTTATGTTCAATTTCTAGACCAAGATAATATTTCATTTCTCCCAAATCTTTCATCTCAAACTCCTTTTTCAAATACTCAGCAGTTTATTTGATCTCTTTAGGAGTCCCAACGATATTCATATCATCCACATAAACTGCTATAATGGCAAAACCATAACCTGATTTCTTGATGATGATACATGGACGTATATCATTATTCTGGTATCCTTCTTTTATTAAATACTCACTAGACGTTTATACCACATTCTCCTAGATTGTTTCAATCCATACATGAATTTTTGTAACTTTATGGAATACAAGTTTCGAGATCCCGATCGATATGATTCAGGTAGTTTCAATCCTTCTGGAGCTTCATGTAAATATCATAATCAAGTGATTCATACAGATATATAGTGACTACATCCATAATACCATTTCTAGTTTCTCAGAAATGGTAAGACTGATCAGAAATCGGAACATAATAGTATCCATTACTGGGAAATATGTCTAATCATAATCAATTTCAGGTCTTTGGGAGAAACCTTGAGCAATCAAACATGCTTTGTATCTCACAATTTCATTTATTTCATTTCGTTTTCGAACGAATACCCATTTGTAGCCAACTGGTTGAACATCTTCTGGTGTTCTCATTATCGGTCCAAAAACTTTTCGTTTATTAAGAGAGTTCAACTCTGTCTGGATTGCTTCTTCCCATTTTTTCCAATCATGTCTATTATGTACTCTTCCATACTACGTAGCTTATGATCATCATATAAAATATCTACTGCCATTGTTTAGGAAACTGGATCATCAATTTTTATTTCATTTCTATTCCATATTTCCTAATTGAAATTTACAGAAATTTATTCATTTTTTGATTATGATATTTCTTGATCATTTTCTCCTTCAGGGAGATTATTTTCAGTGATCTCAACAACTTCTGGGATTTCATTTGATGTGGTTTTTCGATCCTGATCATTTTTGGTTTTTCGATCCTGATCATTTTTCTTTCTTTTCCTTGGAATTGTATCTTTTGAACTAGGTGGCCTTCCACACTTCTGGCGTGGGATAAGAGTTTCATTTGCTATTGTCTTTTGAGATTGTTCTTCTGGAACATTTACCCTTATTGGTACTTTGGCAGCTTCTATATAAGAATTGATTATCTTTGAAGTATCATTAAATGCATGGGAATTCGATTAGCTATCATTTGTAAATGTAGGATCCTTTGAACTTCTAGTTCACAGTGTGGAGTACGTGGATCCATATGCACTAATGTGGGAACTTTACATGTTAATTCAAGTTTCTCTTCAAGAGAAATCTTTTCTTTTCCAAGTGACAGAAAATTACTTCATCAAATTTACAGTCAGCGAATCTAGCTGTAAATAAATCTCTTGTCAATGGTTCCAAATATCTAATAATTGATTGAGAATCAAAACCCATATATATTCCTAAATGTCTTTGGGGTCCCATTTTTGTTCTCTGTGTTGGAGTAATGGGTACATATACAGCACACCCAAATGTTCTCAAATGCGAGACGTTACGGGGATGCCCAAATATTAACTGTAATGGGGAATATTGGTTATAAGCTGTTGGTCAAATACGAATCAGTGCAGCAGCATGCAATATAACATGTCCTCAAACAGTTACTGGTAACTTGGAGCGCATTAATATAGTTCGCGCAATTATCTGAAGGCGCTTAATCAGTGATTCAACCAATCCATTTTTGGTATGAACATGCGGCACTGGATGTTCAACATCGATCCCAGATACTTGACAGAATTCATCAAATGCTCTCGATGTAAATTCCCTAGCATTATCAAGTCTTATACTCTTAATAGGGTAATTTGGAAAATGAGCTCGTAATCGAGTAATCTGTGCTAGCAGCTTAGCGAAAGCAATATTACGAGTGGATAACAAGCATACATGGGACCATCTTGCGGATGTGTATATTAAAATCATAAAGTAGCGAAATGGTCCACTAGGTGGATGTATGGGTCCACATATATCTCCATTCTATGTAAAAATGTGGAGATTCAAAACCTACTTTCGTAAATGATGGTTTCGTTATCAATTTCCCTTGGAAACATGGGATACACAGGTCCTTATCATTCAGTAGGATTTTATAATTTCTCAGTGGATGGCCTTCTGAATTCGATATTATTCTACGCATCATGGTAGATCCCAGATACCCAAATCGATCATGCCAAAGTTGGAATATTTTAGGATCAGAGAACTTCTGGTTCTCAATAGCATGTGTTTCAGTATGCCTGATGGTTGTATAATATAATCCAGATGATGAAATATGTAGCTTTTCAATCACAAGCTTCTGACATGATTTGTTTGAAATAATACACAAATATTCGACACCATTTTCATAAACTATTTCAATATTATATCCATTCATTCTTATATCTTTGAAACTGAGCAAATTTCTTCTGGATTTGTGAGGATATAAAGCATTTTCTATGTTCAATTTAGTGTTCTTTGATAACAAGATCAAAGCTCTTCAGGAGCCTTCTATCAGATCTACTGGACATGATATGGTATTCACCTTAACTTGAATTGGTATTATTCCTGAAAATACTTTGGTCTCTCAGAATGGTATGAGTTGTAGCACTATCGGCTAGACATATATCTCTAGATATAACAAATTCTTGATTTGAACCCATAACCTTTAATAAAATAAAAACATAACATTAATTGAATGGAAATGTAATATATTTACAATAAAAAAACAAAAATTACATTCCATTCTATTTACATTCCAAAACAAGGAAATACATTTCACTTATAATTAACGGTTCCATCACCAATCAAGTGATCTATCCTCCCATCGGGATCTTCAAAGAAATCAGTAGTTTTCAGATTTGATATGTCGACAGGACCAGTATCACCATCGCCAAAAACATTAGCCATATTTGCTTCATTATTCTTTTCTTTTTCTTGTTCGCATATCAACTTCTGATAAGCTTCAACTACATGTTTAGGGACGCGACAAGTCCTTGAATAACAAGTGGGGGAACCACATCTATAATAGGGACCACGATTGAACTTTGATGGTTCCAGAACTTCTTTCCCTTTGGTGGAACTAGCATTATAAACATTTCACTTCTAGGGAGCATTTGGATTATTATATGGATGTCCATAATCCCTATTACGACCACGTTACTGACCATTTCCAGATCCTCGACCACCTATGTCATTACCACGACCATTCCCACGTCCATTTCTATAATTATTCCAACGCTCAGAATCACGACCACGACCACGACCACGATAACCAGGACCACGACCACAACTTAGATTTTCATTATAATGTGCATTCACTTCTAGGAATGCTTGGGTTCCAACAGGGCGTCTCTCACTATTTTTTAACAACTAGTTGTGTTTTTCAGCAATATCCAAATGTCTAATCAAATCATCATATTTTTTAAATTTACTTTCCCGATACTGCTGTTGTAAAATCATTTGGGAATGATGGAACATGGTAAATGTTTTCTCTAAAATCTCATGTTCATTTTTTGTTTCCCCACACATTTTTAGCTTGTTCACAATCAGATACATGGCTGAGTTGTATTCACTCACACTTTTGAAATCTTGGAATCTCAAATTATGCAATTCATCTCGTGCTTCAGGCAAGATGATCTCATTTTGGTGATTATATCTAGAAATCAATGCTTGCCATAGATCTACAGGATTAGTGACTGTCATATACTGATTTTTCAAATCATCACTTAGATGGGTTCAGATTATAATCAAAGCTTTATTCTTCTGCTGTTCAGTTGTTTCATTTTTCTTATCCAGAGTTCCATACAGATTTTTGGATTTCAATCTTATTCCACAATCACTCAACCATCTCATATAGTTCGCTCCTGAAACCAACAATTGCTCGAATTTGTATGGATTCATTTTCCGCAAAACAAGAACACTTTCTTAAATTTTGAAATTTCCAGAATTCAATCATTCAACTTTAGGTGAACAATTGCAATTTCCCAATTTTCAGATTTACTATTTCTCGTAACCAGAATCACAATTACCAAACACCTTCTAATCTGGAAGATCCATCTAAGTGGCAACTAGAGAGCATACTCGTGCTGATAACGTGTTGTAAAAAATAAAAAGAGAATCGGGGTAGAAGAGAAGAAAACAGTTCAATATTAAATGGAAATATGTTAGAATCAGAAAGTAACCTTGTAATCTTGATTGGGTCTTGATATACTTCTTGAATATTATTGAATCGTGATATATCAAAAGGAGAAAATTATTGGTGGATGAACAAAGATGACAAAGACCAAGTAAAACCAAACCAGACACCTCTATTATTCAGAATGTTTACACACACACACATATATATATATAGTAAGATTGTAAAGAGATGTGTTCGTGTGCCTGAGTTATTAACTTGCATGCAGGACACATATATTACCAGGTGGAAAGTCACCTAATATTCACAACAATGACAACATAGATCCTTTTAAGAAAGATTTTAGACCATCTCTAACTCCTATTCTCTGACCTTTCTTCATTTTTTTTTTTAAATTAAAAATATTTCACTTTTTCTTCTATGTTTGAAAATATAACTATTTTATAAGTAAAATAATAAATTAATTTAATATAAAAAGTTGAAATTATTGATAATAAAAAATAAAAATAAAAATAATTTAATTTTATAAAAATTAATGAAAAATAATGAAAAGAAACAAAGTAATAGTTTTCACGAGCCCCGTGCTCTCTGACTTTTGTTGGAGGTCTGTGTCTGCTTTCTTGAAATTCATGAATTTGAAGAACTGTATTGGAGAAGACCTTAAGTTTGAATCAAATTTTTGTGGGTAAGTCACAAATATTCAACCTGCGAAATACAAAATACTAAAAACTCTGTTGAGCTAATAGATATTAGTAGTAGAATAGATCCCACATAGAATGGAAATGGATTTTACAAATGTATTTTGACCGGATTAAATAAAAATAGGGATTTAAGAATGAATTCAAATTAAATAATTAACAAATAACTAAATGAACAATTAATTATATCAAAAACATCGCTCTAATCGATTATTTAAATAAGGTGTTAGATCATCCATCCTAAAAGTATTTATATTGATTTAAATAATTAAAGTTATAGTCGTGATAACATATCTAACAATCTAATGTTTTTTTAGAGTGACCGGGCACAGCACTTCGAATTACTCCCTAATTATCATAGGTTGCATTCGAAACTAGAAAAGACTTGCAGTTGAAACCAATAAATCAATGTGACAAATCAATGTGACAGTTCTTAAATTGTGATTATGAAATCTCAACCCTATCTAGGCAAATTAATTACAAATTATTTAACGTGCAGTGTATTAACCTATTTAATTAACTTACTGAACACATAATTAATTCAATAAAGACAACATGAGCACTTTTGACAATGGACATAAAGATAACACAGGTACCAAACAAACATAGCAAATAAGAATTAAAAAAACCAGAACACATGAAAATTAAATAAGTCGACTTAACTCTAGGTGACTAGGTTAACAACCCATGGAACAGTAAACATCATTATCTTTTAATATAATTGAATATACAAAAGAAAAAGAGAGAAAATCGAGCTCTGGTTGAAATCAAAACAAAAACAATCCACAATCCAAATTCTTGTTATCGTGTTAGATAATTAAAAAAAAATAAAAATCTTCTTAAAAATATTTATCTGAAAATTCTAATATAAAAAATTAAATAAATTATTCAATAAGATAAATTAATCTCCATGAGATAGTCTTCATATATCAATTTTGGCAATTTATGTCTTCAAGCCTCAAAATTCTTCAAATTTTCACAATTCTCTCCAAATTGTCCATAAATATAAAAATAGGGTAAATTGGTGTCAAATCTTCAATAAATTCCTTAAATAATAAATAAAATAGTAAAAAAAAAAAAGTGCATTTCATACTCAATCAAATTCTTCCACACTATCTTATACTTGCCCTTAGGTATGTCATAACCAATTCTCAAAAGAAGACTCTTACTATAAGTGGTTTAAGAAAACTGTCTGCCAAAAGGAATTAACTATGATCCACAGTGACCCATGACAAGTAACTCAAATCACCAAAAAGAATATGAAAGACATAGACCTGTCATGGATTAAGCACACAGACTTTAATTTTATTTTTAATTAGAGTATACATAAAGACAACAAGTGATGATTTGCAAAAAAAAAAAAAATAATTGTAGCAACACCACAAGCAAATATATAAGACAATCAAATTTATTATACACAACTAAAAAAGCAGCCAATAATAATAAAACAAACTCTAATAGCAACTAGTCGAGTTTTTCTTTTTCTTTTTTCTTTTTTCTTTTTTCTTTTTTCTTTTTCTGCATTTTACTCTAAGCTGCAATAAGACATTTCAAATCAATTACTCCCATGTGTAAAACAATCCAAAAAGATATTAAACTCTTCCTATCCACTACCTACTCCATATATAACCCACTTAAGGAGAATAAGTGATGTATAATCTATTCTGTCCCGTGAAGGGAAATGAAAATAACTAAAAATGTATGACTTAATTCAGAATTTTTTTGGCCCTAAAAGGGAAAATCCTCCTATCATCAACAACTACATACATACAATAATTTAAGGAAGATTAACACTGATCCACTAATCCTAACTGAATATATTAAGTCATATGATGAATGTGATGAAAGCCATAAGTGAGTACCCGAGATGTAAACTCTAAATTTCATTGCCTAAAGTGAGTAGCTGAGATGTAAACTCTAAATTTCATTATCTACTAGCTTATTTGAGACAATATAGTGATTTCAGTAGTTTATAAATTTGATTTGGTTTAGCCTTGTCATAGCCTTTAGGAGGCTTAATATAAACTCTTCATCAATGAAACCATGAAGAAAAATATTTTTATATCCAGTTGATGAACAAGCCATCTTTTTTGCAATAATAGTAGCTAAAAACACTCTAATAGTGACAACCTTAGCCACATGCGAGAAGCTTTCTAAAATTTCCTCTCTAATTACTCGATTATAACCCTTAATCAATAATCTTTCTTTGAATATATCTTTAGATCCATCTGGGTCCGTTTTAGTTTACAAACTCATTTAGAGCCTATTACTTTGATTTCCTATAGGAAGAATAGTTAGCTCTTATGAATTATTTGATTTAAGAGCATTAAGCTCCTTTAGCATAACATCCGCCCACTCACTCTGTTTACTGGTTTTTAACTAAGTCATAGCTTCATAAACAGTAGACAATTGTGCCTACAATACTTTATATGATGAAGAAAATGTATATAGTGTAGACAATGCTTTTAAATAAGTCATAGCTTCATAAAGAGTAGACAATGCTTTATATGCTTTAACTTTTAAAAATTTATAAATTTAAAATAAAATTTGTGTGATTTATTTATTTAAAATTTAAGTTTAAAATATTTATATTTATAATTTTTTTTATTATATATATATATGTTAAGTTTGCATGGTCCATTAAAAATATTCTTTATGGATAAAAACTTATTCTAATTAGAAAAACATAACATACTTGATCCATCTGCCCTAGCCCATACATAGCGGTTCTCATTCCAGATTTAAATTGGGATTAAAGTCAAATTCAATTATTTAGAATTTTCAATTAATTTATAATCTAGTGATAAAAATACAAAGAATCTTAAATTTACCATTTCTAATCGTAATAAATAAAAACCAATGGAAAATTTAGTTCAAAGTGAACAATTTTTACAAAGTATTATAATAAGATCCGCATTATTATAGCTACTTCATTCAATAATTAGAAGTAACTTCTGATGTTTTTTTTGGTTGATTATTTTGTAATACAAGCAATAAAATAACGATTGGTACAATATATAACATTGTTCTAAACCTAAATTGTTTATTATTCTACAATCAACATGGCAATATTGAATGCTTTAGAATCAACAAGTGTATGGGATACATTTCACACAATATATGTTATATAAAAAATAAAAAATTTTCTGTTTTAAGGTCATAAAAAATAAATTATTACATACCTATTTTTTAAAAGTTTGTAAAAATGAACTTTAAAAATTTTGCAAAATTAAATTTTTAGAAGTTTGAATTTCACTCTATAAAACATTCAGATACTCTTGAGCATAATTCACAATTTTCGAATAGGAGGACTAAATCTATGGAATGGAAACTATACTTTTAAAAAATTACTTTTATAATTTTTTTTAAAAACAAACCTATTTGAAGCTTAAAAGATCTATTTAAAAGAATTATTATATATCTAAAGATAGTCTAATTGTGAATAAAATTAAAATAAATTTAAATTTTATATACATAAAATTCAAATTTCAGTAAAAATAAATATTAATACCACTTAATTTCTATGTAATAAAAAAATGACTTTAGTTGATTTTAATAAAATAATAAAATCTATTAAAAAATAATCATAAACTAATAGGAGGAATCAGCTGTCAATCATCATGGATTGGGGAGAGGTCTTACGAATCTCATTATAGTTGGAAATTTAGATATTAGCTGAGTAAGCAAATTATTTCTTTCTCTGCAACTTAAATTCAATTTGTTGAGTGCCTTTTAAACTTGATATCAAATGAAATGAATGTTGTCTTACTAAAACATGACATATTATCATATACTTCTGATTCGAAGCAATCAATTATTCTACAAATGAAAGAAAAGCGAGAATCACATCAGGCCCACTAAGATTTTGGAAATAATTTCACGCAATACGCATATCATTTCACATGAGAACCAAATTTGTCATTTGATATCCCAAGTAAAGAGAATTAAGTAGTGTTGGGTGCATTGGTGATGGGGTGCGTTAGGGGATTCAATTCAACCCTCACAAACCTATTTCTTATATTTATGTTATTAATATCAAAAAAATTAACAAAAGTGATAAATACCGCACACAAATTGATTAATACCGCATTTATTTTTCAATTATATCCTCAATATAATTAAAAATAAAAAAAATAATTTTTTATTTTGATTGAAACTCTTTATTTCGTTCTCTCATCTCAACTGATTATTTTCTTTTCATGATTTAAACTCGTTCAATTTTTTTTATCGTCTCAGCTCAAATATTTTTTTTTTCATTATCTCAACCCGTTTATTTTTTTTTTTACATAATCATAGAAGACATGGATGGAAGTAACTATATCTTCGTATCATTATGTTTTATTTGAATGGATTGTTAAATACCGCAGCAAATTTATTAATACCTATCTGTCAACTCTATGGACATGCTAATGTTTCTCAAAACCCTAGAGGACAACTCTATGGACATGCCAATGTTTCTCAAAACCCTAGAGGAGGAGAGGGAAAATAAGCTGAGTGAACTCTTTTAAGAGGGAAAACTGTTTTTGTTTTTGGAATTCTTGAAGAATATTGAAGATAAGTTGTGGAGAATAAATCAAATAAAAGGGTAAAAGTGGAATAATAGATGCAGTATTAATAAGTTTGCTGCGGTATTTAACAATCCCCAAAATTAATTACACAACATCAATTGACATATGTAATTGAGCGAATGAAATGATCCCTCACAAGAAGGTGCCAAAATTCCATGGGATTGGTCTATCACAAAAACTTCAGTCATACAAGTTACACAACCTTAAATACAAACCCCACTATCTAAACTCTATGCATTCAAGTGTATTGACACTACAAATGTGGAAAAATATGCATATATACATACATAATAATTCATTCAAACTAAAAAATACGTGAAAGAACAGCCTATTAGACACTTTCAGGTACCTTTCTGAGGCAGTGTTTCAAAAGCTGAGACTGTGTTTTCGAATTTAATCCGGTGTAGGGGAGCGCCACTTTGCTTTATAGCACAAGCTGTTTTGTCTTCTAGAGGGCATCGTGCTTTCAACATAGAGAATACATGATTGTTCAACCTCCTTGCTTTCTTCATTGCTTCTATTAGTGCTTCCCATCCCTATACATATCCAAATTAAACAAACCAAACACCCAAAAATAAATGAAATTTACTTTCATTGCACTTGGCAACATTTTCTTTTCTTACTATTGTAAAAGTCTCTACTTCACAAGTTTGAAAATGTTAATAAGACAATGGTCGATTCAAAATGTCAGTGTGCTAGTTGGTGTGATTCCAACAAGTGATACATCAGGAGGTCTGAAGTTATTTCCTGTTACATTTATGCATTAGCTATTCACTCAACAAACAGCTCCAGCTCCCAACACCAGGCAGCAAATTTCAGAAGTTACTTGGTTTGAAGATCAAAATTATAAATTATTAAAAACTAGTTTATCCCAAAAAAAAGATGTGATTTGACAGACAAAACAGAAATGTAATATTAGTTTCACATTTAATTAAGTCGCATTATTGTTCAATGGTTCAGTGCAAGACATGCAACTAAAGAGCAGAAGTAAAATATATGTACCTGACCAAAATGAGGACTTCTTTGTGATTGTGAAATTGAAACAGCTTCTACTTCAGCAACATTGAGCACTTGATATGAAAAGTCAAAAAGCTCAAAATGCAGCTGCTGCCCAAGCAAGTATATTATGGTACAACCACCCCAGGCAACAGAATCACCCAGCACTTCGTGGTTGATAGAATGCAACTGAACAGAATCTTCCATATAACACTGTAATTCAAGAATAACATATCAGCCTCACACAATAGATTAAACTCATCCTCATGTTTAAAAAGTGTAATATTGATAACAGAAATGATTTTCTAGTTCATCAGTTCATAGAAACAGTTCTTATTTGTGCTGTTACTAAACATTTACTCTAGAAAATTGCCTCTTAAACCTACTATTACATAGCTATCTAATGTATCTAAATCCATCAAATTAAAGAGCATCACTGGCACTGCAGATGCAGTGTTTGTAATTCGAATTTGACCTAAATGTTGAGTCACTCACAGAAAATAGTACAGTTAAGTAATTAACAAACAAATAACCATGCAACTTATAGTAAAAGATGATTTTCCTGCATAAGAGTTGATACTATTGAATAATTCAGGTTACTGTTTGTAAAATAAATTCCAAATCAGAATAATAACTAGAGGGAAAAAAAAAATATAAATAATACTTGATGCCTTTATCTGTAAATGAACCTAGAAGAATGTGTGTTTCATACTCGCCATTTGTAGAAGAGAATAATGAATAACTAACATGAAACTGCAACTGTTCCTTACAATTTGAAGGCCAGAATATATCCGATAAAAATCCTTTGAAGTTGTAATGTCAATAAACCCAGTCTTGGGAGCAGCACTCCATTTACTACAGAACTTATCCAATGCTGCACTTGTGAAAGCAAGAGCATATTCCAGAACGCTTCCAGTGTTCATATTGGCTTTGTACAATAGATCTGGAAGGTAAAAGAAAATACTCAACAGCTAAAGAATTTATTAATTGTCATTTAGTCTTATGGTATTAATGTTTTAGGTAAGAAGAAATCAAAATGGAGCATATGTAAACATATAAAACATAGCCGCCTTCCAACATATAAAAGTCTAAACAGAAAGTAAAGCTGCACCGAAATGAGGGGGAAATACAATGTAAAAGAACATAATGAACAGAATTCAGTCTCATATGTATTATATCTGCACCTATAAAGTTGGATAACTAAGAAGGAGAATAAACTATTTAATCATACACAAACCTGCAGCCTCTGCCTGTTTTGACATGGTATAGAAAGATGTTGGATTTGGGCACCCAGGGATTGACACAATTGCACTAGTAGCTGACTTGAAAAGGCTGACAATAGGACTATCTCCACCATCTTGATGGTACAGTATTTGGCCGTCAGCACCAGGAACCAACCCCAGCCAAGGGGCTGTTTGCATGAAACGCGTGGTATCTATTTCTCTCTGTTGGGTGTATAAATAGCCATAGTAAGTCAACTAAAATCATGAGCAATCAAAATCTGTACAACATAACAGAAGATAAACTACATAATTGACAACATAGAGCAAAGGTCTGCCAGATACACACCAAAGATTCAAATACAACAAATATTTGCATTAATTCTATTTTGCATCAAACTTTTCATCACAATTGATTTATTGAGTGCTATTTAACTTCACATGCTTCCTGAATATATCAAATTATGCAACAAATGACTACTGATTAACTGGACAGCTCAACTCCCAATTACTGACCAAGTCCCTGATCTATAAAAGGATGAACCTAGCAGTCCAATAAAGTTCAAGATACAAATAGAACCAGATTCCTTGATGTTGGAATATTAACAGCATCTGTAAATGGAGTCAGGGGATACATAAGGATCTGCTTTAAGTCCGTTTCTTTTCGCCATAGTCATGGATGAGTTGACTCGGGATATACAAGATGAGGTGCTATGGTGTATGTTGTTTGCAGATGACATTGTCCTAATAGATGAAACTCAGGTGGGAGTTAACGCGAAGTTGGAGGCGTGGAGGAGAAAAGGGTTTTAGAATCAGTAGAAGTAAAACGGAGTATATAAAATGTTGTTTTAATAATAATAGTGATGGAGATCAGGGTTGTGTGACTTTAGAGGATCAAGAAATTCAGGTTGGGAATTGTTTTAGGTATTTGAGCTCTATTATTAAAAAAGGAGAATTGGATGGAGACGTCAAACATCGCATTAAAGCTGGATGGTTAAAGTGGAAGAGTGCGAGTGGAGTTTTGTGTGGGCGGGACATAACTATAAAACTAAAGGGTAAGTTTTATAGGACAGCTGCTCGACCAGCATTGTTATATGGTACGGAGTGTTGGGCTGCGAAAGGAAGTCATATCCTAAAAATGGGAGTAACAAAAATGAGAATGTTAAGATGAATGCGTGGACACACTAGGATGGATAGAATAAAGAATGAAGTGATACGAAAGAAAATCGAGGTCACGCCCATTGAGGAAAAAATGAGAGAAAATCGATTGCGATGGTTTGGGCATATAAAGAGGAGACCTATTGATGCACCCGTCAGAAAAATTGAGTGAGGGAAGAATGAAACTATTGTGCGGAAGCGAGGGAGACCGAAAAAGACGTGGATAGAGGTGATTAAGAGTGATATGGGTGTCTTGGGTGTGGACAGGGAAATGGTTTCAAATAGAAAAGAATGGCGAAAAAGAATTCATGTAGATAACCGAACGTGATTCTACATTTTAGTTCATGTTAACCGACCCCAAGTTACTTGAGATTAAGGCTTTGTTTAAGGCTTCGTTATTGTTGCTGCTGCTGTAAATCGAGTCAGCTAGCAGCAGACAGACAAGTGCACAGTCAGTTTACTTCCTCATTTGCTCATGGGCCTAAACATTTATTATTCCAATTTTACTTTAATTACTCAGTTCTTCTAGGATAATACATTTCATAAATTCATGCAGAAAGAAATTCAATTCACAAAGAAACCATATTTTGACACCAAAAAACCATGTTATAGTGAAGTAAGTCAAGAAAATCAAGAGGGAAAAGTCACCAAAAAGAATGTGCAGAGAAGTATTGATGGGTTAAACCTTGGTAAATAGACTAAGTGCAAGAACTAACCAATACAATATCAAGAAGACCCATCCAATATAAAACGCTTCCAATCTCCTTTATTCCCCGAAGAACTTCTGCTTTGATTTCAGATTTTGCTCCCCAATTTAAATGTTCTTTAACAAGCCTCATACAACCTGTCAGGATTACATGTCAAATTATTATGAAGGTGGAATAAAGATACTGAAAAATAAGAAGATAAAATTATTACGAAAGCAAATTTAATATAGAGCTACACTAGTTTTACGGTTCATTTCCGTATCTTAACAAGTTCAAAACTTCAGACACAACACGGTTTTCATTGATTGCATACAGAACTTATTGGAGTCACAAGGAGAAGAAACGTTCTGTAATATATGAGACAAGCACTTCTTCTATATATAGATGAATGCTAAACATATTCATACAGGCCCAGGTCATCAATGTAAAATCATATTTGTAAATATAATAGGATCATCTTTATTGCCAAATATAATAGTGTTACATATATACAAACATGAACTTTCACTCAATGAATTACTTGAAAAACCATACTTTCTTCAACATCCTAGTTAATACTTATACACTGCAAGAGATTATAGCAAGTTAGCAGGAGTCATGCAAAAACTTGCCAATAGTTTCCAGAATTTACATGCAAAACAGCATAATAAAACTTATAAGGAAAAAGAAAAATGCAATTCTTGGATGGTATTACTTCGTTCAACAGGTACCTGTCACGCCATTATCGAAAGGAAGCAGACCTATAGACTTTGGGAGAGCCTCTTGCAATCCAGTAATCATTGGTTCAATTGTAGTTATCTAAAAAAATGCAGTGCAACAGTAATCAATATTAAATTGAAACAGAACCATAGACAAGCATAATAGATGCATTCATAAGGTGACAGTAACACAGAACAGTAATAACGTATCATTTACATTGTGCACAAAATTTTATTAGCAGAATAAATAATTAAAAATAAATGAGTGTCTTATTTGCAAATGGAAGAGGAAGAAAAATACCGAAATTCAGACTGTATACCTTATTTGATATATGATCTAGCAGTGCTCGGATAAGCCAAGGCAGTGATCTAGATCCAAGAAGCCGAATGATGGAGAACATATGAGGGGTTCCAAAAAAGCCACTATGCAAACGTGCAAAACTTTGGTGCGCAGAATTCAAATCCTAACCAAGAAACAGGAAATATGAAAAGGAAATATAGCAAAAGAACATTGAGTATTCATGTGAATCCTAAAGTAGTGCATTGTTTCATCTGCTTAAAGAGACTGATTAAGATACAAACAACCAAATGGGAGGATTATGCATTATTTTCTTACTTGAGTACCACAATAGAAACTAGCCTTGGCAGAGGGCATGGAAGGTTTTTGAACAGGAACAAGAGGAACTTTTGATGATCTAATGAAACGCTGGGTAGTGTTACAAAGTACAAAGTTCGGCAAGAAATCATTTTGCATCTCCGACCAAATCTAGTAGCATAGAATCATTCAAGTAGAAATAAGAACAACATTCTATGAAAATACAAGCACTAAATATAATAAAAATGTGCATTAAAAAATTATAAACGGTCTCATCCTGCTCCTTTGGAACAGAACTGAGACATTTCTTTTAGAAAAATAGTACAAGGCATTCTAGTTTGAATATTTGCACTAAGATGGTCAACTTGTAGATTAATATCTTTTAAGAATAGTCAGTAAAACAATTTGCCAGACCTGAGAGGCAAGCCGACTCGAAAATGAGACAAGGGATGTGCTTTCTTGCATCTCATTTAACATCAGATTGAATGAGTCCATGGAAAGATCTTTGGAAAGCAATTCATGAGCATGCTTTAAAATATCCACCAGCTTGTCTAGTTCCTGCAGCCAGATACTTTTATCCGTATTTTTGTTTTGAGAAATCTAATATAAATGAGCTTTTCGTTTTTTAAATAATTTTTTTAAGTAACAACATACCACTATGGCACATAAATCTTGTGACTCAAAGCGATCAAACAGAAACTCTAGATTGTCTCTGAAAGCTCTGTTCATCCTTTCAGCAATTAGACTCCTTAAATCAATGGTCCTCCCAAGTAACTGTAAGTTCCATAAGTTCAGGGGAAGTGATAAATCAGCAGATATATTTTCCAAATCAAGCAAGTTTCAAGAACTTGTCTTCTTAAACAAAAGGTAAGTATTTGACACAACTAGAGAGAAAAAACTGAAAATTTACACAGATCAATTCCTATGCTCAACATAATCCAGGCATCACACTATATATAAGATGAACCATACCAACATTTACAATCAACAAGCACCTAAGGAAACAATTTAACTCAACAGTTTACAAGTTTAAATCCTATCATTTAGCTTTCTGCAAAATAAAACAAAAGATAAATGAATCAAAATCATGAAAAAGCCCTTTGCCTCCATTTTTTGAAACTTTTCTCAATCTACCCCCAGCAATAAAACATTACCCAGGTTTATCTCAAAATGAAATAGAATGAAGTCCGAATTAACTTAACAGATTAACAAGAAATGCAATTAATTTAGTCAATTTCATCCTCACTCAACATCATCAACAATAAAGGGTTAACATTTTTTTTTTTTTTCTGAAACCACTCAAACCACCCAAAAACTACTCGTGGTTTTCAGAGTCCGGGTGATAGTTTGGGAAATAGGAACAAGAAAAGTTTGAAAAAACGGTGGGTTTTTGGCATTTTGCCATCAAAATAATATGTTTTGATATAATTCAAAAGAAATAGAAAAACAATTTTAATCTTTAATATTTCACCTCAGGCTGATAGAGAATAATAAAATAAAAAAAATAACCAGTAAATGTCATTAAATTACCTTAACCCTAGTCATCTTAAAAAGTGCAGAAAACTTCATAGGTTGGACAGAATATTTTTCTCCATTGTCCAATGCAAAAAGAAACGATGGATCAAGTAGCTCACTGCAATTTTGCAACCAACATGGATAGAAGGTTAGATAATTGAAATTTTGCCTAAACAAAGTAAAGGCAGAGAAGATACCTCGCTGCCCAGCTCTTGTAATACGTGAAAATAGTTTCACATAATTTTGAAACAAATAAATCAAAACCGTGATCGACCTGCAATCCCAACAATAAAATGAAACAGAATTATTCAGCAGTGGCTAATAAAACATTAAAGTCATCTACATGAAATCTGAACGATAGCTATACACACACATCAAAGAAATGAATAAGGTATCTTATAATAAAACACAATGCTATTTCCCAGCAATATCTTTTGGGTTAAAATATAGATTCAGGTTTAAACATACTAAGAGTTCTGAAGCAATGTAAGCCTCAAAACACATCCAGATTCCAGATTTTGTTATGCATACATGTCAATGAAATTAAGAAGGGTTAAGATCTATTAAATAAAAATAAAAAATAAAGTATTACTGAACAAATACTAAAATTTACATATACCTCAGCCTCTATTTCATCATAAAGGTAACGCTGCTTCAGTGCAGCTAGTGCATACTGAGCTGAATCATTATAAATATCAAATGGTATCAGAACACTTTCTATTAGACCTGCATTCTGTGATTCAAGCACATGATCCACCAACATCCAGGGAAGTGAACACTCAATGGGGAACTGCAGACACATGACAAACAAGTTTCCATGTTCAATGTAAAATAAAACAGAAGAAACAGACATGTATTCATACTTATACAACAAATAACATTTTTAAATTGAGAACTTATAAGGGTGACATATATCGTATGAAGTGACGTTTAGTCTTCAAGTAATCACCATAACATTGTTAATGGTAATCTAAAACAGTAATTCCTGAATATTTAACATGTTAAAATAATTATTTACTTATCTAAGATATAAAATTTTCATGTTATAGATATCCTAGGCTTTTTACCTGAATTACACGAGAGGACTCCAGATAAAATTCTCTAAACAACAAGAAGCCAAGATCGGTCAAAGTTGAAACAGTCGCTGCAAACACCATTGCACCAAGTAAAATATAGGTTAGTTGTATAAGATGGCAAATGAATTGCCCTTTTCTTGGGATATCAAATGCAGAGAAATGTAAATAATTTCTAAACTCTTATAAAGAGAAACAACATTAGTGTAAAATGAATGCTTATAACAACTAGCAATTAGTTCAAACATACGGCCACTTTGAGAATGATCAACAGCATTTTTAAAATAATGGAAGATGGCATATTCATGATTGAACGTTTTATTTTCATAGAGCTAACTACTTTGATTACTTTTTTCATATGCCACATACCCATGTATTCACTGAAATATAGAAGTCGTCAGCATTAAAAAAAACAGGCAGCAGTTGAGCCCATTCAATGAACCAGAACATAAAGTTAGCAACTCAACTCAAAAATGAGCAGAACAAAGAATGTGTTACCATGTTGTCATAACTTCATTGAAGTAAGCCAAATAAGCAATAAGACAAACTTCTTGGTAAGACAAGATGGTCAAAAAAATACCTGAGTAATCCAGAATATGCAGGAAGAAGCTCAGCTTGTAAAAGAATGTTTCCAACTGCTTTAAATCATTAACAGGGATCTCAGACCCACTATTTCCAAAGAGGCCCCCAGGCTTCCTAAGATTGCCACCAGATACCACCTCATATATCAAAAATTGCAAGCAGTGGACCTGAAGAATTAATGGATGCTTATCAGTTGCAAATCATGTGCGAATTCAATCCACCAAACTACAGCTACAAGTTAGTGATTCATTGACATGTATACTAAGGACAGAATAATTTTTCTGTATATGCTAAACTGCAGGCAGATTGGTGTTTGTCATGAAGGGAAAAAATGCCATGTAATCTATTAATTCTTACATGACTTCCTATTATTTAAGTTTGCAAAAACATATTAGGCTGGAAAACAGTAATATATGCATCAAATAGTCTTAAGACGGATAATTATTCTAGGATTCAGGTATGTATTTGTGAGAAGCTGACAGGAACTGTATTAGTTTTACCCCACATTTATAAACAACTAAAAGCAAACAAGAAGTTACAATATAACTCACTAGATCTCAAAAGGACAATGTGGAGCTTACTCCACCTTTCTCATATGGTCATCCATCCACATCAAATTTTACAATCTTTAAAACCATGCCAGTGCCCCACACCAAACTGAATACTAGTTATCACTCACTACCACTTTTTAAGTTCATCAAAGACACATACATCACAATATTAAATGAGTAAACATTTTCTTCCATGGTTAATTTTTAATCTGACATAAGTATAAAACCACATAGACATTTCAAACTGCCGCCTTTACATTATTTTCATAATATTTTCCCACTCTTACTTTTTACGCAAACATTGAGCCTATCCTAGTCAATATTGCCTTGAACAAAAACACAAATTTATTTCATCTTAGCCCAACTTCATTTTTTTAAGTTCAGAGAAAAACATCTCTAGCTAAACATGACAGCACCAAATACCCTAACAATAACTTGTACTTATATATAGGGACAAAACATGATTTCTGCCATTAGTCAGGCATAGTTCTACATCACAAGTGAAGACTGTATACTGCTGCCACAAAGGGATGTTAATAAATATAATAGCAAAGCTAAAATATACAGTAAGTTGAAGGAAACCTGTGCAGCTGTTGGTGCAACTGGTCGGGGATAAAAGAAATTTCCTCTGCTTTCTTCCCCTCCATGCTGTGAATTTTGTAAATCTCCTTCAGGCCTGTTTGTGTTAGCCATCCAATCAGCTGAAAGGGTTCGCATATCAGAAAGAATCCTGAAAATTAATAATCAGAGCAAATACATAAGCAACAAATTGATTCACTTCATTACTTCCATGAGGCTCAAGCATGGCATAAGAATCTACAGCTTTACACATCAGGAAAATGTGGATAGTCGAATCCAACTCATTCGTGGGCATTTTTATCCTATAAAGTAACTACGTACATGGCCTTTAGCAACAATCAAAACGCAAGCATAAAGCAGGCACGAGGATATAATTAACAACTATCTAGAGCATGGTTTACAAATCCAGAGTTTTAGTACAATTTATTAGGCAAACTTATATGATACAAATAGACAATATGAGAGCAGTAAAGCTATTTGCATACTGCGGCAACAACAAATACAAGTCTTACTCCTAAATTCACTAGGGTTTGGCCGCATGAATTATCCATTTCCACTCTATTCTATTTTTGGAAAGATCTTGGTCAAGTCCTCAGAAGTCATTTCTAACTACACACTTCTCCTAGTGTTTGGTATCTGATTATCTTCCCAAGCATTGACAGAGACCTCTAAAGGCCTATGCTGAAATAAATAGGAGCACTATATAGCAATTAATTCATCAATTTTTTTCCAATCCAAGTTATTCAAACTGATTTACTACTTTATAATTCTTTAAGGCCTGCAGGGCACTCCAATATTGAAAATTCAGCACCTTGAACAACTAAAGACAAGATCATTCGTGCCTAAATTACGTGACCTCATATTTTAACCTCTATTATCTATTCTACATATCAGCACCCAAAAAGTTTGGTAAAATAATAAGCCATGCATTCATGATAAAGAAGCATTTCCACTTATTGCCCATTCTATATAATTTAACTTCAACACACACATATATATGTACCAACCTTGAGAGATCCTTCTTCTTTCTAAAGGTGGTCCGCAACATAGTGGCTAGTGTGTTTTGGACAAAATCTTGGACCTCAGCATGTATTGTTTCCCACAATGCATCAGCAACTAATGTATCACATCGTAACATCATGGATCCAATGCTCTTTATGTAGCTTACAAGTTCAACCAAAGCTTTCCTCTCTTCTGCATTGTAGTTATATCTAACCACCTAAAATATAATTCAATGTTTTAGCTATCCAAATTGGATTTTGCACAAGCGCAAAACATTGAGTGATTATCTACTAGGCATTTGTCTTTATTCATAATCCCTAGAGTAGAGATATGTCTTAAGCAAGAATATAAAGCAGCAGCTAATATAAGCTTGAAATCATTTTGCCATATTAATTTAAAACTATTAGCTTTTATACAAGTATCAGATGAAGGGAATTTATAACCTTTTCATAGTCAGAATAAGATGCCAAAGTTTCATTTAATTCAGATGGGACAGCATCCTTGCATGGGCGTGAAAATTTCCATGCACATTGTTCCCAAATGCGTCCACTCCATTTGCTTAAGAGCTGGAAACCTTCAATAACCATATCATACATACTTCCTTTAACTTCTCTGCACCACTCGATATCTGTACCATCAGTTGACTTTAACAACAATAGCTGTAGTAGAAGTAATATGAAGAGTAAGAATGCCATTAGAAATTATCCACTGAGCATGGAGTTGGCAAAAATATATAGTGGAGACAGAGTACCTGATTCATGGCAGAAGCAAAACGAATTGTAAAGTCATCGTGCTCAGCTCGAATTGCTCCAATATGATTAAAAATCAGATAATTTCTCTGATAAGTAAATAATGTCAAGGCTCCACTACATGGATGTAAGAGTCAATATTTCAACAGCAATCTCATACATACAACACGACAAGGTATCACTTAATTTGATTAACTAGATCAGAGCAATATGCAGGAACTGAAGAGAATTTGTAGGGACCAATATATGTAAAAGCCAATAGATTCTACCCAGTCATTTCAATGACAGAATGCCAAAATATTTATCAGAGTACTTAGTGAATGAATATATTTATTTCAAAATATTCCAGTCATTTCATTTTAATTTTTAACCACAGTGCTTGATCAAGTGCAACTGTGCTGGGCTCAGACCACTCAAAATTGTTTATATCCCTCCATTATTTATCTGACATTTGACATACCAGCATATATTTTCCAGCAAAAATGCCATGTCACCTAGCAAAACATTTGACAGCTAAGTTGCCTAGGAAATGCATCAAAATATGTACACGGAGCTTCTTCCTATCACTGCATAGATTAGCAATTACCTGATTGTATGAAAAAGAAATTTAATCAAATCTAGAAAGATTGCCAACATATATCCTTCCAAAGGCATTCCAACCCTTAAACTTACTCTGGCAGCAAAGAAACTCTCAACATATACATGCGCACACATAAAATAATTAAAAATAAATAAATAGAAACTATTTTATTTTGTTTCTTTTTTTATAATGCATAAAATAATCTATCCCACACCTTATATAATATGATAATCATAAGTATCAAATGCAGAATATATATTACTTGCGATGACAATTGTGCATATATAAACACCAGAAAATTTGTTAAAAAAGAAAGTGAACATAAGCAGTAAACAATTGGAAATGCAATTTTATACAGGATATTCTTGTGCCTCTCGAGGTGGGATCTCATGAGGAGCTGGAAGAGTAAGAAGACGAGTTTGAGCAGAAAACTTTGGGAAGTACATTGACAGTTCTTTCATAATGGCAGCAGGTGAAAGATGGAGATCTGGGAAGGCAGGTATGACTGGATCGCTCTGGCACAAGGTGTTCAAAATATATTACTACAAAAATAAAGAACCAAAAAAAAAAAGCTAGAATATCAATTAGTGCTATGGTCAACTGAAATCAGTATAAAGTATACCTTAAATATATTGATCAATCTATTGATTTTCACTCTCTTATACAAAGACTCACTATCTTTCTCTGATGATGTTGCCAGGACAACAAGGACAGGTAAAACCCGAAGAAGAATGTGCCGCTCAGGAAAAAGAAGAGCAAAATCTAATTCCAGTGATTCAACGGCAAAGACTATGAGGATTTGCAGGATGTCTTCAACACTATTTTCAGTCAAGGAACCCAAAAGGAGATACAACAACTTTTATGCATCTGCTGCTGATGGCAAAGCATAACTTCCAATGTGATTTTGGGACATAGAACAGATGCATAGAGTATAGCAGACATAGTGTTTAACAAAGCAAAATATTACTAAGCAGATTTAATATTCACACGATACAAACAATTTCACCGAATTTTCAGATAAGCAGGATACTTGTTCACACGGAACATCTCAACATGTAAGTTCAGTAAGATAGCCCACCTAGTGCTTAAGAAGATCTGCAGTACATAACAAAATTTTAGATAGAAAACACAAAAATGCCATTTTTAAAAATGAGAACAAACGCCTCAAGAACTGCACAGTTCCATTCTAGTCATCTCCATCCATCCATCCTGTTAGTCCACTATCATTCCCCTCACCTGCAAATCATCTAACTCCTCTCTCATAGAATCAGTGTCTTGCCACTGCATGCTGACTTGTGTGAATGTCCTGATGATTGCATGATAAATAAGAAAAGAATTACACGAATTATATCTCAGAAAGGCCAGCCAGCCCTGATACTACTTTGCCAAAAGTATATATGATCTAGCCAATTTTACAGCTATTATTTAGAAATTAATCACAGAAAATTAAAAAAAAAAAATTTAAAAAAAAGGGGGCCAGCAAAGACCTCATGTGGAGAAATGAATGAATAATTAAATGTATGGAAGTGTTCAGGTGGAGCACAAGACAGGAACTGATTGTCTTATATTTTGGAAGACATGCTTAAAG
Organism: Cardiospermum halicacabum; assembly: GCA_031304145.1. Lineage (NCBI taxonomy): Eukaryota > Viridiplantae > Streptophyta > Magnoliopsida > Sapindales > Sapindaceae > Cardiospermum > Cardiospermum halicacabum. The sequence continues at coordinate 39,781,784 of CM062389.1, read as the reverse complement.
AGGTATTTGAAATATAGATTCCATATGGTTATTTGACAGATTTGATCTATTTTGCTGAAATTCGATCATAACACTGTCAGTTTGCTACCAAGGGTCATAGTTCTTCACCTCCTTTCTAGCTCTAGTAAAAAATTTCATTGTGCATTGAATAGAGAAATAAAAACTAACTTCCAAGTATGTCAGATTGAGGTCAAAGCAAAATATCAAGGAAGTGGAAAATAGAAGCTCAGAACATGGATATCTCAACTCTAAAGGATCAAAGATATTATTTACTATATGATTCAGCAGTTCTCTTGTTTCCTTTTCATTTGTTTGATGGGTTGTTCCACGCAAAACTACTGTGGCCCTATGTTTGGATAGTTGGCAGTATAGGATAGTAATGACAATAACGTATCATTATCATAATTTTTCATATCATATTAAGAGAGCACCATGTTTGGATAGGTTGTAACGCATTGTATGGCTTTGTAGACTTTTTATTATAAAATATTACCAAAAAATTATAACAAAAAGTCAGTTATACCCTCAATTATAAAATAGGTTTGGTTTAAAATCAATATTGTTGGTGAAGTAAATAAGGGAAATTTGGGAGTAATAGTCTTATTGAATGAATAATTTTGGAAAATGGTAACTATATTTACTGAGGTAATTGGTGGGTTACAAAATCATTACCTACACTACATACTACCATGGCACCCAAGACATCCCTTCCTGATCAATACCATGACATGAAATTGCATTCTAAACATGGTTTGGGTTTGCTTAAACCCTCACTATCGCATCACCTAAAACCCATCTAAAAAAGCATAAGATGCCCTTTATTAACTATAAAAATTGAACAGAAAATCCTTGCAAATAGTCAACTCCCAAGTGAACAATAACCAGAGGAAATTCAAAAGATAAGTTTGCACAAGATTTGAGATATATTTGATGGATAAAGAGACTGAAATAGGCCAGCAGTAAAACATTCATACCTCTTGTACCAAGAGAAATCATTAGGTATGCTTGCTTTAGCATTCTTGAGATGATCAAGTTGCACTAATACATCAAGTAACTTCAACATGGACCTGGGTTAAGAAGAAATCAACAAATGAACAGTAAGTATTACCCTCACAGAGTGAGAAAATGCAATTTTCTATGGTAAAGAAACACACCAGAGATGAGTTATGGTGGGTCCATTGATACGTCGCTCTGGCCTAGAAAACCGTTGCATATCAGCAGCTAGCTGCACCATAATATGTATTAAATACATAAATAAGTTTTGTTCATAGAAATATTTGATACTAGGTTTTTTCCAAAATGAGCAGTTAAAGATCTAAAATCGTACTTTAGATGCGGCTGATGCTTGCCAATGCTGAATTTCACGTAAACGACTCATCTCTAAGTCCAGAACTTGATAGGTTTCTAAGTACAGTTCAGGTTGACTGTGCTTCATAGAATTTGGAAGCTGCCACAGTTTCACGCAAATAAATTAATCAAGAGAAAAATAATAACACAAGCAAGTCAGGTTCAAACTTTATGCAAATTCAAAATTGACGTCTCATCACTAACGGATTGTTGTAGTTTGCAAACAATAGTAGCTAAGACGTCAAATATGAATAGTTGGGTTCAATAAAAAGCAGCAAACTCCAAGTATGACTTTATTTCAGCATGAATTCCTTGTCAACTCCAGATTGCTGGTGCTTCACAGTGAAATTAATGTGCAGACAATATTATTCTTATTAACATTTTAGACAGGAAAAGAGTAATTAACTACTATGTGCAACTGGTGTAGGTTCTACAATTGTAAATGTCATCTCTTTATTCTATTCACAACACTTATTACTATTAATAATGACTTGAAAAATGAGAAAAATATACTTGGTAGGTAAAGCATTATCTCCATTTCAGTTTAAAGTTAAACTAAACCTGAGGAAGTGCTTTGACACAACTGCGGTATGTGTAAAGCACTGATGCCATCTCCTTTCCTTCTTGGACAAGGGAGTTCTGTATGCAATAGAAAAAAACAAACAATCAAAAATTAAAAAACAACCTCAAAGAACAAACGTGCAGAGAGAGCCATATCACATTAGTTTACTCAAAATCAAATTAAAAGGAAAACTGTTCAGCAAGAGTTGTATACCAGCTGGTTCAAAGCCTTTGTGTCTTCAGATAATGACAGACGATATGCATTAACATCACTGTACTCTACAATAGAAACAATTTGAAAACAAAATGTCATCTCATCTATCAATAAACAGAAATACATCAAACAGACACATGTTTGTGCACAATCCAAAGCACAAAAATAGGTTATTGACAGTATCATAAACCAAGTGGATCATACACAGGACGATCATTTTACAAGCAGCATCAACAAAACAAAACATACAAATGATAATCTGAAAAGTCTCAAACAATGTCACCTAATGTACACCAAATAAGTAATAAGTAATAACATAATAACACACATTGACCTGAAGTTAAACAAATCAGAGTCCCGTTCAACAAATGTGACATATATGTAACATAAAATTAGCGATGCTAAAGAAACAATACCAACAGGACTCTCAGTTGCTCCTCTCTCAGTTGAAACCAGAACAGCAGGTCCTTGCACCTCCGCTTGATCATCCTACATTACGTTAACCAAATCAAAATACAAACTGTAATTAAACCAAATGATGTGGTTATGACGACTTAATTGAAGCTAAACACTATTCACCTCCAGCGAGAAAGTAGACAGAGCTGCAATTGCTTCTTCGACCGGAACTGCAGCCATCACGACTACACCAGGAGCTCAAATCTGCGAAAATGGAAGCTCCAGTATAATTCAGTGCTAAATTAGAGTAGTTATGTTAGTTGATAACAGAAATGCTAGAGACTGAAAGAGATCAAATGGAGAGAAGTGAAGTGGAGACTGATTTGCATGTAAAATTGATTTCAAATTGTACATTTGCTGTTTCGTTCTTGTTGATACCTTGTAAGGAAGATTTGGTGAGTCGCGCGCGAGTCGGATTCGGGGATGGTGTCTGTTTGTTGCAACCCAGTTTCGAGTTGTTTGACTTTATTAGATATGGTGTTTTCGTTTATTTACGATAACGCCATTGTCCGTGAAATTTTCAGGAATTGTTAGCTCTAATTATGACTATATCGATGGGTCCCAATTTTTTACTCCATTCCTTTTCATTTATATTTTTCGCTTTTAAAAAATCCAATTCCTAGCATAACAAAATCATCTTCTAGTTGCTTAAAGATATACCAAAAATGAAATGGGTGTCTTTTACACGAAGAAACAAATTTCTTATGCAAAATCAAGTGTACATATTAGTAGTGCACTTGAAGTAAGAAGAAAGATAAACTCCCTTTTCTTATTTCATTGGAAAATTGTAACCTAAGTTTGTTGACTTTTGTAAAAGCTGCGTTGAGATCACGATCTCAAACAGCGTCAAATATGACGTGTGTCTGATCAAAATGGAGCCGATACACCTGAATACATAATTAGATAAATAAAAACTATACAAAACAGAGACTTTGGTTCCAGAGAATCTCACGTAAGCTTACAATTGATGAAGAATAAATCAAATGAATTATACAGTATTTGTGGAAACTAGTGATACTAATTTACACTGCAGACAAGAGAAATTAGAATAGTCCAGCTGTGATATATCAGGATTCTGTGGAAACAAAAGATGATCTATATATATACATGATTATCTTTATGTTCAGTTATGATTATCATCTGCACCACCAGCGTTTTCACCTGTTTGTCTAGCTGATATTACCTTATCCAGAATTTCATCAGGAAGTGTTTTTCCACTTGTTTCCAAGTCGGCAACTATTGCGACGGCTGCATCCAGTTCTCCGAGATCCAAACACAGTGTGATCACCTCATCGTAGAGAGGGCTATAATCAACGCCAGAAGATCAAAAAGCACATAATGAGTCGCAAAATATACTTCTCATGTATTTATCATGTGTAACTGACTAGGCATAGTTAGGCAGTAAAGTTTAGTAATCCTTATTTCTAAAATATCTAAGGTCCTAACTCTCCATTCACTAGTATGGTTGTTTTGTTTTACAAAACAAGCTTCAAACCAACTATTCTATGATTTTATAGAGTATTAGAAATAGGATATAGCATACACATTGTTTTGTTTGCTTTATCTAAAAGTAAAACTAATGTTTATTCAATAGTAAAAATCAATGGATTAGAAACAATGAAATATAAGGAAACATGCATCTATGCAATATTACCTCCCAAAAGTATAACCAAGGCTATGGGTTGTGTGTAAGATCTTCAAGAATGCTGAAGGCAGAGGAGCCCTTAAAGCTGCACGCAGTATCATAGCACAATCCCCTATTGTAGGTTTCCCACCCAATTCTATAACCTGAAACATGTTCCAGGAGTTAGCATAGGTAATTGAAACGTGACACAACACTTAGCATCAAATCATGGAATGACCAGATATTGCAACACATGCAACTAAAAATATTGCACTGGATAGACTAGTATGCAACACATGGCATTCCAAAAAATATTTCATAGAGAAAAAATTGGATTATTTGGAAAGAAGGATAGGATCAAACTTATGCAATTAAAAAGTTACTAGAAGAAAGTAGCCATAAGATAGATGAACATGCCTTCTCCATTACTTTAATTGCCAATTCAACTTCCCATTCCTGTGACCATCTTGGAGGAATTTTATTCCTCAATTCCTTATCCCACGTCCAACCCCAGGCATCTGCTATTGTATACATGTCTGATACATCAAACACTTTCCTTTTTCTCAACTCTTTAAATGCTTCAAATATATCCTCAGGAAACCAATCATCATCATCGTCATCCTGCAACCATAGGTAAATACACCATTATGCTCAAATTGTAACAGAAACAACAATTCTTTTTGAAAAGATAAATAAATTACCTCCAATTCAATTCTATGACCTCAAACATTTTAAGAATAAACAAAATTTTGACATTTTGCACACACCAAATTGTTATTCAAGTTTTGGAGTCTCCCATTAGAGGAAAATTCAAGTTCTATCCTTATTAAAGGTGAATAAATAAGTGAAAGAGAGAAACAAACTAGATTTTTTTTTTCAGCCTCCCATTAGAAAAAAAGTTCAATAAATAAGAAAACAAGCTCTAATAACCAACCATGCTACCTACTGTACATTCTGGCATCAATATAATTTTAGATATTCTTAGCACTTATTTTCTTTTGTTAGATTTGAATGTTCTTTTTCATTTTTCATTGGAGTTTCATGTCTCTCCTCTGCAGTTTTTTTCAGATCAAACAACTGTCCGAAACAAAGTCATGAACCAAAGATCAAGATTTAATGACATCTTGTCAACATCATAATATTATTATATATGTCAAACATTTGCAGTATATCAATCACCAAGCAAAATATTAATGATATTTTTCCAACATCATTATTATATGTATTATGAAACATTGAAGTTTATATCAAGTTATACTTTAATAATACTCCCCTACAGAGTTGGCAAAAAACAGGAAAGTGAATCAAGATTGAGTAGTTAACTAGTTAGAGTGAATCAATGTTTTGGGGGCAAGGATTTGACATCCCATCAAATAGTGTAAAAGAAAAGGAAACACAGCACCCAAAGAATTCATACCTCCACCATTCGGGAAATGTTTCTCCTTGATCTTTTCGACTTGGTAGTTACATGACCGGAATCTTTCAACAACTGAACTCCTATCATTTGAAGAGGCTTCTTCTTAGCTTCAGCTTCCTTCTCTTTTACCCTTTGTACATCTGCAACCTCAGTCTCAGTCTGATCTACTTCCTCCTCCTCTTCATCAGCTTCCTCATCATCTTCAACATCTTTTGCTTCCACATCTACAGCATCATCATCCAATTCATCTGCAAGTTCATCATCCACTGCTTCTAATTCATCTCCATCTAAAGTTTTTTCAGCATTGTCATACAAGCCTTCTGCAAGAAATCGGCGCTTCCAGAATTCAGTATTCCCTTCCTCCAGCCTGATACGGGAAATGATTTCATCCGCCTCTTCATCCACCTGTTAAACAGTTACAAGTTCATTTGATTTCAAGTTTCGTGTAAAACCTGCAGTGGCAAGTAAACAGCGTTGCCATACCAGTGCATTAAAATAATTAGGTGCACAAATTGGAAATGGACTATTTAAAATGATTATTAACCTCCTCTTCTTCTTCCTCCACTGGCGGAACCCAAAGAGGCCTACCACGAGATCGGTTTATTCGCCTGGCCTTCTGGACACGCTGGTAAAGGACATTTCTAGTTCCATCAGTTGGCAGACCTTGTGCTTCCAATTCCTCCTTCAATTCAGGCACTAACATCTTACTGGCAGCCTTGGGTTTTGGAACACTCTGATCTGGACGCTTTATTATTTTCCTCAGTCTCGCCTCCACTCTGATGTAATCAGCCTCAGATATGTTGCCCAGAACTTGAGGTCCTTCGTCCAACAATTTTTTCAAAAGCTTTCGATGGTATGTTCTCCAATCCTCATTACATCTTTGCTTGAAAGAGGACTCTATTGGGTTTGAATATATAAATCCAGCAGCATCAGGATCCAAAGGAGTTTTCCCTCTTCGAGGCACCCACCGCTTGCGCTCACCAGTGAGCCCACCTTCTTCAATGTACCTAAATATTAATACAAAACTCAATATAATCTCTAAATAACAAAATACTTTTTTTCTGGTCATTGCTGACTATATTAGAATATGAACTCAAAACCCACCAAAAGAAGTGCAACCTCAAACAAAACAATAGCAAAGGACGATTATAACCAAGCAACTATAACCATGAAACTCAATCATAAACATTCACAACCAATCAATAGGGGAAAAAAAGGTTAATATAAGGCTACAGATATAACCTTCAAACTTTGTCATAAGGTGGAAGACGATGGATGATTTCGTAGAAACAATCTATTTCCAGGCATTGATTCATGGAATGGACAGTTAGGAACAGTTTCCTGATAATTCTCAAAGCATGCAATCCTCCTGGGTATTACTTAGATCAAATTATACATGTCCATTTTGAGGTTTCCTAACTGGGTCCTAATATATTGCAGGGAATTATGGTTTTACCAGATTGCTAAATGCTCTGAAAAAGAGCAAGCATTCCAACTATAGAGAAGATTTTATGGCTAAAACTCACAGGAAAGGAAGTATGTGATATGTGTAACCATGAACAGTATAGTGTTCTTAGATTGACAACATTGATGTCTAGCCTGATAAATATCATCACAATACTCTTTAGTTTATTTAGCATTATCTGAAATGCAGAGCAGAGACAGTGCGGTAAAGCTTAGAGATAGATCACATGATGCAAGGACGAACACCAGATATGCTGATTAGTAAGCTCACCTTTGAATGTAATCAATTTCATATCCTAGTTCAGCCTCCTCTTGTAACGGTTCAATCCATGAGCTAACTAATGTCCTATATTTTCTGCTCAGGATCATGGCTCTTGGAGGAATGGGTTGATTATCTTTGGCCATGGTTTCAAGGGCTTCTAGTAGATCTATGATCCTTCCTGATTCACATACAAGTATCAGTTGATAGACACAATTTTCAATCAACTGTTCAGATCAGAATAAATAAATACATTACAGATCTAGGTACAATAGTAGTCAGATATCATCCAAGGATGTAACTGTAAGTAAAAAGTTTTCTATATGAACTTCATGCTGAGAACCCCGATCAAGCAAAATAAAAAATTGATATATAAAGGAACAAATGTGCTCTCCTCCAATGAGTTTTGAAATATTGTCTGACTTTAAGGGGGAATGGATGATTTCGCTTTTCAGAATATACAGCTAACCAGAAAGACAATTCTAATTTTCTCTTATGTCCACCTGTTCTTGGTAGTGGAGACTAGATGAAGACATCTCAGCCAGGTTTTAACCTATTTTATGAGACCTCAATTCAATTTCAGTTCAGGCTGAAACTTATCACCGCAGGGATCAGCTTTTGGTTGCAAATTGTTGATAATTTACTTTATTAATGCCAAACAATTAGTTTATAACATAAACTAACAGAGATAGTAATGGTTCATTCCATGAATATTAAAACCAGGCATGTAACCACCAAAGTCTTGAAAATAATGGGGGGGGAAATCAAAATCAAGGGAGATAGGGCCCTTACCGGACTGTAATAAATTCTTTTATTAGGGTTTGCCAAAGCCTTTCAAGTTGGTATTCATATATTGAAGGTAAATGCTATTCAAAGCTCAGCTCGCAAGTGGTGTAACCTTTTTCAAGTTCCAAATATTAAAGATTTCAAGCCACATTTTTCAAGATACTCCTAAAATATTATGTAACACGTTTGAAGATGAACAAACAAACAACTTAAAGATATAAGATTTTCTTATACTACCAAACAGAATACCTTCTCGACACAAAGCCCGCAGGTACAAAGACAGGGGATCTCCAAAGTTTCCATCATGATGTAAGGATGTTGTCCCACCTTCATAGTGTTTCAGTCCACGGAAGTGCCGAATTGCTTCTCGCACTACACGATACTTGGTAAAACACTCAACCAAAAGCCTGAGGACAGATTAGATGTTATTTTCTACAGCAACCAACAAAAACCAACTTACAGCATAAACAAAAATTAAAATATATTATTTTAATGGAGCATTTGTAATAGTGTAGGTCATCTACCAAAGATGATCTTGCGAATGTCTACAACATCAACTTTATCACAAGAAATTGAGTACTTGGGTTGATGTGATTTTTCTTTTCGTGCGCTTACTGTTATCTCCTAGTCCAAAGTATGGTCAAATCTTTAGCAAAGATTTCTCTCTTATCATTTCTTATGGACACCACTATAGTCTAACCTTTTTAAATTTGCAGAAACGAAATGGAATTCAACAAGATTAAGACCATAAATTGAATAAATTTCCATTCTATTGTTCTTAGTATAAATTTTCATTGCTAGATACTTAAGATGATTCTCCTATACTGAAAAGCTAACATGCAAGTCTCACCTGACAATATCACAAGGAGGTTACAAAAGGCAAAGTGTAAAATAAACTTTCACACGTCCTCAAATTAGGAATCAGGTAAAGATTACTTGTATACACCTAAAGAGTCAAACCTATCCATCAATTACAGCAAAACTTTGGTTGATTTGCTATCTAAAACCTATAGACCAAATGATTCCCAATAATTCACAATAGTGTATCATATGTTGTTTCCATATTAGAGATAGTATTAAATAACCATAAAAGAACACCATATTACCAATCAAACAAAAATAAAACTCTCCTGAGAGGAAAAAGAAAAGCTGAGTTGATACATCTTTGAGAAGAATATCACCAGTTCAAGAAAAGTAAAAGAGTTTATTGCTTACGCATAGGTTTTCATATTTGGTTGCAAACGCTTGTGGTCTTCCACCATCATGCCAAGCAACTCAGCAACATCTTGTACCCTGTGCAACATATTGAAAACCCCGTAAAGTATTTACAAGGAGGTAGGAAAAACTCTTGCAGCAAAAATCAACTAAAGAATACACATGTATCATCTATTGGAAATAGAGAAATAGATCAAATTTTAATCTCTATGACACTGAAGTAGAGACAACTCTGGACAAATATAGCTTACAGCAAATGATAAAAAAATTAAAAATAGTCATAAAAAAATCAAATTGCACTGACAGTTTATAAAGGGTGCAGAGCATTAAATGTAGATTCAATGCAAGTACAAGATTTACAGAAAGACTGTTTTTCTAAAAGCAATCCAATCATAAACAGATGTAGAAACAATAACTTACAGCTGATAGAAAAATCAACAGCCAAAAACCATTCTTAACCATTTTCAAACTAATTTACTAATTCACCTGTCATATGATTCAGCTCGTGTATATGCTTGGATCACCCAATTGTAAGTCTCCGTATCAGGTTTCATATAAACTGAAATGCAAAGAAAATATGAGAAACACAGAACCATGACGAATGAAATATACGAGCTTCAAATTTTTAAATAGCTAGAGCATATGTCTATCCTGACTCGGACACAGATGTAATGGCTCACTTTGTACCTGATAAATACAATTTAAATTAACTGTGCTGCGTTCCTTCAATAATTCATAATTTCAATATCTGAATATAATAACAAGATAAGGATACCAAAATTACTACAAACTTAAAGAGATGTTGTGCAACTATGATTCAGAAATGAGCTCTACGAATGGCCGGGTATCATCCAAAGGCCAGCTTAATCACAAGGCAATATACCTTGGGCATGCTTTCATTGAAATTTATAGTTGTGACCACATGCCAATATTGTTTGCCGCTTAACATTGATGAAAAGTCAAATGAATAAGAATATAAATTGAGAGCATGAAAACCTTCTCCATATTCCATATTCTCAAACGTCGCAAAAGCAACTTCAGGTATTCCACAAGTAGCCTAAAATAAAAAATAAAATAAAATAAATAAAGATAAAATAAAATAATATAAATATAAATATAAAATGAAAGGAAAAGCCTAGTTAATGTTCAGATGCAAAACTGTAGTACAATCCTCATAAATAGCAAGGCACCGAAGTCAAATGGAACAAACGGGGACAGCTAACAAAATTACCAGAGAACATAATCAATGAAATCATTGTTTATGAAGCCTACGAATCGTTTAGTTGAATTTGACATTTAGGAACATCAAGGTTCTGAAGCAGCTATTCACATGCAGCCAATAAATGTGCTGAGAAAAATTCTGCATCCACATCCACATACCCTCTCGCTCACATGTTTAATTTCTCATTAGTGAGTCATTAGTAAATATCAATCCAGTCTTTAGTTATAACGAAGGCTAGATGCTAAAGAATTAAATCAATCACATTAGGCATCAACCATACTAGAAGTTAACACCGTAATATAGCATGATCAATATAAATCAAGTCAACCCTCAAATCAACTGTGATATTCAATCCTTATGCATATGAATACAAAATCAATAATTTTTCAAAGAACATAAAACACTAAAAATTTCAATATAAATATGCAAACTTGAAAATTTTACAAATAATATAGATAAATAAAACCTCACTTGCACACTTAAAAGCTGATTAAAATGGAAAGTAGTAGCCATTCGTCCAGCAGCCTCCATTTCATATGCAATTTCCAGGGCATTTGAATGATCCCCAGCTCTACAGTCTTCCACAATCATAAGATCATACACTTGATCAGTGGCCCTCAGCCCACCTTTCAAACCCTTTAAAAACACTTTATTGGCATCCTCCAAATACTTATTACTAACAAGCTCCTCTAGCAGTCACAAGGAATTAACCAGCATCAATAACAGAAATTTCTAAACATGTATTCAAACTGATTCAGTGGAAACTCGTACCAACAAGAATCAACCATGCTTGACGGACATCATAGTTAAATTTTTCCATGGCTCCCAGCACCTCTAAACCTTTAGTAGCACTCCCTTCAGCTCCAAACGCTCGAATGAGAGAAATCAATGTTTCACGAAGAGGGCGAAGGCCTGCACTCAGCTCTCTCTTCAACGATAGCACCTGAATAAAAGGACTTGAATATGGATTTTATCATATTTAAACATTCAAAAAGTGGTCAGAATATCATACATATAAACACTCTCAGACATTACTAATTAAAAAATAACTTGAGCTTCCATTCTATCAACCTTAAATTAATATCACCAATATAAATATTATGAAAATATCAACATATATACATAAAATAAATAAATATATAAAGTCAGATGCAAGATTTCCTTTCGATCCCAATCTTCATGCCTCATAGGACATTCTCAAACCAAATAGAGTCACCTAAAGTAAAGTACATGAAAAGGAAGTATAGTGTTTTTATCATGTTAATACTAATGAAAGTATCAAAATTCCCAGTTATGGAGAATAGTTAAAGGTATTTTTACCATCGACCACCTAAAAATTATTAAAATAAATTAAAAATCAGGCTAACTCAAACGTTCGGGGATAAGTGAACGTGTCGAGTATAAAAGTAGTGTTCTTACAGCGCCTTGGAGATCACCATTGAGAGTGTGAGCGACCACAAGGCCGTGGAAGGACCTCGGTCCAGGGGAGAGGCCGGCAGCGATCATGTCGTAAATTACGTCATTGACACCAGAGGCATTGCGGTTCCTGGCGTGCTGCATCAGTTCTTCCATGAAGAGGAACCGGAGATTCTGCTCGATGGCGGCGGAATTGGAGGAAAGGTCGTCATTTTGATGGCCTCGTTGCTGCTTCTGCTTGGTTTTACGAGTTCTTTTCTCCGGAGCGGACATTGCAGAGCGGATGGGAACTACGCCGTTTCGCGAGGTGGAAAGCAGCGTAGGTTTGAATGAGAGAGTAGTAGTGTGGTGGAGGAGGACTGACATTTCTGCGAATGTTGGTTTACTTTGGATTGTTGGAGTGCAGATAAGGGGAGGGAGGTTTTATGGGGGTTTTGGTTTCAAATTGTTGGAGTTGTAGACTGATCGATGAAGATAAAAGAGTTTCTATCACGAGCTTTGCACGGGATCGCGGTAATATTGATTTTTTTTTTTTAATTTCTAATTACAACATTCTGATTTTTTTTTCCTAATCCAGTTAGGACATTCTGATTTTAGTTTAAACGCCTACTCCAACTGAATTGGTGTTCCATCCCTCCAAATACAAAAATAAATCCAACAATAAAGAAGTAGGGTTCATAAAAATAATAATAATTCAGTTTATTTAGCAAATTAATAAATTAACAATTAAATAAAAAGAATTTTTTAATACTGACGATGTGTAAAAAAAATACTTTTAAGATTCTAGTAGATAGTGGTGGGGTGAGATGAAATATGAAAATGGTAGAGTGGTAGGATTAAGAGATGAAGATGACTTGCATGTATGTATAGGTGGGGATGCTAACTTCTTATTTAAGAAAACTTCATATGGAGTTTTTCTTTATAACTTTTGATTTTCAGGAGTTTTTCTTTATAACTTTTGATTTTCAAAAACTCCACATGGAGTTTTTTTACAAAACTACTTTTAGTGTATAATAATTGTACGTAGTGTCGGAGATTTTTCAGATAAAATTGGTAAGAAAAACTCCATGTGGAGTTTTTTTTACTAAATATTTATAAGAAAAACTCCATATGGAGTTTGTTTTAGAAAAACTATTGTGGCGTACATTGAAAAATATGCCAAGAAATGACGTAAATTGGAAAATATAAATAATTTTGGTCATATACAAGAAATTTAGTCGATTGAAGAAATAAATAAACTAATTTTAAAAATATATATTAAAGTAATAAAGATAAACAAACATACAAATAGAATAATTTTGTAAAACTAATTAATATGTTTAAGTTAAAGATATTTTATACCAATTTAGTAAATCTGTTTATAATGGTTGATGAAACGTATAATTGGATAAGTGTTGTCTAACTAGTCTCTAACCTACTCGATAGCTTCGATAAGTTTATGGAAGTTCAAGAATTCTAACTAGTTTCTAATTTACCAATAGCCCTAATTAGCTTTTGCATCTTCAAATGTAAATCGCATTAAGAATTAGAAAGACATGTATCCATAACAAACAAATCAACAAAGTATGTACATTTAGTTATAGTCATGAGTTCTCTTAGCATAGTCTATCATATTTTTTGCTATTTAAATCGGTAAAAACGAGTTGGTACCTCCATGAAGGCTACACCAGAAAATAAGTTCCTGACTGTGTCTATACATAAGAAATAAGATCAAGTTCCATCTAGTCGCATGTACTCTCTGAAACCTGCCCTTTACTCCGGAGCTGAATCGCAACGTAGTCATGTTATACAAGCCTGAAATCCATAACTGAAACTTGGTAACTAAGTTCTTCATTTGATATTATTGTGACTAAGTAACAACTACAGTTTCATAGGTACACACCATGTTCCCTAAAATAGAGGAGACCACCAGGTTTCAATACTGGGTAGCAATCTGTGATTGTTGTTGGCATTGTCTGGAGCGGTAAAACTGATAGTGTGAATATCTGAAATAACATAAAAAGACATTATTTATATCTGTACCTTACTTTTTATAGTCTCACAAACTCAATATTTTTTTTTAGTATGATCCAGTAATACTAATGTTGAAGAAACATCAAGCTCTTAAAAAATTAATGCATTAGATCAACTATTAGCAAGAAGCACATTGTCCTGTATTAACTTTGCAAACAATAAGGCATTTCAACATGAAAAAAACACTCTTCCTGAGACTGGTTAATCTTTTTGTAAGGCCTTTTGTTCAAATAATTTCAAAACATTGCAAAATTAAGGAAGAAACAAAATAACAAATAACTTATGTGATGATGTAATGATTATCAACAAATACTATATAGTTCAAATTATCTAATATGCAACCAAATCATCAGATACAGAACACAGAAAATGAATTAGTATTAGAGACCTGAAAGGCTCGGGTTGCTTTCCTCGGCAAGAATTGTAAAAACCATTCTGAAAACTCAGGGTACAGAAATCACAAGGGAATGGATGAAAAAAAAAAAGGTTATTCGAGAGAAGAAAAAAAGTTAAACCTAACATATAGTATCAATCTGCCTTCAAACAACTTAGCTCAAAGATTTAAGATATATGCTTACCTTTAGCTTCATCAAATGGAATCTCTGCATCTAAACTCAAAGGTGTTGATTCGATTATCAATTCTTGATCCATCTTCAATTACCTGGAGATTGAAAATGTTGGACTTGAATAGCTTATTAGTTACTATTAGATCAGTCATTCCTGCATCAATTATAATTCTTGGCTTCTTTACCAAAAGTTTTCAATCTAGTATCTTTACACGACCAATCACTCCAAGTTTATGTTTGGCATTAGATGTTGAGCTAGTTGTTGAAGTAGCGATTAGTTATTAGCTGTTAAATTAGATGTTGAAGTAGCGATTTGACATGAGTGTTTGGTAATAATAATTAGATGTTGAAGTAGCTATTAGATGTAAAATTATGTAAACAGTACAGTATATTATTTTTACCTTACAATATAATTATTAGCGTTAGTATTCTTTTTTAAATAATTTTTTCTTTCAAGATTTTTAATTTAAAACCAACCATCCTTTAGTCATCAACTAATTAATAAATAGAAAAAAAATATAGAGTAACAAGAAAAATATATTTAAATATTTTTAATCATATTTAATAAATAAAATTATTATTAAAATTAACCTAATTTAGTACTAATATAAGCTTTTAATATTATTAAGGGTAATTTAGTAACACTCATAAATTGATAATGGTAAAATTGGAGCTTTTTGATTAGCAATTAGTGGAAAGCTACTTGAAGTAGCGTTCTGGAAATCGCTAATTAAAAATCTAATCGCTAATCGAAAAGCTTCTCCCAAATGGTTAAATTGGCAAATCACTAATGAAAAATCTAACCGCTACTTAAAAATCTACCTACCAAACACACACCAAGCACAAACATACACAGTTCTAAATGAACAATAAAAATCCAATTAATATCATATATAATTCAATATTCAACTATAATTAATAACATCTAAAAACCCTTATAACATAAACAAATTAGTTCAATGTCTGCAAATTGTCCACAACCCTAACATACACAACTTGACAGAACTGCACCAATAATATGTAGATTCAACACTATAATTTAATAATAACACCAAAAATTTAAAAATCGTCTATAGAATTAATTGTTGCTCCAACCATAATCTCGGGTTGCTCAAAAGTTAAATCCTTCATTCCTACGACATTATCGATAGAAAAAAATAAGGTTCAAATATCAATTTCTTTCTAAACAATGAATAAACAACAAGAAGCAATTAAAAATAAACTAGCGTTCCTCTAATTCTTCAATGCAAGTAAGTTTTCCTCTATTACAATAGGTGACCGAGAAGTTCGTACCCAATCTTAATTGCAAACAAGTGCTTCAACCATTTTTGGAGTCAAGGAAGTACGAAAATCATCTAGAACACAACCGCCCGTACTAAAAGCCGACTCCAAAGCCACAGTTGAAATGGGTATGGCAAACACATCTTTAGCCATTTTATGAAGAATGAGGTATCTTTTCGGTTAATCACTCCACCATTGTAATATTTCAAAATTTAAAACATTAGGCTCATAAGCATCTTCTAAATACTTCTCTAAGTCACTTTTGTTGGCGGTACTTAACGGAAAATCAGTATCCTTTTCATATTTTGAGGTCATGAGTTGTTGAAGGTCCACTTTACCCCAATTTTGGGTCTGACTTTGGGTGAGAATGGACAAAGTGGCAGAGGTAGATGTAGAAGAATTAGATGAAGAGGTAACATTTGTCTTTGGCATAGGCATTGATAAAGCATATGAGCCAAATAAAGATTGCAAAACCACCTTAATCTTAAGGAACAAAAGAGTGACTTTTGTTTCTTCACAAGAATCTCGCACAATCCAATCAACATAATTCAGCTTATGCGTAAGATCAAGGATTATAGCTACAAACATCAGGATATTGATATTCTCAATATTACCATAATACTTATCATACTTAGCATCACTTGAGTGGTCATTTTTCTAATACCCTCATCAAGGGAATTAATATCGTTGGCTATCAAGAATCTAATCCCATAAATCTCATGAGCATAAGAATTGCAAGTCACATATCGAAAGCCGGAAAACCTCAATGTTGCATCATAGAATACATTTAAGAAAGGTAAAAAAAAATTACCCACCTTATTCCAATCATCTTCCTTAGGACCACCACCAAGCTTTCTAAATTCCTTAAAATGAGAAAATTCTTTCATGTATAAACTAGCAAATGAACTTTTAAACTTGATGGTAGATCCAAGCATTAAAAAAGTTGGAATTCCATATTGTCTCAACATCCAAAGCAACCAGACTTTTACTTTTATCTTTTTCCTCTTCTATACAAACTTTAAATTTTTAAGCCTAGCAGGAAAAGACCTAACATGCCTTACAAGACTCAACCGCTCAATTAAAATCAAAATATGAGAAGCACATCTCGTATGCAAATATTGACACTCCAATAAACTAGACTCCAAAATGTTAAGTCTTCTCCTCAAGTAGTCAATTGTTAAATCGTTTGAGCTAGCATTTCTATGGTCACAGTCATTATGTTTTTCAAACCCCACTCAATCAATCATTATTCAACGCTCTACCAATAAGTTGTCCCGAATGGCCAGCAATATGACAAAAATTAATTATCCTTTTTTGCAAATTCCAATCATCATTAATAAAATGGACAGTCAAATACATATAGCTTAAATTTTGACCCGATGTTCAAGTGTCCATGGTTAGACTAACCCTAGAATGCAAGTTCTTGAAATAATCTTTCAACACATTTCTTTTTTCAATGAAAAGAGAATAACAGTTCAAGTTGCAGTAGTGCGAGATGGAAGCTTAAAAAGAGGGTTTAAAATTTTACAAAATTTACAAAAACCTTCACGCTCAATAAAAGCAATAGGCAATTCATCCACGATAAGCATTCTAGCAAGTTTTTTCCTACAAAAATCTTGATCAAACACTAACAATTTCATGAATACCATTTTCACTAACTATTGTCCTAGTCTCAAAATCAATCAACTTTTGCTTCATATCTAAATTTGGAGGATACCTTTTGCACCTATTAACGTGATTTGCTAAAGGATTTGTGTCATTTTTAGGTTCACAACCAATGTGTTTTTTTACAATAATTACATCAAGCAAAAGTTATTGGTTCCTCGGCGTCAGTATCAAAATGAGCCCCCCACTTGGACTTTTTCTTCCTCCTCTTTAAAGCATCATCAGATTTCGAGACATCAAATGGCTTGGTAGAAGTTCCTGTTATTGCTATCGCACCATTATTCTTTTTTATCTTCTCATTTCGTGCTATTCTTTCCTCCTCAATTGAATCGGAGAAATCATCCTCCCTGAACTCATTCATCTCGAAATCAATAAAAAAAGAGTTAGCATCTTCCAAATCATTAAAAGATAGCGTAATATTCTGCAGATTAAAAAAAGCATAATAAAAAAAATAGTATTAAGTAAAGATAGTGAAGTAAATGGAAGAAACTAGTAGAACTTACGCGAGATTGAGACAAAATTTGCTTGCTTGTCATAGATCCAGAATTGAATTCAAAGATGGAGATTTTTTTATATGTTTTTTTTTTGTTGTTGCAGATTTTCGTCAAATCACTTTCTTCAAATTACCATAGAAGCCACATGCTCAGTCAGAAGAATCAAGATAAGATGTAAATAAAGGACTCAAGAGGAGGATCGGTGAGAGATAAGAAAGGAAAGAGTCGATATTTTAGAACACAGTATTATGCATCGTGCGAGAGACAGAAAGATGCTAGGCTAGGTTTTTTAAATTTGGGAGTAAAGAGAGACTATTGTATTTATTTTTTTATTTCGGATATTCGGATAATCCAAACTTAAAAAATAGTGATCTATAGCCGATCTGAATATCCGATTTAAAAATCAGATATCTGATTTGAAAATTTTAATCTACAAAAAGCGGATCGAATATCCAAAATTCGGATCGGATCAACTTTTTTTGGTTCGGATCAAACGAATCAATTTTTTTCTTTTTTGCACAATTCTAATGTCAGCCTCCAAGTGGGAGATTGTTAAGTGTGGAGTCAATCTTTTATTATTTTTTTTTTATCTTTCATATTGGGCTCAGATTGTGACGGGCCAGTTAGAATATTAATAGGTCCCTTGTAATTGTAAACCATATGTACTAAAAAAAGAAAGTAGAAACCCTAATACTAGTGTGATATGAAGTATGCAGTTTATGCCAAACCACAAAAGATCCGTGTGTTCTTTACTCTTCTGAATTTTAGCTTTCTATCTTGCCTATAATATTTCCTAACATCTACATCCCTACTGAAATCACTGAAAAAAATTATATGTACATATATATAAATTAAAATCAAAACCATTATATCTCATAAATGTCAATCCAAATAACAAAAAAAAAATGCACTTCACAACAAAAAATAATATAGTTTGACAAATTAAAATTTAACATTAAATTAATACAACATTTATTATATATTTTCAACAACAAATCTAAGGTATATAATATTATATTTAATTCAAAATTCATAACAATGACTACAGTATAACATGTAAAACAATAATAATAAAGCAATTAACAAAGGTCTATAAATTTAAATATAACCACTCAAGCTCCATAATGACAATTGATGTTAGTTCCAATCTTTTTGATAAATCTATGTAAAAAAAATGAAAAACATAATTGTCAGATTTGAAATATATATATATATATATAAAGTAATACCTTCTGCAAGCTTCTCAAGCTCGTTCAAGTCTTCTCTATATTGATGATGTGATCCGATCCTTTCATATCTTCCTTAAGCTAACCTTGCATTCATATTAGAGCTTGCACCATCCTATGAGTCAATAAGCTCCTAAATGGATCAAGAACACGACCACCAGTGGAGAATGCTGATTCGAGAGCAACAATTGATATAGGAACGACCAATATATCACAGCTCATGGTGGTTAAAACGGGATATCCGTCTTTATGGTCATGCATTTTCCAACAAGCTAAGATATTAAATGTCGGGGAAGTAGGTACTATCTTAGCTACCAAGTACCTATCTAATTCGTTCTCCTCCTTGGATGTGTTAAGAATGGATGCTTGTCACATTTCCAATTCAAGAATTTCTTCATTGACATTATCTTCCTTGCCGCCTCTCCACTACTATCTTCGTTCATTTTGTCAAATATACATCATTGTAGACATTAAATAGCCGAGTCAAATGTGTTTTGATGGTTGTTAAAAGAGTTGGAAGTTCTTCATCCGGAAACAAGTCTTTCAACAAATGTGTAACAAACAAGAATTTGCAACGAGGATCTAATATAGTCACGATAAAAATCAAAGGGTTCATATCTTCAACTCTACCTTAATATTTCTCATATTTTCCCTTCATCCTAAGTGTCATATCAACCACCCCTCTTTATTACGACACCAACTACTAGTTTAAGAATATATTTCTTTAATATCATGAAAGTAATTGTTGGCAGTAACATACTTGGTACCAGAGACTTTAAGGGTGAATTCATGGAATGTTTTTAACATTAATGTAAGTCTCGTTGTAATCTTTCAATTTGTGCCATCGGGAACGCCAGAACCATATTTTTCCAACATTGCTTCTCTCTAAAATTTATCCTTGTCTTTTTCAACCTCATTTTCAAAGTCATCAATGTCAAACTCGATATCGTGATCCCTCACTACATCTTCCACAATTATCTCCTTTTGTCTTATTTGCTTGTCACACAATGTTATTTCTTTCGACCTAAAATAATCAAGTTTTTACGTCATGTTCTTGTCCCCCCCCACATAATCATTAAATACATTCTCATACTTCTCAACTGAGTCGAGCATCGAGTATGTGGAATTCCACCTTATGCAAACATCAAGACAAAGATCTTTTTTGCTCTCAACTTGTCTTTCACTAACACAATCTTTGAATCTCTTTAATCTTGCCCCCTACAATATTTTTAGCTTTTTGTGGCACATCAATTGTGGCGGTATATTAAAAAATGACACAATAGTGAACCGCCACAAATTGAAGTTGATAGTGGCGATTCATAGTGAACCACTACAAAAGACATAATTGAGGTAGTTCACTGTATGAACCGTCACAAATGATATAATTGAGGCAGATCATTTTTAGAACCACCACAAATAACCTAGTTGAGGCGATTCATAATATGAACCGCCACAAATGACATAATTGTGGCGGTTCATACATTGAACTGCCACAATTAAAAATTATTTTTTAAAAAAATATTTTTTTTATTATTAAATTTTAAACTTAATATTTTTTTTAAAAAAATTAATAAAAAACTATAGAATTTTATGACTTAGTAATGATATAAAAGATTTATTGTATTATTAGTATCATAAATTTATAAATAGCTTAATAGATTTACATAACTAAAAAAATTTCAATGTTAAGCGTGCTTGGTATAGGAGGATGGAGTGACCTATTAGGAAGTTATTTTTTTACTTATAGGTTCATCAATTTTGGCGTTTTTCAACCGCCACAAATGCAATATCTGTGGCGCTTTTAGACCGTCACAAATGTGATATACTTATGGCAGAATAAAAACGCCACAAATTTATTTGTGTCCCCTTATTTGTGGCGGTTGAAAAATGTTAGGAAATGTGATTTGTGGCGCTTTTTAAGCGTTTCAAATGAGGATTTTTGTTATAATGGTCGGTGATTCTTAAACCTAAAATAAAATGCAAAACATAAATATATAAAAAATAATAATAACAAAAATGATGCTTTTTATGTGCAAAGCAAACACCGTTATTGTGGTCTAAAAATGATTAGTAAGAAAAAATATTCAAATCAATTGAATTAAAGCTAGATAGCTAATTTTCAAAAATCTTATCATAATTAATTGAATTAAAATAATTCTTAATTTTTAATTATATATATCCACTATATAATAATCATATACGCGCTGTCTATACATGTATAATAATCATACACACAGTATCTATATGGCATATTATAAATTTCACACATTGCCATACACACGGTTTATATTATACATTTCCCACATGGTTTATATTAGACATTTCACACGCTATCTATATATGTAGTAATCATGAAATTAATAAATTTGCCTCCACAAACCATCACACCATCATGGACAATTAAAATTTTTCAAACTAAATAAAAATTTAGAAACTTAATTAAGTTAGTGTATTACCTCACTGCACTTCTTACTTTTGAGATTGCATCATCACATTCTTTCAAACCATCATTAACAATCAAATTCATTATGTGAACAACACACCTCATGTGCATAAACTCTCCACTTAATGGAATTCTCGAATTCCAAGTTTCACATTTTCTTTTGAGATGGTTGATGACACCATTATTGGATCTAGCATTATTCACCGTCACAATGATGATATTATATAAATCTCAATCTTTCAAGCAAGCTTCAACGGATCTACCTAATGCTTCTCCTGTATGACTAGTAATGGGACAAAAGTTTTAAATCCTTTTGTGTAACTTTCAATCATTATCAATAAAGTATACCGTCAACACCATGTAATTTATTCTTTGGAAACTTGCCCATGTCCATTGTGAGGGCAACTCTAGATTTTATACCTTTTAATGTATTCTTTAACCTAGCCTTCTCCTCTAAATATAGAGATATACAATCTCTCCTCAATATGTACTGTGATGGGATCTTAAACGATGGACAAATAAAGCTAAGCAATTATTTAAATCCATTCTTTTCTACGGTGTTGAATGGAAGCTCATCGGTGATTATCCACTTAGAAATCTCTTTCCTTAATAATTTTTGGTCGATTTGATCCAAGACAAGTAAACTTCCCCCTTTTTTTCTATACTTTTGAAATTAAGCCTTGTTTGTTGTCGATTATACATTTTGCAATAGACCTCAATATGTGACTACAAACCCAATGTACTATTATTCTTTAAATGTCTTGGAGAGACATTTGAGCAATGCAAACACTTTGCCCAATGCTTAGTACCATCACCAATGTACTTCCAAAAATGATTCCACATCGGCGCTCTCAAATTCTTATTTAAAGTAATTTCTTTCGCCGATGCACCCTCTGATAATTATTTGACATTCGAATATTTTAAACTCCATTTGTCTATAACTTTTTCTAATTTAGTTTTAACTATCTCTTCTTCTACTTCGTCTTCTTCCTCTTCAGCGGACTCAATTACTTCTATTTCTATATCTTCATTTTCTGTAGCTTGTTCTTGTTTCTCTAGTTTTTCCAAGTTCCTTTCATAAGAAATAAAACAATGGAGAAATCAATTCTTAACTTCTTAAACCAAAGATAATCAACAGGTAAATAAATAAAAATGTATTATTGTAAATCCATATGAGAAATTAATACAGTAAACAAACTAACCATCTATGACAGAGTAATATTTCTAATCTTTAACAATTTCATTATGGATTAAAGAAAAGACATTATAAAGATCCATGTAAATCAAGTCAAACAACCCATTCTGAAATAACAGAGAAAAGAGAACCGTCACAATTTGTATGTATATTAACTATGCCAAAATCATGGAGACAAGGAATGAATATAAATTCAGTAGAGAAGAATATATGAGAAAATCACATATTTCTATTTATAACAATATTAATTCACTTGTCGATTCAATATTAAAATGAATATTATAATTGATTGTTTTATTAATCATATATACATCACCTATGCTATAGATGAACCACATTGACCAAGTACACCACATTAATCATATTATCAGCACTAAATAACCCCAAAACACAATTTGAATCCAATCTAACTTCCTTAACACGACTGCCAAATGTATTTCAATAAGTCACGTTCAGTTGCCACATTAAAGCAAGTTCACTAAACCCACGAAGTACTAAACTGTAATAACTAGCAGTAGATTTTGATGATGGGGCTTTAGAGGCTTTAAGGGGTTGAAAAAAATATTTCAATATCAACATCACACTTTTGAAAATTAATTAATAGAATGATGAAATACGTATATTGTCTCATTGATAGTTGTGGTGGTGGAGGAGAATGGAGGCTAAACTTTCTTGTGTTTAGCGAACTTAGGTGGTGACTCCACTGCTTGATTAGGCTTGGTTGATCTGTGTTTTTTATGTGGATATTCTTTGAAGATGAAGCTTGGTGAGTAAGTCGTCGTTTCATTGCTATAACATGGAGGGAAGACTTTATATCGATAAAGGGCTTGTGGCATAGAAGAGGAGGGTTGTTTCAGTCGGTCGGTGTTGGTTGTGGTGGCGTGGATAAGAGATAGGTTAGGTTTTGATACTTTAATCACTCTGTTTTTTTGTGTTACAGCTAGACTAGGTTGTGTTGTGATTATAATTTAATTTAATAACAATATCAATCTGTGATTATATAATATGATGAGTAATTTCAGTAACTTACCGATTATCAATCGGTAAATTATCGATTATCAAGTTATATAATTTTACGGACCAATTAGCGACCGACCACTTATCGATTACTGATCATTATTGATTTTTTTGGTCGATAATTAATCAGTTCGGCCGGTCGGTTTAAATTTACCCAGGCCTACACACATCAGTAAACCTTTCTCTTTTATAGTATTATCAGCAACTAGTAATAAATCACCCATATCTTTGACTTTCATGACAAAATCAACTACTGATTGCATCTTCTTTCTTAATTGCATGATGTTTGCCATAGATTGTTTATTGAACTCTAGCTTGATCCATATCTCTCTCAATGAAGAACATTGAGTTACTTGCCCAATAAGAGAGTCACTAATATGAGATATCAACCAACTCATAAGTAGTTCATTTATTTTCCTCCAAACAACAAAATCAAATTTTTTCTTTAATACAGTGACCACTTATCCCCTATCATAAGTAATTGTATATTCAAATATTCAACTAGCTCTAGTTTATCTTTAATAATGAAATCTTCAAGATCTAAGGTTTGGATTATAGGTAGTTTTATGTTTCCAGAAAAGAAAGTTGTTATAATCAAGTTTGATTTGTTGAATACTTTTAATAGATTCTGTAACTCAGACGCTAAAAGAGGTGAGTTTTATCCCCTATCATAATTAAATTTTCTTTTAAGATATGCATTTGCAAATGCTTTTTCTCATGATAATGCATGTGATGTTGATCTGGATGATTTTTTCTCTGAATTAAAGGTGTTCCAAGCAACCTTGCCAAATGATTTGAAGACAGCGCCTAAAATTCTTCAGTTTGTTACAGCCATTGATTGTTATCCAATTGTCTCTATTGCCTATCGAATCCTCTTAGCTGTACCTGTGACTGTAGCCTCAGCTGAAAGAAGTTTCTCAAAATTGAAACTACAGAAAAACTGTTTGAGGTCAACAACGTTGCAGGATAGATTGAATGACATGACTATGAGCTGCATTGAGAAAGATGTCTTGGATAGTATTGATCTTGAGATTGTTCTTAATGATTTTGCATCAAGAAATGCCCAAAGGAACTTTTTTGTGAAGCACCGAAACTGAATTAATTTGATGTAACCGAACTAGTTTTCACTACTAGAAAATATAATAAGTACAGCGGAAAAAAAACAGCAGGCATTTTTTGCCCGCTGTAATTAATAATATTTGTAGCAGGCTTCCGAAAGCCCACTATTAAAATATAAATTCTACTATATTTGTTACGGGTTTTTCTAAGCCTGCTAAAAATATAAGGCGGGAGATATTTGGCGCCTTAAATATTAATAATTTTTTTTAATAAAACAACAGGCTTTTCTTTTGCATGCTGTAATTTAATTGATTAGGCCCATTTTTCTAAGACCTAATAATTGATTTCTATACACCAATTTCAATCTCCAGCTAGTTTTAGTCTCCAGAATATAAACGGACTCAAAAAAAACTTAGCTGATGAACTAAGGTTAGTTTCTCATCTTTATCAATTATGCTCCATCACTTTTGAATCACTTCCTTTTATTTCATCTCTGACAAATTCCAGAACCTGTAAAACAACTCTTTGCCTAGCAAGAGATTTGGGCTTTAGGTCAATTTGGGGCGCTCTATACTCTGCGACTTTGGTTCTTTATTCTCCATCAATCTTCTTGATCCAAGCAATTGTCTGTATGCGCTCCAAAATCCATCTTGACATCAAAATTCCATCAATCAGTTGTGAAGACAGTGTTGCTGGTGAGTGTAGATTTCGCAGTCAATTTTTTGTTAACTGAATCATTTTGTTTGAAAAAAAAGAAGAAGAAACCCATTCATAAACTCATATTTTTAGATCGAGGGTGAGATATTAGGGTTTGTTATCAGTGGTGCTGATTGATTGTGAGAGTTGAAGTATCTTTGATGGTGTTTTGGTTTGTACTCATGTATGTACAATTTATGCTGGAGGTTTTACTTGTGTCAGTCTTATATAACTATAGATTATTTTTGTAGATTGTTGAATGTGTGATGTATTTTGTAACTTGTTTTATGAATTAATTATGTAACTAGTTTTGAAAATTATTGATTGTGGAATTTTGTGGCTGCCTGTGCGTCTAGTGTAGTATATACCATGGATGTATTATAGGTGGTAGTATATATAATTGACTTTCTTTGGACCTACAACATTTTTGCTTTATTATAGTTGATCCTTTATCTTCTTGTATACATTGGAAGCAATTAGAATGCTTCCTCACCTGAATTCTCATTTGATTAAATGATGTTATTGAATTAATGGTCACATGGATCGTGATGAAAGTTGAATCCGTTGATGATAATGGAAGTATAGATGTTGGCCATGGTGCACAATAATGCTAATGATGTATGCTGGTTGTAATTTGCAAAGACTTCTTGAAAAATCTATTGTCTGGTGTCTCTTGGTTTCTTAAATTGTGTGTATTTTGAGTTTTTGACTCTAATAAATGTTTCACTTGTGATAATGGATGACATCATGAGATGCGTTGTTATATTCATTGACTTGCTAAATTATGGCATTTTTGTATAGGATGGAGTTGTTGCTCATTTGATTAGTGTGGATACCAAGAGGGGATCAGTGAAGAATCATTCTGCTGTATTGTTCTTGGGATAGAATAAACATTTCAAAGGTATTGTGCTCAACTTTACACACAGTTTTTTACTTTTTCAATTAATTAACTTTAAACACTATTTATTTTCCATTATTTGGGGTTTGCATAAACTTAAATTTATTATAATATTATAAGTTGGTTGCTATCATGATGCCATAAATTATAGAAGAATTAAGCAAGTTAGTTAAATGGTTATTTATGCTAGAGAGCAAGATTGACCGCTTATTCTCTTAATTTAAATAGTACAATTTTTAGCATTTATTCTCTTAATTTGAAAAGTACAATTTTTAACATGTAAATTTAGTAACACCATTTTTTTTCTACATCAGGTTGAACTTTTTGCTGTACTTTGTTGCTACTGAATCTCAAATATTAGTAGTGAATATATTATTAGGGGATATTCTGGCTATTCCAAACAAGGTATGTTCTTTAACCTTTTGATATACTTCACTCTATCATCATTTGATATTTTTTCTAGAAGTAATATGAAATACTCTTATGAATTTAAAAAAGTCCTCTCACATAAATTGGATCTTTTTGTTGTTCAAGAAAAGAATAATTTATTTTCTACCTATTAAAATGACATATTTAGTCCATAATTTGGTTTAGTGAATGTTTTAACGTACACATAATTAAGTTTTTTAATTCTTATATTTAGCATTAAGGGTAGAGAAATAACAACCTTATTCATATTATGTGTAAATTATCTTAATCTAACCATGATTGCTTTTATCTAAATACATTTATAGCCTTTCTAACATTAAATATTACCAACACTATTTATTTGTTATGGTGACATTAGATTCAATGAAGTTCAATAGGAAGTGGCTTGAGTTTCGTAGAGATGAACCAGAATTTTTAGTTGGACTTAGAGAATTTATTAATGTTGCGAGTAAGAATTTACGTTCTCCTGGATTTATCATGTGCCCATGCACTCGTTGTGTGACTAGTCGTAAGCAAAAACTTATCACGGTTGAAGAACACGTGATACAATGGGGATGGGATCCACATTATAAATCTAAGACTTGGTATACACATGGTGAAAGTTCTGAAAGTGCATCTACAGCCCCATCTAGCCAAAATATGACTAATACATTTAGGATGTACAAGGATGCCAACCTCAAAATGCGTGATGTATGCGATTTAGATGTAGATGTTGGTGATACTACTAGTAATGTACCGGATAGTTATGAATATATTGGATATGAGGACTTCACTACAAAATTAGAAGATGCCAAAACTCCCTTGTATGAAGGATGCACAGAATTCACAAAGATATCAGCTGTAGTAGCTCTTTATAAGTATAAAGCTTCAAATGGCACCTCTGATAAGTCACTTGGTGAGCTTTTAATGCTATTGAAGAAAATATTACCATCTACTAATATTTTACTAGAGACATTTTACCAAGCAAAAAACTTACTAAAAAACTTTAAGTTAGAGTACGAGAAGATTCATGCTTGCCCCAATAACTGTTGTTTATTTAGAAAAGAGTTGAAGGATGTTACATATTGTCCTAATTGCGGAGAGAGTAGATATTCATATCGAACTTCAATTAAGAATAGACCACTAGAGCAGACAAAGATACCGGTGAAAGTTCTTCGTTATTTTCCTATCAAGCAAAGGTTGGCTAGGATGTTTACATCACCAAATGTTGTGAAAGATTTGCAATGGCACTCTACTCATAAGAGTGAGGATGGGAAGATGCGTCATCCAGTTGATTCTGATACATGGAAGTTGATAGATGAAAAATGGCCATCGTTTGCTTTAGAGTCACGAAATCTGCGATTAGGCTTAGCAGCAGATGGATTCAATCCATTTGGAAACCAAAGTCAAGCCTATAGTTGTTGGCCCGTGGTGTTAGTAAATTATAATCTTCCACCAAATAAGGTTATGGCAAAGGAGAATATGATGCTAACATTATTGATCCCTAGTCCTGAGCAACCGGGGAACAATATTGATGTTTTTTTGCAACCATTATTAGAAGATTTAAGTGACTTATGGAATGAGGGTATGAAGGTTTATGATACAACTCTTCACTCAAGTTTCAATTTGAAGGCCATATTGTTGTGGACAATCAACGATTTTCCGGCTTATCGTAATTTATCAAGATATCGTACACATGGTTATTATGCATGTCCTTTATGTGGACGTAACACTTATTCTAAAAGATTGGTGAATTGTAAGAAGAATGTCATATTGGGTCATTGACGATACCTACCAAAAAATCATTCTTTGAGGAAAAAGGGATGTTGGTTTGATGGGACTGATGAAAAAGGTGATCCGCCAACCATTCTTGAAGGTAGAGAAGTGTTAAGTGAACTAGAAGGAATAGAAAATGATTTTGGAAAGCAAGTTAAAGGAAAAAGAAAGCAAAAAGATAAAGAGCATGACTTATTTAGAAAAAAATCAATATTCTTTGATCTCTCTTATTGGGTGGTAAGATTCACTTTATTAAAACTAATTTTCTTTATTTTTTCCCTGATATTTCATGCTTTTGATGTTTTCATTTGTTAAAATGATTACAGGATTTAAATCTTCGACATAACTTAGATGTGATGCACATTGAAAAGAACATATGTGAGAGTTTAGTTGGGACATTGTTAGATATTAAAGGAAAAACTAAGAGTGGACTCAATTCTCGTAAAGACTTGGTAGACATGAATATTAGGGAAGATCTTCATCCAATTGAGGCAAGGGATAAAAAATTTATTCTACCACCTGCTCCTCATTCATTAACCACAATTGAGAAACAGATATTCTGTAAACGTTTAAAAGAACTAAAGCTTCCTAATGGTTATGCATCAAATATATCCAAGTGTATTGACATAGATGATTGTAAAGTATCTGGTCTTAAATCACATGACTACCATACATCGATGCAAAATTTATTGCCGGTGTGGTCTCATGCTTCGAGGGCAAGAGTTTCAATTTTTCGGCTTAGTAATTTCTATAGTGAATTGTGTCAACGGGAGTTGGATCGAAAAAAACTAGAAAAAATGGAGAATGAGATAGCAGAAATAATGTGCTTGCTTGAGCGGTATTTTCCTCCATCTTTCTTCGATGTCATGGTTCATTTAACAATTCATTTGGTAAGAGAAGCTTGCTTGGGTGGCCCTGTACACTTTCGATGGATGTACCCTTTTGAGAGGTACTAAATTTTCATATAAGAAATTTAATAGTGTACTTTCTTTTCAAATGAATGATTGTTATGTTAAATCATTATTTTGATAGATATATGAAGGTCCTTAAAGGTTATGTGAGAAATCGTGCTAGGCCAGAGGGATGCATTGCTGAAAATTACCTAGCTGATGAGTATGTCCAGTTTTGCAGTAGGTACATACCTCAAAATGATTGCATTGGTGAGAAATATGAAAGAAATGCAGATTTAGTTGGACGCCCTTTGTCTGTAACAAAGTATAAAAGATTGTCTGAAATAGATCATGAGGCAGCACATAATACACTATTGTTCAACATGAAATCGGTAGAACCATATATCTGGTATGTATTTGTGACTTTTACACTTTTGCATAAAAAATATTCTTAATAGAATTTTCATTAGTTAATGTCACTACTATATAGGGAACATCGTGAGGAGTTGCAAAGAGAATTTCCCGATTTAGTGGCAAAGCCAGAGCAACTACAGAATAAACAAATGACTGAATTTAAAGCTTGGTTTCTCAAGAAGGTGTTACTGAATCTTATAAATTAGTCATTATTGATATTAAGTTATGAATCATGGTTTGACTCTATTATAAAATATTTTATGTGTTATATGTAGATGGCTAGTTCAAGTATGACAAATAACAATTATCTTGCAATGGGATCTTCTTTCTCTGTAGAGACTTATACAAGTTTTATTGTGAATGGACGTCGATATCGTTCTTTTGAAACAGAGAAGTCTACACAAGATAGTGGTGTTGCACTAGAAGCTGAAACTGTGTGTTTAGAGAAAGATGGAAGTCAAATAATAAAGAAGATTGCATACTATGGAGTTCTTTGTGAAATCATGTTGTTAAATTATCACTCTTTTAAGGTCCCTTTATTTAGGTGTGACTGGGTAGGTAGTGGTAAGAAAGATGTCAAGGTTGAAGATGGATTAACACTCGTTAATCTAAACAATGCTCATGGTGCTCATTCTAGAGATCCTTTTATTCTAGCAGAACAAGCAACCCAAGTCTTTTATTCTAAAGAATGTAAAAAAGAACAGTGGTGTGTAGTGTTAAGAGCACCTCCAAAAGGGTTCAATATTGTGGATAACTGTGATATGGATGTTTATAATACTCAATTAGATACATCCATGCTTGATGGTAACATGGATGATTATGAGGGTTTTGTTCGTCCTAATTGTGATGCATTGACTGTGTAATTTATGTAACTAAGCAAATATCAATATAACTTTTTGTCATTTTTGAATGTTTTGTTTCAATTTTATATTGACATTTTGCATATTTTCATAATGTTAGGACATGACATTGTAAATGGAGGTTCAAATATGTATTACATTTTATCTAATATCTTTTCAAAATTTTTCTTACTTTCAGATGTCAACAAGTGTGCAAGAAGAGAATCAATCTACAAACAAGAGTTCATCTACTCCAAATACTGGTAAAAGGAAAAGATCTCGCAACAAAACGAAAACAGAAGATATTGAAAAAGCTAAAAAATTTCTTTATTGGAATATGTCTAGACAACCATGTGGTCCTGGTAAAGCAAAATTCTCTTCATATTGTGGTGAATATGCGAAAGATATATTTCCACCATCCCCGGACGATTAGTCTAAGTTGTCTAAGGAATAGAAAGAGACGGCTTGACATCATATTAAGGTATTTTAAATTTATAGATATCATATTATAAAGATAATTGTAAGCATTAAATTTTATCTACAGGAATTATTTGAGCTAGAAGACTTCTGTAAAGATTAGGTAATACAAACTATGGGTACTTGTTTGAGGAATTGGAAGTCTAGTCTTTCAAGACAGATTGACAATGCAGAAAAGGAGGAAAATGCTGAAGTTAAGATTAGTAGTTTGAGACCTGAGTATGTCACATTGGATGAATGGAAGATTTTTGTTGAAGATCGAACATCACAAGCATTTAAGGTATAATATTTACCTATATCTTTTGAGAGATTATAAGATATAATTACTTAATTTTTTTTCAGGTGAAAAGTCAAAAATATCGAACTTTGTCAAAAAATAATTACTATAATCATACAACAGGTCGCATGGGCTATGCAGTATTAGAGGACAAACTAGTGCACTTTATATTGAACTAGTCAAAAAATAATTACTTAATCATATAATGCACTTTAGAGCTTATGCGCTATATTATATGATAAAATTTACTCATTGTGCATGATCTTTATATGATAAAATTCAAGAGTGAAATTATAAAAAACTACTACAAATAAAATCTAGTTGTTCATTATTACAGTTTTTCAATGTTCATCTTAGGCTAAAGTGGTAAATTGCATTTTCTATTTATATTTTTCAATTCTCATGTCAATATTTTGTATTCAAATTTTATTAGTCGAAAGAATAAATTGCTAGAGGCGAAGGGCTAGAAGTTAGTAGAATAGATAAATGGATAGCTGCTCATATGAAGAAGAATAAAAAGAACCTGAATAAGATCCTGTACCGGTCAATGCTGCTACTGCTATTATTATTGTAAGTGCATTCACTTTTATTTAATGATGGATATAATTCAGTACTTAAAATTTTAATTACATTTATATTTAGGAAAAATTGAAAAAAGCACCTCCTGGTAATTCTATAGTGGATGATCCATTAGCAAAAGAATTAGGAGAAGAACATAGGGGTAGAGTGTGTGGATGTGGTCTTGGTGTGACACCTTCAAAGCTTAAAGCAACTGGCTATAGTCAAAAGTCAATCCAGGAACTAAGAAAACAAAATGAAATGCTTGAAGAAAAGGTCAACTATTTGATGAAGATGATGGATCAAGTTATTGGAGAGCGTCAATCTTCTAACTCACAAGATGCTGCTACTATGGTCTTTAAGCTAATTTTTTAGTTGAGAAATTGTAATTTAATTTTGAATATATATCTTATTATTTTTTGTTTCAAAATTAGCTCACTAAACCAAGTACATCAGCTTCCACTAATGTGGCTACCCAGGGAAACAATACTTCTTCGATGCCAAATAAGGTTAGTAATTTAATAACAGATTTTTATATTATAATTCACATCTCTTTATTTGATGACTTCTTATTTCGGTATTAATTTATATATTATTTAGTTAGCTTAGGAGTATAATTATCATGACATTCTTATATATGGATAATTTGATCTTATGTAGAGTCAAGATTCAAATGAACTTAAAGGAAAAAGATGCAAGCTAATGCACTATGAGGGTGAAGGAGTGGTTGTGGCAGATGCTATCATTAATGAGGTAGATCCAAAAGCTGTTTGTCATGGAGAGCAGCTTGGTCGTCTATTCTATCGTGTAGAAGTAGTAGAGGTACACCAGCCTGCTTTAGAATTACCAATACGTACTTCAAATTTAACCACTCTCAAAGATGCTATTAAATCCTTTATTAGATGGCCTAAAGTATTCATTGATCTATGTTAGGCGATTTTTGTTATAAAACTAAAGTCGAAATATATTATGTAGTTGTTGAAAGAATGATATTGATACATATATATTTTGTTTGGAAAAGAAGTTGCTACTACATTGTATTTTGTTTACCTCCTTTATATTTTGTTAGAAGATGAGTTGCTACTTCTTAACTATGCTGTTGGTTGAATAAGGATTATTTTGTGAGCTGATTAATTTTATTTGGAAGATGATAATTTTTCTACTTTGTTGCGCGGTTGGCTGAATTGAGGGATATTTTTTTTACTATTTTTTGGTTTGGCTTCTATAGTTTTCAAGGCTGGAAATTGCATTCTTACTATGAGGAGTATTTGTCATCCTTAGATAGTTTTTTTTTCTAGGGCATTGAAATGTAATTTATTCACAAAAAATTATGTATGATGATTTATGTAGGATTGAATTGTATTTGAATTTTTTTTCCAGGAGATAAGTTGATAAATTATTACTAAAATTGTATGCATTATAATGTTTAAAAGTAGTTTAGTTTTTGTTAATTTTCTTAAAGCAATTCTAAGATACAATTAAAATTGTCTTGGTTTTGCTTATAAATATGGTGTGTTTAGATTTGTTACTTATTTGCTTATAAATTAATAAGCTGATAAATTATTAGTAATATCTCCTTCTTTGATGCGGTTTTGATGGTGATATTAGTTATTGTAAGATGAATTACGTTAGATTAAGTTGGAGTTGTTGTGATTTGTTAGTCCATTTGAGCTACTTTAACAATCTTATTCATATTATAGTTTATTAACTGTACTTTTTTTAATACTAGTATTTAATATGTATTTAATAGACTTGTTCAAAATATGTATTAGACAATTAATATATTTTCGCACTAGAATTTTAAAATTTTAATAGCTGCTACCAATTTGATATTTTTTACACTAATTACAACAGCCTCAAATTACTGGTACTATATTTTTTGTTTAAAAAAAATAGTATTTACAGCAGACATTCAACACTGATATTTAGACATTTTCACAGCGAGCATTTAGTGCTGATCTTTAAGTACTTCAACAGCAGGCGTAACATGCTGGCACTTGAGAACTTTTGCAATGGGCATTGCGCGATGAAATCTAGATATTTTTGCAGCGGTCATTAAATGCTGATATTAAAAAACTTCAGCAGCGGGCATATGCGCGTCATAAAAATGACAGCAATTTGCAGCGGGAGCAAAAACAGCGCATAGCTACAGCGGTCAATGCCCATAGAAAATAATAATTTACAGCGGGCATTGCACGCTAATATTGACAAAAAATGTTGTAGTGTTTATATTACTGCCCTTTCTATTTATAAAATTGAATTTGTTTATTTCATGGATCGTCATGTTAATTTATAAAATTGAATACTAATACTTATATCTACTCCATTGATCGTCATGTAAAAATAAGAGCAAATTACACTCACCTCCCTTATAGGATTGTAAATTGCGCTCGGATACACCTTATAGGTTTATTGACAATTAAATCCTCTGGCCCCACTAATTCTCAAACAGAATCAGTTGAAATGGACGTGGACTGTGTTGACTTTATCAAATGACGTTTTTATCCTTAGTGAGATTATTTGTTTATTAATTTAAATAAATTAAAAAAATATTAATTTGTATCTGATGCATAGTATCTTCATCCTCCCCCTCTCATGAAATCCTCTAATGCAATCTCTTATTCGCTCCATAAAATCCAACAAGATCGACCGGAAAATGGTGAGTCAATTCTTCATTTTGTTGGTTTCCTTTACTGTGGAGATGCTATTTAGTTAAGTGCAGATCTGGTTAAACTTAATATGATTAACTGAGAGATATCAATATGTGAAGAAGTTGGGAAGTGGAAGATATGGTAATGGTGAAGTGGAAGATACGATGATGGTGAAGGATTTGATGTTCAATAAGAAAGTGACCAAGCTGCTGGTGACTTTACTAGGTTGAAAATGCAAAAATTGCAGGTATCCAGTTTCAAATTTCACATCCCAAAATTGATATCGGGCTCCGTGAATCGGAGTGATGGTTTAGATTCGGTAGAGGCGAGTGGTACTGATGGTGTTCTGATGAGAGGAGAGGTTGGTGAGGTTGATAAGGAGAGGAATCGGTGATGGTTGTATGATGATGAGAAAAGTAGCGATGATGGTGGCCTGATGATGAGTAGAGAATATGTTTTTTCTTTTTTAATTTGTATAAATGAATACATTAATATTTTATTTAAAAGACCATAGTACCCTTCTGTTAACACCCTCAAACAGAATTTATCTGAAAACTGGTGGGATCGGAGGATTTATTTGTTAATAAAGGTAAAAGATGTATCCGCCTGTAGTTTACAATCCTACATGGGTGTGAGTGTAATTTGCTCTAAAAAAAATAATAAAAAATAATTTGAAAGGATCATTATATCACATCTTTCTAAAAATGTAGAGAGGATACTGCTGGAGTTGATATTGGCCACTCGCCAGATACTCTATTGCATTGTTGATATTTGCCACCCGCCCCATACTCCATTGCAACATGTATATTAATATATGTTGGGTTTTTATCTCTTCTTCTAATAATAATTTCACTCTTTTAAAAATTTATATGCATATATTATTTAGCTAATTCTGTTAATATTCGTAGTATTCTGTTAACTTAATAATGATTCAAATCAGTCACTCCATAAAGTGTGGTCCATCACATTCTTAAATCATACAGTGCTATTAGTTCCATCGATGTATAAAATAAAGCTGAAAAACTAAAACAGCATACATAAATTGCAGACAAATCGTAACAGCAACAAGAATTATTTCACATTTTCTTAATCAATCCAACAATAAATCTAACATCACAGTTATGAACTCAACATAATCAAATAAACCAATGATCAGACAACAGGATCGTCCAAGGCCAAGAAAGAGCTGAGATTCATAGGGCTCATATACAGATCAGATCCACTCATAAACTGTTGAACAATAAACCTACTGGCCTTCTCAGAAGGATGAAACGCATCCCAAAACGCATATTGTTCACGATTCGAACACAAATTCGACAATATCGTGCACAGACCCACCCCATTGTTCGGTCCTTGCCCACAACACGCTTCTTTCGCTGTTCTAAATCCTGCAACAAAAACTATACATTAAAAAAAAATGTAACCCAAAATTATATATACAGTGTGACCAGACTATACCAAATGCTTGAGGATTAGAGATGAAATCCGTATGCATTTGGTGATTATCTGCTGCAATGAAGACGGTTTGACCAATCTTTGCATTGAGTTGTTTTAGCATTTGAATGAGCTGGGGATTGTACAACGAAGAAGCTTTTTGTAACTCAGCTGAGCATCCACCGTTTGTGCCACGTGTCGCAAGTTCTGCTGGAACACAACCCATTGGTCCTGTTCCTGTCACCAGAACTCTCCTTGCTCCCAGTTTGTATAGTCTCTGCATTAATAATAATAATCATATATACATATAATATAATAATATTAAGATGTTGACTTGAGTACCAGTAATAGTTTTTGATACTCGCAGATGAGGAATTTGACGTAATCCGGCAATCGGAATTGACGAGATCTAGCGGAGTAGGGGACTAAGTAATAGTTGTTGACAAAATCATTACCACCGACAGTGATGAGTACTAGTGCTTGATTTACTAGTCGGCGAGCTTGTTGAGGTCCGACTACGGCGGTTAATCGACGTTGATATTGTTCGAAGTAGTCTAATTGACTATACATTCTTATTATGTTTAGCTGCAAATTGGACACGTGTCGTTTCATTTCCAAAATAATGGTCTGATTTTTTATTTAGTTTAATTTGTAAAAATATTAATAGTAAAACTGGACTTACGAATTGAGCTCCAGTGTCATTAAGAATTCCAATCCCGGCAGAGGCGAAATTAGCTCCGACAAGAAGGCTTTGTCGATTGAGAAGCGGACTCAAGTAGGGTAACGGAGCGAATGGTTGACCAAGCTGTTGACCTTATCATCACAATACACAACACATTATTATTACGTCAACATGTACGTAGAATTTATACGTAAATTAATATAACATACTAATGAGGTCGGGAATGTTAAATCCATTAGAGAAGCGTCCAGTGGGACGACCAGTCGGAAAATCGATGCCATAAGGTGGCGAGTCAGCTCGGGCGGTCGTGGTTAAATAGTTGTTGTTGCCACTGTCCACTAGCGAATCGCCGAACACAAAAAAAGCTCTAGCCTCGGCTGTTATTGCAATGTTTCCTATTACTAGACATATCATCATCAAACAACCGATAATCACATGTGAAGTAGCCATCAAGATTGGCTTTAGAATTCCTGTGAAAGGTATGTGGCTGTGGGTAGAGGCCAGGGTTTATATAACTTGAAGTTTTAATATAGGTGGTTGGTCGGTCGGCACAACTAGTACAAGACACAGGAGGAGGGAGAAGAGCTTTTAGGTTTTGCATGTGAGAGGAGCGGTGGAATTGAAATGATTGTGAAGCCACGAATCACAAGACGTTTTAACTTTTACAATTTTTCTGCTTTTGGTGTTATGAATGAGAGGGGCACCGATTCTT
This sequence comes from Cardiospermum halicacabum, assembly GCA_031304145.1. Lineage (NCBI taxonomy): Eukaryota > Viridiplantae > Streptophyta > Magnoliopsida > Sapindales > Sapindaceae > Cardiospermum > Cardiospermum halicacabum. Next base: position 39,744,132 of record CM062389.1, on the reverse strand, counting down.
GAATTGAAAGTTATTTCATCTGCCTTGCCTTTTTGGTGGGTTGATGTTAATTTCTATCTAGTTTAGGGTGTATTTCAGCCGAACCTGAGTTTATACGTGGTGCTCGGGCTTGTTTAAGGTGTGTGGGTTTTTGATTAAAAGTTATATATTCAAATTCGATTAAAAAAATTATATATTCGAATTCGATTGAGTTGGGTAATTTTAATATCTAAATTTGGATTAATCAATATTTAAATTAAATTTAATTTATTTAAATATTTTAAATAGAGTATTAATTTAATATTATTATATAAAAATATAAATATATTATAATAAGCTCGTTTAGTTTTATTTTGTAAAATTTTAATTTTAAAATTTGAAATTTGATTCATTTATTCATATAGTTAAATTTCACTTTATTTTTTCTTTACAGTTGGTTGGAATACTGAGAAAGAGACTCTGAGACCTCACCCAACCTATCTAAAAAGTCAGCCCATACTTCTCAATAAAAATTACTAACACAAATAGCAAATAACTTTTATAAGCCCTATTTGAAAAATAAATAAATAGGAGTAGAGTATCAAATAGAGAAACAGTTGATAATAATCTGTGCAGTACACGCAAGGACAATCTAGTTCCCAAAGTACCTCAACAGTCAATACAAAATTATTAACATCAACAATTGGAGACATTAATTAACACATAATTATACAAATTAACTAGCTAGACTAAGCTGACATTTGAGTCCATAATATAAATTGAAACCTTATAGCATCAAATGTAGGTGGAATTTTACAACCTATATAACAACACAGACCCATTTTCACTAAGTCATCAATACACCGTTTCGAAACAAAAATGTCAATCAAAAGCTGCATTATTTTAGGCATTTTATTGGCATTAGGATGTACTATTATTGGTGATAATTGTAAAGCAGAGGCTCGAGCTTTTTTTGTCTTCGGTGATTCGTTAGTTGACAGTGGCAACAACAATTACTTGGCAACAACTGCTAGAGCAGATGCACCACCTTATGGAATTGACCATCCTACCCATCGTCCCTCTGGCAGATTCTCCAATGGCCTCAATATTCCTGATATTATCAGTAATTGCATTTAGATATTTTATCGTTTTGGTCATTTATAGTCTGAAAACATTATATTGAATGTATTAATTTTGAATTGTCAGGTGAGCAAATAGGGCAATCAGAGCCACCACTACCTTACTTAAGTCCAGAGCTTAGAGGGCAGAAACTTCTTATCGGAGCCAATTTTGCTTCTGCTGGGATAGGAATCCTCAATGACACTGGAATCCAATTCGTAAGTAGAAGTGTACATTCTCCATCTCTCGTTTGGATATCCGTCGATAATCAATATGATATTAATAAAATTTTGGTAAATCATTAATATATATAAATTAATTATTAATTCAATTTTTTTCGATCGAAATCGACGGGAAATTATCGATAATCGGTTAATACACTTCATATATATATATATATATATATATATATATATATATATATAAATCAATTGAAAATTATCCATAATAGATTAGTAATCAATAATAATCAGTAATTAACTGATAAATATACATCTACTTTTTTTAATATTTATTTTTTAATTAATTTTTAAATTAATAATAATACTAATTTATTAATAATTATAAATAAAATAATAAATAATTTCGATAATTTGTCAATTATTTATAAATAAATTATCAAATTTATTAATTATCTATTTGATGAAGTGATTATTAATCCATTATTCGTCGGATAACTCACCGATTATTTGCACTGTAATTAATTAATTGATTCGTTTGCTGATTTCAAATTTGGCCAGCCCTATCTATATAAAAATGTAGCAAATGTAATCCAGAAATGGTGTACATATGATTTGCAGTTAAACGTGATAAGAATGTTCAGCCAATTGGACTATTTCGAAGAGTATCAACGTCGAGTGAGAGGCATCACCGGAGCCAAACGTGCTCGTCAGCTTGTAAACAAAGCGCTTGTGCTTATAACAGTAGGCGGCAATGATTTCGTCAACAACTACTATTTGGTTCCTAATTCCGTTAGATCTCGTCAATATCAACTGCCTGACTATGTTAGATACCTCATCTCCGAGTATCGCAAACTATTGACGGTAATAATACTCAACAACTCATTTATTCAACACAAAAATATATTTCATTTTTCATATATCTAGCATTATTCGGCATACAGAGGCTGTACAGATTGGGAGCACGCACGGTGCTAGTGACAGGAACAGGACCATTAGGCTGTGTTCCAGCGGAATTGGCGTTACGAGGCAGTAATGGCGGATGCTCTGCAGAGCTACAAAGAGCAGCTTCATTGTACAATCCACAGCTCGTTCAAATGCTACAAGCCCTAAACAATAAAATCGGCAAAACCGTCTTCATTGGAGCCAACACTCAGCAAATGCACTTGGATTTCGTCACCAACCCGCAAGCTTTTGGTATATATGTATATCTAATCATCACCATCATTGCAAATGTGTTTGTGTACATAACGGGTGCATTTTGATTGATTCATGCAGGGTTCAAAACTTCAAAAATAGCATGTTGTGGACAGGGACCATACAATGGGCTTGGACTGTGTACAGTTTTGTCCAATTTGTGTCCAGACCGAACTCAGTATGCGTTTTGGGATCCATTTCATCCGTCTGAGAAGGCTAATAGAGTGATTGTTCAACAGATTATGAGTGGCTCTACTCAGTATATGAGTCCTATGAATCTTAGCTCCGCCATGGCCTTGTTGAACTGATCACTGTCTCTGATGCATATAGTTTCTTTGATATGCGTCTCTGTTTGGATATTTATCACCTGCTCTGTTGAATTTTATTTTCTGTGTTTATTTATCTCAATTGTGTGATTGAGGGATGTGAGGGAGGTATTTACTTAAATTATTTGTAATTTATTACCCTGATGTGTTATTCAACCTATTTTTAATTTATATTTAATAAAGAAGGGTGTTATCAATTATACTACACTTTTGGTTCATTTTGATTATGATTTGGAATGATAATATAGTCATGTAATACAATGGAGGAAACTATAGGTGTAGGACTCTTTTTATGAAACGGGACTTACTAGCAATGGAGCTGATTGGGAAGTTGGTTTTCCCTCGATGTGTTTGAGAAGACCCAATTTTCATTTACTATCAAATTTAATTGCATTTATTATTTTTATCATTTATATTTATTTCTCTAATTTAATCATATATTTAGTTGGTTAAAAAAGAAATCCAAAAACATAAATAGTAATTAAATTTTATAAATATATGACATTCTTTTATAAGGATGTCTCAAAATGGGTCATGACTCGATTGGTTGATACGAACCCCCGAAAAATAAGTGGATTGAGCTTAAGTTAAATGGATTTTGACCCGTTTATGATACAATACGTTTAACTTTTTTATAAACGAATCGAGTCCGGATTTTACTAACAGGTTAATGTTTTGACCCGCATAATTGAGATAAAAATAAAATTTATATAATTTTAAATAATTATAGAATAATTTTTAATACATGTATATTATCAATCTAACAAAACCCTAACTTTTTAGGAAAATAGAAACTATTCTGCCTCTCTGCCTCCTCTCTCTCACCTTCAACTGCTTTGCACAGATTTCTTTCCTCTACCTTTTATCTCGACATCAACCAACCATTACTCAAATATCACCCATACTGTCTCCTCTTCATGGTTTGTTCAGACGAAACTCTTCATCAATGGCTATCTACGTGTTGTCAATAACTCTCGTCGTCGATTTCTTGTGTGGTATGTTTCTTTTAACACCAATGATCTCAATTCCAGTTCTTTTATTTTTAGCTTAGGAGTCAACTTTTCTATTTGATTTGATATATTATTCTTTATATTATTAGTTTTAATCAAAATTTTTAAGTGAGAATGTATAGGTTTTGATTGATTAATTTAGTGCTTGAATGTGTTATTATTACTTCAAATTTTGATTTGACATATTATTTTTTATTTTTATTAGGGTTTTTGTTTGTTTTTATTTTTTTTAAAAATTTTTTTAATTTAATTTTTTTTTATAAATGTTGACTTGACGCTTTTAGCGCATATTATTCAAATCGACCATCGATACAACATACAAAAAAAATTTGGATGGCATACCCCATATTTATTTATTTATTTGTAATTTTTTAATCTTTTTTTTTAATTTTGTCTCCCTTTATTTTTACTAATAAAAATTTTGAGGCAATTGTTGTTTGTTTTTGTCTTTAAATTTGGTTTTGTGAGGCATAATGTTTATTTACTTTAATTTATATAAAATGTAATAATGTTTGTCAGTATGATTTGGTTTAATTTATCCACTATAGTAACACTTAATTGTCTTTTTGACCGAGTACTTAATATTACATCTAGTCATACTTTTATCAAGTATTGTATCAAATAGTTGTTTGTGTATTTACTTTACTGCAGCATCAGATTGATTGTCGTATTAGCTGCTTGAGAAATTTCAGAACTGGTGTTTGACTGCTGTCTTTGAGGAATACAAGCCATTTGCTAGCATGATGGTTGGATGTAGCAATTTTAGTTTAACTTTCGTGTTTTATTTGTGTTTTTTATTTAACTCTTTGTATTTTGTTATTTGTGTTAGTTTATGTTTATATGAAGTTAGTATTAATATTTGAATACTTTCATTTGGATTGTATTTGTAATCTAATCATGTTATTTTTTTTTATTACTTTGTATTTAAATTGATTATTGTATTAGAAATAAAGATAAATATAAGAGGTTAAATGGGTTAATGCATAAACAGATTAAATAGGTAAATGCATAAACAACTTAAATGGGTAAACGCATAAACATGTTAAATGGGGAACGCACAAACAGGTTCAATGAGTTAACAAATAAACAGGTTAAACGGGTAATCGAGTTGTACGATTATAAATTTTGAGTTATAAAATCAAATTAATAGTGTCGACACATTAACACGTGTATTAAACGAATTCGTGTCTATTTGAAAAATTGCAATTCTTTTATTAAACGTGTTGAGTCGATTTAGATATAAATGTAATTGAGTCGTGTCGGGTTCTGTCAAATCCGATTCGCTAACACGAATTGACACCCCTAATTAGTTATCACTTATAAATGTAGGATCATTTGGACTTTTAGTTCCTATTGTAGAGTATATAAATCCATGTACGCCAAATTTAGAACTTTCATATGAATTTAAGATTCTTTTATGTATCCGGACGATGAAAAATTAGTTTCATCAAATTGATAGTCAAAGCATCAAGATGTAAGCAAATCTTATGTCCATGGTTCCAAATATCTAATTATTAATGTAGAATCAAAACTCTCGTATATTCCTAAACGTTTTTAGAGTCCAATTTTTGTCACTAAGTTGGGATAGTAGGTGTATATACAACATATTCAAATGTTCACAAATGGAAGGCATTAGAAGGATGCCCACATACTAACTATAATGAGGAATATTAATTCTAAGCTACTGGTCAAATTTGAAGCAAGTAGCAATATGCAATATAGCATGTCCCAAAACAGAAACTAGTAATTTCTCAAGCACTTTTAAAAAGTTCACGCAATTACAAGATACTTGACAATATTCATTACATGTTTTCTGTGTAAATTCTCCAACATTATCTAGTCTTATACTTTTAATAGGGTAATCTGGAAAAATGAGCTCAAACTCGAGTGATCTATGCTAGCAATTTAGCAAAAGAAAAATTTTGAGTTGATAACAAGCATACATGGAAGCGTCTATCAAAACCATAGACTAAGTGGATGAATACGTCCACATTTATTGCATTGAATACTCTATAAAATAATGGATATTCAAATCCTACTTTCGTAAATGTTGGGAACACGGAATACATAAGTCTTTATTATTTAGTAGGAATTTATAATTTCTCAGTGGATGCCTTTCTGAATTCACAACTATTCTACGCATAATTATGGATCCTGAATGCCCAAATCGGTCATGCTAAAGTTGAAATATTTGAGATATGAGAATTTCTGGTTCTCGATAGCATGGATTTCAATATGTCTAATGGTTGTTTAATACAATCCTGATGATGAAATATGTAGCTTTTCAACTACAAGCTTCTGGCCTTGTTTGTTTGAAATAATACATTGATATTCAACATTTTTTTCATCAATTGTTTCAATATGATACCCATTCATTCTTATATATCTTAAACTGAGCAAATTTATTTTAGATTTGTGAGAATAAAATGCTTTCTCTATATTTAATTTGGTGTTATTTGGTAACTAAATTAAAACACTTTCGAAGTCTTCTATCAGATCTACTAGACCTAATATTGTATTCACCTTAACTTGAATTGAGTTTAATTCCAGAAAATATTTTGGTTCTCTCATGATAGTACGAGTTGTAGCATTATCGACTAAACATATGTCACAAGTTATAATTAATTCTTTATTCAAATCCATAACCTTCACTTTTAATTAACATTTCCATCACCATCAGGTGATAAATCCTTACATCTGGATCTTCAAAGAAGTCAGCTATGCCGGTTGAACCAATATTATCATCGCCAAAAATATCACTCATATTTGCTTCATTATTCTTTTTCTTATCTTTTTCACACTTTAGGTTCTTATAAGCTTCCACTACATGCTTAGGAGCACGACAAGTCCCTCAAATAAAAATTAGGGAAACCACATTTGTAACATGGACCAGGATTGAACTTTGATTGTTCCTGAACCTTTTTTCTTTTACTGGAACTCGCATTATAAAGATCCCACTTCGGAAAAACATTCGAATTATTATACAGTTGTCCATAATTTCTACTGGAATTACGACCTCGTCCCTGACCATTTCCACGACCATTCCCAGACCCAGTTCCACGAACATTCCGAGGCTCATTTCCATAATCATTTCTATGTCCAAAACCACGATCACGCTACAACCACAGTAATCACACCCACATCCACGACTTGATTTTCATCGTAATGAGCATTAACTTCTAGAAATGCTTGAGTACCTACAGAGCGCTTTTCACTATTGTTTAATATCAATCGATTGTGTTTTTCAGTAATATCCAAAATGATAATTAAATCATCATAAAATTTATTTTAAGTAATACTACATAACCTACTATTGTATACAACTTTGAGTACCTACTCATATGTGGTAGTAAATGATTAAGTATTAAATAAACAAAAATAATTATTTATAATAATTAATAACAATTCAATCAATTATTAATTTATATATATGAGTAGGCAAGGAAAATAGTACACCAGAATAGACTATATAATAATATTACTCATTCATTTTTATTATAAAATTGTCATGGATGGATAAAAATGATAAATATTTTCTCCAAACAGTATAACAAGAAGAATTACTCACCCACCATTAAAATATATACCTAAAAGGATATTTTGGTGAGTCAGAATGTGATTATAATTTGTCAATCATATAAAGAATAAATGTAAACATGGTTGACACTTGGTGATACATGCCTATATGGAAGATGTTTACAACAAATTTCACATTGTTTTAAAACTTTATATATTTCATAAACAAAAATTTTCCATTTATATATAAATATATACCTCTTTTAAGAGAATGAATATCCAATCATCTTTTAAACTTTGATAAAAAAAAAATTAAATGAATAAAACATCAAAACACAAAGGACAAAATATTTTGATTGCAGAATAATTTATATAATCAAACAGGCTTAGCCAACAATAACTTACATAATTTAACAATTACACATTTAACCGAAGAAAAATTATTTATAAGGCATTAAGCCTCCATCTTAGAAACGGGAAAAAAAATACATCACAAAAACTTAGATTCACACAGGTTGCAGATTTCTCTAACATCTAGACATTCATATCCATACATGTTTTTGGAGGAAATAATGTCATCAGTTCCTGGAGTCCAAGGCCATGATTGTGCTGAGATTCATTGGGTAGATGTACTTGGTAGAACCAGTCATGAATTGTTGAACAATGAGTCCATTAGCCTTCTCTGATGGATGAAATGGGTCCCAAAATGAATAGAGATCTCTATTTGGACACAGATTTGATGCCACTGTGCACAGTCCTAGTCCATTGTATGGTCCTTGCCCACAACATGCCTCTTTAGAATTGGTAAATCCTGATTCAATAACCCACAACATGAATTGAATTAGATGGATCCAACTGTGATCAATTGGTTAGACAAAAGCTATCAATTCAATAAATGCTAAAGAAGACCTTTATAGAGAAATTTTCCCTATTGGTGAGGTAACATAAGTATGAATTGGTCACATGACATGTTTTTATTTCTAGTAGTTACTATTTAAAGCAATCAATTTTGGTAATCATGTAGAAATCTCTATCAAATCCAATGATCAAGAAGTAGAAAGTGTGTTTATATAAAAGGTGAGTGAGTGAGCATTATTTGAGAGAGATTGATTGTGAGGTGGGAGTTAGGTGTGGAAATTAAAGAAGCAATGAATGATATAGTTGTAATACCGAAAGCTCTTGGGTTGGTGATGAAATCATTGTTCATGAGCTGTGTGTTGACTCCAATGAAGATATCGGAACCATATTGGGAGTTGAGTGATGACAAAATCTGTTCAAGCTGTGGATTGAATAATGCAGCTGCTCTTTGCAACTCAGCTGAGCATTCTCCATTTCTGCTTCTCATTGCCAGTTCCGCCGGTACGCACCCCAGCGGTCCGGTGCCGGTCACCAGCACCCTCCTAGCTCCTAGATCATACAGCCTCTGCAATATATTTAAAAAGTCAAATGTATATCATGTTAGTATTATTCGCGCTTTTGGATTAGGGTCGAGTCTGTATAAATTTGTTCAAAATGTCTCATACTAATTAACCAGTATACTAATTAACTCAACGTAGTATTAAATGTTACACTTTACAAGTATTATACTTATTTTAGTAGGTATTAAATGACAATAAATTTGAAAGTAAAAGCATATATACCATGAGAAGCTTTTTATACTCGGAGATAACATATCTGACATAATCAGGCAAAGCAAACTGGCGAGAGCGAGCAGAGAAAGGAACCAAGTAGTAATTGTTCACAAAATCATTACCACCAACTGTAATCAGTATCAATGCCTCATTAACCCTCCGCTTCGCCTGTTCCGCTCCGATCAGAGCCGCCAATCTGTTCTGATACTCTTGAAAATACTCGAATTGCCTGAACATTCTTATTATATTTATCTACAATTTCAAACACCAACCATCCTCATTTCAATACTAACATAATATTAATTAAACATAAGAGAAAATTTGAAGACAAAAAACATACAAATTGAACACCAGTGTCATTCAAAATCCCAATCCCAGCTGATGCAAAATTGGCCCCAATAAGTAGCTTTTGCCCTGTCAATTCCGGACTTAAATATGGCAATAGCGGCTCTGTCCCAATTTGCTCACCTACATACACATTAACATCTTACATAAATATTTAAATTGAATAAAAACATATGTATATATAGAAACCACATGATATGATATTGAAACTTAACAGAGAAAGTCAGGGATGTTTTTGCCGTTAGAGAAGCGGCCGGTGGGGCGATGATCGGGCAAATCGATGCCGTAAGGCGGCGAATCGGCACGAGCAGTGGTGGCTAAGTAATTGTTATTGCCATTATCAACAAGTGAATCACCAAAAACAAAGAAAGCTCTAGCTGCTTCACTTTGTGTAACAAAACTTGTTGCTACTAATGTTAGAGCTAATAGAACCATATGTCTAATAGATAATGAGCTTATTGCCATTATGTTATTAGAATAAGATTGCTTGGTTTGCTATAAGAGATTGGAGTGTTATATATATATGAATTCATGTGAGTTGAGGAGGGCCTACTAGAGAAAGCAAAATGTGTATGGTTGAATATGACGAAGTTGTGAAGTCGGTACACGTCGATGGATTGATTGAATCCACTATTGTCCTGCATGCATGCAAAAATATCTTCGTTTTTTTAATAGTTCTAATCAATGATGAGTTATTTTATTAATGTATGACAGTTTGCTAAGTTTTGTCATTTTTTGTTTTTGTCTAAATTGTATCACCTAGAAGTTGGTGTATAATTAAATTCAATTGTAGTATTAGATTTTAGAAGAAATGCCAGGCCTAAATGTTTGTAGAGTAGATGTTAAATGAAAATGGAAAATAATGTACCAATTTTTCATTTATGGTTATATTTACTTTTGAATTTGTATAAGGGTTACCAAATTTAATTACTAATTTATATTGTGTTATTATAAATAAAAAATATGAAAAATAAGTAAAGTAAAATATATGGAGTTAAAAATTTAATATAGTTTTGTATTATAAAACTGCATATTTACATTTATTATTTTCAAATCAGTAAGTCGTTTGAAAGAAATTCTTTTTATTAATTTTTAAAAAATATTTATGATTAATTTTGTATTCTAAAATTATATTTTTAAAAATAATTTACTACCAAATAAATTTAGAAAAAATATCTCTAAAATTTTATAAAATTAATATTTTAATTTGATGAAAAGAAATAATTTTCTTTATATAATATAATCATTGAATTGGAATGATTTTTTTCTCATTAAGTAGCAATGACGTGAACTTTGTATGTAATCTCCTACTCTACTATGAGTGCATGTGTACAGAAATTTATAGTAAATTAAGCCATTGACAATTAAAATGAAGCACATGTTGTCTCGATCACATTGAAATGAAGTATGGAAAAAAGTCTTGAGATCATTTATTGTGAGCAACACTTTTGAGTGTTGTAGTCCCCATAAAATTGGAGTCTCATGAATAAGGCTACTATGTATGTCTTCATGCCCATGCAATGTGGTCACTGCAAATTTTATTGCAATAAAAAATCAAACCTTAAAAGAAGAGTTAAAGCTATGAAGAAATTTGTTGCTACATCTTTATAAAAATCTAATACGACACATAGTTAAACTGCAACGCATACACGTTGGTACATTATATCACATTCAAAGCAAATTAATACTGTTATAAAACTTTGTCAACATGCATACACATCTATTGTCGGTCTAATAAGATTAATTAATTGATTTAAATGTTTTTAAATGGTAACTTTTTGGGCCGACAAGGTTCTCTATAGGGATTTAAATAAATAATCAATGAGATAAATAAAAGGATTATTATAATAAATTAAGAGAGGAAGTTAAACGAGGCTTTATAATGTCCAGCTACCAGGCAGTAGAGTATTAGCTGGAAAAATGGTTGAACTAACAACTAAAAAAATCAACCAGCTTTATAGGCTCTTTAATTGTGACAAAAAGTGAAGACATGACCATAATCATGTCTACTCTGTACTAATGGGTGAAATTGACTATACAACCATACCTTAACTACTACTGTTCTTTAGGAATTTTGCTCCAAGTTTTAGTCTATTTATTTGCTTCCCATCCGCCTTTGGATGTGGATTTCTCATTAGAAAAATAAATTAAAAATTAAAAATTGAAGTGATGATTTTATCTATATCTGTTTGATTCGTAAAATATTAATATGATATTTAGTAATCATAACATTTATTTACTTAATTAGTATAAATTATTATTTTTAAAATTTAATTTATAATTAATATTAAAATATTTTTTTAATAAATTATTCGAAAGAACCAAAAGACACGTGAAAATATATTTATTTTAAAATCGTTATTATTTTAAAAGCGAGAATCAGAACAATTATCAAATCAGTAAATGGAAAAGTAGGAAAGACAACTATGATAGAATCAACCACCTATATAAATAAGATTTCAATAATAAAGCACTCAATGTTAGTTTTAATAGCGTAGACACAAATAAATTAAGATTAATATTAACTAGATCATAGATAATATGAAAACAATTCAACTCTAAAACTCATTAGCATATACTAAAACACGCATCTTTTAATAAAGTCACTTACTCAAGAGTAGAGTTCAATAAGGCTTCTACGGATAGGGAATTCATTTCATCAGTCGGTGGGTTATTTGGGGTCGATTTCTCTGCCATTGACGGTCTACCAGTAAAAGCTATACACTTCAATTCAAATTGTCCAAAATTTTATTAAAGAGAATAAAAAGGCAAAGTTGATGAGTGAAGTTACATGACTACCTTAGCACCCTCATCCAATTTCAAATCTCATGTTTCAATTCTGATCACACTCCTTTCTTCATCTCTATCTCTTTGCTCTGTGTCTTAAACTGATGGATCTGGAGAGGCACTCAAACCATAAAATCCTGTTGAGGATGGAGCAAAAGCGGAAACTGGAAGAAGAAATCGACAGAGCAAATGACAGAGCAAAAATAGTTAAACCCAAGCAACGACACCAACCAAAGACACATCCTCAACACATTTTGGATATCCATTAATGTAATCAAACCTAACCTTAAATTTCCAAATAATTCAATTAAAATAACAAAAAGAACACTATTAGCACATACTTATCACAATCAGTTCAACACTACAAAGTCCAGATGTAAAACAATATTATCAAAATCATCAACATCACTACATCTTAATGCTCTCAAAGCTTTCCTTATCTATTTTGAAGTTCTCAAAAGAAAATCAAACAAACACATACATACACCCATTTGATTTTAAATATTAAAACTCACCAAAAATCATCTAAAAACAGTTTGAATCATGGCAGCTAATTTTTCATGGGCAGCGTTTCCTCTTCCATAACCGGTCATTTTGACGACAACAATGCCGGTGTCTGCGGCGGTGAAAGAATGGTGGAGTAGTCCTTGAGAAAAGCAACAGAAAGAAGAGCGGCGTGTTGGTACAGCCCTTCCACAACTACATCTGTGGTGGTCGTGACTACTGCTGAAGAGACGGTGGCAGGGGAGTCATCGTTCGAAAGAGCTAATAGAGAGATGCAACAAAAATTAACCCACTTATTCTACGTATTTATCTTGACCTAATTTTTTGTGATATTTTTTTTTACAGTAATAAAGAAGATTGAGAATGTGAAAAGAAGGGTCAAGAATTATTAATGAAAACTAATAGGTTTTATTTTTTCAGAACATACGTAAATGAATATAATACACGTGTCACATTGTTATTTGTAAAACTTAGTCCAATTTCAAAAATAGTCATTTTGGGTATTTTTCAACCCAATGCTGAACTCTCAGCGCTGCCACGTCATTATTATGGGGCCGCTGAGAGTTCCGCTTTATATAGATATATAGATTTGTCATACACTTAAAGTTGCACATGAAGAAACATGTGAAGTAAATGTATTAAAACTACAAGTTTTAGACTCACTTATTAAAATTTTAAAATGATAGATGAAGCAATAGTTGAAAGTTTCATAAAACTCTATAATTGCCCAAAATCTTTTGTTGTAAAGAAAATATACCACAAAAAGTAAGTTCATTCAAAAAAAATAAAAAATTATGCTACGTACTAAGTCAATTTTAAATTAAAATTATTTTTATCAAAATGTATACAATATGAATGGGTGAGCTTATGGGCTCATTAAATTCATATAACCTCACGTTCCAAGAGAATAAGAAAGAAGGGAAAAAAGGCAATTGTTTTATAAAGAGCTCTACAAATTTCAAAAAAAGCTAATGGTGATGATGCTACTACCATGATCACTATAAATTCCTAGATGAATCTAGCAGAAAATAAGGTTTCAGATGTCAATAAGGCCAAAGACTTCATATAATAAGAAAGGAAGAAAGGAGTTCAATGTTAACCAATAAGAAAGGAAGAAAGGAATTAAATGTTACCCTTGTGAAAGATACTACCATGTTTAAGAAGATGCACAAATACGTAAAGACGAGAGTGGAAGGCCATGAAATCAACCTTAAGTTATAATAATTTCTAGGATTAAAATGATGATGAAATCTTAGTAACATGACATTAGTTTATGTTAGTATTTTCAATTCTAGATTAAATGGACTAGAACATTCATATTTGCTTGAATCATCATTTGGTAAATATTTTATAATTCAAAAAGTAGAAACTTATCTTACTTGTTCACTCCAATCTTTTTTATTTAGCAGATAAATTTGTCTTGACTTTTTAGGGGTAGTTTCATATAAAGAATCATAGGTCGAAATGTTGACATTTATATTTTCTATGAATTCTTTTTAGTTAATTTTCTTTCAATTATTATTATTGACTAGTGTTTATGTTTATTTAATTATCATTATTATTCATGAAATAGGTCTTACTGTCTTATTCATTTTAGACAACCTTATTTACTCCAATTATTTTACCAATGAATGCTATATGCCTACCAATTCAAGTTAAAATGAGGATAATAGGGAAAAAAAATGAAAAGAAACTTGCCATTAAAAGGATGAGCGAAAAATATCAATCGTCTGAAATGAATTTGATGAGATTGAACTCACTGGAGGTTCAATCAAAGCTTTCTGCAAATATTGTAAAAATAAGTTATTTACTTGTAACAGAGAAGTAAGCACTAGTCATCTAAAGAGACGTACAAATAATTGCTTACAAAAGAGGTCATATATGGTTAAGCTAAATAAATAGCTTATCATTTTGTTAAAGCCTTCCAATATATTATATTCATTTTTATCGGTTGGTTCTAGGTAGTCTATTAAAAGAAAAATGAGAGATGTAATTATAATAGTCAAAATGGTTTATAGGGTTTCAAAAATCCTCCACTTTTTCAAATATTTTATTTGAACCACTGCTTTTGAAAATTTTTACAAAACCATCCCAAAATTAAAACAACTAGCGGTTTTTTTTTTTATTGGATTGGTGATTTTGGGGTTTGGATGTGTAGTTTTGAAATATTATGACGTTTTAATAATTTAAAATAAATATTTAAAATTATTAAATAAAAATTTAAATATGATTAAAATATCATAATTATCCAAAACCATCCATCTAATAGCAAAACAACTAGTTGTTTTGATTTTGGGGTGGTTTTGCAAAACTTTCCAAAACCAGTAGCTCAAAGATAAACGTTTGAAAAAGTAGGGTATTTGTTTGGAAATAACCCATGGTTTATATCTAACCACTAGATAACCTAATTATAGGTAATGAAATAGTGAATATGACTCATATTTTAGTAACTTTCAACATTAGGCTAAAAGTGTCATGGTAGTCCAACCACGCTGTTTTGTAGAATCTTTTAACCATTAATTTTGCTTTGTCTCGAGAATCAAGTCATCTAGATGTTTAAAACACTCACTCCCAACCAACCAAAATTATAAGGTTGGTATGGAATTAAAGTCTAAGTTTTATAATGATGAATAGCCTAAAACTTATCTTTCATGACTTGAAACCATTTAAGTTCCATGCATATCAAAAAGTAATATTTAATGTCATTAGATGTGAAGATGGAATGTGCTTTATATTTGAAGGTATAGTTATGTGAGACTGAAAGTGAACTAAAGATTAAGTAGCACATGGTATATGTGTGAATGTTGGTTTATTTATTGCGGGTGAATGTTTGAATATACATGTTGAGTATTAGATATAATGTTGGCAGAGTAAAGGGATTGTGAATAAATTAAGTATTTTTTGTTACACCATAAATTGGATCTCCCATGGAAAAAGAATTTCTGTTTAGTGTAAGATTTAGACCGAACAAATTGGTTTCTTGTCTCATTTGAGTTTGTAGTTTTGTTTAAACTTTCTTTTCTTATCGAGTTAGATCCTCTAGAAATAAAAATTTATGTGAGTACAATATGTGATATATTGTAGAGTGTTAAGTATGATAAAAAAAAATTATTCGAGAGCAAAAAGAGTTTATGAGTTGAGTCATCAATTAATTCGATCGATCGAATATTACTGTTTTATAGACTGATAGAGAGATTTTTGAATTGTTTGTAAAATTGACTCGAAATAGAAAGTTGTTGCATTTTATAGATTAAGCAATTCTGGAACCACAATATATACTATTTGTATATTTTGTCTATTTGCTTTGATGATCAAATTTGTTTAGAAAATCTTTATTATTACTCGCGCTAAAGTATATGTTCATTTTTCACTTATGCATTTAGTGGATAAAAACGTAACTTCATAGTTTGGTAATATGTTTATTTATTTATTATTCTACATGACACATAATTACATTTATTTTTTCTTTGAAGGATAAATGACTCATATAATTTGTTTTAGACATTTATGTTTGGGTATAAAAATAATAGCCTTTAATTGTAAAAATTGATTTTAAGACCATTTCAAAGATTTTGAATTTAAAGTTTTGTTAAAAAAACCAAATTATCTAACTTTGGATCAAAATTACGTTAATGACATCCTATAAAATAAGAGAAACTTATCCTACTTATATTAATTTTATTGATCATTGATATTTAAAAAATTACTAAATATTATTGACGTAAGTAGTAATGATATAATACCAAATAATAAAATATTTATCATATTATATATTATGAATTTCAAAGTAAGTGCAATATGCTTTATAAAATATTTTTTGAAAAAGTAATAATTTTAATAGATATTCTTTTATAATTGAAATAGGGATTATTATTAGAGTAATTTGCACTCACACCCCCTGAATGATGGCTTATTATAGGCAGATACACATTTTGGTTTAATTAACACTTAACCCCCTTGACCGTTAGTTGACCGTTTAGATAAGTTAGTTGATCTATTTTACCCATATTGTACATATTGCTTTTTTAACTGTTATCTCAACATTTAAAAAAAAAAAAAAAATATTTTTTTCACATTATTATTTTAATTATTTACACATTTTTAAAAAATAATTTGATTTAATATTTATTATAATATTATTTAAAAGTTTATTTTGTCCTATTTTACATATTGATTTTATAAGTTATTATCTCAATATTTAAAAAAAAAATTATTTACATTATTATTTTAATTATTTACAAAATTTTTAAAAAATATTTTGAAATAATAATAAAAATTATAATATTATTTTTTTCAAATAAAATAATGTTAAAATAATATCAATTATGTTTTTTTTTTTAAAAAAGTAATTGAAATAATGTTGAAAATCAATATGTAAAATAGGGATAAAACAGACTTTTTAAAAAGTCAACCTGGTCAACTAACATATCTAAACAGTCAACTGACGGTCAAAGGGGTTGATTGTCAATTAAACCAAAATGTGTATCCGCCTGTAATTAACAATCGTTCAGGGGGTCTGAATGTAATTTACTCTTATTATTATTAGATAGCTAATTGCCAAAAAATTATATGATCAATTAGCTAACAAACCATTAGCTAACTGATACATCTATCCGTTCTAAAATAACAGTTACTTTTTAAAATTTATTTATTTTTCATTATTATTGTAGTTTATCAATGTAACTTTTTTAATATTCTTTTATATTTGTCCTTATAATTAATATGTTAATTAGACTAAATATTAAATGTAATGAAGACATTTTAAAAAACAATTTAGTGATTTGGTTAATATATGATGTGTATTTAATTCATTTCTTAATTTGCATGAAACATCACAAAATGACAGATATTTTAGAACAAATGCAGTATTATAATAGGCTAACTATTCGTTAATAGTTAACCTGTAATATAATTTATTGAGAGCTAACGGCTAATAGGCAAATATACTAATCCTTTTACATAATAAATCTCTTCAAAAATAACAATTAAGTCATTTCATTATTTTTTTCAATTTAAAACCAGTTAAGTTCTCTTAATGACTTTAAATTTTATTAATGATTCCAAAATTCATTGTAACTCTAAATCCATAAGATTTAATATTTATTATATTTAAAATTTAATATTGACTTTATAAAGTATATAAATTGAAAATTCTAATTTAACCTAAACATTTTATACTGAATTAACAAAGGAAAAATTACAATTGAAACAAGGCTTTGGATATGGGCAGTTACAGATGAGTTTTGATAGTTTTTGCAGTTTAGTGCTGGGCAGTTACAGATGAGTTTTGATAGTTTTTGCAGTTTAGTGCAGCGAGTTTTATGATATGTAGTTAGGAGTTAGTGACGTGTTTGTTTGTTTTTTTTTTTTTTTTGTTTTTTTTTAAATTTAATTTTTATTTTAACAATTTTTTAAATTTAATTTTTTTTAAAGGGAAAATAATTTTTTTGATCTTTTCTATTCAATTTTGCCAATAATTAATTTTAATTATATTAATTCTAATAAAATTAATTTTTTAAATTAAATAATACATTTCAATTATGTTAATTATAATAATAAAAAAAATAAAATCGAATAATAAAAAAATCATTTTTTTATTTTAATTTTTTGATCAAATAATTTTTTAGATTGAATATTTTTTTTATTACAATTAACATACAATTTAAATTTATTTTTTGTAAAATCCAATATAAAAAACACAACAATATTTTAATTTGAATTTTTTATTAAAATTAAATTAATTCTAATATAATTAAAAATATTTTTTTAAAAAAATAATAAAACACATACAAATACAAATAAAATTAGCCAAACAAGTCACCGGCTCGTAACTACCTATCTTAAAACTCGCTGCCCTGTAACATCTACAGCTGCCACTATCCAAAATCTCAAAATCTCATGCATTTCAATCGTAATTTTCCCGGTTAACAAATGATATAGGAAAAGAGATAGAAATTTCCAGTTTGACTAAATCATGACTTTTAAATTTAAATAATAGTAACTAAAATAATCCAATCTAATTGAACTCTGATGGTGATGGAACCCTAATAATACCGTATTCTAAATAATTACACTTTACTTGAAAAGTAATCAAATTGAGAGATGACTTCTAATGATTGTGGTATTTTTTTTCTTATTAACCCCTTAATTTTACATTAGTCATCCTTTTTCAACATCTCTTAAAGCCTCTTCAATATTAGTCAGATTTGACTCCAATCAAAATTTGACAAATAGGAGTAAAAATGGTTAAAAGT
This sequence comes from Cardiospermum halicacabum, assembly GCA_031304145.1. Classification (NCBI taxonomy): domain Eukaryota; kingdom Viridiplantae; phylum Streptophyta; class Magnoliopsida; order Sapindales; family Sapindaceae; genus Cardiospermum; species Cardiospermum halicacabum. The sequence continues at coordinate 39,725,306 of CM062389.1, read as the reverse complement.
GATAGATAAGGTGTTACATCACATGAAACCAAAAGAGCTATTATCCATAAGAGAAAGTGAATTATTGGTGGATGGATGTTAGCTATAATTATTCAACAAAGTTGGAGGCTGACTTAATTACTATTTCTGTGTAGATGGGATCTTAATCATTAATTTTTCTGAAAACATTGAAATGATTGGTAGTTGTATTGGCATGCATGCACAGTTTCTTCTTGATGGGTCAATTATTTATCTCCCTGGGGGCTTCTTGTCATCTGATATCTGTTTCATTATTGGATGATTTTCACATGCATGTTAATTAACCTGTTTTCCTGTCATATATGAGGTATTATCTAAATATTACTAAAATCATAAATTCAATTTTAAAAAAATAAATAGGAGGAAATAGTAATTGGTGAACTTTTGACAAACATTGAAAAGGTCAATGTCTTCTATATGTAGAGTAACAAGACATGCAACGAATTGTGAAATATTGAATTGATGTGTATTGGATGGTATGATTGATATGAGACCTTTTGGAGAATAATTAATAATTTTATTTTTCTCTCATATTAAAGCCAAAGGAGAACATTAAAATTGATAGATGGAGTTGGTGGCTAATCAATGATGATCTAGAAAAAGATAATAGCATCAATTTATAAACAATTAAAGATCCCTATTGGAGGTCGAAATTGACATTTATTGTATTCTGCATACCTTTCAAATATGAACTTTTTGGCAGATTTTTTTTTTTTTCTTTGACGGAGATATCCATATTTTAAAAATGGGTAAATGCAGGATTATCATTATATATTGGTGGTGAGAAGTAAAATTGGATGGTTTGTTTACCATTAAAGTATCACAAAGTCTCTCCTATGAAGAGATTGTGGTTTCACCACGTGTCCCTAATTAGCTCAATGCATGTCAAGAGTGTGCATATGTCACGGATTGCTAAGTTTATTTGCCGGAAAGGTGGTCATGGAATTTATTTAAAAAAAATAAAAAATAAAATTTTTCAGTGTAATAAAAATTGTTAAACATTTTCTATCCATTATTAGATCCGTCCTATACGTTATGTAATTTAAAACTAATTTATACATATTATAAACACTAAAAAAAATTGATTTTTACGATATTTTTTAATAATTTTTAAAAAAAAAAATATATCTTATTTGTCTTAGGTTAAAAATGTTATAAATAGCAAGATATAATTTAAAAAGCGAAATAACAACTAAAAAATGTCGTAATTGTTATAATATATGATATTTATTAAATATTATTTAAAAATTAATAAATTAAATATATTTCTAATCTTGTAATAAATTAAACTAAAAAATTGATTGATTGATTTATTTATTTAGGAATAGATTACCATCCCGCTTATCTTTCGCCAAAAATTAATTGTCACATGAACAAAGAATTGGAATGTGTACACTACTAAAAGTCATTGAGTTTAGTTAATTAAAAATCCAATATCTCAACCTTGGTTGAGAAAACTTTAGTGAGACCTGAATTCAAAAGTCAAATTTTATCAGATATCAAAATTTAAAATTTCTAAAAATACATTTTGCACTTTCTTCACCAAAACCTAATCTCATTGTTTCTTCACCAAACGCCGGCCATTGTCTTTATCGATCTCACTTTTTCTTCACCAAACGCCGCCGTCTTCATCGATCTGTGTTGTCTTCGCCAATTTGTCGCCGTATCCATCGGTCCACTACCGTTTTCACTTCTCCAGTATTGACATTATTTTCAATTTCTAGCTAGCCAAGCCAAATTCCATCAATATGGATGTTGTCTGACTCGAATCTCCAGTTGCAACTCTTGTAAGTTCTTGCAGTAGATAGTGAAGAATCGCTTCGAGGTCTTCGATTTCAGTAAAGAGGACAAGCTCGTAGAGAAGGATTCCTCAAACTTTGCAAGTATTTCAAATTCCAGTCCATCCTCCTCTCACCAGATGTGAGTCTCTTTCTTCCCTTTGATTTCATATGTTTGATAGATTCATGTTTAATATTATGTATTTGGATAGTAAATTGTAGTGGAGTATGTTCTTGATTACTTGATTACTGTAAATTTTTTTTGATTATAAGTGTTGATTCATTTTGGTTGTTGAAGAAGAATGTAGAGGTTAATTACATCTTCTTACTTACACCTCTTATGTGTAGATTCCTTACGCTAATTCTATCTAAGGAGATAATAGAATGGAATTAGATTTTTAATAATTTGTAGTTGTGGCCTAGTCTAGATGGGTAGATTGTTTCCCATGATTCAAATGACTGAAATGGAGTATAGGAGGATTTAGAGTCAGGATTTTGTGTTTTTTTGTCTTGTAATAATAATTGTCATGACTGAGATGATGACGTTAATAACACTGGGCTTGAGAGGGTTGTGTTTAATGTTTAATGTAATACTGTAGGAAGTTCTCTTGTTTAATGTTTAATGTAGTACTGTAGGAAGTTCTCTTGTTTAATGTTTAATGTTGTGTTTTTATGTGCATTCACTTGATGGGTTTGAAGATTTTTTTAGTATTGGTTAGAATGGAAGAAAATTTTGTAATGGATGCTTGATTTCAAGGTAATGTAGCTAGGATGGAATAACATTGTGGAGAAATTAAGCACAATGGTTGGATTCTTTGAGAGTGTAGTGAAACAAGTGATAGATCATCAAAGAGATATTGCATAACAAGTTTATACAAGTTGTTGAGAAAATGAACAGAGAGAGAAGAAGCCTGGAGAAGAGAATATTCTATAAAACGCAATAGAGAAGTGATAGCTAGAGCTCATGAGCAGAAGTTGTCATTTAATAGAGAAGTTGTATGAAAAAGAGTCCTCCTACTTCTAAAATTTGTGCTTATTTTGAACAGTATGATCCTAAAAATGATGTAATTTTTTTTAACTTTAAATTTATAAGAGTGAATCTTAAAATGGCTTAATTATTTCTTTGTTACTTTGTAGGCATAAAAAAATACTTCAACAAAGAAACTAAAGAAGGGAAAAGTTGTGCTAAATGCTGTTTCATCAAATGATTCATTTCATGAGGTAAGTACTTATGCCCGAGTACCTTGTGAGGCTAGTTTGAAGAGACTTGATGCCGATTGTATTGATGCTTTTATCTCATTGAAAACATTGGTTTATCAGTGAAAGTTTTATGGTTTATGTTTACAAGATTATGGTTTTTACTTACAAAGAATATCTGACTGACCTCTTGAATTCAATAATTAGATTTAGGCCAACACATTGAATTGAACTACTAGTCCTACCAAGTCTGATCTAACTAGTTTGATAGTTGAAACATGCAAGAATTGATGTCAGAGAATATGTAACTAGTTTGGTAATTGTTGCAGTCCAAGACTTTTCAATCATGATACATGCTTTCCAAGTTCACATGTGGTATCTTTAAATTGTTATTTCCCTAATGTTTTTGTTTTAATCACAACCAGTAAGTTAGCCTTCAGGATTTAGGATGTTGATGATTTTTCATTTGTTGGATTTTGGATAACATCTTTTTATTTAATCTTTAATGGCGTTCTTCAATGCCATCATCTTTCTATTTACTGACCTGCAATGTTACTATGTTATTTGTTTTTAACAATGGCATCCTGAAAGTTGAAGGGAAATGCATTAATTCAATTAGTCGTTGCTTTTACCTTTTTATCTCATATCTAATTGCAAGGATTAAGTTCTTACTACTGGTACCATTTGTTGCTTATCTCAATTTTTTTTCTCAATAGCTGTTTACTGTGTCAAAGGCGCTTAATGTATTGTGGATATTTGTTTTAATAATTTGTTATTACGAAACAAAAATAGATGCATGTGGCTTTAAACTTTGCTGCTTTCATTTGCATGGTGGTGCAAGTGTTAATGTGGCCTGATGTGTTTTGCTATATTTTTTGTTGGTCTTGAAATACCTAATGTGTATTAGATGTATATATACAGAACATTATCATTTCATTATGGAGTTAATTCAAAATGTGCTATTTTAGTAAATGTTCAACCAGTAGTTTAGTGCTTATCATGATTCACAAGTAACATGAGATGGTTTGGATGGACATGCCAGTATTGTACTTAATTGAATCTTGTGAGAAGTTGGTTCCTAATTGTTCATGCATATTTCTTTTTGCTAGGAGAGTACTCTACATAACATCCAATTCCAAATGCATGTTTTTGTGCTCTCTTGATCTGTATTGGATTGTACTCTTTAAAGCTGAGTGATATTGATGGTAAAAGCTGGCTTTACGCTGATTTTGAGTCGATTTTGATGGGGATATTTGTGGCTTTGAAAAAAGTGAGACTTGTATCTATCATCAGCTAATGAGTTTGACAATGATTTTTGTATCTCTTGCAGTTGTCTAAACAAAAATCTAGAAAGTTAAAGAAAAAAGTTTCTGCAGATGATTGTGATCATATAGAGATGGGTTCTAGTGATGAGTCTGATCATGGAGGGATAAGTATTAATAATAATTTCGAAAATGAGGTAATTATTTAACAATATAAATGTTTCAGTTATTAAAGTATTAATTGTGTAACTAGTTTTTACTTTTTTTTAATGAATTTTATAATGTTCAATAAAGGTATTAAAGAAAGCAATGGAAGATAAAGCTGAAGCTTCAACTGATGATTCAAGTAATGCATCTCCATTTGCTTCTCCCTCATTTCAAATGTCTAGTCCTCCAAAAAAGAAGTCTAGAGGTCCAACAAGGATTAGTTTTATTCCTCTAGTGGATGGGAAACACATCAAGGTTAGGTTTAATGAGAGGGGACAATCAGTTGGAAGAAATTCAAATAGGTTACCTTCTTTTATTGGCTGCTTGGTAAGACAAATGGTTCCTGTAACTTTAAGCACATGGCATAGAATAGATGTTGGAACAAGAGAAAGACTTTGCATTTGTGTGAAGGTGATACTACAATTGATATTTTATCTTATCTAGAATGTTTTGTTAATGCTTTCATTATTTCTCATATTGAATTATCTTATTTCAACTACTATTTTTTTAATGTCTTATGCAGCAACAATTCAAAATAGCCGATTGTTACATGAAAATGATTTTGATGTTAATGGGAAGACTTTGGAGAAATTACAAGGCTAGCTTAGCAAAAGCTATTCGAGAGTTGGCATCTCATAAGGATTTCAACAAACATATTGAGGAGTTCATGAACTTAAAACCTAGAAACATCAAATCAGCCAAACAATGGGAGAAGTTTGTGAAAGAAAAACTTTCTTCTGAATTTCAGGATTGGAAAGTGACATGAACATTGTTTAAATGAGTTTTAAATATCATACATTTCTCATGAATTTCTTTATTTAATTTGACCAATTATTATAATCAGGCTCAGAGCACCAGGTTTCAGAAACTTCGAAATAATCAGAATGGTTCATACTACTGGTAGAAAAGGATTAGCTAGACTGGAACATATAATGGTGAGTTCATATACTTGTAAGTGAAATTACACATTTATCATTTATGATAATTAAATATTTTGACCTTGATATATAATTAATGAATAGAATAATGTATTATCTTTTAGAGAAAAGAGAAACAAGGAAAACCTGTTACTCACGTGGATGTATGGATTCGTGGACATATAAAAGCAAATGGAAAAGCTATTAACGATCATGTTGCTAAGAAGCTGGTAAATATTTAAAATTATTTCCTCATATTTCTCTTTTTATAAATAATGAATTAAATTTTTTATTATTATTAGGATAAAATTAAAAAGCATGTACCAAAAAGTGAAAAAGTTGTTCCTATATTGAAAGATGCTATAAGCAAAGTGTTTGAGCGTGAAAAGTATAGATATATTCGTGGTTTTGTCTTTGGAGCTTCACGCACTATAGTGGATTTATATGAGCGAAATCAATTGTATAATGCCCATTTGGAAAAGGAACTACAAGATCTTAAAGAGAAATTTGCCGCATTTCAATCCCTTTACTTCTGGAAATTGGCAAGATATTGAGTTTTTAAAGTTTATCTATAATTTCATGTTTTTATTTTATTTTTTAATTGATTTGGAGGTGATAGTTTTGGTGTTATTTGTTACATGAGTTGAGGATTTTCTATCTAGGGTTTTAGTTTAATGGGATTTAGTGGTTTTGAAGTTTATTTGATGTAGGATTCAGTAGTAGTCTAATTTACTATGCCATTTATGATTTAATGGGATTGTTTTGTTGAAGTTGAATCTAGATTTCTGAAGTAGGCATTTTAGGGTTTTCAGATTGTTTAGCAGTAAGAATTGAATATCTATCCCCATATTCATGCAAACCAGAGTAAGCAACTCTGCCTTATCCTTGGGTAGGAGAGTCCATTTTTATTTACTTAAATATAGAACAGGTAACGCGTTCCATTTTTACAGTTTTCCACAAAGGTGGTTAAAACACCATTCAAATACTTGAATAATTAGTTACACACTCACACATATAATCTTCCTTCCCCACACCACAACATCACAAAAGTCAACCTAGATAACCTTCTAAACCTTACAACGAAACCAAACCAAACCAACTATTTTAATCTCTATAATCTCCTTAACTTCATCTCAGAACACAACCACTTTGAAGTCTTTACTTACACACCCTCTTTACCTAAATAAGGTAAAATGTTTCTTATTATTAGTTAATTAGGAATATATATATATATATCATAGCACCATGTTGGCGGCAGCAGAGGGAGACCCTACATGGCCTGTCCGTGACTTGAAACCAATAATAAGACCTTATCACCTATAAAGTGGTCATGACGGCTTCTTAAAGGTTCCTGTCATACGGGTGCTTTCAATGATGCTTTGCAGATGTACTGTTTGATATTAAAAATAGGCATATCCTCTAATGTGATAAGTTATTGTACTCTACTTGATATTTTGTTTAGGATGAGAGATTTTGATGGGGCTTTGAGGTTGTGGAATCATATTGTAGCTAGGGTTTTTCCAAAAATATATTTACTTTCAATACAATGATTAATAGATTTTGTTGAAGAGTTCCGTATTTTCGTTAAAACCCTTGACAAATTTTTTAAAAGGGACATGTATTGCAAGAAACTATGATGTTGTACACACCTATTTTACTTTGAGTTCATACCTTATGTTATAAGTCATTTTATGTTTTACCTTATTATTTTGTTTTAACTTTTATAGCGATTGGTTTTTGTAATTGTTGGGTTTACAGTATTTATATCTATTTTGAATGAGTTGAATGAAAAAGAAGCGAAAGACAATCAAGATGTTGAAGCTAAAACTCAAATCTCAGAAGAAAACTCAAAGGTTAGTTTATACTTATAGTAGTTTTCAATAAGAAACCAATTATAGTTTTCTAATATATATTTATTACAGTATCATTTGACTAGTGTTACTAGTGAATACCAAACAAATATAAAAGAAAGGAGCTGCAAATTATTAGACTGGATGGGTACCGGGAGCATTGTTGGGGAGGGTATAGTAGATTCAATAGATCCAATGTCAAAAGTACATCATATTCCATTAGGTCCTGATTATTGGAAGATTGCAGTTGCACATGCCATTGTAGAAGATACATTATTGATTCGTCCAACTCAAGAGTTTCAAGTTCTTGCCCAAGTAGTTAGAAGTTTTATGGCATGGCCTAAAGTTTATGTTGTTTTAGATTAGATTTATATGATTGATAAATAATTTCGGGACCTCTAGTTACAACTCCCACTTGTAGAAAATAGGCCTTTAGGAACGGACGTCTTTGTAATGGTTGGAAAATCGTTCCCTATAGAATGTATAGGAATGATTCTAAAAATTTTTCCATAACCATTCTATAAACTCATTAAAGGGAACGACTTCGAACCGTACTATGTAACAAAAGAAAAACCGTTCTCTATACATGATTTAGGAACGATTTTGAAACCATACTATATTTGATCTTCGAAAACCGCTACAACAAAGTATTAATGGGAACGGTTTTGAACCGTATCATAAAAGAACTTAAAAACCCGTATTATGTTTGATCTTGAACTATTAGTTTCTGGGGATATATGATTATAGAAAAGTGAATTAATTAATGTGCAGCTTCGTTTTCCTTTTAAATTTTTTTGCATAGTCGAACTTTCTTTACAACCCGCGATATGAAACTTCTGTGGTTCGTTAGTTGCTCCGTCTCTAAGATGTTCTCTCCATTCACACACCTTCTTCACTACATTCAATTACACAGAACTAGTCACATGCCTTTTGTCTATCGTCGTCGGCCATAGAAGCTAGGGTTTCGATTTGTACAGAGCTTGAATTGAGTACTACTGGGAGATGTTTTTAGTGGCGATTCGACGATGCGTAAGTGAGTTGATTTAGGAGGAAGGAGTTCCAAGGAGAGGGATAGACAGAAGCTTCTAGAGCTAAACAGGTTGGGGAGGAACCGTCGTCTTTATCTAAAGAAGCAGAACCAGGCCGCGATCAAAATTCAGGTTAGATATTTTCGAATCTTGTTTGTTTTTTAACTGCATTGTTGCTTATTTTGTATATTGAAATTGGCTTTGATTGTTTTGAATTTCGTGTTTGATGCTTTTCGATTCTAATTGTGGTTTTATCATTCTCCAATTTTGATATAACGATAAATAGATAGATTATATAGATTGATGCCTATATTTGCTTTTAATTTAAGCACACCAAAACAACAAACAAAACAATCAATCAAAGCATTCTGATTTTTTTTTTATTTTCGAACAGCGACTATTCGAATCACAGACACCATTTCTTTTACAATTTCAAGCCTCAGGAAAACGACCAGCAACTGTCTTTACTCTTTAGTTCATTTTCGAGACGTCATGCGAGTTTTTTAATTTATTTCTTTATTGATTTAAACTTTGAGATATGAAATTGCATTTGAAAATAAAGAAAACAACTTTAGAAGAAACCACTTATTACGTGTTCTTTTGTTGTGTTTGTGGAGAATTAAAGCTTGGTTTTTGAAGTTGGGTGGTGATATTTGGTGAGACCTAATAAGTTTTAGAGACAATAAAAATTCCAAAAGTGTTTTTGACTTCATTTTAGAACTTCATTTGCTTTTTTCCTTACTTCACAGGACTTCTGCTTCTGGACATCATTAAAGGTTAGTGATTTCTTGTAAATTTTGATCCTTTCTTTGTTTTGTGATTGACTAGTCGTTTGAGTAATTGGAGTCATTTAATTGTTTTTGTTAAAGTTGCTCACTTGTATATCATGTAAGACTAGAGTTTCTTTGTGGTTTGGTTCTTGATTTGTTGAATTATTAGGAAATATGTAGTAAGTTATGGTTTTGGAGTTTTGTTTGGGAGGAACTGATCATTTAGGAGCAACTTTAGTTGTTATTAAATTTGTAGACTGGGTTAAAGTTTGTGAAACCAACATTGAGTACTTGGTAATGTCAATCTTTCAGGACTGATTTTTCTGTCCGTTGATATGCATCTTGATGACAATTGGAATTTTGGGTATTATACTGGTGCTATTGCTACCATATGGTTTTTATACTTACTACTCCAATGCAAGTTTTCAGCCTTTTACTCTTTACTTGGTTTACATGTCAATATACTAGATGTCCAGTAGAAATTAGTCAAGTCATTTTGTTGATTTTTCTAACCTACAGAGCTAAACAATTAGAGCTAGCTTTGAAGCTTATTATCTGCTTATGCATACCACCTTTCTGGATTCTATGGCCTGTTGTTGGCATCTAGGAAGTATATTAGGGGGAGCTCTCTATGGGATCCTATCGCCGATATTTGCTACTTTTGATGCAGTCGGAGAAGGGAAGACTGATGTTTCCTTCCATTGTTTCTATGTATGTCTTGATCCAGGACAGCATTGGTTGTTGTTGTTCCACACATTATTATATATAGCACTATCTCTGACCACGAATATCCCTGATCACACATTATTATTTAGTTTGAAGGACTATATTGTGATAAAGCTAATGTGAAGAAAGGTCCATGGTCACCTGAAGAAGATGCAAAATTGAAGGACTATATTAATAAACATGGCACTGGTGGTAACTGGATTGCTCTTCCTAAAAAAACAGGTTATTATTTATTTTTTCTTTTAGTATCAACATATGATATGTTTATGATGATTTTCTCTTTTCACTTTTTTGATTTTTGGTTTATGGTTGCTTTTTTATTAGTGTTTAAAAGGGTTTTTGTTTATGATTATGATGGGATTGTGTTTTTACAAGTCTAATGAGATGTGGAAAAAGTTTTAGGTTGAGATGGTTAAACTATCTGAGACAAAATATCAAACTGGTGAATTGTCTGATGATGATGATAGAATTATCTGCACTCTTTTTGCCAACATTGGAAGCATGTTTCTTTTTATTTAATAAATAAGTACTTGGTGTTTGAAATTGAGTCCTATAGTAATGATGAAAACTACATCTATATCTACATGCATGATAAAAGTAGATCCTAATTAGGTTGAGATAGAGTTTTCAACTGATTTACTAAAAGAGTACTTGTAATAGAAATTGTATTGTTTATAGATGGTCAATGATAGCAGCACAATTACTAGGGAGGATAGATAATGATATAAAAAACTATTGGAACACAAAGCTGAAGAAGAAACTCATGTCTAAGCTTCACATCAATTCATCTTCTCAAAAAATCATCACAACTCCTCCATATGCTCCTAATTATTACAACTACTACACTTCATCACCACCATTATTTCTTCAACACCAGCAAATTAACACTTCTTCATTTACAACTCTACTTAGTAGCAACAACAATAGTAGTGGTGTTAGTGGTTCTACAATTGTTCAACCACATGAGAGCTTCTACCAAGTGAATAATATTATTAGAGATTTTTATGGTCAGTGATAGTGTTAAATATAATAGTTAGGGTAAACTGAGGTTTTCTTCTATTGTTTCTGTCCGTTGATAATGCTATGTTTTAATAGACTGATTTTACTTTTAATTATTTTTATATATTTGATATCAGTACTCTTGCAGGATGGAACTTGGAGCACTATCTAGGGCAGCTTCACTATTGTTAGAGATTTTTATGATGTTCGCTCACATTCCTACTTCTCAATTTTGAAAGAGTTGAGAGAAAAAGAGGTTTCAAGTGGAAATTATTATGAAATAAGGTTTGAAACATGCTTTTGCTGCTTATATGCTATGTATCTTTATATGATTTTTTGTTGATTTTTAATCTACTCAATTTCAGGTTGGTTTACCTTCCTGGTGCTAGCATTGCCGGAGTACTTGGCATTATTATCGATGTGCCAACAATCTCAGTTATTGCCCCGTGCAAAAGCGTTTACATGCTCTTCAAGGGGTGGCATCGCTTGTTTCATGACCTTATAGGCTAGGAAGGTCCATTTTTGGAGATTATATGTGTGCCTCTTGTAGGCCTTGCAATCTTTCTCTGGCGATTGGTTGTAGTTAGATCAGCCTTGGGCTCCATGGTAGCTAGTGTCTTTCTTGGTGCTTATGCAAGTGTTGTTGTTTATCTGGTTCAAACACAACAGTTAATTTTGTGTTTAAATTATGATGCATTGGATTACATGAGTCTTCTTTTTGGTTTGGGTTGTGCTATGTTGTTGCATCTGTATCGATATATGATTAATACAACAATGATGTTCTTGATGTCGCAGAAGGTTCCTAATTTTCTAGGTTCTATTCAACACTCCTGAACTTGTGGTTTAATCAGCTTTTGAGTAATGTCAAATTTTAATTCATTTTTGATATCTACAGACCCAAGTACCGAAAGAAGACTCCTGATTTTCCTATTTGATGAAGCCTGTAGTTGTGTTATTGATAGCCTAATCCTTTTATGGATCCACCTTATTTATGGGTGGACTTAGGATAAATGGAAGAAGTGCAAATGCTAAATCAGAATCATTTTCTTTTGCAGGTAGGTGACTTTTGTGATACACTGTAGAAGGGAAAGACTGCTTGTACAAAGTTTACCAGGATTAGTACCAATGGAATACATAGCTTGGTTTTGTGCGAACTAATCATTTTCAATTACTTGAGTAGTTTTGCTCTTTATAATGATACTCGTTTTGTGGGATAAATCTGAAATTGCTTTTATTTTGTGTATTCCAAGAATGATTGTATTTGGATCTTTTTATCATTTTGATTAATAAATCTAATTATTGGCATCTTTTAAACTTTCATATTGTAGCAAGTTTAAAGAAAATTCATATTGCAGCCAAATTTCAATTTTTTATAGCTATATTGCTATCATTGCACCGAAATAGAATTCATTTAAAAAAATCATTCCTTAAAGAGTCATAAAAATCCGTTCCATAAAGGATCATACAAAACTGTTCCCTAAAGGGTTCCAAAAATCCATTCCCTAAAGGGTCCCAAAAAACCGTTCCCTAAATAGTTTCTAAATCCGTTCTCTAAAAGGTCCCTAAAAACCGTTCCCTAAAGGATTTTAAAATACCGCTCTCAAAAGTATACATTATAGAGAACGATTTTGTATCACCGTTACCTATATTAGGGAAAGTCGTTCCCAAAATATAAGGAAACTGCCGTATAAGGAATGGTTACAAATGCGTTCCCTATAGTATTAAAACCGTTACCATATTTTAGGGGAACGATTTGCACACAATGGGAACAGTTTTTTGACTATTCCTAAAGGGTTATTTTCTACTAGTGTCCAAGTAAATGATTCATGTTGGTTTATTCTAATACTTAATATTTCTTAATTTTGGTGAATTGGATGTATTTGGATGTTCTATTGTGATTTTGCATTTTCAAGTTTCATAAATCATTTCCAGGTTATTGTCTAAAGATTGTTATTATTTACATGTGTTATGACATTTTCTAATTCTAGCTAATATTACATTTTGTGATACTTTTTAGTTATAGTAGTTAGTTTTTACGATACTTTTTACTTATATTAATATATGTTTTTTAATGATTTTTTTTTTTACTTTTATTAATTTAAATTTTTATAATATTTTTTTATTATACTAATGAGTTTTTATGACATTTATTTACTTATGTTAATAACACATTTTATGACATTTTTTTTTTGCATCAATAAGTTTTTATAATATTTTTTCATTAATATTAGTAAACCATTTTATGACATTTATTAACTAATATTAATAACACATTTTATGACCTTTTTTTATTGCATCAATGAGTTTTTGTGACATATTTTTACTAATATTAATAAAAGATTTTATGACATTTTTAAAAATATCTTAAAAAGTTAATACTTTTTTCAATGCCTTTCAAAATGACATCTTGAAAAATGTCATAAAAGATTTTTTACGATATTTTTTAAATGTTAATTATGATGACCTTTATTATAGTGCAAGCTCCCAAATTCAGTGAACGAAATTTATATTGCATAATACAGAATGGTAGAAGTATATTTGGTTTGAGTGATTATTGGATTTCTCGACCTTATTCATTTAAATATACACCTAAAACCTAGATTCTTTTCTCAAAGTTATTATTTCTTCACTCAATATTACTATGTAGAACCAGGTTCGGTAAACTTATTTTTTCTTTTTATTTTTTTCATAAAGAGATCATTTTAGGATATTATCAATTGTAATATCTGTAGTAGGTGAAACTCTAATGCTAGTCCCATGTTGGATCCTAACTACAGGCCCATTGATTGCCATGTCATTAACGTTGGGATTCAGATTGTTTCTCCCCAATGCTAATCCCACCTTGAGTCCCAAGTACTTGATTACTATTATTTTAATATATTAAATACAATTTAAAATTTGCACATATAAGTTATATTATATATTTTTAATTATGCATTCATTTAAAAAATTAATTACTTAGTTTTCTAATATTTTAAATTTGAAAAATATATAATTAAAATAAATATATATTTTACACCATTAATATTATTTTTTTTATATATATATCATATAATTTTTATTATTTATTATTATTTTTAAAAAAATATGCATTTGTTTTAAAATTAATTAAGATCAACATAATAGAATAAACAACATCACGAGAACCATAATTAAAGGAGTGCCTTACTTTTGTAAGACACTGTAATTGTAGATATCCATTAGTTTGGCACCCACCGTGGGGCGCTTTGAAGTTTGGGGAGTATCACAGCTAGTTACCAGATAGCATGGTGAGAGATAACAACGCAATACCAACCATAGAACAATGATTGGCAGACCTGGAGAAGCAGGTTCAGGTCAGTAGGGAATAAGCAAAACTGCCTTAGAAAATTAGAACAATTGATCATCGAGAATATGAATTTGAAGAAGCAAGTAAAAGTAGGGAAAACACGTAAGTCATACTATATGCATAACTTGGAAGAAGAAGACAGAGCATCTCCTTTAAGGTAATGCAGATTAAACTTTGACGATGCTGATATGGAAGACTCCATTGATACCACTGATGAAGACTATGAAGATAGTCAAGTGAAAACCATAAGTGAGGAAAATGAGGAGAAAGCAAGAAGGGGTAGTGATAACTCTAATATGCTAATGGGGAGGGGGAGTAGGATGGAAAGGTAACAATGAAATTGAATAGAGAGATCAATGAACAAATAAGTGGGAAAGAAAGCTAATTGTGAAAGCAGCCTAAGGGATTCGATAGTGAAGTTTGTGGATGATTCATTTGTCTGCTGAATATCAAACACTCAAATGGTTAGAAATTTCACAATGCCACATTGCAAGAAGTATGATGGCAGACTTAGCCCGAAAGAGCATATAGTGAGCTACAAATACGTGATGAATACTTTAAATATCTCGCCCGAATCATACGAAACGGTGTTATATAAGGCATTTAACGCAAGCTTGGCGAAGTGGCCTATAGGTAGTACTCGTCACTAGCCCCCAACAACATATGCTTGTTGTAACGTCCTAATTTTTGGGTTAGAAGATTCGGTTATTTCGAGTCGTTTTGACTTTTCGATCAAAATTGTTCTATAGGCTCTGTAATTTTTTTAACCTTTTGTAATCAACTCGGAAAGTTATCATGTGTTTAATGAATTTGGTAAGAATGATAATCAGTGTGATTTTGACTTTACGTCCGTACTGGAGTTGGAACTAAAGTTGAACGAGAAAGGAATCAGAAGTACGCAGCACTGCAGGTGCTGGCAATATAGGCCTTATGTCACCAACTCACGAATTTCAGCAAATCGATGGACATAATACTGCAGGTGCTAGTGACACAGGCCTTATATCGCCAGTCATGTCGCCAGATACCGTGTTAGGCAATATCAAGGGATCAGAGACTGTCGATCCTAATGACATAGGCCTTATGTTGCCAGCCTTGTCACTAGAGACTGAATGGGTAAATTTCTGCCTAATTTTCAAAGGCTAGTGAAGTGACTTCATTATTCTATTCTCTCTAAAATATCCAAGTCGTGTGTTTGGTTTTTCTCTCAAATCGCTCGCTACAAGTTCAATATCGTGACTCCGGTAAGTGATCTTTGCAACCCTAAATCGATTCTCAATTGTTATAGACATGATTCTTAGGGTGAACATGATTTTTCAATTGGGGATTAATGGGGTTCTAGCTACTGGATTGGTTAGGGTTCTAATTGTAAGAAACCCTAGTTTTTGGAGTTGAACTAAAAATATATTTGGGATGGGTTTTGTGTAGTAATGATTAGCGTTTTCGGTTATTGGCCATTGGATCATCAAAACCCTTAAAGATAGATTTTGATTTTAGTTCACATGCCAAATGTTGGATATATTGTCAAAGAGGGTTATTGTTATTGGTTAGGCAAAGCGGACGGTGTCGAAGCTCATACTGTTGATGCTTAACTATTGTCGTCAGAAGAAAGGTTAGTCGTAGTTGAAAGCTATTGATTATTAAATGATTTGCATGTTCTTATCACCTAAACTAATAATGGATTGCCCTAGTCGTAGTTGAAATAGTGATGGAATGATATGTCATAGGGATAACTGAGAATTCTCAACCTATTAAAAATATAGGTCCTTTGGTTTAGCTCACCACTATTGAACTAAGTGACGAATCCTATTGGGTGTGACAACACCACCACCTGCGGGCATATTATATTAGAGATCTTCGGACCTAATTGATGGAATCCTAAGGTAGTTGTCTGTAAGGAGGGGGACAAACGGTACTACGGATTTCAGTCTTCAGACCATATTTGTGTTGGTTCAGCCTAATCGTGTGGCTTGGGCCTAATTGATCCCATTTCATTATTGATACAAAATAAGGGGCAGTCTATAACGAAATGGAACAATTAACATGTTTAATATTGAATGATGATTGTGTTTAGATTGAATTGTATGCATGGAGGTCTAATGGATGATTGAACTATTAATGAACCCACCTAGACACTAGGTAATATCAAATGAATCCAAACAAGCATAATACTGAGCTCATTTATAGTAAATGTTTGTGATTGAGTGAGGATTGATTCCTTATGGATGATTGATAGTTTCTAGGTGCATTTGCGTGCCAACTTCATGATTAAATGTTAATTAGACACATTTGTATGTCTATGTTGGAGTGTGAGCTTGCTAACTAGACATCGATAGTCTTATGTTGTTTCTTTTCCCTTTTTTTCTTGTCTCTTCTATTGAAATATGAAATGGGCGATCGAGCAGAAGAAAGTGTTCCAATATATCATTGAAGCATATCAAGTCTCATTTGATTTTGAACCTCATTTGGGAACTGTTATTTACCTTTCGAGTTACTGTTGAAGGATTTGTATACTATTTTAAGTATTTGAATTTTAAATGTCAAATAAACTATTTTTGGAAGGTAAACCATTTGACGAGTATTTAATATTGATTGCAAGACAATCTATTTATTTTTCATTGATAATTAATCTATTTTAATTATTTTTTCCGCACTCAATGGTAATGAATGAATGTTGAATGTCTTCGGTCATGGTTCCGCCGTGGCCGGGGGTTGGGCGTTACACTCATTCACAAGTTTCATGAGAAGGTTTATAAATCATTTCTCACATAACAAGAGGTTGGAGATTTACGAAGTAGACTTATATGATTGAAAACAAAAAAAGAATGAAAGCTAAGGAAATACGTTGAAAGTTATGGTACTTGACTATAAGGTGATAGTAGTGATCAAGGCCTTTATCAAAGGTTAATCTCTGATATTAAATTACATGCAGACTTGATGTAAGAAAATCCTAGGACCTTCACAGAAGTGAGGACGAAGGTAGAGGGGGCTATGGTGTACGAGGAAGACTTAACTGAGAGAAAGGGGGTGAATAAAGAGAACAGGTGATAAAGAGTAGTGCTCGAAAAGAGTCTGGCCGCAGAGGTCGACAGTCTATAATATATAGAAAGAAGGCTACATGAAAGGAACAACATACTATTGACACCACTGATAACACGAATGATCAATTTCATCTCTAGGGATTCGAAATTGTGTGGGTATACAAAGTCAGTGGCCAAGAAGAAAATAAGCGGGCAATGGGAATATATAGTGTTAATACTATTTGGCTAGAGGCTGCATCATAAATTTCTTTCATTGAGGAGGATAACCATGGAGGGACCCCATCATGATGTGTTGGTTGTCCAAATTACAATAGTTAACCTAGATGTGTGAAGGGTGTTAATAGAGAATGGAAGCCTTTTTAAATATATCATTTCTTACCATATTGAATATAATGCAATTAGATGAATCAAATTCAGAAGAAAGACGATGGCCTAGGTGGGATTTAGTGAGGAGGCAAATGTGACTTAGGGGGAAGTGGATCTAGTGTTACATGTGGAGGGGATTAATTTGAACACAACATTTTTAATCAAAAACGTAGATTAAGCGTATAATGTAATTCTAGGAAGACCATAGATACATGAACTATATGTGTTACCATCAACTTACCATCAGATGAAAACGTTTTCCACACCATGGGGTATTTGGTCAATAAAGGGGGAGTAGAAGTAAACAAAATAATTATAACAATCACAGTGCGGGGGAGCGAACACCATGACCCCATTTGATGATCTAGTATATAAGATCGATGTTGGAGACTGAGAGAAAAGAATGGTGCTGGTTGGAGCGACACTAGACCCTCGTATCCAAATGGATATAGTAGTATTTCTGAAATAAAACAATAGATGCTTCACGTGGTCACACACGGACATGATAGGTATAGATGAAACGAGACGCCAAACCAATGGAGCCAAAAAAAGGAAAGTTTGCCCCCAAGCTGAACAAAGTTATCAATGAATAAGTGGAGAAACTATTGGCTAATTGGAGCATTAGAGAGGTCCAGTACCCAGATTGGCTAGTAAATGTGTATGTGGTCAAGAAGAAGAATGAAAATTGAAGGGTGTGCATTGACTTTACCACTCTGAATAATACTTGTCAAAAAGACCATTTCCCTATCCCTTATATTGATGATATTATGAATGGAATAGTCGGGTATAAGTTATTAATTTTCATGGATGCCTATTCGAGGTACAACTGAATCTTAATGCACCTGGCATATCAAGAGAACACTATTTTAAATATAAAGAGAGGCATTTACTGCTACTAGGTGATGTCGTTTGAGTTAGAGAATGTAAGGTTAACTTACCAAAGGCTTATGAATTAAATATTTATGGAGAAATTGGGGAAGACCATAGAGGTGTATGTTGATGACATGTTGGTAAAATCAACTTCTTAGGAAATTCATGTACATTACTTAAGTGAAGCTTTTGAAGTTTTACTTAAAGAAATATAATATGAAGCTTAAACTAACCAAATGTCATTTTAGAGTGAATGCAAGAAGGTTTTTGGGGTTGATCACAAAAAGGGGGATCAAAGCTAATCTAGATCAAAGCTAATTTAGTGCTAAACATAGAATAGCCGAATTCAAAGAATGATGTCTAGAGGTTGACCAGGCAGTTGAAAGCCCTAACACCGGTTCATCATGCAAGCTTCTGAGTTGTTCCAGCCTTTCTTAGTGTAATAAAGATAGAAAAGGCCTCTATATGGGCCGAAGATTGTCGACGAGCACTGGAACATATAAAAGGATTTCTAACAAGTCCCCATTGCTTACCAAGCATGAATAGGGAGAAGTCTTATATGTGTATAATGCAAAATAGTTTTTAGTGGGGTCCATCGAAGAATTGGACTGGGTCATGCTGATGAAGGAAATGGTATAACTTTTGTATTAGGGTTTCTTTTCCTTTGTTTAGAGGGTTAAATTTGTATTATTTATTTATTTTTGTTGTGATTTCTTTAATATTTTAATTTAGTTTTCTATTATTATTAGGTTTATATTTTTTGTTTCCTAATTAGTTTTTCTATCATAAATATGTTCTTTTGGGACATCAAAAGGTTTTCCCATATTAATAACATTTTGACTTTGCAATGTTTTTCCTTGAATTAGGGTTTCTTCCCCTTTGATTAGGGTTTATCTTTGTTATAATTAGACATTACTGATTAAAACTCTTTATGAGTCTAAATATTCTTTATCTTTAAATCATCCAAGCCAAACAAAATTGGATACCTATATGTCGATGGAGTGTAAACAGTCTTAATCATTTTTGTTCCATGTTATTGAATCTGGCATACTCGAACATAATGGTCAGTGTATTCTTGGTGAAAGAGACGAGTGGGTAGCAACATCCAGTGCACTTTGTAACTAAGGTGCTGACGGATGCAGTGAAGAGATACCCAGGAATGAAGAAGATGGCATTAGCCTTAGCATATGCTGCACTAAAAGTGAGGGAAAACTTTTAAGCCCATCCGATCATGGTGATTACTTCGTTTCCATAAAAAAATATTATATACTCGTAAAAAAATGGAAAGATTGATGAAGTGGGCAGTTGATCTCAGCGAGCATGACATACACTTCCTAGGACGATCTGCCATCAAAACACAAGCTCCAGGAAACTTCTTGGTTGAGCTTTATCAACCTTTTGAGCAAGTGGGAACGATCAGTGTTTACCCTGGTGAGAGCAAAGAATGGCAGCTAGAAGTAGGTTGGGCTTGCCAATAGAAAAAGACTGGGTTGAGGATTTAACTGAAGCCCCCAGATTCTTTCCTAATCCAGTAAGCTATCCGGAGTGATTTCCCAATCACATACAATGAAGTAGAATATGAAGCTATAATAGCGGATCAAGGTTGCTAAAATGAGTAGACTTTAGAGACTAGTGGTAAGGTGTGATACTGAACTCGTGTAAACCAAATAATCAAAACTAATCTGACTAGGAATGGAAAGATGGCGCAGTATGCCGCTTTGGTAAAGTAGTTAATCAGTGAATTTGAAGATGTGAAAATTGAATAGATCCCGTGAGCAAAAAATAGATGGGCGGACGCCATGGAAAACTTGTGGGCTTTGGCTAATGACCAAGAAGTGGAGAGGTCAGTGATTTATGTAATGATATAGAAGTATGTTCTTCAAGGATAGAAGGAGCATTGTGTGGCTAACATTGATACAGTTAATTGGAGGACTTCGATCTGCAATTACTTGAGAGCAAATATTTTTACCATTAGACAAAGTGCGATCAAGATGTGTCAAAATACAAGCTGGTTGTTTCTATTTGATAGAAGGATAATTGTTTAAGTGTTCGATAGGAGGGTCGTACATGACATGTGTGGGACCAGAGGAAGTTTAGTAGATATTAGAATAAATGCACGGAGGGCACGTAGGCAACCACTCGGGGGGTCAAAGTTTAGCTTTTAGAACGGATCGAGCGGGGTACTACTAGTCGGCAATGAAAACTGATACCACAAAGCTGGTGGAAAAGTGTGATAAGTGTCAGCAGTTAACAGGGGTGTCAAAATTGCAAACAGTGCCTTTAAATAACGCTACTTCCCCTTGGCCTTTCGACAAGTGGAGAATGAATATTGTTGGACCATTCGCAACATCTAGGCATGGCCACAAGTGCTTCATCTTAGTCATAACAAATTGTTTTACAAAATGGGCGGAAGTCAAAGCATATAAATGAATACGAGAATAAGAAGTGGATGGGTTCCTATGGAAGAATGTGATTTGCAGATTTGGGATCTCGAAAGAGATTGTAACTGATAATGGCCAGCAATTCATTGCTTAGCCCCTTAGAGATTTTTGCAAAGGTTTCTGCATCAAGTTGACGTACTCGACATTTTTGTTATCGACAAGCTAATGGGTTGGTAGAAGCAACACATAGAGCAACCCTTGACACGTTGAAGAGATGATTAGAGGATGCAAAAGGATTTTGTGGCCCGAGCTGTTTCTAGAATTCATACGATCATTTTGTACGACCTCACAACATCCACATTACAAAATCCATTTCTAATGGTTTGTGGGTTAGAGCAATGTTATTAGTAGAGCAGCTGCATACACAGATGAGGGAAAGTATAGATAGAACGGAGAATCAATAATTATTAATATTTGATAGGGACACTTCGAATGAAACGAGGGAGAAGTCATCTGAAAGGGTGCCAGGCAATATAATAAGAAGCTGAAAGCAAGAGCATTCCAACTAGAAGATTGGGTCCTTGGGAGAGTTTTCCAGAACACTATGGAGCATGTGCATAAGAAGTTGACGACTACATGGGTTATAAAATCCTTTGAGAGTCCGGACAAGAAACATACAAACTAAAAAAAAGGAAAGAGATAGATCACAGGTGGAATATTATACATCTCAATAAATATTATTTCTTGTTTGAGTAACAATAATGTAAATGATGTAAAAGGACACTCTTTTCTCCACTATGGTTTTTAGTGAGGCCTAAGTTCAATAAAATATTCTCTTTAGTCTCAATAAAGCCCAAACTATACACTTATATGAATTCGATAAACTACTGTTTATTTATTGATGGTAAAATAAGAAGTAAAAAAGTATTGAATGCCTAAACATAATTGAAATAAGCTCAATAATAGCCTCTGACATCTGCATAATTCATTTGCACTTGGGATTCGATCGAAAGGGGTTTTCCTGGGGGCATTTGGTAAATGAGCGGTCCAATAAACCAATTAAAGGTCATCAATTTATAAAAAAACGTGTTGTGCTACTAGACTAAAACAAATTTGGGCGTAGGTGTCACCAAGTGAGATAATCTTATTGATCATTCAAATCTATATTACTTAAAATTAAAAAGATACATATGCAGTTGAGTTAATAGCATAATTGAAATAAAAAATAATATTCAAGTTTGACAAAGCCAAGTATAAAAACAGGAACAATGGGGAAGCATCAAAGTAATCCAACAAAACTAAAAGTGACAAAGAAAAAAAGTAGAAACAATGACCTTCAGGAAATAGGAGCACTTTCAAGCATGCCTCGAAGGAAGTCCAACTCAGTACACGTGGTATCCATGGTGAGAATACCCCCGAGGATGTCTTCAAGAGTCTTAACCGTAGTAGTATCATCCTTCTCAGCTAAGTCTAGCTCAAGCGCGTGAGTTTTCTTTTCCTCAGATTTGATAGCCGTAACCTTAGTAGTGACATCCTTCTCAACTAGGTCTAGCTCGAGTGTGTGAGTTTTCTCCTTCTCAGCTTTAATAGCAGATTGAATCTTCACCAGTTCAATCTTCGCCAAAGAGAGTTTTGTATTCTCCTTCGTTAGACGGTCCATCTCCTACTCTTTTGCTTTGAGTGAAGAGAACATGGTGTTGACTTGACCTTTATAAAGTTTGGCCTGTCCGGTGGCTTCCTAAAGCTGAGATTTAATGGATTTAAGCTTGGTGTCAAAGTCCTTAGCTTTTTTAGAGCATTTCTTTCTCCGTACGCTCAATATAGGTTCGCTCTCTCTGAGCAGAGTAGTGATTTTGGAAACCCACCATGATTTCGATGCCCTATGAAGGCGAAAATAAATACATCGATACTAAGTAATAAAGAAAAGAGCTGCGACGATAGAACTTACCCTAAGCAATGAGTAATTGCTTCCTCATAGAATGCTACCTCTTACTGAGCTCTTTCACATTTTCCTTAAGAGAGCGTCTTAGGTGTTACATGTAACACACTATCTTATTGTGTTACAAGTTTCACACGTGTGAAACCATAACATTCAAAATAAAAACGCGCGCTATTACAAAACATAACTTCGAGCGCTGTTACAAAACATAATTTATATATCTGTGTCTGTACAATTATTATATGTATCTGTTGAGATGCTAATTGTACCCGAATGGTTTTTTGTACCTGCGAGGTTATTATCTGTGTCTGTGATTTATGTATCTATGTCTGTGCAATTCTTATATGTATCTGTTGAGATATTAATTGTAGATATTTTTACTAAATATTTGAAGTTTAACTGTAAACTATGCACATGTATAACTTTCATTTTAATTATTCCTACTATGCTTGTGCATTGTCAGAAAGGTCGTGTAACTTTCCTTAACGAGAAACCTTATGTTAAAGGTATTATCAACAACATAATTTTCATGCCCTGGGAAAATCCAAGTTTTGTTACTGGTGGTAGTGATCATTTGTTATGCTTTGGAGTGAGAAAGAATCGGAAGAATCTTGGAAGCCTAAGGAACTATACAGGAATCTACATTCTTCTGCAGTCATGGCAGTTGCAAGAATGCAACACAAGTCATTTGTATTATCTGCTGGTGCTGACAAGAGAATTATTGGGTTTGATGCAGAACATGGAAGAGCAGATTTCAAGCATCAAATAGAAAATAAATGCATGAGTGTCCTATCAAATCCTAGTGACTTCAATCTGTTCATGGTGCATACAGGGTAAGCAACATCTACTCTGCGGTGAACCTCTTCATTTTAGTCTAAAATGATATCCTGATTATCTCATTCAATTATGTGAAACTATCAGTTTGTATCAATTATTATATCATTTGAATATAATTTAGTGCAAGTATGATATTATTGTACCTGTGTGGTTATTTTTTGTGCCTGCAAGGTTCTTATCTGTGCCTGTGTTTTATGTATTTGTGTCTGTACAATTCTTATATGTCTCTGTTGAGATGCTATATATACCTGTGTGGTTATTTTTGTGCATGCGAGGTTATTATCTGTGCATATGTTTCATGTATCTGTGTCTGTGCAATTCTTATATGTATCTGTTGCGATGCTATATGTACCTGTGTGGTTATTTTTGTGCATGCAAGGTTATTATCTGTGCCTGTTTTATCTAATCAACATTTTCCGTCACTGGGAGCAGAACAACAATCCAACTGATTTGGAACTAAATAATAACAACAATCGATTTCCTCCTGAACACGACAACAACAATCAGTTTCCACTTGCTATAGGAATGGCTCTGCTATCAGCTCAACTACAAAATCAGACTCTTGAGGTTTCATATTTGTGTATACTGTCTTTGCATATACTGGTCGCTTTCCTATGTGTGTTTGTCGCAAAATCCAACCACTTCACCTACTTTATTGCCCCCAACCCTTTCTCGTACCTCTATTAAAACAGAATGGTTTCATGTTCTTTCATCGATTGGTTATTCCTCTCCGTTCGTATCTCTTTTTCCAATTTCGGTCTCAATTAATTTACAAGATTGAATGACCAATTCTCCTCCGGACCCTCGATTCGATTGCTTTCCAAGAATGTTGAGCTGGGTATGTAAGCCATGTATCTGGGAGAAACTTAAAAGAAGGGCTTTCGCTTTTTTGCACCCAGTTTTGGTCTTGCAGTTCTTCTTGTTGTAATGCATTAGTCAGAAGGAGTCCTTGTTCGGGTTAAATGTAGTGTTTACGTTTCAGGTTCTTGGAGAAAAATTCGCACGTGTGTGTTTCTGAAACACAATAATTTATTGTGTTTTAGAAACACCCAAGACTTTACCTTTCCTTAAAGCTTAAATGAGCAGTGACCTTAGCTAGCTCCCTCTTTTGGGTCATGGTCGATGTTTTAGAAGAGAATCTTACTACAATCTTTTTCTCATTTCCGATCAACCACACTCAACAATGCTTTTCATGCAAATGGGCAGAGTAGCGCCTTCATTCCTTGGCCTTTTGGGAGAGCGTTTAACCATACTATTAGACAGATCAACATGCCCTCTTTTTACCGGAGACTCAACCATAGAAACCTTAATTCCAGCCTTAAGAGCAAGAGAATCTTTACAAACACTTGGAGTTCAAGATCCATCGTCCGTAGTGTCAGAAACACCCGGAGTAAGTTAAGCATCTCCCATCGCTGCACTTTGTTCAACCTTCTACTTAGCCAAGGGTTCGGCCTATAACCTTTCTCTATATTCCTTCTTGGTAGTTTAGACGTCCTTGTAGGTGAATATTTGGAAGTCATGGTAAAGGAGATATATTTTGCATCATGGAAGACAAAAAATTAGAAAGACAAATGAGGATAGATAGACCATTCGATCGTAGCCTACCAAGAAGTCCGATCTGTCACACGTTGCACTTAATCAAGTTCTTCAACAACTTGGTCCAAATATATTTCTCAAGATCAATGTCAAGGACATCTCGACACCACTCTCCACTTTAAACAGTGAGTTTGCACTTGTCCTCCCCCCAGGGTATATATATATATATATATATACAAATATAAAAAGAACTCTTACTGACGTGAATGAACGAAATAAGTAAAAATATAATGAGGATTTGAAAGAACTAAACTAGTAAGAGTCCAATGAGTTGGGTACGATCATTCTACTTTGATACACGCAAATCTCCGCGTAAAAAAAAAACGATACTTCCATTTCTTTTCATGCATAAGTAAGTCACCAACGAGGGGGGAAAATTTTGGGGCGCACATTAATCAAATAACGACTAGGATCAACCACCTCTCTTTTGATGTAATAAAGTTCAAAGAAATCGATACATCTAAAAGTGAGTCCATTTATACCTTTAATGGATTTCCATACAAGAGATTCTTCGAATTATATTGAGATTTAGTTGGCCCGGACGGATATTACAAGTCACGCAAATGTCCCTAAGGATCCCCACAACTGGGAATCTAAACCCACACTCTAACATTTTCTTGTTGATAGGTTCTTGTCTAGGCGAGTACCTATCAATGTGCTCCCTAGGTAATGAAAGTCAGGTTTCTATAAATTTCGGGATCTCATAGTTAGCCCTTAATTTATCTAAGTCTATAGATTCATAGTGATAGTAGGGTTAGCATGAGAGTGAAGAAGGTTCAAGGGTTAAGATTCAATGGTCTCATTCCGACCGCTCGTACTAGGGTCACTCGATCATGGGGCATTCTCCTCATTGGCTAATGGCTTTCAGACGATACCTAGAGACCACGCCAAGCAAAAGAATTAGTATATGGAAAGGTAAAAATTAGAAACCCTAGAAGTACAAATCAGGATTATGTTTAAAGATTGAAAAATGAGAAATGTCACATTAACACAAATACAGATCAAGAACAATGTTGAAGTCTTAAAAATAAAATAGAGGCAGAAAAGTAAAAATGCTTGTAAATTGAAACCTAAAACATCAAATAACAAACATAGGCAGCAAAACCCAAAGTTAGAATGCATCGATAACTCAATTAAGAAAGTTAGTAACTTTCATTCATGGCGAAAAAATAGATGAACATGCAAAAACAAAAAAGAAAAAGTTCAATTAGAATAGAATGATAACCGCGTTAATAGAAATGAAAGATGCTTACCTTTGGTAGGAGAAAAAGATGACATCTGGGAAGCAATGAGGAAAGACAAAAAGATAACTAGAAGCTTTGGTAGCATGATAGTTTTTAAGGGTTTTTATACTTAGTAGAAGTTGGTGGAAGTAGTGTGAGAGAGGAAGTAATGATGACCTGTGAATAGCACGATAGACGAGGAAATAAAACATTAAATGCACCATATTTCCATTTGGAATCGAATAGATGCTATAGTAAGTTTGGTTGGAATCCTACTTAATTAGTTTGTCAAGACAGCGGGCGTAAAGATTCATTCTTGTAATGTTGCTTTTGAAACAACCTCAAACACAACATTGGGGGATTATAATGGTAGGTGAAGCCTTAATGGGCCAATATTGTTCACAAAAGCAAGTCCAAATTCGAAAGTAGCAAAAGGCTGAAACCCTGTAAGAGAGAAACCAAAGGCTAACTATCAAGGAACCTTGATAACTAAATTACGACCGAAAACCCTACAAGAAAGAGCGCATAAAAGTATTTATAGAAGAAAGTAGGTACGGTCGAAAGTAAAAGTAAACCCCAAGGATAATACACGAGCAGGAAGGAATATAAGCTGTAAGAAAGCCCACGACTTTCTATTAGAAGAGAATAATTGGAAACTCAAAGCCATTCTAAGAGTGCTTGACGAAGAAATTGAGACTAGCGCTTGAAGGAATAGGCACGCAAGGCCACAACTACAAAGGAATCCTTTCAGGCTGACTCTCGAAGCTCATCGCACATTCAAAGCTCATGTTACTCTCAAAGATCATGACACAACTAATTGGCGTCAGGGAGATGAACCGTATTCTGCTGATAACGGTTGGGAGCTGGAATATAAAAGGAGCTAAAGAGGAACCGAAATTGGCCGAATTAAATATAATTATCAATGAATCATTTTAAGTGTTGTAACGTATGTCCAATTATTAGGAGAGTTAATAGTCATAAGGATGATTTTTAGCATTAAATATAAACAAAATGTGAGTCCCAAGAGGAGCCCTATAAATACCATCTAAATCAAACTGAAAGGATATGAGAAAAAGACTTACCAAATTACTGTCAAAATTGTCATTCTAATCTCTAATCTTTAGAGCCCCATAATTAAAAGAGTGTTTTACTTCTATAAGACACTCTAACTGTAGATATTCATCCACTACACTATCAACTTCTAATCATCTTGATTAACTAACTTTCCTGGTATTTCAATGCTAATGGATAGTTTATTAGATCAAGATATTGGTCAAAACAAGAACTAGTCTTATCACTTACCCCATCTCTTCTAAGTCTATCAACTAGTAACAAAAAACACAGTCTCTAAGTGTCTAGTTGAAAATTATCATTTTCATATTCTCTCACAATTTTGTTTGATTAGAGGAGTATTTATTTATGCATTACATTTCTATCACTCCATTTGTTATAAATGTAGTTTGAATGTTGAAAGTACACAACATGTGCCCATTTTGGTGTGGAGCTATTTAACATATTTAGCAAGACTATAAATTTTAGGTAATATTACATCCCATGAAGAAAACTCATCTTTTAAAATAAAAAATCTTGTTATCTTGTTTACTAAACTTGATTATGTGCAGCTTTCTATCTGTGTGACTTCCTTATGACATTTATGGCGTACTTGGAACTATTTCAAACACATTAATATACATTATGTACAAGCAAATTCTGTAATGGGATCAACATATTATTAGTGATTTTGTGCAATCACATTACCATCTCAATGAATTCTCAAATACCAATTGTAAAAGGCTTACATAAGGAAATTAGGATGCTATTACCGAACTCTTGCTTTCAGCATTGATTCTCTCTATAGACCCTACTTTAGCCAAAAATTCAACTGGATGTGATGTTAGTATGGTGTTGGTATACATATTAAATATGGTAATGGACATGTTTAATGTAGAAAATCAAAATATATTTCAATGCTCTCATAGTAGGGGGTCTACCTATGTAGGTCTCTCAATCGCTTCGGTTGCAAATTTAGAAATATTTGTAGTAGAAATTGAAGTTTTAGAAATTTTAAACCCTTCAAACTACCTTATGAAAGTCAAGTTCATCATTAAAGATATCTCATGTCATATTAGCAGTCTCTAAAATCACCAACTTATAAAATTGCTAATGGTCTTACTTTTAAAGTTAAGAGAGAAAAATATCTTTGAATTTAATATGAAATGTCACTTTTTGAAAAGATTTAAAAGAAAATTGTTATTTTCTATTGCACACCAACTGTTTGATGATTTGCTTTAAAGAAGAAACAGAATAGAAGAAGTATAGAGAATAGATGCAGAGAGAATTTAAGGTGATGACATTTTTTACTTTCTTCATATTCTTTCACTGCAGTACTACATGTTTATATAGAAAATATAATGCTAAATTTACACCTTTAATCTCTAGAAGATTGAATAACTACTCCTACAGGATCATGCCATCTGGCTAACTACTCTAACAAACTTTTCCCTTCACATCCTGAGTTTGTTATAGTTGTTATGCATAGGAGTGTTCCAGGGTCTTCTAAAAGATTCAATAACCTGAAGTCAGCAGCTCAAAGTTAAATGAGAGCTTCACTGTCCTGGTATACTTTTATTTATGAGGCTGAAGTTATTTTTATTTGTATAGTTGAAGTTGCTTTTATTTGTGCAGCTGAATTGTAGTTTATCATTCCCCCTTAAACTTAACTTAGATGGAATCAACAAGTTTAGTTTGACACATAAACGCCAAAAATTCTCAGTTGTGAGAGATTTGGTGAAAATATCTACTGGCTGTAATCAGTAGGAATATGACGTAACTCCAAAACTTTACTAACTTTTTCTCTAATAACATGTGTATCAATGTCTTTGTGTTTGGTTCTAGCATGAAGAATTGGGTAGAATGCTAATGAGCACTAAGATGGGCACACCATAAGATAATAGGCTATTGAAGTTGAAACCCCCAATTCTATAAATAATGAGTAAAACCATAATACATCAGTAGTTGTTAAGGCCATTGCCCCATCTCTAACTCAATACTGGATCTAGCAAGTAGTGTTTGTTTCATAGAATACCAATTTAAGAGATTATCTCCCATTATCGAACAAAAACCTGTAGTGCTTCTTATACCATCCAGGCAGCCTGCCCAATCAGCATCTAAAAACAACTCTAGCGTAATCTTTGATGTAAGAGTAAATTGCAGCCCCATAGAAATAGTTTCTTTTAGATATCGTAATACTCGCTTGCAAGATTGCCAATATTGTATCACAGATTTTTTAGATATTGACTTAGCTTATTAACAATAAAGGCTATGTATGGCCTTGTATGACTAACATATTGTAGAGCTCCAATAATGCTTTTATGTAGAAAATGATTATTAAAATCCTCTCCATTTTCTTGTAAACTAGCTCCTTTAGCTATAGGAGTTGCACAAGGCTTGCAACTTTCCATATTGGATTTCTTCAAGAGATTAGAAATATACTTTGATTGATACAATGCATACCTAGTAGTATATTTTGTAGCCTCAAAACCTAAAAAGTAATTAACTTCTCTAGGATCCTTCAGAGTAAAATTGTTATGAAGCTTGCGAATCATCAAATTCATCTTACTAGGATTAGTGCCAGTAATCAAAATATCATCAACATATACTAGCATGTATATATAGTCATTGCCTTGCTTCAAAATGAACAAAGATGCATATGATACTGCATTAACAAATCCCTATAAATGTAGAGCAAATTTGAGTTTTTGATACCATGAATATGGACCTTGTTTTAAGACATATATAGCCTTGTTTAGATTGCACACATGATTAGGTTTTGATTTATCCACAAAACACTCAGGTTGAACTATGTACACACTTTCTATGAGATCTCCATTTAGAAAAGCATTATTACCATCAACTTGTATAATATTCAAACCTTTTGTAGCTGCTAGAGTGAATATAACCCTGATTGTTGCTGATTTAACCACTGAACTAAAGGGTTCCATATAATCCACACCTGGAGTTTGATGAAACCCCTTTACAACAAGTCCTGCCTTATACTTGTTAAGAGACCCATCTGCATTAAGCTTTGTTCTAAAAACCCACTTACAACCCACAATACTCATGGATGAATCAACGAGGATGAGTGTCCATATATTATTTCTTTTAAGAGCCACAAACTCCTCTTTCATGGCCGCAAGCCAATAAGAAGACATTACAACTTCCTTTGGTGATTTAGGTTCAACTAAGTTAGCTGAATAGGCATGATAATTAGGTATAGGTTGAGTATTTTCATATATCTCTCTAATAGAACAAAATTTCATTGGAGGAGTAGATTGTGTTTGAGAGTTTGCGTTTGAGGTAACATGAGTATGAAATCTTGAGTTTGAGGTAGTGTGGAGTAAAGTAGTGAACAAGAGAGGAATTATGTGGTGGTTTTGTGTTTGAGGTATCATGTGTAGTAGACTACTGAAGTAGGGTAATAAGGTGGAGAAGATAAAACTAGTGGTGAGGGTAAATATAATGTTTGACACTGTTGGTGTATTTGAGAGGCTACTAGTGTTGGTAAATGAGCGGTCCAATAAACCAATTAAAGCCTATCAATTTAAAAAAAAAAGTGTTGTGCTACTAGACTAAAATAAATTCGGGTGTAGGTGTCACCAAGTGAGATAACCTAATTGATCATTCAAATCTACATTACTTAAAATTAAAAAGATACATATGCAGTTGAGTTAATAACATAATTGAAATAAAAAATAATATTCAAGTTTGACAAAGCCAAGTATAAAAGTAGGAAAAATAGGTAAGCATGAAAGTAATCCAACAAAACTAAAAGTGACAAAAAAAAAGCATAAACAATGACCTTCAAGAAAAGGGAACTCTCAAGCATGCCTTGAAGGAAGTCCAACTCAGTACACGTGGTATCCATGGTGAGAATACCCCGAGGATGTCTTCGAGAGCCTTAACCGTAATAGTATTATCCTTCTTAGCTAGGTCTAACTCAAGCGCATGAGTTTTCTCTTCCCCAGATTTGATAGTTGTAACCTTAGTAGTAACATCCTTCTCAGCTAGGTCTAGCTCGAGTGCATGAGTTTTCTCATTCTCAGCTTTAATAGTAGATTGAACCTTAACCGATTCAGCGTTGAGGAAAGAGAGTTTTGCATTCTCCTTCATTAGGTGGTCCATCTCCTATTCTTTTGCTTTGAGCGAAGAGAACATGGTGTTGACTTGGCCTTAAGAAAGTTTTGCCTCCCAATGGCTCCCTCAAGCTGAGATTGAATGGATTTCAGCTTGGTGTCAAAGTCCTCAGCTTTTTTTTGGTGCATTTCTTTCTCCATACGCTCAATATAAGTTCGCGTTCTCTAAGCAGAGTAGTGATTTTGGAAACCCACCATGGTTTGGATGCCCTATAAAGGCGAAAATAAATAAATCGATACTAAGTAATAAGAAAATGAGCTACGACGAGAGAACTTACCATAAGTAATGAGCAATCACTTCCTCATAGAATGATGCCTCTTACTGTGCTCTTTCACATTTTCCTTAAAGCTTAAATGAGCAGTGGCCTCAGCTAGCTTCCTCTTTTGGGTCATGATCGATGTCTCAGAAGAGAAGGTTACCACGGTCTTTTTCTGATTGCCAGATCAATCGCACTTAGCAATGCTTTTCATGCAAATGGACAGAGTAACACCCTCATTCCTTGGCCTTTTAGGAGAGCGCTTAACCATACTATTGGATGGATCAACATGCCCTTCTTTCACTAAAGACTCAACCATAGAAACCTCAATTCCAGCCTTAAGAGCAAGAGAATCTTTACAAACACTTGGATTTCAAGTTTTATCATCCGTAGTGTCAGAGACACTCGGAGTAAGTTGAGCATCTCCACTCGCTGCACTTTGCTTAGCCTCCTACTTAGCCAGGGCTTCGACCTGTAGCCTTTTTCTATATTCCTTCATGGCAGTTTGGACGTCCTTGTAGCAAATGTTTGGAACCCATGGTAAAGGAGATGTATTTTGCATCATGGAAGATAAAAAATTAGAAAGACAAACAAGGATAGATAGACCATGCGATCGTAGTCTACCAAGAAGTGTGATTTGTCACACATTGCATTGGATCAAGTCCTTCAACAACTTGGTCCAAATATATTTCTTATGCTCAATGTCAAGGACATCTCGACACCACTCTTCACTTTAAATGGTGAGTTTGCACTTATCTCCCCCCCTCCCCAGGGTGTATTTTTTTTTTTACAAATATATAAAAGAAATCTTAATTACGCGAACGAACGAAATAAGTAAAAATATAACGAGGTTTAAAAGAGCTAAACCAATCAGAGCCCAATGAGTTGGGTACGATCATTTTTCTTTGATACACGTAAATCTCCTCGCAAAGAAATACCGATGCTTCCATTTCTTTTCATGCGTAGGCAAGTCACCAACGAGGGGGGAAATTTTTTGGGCGCACATTAATCAAATAACGACTGGGATTGACCACCTTTCTTTTGATGTAATAAAGTTTAAAGAAATCGATACATCTAAAAGTGAGTCCATTCATGTCTTTAATGGATTCCATACAAGAGATTCTTCGAATTATATTGAGATTTAGTTGGCTTGGATGGATATTACAAGTCACGCAAATTGCTAAAGGTCTTACTTTTAAAGTTAAGAGAGAATAATATCTTTGAATTTAATTTGAAATGTCACTCTTTGAAAAGATCTAAAAGAAAAGTGTTATTTTCGAGATGCAGAGAGAATTTAAGACGATGACATTTTTACTTTCGTCATATTCTTTCACTGCAGTACTACATGTTTATATAGAAAATATAATGCTAAATTTACACATTTGATCTCTAACAGATTGAATAACTACTCTTACAAGATCATGACATCTGGCTAACTACTCAAACAAACTTTTCCCTCCACATCCTGAGTTTGTTAAGAGTTTTTATGCATAGGACTGTTCCAGGTTCTTCTAGAATATTCAATAACCTGAAGTTAGCAGCTCAGAGTTGAAGGAGAGCTTCACTGTTCTGATATGTTAATATTTGTGGAGCTGAAGTTGCGTTTATTTGTGCTGAATTGTAGTTTATCAATCTTAAAGAAATCTACACTATGGATACAATTATTTAAGTTTAGAATCATCATAAATTGTTTGTACAAATTAATCAAGGAGGTCCTCTATTAATCTATACTTTAAAATGACTATAAATAAGGGTTAATTACAAAAAAAACCCATATATGTTTTGAAAAATCACTGAAAAACTACGCTAGTTTCAATTTTCACTCAAAATCCATTTTACCGTTTGCAGCCATTAGAAACACTGTAGCGCCTGGTTAGTTTATATTTAGACTGAGTTTTTAAGTAGGGGCAGTGCAGTTATTTCACTATTCACATAATTTTTAAAAAAAAAAATTAAATGAAATAAACGAAAGACTCACACCATACCACGTTTTACATCACAACTTACACATCTTACCGAATCCTCTTTGACTCTATAAAAATGATTGTTGCCTTACTATTGCTAATGGAGGCTGCATTACCATTCAATTTTTTACTAATGTATCATTCGCGGTCTTTACATTCATGACTGTAAACCCACTGGCAATTCATTGTCAAAAGCTCCCCTTCTCACTATGGATGGTGGACAATGGCAGATGGCGATGCTATTTCTATTTTTAGGTCAAGTCATATATGGTTCGATATTAATTCACTCTTCCACTGTGTTGATGACCATTGACCTTCCACTTCCATCACCATTTCAAACAATCACATGACCCACCACAATGAGGTGGGTGCTTTGATTTTTTATGGTTGTTATTTGCTTTCCTGATCTTGTTCCGTTTGTTAACACAATTGCTAATTCATGATATTGTTGACAATACAGGTGATGTTGTTAGACCACAATATTCTTACACTAGAGACAAGAATATGCAAGTGATCATTGCTTACAACCATTTTGGAGAGTGACTCATTCAGAATGCCAAACTAGTATTATAAGACTTATTTTTTTCACTTTGTAGATGAATTGAGTTGTTTGATTTTAACTTGACTGAAAATTAAAATTCTGAATAATGCAACAGACGTAGACATGGATATTTCCATCTGGTGAGCAATGACTATACTCACTGGAAAAAGTATGCCATTGGTGAAAGTGCTAACCCTACCATCAACAGCTAGGGCAACCGATATGCTGCTCCAACAAGCTAAGGAGGTAACGTCTTGATTCTATTACCCTTATTCCTGCCCTTATCAACATGGAAAATTTGTTGATGTCTCATTTCTAACTGATTTCACACAGGTTGTAAAAGAGTTGAAACAGCTGCAAGTCAATGGAAGAACTAGAATTGGAGATTAGAGGGTGACCTCTTGCTGAATGGTGCTTACTTCACTCCACCTGGAGCAGGGGCATCAGCTAGTTATTCTCGCGATTCAAGCTTGGGAGCCAAATCTTCCTCCATGGTTAGAGCCATAACTGCTGGTGCTTGTCCTCTTGGTTGCCGTAGGGGTCGCGCTTGTACATAGATCTTACTCAATTAAATTGGTCAATGGTAAGGCAACAATTGGTTTTACAAAGCCAAAGAGGAGTTTGTAATGTGGTAAGTTTGATGTAAAACGTGGCAAGGCGTGAGTCTTTTATTTATTTAATTTAAGTTTTTTTTTTTTTTTTTTAAAAAAAATTAGGTGAACAATAAAATGACTACACTGCCTCTACTTAAAAACCCACCAAGACGTAAATTAACCCGGCGCTATAGTGTTTTTTTTTAAACCATAAAGTGAATTTTTTTTAGTGAAAACTGAAACTGGCATGATTTTTTTTGTAGGTTTTTTTTTAAAATTAACTCAATAAGTAAATATATAAGAACCGGAAATACCTACATGGAAACGAATCCTATATACTTTTATTAGAATAACTAATAAATCCTTCACATTTCTATCTCCCCTACTAGGATTTCTTTACATTATTCACCTCAACACACAAATAGACATGTAGGTTCCCCGTAACACTCTAACACTCTATGTTTATTTTTAATCTGTTACAGCACTGTGATAGAGCATAACACTTAAAATTATGTTACAGAAAATAAGATTTATAATTATATATTTAAAAATAATTTTAAAAAATTATAGTAAAGTGATTGTTACAAAGGGATCCGACTGGAGTTGGACTTAATCATCTGCATTATATCTTCCCATGGTCTCTTATTTTTACTTCTCACAAACAAATTACGTAGACGTCGAAGACCAGTCCCTTCACTGCTTGTATAAGCCCCCATTTTACGGTTTCCATTATTGTAATTAACAATATCACCCCACTCTTCCGATATAACCTTATCAGGTAGCTCTGACTCGGACACAGCCGATTCTACTTCTTCTTCTGATTCATCTTCAACGTCATCATCGACTTCATAATCATAGTATTTCGGAGTTGAATTGCAACTGCTGGCTGTGGCTGTAGAGTGGATTTTGATAAGCTCAACACCACCGTCACTCTTCATCATCACCACACTGCTTGGCAACCTCTTTGCAAAGAATCTTTTGTTCTTCCTCAGATGTCTAATATGTAACAACACACATGTCTATTTTCTATCAGAATTTTTTGTTATCTCATGCAAATTAAATTAAATTTATGTACCTGTCGACTACTACAAGGCAAGCGTGAAGACTGGAAGTTCTCTCCAGAACTAGAAGTCTTATATGATCTCCTATTGCAACTTTCAAATGAGGAACTACCTGCAAAATTATATATATGTTTAATTTTATTATTATTACTATTATTATTAGAAATGATTTATATTACAAAATTAAAGAAGAATAACTAACCCCTTTTCCTTCACAAAGCTCAACAATCTCACGAATTTTTTGATATTTAATATCGTTATTATTTTTAAATTCATTGCTCCTACTCAATGCTGTTACATCTCCCCAATCATACGTCCAAATACTTGACCAAGTCTTGCATGACACTACATATTTAAAATAAACAATAAATAATAATAAGCTATAATAATCACGGAATCTCCTTAATTTCGTTGACATTTTCAATTCAACTCTATAACTATATGATGTTTCAAATTAGCCTTTTAGTTTTCTAATATTATATCAATTTAGCTTTTTTCACCTAAATGATGCGGTAAGAGTGTTGTGTAAATTTGACTCCGAATCACCTATTATGCATCTGCTAGATAGGTGGAAAAGATAAAATTGACTAATATTAAATAGTTGAGAAACCAAATTGAAAATTTAAATAATTAAAAAATCAAATTAAATAAATTGAAAAAATTTAAAAATTTTGGTGATGATACTGTCGGACAATAATAACTCTCTATATATATATATGATTATTAATTTATTCGTAAGTCAGCAATCTTACATGCTAAAGGAATCCAGGGCATGACGCCAAGTAGAGTAATAATAACACTGCAAGCAGGAGTGACGACATTGGCAAGAGTCCATAAAAGCGGTTCCAATGAGAATTCTCTCAACGCATCCATTACTATCACTACATTTCTACATTCATTTATCGATCTCGGCGATGGTCGAGGCACCAATATCTCCGCCAACGAATTACTTTTATGATCTGCTGCTGCTCCTTCGCCTACTTCTGATTTAATGCACGACGTTATCATACCTTCCATGTGCATTTTCAATACACTATCAAAAATTTTGGACCAAAAGGGAAATAAGGAGTACAACTTTGTTTCAATATATAGTTGTTGAAGAAGCATTTATTGTTGTTGGAATAATATATTAAGTGTTCTAGTTCTTGTTATTTTCGTTGTGTGATGGTTTTGAGAATATGTAGAGAAACTTTGGTATAAGTGAAAATACGAGGAAATTTGTGATGTGAAAATAGAGTTTGGACGGTGTTTGCAAAGCTTTGTTTGTGGAGAGACTTGTTTTGTACATTTTTTATCATCTTTGATACCCAATATTGCATTTGGGTTTGGGCCCATAATTTGATCCATAAGTAATATATGTAACACTTGACATTGAAAGGAAAGTTACATAATGGTTGATTACAAACAGCAAAATATTTTATTGCTTTAAATCCAATCGACCAACTTTAGAGACCAAAACAAACAAGCAAACCCTGACTAATACAACAATTAACAAATAATAATGACCATAAATCAAACTCATAAAACCAAGCACACTAATATATCTTCTTATTCAAACTTTGGAATCTAGAGCCAAAATGGTACTGAGATTCATAGGATGCATGTAGTCAGGAGAGCCAGTGAGGATCTGCTGCACAATGATTCTATTAGCTTTCTCAGAAGGATGAAATGGATCCCAGAATGCATATAAATCTCTGTTTGGACACAAATTGGATGCAGGTGTACATAATCCAATCCCATTGTAAGGTCCTTGTCCACAGCAAGCTATCTTTGATGTTACAAATCCTGCATCGTTGTAATAAAATCGGAAAAGTAAAGGACCATATTAAGACAAACATCACAGGGTGGAGAGTACGGTTATCATTTAATGATTGGTGGTCCAATGTGTTTTAACTATGGTTGTTGCACCAAACATTTTTTGAAATTAATCTGTTGTGTTGTGTGTAATAGATCTGATTTTAAAAAACGTACCATATGCTTGTGGGTCAGAGACGAAATCCATGTGCATTTGCTGAGCGTTTGCTGCTATGAATATGTCGGAACCGATTTGACTGTTGAGGCTGTTGATCATTTGAACCAATTGGGGGTTGAACAAAGCTGCTGCTCTTTGTAGTTCAACTGAACATTCACCGTTTCTGCTACGTAAAGCTAGTTCTGCTGGTACACAACCTAACGGTCCTGTTCCTGTCACTAGAACTCTTCGGGCTCCTAGTTCATATAGCCTCTGCATCAAAATATGTATAACACAAATTATTTTCTATGATAGTTTTGGACCTGTTCGGATAAACTGTCTTTTAGATTTCTAAAAGTCGTTAAATACTCAGAAGAGATTCTAATCTTTCGGAAACTCTTTTTAAAAGGTTAGATATACTAATTTTTATATCTTTTTACATTCATAAGGAAAAAAACCGAGCCAAACCCAAAAAACTATCAGTGCATTTAATAGACATGACCAAACAATAAAAACATACATGATAGGTGTCCTACAGCATTTTGCTATCAAACCATTAGATTTTGGTAACAATAATGCAAAACAAAAATGGAAATGTTGATATATAATATGCATGAACTTACAGCTAAAACTTTGCGGTACTCAGAGATGAGATAGACGACATAATCAGGGAGAGAGAATTGACGAGATCTAGCAGAGAAAGGGACCAAGTAGTAGTTGTTGACGAAGTCATTACCACCAAGTGTAATCAACACAAGAGCTTGGTTTACTAGTGCTTGTGTCTGACCTGGTCCAATAAGTTGACTCACTCTTTGCTGATACTGTTGAAAGTACTCCAATTGCTTTGTTATCCTGATAATGTTCAGCTGCAACAAAACTTAACATAAGAAATCTGTTTATGTTCGCTGATGTATCTATAACAAGAGAATATATCTGTCTTACAAATTGAATTCCTGTGTCATTGAGGATTCCAATTCCAGCGGAAGCGAAGTTAGCTCCAACAAGTAGTCTCTGACCAGTGAGAGCTGGACTCAAGTATGGTAATGTAGGTTCCATGCCAAGCTGTTCACCTGTACACATACATATAACATTAGCATAACAACATTACCAATCTGTTAGAGAATACTTATAAGTCTGATATCATACTGATGAGATCAGGAATGTTGAGTCCATTAGAGAAGCGTCCCGTGGGACGATGAGTGGGATAATCAATGCCATAAGGGTAGTTATCAGCTCTGGCAGTGGTAGCAAGGTAGTCATTGTTGCCATTGTCAACAAGAGAGTCACCAAACACAAAGAAAGCTCTGGCTTCAGCTACAGAGGCAGTGTTTGACACTGTAACCACTATAGCTACAAGAAACCACAAAGTGGAACAAGACATTGTGTGTTTGGTAGTGAGTGAGTGGTTTATTGGGTTGTGAATGAGAGGATATGAAAAGGGGTGGGTATATATAAGGGTAAAGTGTTGTCTACATTTTGTTGCTTTATATTAATGGTGGCTTCTACTGCCAGTAAAGTTAGATAAGGGAACACATTGGCAACTGGCTTCTTCACTTCACTGTACTTTTTTTATTAATGTTGTTTGTTTATACTGTGATGTGTGAGTCAGAATTTTGCCCACCAATCACAATGTGTGTAAATAATTGTGTGTGATTTGTATTGTAAATTTAATGAAGATAAAAAGGAGAGAATAATATGTTATAATGGAAAGTAGGAGAATAATGATGTGAATGTAGATGACATGAGATATAGGGGGGGGGTTTTTCTAGTTGTGGAACAGAATTAATTTAAGTTGATGAATAATGACATGTTTTGTGTAATGGATTTGTATTAATGGAGTAGTATCTATTGTTTTGATGATGATGATAGGCTGCTCTTTGTCATCTAAATTTGGAGCAGGCAACTACTTTGGTTTTTCTGTTTGAATTAGGATTTGCATATTATTGTGATTTGATTCAGCTATAGTAGCACAGTGTAGTGTGATATGTGTATATGTTACAGCTGCACTGCACAGCACAAACAAGAGATTTTGAAACTTTGGTTGTAAATTAGGTAGATAAGTTTAAGGTTTTATGAATTGGAAATTTGCTTGAGAGTAAATTTTGAAATTCAATTCAAAACGAATCCAGGTACAAACGATGAAGTGTTGAAAAATGACCGTGCTTAAAGAAAATAAAATGAGCAACATGCCTTCATCGGATTTTTAATTATTTATTTTCACATTCTACCGACTTTCAAGATATTGTGGAAAATAATTTAAAAATAAATAAATAAATTTATGGAAAGAGACAGTTTGCATGGTACTAATGAAACTGGAATCATTGTTTAATACTGTTTTCACCACAATTTTATTTAGGCCGCGTATAAATTATTTGAACTCGATTCCACTTAAATTAAAATAAATTTATAACATGTCAAATTCAAATTAAACTTTTTAATTCACTCCCAATTTGTGAATAGAAACCTGAACTTGAACACAAGTCTCGGCTTAATTATAACTGTTAAGAAAATTAATTTTTTTTTAATTTATCTCGACTAAATAATAAGTAATTAAAAAAAGACAAAAAAAAAATATTGAGATTATGTGTGGAAACCTAAAATGAAAAAAAAAAAAAAAAAAAAAAAAGAATAAACATGAACATCAAGATGGATAAAGATTTTCACCATATAACAAAATGCTACTGGAAAAACACTCTTTAACTCAAACCTTGAATTACAACTATTTCTAACTTCAACTCAAACTCATAAGAAAGAAACTTACAAGACACTCTACGTCTTTGCACTTGTGTCTCACAAATAGAGAACTACAATATCATATTTATAATGAACAATGACTTACTAACCAAATAAAATATATTAAAATAGAAAATCTATTATTACTAGAATTTTTAGAGGAAAAAAAATTCTTTCCTTGCTACAGTTTTAATAAGACTATAATTTCTAGTGAAATATAATACTTTTAAAAAAGTCTTCAAATCTTTTACTTCTAATGGAGTATTCGAATCTTTCTCGTATTCCAAATAAGGATCGATATACCGAGAACAAATTTTTGTCAAATCATAACAAACCACCCCTAGACAAAAATTTCTTAAATTTTTGTCCTTTAAACACGACCGTGACTCTATATTCGAGCCATCATAACCCACTATGAAGATATACACACTCCGGAATTATTAAACGATGCATCCCAAGATTTATTCCGGAACATATCAATATAACTCTTGTTGATTAGATCATGGTACAACTTCCTTAACTAGCTTTAAAAAAAAGTTCATCAGCCATCAATATCTTTTCCACCACACAACCATATTAACACTAATCCAATGCGCATGCGTAAAATTTGTGACTGGTAGAAGTATTACATCCTCTTTCATGGCATCATGGTTGTTAGCGGCATGCCATGAGGATGTAACCATTCCTCTTTAGAGAAATCCACCTTCATCAACTTCTAGCAAGGAGATACATGAAGTTTCTCCATTAGCAGAGCTCTTTGCCGAACTTGCTCCTTTATAATCCTTCCTTAGTTGTCCCTTTGTCCGTACTTCCAACATAGGATATTCTTATTGGATACTCACCATTCTCATTCTTTCCTCAAGCCATAAGAATTGACTAATTATTAGAGTTATTATTATTATTTTCATTCCTTAGTCTTTTCTCTTTAGAGATTAATTTATTTGCAACCTACGAAAAAACTTACAATTGATCTTCCATGCATCAGAATCAGTTTTATGTATTTGTATGAATCAGGAAGAGACTAGATCAACTTAAACGTCTTGTCCTCATCATCAATCTTTACTCCAATAGACTCCAATTCAGATATGATCTTATTGAGTTCAGCCAGATGACCAGAAACTCCCGTACCTTTATCATCTTCAATATATGAAATTGTTTATTCAAGTAGAATTAACTGATCCATCTTCAATATATGAAATTTTTCCTTTAGATAGAATCTATTGTAGATACTCTTAACTTGATACAAGTCTTTAAGTCTCTCCTAAAATTCTTTTATAGAAGTTTTTCCTTATATATTTGCTAGAACATTCTTGGCCAAACATAGTTATATCAAACTTGTAAGACTATAACATCATATTTATAGTAAACAATGACTTAAATAAATCATAATAAATTAGAAAATCTATTAGTACTAGAATATTAGAATTCCTAAAAAGAAAAAAAATTCTTTCCTAATTACAATTTTAATAAAACAAAATACAAGTTATAGTAAAAAATAATACTTCCAAAAGAGTCTTTAAATCTTTCACTTCAAAATGAGTCTTTGAATTTTTCTCAGCTTTGAAATAAGGACCGATATATTGAGCACAATTTTTTGTTAAATCCAAATAAATACTTAGCAAGTCATGAGCCCAAACTTTTGTTAAATAGTCAAGTCCGAGCTTATATGGGTTAGGGCTCGGCTTGACTCGAACATATCCATTCTTTTCTCAAATAATAGATAGAAC
Source organism: Cardiospermum halicacabum (assembly GCA_031304145.1). Taxonomy (NCBI): domain Eukaryota; kingdom Viridiplantae; phylum Streptophyta; class Magnoliopsida; order Sapindales; family Sapindaceae; genus Cardiospermum; species Cardiospermum halicacabum. The sequence goes on along the minus strand of CM062389.1, from coordinate 39,682,957 downwards.
CCTTTTCCGAAAGAAAGAATGGAAGAGTAATAAGAACAAATCAAATGCCATGCAAGATGTACAATCAAGATGATGTATTTTATGTATCTCGAACAGTCTAAAAAATATTACAAATATATTATCAATCACTTTATACTCACTTTAATCTTACATATTATAATGCCCTAAAATTTCAAAGGTAATATACCTCACCGAGCAACTTATATAACCAATTTGAACATAACTTCTAAAAATTGTTTGAGCAATGGCTTATAATATTAACTCTTAAAAAGATGTTTGTTTTAAAATATTTTTTATTTTTTAATCGAAATACTGTACTATTAAGTAAAATTATATTCTTATAAAAGTTGAATTTAAGTTTAAATTCAAAATAAATTGAGTTAAAATCTTAAAAATAATTCCATAAATAAACTTAAATTGTATTTGTATAAAATAAACTCCATAGCAATGATACTTTTTATTGTAAATGTCACTCTAATTTATCAATTAAGATTCAGCTTCCTTTTACTTAAAGAAGCAATTCTTTGGATCAATTCTACCACATTAATGGTAGGTCTCAACCATAGAACTGTGGTACTTTATAATTTAGAAATAATAATAAATAAAATGAAACCCGGCATATAGTTTATATATTATTATCTTATTGGCTGGATCTACTTGCTAGTGGAGTAGATTGGATTCATTTTCAAGGTAATCTTTTGATACTCATAAACAAACATAAGTATAGGCATGCAAATTTGCATTACACTTTGGTACACAATTTCATTATTGTTCGATAATCTAACTATAGGTATACATGTTGCAAATTTTACCAATATATTTAAAAACATTCTCAGCAAAACTGTTTTTTAAAAATAAATTGAATTATTAAATGCATTACCAAACCAAAGTCATGGACAAGTATATTCAAATTTTCCTAACCACCCAATTGTGCAATTTCAGATATAGTGTCCGAGATCCAACATCAAATGTTCGATTGTATCTAACATACCTACTTAGCTAACCATATATATATATATATATATATATATATATATATATATATATATATATATATATATATATGGTCAAATGAAAAACCTAATTTGCCTTCTCCACTCCACAAACAAATTTGTTATCTAACATGCTAATAGGTGGGGTATTCGAATGATCTTCTTAGTCATTTTCACCATTTTAATTGGCCAAAACTATATTTATTTTTGAAATACTATATAATTGCCTTTGTCTACAGAATTTAATTTAGAGAACCATGTGACCCGGATCAATAATTTAATTTACCAAATATTTTTTTAACAATATCTCAATCACTCTTTAGTTAAGGTATCAAAACATTAATTAGCAAGCAAAAGTTGGACCACTTTCAGTAATTACATACTATAATTCAGCTTTGTTTTGTTATTCATCAGACAAAATATTCTCATTTATTCTTGTTTAATGTAAACTGAACTTTATTATTATTATTATTATTATTATTATTATTATTATTATTATTATACTTTTTTAATTTCTTTAAAAAAATAGATAATATTTTAATTTCTTTTGCATGAAACAGAAACTTCAGTGATAAAAAGGGCACACATGAAATCAGCCAGGCATGTGCACGGCATTAATTATTGTATGTGGGTTCTACTTCTACTACCAGTACATACACAGCAAATTAACCTAACCTAACCACATTTCCTCTAATAAATGCAATTATTTTTAATCTATCACCAATATATTTTTTTTTTCTTTAAAGGATCTAATAATATTTTAAAAATGATGAATAAAATGAAATATTAAAAATTAAAAAAAAATTAAAAATAGAGTTATTGGAAAAGTAAAGAGAGTGAGCTGTATGGGAATTAATGTGGCAGCTACTTTGTTTCACAAGGAAGGAGACACTGTAAGAAAGACATGCATTAGTGTAGATGAAAGCTGTGGCCATTTTCACCAAATTCTTTGAAATGGACCAAATCCCATTCAATTGCAATCCGAATTTTCAGGCTCATCAATTCTACCAATTATTTTTTTATATTTTTCCTTTTTACTCTCATTATAAGTTAATGCATCCATTTCCATTGTTTTTATCATTTCCATATGCTTTCACATCTGCATCTATTTCCCATTAATAAAATTGTCTATACACTATATAATTCAACTATACCATGTTATAAGATTTTTTATTTATTTATTTATTTATCAAGTAATTCACATAATAAAAATTGATGATTAATCTACTAGTTTATATTTTATTTATTTGAATAGTCATATTGTGAAAATTAGTATTTTGTTTTAAAATTTGGGAAATATACTATGGATTATTGTAATTGTAATGGTTTGAATGTTATGTTGGAGATTTCAATTTTCTCATTTTATAATTTTGAGTAGTTGATGTATGGGGTTAAGTTTTAAAGGTTTTCAGTAACATTTGAAAAAAATAATAAAAAAATATGAGTGGTCCATGAAATGACACAGACCCGAAAATTTCTGTGGATTTATTTGTTTTTATTTTTATTTTTTTATATTTTTCATGATGAAAAAAAGGATTGAGTGGATGAAGCTTATGAAGAAACCATCATCATCTGACCAACTTCTTCAGGCTCTTATTTCTTATAAGATATTTCTTACACTTAGTGCATTTTTTTATTAAATAAGGTCAAGGTAAATGGCATTCCCCTTTGTTGACCCCTAATTAATATATATATATATATATATAAAATATGGAAGTAGAGAAAAAGTAATGGAGAGAAAACTAAAGATCACATATCTAAAACCATGCAAGGTAGGTCAATGTATACACTTAGATGTAAGAGAATTAATTGGAGATATTGTGTATGTTGTATAGTGTAGCAGAAAAATAAGTCGTCACATATCTTATATAACGGGAAAGAAAATTGCCACATACAATAAAGACCATAACCACAAGATAAAGTTAAGGACAGAATGTGGATGAAAAATTATATACAAGCATATTCAAATTTTCTTTATGAACCTGAAACAATATTGACACTTATATACAAGCATCACTTTTTATTTTGGAAGTGTGAAATTCCATATTCAGATATTTTTATTTTTTCATCCATTTTGTAAAAATATTTCGAAAAAAGTATACACTTTTAATGTGTCCGAAACGTGTTTAAATTATTATTTTAAAATATTTTAGCGTATTTGGATGATATAATAATTTGTACAAAAACTTATTTAAATTATTAAATTTTGAAAGTACATTGGAAAGAAGACTTTAAGATGAGTTCATAGACACTCACTGTATGCCAATCAGAGTTTGGTAGGAAAAATTATGAACAAAAGAAAACTCATGATGCTGTACTGAACTGTTCAGTACCATGATAGTTAGTATCGAGTGGTTACTATAACATTTCACTGTGGCTGGCAGTTATAATAATGGTTTACTATACCTCTAGAAATATTGTAGGATTTGAAAATTTAAAAAAGAGTAGTTTGGAAAACCTACTTTGGAAAGTTACAAATTAAAGGTCATGGAGATTTGTAAGGTGTTTGAAATTGTGGAGAGAAAAAACATTCAAGATTTCAAGATCAAAATAAAGAATGCGAGATCAAGAGTTAAAAGGTTTTACTCTTCTTTTTCTTTATAATGAATAAATTATGATTTTAATGGATTTCGTGCTCAATATATACTGTTAAACCCTTATTTAAAGCCTATGAAATAACTGAATCATATAACTCTATATCAATAAATGACCTCCCAGAGGAGCTTCCCAGTAAGTATGACATCCTAGAGGAGCTTCCCAATAAATCACTCATCCCAAGATTGCTCAAGTTAAGCACAGTTAACTTTGGAATACTCAAGTTCTGAACTCCTGAAAAGTAATGTGCACATGGGTGTTATAGCTAGTGACTTCAAACCTTCTAATATTTTCGAATCTAGGATGTTACAATCCATCTCCCTTAGGATACAACATCCCCATTGTGGCTTACCCATAACTAATGGCTTCCCAAAACTTTATCCCACTAGACGATCATTGGGACTCTGACCTTGATGTAACTCGTTGTCTCGGGGTATCCTCTAATACCATCATGTAATGCCCTTCCTTTACGAAGACAGTCATTAATGGCAATGAATCTTTTCTTATAAAGGGATCAGGATTTATTACATGATGGTATTAGAGCACACCCTAAGACCATAATTTGTGTCTGGCAAGAGTCCTAGGGATTGACTAGCTGGAAAAATGTTCTGGGAAACCATTAGTTGTGAGCAAGTCACAATGGGACTCTGTATCTTTAGAGAGGTGGATTGTATTATCTTGGATTTAGAAAGGTTAAAAGGTTTGAAGTTACTATACCTATATCACTAAATAACTTGATTTACAAACAAGTATATTCATGTTATTCAAATTCACCACCACGCAAAACAAATCTAATGGGTTATACACTTACAGCTCTCAGTCTATTCAAATAAAATTTTGAAAATATATAAATAATAAACAATAAGTTCACTTATAGTTATGTCAAGTTTTACATCCAATACATAACCTTTACCTAGCAGAAAGATAATAAGCTTTTCAAGGAAAATCTTGAAAACTTTGTTGTAATTTGAAGTTATATCCAATAAAATAAAATCAATGACAACATGGAATAAATGGTAATAGCTCCTAAATATCTCTATAATAGTTTTAAAGAATTTTTTAATAGTGTCAAAAAGGCGTGACCGCGTTTGCTCGCGAAAAGTCCGCAGTTTCACAGTTCCAAATATATTGACGGTGCCCGCACAATCACGGGTTGCCTGTGAACTTTTATCCTATTTTGGCCCGTGCCCGCAAAAGCCCGTGGTTTTATGGTCATCAATATAGTGGTCGTACCCGTCCGTGCCCGCACGGTCACAGGCCGCCCGCGGTTACGGGTTTATTTTTTACACCACTAGAAGTTTTATAAAAAAAAAAAAAAGCATAATCATCACAAAAGCCCCTAAACTTGACAAACCTTTTCAATTTCATCCTTAAACTATGGAGATTTCATTTTAACCCCTCAACTATCTCATATGGGGTTGATTTTCCCCTTTTCACTTATGTGACAGACGATGTGGCAAGATTGTTGTATATATTTGACTCTGAATCACCTGCCACATCATCTGTCATATAAGTGAAAATGACTAAATTGACCCGATATTGAATAGTTGAGGGGTTAAATTGAAATCTCGTATAGTTGGAGGGTCAATTTGAAAAGGTTAACCAAGTTAAGGGGCTTCTGTAATCATTATGCCTAAAAAAACTTGATCAAGACATTAACTGATTTATTTTATTACCTACTCAAAGTTTCACATAAACTATAACATAAGCATATTTGTAATATACTTAAAATTATTTTATTTTTGTGGTCTGAATATCCAAAATATTTCAAGCAAGCTGGTGATGATGAAAGAAATAAAACTAAGCCACTTATATAGGATTATAGTTTAGAAATTAAGTTCACGGTATCAAACTTAACAAGATAAAATAAAACTACACAACTTCAAAACTTTCAATTTTCCTAATGGTTTATCAATTACTATATCTATAGAAAATCACTCGATTTTGAAATGGTCTCCCACATTCTAACACAGCCTCCCTCACATTCCAATGCAACCTTCAAAACATTATATAACAACTCATTAGTTTGAATTCACATACCTAATAATAATTGGAAATACGCAACAAATCTAACCATGAAACAGCCTGTAACCAATCCTACAAAGATTAGATAACACTAATAATTAAAAAATAGAGTCTCATATTATCATATATTAAAACACAAAACTCACCACATCCATAAATACATAGAATAATAATCAAATCTACAAATCAGTTCACATCTAAAATCAGGACCATGTCACCTAATATTAAATCCAACATTGAAGAACACATACTACCACACACAAACACAATAAGGCATATTATAAATCTTTGAATGACATATATAGATAAAAATACCATCAAAAGTGGGAATAATATCATATAGCAGCTCATCTACACAATTGGGATCAATTTCCATCAAAATTGAAATTAAACTAGCAAGTAAACCTACAATCACACACCTGGGCATTAATACATCCATTTATAGCTATTTATATGATTGATGATTAACTCTAAAATCCCAAGAGCTTCTGTCTAGCTTTTTACTGAGTTAGTTCTCAGCATAACAAGGTAAGATTTTTCTAGTCATTTCGTCTAGAGTTCTTAAGGTTGTGTGATATATTCAAGGCAACAGAAGACATATATCAACATGATGAACATTATTCAGCCATCCTTTTATTTGTTCATGTTAATGCACCATACAAATCAAAATCAAAATTAAAATCCATGAACAAATTCACACTGCTTTTTAAGCAATCATCCTTAATGCTAACTCTTATAATGGAAGAGACTTTAAGGCTGAAGCCAACTTTATGAGCTAATGCTCCCTTTAGATCCAAAGACCAAATAAGTGGAAATCAGTTAAACCCATTTTTGGATCCAACAACCACCTTTTGAATCCCTTTTAACCTTTAGAATCAAAATCCAGTGATATCGTGGCATCGTTTTAAAGCCAAACCTATATATTCATTTAATTTTGCCACTTAGCCTAGGAACACATATGTAATATATGTTGAGGTACCTCTAGTTTTCATATTGTATGTCAGTACATTCATTTATAAGAAGTTAGACTAAAGGCTATCTATTCTCTTAGTGATTCATACACAAATAAATATTTAACCAAAGTTAGACTCCTTTGATTTTATGCTCTCCAATACTTAGGTTGTCTATTGAAGCCACAATAGCAATCTTCAAATATCATACATCACATTTAAACACAAAAATCACATTCTCTACTTTAAGGTTTCAATCAAAATGATACTTATAGATAATGTCTACTCAAGAAAACTAACTGAAAGCATAATGAACACCTCTAGACTCTTTAACGAGCATTTATTGAAGACACATTCACCAATTTTGAAAATTGCCACTAATGGGGCTTAAGAGGTCTTACCACTTAATAAAAGTGAAGGAAAGACTTTAACTCCACTTGAAAATAATAAATTGAAAGTTGTTAAAAAGATAAATGAGATGAGTTTGGTTTATGAAAGTGAAAGGTGAAATTTTAGGGTTTGAGTGTGACGGATGTCTGTATTTTCAGCAGAGATACAAGGGTGAGAGGGGAAAGAGAGGGTTGGGTGGAGAAGTGGATGGAAAGATGGGACGAAGATGTTAATTTAAGCCCATTAGTCATTTTAAACTTATTACCCACCTTTAACCCACTAGATCAATCCTCACTAATCCTCCAGTTCTCCATTTACCTCTCCTTTGGTTTCCTAAATATTCTTTAAGCCAAAAATGATTTCTCACACATTCATAAATTCATTTTGACTATAAAAACCAATTTTCGCCCAATAATTCAATTTTTCAAAATAAAGCCATTTTTTTAAAAAAATAAAAATAGAATTAAAATCACTTTTATTAAATTATCTGACTTTATGCTTCAATACTATAGTGTCCAATTCTCATTTTGTCCACTAAAGTGAATTTCGAAATTTAATTTTTCCAAAATATTTTTAAATTGAACAAAATAAACAAAAAATTTAGCCAATAACATAAGACATTACAACATGTGAATCATTTTTTTCTTCTCATCCAAACGGATAAACTCTCAAACTTAGCATGATTTTTCATTTAAACCCTTAAATTTAGTTTTACTTTTCATTTTGACTCTCGAACTTTGTAAGATTTCATATGAACCCTCCAAATTGGCAAAATCTATTCATTTGGATATTCAAAAATTTATAAATATACATATGAGTGAGAGCATGTGTATAAGATGTTATGACATGTAAAAGGTCATTAGCGTGGCTTCCGTTTCAAATTAAAAGGCTAATCAACTCAATCTCTTTCTTCTTCTTTTTTCATTCAACACCATCACACTTATTCAATCTCTCTCGAAGTACTAAAACTTCTTCTCTCCAATAATGCAATAATATAAATCAACAACTAATTTCCAGCATAATATCAAGTTTCAACCGGCAAACATGATCTTAAGATAAATTTGGATTCTTAAAGGTACAAAATACTAAACGAGAATAGATCATAAACATGTGTAGGCTCAAGTATAACCATGAAATAAAAAGGATACATGACTTTGATAAAGCTTATAACATATCTAGTCGTTGGGAAAACACGGCTTGCTCTTATACCACTTGTTGACCAAATAGGTGATCCATTGCAGGGGAGACGACTATTGGTAACCACAAAGTAAAACAACATACACAATGCAAGAAATAGAGATAGAAAATAAGACACAAGTTTTTTACGTGGAAACCCAAAATGGGAAAAAACCACAGCCGTCAGGATGACGAGAGACTAATTCACTATGTAACAATAAAACAACAGTCACAACCAGAATACCCTTCTCTCACTCCCCAATCCAATTACATTGATTACAATCTCACACACAAGCTCTTCTTATATGGCTCTCATAGGATAACAAGATTCGATCCTAAAACTCAAGATCTCTATGGTTCCCAGGCCACCATGGGGCAGCTCCCAAACCTAACCACCTAGATCTACATTATTCTCTCAGAATATCTAATAATAGATACAATCATCATATTTACAGCATTAGGTTACTTAGTCACAAAATAATCCTAAACCATTAAGAAAACCTTTTTCTATTTAGAATTCTCAAGGATCTTTTTTCTAATTAGAATCCACTTTAGGAAATATCATTCCTAATCAAATATGACACTTCCAATAGGGACAGTGTCTATTTAAACCCTTCATGTTCATACTCCTAATAAATAAAATAGTACTTCCAATCAGAACATCTCAACCCATAATATAATAATAGAGTAATATTACACACTCCATTCTTATAAACCACTCTAATTATTAAGAGTAATTTATAATTAAATAATAAATTAATTAAAATAAATATATAATAAACATAATTTAAAATCATTCCATTAAAAGTTGTCCCAGGTGAATTATAAGAGTCTGTTTAGATAGATTGAATTTTGACTTCTGATTTCTGAAAGTTGTTGCAGATAGAGTTTTGGTAACAAGCAGAAGTGCTTCTGATCTCTTAAAAGCTCTTTCAAATGAAATAAAAAATATTAGTTTTCTGAAAATAATTTCTACTTCTCTTCTTCTACCCATCGAAATTAAAAATAAAAGCAATCTCAAACCGACCCTAAGTGGAGGTTGGTTAAGTAATGGTTTAAAATCCTTTTATTCATCCATTTATGTAACCAAAATGGAATTAAAATATATATTTCCTTTTTACTTCGATTCATAACACATGTTTGTTGGGTGATCCAATGATTTCTGCTTAAAATATCTTTATCATCTTAAAAGGAAAAGAAGATGTGAACATCAATTCAACAGTCTGCTTTAGGCTTTTAATTGCATGGATGCTATACTTATATGAAAATGACACGATTACAATCACCAAATCTTTACAACTATTTTGGTCCGTTTGATGCAATGGAGACAGCAACACGAGTTCTATTGGTGCAAAATGACAAAATAATTTGATTAATTTAAATACAAGCTGCTTTATGTCACACCATATATAAATATAAATTAATTGATAACAGGCATGTTTGTAGTTGACATTAGAACAAACTCGTCAATGAAAGGAACATCAAAGATTCAACTAAATACTTAACAAAATCAATGCAATCATGCAATCACATTCAAAATCTAACATATTCCAATCATTTGTTCCCATCTACTTGTAGTATAATAACATACATGATCACTACCCTTTGCTATTTTTATTAGGACCAAACATGTGCACCTTCAAAGTACACCATTTTTACCACTAATTAAATAACTACATTTTGGTCCATTTGATTACCGAATTTACTTTCTAAAAGGTGTGTATATATATATAAACAGAACTTTTCGGGACAACTCTTAATCAGACAACAAATTTGTATTAATCAGACAACAATTATCTTTATTAAATAGAATTGTTTTTCAATAAATTTATGTTTATAATTTATTTATTAGTATAATCTAAAATAATTATATAATTATATAATTTTTTTAAAAAAATAATATTACCAACCTAATCAACAACAACTCTATCATAAATATAAAATTAAAAAATTAATTAATCTATATAATATATTTATCTTAAAAATAATTTAATATTACCATATTTATCACTAATTAAACTCATCCACTAACAATTTTATAATAAATATAAAATAAATAAATTCATATGAAAAAGATTAAAGATAAATAATAAAATATTTTATATTCAAATGTGATAGAATTCGATTATCAAACTTCACACCCCTAAATATAATCATTACGTATATTCATCAATTTCAATATGCCACTAAATAATATTATATATTTATCACTAATTAACAAGGGATACAATTCTAAACTCACCCAACAATAATTTTATAATAAATATAAAGTAAATAAATTCAAATGAAAAAGATAAAAATAAATGGTAAAATATTATATATTTAAATGGGATAGAATTCGATTCTATATCAAACTTCACATCTTTATATATAATCATTACATATATTCATCAATTTTAGTATGTTACACAAGTATCATTCGAGTTTTATTTGCAAGAGGTATAACTTCTATATTTTCTACTAGATTATATTTTTTAATGGATTATTTCAGCGTATTTCAATTTTTTTCATATGTAGATTTGATTAATTAAAGTTCAAAAAGTTTCAAATATTTAATAAAAAAGTTGTAGTGATTGATTGTTGATTTTTGTTTTTTTATATATACGCAGAAAGTGTTACAACATCCTTCTCGGGACGCAAATTTGATTTTCGAATTATTAGATGTTGGGATAACGGAATTGTGGTTTGATTTCTTAAAGACATCGCCTTTGAATCAAATGCTGAAGGATGTTTGGTATTTATTTATTTATTAATATTGTTATTTAAAATTTTAGCCTTAACTCTTTTTACATCTTATTTTTTGAACCTCCTGGAAAGGGATCGTGGTTGTTTGAAAACATCAGAGAAGTTGAAGGCGTAATTTTGACTTATGTTTTGGCTCTGTGGTGTTTAATCGCTTGCGGATTTGGTTGACAATAATAAAAGTGTTAGTATTGAGAATTTAGAGTGTTTGTATTCTTTTAGGAGACGAGTTTGTCCGGCTTTGATATGGCTTGGGCTAAAAATTTAATATATATAATTTATATTAATTTCTATTATTATTTTAATATAATGTATCTTTTATATAATTTTTTTCATGATGTATTGAAAAAACGTATCGTATTAATGAAATCTATATGATTTACCAATTTGATTTAAAATTAAAATTGAATTTGTATTTAAAAAATAATTTTACTTAAAAGGATATATATATATATATTCACAATAGTTTAATTGTTGACTTATTAGAATGTTGATATTGTAATTTTAAGATTTTTTGGAAAAAGAAAAAGATAAATATTATTAAAAAAATAAATATAAAATTATATTTATTGTAATAAAATTTATGTGATAATATCATATAAAAGTAATTTAATAGTAATTTTAAGAAGATAAAAATAAATTCATTTTTAATATTTCAAATATTAATTTTAAATTGCGTATTTTTTTAACTACCAAAATAAGAATGACATTTTATTTTTACTTTTTAAAAATTAATTTGTATATTTGATTATATTTAAAATATATAATTAAATTAAAAAGATGAAAAGTAATTTATTTTATATTTTTATAAATAAAAATTAATTATTTAAAAAAGATTTTGTCATTTTATTTTTATTTATTTATTAAAATATTTTAAATTCTACTCGAATTGAATTTTACCCTTCTTTTAATTTTTTACTTTTTATTATTTTATAGGACTATATTTTTTTTAATCAAAACTATTTTTTATAGTTAAATATTTATTTATTAAATTTGTGGTGCACATCGCGCACGGTATTATCTAGTTAGTGTAACAGTCGGCTACTTCGGTTGAACAAACAGTAATTCTACTGCTTCCTAGCTAGTTAGGTTATTTCAATCAATGGTTATAATTAATTCTAATATTTAAATTTTTAAAATGCCATTTTATTTAGAGCGCTAAGTACTCTCTAATATTCTAATAAGTCTAATTTTTCGATCCGGTGGTATTAGTTCTTTTATTACTAATTAGTTAGGGTATTCTGATTAGAGGTCATGGCCGTTTCTATTGCCTCTTCAAACACTTCAGTTTCTATTGGCTACTCAAACACTCGAATTCATGATTTTACATCTTAATTTAAAAGAATATTAGATAGGAATTAAATACGACCAGAATAACCTAATCAGTAGCAGAGCTTACACAATATATGGCCGAATAGCCTAACCAATAGCAGAACTTACACAACCTAACCGAATCAGCCATTAATATGCATTCTATTTCTCCCCAGTCCTAGATCATGATCAACTATAATATTCCGAAAGTTTATATTTTTACTACATTAAATTCACAAATTTATGAAAATTTAGTTCTTTAAAAAAAGTTCTAATCACCTCCAAAATTGTGAGCTCAAAATTGAACTCTTGATTTGGACTACTACTTTACATAGTATTGGAACATATATTATGTAGATTCTATATAGTATATTAGTGTGGATTTCAAGTTTGGGAATTGAAAAGAAAGGAGGAAGAGTAGTCATATTCATTTTTTATCAAATGTCCATATAAATTTTATTAAAATTTCAAAGTTGTGTGCAAAAGTAGTAATCAAGCTAAGGTACAACCTTTTCGTTTCAGAGAATTGACAGATCTTGAAAAGAATTTACAGACATATACATACATAAGACACTTTTTTCAATACAGAACTTCCATAATTCGAAGTCGCTGGAAGATTATATTGTCATTAAAATAATGTCGTATGAATCAATTAAAAGTTATTGACAGTGAACATAAATATAAAATAATTCAATAAATTATAAATTTATAAAAAAAATTTATTAAATATATACAAATATGGGAAGATAAGCATTAAGTTCGATGTCTAGGCTTTATGTCTGCCTTGTGTTCCTCGTCAGAAAGATTCCATGTTTATTAATTTAATATTAAAAATGCACTACATTTAATATATGCAGTATACTGATAATTATGAAAAATATATAACACCTGGCAAATATATAAATATACAAATTTTATGAAACTACTTGATCAAAATATAATAAAACCACAAGTACTGGATCCAACACAACTTTTACTATTTAATTTTTATTATTTATTTATTTAAATCGAAGAAGATAAAGAAGAAACCCAACATTATCCTTACACCTCTCTGAAGCCCAACACCGCCCATAAAACATTAAAAAGAGGCCGAAAAACAAAGCCTCTTTGAAACTCTCATATTATAACAAACAAAAACAAAAAACCAAGTACAAAACAAACTAAACTCGAGTCAAACTCAAACCAAAACATCAAACAAAGTACATCCCAAAAACCATCACAAAAATCACCCCACAACATCTCCCATCACATCACTTGCCATGGAATGATTCTTGAACCTAGTTTCTGATCATCATCGTATTAAAAAAAAAAAAAAAAAAAAAAACCTTAGACGTAAACATAAAAAAGACCAAGTAGAGTGGGATTAGTTCCATGGACCTTGTTGCAAGCCATCCCAAGTCTTGAAATCATCAAGAGTAGCACCATTCAACATCAGCTCAGTCATGGAAGAGCCAATATCATTCACTTCAAGAAAGTCGTTCTCCGCAAAAAGCTCAGGCCAATTGAACATGTTGCTGCTATTATTATTATTATTACTATTTATATTAATATCATTATTATTATTGAAATTAATATTATTATTGTTATTATTATGATCTTCTCCATCCATCCAGGATATTGAACTGGAGGCAGAACCATCTCCAAACCAATATCCATTAAAACCCGAGTCATGACTCAAACCCGGAAAATCAAAACTCTCCGTTTTAATAACATGAGTCGGAAAATTGATTTTGTCAGAGTTGATGTTATCGTGATTATTGTAGTGAGGTAGATTAAGCTTAGCAGACTCACCATAAAGCTTACGAGCAGCGTCATCATAAGCGAGAGCAGCTTCGACCGAAGTGTGGAAAGTACCCAACCAAAGCCTAGCGCCTCTGTTCGGTTCACGAATCTCCGCAACCCATTTTCCCCAAGTCCTCTGCCGAACACCTTTGTAAGTACACGTGGCGTTCTCCGGCCCGCCTTTGCCTTTCATGCAGCCCTTTCTAGATCTGCCCATGTTCGGTTTCTTTGCTGAGGATTGTCTGTGTTTTGTCTGTGTTTGTGTTGTTTTTGTGTTTGGTGTTTCGTTCTGGATATTGGGGGTGGTTTCCATCATATGAGGAAGTGTGTGGAAATGTTTCAAATGCAGGGGTGTTTGGGAATGCATGAGTGATGACGGCTTTTTAATGTGAACAAATAAGCCCAATATAGTTTCATGGCGAGAGTTTCCCAGTTGACAAGTGTTATATTACTTATGACTCCTCCTCGACACGTGGCGCTGACTGTCCACTTACACGCGTCCTACATCTTTCTAACTCCTTCTTCTTGAAGCAAATTTTTTCTTTTACCCTGTCCAAAGTCTTTGTATTTGTAAATTTACTAAAACTTACCGCTCACTTGTTACCACTAAATGCAAAATTGATGTTCAATTCAATTCTCATTTTCTTTAAAGTATTATAATTAAATTATATAATTTATATTTTAACAAAATTAAACATAATTTAGATATAAACATACAGAATAAAATAATTTTTAAATTTTTTAAATAATTTTTGTATTTATTTAATATAATAGCTATATCAAAACATTTTAATTATTTAAATTTAAAATATTTAATTTGAATTTATCGTACCCCATAAATATAAATATTGAAAAAATATATCTCTCGCGGTAGATTAATAATATATATACATATATATTTAATTAATCAATTTAATATATTATATATGTATATGGTGATTAAATTTTTTTATTTAAAATGATTTGAATATATAAATCTATATTTTTTATTTAATTTAATTTATAAGTTATGCATGATCAATAATAAATAATATAGTAATTTAATATTTTATAATAATATATTTATCAAAATTATTTTTATTAAATGTGTAGGTTTGTGAATAAAATAACCTTAATTTATTATTTTAATATATATTGATTAAGTTAAGTAATTTAACGGGTTGACATTGATTCATAAAGTTAATAAATTTATACTAAAAATATTTATATATAAAAATTACAATTTATTTAATGCAAATTAATTTATAAAAAAAAGTCTCATATAATTAATAGATAATATATTCAGTGTATATTTTTATTAACATTAATATTTTTTTAATAAAAAAAATAATAAAAAGATAAATGATGGGTCAAAAGATTTTATTCTTTTATTTATATTTAATTCACCACCATTCAGCGTGTATCCACCTTTCATGTAGATAAAAGTATCAAAATTTTTTGAGAAAAAGAAAATATCAAAATTGAAACATGTTTTTCTACACCTGTAATTGGGAATTAAATAATGTTTTTCAGAACAATTCTAATGTATTAAAATTAAATATTGTTACATCAACAACGTAATATATCACATAAAAAAATAAAAAATAAAAAATAAAAAAAACTATTCATGGTTCAGTTGAATACTTTGGTCTCTCTGTATTAGGACATAACATTACATGCATTTGACTACATTCAAAGTACACCTCATAGTACACCTCATGTATCAATACAAGGGCTAGGTGTCATAATAATATGAAGGTGAGAACTTTTAACATAAATGACCCTTCATTTTGTGAAAAATTATAAATAAAAATATATCTAACTACCGGAAACATCATCATACTTAATATATAAGAAATACCACGTATAAAATACTATATAGATTTATAAAGTAAAAAATATGACATCTATACATCACTGTCCATGACAGATCCTGATGTGTTTACATCAGGATATCAGATATCACCGGCCATGACAGATGATGATGTAGTTACATTCAAAATTGCGGCGTATCATTTTCATTGTGTCATTTTAGTATAATTTAATACTTTTATATTTTTTTATCAGAATATTTAATTTTATTTTTTTAAAGTTATATAGATATTATATATAAATATTATTATATTTAATATAAACTAATATTAAATTCTGTAACTGTAGTAGTGAAGTGATAGAAACAAAATTTTGGATAGAGTTGAACTCAAACTCTGCTTGCTAGCCTTCCATTCTAATTTTATCTCACATTATTCTATCTATATTTCTAGTTAGTCTTGATCACTTAGAAATGCAAATCCAACACTTTTAAACATCTTATGAATATTAACTTTCAACATCTTAGGAATATCTGTAACATGTAACATCCAACAAATAAAGAAGTTAACATTCAACCATAGAAATGAATTCTAAATTAACAAATTAAACAATAATATGAGTGTGTTCACATAAAAAAAGAAAAGATTTTACAAACATAACATATGTAGCACTTAGTGTTGATAAATCAGAATGAAATAAAAGTATAAGCATGGATATAGGAGAAACTCAAATCAAACCATCAAACTCGAAATTTATAACAAAAATTTAGTTTAAACTTAATTCAAACCAAGACTTTTTCCGATAGATTTTTTCTATATAGGGACTTACTATATCTAGGAATTTGATTCTAAATCTCCATATGATTTTTGTTTCTTCAGATCTCCTTCCTCTGCAGCTAGATGGCCACTTTTATGATTATGATGTAAGATGACAAATCTCACCATTTAATAGTCTTGAAGCAAAGCATATCCTCACTTTCAGATGTAGACTTTGAACGTAACAGCACCTTTAGCTTTCCATCTCCAAAGGCTCTCTCTTCAAGTTGCATCAATTTTATGATGATCACAAAATATGTCAGATCTCTCCTTTTATAGTCAAATAAAGACTTTGAAATATTTTGATTGCTCAGGTAGGTTTCTTCTTTATTTTTCCATATGTTGTAGAAGATCTTCGAGTTAAGTTATCCTTCGTTATGTCGTAGAAGTTCTCTAATCTAGATTTTTCAAATTTTCCTTGTCTTCATATATTTTCTTTTGTTGTAAAAGTTTTCTCTCAACTAGATTTTACAGATGCTTTTCCTCTAAGCTGTATAATAAATAAAATAAATAAAATAAATACTAGTCAAGTAATAAGATAAAAGAAAGAAAATACTCACCTTTTTTTGAATCCAGGTGGTGGTGGATATCAAATTCGTGAAATACAGGTGGTGGCAAATCAATGATATTATTGAATCCAAACGGTGCATCAATATCCATTTCTCTGACTCCCTAGCAATGATTTGCCAATTACTTTGCCTTATCATATTTCTTCAATTCCTTGTCGTGATCTTCATTCAAGCTTGGACCCTCATTTCATGTTAGTTCTTAAAAGAACATAGAAGCTTAATTTAATACCATTTTCAATCTCTCTCCTGAGTTTGAACAGAAATCTGATTTAACTGCACAAATATTTCATGTTGTTAGTAAAGTTATTTTGTTTCCATAATTATTGGCTTCATGGTATTTTTCTTTATATTTTAATTTAATTTCACTATTACAAATCTCACACACATAAAAATAGGTAACATAATCAAATAAATCACCGTGTAAACTTAATAAATAGAAACACACATTAGGGCAACATAATCAAATAAATCACCTTGCAAACTCAATAAATGGAAACCCACATTGTTTAGATAAGAAAAAAAAAAAAAAAAAAAAAAAAAAAAAAAAAAAAAAGAAGAAGAAAGAAGAAGCTAGATATGCATTGTCAAACCCCTCGCCCTTCAAATGTAGCACTTTATTATTGTTATTCAAATACAATAGTTGAAAAATAAAAATGTGGAGCATACAACTAAACCATGATCTAGCAACATACTTCCATTTATAACTCTTTCCATTTCTTATTCCCCCACTATATTCAAATGTTGTCCATAAACTAGTTTTGTTTTTATTTTCCCTTAAACACATCATGCTCTAACATTATAAATCTTCACTTACTTTGCTAGCCTCCTCATTTCTTCTAATTATTAAAAAAAAAAAAAAAAAAAGCCACTGGCGAAACATAATGATTTGAATTATCAAAATGGCTTGCCTTTGTAACTTCCTCCTATACTACCTTACATAATCTATAAGCCAGTGTATATTAATACTGCAGTAATAAATTTTATTAATAAGAAAACTAAAAACGAAAGTGAAAAATCAAAGAAAACAAGACAAGTTAAGGGAACATATAAGGTAAATGATATAGTGTTTTTCTGATTTGACAGAATATTTAAAAAAAAAAAATCTACGATCATCAAACATAATAATTTAAATAATTAAGAATGACTTGCCCCTGCATGACCAACTTTCTCCTATAATATTTTAAATAATTATATATGAATTTTATTATATTTTTATCATAAATGAAGATTAATATTTCCTCCTCATTAGATCATTTCCTATCCTGCAACAAATATGGCCTTTATTACCATATACTAAAAAAATAATATTAAATTTGATTAGTAAGACTACTAAAAAAAAGTGAAAAATCAAAGAAGACAAGTTAAGGGAGTACATGTAAGGCAATGATATAATCTGTATTTGATTTGACAGAATATTACTTTAATTACCTTAGCATTCTGTTGGAAGGGTTATGGATTCAAACTTTTGAGGCCCTTGATTGCATGATAGAATTCTCCACACTCAACATCAAACCCAAAAGAAGTTAAAAAGAATAAAGGAACATGTATCAAAATGGTTAATCAATCATAAAACTAGGTAAAAAAAATCAAATAAACCACCCTACATACTCACGAAATGGAAAGACACCTTATTTAGATAGGATGAAAAAAAAAACTATATATGCATAATCACACTGCAGGATCACTGAGGGCCTTTATCTTAAGTTCTCCTGCTCCGCCCTGCCCGCTCCTACAATTAAAATGCAGCACTTTATTGCTATTCAAATACAATAGTTGAAAAAGAAAAATAGAAAAACATGCAGCAAAACCATGAACTATGAAAAAATTCCATTTGTAACTCTTTGAATTTCTTATTTCACTAAATTCAAAATGTTGCACACCGGTTACTTTTGTTTTTGTTTTTCATTAAAATCAGCATGCTTCTTCACTTACTTTGTTTGCCTCTTCTTTTCTCCGACTTATAAATTTAAAAAGGAATACTCACTTCGTCAAACATAATTATTTGAATAATCAATAATGACTAGCTCTTGCATATAACTAACTTCCTCATGTAATACCTTAAATAATCTACTTGGCTAGTGTAATTTATAGATTCATCATAAATGAAGTTTGATATTAGTTTCATCCTCACTAGATCCTTTCCTATCTATCTATCATTTAATAGATACTACCATCAGCTTAAAAAAATAATTTTTTTATTAGTAAGACAAGTTAAAACAAAAATGTAAAATCAAAGAAGACAAAATGACAAAAATGAAAAATCAAAGAAGACAACATGACAACATAATGCTAATGTAAGGCAAATGATCCGGATAGAATATTACTTAATTGCATTAGCATTATGTTGGCCGGGGATGGATTCAAACTCTTGAGATGTTTTATTAAATGATAGTTTCTCACACTCAATATCAAAACCAAAATAAGTTAAAAAGAATAAAGGGGAAGGTTAATCAATCCTAATATGAATGTTATATCAAAGTCATTAGGTATAGTCATGTTTTTTGTTGAAATGCTATATAAATACATCGACATAAGCAGGTTTTAGTGTTAAAATATTATATTTTGATTTTAAATGTTATTAAAAACAAATATAAATTTTTTAAATTTTAGAAATATTAATATGATAACTATCTATTAACTTCACCAAATGGAAATACTTGATTTTAAATAATACTGAAACTAAATACTAAATTTTTAATGGTTAGATAAATCAATTTGCATAGAATTACCCAAAATATGATATGAGAGATGTAAATATATCTTGAATACCTGACAACCTATATAAGTTTTTTAAGTTTAGAAACTCAATTTTCATACAATTTACTGTTAATAATGTTAAAAACAAACAAGTTTCAAAAGAAAAAATCAACAAACATAAATTTTTTAAGTTTAGAAACTTAATTTTACTAAAATTTATTGTTATTAATGGTAAAAATAAATATAAATTTTTCAAGTTTTAAAAGAAGGAATCAACTAATATAAATTTTTTAAGCTTAGAAACTTAATTTTGGTAAATTTTATAATTAATAATGTTAAAAATAAACAATATGTTTTCAAGTTTCATAAGAGAGAATTGTGCTTGAATCAAATCAATCTTATAAAGATCGGTCAAAATAATTTTTTATATATATATATATATTAATCTTGCACCTAATTATAATAATGTTGATCTTGAAATATTGAAAATAAATATATCCCTTTTAAAATTAAAGAAAAATCAATATAATTACCCAAAAAGCACTAAACTAAATGAGAACATTATAAGTAGATAAAGAAATCTTACAATACTTGAGTTACCTACCGAATCCACCCATCATTCTCAGATGAACTAAAATTATCAGATGAAAGATGTCTGATCAAACTAATAAACCAAAACAC
Source organism: Cardiospermum halicacabum (assembly GCA_031304145.1). Taxonomy (NCBI): domain Eukaryota; kingdom Viridiplantae; phylum Streptophyta; class Magnoliopsida; order Sapindales; family Sapindaceae; genus Cardiospermum; species Cardiospermum halicacabum. Next base: position 39,662,441 of record CM062389.1, on the reverse strand, counting down.
TAAACTAAATGAGAACATTATACGTAGATAAAGAAAACTTATCATACCTCTATTAACCGCTGAATCTACTCGTCATTTTTAGATGAACCCAAATTATTAAATAAACTTTCAAATAAACTCAGATTTCCAAATGATTAAACTGAGTAATCATATACATCCATTATAATGCGGAAAAATTAAATTATTTTTTAAATAAATTTTAAAATTAAAAAAAGGAAATAAACTTTTATGCAAAATCTAAACAAAATTTGTGCATCAATTGATAAATCCATGTAAAACCATAATAAAATGGGAAATGGATTTTACATAAAAGCTTCATAATATAGAAAGGTGTATCTTACCCTCGTTATGCAAATCTGAATTAGTTAAACTATTAAATATTTTAAGAAAGATAATTTGATTATGTCACATTAAATAAGTGATGTGGTAATGTAGTCATCAACCCCAATCATAGGTGCTGGGCTCAAACCTTCAACAATTATTTTGGATATCATAGAATTTGTTTTTAACCTTCTAAATTTGATCAAATTCGATAATCAGTTTAACAGATTTGATTTCTCTACTCATGTGGAAGGCTGGCTACAGTTTAGGAGAAAAGTAAATTTAAAAATGTTGTTTGTTTTTCTTTTTTTTTTTTTTTTAGTTTTGTCACGAGTTTCAATTTTTTTTAAAAAAAAAATATGTTAATAATTTTACATAAAATTAAGTTAGTTTTAATAAAATTAAATAAAAATAAATAATTTTTTATTCTTGTTGACGCTGAAGAAAAAAAAATTGTTATTATGAAATACAATTACAATATAAATAAATTGTTTAAAGGTAAATTAAATAAAAATTATTTAATATAAACATGAAATGTTGGGTAAGAATAGAAATTTCCTTTCCACTAGTACTCGAAGAGGTTACTATGCCATTTGTTTTCTTTGAATCTCAAGAAAATGGATTGTCCTCAATTTTATTGTTTTTTTTATCAATTTCTAATCCAAAAGAAAAATAAATAGTTTAAAGAAAAAATCGAACCGACAAAACTCACTACAAATCAAACATCATGTTAAAATAAGTGGTTTTTGGTTCTAGAGCCAATTCAAATCTTGCCAAACTTTTTCCAACACAAAAATTAATGTCTAAACTATACAATTGAAAAACTTACAATTTATTTGTTGATATGAAATTTTAAACGTCACCGATTTATTTGTTGATTTGAAATTATAAACGGTGAATTGTTATGAATATGGAATAAGTGGATTTCCATTATCTGTCAAATGTCATACATGCAATGGATGGTCACATGCAGGGCGACACATGCCCTTATATTTGTTGTATATATATATATATCTCCTGAGTAAATAATACATATTTCTCTGTTTTTTTTCTTATACTATTTTATCTTCTTTCTGCATTGTCCTACTATTAGTTTAATTTGATATCAACAAATTGGAAGTTAACTGTTTAGATTCAATCCAAGATTATCAGGTTACTTTCTGATCCCAATTTATTTTTCAGCTAATATTAAACTGCTCTCTTCTCTTTTACCCCTATTCTATTTTTTATTTTTATAACACGTTATTAGCACGAGTATGCTCTCCAGTTGCCGCTCTGACGGATCTTCTGGATCAGAAAGTGTTTGGTACAGTTGTTTTTGGGTTATTGCTGATTGAAAAAAATTATTGTGATATGAAACCAGAAAAAATGTCAGATCTAAAAAAACTGGATTTCCATGCACTGGAACTATCTGGAAGCAATTACTTAGCATGGGTGATGGATTTGAAAATCTACTTACAAGCCAGAGATTTGTTGGATACTGTTGTGGAACAAAATCAAACTTCCGTAAAACAAAAATCTTAAGCTATGGAGATTATGAGACATCACATAAATGAAAGCTTGAAATCTGAATATTTAAATATGGAAGATCCACTTGAGTTGTGGAACGCGTTGAAAAATAGATATATACACAGAAGGGAGGTTGGCCTTCTAAAAGCCCAATATGAATGGAATCAGTTGAGATTCCAAGATTTTAAATCTGTCAGTGAGTATAATTCTGAACTCCACCGAATAACAGCAATAAAAGAATCTTGTGGAGAAAAAGTAACAGATAAAGAGAAAATTGAGAAAACTCTTTCCACTTTCCATGCCGATAAGGTGTTGCTATCGTCGGGTTTTCGACAACATGATTACAAATGTTTGGTGATTTAATTTCTAAGTTGACATTATTGGAACAATATGATCAACTGTTAATGAGAAATCATGAATTACGACCATCTGGTACTGTGGCACCACTAGAAGTAAACGATAATACATTTCGTAATCGTGGGAACCCAAATCGTGGTCGAGGTCGTCGTTGTGGATGTGGTTTTGAACGTGGTCGTGGTCGTGGCCGCGATAATAATAATAGAGGTCGTGGACGAGGCTGGAATAATGGAAGAAGTGGAAATAGGTTTCATTCATATAATCGTGGAAACCTGGTTTGGACCAGAGATGAAACCCAGAACAGGAATGAAAATTCTGGGAATAGAAATAGTAGTAATTCCCAAAATGTCTGTTACAAGTGTGGAAGCAGTGATCATTTCCACCGTCAATGTCGAACCTCCCAACACCGTCAATGTCGAACCTCCTAACACCTGATAGATTTGTATCAAGCTTCCTTGAAAGGGAAGAATCTTGTAGAGGCAAATGTTGCCAATCTGGAAAGTGGAGAAGGGACCTCCTAGAAGAATGTTTCAAGCTTTCATACCTCTGATTTCTTCGATGATCTAGATATCGAAAATTTCATATCTGTAAATATGAATAGTAGTGATGGAAATATTTCTGACTGGATTTTATAATTTTGTTGTATATATCTTTGTAATTAGAGTCAGAAATATTTATGGATATGTTTTGTAATGTAAATATTAATGTAAATCTTTTGTTTATGTGAATAGAACATGGAAGTTCAAGGTGTTTGTTTAATTGATAGCGCAACCACTCACTCTATCCTTCGAGATAAGAAATATTTTCTTAATTTATCCAATTATAAGGCTCAAGTGAATACTATATCTGGTCCCGCTAATTTAATTGAAGGATATGGTAAAGCCATAATCCTATTGGAGAAGGAAACAAAAATCTGTATCCATAATGCTTTATATTCAAGTAATTCCAAAAGGAATTTGTTGAGTTTCAAATATATAAGAAACAATGGATATCATATGGAAACAGAGAATGAACAAAATGTGGAGTATTTATATATAACATCCATTGTTTTTGGACAAAAAGTCATTTTGGAAAAACTCCACACATTATCATCTGGTTTATATTATACAAAGATATCCTCAATTGAAACTTATGTAAATGTGAGCCAAAAGATATTGGATCATAAAAGTTTTCAATTATGGCATGATAGACTTGGCCATCCTGGATCTACAATAATGCGTAGAATTATTGAAAACTCAAATGGACACCCATTAAAGGATAAAAAAATCCTGTTATCAAATGATTATTTTTGTACATCTTGTACTCAAGGAAAGCTGGTAGTTAAACCATCTCATGTTAAAGTGAATTTTGAATGTCCATCACTTTTGCAAAGGATCCAAGGGGATATATGTGGACCAATTAATCCACAAAGTGGGCCGTTTCGATATTTTATTGTGTTGATCGACACATCTGCAATATGGTCGCACGTTTTTTGTTATCAACCCGTAATTCAGCATTTGCTAAGCTGCTTGCTCAGTTAATTAAATTGAGAGCATAATTCCCAGATTATCAAATTAAATCCATTCGTTTGGATAATGTTGGGGAATTTACATCAAAGGCATTTGATGACTATTGCATGTCAATTGAAATTAATGTTGAGCATCCAGTTCCGCACGTTCATACCTAGAATGGGTTGGCAGAAGCATTGATCAAAAGGCTTCAAATGATTGCTCGCACTTTGTTGTTACGAACCCAATTACCAATTTCTGCTTGGGGACATGCAATATTACATGCAGCTACGCTAATACGCCTTAGACCCACTAAAAATCATGAATATTCTCCGTTACAGTTAGTAACTGGACATAAACCAGATATATCACATTTGAAAGTTTTTGGTTGTGTTGTATATGTTCCCATATCACCTCCTCAAAGAACCAAAATGGGACCCCAACGTCGTCTGGGAATTTATGTGGGTTATGATTCACCATCGATAATTAGATATTTGGAACCCATGACTGGGGATTTGTTTACTGCACGTTTTGTGGATTGTCATTTTAATGAACAAGAATTCTCACGACTTGGTAAAAATGAGACTCCTATCAGAACAAATAATGAACTCATATGGAAAAATGAGAAGTTGTATTATCTGGATCAACGTATTGGTCAATGTGAAAGTGAAGTACGAAGGATTATTCATTTATAAATGGTTGCTAACCAATTACCAGATAATTTTACTGATACAACTAGAGTGACTAAATCTCATATCCATGCTCGAAATACACTCGCTCGACTGGTAGTTCCAATTGATAAATCTAGACAAATGATAGCAAATGAATCATCAGAAATCCAGAGAAAACGTGGTAGGCCCGTTGGGTCCAAAGATAATGTACCACGAAAACGAAAAGGTCCAAATGAGAATATTGTTAAAGAAATGCTCCCGAAAGATACCACATCTCAAGATCTGCAAATTGTGGAAGTTGAAAATCCTAATCATGAAAGAACATCTGAATCCAGAAATGAGGAAGTATCAATAAATTACATGAAAGAAAACTGGAACCGTAAAGATGTTATGTTAGATGATATGTTTTCATATGTAGTAGCAACTGAAATAATAAATGATGAATATGAATCCCAATCCATTAAGGAATGTAAAGAACGAAATGTTTTTGGGCCCATGGTTAAAACACCCGAGGGTGTCCAGCCAGTTGGTTACAAATGGGTATTTGTTAGGAAACGAAATGAGAGAAATGAGATTGTTAGATATAAAGCCCGTTTAGTTGCTAAGGGTTTCTCTCAAAGGCCTGGGATTGGTTTCGATGAAACGTATTCACTTGTAATGGATACGATAATTTTCCGATTTTTAATTGGTTTGGCCAAAGAACGAAATCTCGAAATGCGATTAATGGATGTGGTTACTGCTTATCTGTATGGTTCCTTAGATATTGATATTTTCATGAAACTTCCAGAAGGGTTAAAACTTCCTGAAATAAATAAAGATCGTAGTTTATATTCCGTGAAATTACAAAGATCATTATATGGATTAAAACAATCCGGATGAATGTGGTATAATCGTCTGAGTGAGTTTCTGATTAAAGAAGGGTACGTTAATGATGTTATATGCTCATGTGTGTTCATTCGAAAATCAGGATCCAGTTTTGTAATTGTAGCAGTTTGTGTTGATGATATGAATTTAATCGGAACACAAGATGAAATTCAGAAAACTGCCGAATATTTGAAAAGGGAATTTGAAATGAAAGACCTGGGGAAAACGAAATATTGTCTTGGATTGGAAATAGAGCATAAATCTGATGGAATTTTGATCCATCAAAAAGCTTATACTGAGAAAATTTTGAAACGTTTTAGTTTAGAAAAATGTCATCCATTAAGTACCCCAATGGTAGTTTGTTCCCTTGATCCCAAAAAGGATCCATTTCGACCCAAGGATGATGATGAAAATATCTTGGATTCTGGAACACCATATTTAAGTGTTATTGGTGCCCTTCTATATCTAGCCCAATGTACGAGACCAGATATAGCTTTTGCTGTTAACTTATTGGCTAGATATAGTTCCGCTTCGACCCGTCGTCACTGGAACGGAATCAAACATATTCTCAGATACCTTCGTGGAACTATAGATTTGGGATTATTTTACTCAAATTCAGATAAACATTCTGGTTTGATTGGTTATGCTAACGCTGGTTATCTCTCGGATCCGCATAAAGTCCGTTCTCAAACTGTGTATAATTTTACATACAATGGTACGGCTATCTCGTGGAGATCCGTAAAACAAACTCTGGTTGCCACATTCGAATCACGCTGAAATATTGGCATTACATGAAACCAGTCGGGAATGTGTCTGGTTGAGATCTGTAATAAGTCACATCCAGAGTTCATGTGGGATTCCCCAAAATATGAATGAGCCCACAATATTTTTTGAGGATAATGCCGCCTTATTGAGGATAATGCCGCCTGTATCGCCCAAGTGCGAGGTGGATATATCAAAAGGGATAGAACGAAGCACATCTCGCCCAAGTTTTTCTACACCCATGAGTTTCAAGAATCTCGACAAATCGATGTAAAGCAAATTTGGTCTTCAAGCAATCTCGCAGATTTATTAACAAAGACTTTACCGACATTAACTTTCGAGAAGTTAGTTTATGGAATAGGAATGCGGAAACTTTTCAGATTAGAAGATTAGATTATGGGTGTAATTAACAGGGGGAGTTTTTGTAATTGGATTCTATTAGTTGTACTCTTTTTCCTTCGTCTAGTTTTTATCCCGTTGGATTTCTCTGGCAAGGTTTTAACGAGGCAGTCGAATAATGGAAATCCAAGGGGGAGTGTTATGAATATGCAACAAGTGCATTTCCACTTATCTGTCAAATGTTATACATGCAAGGTATGGTCACATGCAGGGCGAAACATGCCCTTATATTTGCTATATATATATATATGTGCATCTCCTGAGTAAATAACACACACTTCTCTGTTTCTTTTCTTATGCTATTTTATCTTCTCTCTGCATTGTCCTACTATTAGTATTAATTTGATATCAACAAATTGGATGTTAACTGTTTAGATTCAATCCAAGATTATCAGGTTACTTCCTAATCCCAATTTATTTTTCAGCTAATATTAAACTGCTTTCTTCTCTTTTACCCCTATTCTATTTTTTAGTTTTATAACATGAATTTATATTTTGTTAGGGAGAATTATTATAAATACATATATTTGATTGTTGATAGAAAGATTTAAACGTTTCCAATTTATTTTTTATATGAAATTATAAACAGTGACAATTTATATTATTATATAAGGAAGAATTATTTTATATATATATATTGATTTTTTTATTTATAAAAGAAATATAGTTGAAAATTGATTTTTTCGTCCCTTCATATATAATAAATTTATTAGAAAAATAATCAATAATTATATTAATTAATAATAAATTTTGTTTCTACTACTAATAAATATAACATATATTTTTTCATTGTTTGGTATTAAGTTTAAAAACATCACGAAATTAGAGATAATAAAAGATCGGATTCGGACAGATAATGTGGATCTAAATCCTACCCTAACCCTTAGCGGGTCAAGCAGGTTCGGGTAGGATTTGACCCCACGAAAAAAAAATTATTATATACTCCCTCTGATCTAATATAAGTGATGTTTTAGACATTTTCACTCTTATTAAGAAAAGTATGAAAATGATACTATGAACCCTCATAAATACCTTCTCTCTCTTATTTTTATACTCTAGTTATAGTAATAATTACTCATAATAAATAAGGGCGTAATAGGAATTGCATTTAACTTTTTATCTAGAAAATCTAAAACATCACTTAAATGGGATAATATCATATACTCTAAAACATCACTTATTTCGGATAAGAGGGAGTAAATGTTAACAAAATTTTATTATATTTCTCTCTAATGAAATTATTTTTCAAATAAAATAATTATAAACAAAATCTACCATTTAAAACATTGGAATAACACATAAATAATTCAATCAGAGTTCAAAATTTCAAACATAATATAATATTACAAAATGAAACTAACTCATAAAATTTTAAACATTACTTATAGAAAAAAAAATCCAAATATGCTAATAGAAAATAATAATAATAATAATAATAATAATAGTCTAATTTCTCAATTTGAATGTGTGCAAATGATATAAATTTTTTAAATAAATTTTTTGGGTATGAATTTGGGTCGAGTATTCATTCAAATCCATATCCGAACCCATTACAGATCATAAATTTATACCCAAACCCAACCATACTATCCGTTAACCCAAAATCTTTGCAGGTTAATAGATTTGGTGCCCTTAGATCAACTGGTCAAGTTGTCATCCCCACGCGAAACCAATGAAATATAATTGACTTATACTTGTTGTTTTAAAGGGAAAAGATTTAGTGTATAAACCAATATGTCATTTTATTGCTATCAATGGATGTTGATTTAAGTATGATGAAGATAAGTAAGATGATTGGAATGATATAGATTTGAACTTCAGCTCGCTTGGCAATGAAGAACCTATCCTTGCCGATGAACTGATTTAGGTATTAGTAGGTCCTAGTTGTTATTCATTAACTAAGAGGTCATATATACAATGTCTACCCTCTCCAATTAAATCCACTTCAAATTAGTGAGACATTTAGGAAGAAAAATAATAGTAATGTAATTACTGAGAAGTAATAGCATAGTAAGTTCATGGCCAAAATTATCTATTCTAACAAGAATTTGATTTAGAGTGGAATGTTCCAATCTGTCATGCTCATTTGAATTTTGTGTTAAAGGTCGAGATGCTTCATTGTAGCATGAGTTAGAGTTTACATCATAATATTCACGCATGCCCAACACATATGCACTTCTTATTATTGGTATATGAAATATGATCTCATTGGTAATTTATACTTATCATGCGTTATCGTGACTAATTATTATCTTAAACAGGTGTAGAATGAAATGGAAGACTATTATTAGGTCAACCTTGAGTATAATAAGGCTTCAAGACTTTGTAGCTGCTCTAAAGTTTGCATATGTCAATAAAATTGAGTCATATAAAATTCTGCTGGGTTATTTTGAACGATTAAATCTTTAAAATCTAGACATCGTTACTTCAGTAAGATATCTCCAACCACACACTATATTTTACTCCATTTTAAAGTTTATAATGTAATATATTTTTTTTAATTTTTAAAATATAAAATTTACTCATCTCCAACCACATCTACTCTATTTTAAAGTTTTAATTAATTTATGATTAAAAAAATAATATACAATACAAATATTATATGACAATAAAGAAAAAAAGTACAAATAGAATAATATTACAGTGATAGAAATGTGAAAAAGTAAGTTCGATAGGTTGAACAGTGGACGCCATATACCATGGCCGCTATTCCATGGTATATGTCAATAAGAGAGTATGCGCTATTTTAATTTTTCGATTATGTTGAATTGGTGAGTTTGTTGGAGATCATCCCTGAGTCAAACGTTAATATAGCCAACCGGTTGGAGATAGCCTAAGTACGAAAGACGACGATACTTTGTATATTCATTATTTTCTCTTGGTGCATTGATCCATGAATTCTTACCATAGGTTTGTCTACTAGCTTCCATTTAATATAGCATAAACTAAAAAAGAGTATAAAGAGATGATTATGACTATATCTATACAAGATGTTAATGACAACCTCTACTCTCTTACTTTCATGTTTACAAATGGAGAGGAGAATGCTTCATGATGTTGCTTCATTTCTAAGATAAAACTAGCATTTGGAGTGTTTGCTGATTTGATCCTTATTTTCGATTATCATAAAAGATCTTCAATGTTGCCAAACATGTCTACCCAGAGGTCCCACTTGTTATATGGTACCATCACTTAACTAATAACTTGAAGAAGTATATAGTAATTAGGAAAACACCGATTATCTATGCATAATGCTTATTATGTTCACTCGAAAGAAAAGTATGATGTTCTCTTAGACAAATTACAACAAGAAAGTTCGAACATTTTCAATAAGTTAAAGAATATATGTAAGAAAATGTAAGATTGTGCTTACTGTCATATGAAGAGAGATGCTATATTTATTTCAAATATTGTAGAATCGACAAACACAACTATAAGGAACGCTCAACGGCTAGCTATAATAGTTGTAAATAAATTTCTAAGAGGTTTAATCTAATATTTGTTTCGTATAACCGAGAAACGACTAAAAAAGAGGTTACCACCGAAAATTTAAGGACAATTAAATATATTTTATTAATAAATTCAACGGTTATAATTAACACTACATGTACTTGAAGGTAGACATTACCAAGTGACACATGGGGAAGATGTTTATGTGGTTAATTTGAAACTAACTCATATAGATACCAAACTTTGGATATTGATCATTTTCCTTGCATAAGAAGGTGTAGGAATAACCAAAAAAAAAAAGTAGAAATGGGCAAGATTCTCATTATGTTTGACTTGATGGAACTAGAGAATGTGTTATTGATGATGTATCTGCAGAGAAGCATCACTATACAATCCCCAACCTAAATAACTAGATCTACATTATACTCCCAGGATATTTAATGGTAGATACAAGTACCATATTTATAACATTAAGTTACTCTGTCATAAAGTAATCTTAAACCATTAAAAAAATCTTATCTTATTTAAGATTTTCAAGAATCTCTTTTCTAATCAGAATACACTTTAGAAAATACTATTCCTAATAAACTACAATGCTTCCAAAATAATCTTTCATTCCCTTCCAAATTACTAAGTCCGTCGTATTTTTAAATCTTTTTGAAACCATGCGTACCATGAATTTTTATACATGGTTGTTGATGAAACTCGCAGAAGATAATATGGACGTTTCTGATCTCCAATCACCGCGATCTATACACCATTAGATTCTTCTTTAATGAAGCTTTTCAAGTTTATGTAATTCGACCAAATCAAAATTTGTTTGTCTCTCTAACTGATATACCCTAATTGTCATCACAATCCAACCTAATAGCTGTTAGGATTTTGACGAGAATTCGGGTATATTTTGGTATCCATAATTGTTTTGTAATTAGGAAAAGACTCGAAAATTGTTTTGGAAGTGTCATATTTGATTAGGAATGGTATTTCCTAATGTGGGATTCTAATTAGGAAAGAGATCCTTGAGAATCCTAAATATGAAAAGGTTTTCTTAATGGTTTAGGATTACTTTGTGAATAAGTAATCTATAGCTATAAATATGGTGCTTGTATCTATTATTAGATATCTTGAGAGAACAATATAGATCTAGTTGGTTAGGTTTGGGAGGTGTCCCATGAGGGTCTGGGAACCATGGAGACCATGGATATCTTGAGTTCTAGGATCGAGTCTTGTTATCCTATGAGAGCCATATTGGGAGAGCTCGTGTGTGAGACTGTAACCAATGTATTTGGATTGGGGAGTGAGAGAGTGGTATTCTGGTTGTAACTGTTGCTTTATTGTTACATAGTGAATTAGTCTCTTGTCGTCTTGACGGCCGTGGTTTTTTCCCGTTTTAGGCTTCCACGTAAAACCTTGTGTCTTATTTTCTATCTATATTTCTTATCTTGTGTATGTTGTTTTACTTTGTGGTTATCGATACTCGTCTCCGCTATAATGGATCACCTATTTATTCAACAAGTGGTATCAGAGTTAGATTCTTCTTTAATGAAACTTTTCAAATTTATGTAATTCGACCAAATCAAAATTTATTTGACCCTCTAACTGATATAGCCTAATTGTCATCACACTCCAACCTAATAGCAACTTATATTTCAATTTTATATATTACCGGATGAATCAAATATAAAAACCTTAAATAGATAGAATAGTCTAAAAGTTTTATACACCCATGAATGAATGTCTCAAAAATAAATATTAATCATTTGACGTTTATTGTATAACAAGAGTCTACTTTAGTGTGGGAACATAAGAATTAAAAAACACATTTACAAAATATAATTTGACATTCTTTAATTACATTTAATGATTACTTTAAACTATTTTATATTGTTATTGGGCAGTGATCTATTTTTAATTCCAAATTTATTTCAACACATCATGACCTAAAGGCCTTGGTTATTAGCTTGGTTATAATCCAATGTTTCATAATGTATTATGATATGGTGCTTTTTTATTGAGTTATGATATAAATATTTTCATACCCCAATATCATTTGGTTTTTAATGGTCTCCGATTAAGTAATACCCAAACACAAGAGCCAATATATGGAAGTCTTAAATACGTAGATTAAAATATTACTTAAAAAGCATTATTTTACTAAATATAAGAATTATGTATATAACTTTCGAAAGTATACGTGTTCTTAAAATTAAAATATATTTGATATATAATTAAAAAAAATTAAATATCAAATAATATGTAATTATATAATTATTTTTTATTTAGTATTAAATACTAAAAATTAATATTATTTTTCATATATTTAAATTAAATTAATTATATTTTGAATATAAAAAACATACTTTTTCTACCAAAAAAAAATAATACTTGTTATTATAAATAAAAATTATAAATTAATATTTTTACATAACTATATTAATTATTTTGCATGTATATTATGCAAGTAATATAACATGGTATATGCTAGCCCCGTACTCGCTGGTTAGATTCTTATTTTTGAATTTTTAGGATATAAATATAAAAGAAGGATTTTGGTTTTTTGATATCACATAGCACCATACCATTGGTGTATGAAATTGACTATTTTATTTATTTATTTATTTATTAGCAAAAAAATAATTTAATGGTTATAATAAAGTGGATGAAGTAAAGTAGGCAAACCCAATCATATATCCATTTATCATTGTTATTTAATACTAATTAAACTAAAAAATCTTAATTTTTATAAAATTGAGGACTATATTATAATCACTCATACCATAATTTTAAAGATAAATCGTATAATAATATAGATTATATATTTTCTGATAAGGATTTAATAAATTAGTTATTTAATTAAATTTTATTATTTATAATAATATAAATTATAAAAAAAATCAATTATTTTTTACATTAAAATAGTATATACTTGTTAATTTATTTTTTAATATTTAAAATAAATTATAAAAAATAATAATTATTATTATTATTATTATATTTATATATACTACTATTATTTTTTTCTATAAATAATACTTTTTAATTTTTTTTATAGAGTCAATATTTTAAATTTTATAAATTGGTTACATCAACATGACATAAGATAGCACATAAAAGAGAAAAAATAATAATCTAACAAATGGAGGTTCAATCGAGTTATGCGGTCTCTCTGTACTCGGACACAACATTACATGCATTTGACTACATTCAAAGGTACACCTCATATATCAATACAAGGCTACGTGTCATCATAACATGAAACTGGGAACTTTTAGCATAAACTACCCTTCATTTTGTAGAAACATTTTTAAAAAATGAAAACTTAATTTAAAATTCTTATTTTAATTAATATTTAATTTTTTTCCGTATTTTTTTATTTCGTAAAATATTTAATACTATTTATAAAAGTTACATAAAATATATTTTTAATATCAGAATTCTTTTATATATTTTTATATAATTTAATCCAATAATAAAATTCTAATATTCTTTTATATTATTTTATCTGTATAAAAAAATTAATTTTATAAATTAAATCGGTAGACTGAATAAAAAGATATAGTTACTATTAAAATAAAAAAAACTTAAATTGAAAAAATAAGCTATAATACCGATGTTAACATAGGAATGGAGAAGATGTTGGAAAAGATGGAGAACATTGAAATATACCACATGCCTCCAATTTTAAATTTTTTTTCATGTTTATTATCCGATCTTGAATTGCCGGTTCTTAATTTAGAAAAGCAGAGCAGCTTTATGGTTTATTTCTGCGACAATGACAATGACCTGCTAAAATTGACTTTGACTTCTTCTGAGCAACTGATTAAATCATGCCCAGATTTCTGTCACAATGATTTCTCATCAGGTGACTTTGACGTTGACTCCACCTGAGAAAACAATAACCAAAAAAAAAAAAAAAATCATTTTAAATGCTTGATGATTTGTTTTTAAACGGTCCATATCAAATTAGAACTGCAGAAACCAGTTTCATGCAAAACCCATAATGTCCTCAACAACAGACAATATGTGGCAACCAAATTAAGCATTCTCACAGCCTATTAATTCCCACATAAAGGTTTCATCAATCAAACATCAATCTTCAGGGACATACTTCTAACATATGGTCAAACATTACACTTGTGCAAATACAAAGCACCATGACCATCAGAAGTGTCATGTTCAAACACATGAGCTTCTGATGAACAAACCTCATTGATCTTCTTGTACCACTTCTTTCCAAACATCTTATGCAACACAATACCAAAAGAACCTTGATCTCACACTGTGGCTTATATACATATAACTCCTCAAACAGAACAACAAGAAATATTACAGTTTGGTCTTTGAACACATCTAGATGTGTTTGATACCTTAACTAAACAAGAAGTAGAGTTGAAAACTTTCAACTTTGCGAAACCTTTAGCTTCCATCTTCAATTGAGCTTGGATCACAGAACATATTATCAGATGAAGACTTTCACAAGTACTAGGCCAGCTTATCAATTTGCATTCTCAGAAGCCAAAATCTGATTTGGCTGAGATTTTGGTACTCCACTTTGTTCAGCCTGTAATTCATTTCTCATTGCTGTTGGCTTTATGTTCTTCTTCTTCTTCTCTATAATGTCATTCAATTTTGCTCTAATGTCATTAGTTTTTTCCAATAGTTGCATCCATTGTTCCTGTCAAATAGAATACACACACAAAACTATAACAGCTGACAAACCTTGTTTACATTGATCCTATCAAATATACACACAAAGTACAACTAGACACACCTTGTTTAGATTGGATGAACTAGAAAAGTCAGCTAGATTTGCAGTATCATACTGGATGCTCACTGTGTCTTTATCTTCTGTTTTTCCAACGAAGTGTAGCAGCTTGTTGCTATTCAAATGCAGCAGTTAGAGCTCAATTTTATCAAAAGAGAAAAAGAAAAGAAAATACTACAAGAGAATTAAAGACCTGAGATCCATTATGTGCTGGCAGACTTCCATTTGCTGCTCCTTCAATTTCATATTCTCAGTACTACTGGGTTCAGAATTAAGCTCATCACCATGTTTCAGGCCTTCAATCCTAAGTAGTTGATGTTGCCTACCCTTTCGCTTAATTCGCCTACCTTTCCGTTTCTTCAACTTATAAACAGAACCAGAATCATCAATTGGCAAAGCATAACAATTTGCAGCATCACAAATGAATTGGCCTCTAGTAACCAGCTTCTTCAAATGATGCCTCAAATAACCAGAATGTGCTACTGGCAATGAATTTTTATATTCATTGCAAATTGCTTCTGATATAGCCTCCTCACTGCAACCTTTTCCATCATTCAAATCGGATATAGCCTTCAGTATCATCTATGCAAAACAAATTAAACTTATTTAGTATGTATGACAATGAAATACAAAATCTATGTTCTGAAATCAGGACAAGACAGAAGGAGAGAATACATGAGCATATGGAGGATGATCTGGTGTCTCTTTGATTTGGCTGAAGATTGCCTTGATTGCACTGTCATCATATTGTTGGAGAGATGGATTCAAGGTCTTCACAAGCTAAGCTTTAGTATTTCATTGAATTTCCATCCTCAACATTCAAATCAAAATAAGATTAAAACAACAGAGGAAGATATATCGTAACCATTAGACATTAATGTTATGTTGTGAGTTGTTCTTTTATACAGCAATATATATATGTTATATACATATGTATGTTTTAGTCTTGGATAGGATCAGAACACATAGTGGACAAGAGTCAGTACTGCTTCAAATCTTCCCCTAAATATTATATCATTATTATCTAAACCAATTTTAGATTATTATGTTGTTTATACAACTTTAAATTATTTTTCTATAACTATAAGTATTTAAGGAGTAACATTAGGGAAAATAAATTTTAACATTTAACACAAAACATGCAAATAGATTTTAAAATGGATTTTTTTTTTTTCAAATTTATGTAAAATCAATCTTGAAAAGAAAATTAACGGTGAGATAGTAAAAAAAGTTTATCTGCCGCACTTAAATTTATTCAGAAAATAGAGAAAGATTTGAAAGCCAGATCTGAAATGATACTTAAAAAAATACTTTTTTTTTTTAATAGAATATCCACAGAGTTCATCAAGCATAAATTAGACTGATAACTTTGAAATTGAAAGTTGAATAACTCAATAAACTTAGATCAAACACATAAATCAAACCCAGAAGAGAATATTAAAAGTGAATAATAATAATAATAAACTTACATCATCTTGATTATCAATTGAATCCGTAGTCTTTTCTCAGATGAACTCTACAGTCTATTCTTCAGATGAGTTCTGTAAAATAAAAAAAAATAAAAAGAATTATCTAATACGAACTTTCAAACAACACTAAGCAATAAACCACACATGCTTTTGATGTGACATTCAATTTGAATGAAATTTTATTTATTTGGATTAAATCTTCTACGAAAAAAGATTCTTCAAAAATCTTACCCAGTTTTCTTTCTAGATGATGAAAAATCTTAATCTAAATGAATAAAACTTTTTTAAACATGAAAGCAATGTTACCCATTGACAAGCAAATTTGAGATTCAAAGACCCGGTTAACTTTCGAACTTTGGTTAGCTTTTGAACTTTAGTGGTTGTTGCCGGTATCATAATTGATATTCTTTCCCAGTTGAGTACACCTAGACATCACTTTTCTCTTTCGAATCTCAGGATAATGACTTGAAGACATCATGTTTGTTACTTCTAGTTATTGATAATTTTTTATTGAAAACAAAAAATAAATAATTTAATAACTAAAATCAAACCAAACAAACTCCAAAAAAAACAAACATCACGTTCTGAAGTTTCGGTTTGGTTCTAGAATTTAATGCCAATAGTCTTCAACTTTGCCCCATCTGGTTCAATAAACTATATTCTACTATTTACATGTTTCAATTATTAGATAAAAAAATTAAAAATAAATGTAAATTATTGACAGGATCAAATCCATCAATATATAAATTATCCGAATTACTCTATAGATGATAAATAAACTATCGTAAATAAGGTCGATTCCACGTATATGTTACCAATTCTAAATTGTACATTAACCAAATTAAATAAAATGAGGTTTTAAAGATGCAATTAAATTTAATACTAAAAAAATACAAGAACAATCAATTATATTAAAACATCTAACTGATCATTGAATCTGAACCTATCTCTATCAATATTAATAACTACAGTTATAATTATTGTCAACGTGTCTAACAATCAATTTGTTACTTTTAAACTGACCAGGTATGGTCACTCATTAATCTAACGTAGATTGCATATTGAACTAGAAAAGACTTATGAATTAGTATGATAATTCTTGAAATATGATTTTGAAATCTCAATATTACTTAGATAAAATTTAATCACGAATTAGTTGACATATAGTGTATTAATCTACATAATTAACTAATCACATGCATAATTAATTAATCAAATAAAACTAACATAACCTTAATTATGAAAACAGATGCTACATAAACATTAAAAAAATAAAGCAATGAAAAAAAAAATCTCATATAACACGTATTAATCAAAATCAATCATTTAGGTGGATAAACTAATTTAGCGTATCAGGAGCCATTAACATCATTCTCAATAATATAAATAATATAAATAGAACGTACAAAAGTAATATATAAGAGACAGAAAAACCTAGTTTCTTTTTAAATATAAAATCCAAAACTCACCAAACAACTTCGCTTTTTTGAGAGTAATTATATACTATGTTAAAAAAAACAAACAAACAAAAAAAAAACAAAAAAAATTAAAAAAAAAAACCTTAAAAAATCTCCTAATGATTATTCACAACGAGCATCTTTAATGCTCCTTTGGATTTGAGTTAATATGGCTGAGGAGATAGACAATGCCTATGAAAATAGAGGTATCTTCACCGATAAAATAGATAACATTATAATAATTTATTTTTTAAACTCTCTTGGCTGTGCAAATGTAAGGACGGACAAAAACATGGAATGTTTAGTAAGAATTCTAATTAAAAAAATTAAATACATCAATCCATATGACAATTCATGTCTTCCACACTCAAGATTTTTCAACTTCGTACATTTACTTGTAAACAATTAAAAAATATAGCAACAGTACCGGTAAACAATTAAAAAATACAGCAACAAATAATTAATAATAAATCTTCAATAAAGTCTACCTGATGAATAAAATAATGCGGAAATAATATTCTTAATCAGGTACGTACTAAAGTATTATATTTTTTTTTTAAAAAATAAAATATGATTACCCTAAAAATGACGGGACGGATGATAATAATAATAATAATAATAATAATAATAATAATAATAATAATAATAATAATAATAATAATTTTAAAACTATGCTCGGAATTGATTAGATTTTTTTTTAGAAAAATTGCATTAATCATTTAGTCATTTATTAAAATGGAGAGACAATTGACAACCTACTTTTATTAAATTAACAATTATTTAATAGATATAAAAAAGACATTCAAAAATTTAAATTATTTTTTTAGAATGCTTAATTTTGAAAATATTTCTCAAATTATACTCTATTATGAAAAATATTTTCAAATTACATATAATTTTAAAAATATTCTCAAAACTACATTATTTTTAAAAATTTAATTAATTTTGATAGAAAATTAAGTAGTTTTAATGTTATTGATAATAACTAATATTCTTCAAATTGTTACCATTTAAAAAATATTTCCGAAACTACCCTACTAGGTTCTCTATATTATTTTGGGAGAAAATATCATTATTTTTATTGGACTATTAATAGTTAAGGTTTTGTGAATATTACTAACGTTGTTGTCACTTTCAAACCAATTTGAAATCAAATAATAGTTTGAGTAGGACATCAAAATTGAGTATTTTGAAAAACAGTTAGTATTTTTTGTGGAATATTTAAAAATTTGTGCGTAAAATATTTTTTCTTTCAATTTAAATTATTCTAAAAATACTATGGTGGACAATTTTAGGGGAATGGGAATAATAAATATTTTTAAATTTAAATTTTAGGATTAATTATCTTTTAATAAAAATATTTGTGAGTGTTTTGGCCAATTATAATAATTGCTTGTTAGTAGTTAGTTGATGCATCAGCGGTTTGATCAACTGAGAGTTAACAAATTAGTGCTTAGTAATTAATTACTCCCATTATAAGTGACCTAAATGATTTTTTTCCCTATTTTAAATGTCGTATGGAATAATTAAAGATGTAATTAATATTAAATTTATAAATTTATAAAATATTGATTTTGAATAACACTCGAAGTAAAAATTTTCCAAAGTAAATGTAGTAGATATAGTTAGATGTGGAAATTTTTTAAAAAATCATTAACCTCAATTACAAATTAGAGACAGTTAAATGTGAAATGATATTGAAAAAAAAATACAGAGAAATAAGAGAGTTCATGAATTATAAATTGACAATAACTTTAAAATTTTAAACTATTTATACTGAAATTAAATAGTCGGAAGGAATTATTAAATTTTACATCAAACACATAACATAAACTACAATCGGAAGAGAATGTCACAAGTAAATTTTTAAAAAAAAGAATAATCTTCATTATCCATAAAATCTACCGTCTCTTTCTCAGTTGAATTCTGTACCATTTAAAAAAATTATTCAATATTAAATTTCTACATACATTCTTTTTAAGTGACATTCAATGGTAAATTTCTTACTTAGATTAAACTCCATTCTTTATATGAAATCAATCAGTTTTATTAACATTGAGCGAAAAATTTTCAAAGTATATTAAATAAAATTTTAAATTAAATTTCCGTTAAATATTAGTATTGAGAAGTAAATCTCAAGTTCAATGTGTCAATAAATAATTTAATGGTCTCACTCATTTTATTTATTGACTATTTTTATTTTTTAAAAATAAAAATTTAATAAATAAAACTAAACCAGCCAAACTCTACTAAAAAAAAATAAATATTATTATTGTTTTAAGCGTTTAATGGTAGAACCTAATACTTATATGTTTAATTATTGGATAATTTTGTTTAATTATAAATTATATTATTTCATTGTAATTTTTTTTTAAATCTCCAATTTTAATTTTTCAAATAATAAATATATATTTCAATATATTCATATAATTAATTAATATTATTAAAAAATTAATCATCATCTCATCATTTATTAAGTACTCCGGACAATTGATATAAATAAATCGATTTTCAATTAGGAAATAAAAAAAAAAAATCTTTAGATTATTTTTAAATACACTTAGTTTTCAAAATATTCCTCGACATCTAGTTTTAAAAATATCCCAATTTTAGAAATATTTTAAAAACTATTCTAACTAAAAATTTTTATTTGATTTTGGAAAAAAAAGAGTCAATAGTTCTAAAAATTCCCCAAATTGTCTTCATTTTAAAAATATTTAGGTTATTTTCTATTTTATTTTAGTAGAAAACATTATAGTCTTATTGTTGTGATGAATAAAGGTTAATATTCTCTAAACTACTATAGTTTTTCCATCTAAATTAATAGATAGCATTACAGTTCACAATTTCATCACCATAAGTGATTTTGAAACGATAATTTAAATGATAACATCAAAATTGGATATTTTAAAAAAAATTGTTTCTAAATGTATAAATGAAGTTTTTTTTTAAAAAACTTTTTTTAATTTAAAATCTTGTAAAAGTACTTTGATGTTCAAAATCAAGTCTTAATTTATCGTGATTATATTTATTAATTTTATTGAATGTGTTTAATTTGATTAACTTTTATTTTAATTAATTTAATTTTCCGTGTTTATTTTAGGATGATGTTTTGAAAATTTTACAAATAAAAATTGAAAGTAACTCGTAGCAAGTATCGTTAGAATTGGAGAAAAATAGAATTATTAAAAGTTAAGTTCGAATAGAATTTCCATATTTTTACTCTAATTATTTTTATTTATTTTTTTAATTTTTTAAGAAAATAAAAGCTATTTATTTCTTCTATTTGGAAACTTGTATATTTTTTAAGAGTTGTGATATTGCCACCACTTACCATCTGTTTACACACCCCATTAGTGGTATATTGACAATACTATCCTTTATATTTTAATATTCTATAATAAATGAAATATCAATTATTAAAAAAATTATATTTACTTTATTTTTTATATTTTAATTAAAAATTAATTAAAATTATTAATATATTTAATAAATAAATAATAAAGAAAAAATTAAAAATAAAAATAAATAAATATAAATATTAAACTGAAAAATAATTAAAATATTAAAAGTATTTATTTTCACCTTTTTAATTTATAAATATAGTTATTGTAAATTATATTAATAAAATTAAAATAATTAATATGACTATATTATTTTTATTATAAAGTTATTTTTGGAATTTTAAAAAAATAAATGAAAATTGGGATGTACGAACAGATGGACGGGGTGGCCATATTGGTACTCATTTTTTAAACGAAGCGATTTTGAGTTGAGGTTCAAAACGGAGCGAGGGTTGGACTTGGGCCTCGACCCAATTCATTTTTCAGCCCAAACCCGCCCTTACTCTAGGCCCAGTTCACGCTTACACGCTCTCTCTCTCTCATTAGCAAGCAGAGCATGACTCTCTGGTTTCATCAATTGCTTGCATGTTTCCAAATTCTACTCGCATCTTGATATCAAGTGAAAGATTGCTCTCAATTTCACTCCATCAATCGAGGGGATGATCGGGACTGTCTCTAAACTCTTCCTTTTCAAAAATCAGGTAAGGTGAGAATTCATTTGGTAAACATCACTAATTTTGAACTCCATTATTGGATTATGCTAAATTCTTACTCTAACTTTCTTTTAGGGTTTGATTTTGCTTAGCTGATCAAGTGCTTTTGACGAACGAGCATTTTAAAGGTAATTTCGTCATCCTAGCTGCCAAAGTGATTGATAATCTGTTGGTTGCTGTTCTAAATTGATTGGTTGTGATAACTTGAGATGTGTTGATTGTTGTGGCAGGTTTTGTCTTTGTAGTAGAACTTGTCTCTCAACTATGTTTTCCAGATGCTTATCTGTTCCAACAACTTTCTGGTAATGACTCATTTGTTATCTCTGGTTTATTATGTTTCTTCAAGTCCTCTGCATTTGAGCTTGAACCTGCATTCTCAGAAGCCAGAATCTGATTTGGCTGAGATTTTGATGATCCACTTTCTTGCCTTTATGTTCTTCTTCTCTGTGATGTCATTAGTTTTTTGTTCCAATAGGCGCAGCCATTGTTCCTGTTGAATAGATACACAAAACTAGGCTAACAGCATTATCAAATAAACAACCCTATCTTGACAAGCTTGAATTTTCATCCCTCAACATTCAAACCAAAATAAGATCAAAAGAACAAAGGAAGATATATAGAAAATTGATCAAAATAAGAAAGCTATATCAAAAGCATTAGGCATTAGGTATTAGGCATTGTGATGTTGTGAGTGTTTTATACAGCAACATCACGTATGTATGCATTAGTTTTGGATAGAAATCAGAATACATAGAGGCCAAGGGCTTATACTGCATCAAATCTTTAGCTATTAATCATTTGGATTATTTCCAAAAACACCCCATTTTTTTAAACATTTCACTTTGAGCACCTGGTTTTGAAAGTTTTGGAAAACCACACCCAAAATTAAAACCACTAGTGGTTTTGGTATTTTTGTGAGTGGTTTTGGTGTTGTATGGGTGGTTTTGAAATTCTATATGTTTAATTTAGAGATTCAGAAATTTTCTAAGATCAAAATTACTCATACAACACCAAAACCACTCACAAAATTACCAAAAACCACTAGTGGTTTTGATTTTGGGGGTGGTTTTCCAAAACTTTCAAAACCGGGTGCTCAAAGTGAAACGTTTGAAAAAATGAGGTGTTTTTGGAAATAACTCTTAATCATTTTTTGATATGTTATATCATTATTTTACAAGGCAATTTTAGAATATTATGTTATTTATATAATTTTAGATTATATTCTTATTTGAGTAGAAGTATTTAATGAATGATTTAAATAATATATTTGAAATGATGTTTAAAGGAAGTCAATTTTAACATAATTAAAAAAAAACTATTAAAGTAAAAAATGTCGGTAGATCTTAAAATGGAAAAGAAAAAATTCAAGTTGATGTAAAATCAGAAGAGAGAATTAACCGTGAGAGGGTATATCTTAAAATGGAAAAGAAAAAATTCAAGTTGGTGTAAAAATCAGCAGGGAGAATTAACCGTGAGAGAGTAGAGCACCTAAAATTATTCAGGAAATTGAGAAATGTTTGAAAAACAGTCATATGGAATGATACTAATAAAAAATAAAAAAAAAATAAAAAATAAAATTTCTAGAGAGATTATCGAAAGGGTTCATAGAGGATAAATTAGGCCAATAACTCTAAAATCTTAGGCTATTTATACAAAAATTGAAAGTTGAATAACCTAGTAAACTTAGATCAAACACATCAACCAAAATTGAAAGAGAATATCAAAAGTGAATAAAAAAAAACTTACAACATCTTGATTATCCATTAAAGTCATAATTTTTTCTTCATATGAACTCTACAGTCTCTTCTTCATGAATTTTGTACCATTAAAAAAAATTATCTAATACAAAATTTCAAACAACACTAACCGATAAACCTACATGCATGCTTTTGAGGTGACATTCAATTCAAATGGAATTTTATTTATTTAAATTAAATCTCCATAGAAAAAAAATAAAAATTTCTTCAAATGATCTTAACAATTTTATTTTTCCTTTTTATGGAATGAGAAATTTTTTATCTAAATGGATAAAACTTTAAATAAAGTTTTGCATAAAACAATGTTAGCATTGGTAAGCAAATCTGAGATTTAAAGTTTCAGTTAACTTTTGAACTTCAGTGGTTGTTGCAAGCATCCTTAGTTGATATTCTTTTCTAATGGAATACGACTTAAATATCACTTTTTCTTTAAAATCTCAAGATAATGGCTTGAGTTCTTTTCTTAGCATCTAGTTAATGATATTTTTTTTATTGAAAAGTAAAAAAATAAATAATTTAATAACTAAAATCAAACTAACCAAAACAAGCGTCATGTTCTCAGGTTTGGGTTTGGTTCCATAACTTTATCTTGCCGATCTTGTTCAAGAAATTATATTCTACTATTTACATGTTTCAATTATTAGATAATATTTTTAAAAAAAAATATAAATTATTATCCATATAAATAAAATAATCCAGAAATAGTGTACATTTTATGCTCAATCAATTATGTACATAAAAGTATGTTTTTTTAAAATAAAAATATGATTAATAAAAAATCGAATATTCTAATAAATTATTAGCCGTCAAATTATTACCATGAAAACATGATGCTTGTTTTGGTTGATTTGATTTTAGTTATTAAATTATTTATTTCTATTGCTTTTCAATAAAAAAAATATCTATAAACAAACAATAAAAAAAGAGTTAAGGTCATTATCTTGAGATTTTAAAGAAAAAGTGATGTGTAGGCCATATTCAATTAGGAAAAAATATCAATTAGGATGGCAGCGGAACTTAGGATGACAGTGGAACAGAAACTAAAGTTCAAAATTTAACCGGATTGTTGAATCTCAGATTTGCTTATCAATGGTATTCATGTAAAACCTTATTTAAAGTTTTATTCATTTAGATAAAGATTTTTTATGAAAAGAAAACTTGTTAAGATCATTTGAAGATTAGTCCAAATAAGTAAAATTTTATTTGAATTTTAGTGCTTAGTGTTTTTTGAAATTAAGTGTTAGATTATTTTTTAATATATATTTTTAATGCTATAGAGTTTATCAGAAGAAAGGGAAAGTGGATTGTATGGATAATCAAGATGATGTAAGTTTTATTTTATTTACTTTTGATAATCTCTTCTAACTTTGGTTCATGTGTTCGATTTAAAGTTGAGTAATTCCTTCCGGTTATTCAACTTTCAATTTCAGTATAAATAATTTATGATTTGAAAGTTACTGACCTAATTTATGCTCTATGAACTCTCTCTAGGTAATCTCTCTAAAAGCCAATCTTTTTTTCTTTAGTATCATTCTAGATCTAACCGTCTCTCAAACCTTCCTCAATTTTCTAGATAATTTTATGGCCAGCAGATAAACTTTTTCTACTATCTCACGATTAATTATCTGCAATACTGATTTTACATAAACTTGAAAAATCCTGTATTTTTTTTTTTCCATTTTTAGATCTATTTGCATCTTTTGTCTTAATAATTTATTTATTTATTTTTCTTATTTTATTTTTATGTTAAAATTGACTTTTCATTAAATATCATCTCAAATATGTTATTTATATTGCTACTTAAATACGTGTAGTTATAATTTAAAGTTATATCTTCCTATGCTTTTTTATCTTGTTTTGGTATGAATGTTGAGGGATGGAAATTCAGTGAAATACTAAAGCTTGTGAAGACCTTGAATCCATCTCTCCAACCATACGATGATAGCGCAGTCAAGGCAATCTTCAGCCAAATCAAAGAGACACCAGATCATCCTCCTTATGCTCATGTATTCTCTCGTTTTGTCTTGTCCTGATTTCAGAACTTAGATTTTGTATTTCATTGTCAGACCTACTAAATAAGTTTAATTTGTTTTGCATATATAGATGATATTGAAGGCTATATCCGAGTTGAATGATGGAAAAGGTTGCTGCAGTGAGGAGGCTATATCAGAAGCAATTTGCAATGAATATAAAAATTCATTGCCAGTAGCACATTCTGGTTATTTGAGGCATCATTTGAAGAAGTTGGTTACTAGAGGCCAAATCATTTGTGATGCTGCAAATTGTTATGCTTTGCCAAGTGAAGATTCTGGTTCTGTTCATAAGTCGAAGAAAAGGAAAGGTAAGCAAATTAAGCGAAAGTGTAGGCAACATCAACAACTTCGGATTGAAGGCCTGGAACATGATGATGAGCTGAATTCTGAATCTAGTAGGGGTGAGAAGATGAAATTGAAGGAGCAACAAATTGAAGTCTGCCAACAGATAATGGATCTCAGGTCTTTAATTCTCTTGTAGTATTTTATTTTCTTTTTCTCTTTTGATAAAATTGAGCTCTAACTGCTGCATTTGAATAGCAACAAGCTGCTACACTTCATTGGAAAAACAGAAGATAAAGACACAGTGAGTATCCAGTATGATACTGCAAATCTAGCTGACTTTTCTAGTTCATCCAATCTAAACCAGGTGTGTTTTCATTTGGTGAATCTACTTGTATTTTGTGTATATATTTTAATAGGATCAGTCTAAACAAGGTTTGTCAGCTGTTATAGTTTTGTGTGTGTATTCTATTTGACAGGAACAATGGATGCAACTATTGGAAAAAACTAATGACATTAGAGCAAAATTGAATGACATTATAGAGAAGAAGAAGAGCATAAACCCAACAACAATGGGAAATGAATTACAGGCTGAACAAAGTGGAGTATCAAAATCTCAGCCAAATCAGATTTTGGCTTCAGACCAAATCTATAAGCTGGCCTGAGGTAGTTAAGTAAGATTATGCAAATTTCAGTCTTCATCTGATATGCTATTTTCTGTGATCCAAGCTCAATTGGAGATGGAAAGCTAATGGTTTTGCAAAGTTGAAAGTTTTCAGCTCTACTTCTACTTTAGTGAAGGTATCAAACACATGTAGATGTTCAAAGACCAAATTGTAAATATTTCTTGTTGTTCTGTTTGAGGATTTATATATATATAAGCCACTATGTGAGATCAAGGTTCTTTTGATATTG
Organism: Cardiospermum halicacabum; assembly: GCA_031304145.1. Lineage (NCBI taxonomy): Eukaryota > Viridiplantae > Streptophyta > Magnoliopsida > Sapindales > Sapindaceae > Cardiospermum > Cardiospermum halicacabum. The sequence continues at coordinate 39,635,886 of CM062389.1, read as the reverse complement.
TGTTGCATAACATGTTTTGTTCATCAGAAGCTCATAGGTTTTGATGGTCATGGTGCTTTGTATTTGTACAAGTGTAATGTTTGAAGTATGTCCCTGAAGATTGATGTTTGATTGATGAAACATTTAATTGGCTGTGAGAATGCTTCATTTGGTGGCCCCATATTGTCTGTTGAGGCTGTGACAATCTGGGTTTTGCTTGAAACTGGTCTCTGCAGTTCTAATTTGATATGAACCATTTGAAAATAAATCATCAAGCCTTTTAAATTGTTGATTTTTATTTATTTATTTTTTTTTTTATTTTGGTTTTTGTTTTCCCAGGTGAAGTCAAAGTCACCTGATCAGAAATCAATGTGACAGAAATCTGGGCATGATTTAGTCAGTTGCTCAGAAGGAGTCAAAGTCAAATTTTGTGGCAGAAACATAGAGGAGAAAATATTAACATAACTTTTAGGATAAATTTAGAATAGTAGCGATAAAATATATATTATTTTAATGATAATATTTTAAAGACTAAATTTATTATATAATAATTATTAAATATTTTAAACTAATATAATAATATTTATAATAATAATAATAATTTATTTTTAGTTATAAAAATATGTGTTAAGTTTTTTTTTTTTTTTTTTTTTTTACAATTAATTTTAATATTATAAATTAATGTAATATTAGTATTTATTATATGCTTCGAATATAAAATTTCATGTTGATATTTACGGTAATTTTATATTTAATTATTTTGAGACTAATGAATATCTAACCCATTAAAAATATTATATAAAAATATATTTACAGAAGTTATTAAAAATGATTATACATTTACAAAATTGAAATTACGTTATAAAACTTTTTATAAGCGGTAACATAAAATAAAATGATAAATTTAAATTATAATTAACATTTGTAAACACGAATGTATAAACCTATAAAATATGCAATCTAACCTTCATTATTCTCATTTTATTTATTTACTTCAATTATTTGGAGTCCAACAAGAAAATATCAATTTTTTTCTAATTTTTTAAATATATTATTATTTTTAGTTTAGTTACTTTTTTTTAACTCTAAATATGGATCAATTTTATATTCTTTATACAATAACTCATCAACACACAACTCCACTTTTACGTTTGTCTATAATAAATAATAATAATAATAATAATAAAAGAGTGGAATATTTTATTTGTTTCTAATTAAAATAAATAAAAAAATATATATATGATTAGTTTTCTAAGTACTTATAAAATAATAATAATAATATTAAGGTCTTTTTTTGCAACTAACGTTTTGGAATATTCTATTTTTACCCTTTTTAATGGTTAGAGTTTGTATTCTAATTTGATTAGAATGCGCGAGTTTTCTACCTAATAATAAAATTAAAATTTTTCTATTTTTATAATAATTAATTAAAATTTTGAAAACAAATCATATCACTTCATCCTTATATGATTATAGATAGAAATAAAAAGAAAATATTAACATACATTTAATATAATAATATATTAATTTATATAAAAATTGACAACACCGTGCAATTTGTTTCCTAATTTAATAAATAAAATCAAACCAACCAAACTTTTATTTATAAAAAATGGATAGAATAGGTCATTAAAATTAGAAGCACAATCCACATATGCAAACCAAATTTTAAAAAAATTGAATTTAAAAAACTAATATAACTTGCCAGATTATTTACATCATAATAAATATATTATTTATTAAAAAATCTATCACACTAAAATTTCTTTATTATTTTCTTAAATAATAATAATGATAATTATTTTTTTATATATTTATATAATTAATTAATTTTTTGTTTTTAAAAAAAATTGTAATATCCATCCCATCATTTATTTATTTATTATGGTGGAATAAAAAATCAACCAGATTTGTAATAACTTAATTAGTGATTGAGATAGTTTGTCCTCACAAAGAGAAGAAAACATAGACATAGTTAAGCCCCAGTAAACATCATCTAACACTTTCCATTTCCCATGTTTGTTGCTATGCATAGACGCGGAAATTCGCAGGTTTTCCAACACTGATGGAAACTTTTATAATACTGGATAAATGAAACTATAAGGGCTATACGAAGCAACCCTCTTTATTAGTGATAACAAGTAGCATTAGTAGTATGGAATACACGATTATTTAACGAGCGAAAACAAAAACACACGTGTCTAATTGTTATTGTCCGTCCAAAATTTATCCTGAAGTGACTTGACGATGTTCTGGTCCAACTGGAATGCCTTGGCCAAAAAGTCCGAATTGATAGCAGGATCCGACCCGAAAACCGCTTTGGCAATGGTGATGACACCTGGATTCCGATATTGAACTGGAAGTGAATGAGTCCAATTGGGAAGACGAAGACGTCACCCTCGTGAAGGATCTTCGTGAAGAGTTTGTTTTCAGGGTTTGAAGGACATAGAGAGTGCCTTCTTGAACGAATAGGATCTCGCTTGCACGTGGATGGGTTTTGGCCATATGGAGCGTAGTCAATGCGAGCCAGTGAAATGCCCATGGTGTTGAGTCCTTCAATCTGGGCTACGTTGACCTGAGTCCGGAGAAGAAGAAGTCCTCAGCTTTGGCTTGCTTTGGGTCCTTCAAAACTTTCCATTCACAAACACTACACACAACAACAAATATCTTAAAAAAGAGACGTAACAAAACGAGCAGTACTACACGTACCACCATTCTTGTAGTCGTCGATAGCTACACAAAAGTCCTGTAGAGGGCTGGGGTCATATGCAGAGACATATTGCAAAGCCAAAGCTATGAAAGCAAAAGCTACTAGGAAATGAACACCTGTCATTGTTATTACACTTCTCGACTATGTTGTAGTGTTTGATTTGATGAGCACTGATCATGGCAAACATGCATATTTATAGTACTTGAGCTTCATTGAACAGGTCTTTGATTTTTGCTTAACCAAGTCTTGGAAATGTTTGATATTAATGTTGATTTTTATTAGGATGAACAATTCATCAACAACTGCACATATGACATATATATTAAAATCAACACAGTAATAAACTAGGTCAAAGGTGCATTAATCTAACCACTTCATAGAAAATAGTATTATGAATCTAGAGGGATGGTGTCAAGTAAAGAAAAAGAGTAACATTGCCGGGAGAGGAAAGAAATGAGGATATGAAAATGTCATAGATTTTCTTGGGACTCTGAACATCAGCACATCTGACTTTATATTGTATGACATTTCAATTATTCACGATTCACAACATTAGATAAATCCAAAAAACTAAGCTGCTGCAATTGCTGGATATAATCATCTTGGTGGATGAATTGGTGAAATTTTTATAAATGAAAGAGTAGCGAATTAGTGTTCCATAAATTATTAAATGGGATTCGATTTTTTTATATATTATTATAAATTATTAAATGGGATTGGATTTTTTTATATATTATTATAAAATTTTATTCTAAATATAGTTAAATGGGATCTTATTTTATTCGTCTTAATATCTATTTTTTAAATATATAATTATTATAATTTTTAATTATATATAATTAAAAATATTTACCGATAAAGTTAAGCATTGGATAGCGTGCTGAGGAGAAATATTACAACTAAAATGATATATATTAAATGTTAACTTAATATTTTTTTAAAAAGTATTTTTAAATTAAAATTTTATTTATATTTCAACCAAATTCAATATTTATTTGTATGTTTTTAACATATTTATTTTTATTATACGAATGAATAAATTTATGGGAAATATATCAAGCATAATAAATTCTAATTATAATATTGTAATCTTAATTTTTAATTAAATCAATATAAAATTATAACTTCTACATGAAGTTTGCAATCTTATGTTTGTTATTTCATTTTATTTTATAAAAATTAATTCAACCTAAAATTGCAACGTCAAAGTGAAATTTACAATTTTTTTAACGATGGTATCGTAAAATTAATTTTTAATTAAATGAACGTAAAATCTTAGTGTTTATGAGAGGTTTTTATTCTATCAACGAATGTATAATTCAATTTTTAATTAAATAAATTTAAATTCGCAACATCTCGACAATGGTGTCACACCTCAAATTTTTTATTTATTGAATCAACGTAAAATTGCAATCTCAACATACTCCTCGCAATCTATTCAAAATGGTATTGCATGCACAATTTTTAATTAAAACAACGTAAAATTGCCACCTCAATGTGAGATTCACAACCTGTTAATGAAGGTGTCATAACCTTAATATTTGATTAAATCAATAAAAATCGCAACCTCTATGTGAGATTCACAATCTGTTAACAAAGGTGTCGCAATCTTAATTTTTGATTAAATCCACATAAAATTATAACCTTTATGTCAGATTCGCAACTTGTTAATGAAAGTGTCGCAACCTTTATTTAAGTTTAAATCCACGACAAATTGTAACTTCTACATGAGATTGGCAACCTGTTAACAAAGGGCTGCAAACTTAATTCTTGATTAAATCCATGTAAAATAGCTGTACATGAGATTCACAAACCTCTAAACAATAATAATAGTATCATAATCTTAATTTTTTATTAAATCCATATAAATTGCAACTTGTACGTGAAATTCACAATATGTTAAGGTGTCTCAACCTTAATTTTTTTTTATTTATTAAATTCATATAAAATCGCAACATCTACATCGACAACTTATAAACAAAAGTGTTAAAATCTTAATTTTTTTTTTTTTAAATCCCCGTCAAACCTCAACCTTTATATGAGATTGGCAACCTGTTAACGAAGGTGTCACAAATTAATTTTTTACTAAATCCATGTAAAATAGCAACCTCTACGTGAGATTTGCAACCTTTTAACGACTCTGTCGCAGCCTTAATTATTTTTTATGGGATCCACGTAAAATTGCAACCTCCACATGAGATTTGCAACCTTTAAACAACGGTGTTGCAACCTTAATTTTTTATTAAATCCATGTAAAATCGCAACATCTATGTCAGATTCATAACTTATTAACGAAAGTGTTACAATCTTAATTTTTGTTTAAATCTCCGTCAAACCGCTATCTCTATTTAAGATTGACAACCTATTAACAACTCTGTCGCAACCTTAATTTTTGATGGAATCCACATAAAATTGCAACCTCCATGTGAGATTCACAACCTTTCAGACAACAATATTGCAACCTTAATTTTTTATTAAATCCATGTACAATCTCAACCTCTACGTGAGATCCGTAACCTATTAACAAAGGTGTCGCAACCTAAAATATTGACTAAATCCATGTAAAATTGCAACCTCTATATAAGATTCGTAATATGTTTACAACGGGATGGCAACCTTTTTTTTCATTAAATTCACATAAAACTGCAACCTCTACATGAGAATCACTACCTATTAACGACAGTATTACAACTTTAATTTTTTATTAAATCCACGTAAAATTGCAACTTGTGCGTGAAATTCACAACATGTAAATGATGGTGCCTTAACCTTAATTTTTAATTAAATAAAGTAAAATCACAACTCTACATGGTATTTTCAACCTAATAAGAAAGAGATTGTAACCTCAATTTTTCCAAAAAATAAATTAACATTGAATAGTAGCCGCTTCAAGAAATACTCGCAACTTGTATTTTCTTTAGAATAATTTAACATAAATCACAGCCTTCACGTCGGGTTTGTGACCTCGAAATGATGGTGTTGCAAACTCAATTTTATTATTAAATCAACGTAAAATCGCAACATTTATGAGATGTTGACAATTTCTTAATGAAAAAGTTTCTCCTAATTGATTTGTGAAATTAATATTGAATTACAACAACTATATTGGATTTGCAATCTGTCAACGATGTTGTCGCAAACTCACTTTTTTTTATTAATTCAACATGAAACAACAACCTTTATGTATGGTTCGCAACCTCTCAATAAAAGGATCACAACCTCAATTTTATTATTAAATCAACGTAAAATCATAACTTTTATATGAAGTTTAACCTCTTAACGAAGGATTACAATCTCAATTTTATTATTAAATCAACGTAAAATCGCAATCCCTAACGAATGGATCACAACCTTAAAGTTTTATGAAATTAATTTTGAATCGCATCCTTTATTTTAGATTCACAACTAACCAACGATAAATGACAACTTCAATTTTTAATTAAATAAACATGAAAGCGCAATCTCAAAATCCGGTCCACAACCTATTATGGATATTATCGCAACCTTGAATTTTTTTTAATAAATTGCAATAATTTTTATTTTATTATTATTATTTATTTTTTTTATATATTTGATTATTTAATTTTATCAAAATTAAATTAACTTTATATAGTTTAAATTATTTATTAAAATTAATAATATTTAGTTTATTACAGTTATATAAATTAATTTTAATTATTACAATATTTTTAACCGGCTATTATATTTTAAAAATCTAACTAGATAGTAACCGTGCGCGATGCGTACCTTAAATTTAATAATGAATATTTAAATATAAAAAATATTATAATTATAAAATAATGATATATAAATATCATAAATTAGATAAAAATTCGATAAATATAGCAAAGAAAGTTTATTTAAATAAAAATATAAATAAAATATAATTAAACTCAGTAGAAAACCGTGTCATGTTGAGTTCAACCCTACTCTAATTTGATTCGCATCAACCCATTTGACTCATTTATTAAAAAATAATACAGTATAATTTTATTAAAAAATGTATTCTTTTTAATAAATTAAATAATATAATTATAAATATAGTACTCACCGTAAATGAGATTATTACAATATTAATCTAAAATATGATATCTATATATATATAACATACAAAATAAATGTTTAATTACCATATATTTAATAAAAATTATTATAAATTAATTGTTTAGTGAATCTATCGCGTTCATCTGAAATATTTAATGGCAATTCATTAAACTCTAAACAGATTTGTGTCGTGTTGTAGCCAAATTGCCATCCGTAATTATATTGAAGAAAACATGATTCTATAAAGTGGTGAAAAATCTCATATATATATATATATATATATATGAAGGGTCATCCGTATATATTTTTATTTGTTTCTAATAAGTCCAAGTGAATCTAATTTAAAAAGAAAAAAAAAACCAGTAAAAACAATAATTTAATCCAATTGGTTAATGTTTATCTCCAAGATTCAAGTCACTCTTGTAGGAGTGAAATTATAAATATTTATAGCAAATACATATAATAAAAAATAAAATAAAAAAACTTAAAAAAAAATAGTTTTAAAGAATTAATCACCATAGTTTTAAACTAAAACTTTTTATTTATTAAATTTATTTAAATTTATTTAAATTTTAAACTTAAAAAATTAAAATAACTTATCATTTATCTTCTTAATTTACTTATATGTTTTGGGTATATTCAATATAAATATGAATTAAGAAAAATAAATATAAATTTCATCCTTAACTGAAAAAATAAAAATTATCTAATTTATTTTATTAAAAAATGAAAGAAAATAAACCATTCTAAATTGAAGTGTAATTTAAATACTAAAGGTATGTTTGAAGGACTGATACTGTTGTTTAGTTTTATGTATTATATAGTTAAGTTCTATACTTTTTTATATATAAAAAGAAGATAAATGATAAAATTAGTGGTGCACTTTTATATGGTAGAAATAAAATCTATTAATATACATTTTAAATTTATTTGTTTTCTTATTTTTATTTTTATATAATGTAATTTTGACATTTTATCTTTTAAATATTTAATTTTTCACTTTAAAATTTAGAAAATTTTATTTATTATACTTTAAGTCAATTTTTATATTGATAGTTTGAAAATATAAGATATTACATTACATTTGATTTTAGTAAAAAGTTTTAAGTTATATCAAAGATAGACAAATACATCATACCAGAATAAAATTTATGATATATATATATATATAAACTTTTATGATTACCTTTTGAATTTAATCAATTGCGATATTAGTTTTTTTTTAAATAGTTTTATCAATTATTTTTTTGATTTAATTTGTAAACATAGTATATTAGATAATTATATTTTTAAATTATTTTGTTTAATATACATAAAAAAAGAAAATAAATGTATATTCAATTTACGTTTGAGTTGTAATCAAATTTTAAAAATTATCGGGATATTTTTAAAATTTTAAAATATGAATATTGTTTTGTAATTAAACTATATATATATATATAATTTTATTATAAAGTTGTTAAAATAAAAGAGATTAATTACTGTTTATTTTATATCTATTATAAAGTTATTGTTGAGTGAGTTTAAATAGAATAAATATAATATTATTATAATATATTATAGAGACATTATATATATATATATATAGTCAAACCCCTCTATAACGGCACTGTTTGTCTGACAATTTTTTGACTGTTATAGTGAACGGCTGTTATTTGCATATAACGGTCATATGAAAGTTGTAGATCTCACTCGGCTGTTATTAATTTATAGTAATTTTTTTAAAAAAAAATAAACACTAAATAAAATATGCATAATTTCGAACATTTATAAAGTTAAATTTATTCAAATATGATGAAAAAGTCTACGATAGTAGCTTGTTTGGAAGATTCCAATCTCTTACTAGTAATATAACGCTTAAATTAACGAAGATTCCAATCTCTTACTAATAATATAACGCTTAAATTAATGAAGATTTTGGTCCAAACTTTCAATAAAATGTAGTCAATTGCCTTCCTTTGAAGACAATCCAATGCGGAAAGACCATGTAGAGTCTCTTCCTAGAGACTAGTGTTGCGGGTGATCTAAGTTTTAATGTTTCAAATTATTTTCATTAATTATTTATAATTATGAATGCTTTGAAATTCAATCATATTCATTATCATTGCTTATGCAATCTTTTTCTTCATATTTTTAGTTATTAAACATTAAAAAATTCTTTTATTTGTTAAAGTTAATTACAATAATTATTTAAAATTTTAATTTTTATATTATTTTATTAAAAAATAATGTATTATATTTGAATAGGCCATTATAAAGGATAAGTTTTATACAGAGTATTCTGTTCAAATTACGGTTATTGCTATTATATGTAAATTGCTGTTATAAAGGATTAAAACAACATTGAAAAAATCGGTTCGGAAAGAAATTCAGCTGTTATAGTGAATTACTGTTATAGAGAATGACAGTTATAGAGGGGTTTGACTGTATAATTTTTTATTTATCACAAAAATATTTTTTTATTGTGTTGATAATGTTAATTATATATATATATATTTAAATCTAAAAAATATGTGAAGATAAATATAGAATTACAATTATATTTATCGATGCAGATCACTTAGTGGATAATTTTTGTTAAAGTATGACTTTATTTGTAATGTTGACAGAGAATTTTAGTTAAAGTATGACTTTAATTTATAAGTCACCCATCAATAGAATTATAGTTATCATCTACTATAATACTCCTGATTGATATCGTAGTTAGTGTAGGACTTTGACATTATAATTATAATAGATATTATATTATTTAAATATTATATTATTTTTAATATAATTAATTTATATTTTATAATTTTTGAAATTTTATTTATATAAGAATAAAATTTATGAAATTAAAGATTAACTTGGTAATGGCATAAAGGTTGATTTAAAATTCATTTCATTACATAATTGAGATAATTTTGAATATATATTTTTTTCAATTTAATTAATTTGAATAATTAGATATAAAAAGAAGTAAATAAATTTATCAATTTAAAGATAAAATATTTTTTAGTAATTAAACTTTAAAAATATATATATACATATATATATATATGATTTTATTATAAAATTGTTAAAATATAAAAAATAGATTAAATTGTGTTTATATTTTATATTTAGTTGTTGGGTGTATTTAGAATTCTTTATATTAATAGTTAATATTAATAGTTAATGAAATAAATAATATTATAATTTTTTGTCCAAACATTATATATATATATTATAAAATTATTTTTATTGGATATTAATTTTTATATTTTATTATTTTTAAATTTAAAAATATATATAATGATGTAATGTTGAAAAATAAATGGATATAATTAATTTAATGAAAAGTAAATGGGTGGAATTCATTCCACGGAAAGTAAATTGTAATTTGCTTCAATGAAATTGGAGACATAAATTTGAAAGACGAAAATCCACAAACAAATTCAAATAATTTATATATCAAATTCAATTGAAGACCGTATACCGTTTCAACCATAAGTTCAAATACACCAACAATAAAACAACAATCAAATCAACCAAAAATATAGCTAAATCAACCACCAAACTCACACTCAATTAGTGATAAGTTCATCAGACTGATGAAGTTGGTTGGAACATAACTTGCCTATAAACTATAAAGTCGTTGTAGGCGTTCTATTGAGGTAGAGGAGTAGCTATTAATATTATTTTCCATGCTATGAATTAATTTTTAGAAACTGAAAGTACCATTAGAAAGTTTTATGAGTAATTGGATTAGCCATGATTCGAGTACAGATACTAATGTTAGTAAGTGTAATGTAAAAAGAAATAATAATAATAATAATAATAATAATAATAATAATAATAATAATAATAATAATAATAATTTGTGTGAGTTTTTAATTTTTATTCTTTGAATAAAATTTAAAAAAAATATTCCTTTCAATTTAATCAATTCGGATATAAAAAATAAATAAATTTATATTTAAATTTTAATCAAATTTAAAATTTTAATATACTTTAATTAATACTATATTTTAATATATAATTGATATTTATATTCCACGTTAATATAACTTTATATATGAAAAGTAGATATCAAATGAATTATTATTATTTTATTATAATTTATTATTATTATTATTATAAATTTAGTGTAAAATTTGCATAGTGATATTCAGATCACTTTTTTTATTATGATACAGAAACAAAAACAACCAAACATTAATTAAATCAATAAAATTCTGTTTTTAAGTAAAAAAATCAAGTCTGTAAACCATACAATAAATCACCATGTAGGATGACGCTTAAACCAAACATCAAAAATAAATTTAGGAAATTCTCCCAAACAAAATCTTCCACGTATAGAATTATCCACAAAGGCTCTTTATGTCGTTTATAGTTTTCTTTCTTGAGTTTCCGCTTTGATCATCAACTACAGCAGATTTTGTAATATGTCAGAACTTGCTAATTGAATTTTCTTTATATTGTAATATAGTTGTAGTACCAGCTACTCTGCATTCAAGAAGTCACTTTCTTCTTCGATACTACCTTCTTTGAAATTCGTACTGTAATTATTTCTTCTTTCGTTTTCTTCCTGGAGAGAAGAGTCGGATTAAAGTTTTTAAACATAACAAAATTCAAATGAGTTTGATTACTTACTTTGAGAGAAGATGAGAGGTTGAAGAAGAGTAGAATCGTTGAAGAAGAGTAGTCACTGCAACAAAAGTAGTGAGAAATTTATGGAGAGACATAATAGTATTTGATCATAATCGAGAAATAAAATAATATGGGAGATGAATAACTATATACATACAGTATATATAAAAATTGATTTAGAATGTAATTCTAGAACATAATACAGATAAATATTTAAAATCATATTTATTCGTAGAATTCTAAAATTATTTTGAAATTAATCCATATAAAATTTAATTTTTAAAGATTATCAATTTATTATTTATTTTTAATTTTAATTTATAAAATAATAGTTTTAAAAATTTTAATATAAATATATATAAGATTTAAATATGATATATATAGTATTTAAAAATAAAAGTTAAAGACAATTATTGTCTAATTAAAATTAAATTGTTGTCTTGACGGAATTTTGTCCGGAGACTTTTTTACTTATATATATATATAGATAAACAGATAAAAAAATTATTAGGTAACTAGAATATAATTTCTTAGTATTTTAGCATTACCTTTGAAGGGTATATTAAAAAAAATCCGCCTAACTCAATGTTCCATTATGTCTTAAATAGTAAAAACTTAATGTGGGAGAGTACTAATTACTTAGTGATAACAAGTAGTATCAGTAGTAGAACAAGCTGTGGAACATACGATTATTTAACAACTAGTATTATCCATATCTGTTGCCATCCATGGAGGCTAAAATTCGCATGTTTAACAACACTAATCGGAACTTTTATAATTTTGGATAAATGAAATGATAAGGGTTATCCGAAGCAACCCTCTTTATTAATTACTTAGTGATAACAAGTAGTATTAGTAGTAGAAGCAGCTGTGGAACACACGATTATTTAACGAGTGAAAACGAAAACACACGTGTCTAATTGTTGTTGTCCGTCCAAAATTTATCCTGAAGTGACTTAACGATCTTCTGGTCCAACTGGAATGCCTTAGCCAAAAAGTCCGAATTGATAGCAGGATCCGACCCGAAAATAGCTTTGGCAATGGTAATGACACCTGGGTTCTGGCTGCTCAAACCGGCAAAAGCAACGGCATTGGTCTTGCCTATATTAAACTGGAAGTGAATGAGTCCAATTGGAAAGACGAAGACGTCACCCTTGTGAAGGATTTTAGTGAAGAGTTTGTTTTCAGGGTTTGAAGTCACGAAGCCAACGTAGAGAGTGCCTTTTTGGACGAATAGTATCTCGCTTGCACGTGGATGGGTGTGTGGTGGATTCTGACCATATGGAGCGTAGTCAATGCGAGCCAATGAAATGCCGAGAGTGTTGAGTCCTTCGATCTGGGCTACGTTGACCTGAGTCACATTCGACCCGATTGGATTAGACGCGTCACCAGGTTTGTCGAGTCCGGAGAAGAAGAAGTCCTCAGCTTTGGCTTGCTTCGGGTCCTTGCAGAACTTGCCATTCACAAACACTATCATACACACAACAACAAGTGTCAACAACAATTTCACAAAGACAATCAAAAAGAGCGAGTGAAACGAGCTCTACGTACCACCATTCTTGTAGTCGTTGATGGCTACACAAAAGTCCTGTAGAGGGCTGGGGTCATATGCAGAGGCATATTGCAAAGCCAAAGCTACGAAAGCAAAAGCTACCAGGAAATGAACACCTTTCATTTTATTACACCTTATGCTTATCGATTGTAGTGTTGATTTGATGAGTATTGATCATGCCAAACATGCTTATTTATACTCCTTGAGCTTCATTGAACCGGTCTCTGAAATGTTTAATATTAATGTTTATTTAATTAGGATGAACGATTCATCAACAACTACACATATTAATTCATAGTAAAGTAATAAACTAGGTCAAAGCTGGATTAATCTAACCACTTCATAGAAAATAGTAGTATAAATCTGGAGGGATGGTAAATATCATGGATTACCTAGAGAAGAAAGAAAAAATATGAATATGTCATGGATTTTTTTTAGATGGTGAACATTAATTCATCTGACTTTTAATATACTGATAAGTCTTAATGATAATATTGTATGACATTTTCAAGAATTCATGATTTACAACATTAGGTAAATCCCACGACATAAGCTCCAATTGATGGATGGATGAATTGGCGAAATTTTTATGCTTGCTTGAGATATAAATGGGGGAGTAAATGAATAAATATCCCATCCCATCTCACCATTTTATATTATTAAATGTTTAGATTATTTTGTTCTTATTACAATATTATTTTCAAATGGTTATATTTAAGAAATGGGATAGATTTAACATTTTAAATAAAAAAAAATTTATTTTATTTAAATTTATAAAAAAAATTATTTTAAAATAACTCAAATAAATTTCAATTTTTATTACATAAACTGAGTTGGTGAAAATATCCAAAATAATTATATTATTAAAAGAATTTATATAACTCAATTCATAAAATGAAAAGAAAATTGACAAATTAATTTATTATTAAAGATATTTTTAATTTTCAATTTTAATAAATAATTATTTATTAAATTTTTTATTATTCAATTAAAAATAATAACTTTACTAGAACTCTAATTTATATATATATATATATATAAAAGTTTAAAACTCTAAATAAAAAAGTCTAATTAATAATCAATATAATAATTTACTTTTTATTATAATTTAGCAGAAATAATTATATATATATATATATTAAAATAGTTAGTTATTATGCATTAAAATATAATTATAGTTTTTATTAGGGATAAACGAAGTCGAAAATGGATTAGCAACAGTAAATTTTACACTTAATGGAAATTGTCAATAAAAAAATGAGCAATGAAGAACTCAAATATATCTAGAGGGGCTTACCATTACTGACCTCAGAAAAAAATATGTGGCAAATCCTGGGGAGTAATTGATTTCCTCATTTCATGTCCGCAAGATAAAAACCATCTTCAATTTGATTAAAGTCCACAAAATTTAAGAAGACTTAACTTTATTTTCAAACTGACTTTTTCTTCTTGATAATTAGATGTTTACTAGATTTAAAAAGAAAGATAGAGTTTAATAATAATATTAAGGTCCTGAGCTTTTTAGCAATTTTTAATAAATTTATTAATTAAAATTTCATTTTAATTTTATTTAACGTTTTAAAAAGATTTATTTTATAATATTCATTTCATTCCTCACGTATTATTCTATCTATATTTCTTTTTTTTTATTAATTTATTATTATTATTAAATACGTTATAAAAATTAATAAGTGTTCAAAATTTTAATATTAAAATTTGTATGATTTGAAAATTTAATGTTTTTTTATTTACTTTAATTTTAATATTAAAATTTGTATGATTTAAAAAATTAATGTTTTTTTATTTACTTTCTACATTATCAAGTTAAATTTTTATTTGGTATATTTAAAAAATCAAAATGAATTAGGAGATTGTTTAAATACTTATAAAAGTATTTTCTAAAATTTAAGACAAATAAAATTAAAAATAAACTAAAGTAGTGATAATTAGGAAACAGTATTTATCCCATACAAAATGGGTGCTGGTTGTTGTCCTGTTTACAAACTCAGCGATAATAAGTGATACTCTGATTTTGCTTTATCTTACGGTAGTATTGCCCGTGTATGAATGTATTTATATCTATTGATATAAATATTATATATATTAATAATAATCGGTATCACTTAGATATTTAAATCTAAAACAACGTTTACAGAGCAATAAATAAGAGAGACAAAGCCAAATATATGGTTCACCCATGTAAAAAGGCTACATTTACGGCTGGGTTCAAGATGACCACTAGAGCATTTACCGTAATGAGAATTATAGTTTAAAACAAAATCAATCTTCAAGATTATCGACAAAGCACAAAGAAAAAACACCAACAATCATAAATAAATAAATAAAAATAAATCACAGAGCAACATCCCTAACATAGATCAGAGACAAAAACAAAAACACAAAAACACTTAGTCAACTTTACTCTGACCAAACTGTAGCTTATGTAGTTAGATTTTAGTATCCGGTCGAGTTCAGCAGATCTTCAAATGCAATTGAACTTGGAGCACCAAGTAAGTCATTCAACAAGCCCAATGAAGTCAATATACCAAAAATGAATACAAACTCATACAACAGATTATATATATGGAATATACATAACAAAACTTCCTTTGTTTTACATATATTTTTCAAATTTGTTGTAAAAATTTCTTTCTTTCCTCAGCAAATAATTCAATGATCATTTCATTGTCACCCAGCACCCTAGCTAATTAAGTCTAGTTGATGTGGAGGAAGCTCATGAAATAGAGTAGCTTCCTGATCACTACAGCGTTGGTACTTATATCAGCTTAAATTTTTGTCTGTAGCAATCTATTTTACCTACACATCACCATTCAAAATGGTATTTATCAAGCATTTTAATCTCATTCAGCATGCATTGTATCCACAATACTTCTTTAATGCATTCGGTGATATATATATTATATAGTTGACATAGCTACATCAAACTGTAATTTAAATTTGCAAGATACACAACACCATAAGCAGTGGGAATATAAGAAGTATTAGACGGTTTGATATTAACAATAGAATATCCAATTATATTAAGACAATAAAAAAAAATTCAAATTATAAACCAACATCAATGATACCTTTTAGATATCTTAATAAGCCTTTAGTTACTTTCAATATGTCTCATTTTAGGTTTTATCTTATACCTTTTGAGTACCATATGCTATGTTTGTTTTGGTACATACCATTGTATACTTACCAATAGTCGGATGAGAGTTTCATATTCATCATCTTTCTCGTTATCCAAATTATGTCCTCAATTTAAGACAGATTATTAGATTTAGAATCAGAAATTTCAAAAGTGTCTTGAATTTTCAACAGATAAATTTTATAATTTATAGCTAGCAATATATTTATTTTTTCTGTTTTTTTTCTTATAATCATCATTCCCAATATAAAGGTGACGTATATTCTCGAACTGAAGTAATGTCTTATCTCATGGAGTCTTTGATTCTAGTGCCTACAAGATTGTTGTTGGATGTGGAGTGATTAAGATTGTATGAAGATGTGTCTTAGCTGCAAAAGAAAGTAAAAGAATTTATATTTCTTTGATGGGCACACTAGTTTTAGAAGGATGTTAGTATCGAATAAAAAGGAAAGATTGGTTGAATCTTCAAAATTCTTGAACTTGAAACTTGGGAAGATGTCCATAAAAGCATTAGAAGACTGAATGAGGAGTGCTTAAAGGCATAATTGGTTGATGCAACTCTCTCATATGTGTGGAAATTGAATAAGTCATAGTCAGTATCATTGAAGGAATAAGATTCGGAAAGTTGAGGTGATTCAAGTAAAGGTGGAGATTTGTTAAGACTGCCTTGAATCATAAGGATTCCTTTTTTGGAAAGACTTCCTAGTTTGAGTTTTGGGTCTACTTCCTAATTGTTTGATTTCTTATTTGAGAAGGATTTATGTTTTTATTTTTTTTTTCTAATTTGGTTTAGAATTTTTTTTTCTTATTGAGTTAGATAATTTCATATGAATTTGGATTTATGTTAGCTATAAAAATGGTATGTACTTTATGTTAGCTATAAATATTGTTTGATAGCATAGAGGGTATGTGAGTTGAGTTATATGTTCATCCATTGGTTTGATTGATTGAATATGAATGTTTGAGAGAGAGTTGTCAGATTGTTTTTAAGATTGTTTCAAAAAAAAAAGTTGATGTCTTCCGTAGATTAAGTAATTTGCGAACTATAATATATTGTTCGTGCATTTTGTCTATTTTGGCCTTGATCATTGATGTAAAAATACTTGGACTATGAATTTAATTCAAACATTCAAATGCCAAGCAATATCTATCTTATGGTAACATAGTAGTTATGGATATCGTACCCTA
Organism: Cardiospermum halicacabum; assembly: GCA_031304145.1. NCBI lineage: Eukaryota > Viridiplantae > Streptophyta > Magnoliopsida > Sapindales > Sapindaceae > Cardiospermum > Cardiospermum halicacabum. Next base: position 39,618,645 of record CM062389.1, on the reverse strand, counting down.
GAAATTATACTAGAATTATGCACAAGAGTTAAAAAGGATTCAATGTATTTCTAAGTTGTCAAAGATCATCAATTTAACACTAGAGACAAGTATGTAAATTTGACTAGAAAAATTAGATGCACACTTAAAAACTTGCAAGATAATATGAGGTGATCATGGTTAAACACTCAATTCACTAAAAAGACACTTGATCACTTTCTTAAACTTTTCATCAAACATCTAGAACAGTCAAAATATAGCTTTGATCAATAAAATATAAATATAAGATTCTTTCAAAATCTAACATCAAATTATCATCTACAATAATTATATAGTAGATAATTAAGAAAATACAATCCAAAACAAGATGATCAAGATTACTATGTCTAGTTTCCTTTTAATCACTCTAAATTTCTAAATCTAACCATGAAATTTCTATGTCTAACTTCAATCAAGATTAAATCAATGTTTTACTTGATTTTCACCAAATGAATTAAATAATTAACACACAAATCATGCTATATTGAAGAATTACACTGTTACCGAACTACAATTCAATATAGGTATGCAATTCGGACAAAGAGCACAATTTGTGTTCCTAGGATCATATCGAGCTTTAATTTGGCTGCCAATTCGGTATGAAGCTCGAGTAGAGAGCTTCAATTATGTTCAAGTTTTTCTCTAAGTTTCTATTCGGTACTGAGTTAGGTTTCAAGATCGAACAAAGAGGGTGTTTACTTTTCAAGGAAAGATACCGAACTATAAAGTGGTATGAAGCTCGGTGTTGAATTCGGATAGAGAGGATCTATTTTTCTTCATCTTCTATACCGAGTTGTAAGTCGGTATCAAGTCCGGTATTGGATTCGGAAAGAGAGGTTTTGCCTTTTGATCTTTCAATACCGAATTGTAATTCGGTACACAACTTGGTAGGTAACTCGAAAAGAGAGGTTCTTTTAAAGGATCCAATATTATCAAACTGTAGTTCAGTAGATAATTCGGTGGCCAGTTCAGTGACCCTGCTCTAATGCCCTTTTTCACCTCTTTTTAATCTTTTTTTTCTCCAAAACCTTCGTTTTTCTTCCTTAATGTCTTTAATTCCCAAAATTAAGCTTTATAATTGAAAATAAGCGAAAGTGTCTCAAATATGTGCATTTCTTAAAGGAAATCAAATTAAAATTATACAAATTTTCAATCATTTTCCAAGCTCATCAATCATCAAATTATTCACCAAGAATTCTAACATTTTAGCCCTTTTTTGTTTAATAAAATTGGGATCCAAATAATTTTATTGTTGTTTTTTTTTCAAAGGTGAATGTGATATCTTTTGTAATATAAAAGTGCGAATAATTAGGTGGAGACAGCTACATACTCTTCGTTTTTACCATTTCATCATTAATTGCATACATAATTCCATTTCATCCTTAATTGCATTACATAATTACTTAGAATATGAAAAGAGATTCCTCCATATTGAAGAGCGTTATTACCTTTTATATGGTTGTTATCCATTAAGGATGGTAATTGAAAATGTATTGTTGGATCAAATTGTAATTTACCATTTGTTGACCCAACTATATATATATTTTTTAGTTTTTAATTTCCACTTTTGCCCTTTTTATTATTAAAATTTAATATTATTATTTTTAACACAAGTTCAATCTCCAATTGCAACTAACAGATGGCTTTGATAGAGATACAGTCAGAACAGAAGTGTATTAGGTAACCTGAAGCCCATTTTGATAGCCCATATGTATATAACATTTCTAATATTCTTACCAAAGTCCTGTACTCATCATACTTGATCAAATCAATATACTAACCCATATACAAATCAATATACTAACCCATATATAAACCTTTTTATCTTCTTCTATTTTAGCAATGTAGTATACTTTTTCTCTATTCAAACACAAATTTTACAACGGTTTCAGACTACTTTAATATACATTTAGCATAGAAGAGATTCTAGAATAAAACTTTATTAATGGAATCGAATTATTATTTTATTTTTATAGATGATAAGTTCATCTTTCAAATCTAAGACTTTTATACATAAGTTTTTAGATAGGATTTTACAATTTTTTGAATTGAAGTGGTATCTATTTGTGTTTGCAGCTGTTATTGAAATCTTGAATTTGAGTATCATCCTTTAATAAAAGAATTTAAAAATATGAACAGTCTCCATAAATTTTCTAGATTGTTCACTTCAATTACACATGAATGGACAAACAAATAAAACATAGACTAAAACATTTATTATTATTATTTTACTATATATTTTTATTTTACTGAAATTGAAAATTATGTAAAAATAAATAAATGGTGGACACCTGCCTTGCAGGTGCCAACAATCCTAGTAAATCGAACAAAAATAAAATAAATACTAGTAAAAACGAGACAAAAATGGAAGCCAACCATGAGCATGAATAAAAACATAAAATGCAACTTTTTTTTAACCTTATTCAAAGAAAAGGCATTTTACATTGCTTAAAATAAAAATAGAACCAAGAATCCAATAATTCAAAAAAGTAAATAAATAACCATCCACGATTGCCACTCAATATGTATGAATGCACGGTTTCTCAAGATCTACCATGACCCCAAATATCCCACTAACGCAACAGTCAACATCTCTTCCTCTGCAAAGATTCCTTTTATTGAAACAATAAATTCAATCACAGAGCATGAACGTGGTGGGGGACCACAGCTCCATTTATTACATGAAGCCTTTGACTTATTGAAACTGCTTCAGCTTGCCCTTCCCCTTGGACTTGTGCTTTCCAGATTGCCCTGCTCTAGAACTTCCCTCAGGCTGATTTTCCAGGCGTAAATTCCCCATCTACAATGAACACTAACTCAATTATAAACTTCACTAGTTAATAAAATTGATAGAAAAAGCTAATACTATTACTCACTCTTTCGGTGAATCCAGGTGGCGGTCCACAATCTTTTCTAATGATTTTTTCGAATCCAGGCGGCGGTGCATCAATATCCATTTCCGGACCATGACTTGGCTGCTTATCACGCAAATCTACTAGCGCTTCTATTTTTGCTCCAATGTTTCTAATCTTCTTCCATAGCCCCTCCAATTGGTCCTGTCAAATACATAAACAGATTAACCAAACTAGCTAACAGATTAACCAAACTATGACCTGACAAAAACACACACCTTTTCTAGCATGGATGAAGCAAAACAATCAGCAATATTTGAATTATCAGGAAGGAGGCTAGGTGCGCCTTTATCTTCAGCTTTTGCAGCAAATTCCACCACCTTGTTGCTATTGCAAATGCAGAAAACAACACTTAGATTTCAATCAAGAAATAAATTTAAAAAACTAAAAAAAGGGGAGTACTTGAGCTGGACTATCTGTTGAAACATTTCCATCTGGAGGTGTCTGCACTTGATTTGCGGATTGCTTGATTCACCAACAGGTTGCTTAGCCTTTTTCCGTTGTCTCTCAAGAGAAGCCAAATCCTCCTCAGTTGGCAAAACATAACGATTCCCAGAATTACAAATAAGCGCTCCTTTTCCAACCAGTTTCTGCAAATTAGAGCTCAGGTAAGATTCATGAGCGATTGGTAAAGATTTGTGTTTGTTGCCGATGAACTGGTTTATCTCTGCCTCGCTGCATCCTCTGCCTCCATTCACTTCATAAATTGCTTCCAATATCATCTACACAAAACAAAACAATCAATTAGAGTGAAAGACAACAGTGAATTTTGAAAAGACAGAAGGTAGGTCTGGTGGTGTTACATGTTCATAGGGTGGATGGTCTGGTGTCTCTGCGCTTTGGAGGAACAGAGACCTGAACTCCTCATAATGGCTATCACGGAGCCATGGTTTCTCGGTTTTGATATGGTTGATGACGTGGTGGAATTTCCATGCCTCAACATCAAAACCAAATAAGGTTAAGGAACACAGAAGATTATCAAACCACTGTGTATAGTCATCTTATTATAATAGATGCAATGATTTATACTATATTACATATTAATTTACCAAATTCTGGAAAAATAAAGTTGAAATAGAAATTGATACAAGTTTTTGAAAGAAAAAAAAAAAAATTGTTGTAAACAAAATTATATATTAAAAAAAATTGTTGTAACATAAAATAAGAGGTAAGTTTAGAGAAGTTACAATTAGATATTCATTTATACACAAAATAAATTAAAGTTTTTAAAATTTTTAAAATATAAAAAATCTATTTTTAAGAAATTTCAGGAAAGTTCTTCTATATGAAAAATAAAATAATTTTCAATTTCTTGAGAAAAAAATATATTCAAAAAGTTCATGGCAAACATAATTAGTAATTGTTTGAGAAGAAAATATACCCAGAAAGTTTAAAAGAGATAGAGTTAACTCTTCAATCTATTGAGAACAAAATATTCAAAGAACATACTTAACAATTGTTCTAGAGGAAAAGATACTCAGAAAGTTTAGAGACCAAAATATAGTCCGATCTGAAATGATACACAAAATAAAAATTTTCCAAGTTTAAAAAAAAAAATCAAGCAGGTAGAAATTTGTCCAGAAAGTTCAAAATAGACAAAGTTAGATCTTCAATTGCTTGAGAGAAAAATTAAGTAGGAAGTTTTAACAGAAAATATAGTCAATAGTCTGATCTGAAATGATATATAAAACCAATAGAAGTTTTTCGAGTTTTAAGAAAAACAATCTAGTAGAAATTTTTCCAAAAAGTCCAGAGAGCATATATAGTTAACTCTTCAAAGAAAAATATACTCAAGAAATTCACAAAGTCAGATCTGAAATCATATACTGAACAGATAGAGTTTTTCAAATTTTAAGAAAATCAACTTAACACAAATTGATGTTGGAAGTGAAAATAACTCAGAAAAAGAAAACTTTCAACAAGAAAAAAAAAATTACCCAGAAACTCTTAAAAGTAATCTCCAATTTTATTCTCTTTATGTATCTAAGTTGTAAAGTAAAGTAACATGCTAGACAAGAAAAATGGTATCAAAACAACAAATTGAAACTTAGAAAAAAGATAACAAAAAATCCTTACATTATCCTGGTATTCGTTTGAATATGTTGTCTTCTTCACGGGTGAGTCCTGTACCATTAAAAAAGCTTTATAAAACCATCAATTTAAAAAAGCTTTATAAAACCATCAATTTAATTTTAACAACAGAAAGAACGCATACATTTAAGTAGACACTTTTTTAGTCTAAATCTCCACCATAAAACCCCAAAAATCCATCATGCAAAATAAACTTGAAATGAGTTTCTACTAAGATCTAGAAAGATGTATCTTACCATTGATATGCAAATCTGAGATTTGAAGAAATAAGAGGACTGGAGAGCCGAAGAAAGAAGAGGACTGGAGAGTCGAAGAAGAAAGAAGAAGATGGGAGAGCCGAAGATAGCTTTAGAGGTTTTTTAAATTGATTTCGAAGAGAGAAGAGGATGTGAGAGCCGAAGATAGCTTTAGAGGTTTTTAATTGATTTTGAAGAAAGAAGATGATGAGAGAGTCGAAGATAGTTTTAGGGGTTTTTTTAATTGATATTGCTTTTGAACGGTTGTTATTGCTTTTGTGCTTGTAACCTAGCCTGATTGATATTCTCACTTATATTGAGCCACACCTATGTGTCAATTTTTGTTTAGAGTCTCGAGAATGGGCAATGAACTTACTCATCTTTATTGTCAATTTATTGACAACTTTTAATTCCAATGAAAATAAATAAATAATCTAATATAGATGAAATCCAACCAATCAAACTCCCTCCAAACCCACATTATGTTTCCACACATTTGAATTGTTTTTACATTTGATTTGGTTATACTCTAATTCAAATCTTTGTCGAACTTTGTAATGCTTGTCCAAGAATCTAAACATCGCTATTTACATGTCTAAACATCGTTTATTTAATAAGAAGATGTTCCTTCAATTCTAGAAAATTTTATATTAAGTGACAAATTTTTAATTCTAAACAATTTTATTGTTTTGTTTTTTATTATTTATCCCTTCATTTAAATACATAGAACGATAAAGAGTTTTAGATGTGAATATAATTAATTAACATTTTTCTTAATTCTGTATTTATTAAAAATAAATAAATTAATAAATATAGAAAATTGAAATATATTTTAAAAAGTAATAGATTTTTTTTTTGCAAATACAATAAATAGTGGTGGATGTCATTTTAGAAATTTTACAATAAGTGTTTTAAATTAATTTTTTATTAAAATTTTAATAAAAAAATATAGATAAATTATAATATTTGGAACATCCAACTTGACATGATATTTATTTGACACCCTCCTAACTTATTAAAATAGTTTTACTTCAAGTTTTAATACTCACATGGAGCCCAACATGAAAATTCAACAATATAAATAAAATAATTATTTGGAATTATATTGCATATTATAAAAGGAAAAATTCATATAATCTTTTTTTATTTGATTTTTTAAATTATTATTATTATTATTATTATTATTAACCTTAGATTAGAACAAACCAACGTTAAATTCTCTATATCAAATTTAAATTGTTTTTACGATTTGGTTATACTCTAATTCAAATCTTTGTCCAACTTTACTCTACTTGTCCAATAATCTAAAAATAACTTTTCTATATTAATAATCCGGAGGGAGTATTATTATTTATCCCTTTATTAAATACATAAAACAATAAAGAGCTTTAGATGTCAATATAATTAATTAACATATTTTTTAATTCTACATTTATTAAAAATAGATAAATTAATAAATGTAGGAAATTGTAATATATTTTAAAAAGTAATAGATTTTCTTAAGATAATTAATAATAATCACTGTCATCGATTTATATTAAAAGATTTTAAATTTTTTACAATATATTTTTTAAATTAATTTTTTATTAGAAGTTTAATAAAAAAAAAAATAGATAACTTGGAACATCCAACTTCATATGATTTTTATTTAGCATTTCAATTTCAATATTGTAGGGTTTATTTCAACCTTCTAACTTATCAAAATAGTTTCCTTAACTTTTCGTGCTAACGTGGAGTATAACATGAAAATTCAACGATGTAAATAAAATATTTATTTGGAATAATATAGTATATTTGTTTGCTGATACAAAAGGAAAAACCCATTTTATTATTCTTTATTTATATTTTTTTTAATTTACATTAAATTCGATGAAACCAACCCTAAAACCAATCCTATCTAATGTAATCCTAAAATTTTAGATGAAGCAGATATCATAATCTCTACCCTTCCTCCACAATAACATATTTTGATTATTCATGAGTAAACGTCTTCTACTTCTGTCGTATGAAGTTGACATTGATGCCATTCTCCAATACGTTCTAAGGTTTAGTTGTAAAGAGTATATGAATTGTTGCATTTAGATCTATTTATAACGGGTTGTGTTTTGCTTTAATACGGTAACATAATCACATTTTTCATTCTAAATCAGTATTAAAATTAAAATTTTAATAAATTAACCATTTGAATTTTTTTCCCTAAAAAGGATGTACGATAGCACTGATTATATATCACATTAGGGTAAAATGTACATTACCATAACTTTTAAAAACTTAATTTAATAATTACAAAAACAATAAAAAAATTAAAAAAAGTTAAATTGCAATTTGGAGTAAATAGAGGGTCCAGTAAATTTGTCATCTCAAATTGCCAAAAAAATTACAAACAAGGGCAATTTAGTAACTACAAACTATAACTGACAGCTAACTAAACATGTATAGTAAAGTTGACCGTGCATGAAAAAACAAATATATTTCGAAGAAAATTAGAACTAGAACTGAAATTGTAAAACAAACTTTGGTGAGTCCTTTGAAATTATGTCATTCTTATCTCAAAATTTCTGATCTGTAAATCTCCATAATAGGTAGCTTAAAATAATTCTATTATGCAAATAAATCCATTTGCATTAAACCAGTACATATAACCTTCATTACTATTAAAACCTTTTCTTCAAAACCATATTCAATCACCATCAAAGCAATGCAACAGCCATCTTCCTTTCTCTTTCTCTTTTGTGCACTCTCTCTAACCATAGTCTTTTTCATAAGGTAACACTCTCATTTCCATTTTATTCTATTCAATTCCAATTATTTGATCAATTGCTTTTTATTTGCTTGTATATACAGTAGAGAAACACCAACACATGTTAAAGTAGATGATGACACAGAAACCAATGTACAACAAAAACAACAAAAGAAGAGTTTCAAAGAAATGAAGCTACAAGAACTCCACCTAAAAGTTCATCACCAAATTATGGACCTAAGGTGCATTTAGTTCTCATCTTTGCTTTATATTCATTAATCTCCTAACTTGCTTCTCATTTCAATTTGATTTGAACAGGAACTCTCTTGAAATCTTCATTAAGAACAAAAATGATACTCATATTACAACAATAGATGACCCATTTGCTTCATCACATTTGACTGAGGTGTGTCATGTGTATTATTATTCAATTAAATAATATTATTTTATTGATGTAACATAAAGTCATGTGATGTTTCGTTTTTATGTGAGCAGGAAGAGACCATGGAGCTATTCAAAAAATCATGCAGAGTAGTAGCTACACTTGGAGAGAGTATAGAGATGAGTCATCTTATAAATAAAGATAAGGATTTGAAGGCTAGTCAAGCAATAAAGTCAAAAAATGGGTAGGAAATTTATCAAAAGAATTTGTGGTTTTATTTTCCAGACTCTTGTTAAGGTTTTTATTAGTACTGAGGAGTTCTGGAGTGTCACTCACTGTGATATATCATCAATGTGCTCATCTCCATTCTGTTTTTTGTTCTGGAATCTATGAAAGGTATATTCGCAGAATATTCTCCTCAAATTCATTCCCATTCCAAATTTGTACTCTTGTTACAGTTCTTAAATATTTTATTTGGTGACTATGTTTAATAAAATATAATAATAATAATATTATTATTATTAATAAAATTACAACAACTAAACCACCTAATTTGGAAATTCAAAACTAAATTGGAAATTAAAAACTAAATCAACAGAATTTATTTTTAAATTTTTGAAAATTTTAAAATTTATTTTTCAAAATTAAATCAAATTACTTGAAGTACCCTTATAAATACTAATAATTCTATTTATAATTTTACAATTAAATCAAATAAAGTTGGATATTGAAATTTCTATTTTACCTTTTATAAATATTTTTTAATATCAATACTTATATTTTTGTATTTAACCTCCAATTAAAAATAAAAAATAACATTCATAGATGGAAATTTATCAAAGCTACGACAACGGCTGTTAATCTCGTGAGAGCTTTGGCAAATATTAGAGCTTCGATAAACTCCGTTGATATCTAATGCGCCAATCTTGCTGGAGCTTCGGCATCCGTCGTCACTATCGATTTTAACGGTATGCCAAGGTAAATTTGACCAAGGATCATTTCAAAATGGTCTTCCTGAACAACGATTTATAAAGAGTACAAAAGTATGTGTGAATAGACCTAAACGACTTCTTACGGATTGGGTATTTGGAATAGGTGTAACTATCATCATCGGCAATTGAATAGTTCAATAGTTGATAGAATGGGAAATCATGAATTCAATCACTGAAGAAATAAGTTGTTTCATGCAACCTCGTAAAACATCAAATTTTTAACTTTCTTAAAAGTGATTCATTTTCGACACTACAACACCAATCATAACGATGGTCACTTTATAAAAGAAAAATCTACAATTGGAGCTCAATCGATGATCCGCAACTTGAGAATGACAAAAAAGTATTTATGAACGGCACTAGACAACCTTGAACGAATTTTTGAAGGAATCCTACTGGTTATAAACCATATATTTTACCATTATATAAATGTATGTGAATTTACAATAGTCTTTCTTAATAGTAGTTTGTTAAGGGAAAAAAATATGGGTTATTTCTAAAAACACCCCATTTTTTCAAACGTTTCACTTTGAGCACCCGGTTTTGAAAGTTTTGGAAAACCACCCCCGAAATCAAAACCACTAGTGGTTTTTGGTAATTTTGTGAGTGGTTTTGGTGTTGTATGAGTGGTTTTGAAATTCTATAAGTTTAATTTAGAGATTCGGAAATTTTCTAAGATCAAAATTACTCATACAACACCAAAACCACTCACAAAATTACCAAAAACCATTGGTGGTTTTGATTTTGGGGGTGGTTTTCCAAAACTTTCAAAACCGGGTGCTCAAAGTGAAACGTTTGAAAAAATGGGGTGTTTTTGGAAATAACCCAAAAAAATATTTGTTAAGGGATCTAAATAACCTCTGACAAATTTGTGAAGAGGTTTAGAAGATTCAGGATAAGTTTAATTAATTTTTTTGTATCCCTATCGGGAGTTTATAGGATGAAAAATGATAAATTCAATCTCATGAAACTAGCTTCTACATTCAACCAAGTAAGGGGTCAATTTCTCAATTTTCTTGAAACAAGCTCATTTTTAACATGATGGTAAAAGTATAATGATGTTTGCTTTGAAAAAAATAATAATAAATTTGAAGTTCAATTTGATGATGGTAAAGTGGTTTGAAGTACAATTTGTGAAGGGAAAAACATACTTGTGAAGTGCTTTAGACGATATTGGACGAAATTATAAAGAAATCTAACGTGTTATACACCATATATTTTTTCTTTATGTGAATTTACATGAATTTTGACTCACGATTGTTCTAAATGGTCTTCCTTGGTAGCGGTTTATGAAGGACAAAAAAATTGAAGAGACCTAAACAATCTCTGACAAATTTATAAAAGGATCAAGTGATTTTGGGTTAGATGTTAGTAGTTGTATTGTCTAGTAGTTAATAGGATGGGAAAGCATAGGTTGAATCACCTAAGAAACTTACATCTACATGCAACCAAGTAAGGTTTCAATATTTTGACTTTCTCGAAACGAGCTCATTTTCAACATGATGGCAGCACTTCTAATGATGGCCACTTTAAAAAAATATCTAAATTTGGAGCTTAATCAATGGTGGTAAAGTAATATAAAATGCACTTTATTAAGGGTTAAAAAGTATATATGATGGTCTCTATACGACCTCGGGCAAATATGTACTCGTACGCATTATATACCATGTTTTTTTTATGTGAATTCGACTGAAGATCTTTCTGAATGATCTTCCTTAATAGGGATTTATAAAGGGAAAGAAACATGTGTGACAGAGTCTATTGAATTACTCAATTTTCTATATTTAAATTTATTATCTAAAAGTATAAAAATAGTTTATTAAGGATTCATATAGCATTCTAATAATTAGAGTCTCCATTATTTCCAAGATATAAAAGGGGTTGGGTTAGTAAGTGTTATAATTCCCTTTTCTCATCCCTTGTCTATTCGATTTGGACTCCCGTCAAAACCATAGCCCTTGGATTCGGGTTGTCGATGCTCACATTTTCTCTTTGCTAACTCTAAAAGGTAAGTACTTTTAGATGAGTTCTATTTCTATTGCAACGCTTTACTGTCATACTTGCATTTGAAGACTTGAAAAAAACTTCAATATACATGGATAGATTATCCGAGTTGTCTGAATCGATTTTGCATCATATTTTGCGATTTCTTCCATTTAAAGATATTGCTCAAACTTGCGTGTTTTCTGGAAACTAAAAATAAGATTGGTTACATTATCTATTTTTATAATTAGTCCTAGTTCTGTAAATTGTTTGTCAAAGTGCAATGATATATTAGAGGTGTGATAAAAAAGAGTTATAGAAATAGATTCTTTAGAATAAACACTAAGAAATCCCTTTTGCAAGAATTTGATATCCATGGAGAAGTTACTACTTCATATGGTTTTGTGTGAGCTTGATGAATGTTTGTTTGTGGAGATCCTTCATTATACAAATGCAAGAAAGCTTAAAACCTTAGATCTTGATATTCATTTTAAAAATGGTGCAAGTTACTATCTTCATTCGATTGTTTTACATGTCGATTCAATAGAGGTGTTAAACATAGGTCATAAGGTAATGTTCCAAAAACTAATATTAAGTTACCTTGTTTGAAAAAATTATATATCCATGAGATTCATTTACCTAATTAAGAATTTGGAAGTATTTTGGTGGGTTATCCTTTGTTTGAGGAGTTGTGTCTACTAAATTATTCCAGAGAGGGAAATATAAAGTTGTTTGGTCATGATAGACTTATGGATATTGAGATTTGTGGTAGGGATATGAAAAGGGTGGACATCAATCTAATGAATGTGAATTCTTTATCTATTATTAAGGATTTGGGCACTTTTGAGATTCATATCACTAATTGTAGGAATCTAAAGGAATTGAAATTACAGCTTGGAGTTATTAAAGCGTATTAGGAAAGTAACTTGAGTGTTTGTTTTTGCAATGTTATGTGGTTGGAAAGCAATTTAAAATTTCAACGATGCCGCTTGAGAGATTAGAAATTTTTAAGTGGGATGGATGGGAGGAAATCTTCGGTCAGGAAGAGAGTTTTGTTGAACTCGAGATAGACACTCCTAATTTGAGTTGTTTTAACTATGGTGATGACTTTATAAACCTTTACCCCAAGGCACAAACTTGATCCACAATAAATCTCTTCTTCAGGTGCTATAAAATAATTGAAGAATATGTTCAATTGGTCAAATTCCTTAAGAAAATTCATGGTTATTCAAAAATGTTGTTCTTGATTGGTTTTGAGTAGGAAGATAAGGTACGAACTACTTCTTATATTTACTTGGTCAATATACTAGTAATGAATTCTTTAAATATTGATCCGTATTTTGTAGTTGTGTGTCATATACATTTGCTTGATTTTTTTTTAAAAATCTTTTAATATTTTTTAAACTTTACTTTTATTTATTGGGAAGATATTTGTTTAGGCTGAAGAGTTGAGAAAGATATTTCCTTCACCATTGTTTAGTTGTCCATCTATATAGATATGTGGTTTCACAAGTTTGTCTTCGATTTCTAAAATCATAGATGAATTCCTTTGGATTTCCCCTTATCTGATGACTCTATCTTCAAGTTGTATGGGACCTTTATGTGTTACTTCCTCTCCCTTACACAAATCTCCTCCTCCACTGTAGATGAAGCCTCAGTGTCGTCGAGAAGCCTCCACTATTATCGACGAATCCAAAACCAAACACCACCACCACTCTCTCCTCTTCTCTAACTACATCTCTCGCATCCCCACCTCTATTTTCTCCTCATCTTCATTTTCTCCCTCCCCGTCCTCCTCTCCCTTTTTTTCCACTCCTGCTCTCTCATTTGTGTCTCCCTTTATGATCATATCTCTCGCATCGATCTATTTTTACTTCAACCCAATGCTTTTTAGTTAAAGTTTGGATTTTTAGGAGTTCTATGGTGTAAGTCTCTCTTTTGCTAATCTGGTTTTATTTACATTTTGTTGTTGTTTTCTTAGTTTTATGGGTGTGTGAGATTTTAGGTTTTGGTATAATTGGTGGATTGAAGGTTGAATCTTTGAGGGTTTTTCAAAGGGGTTAAAAGAATTTAGTTGATTTGTTTTATTTTGAGTATAAAGATTGTAATTTGTAATATTCATTGATGTGTCCTAGATGCAAGTTTGAGATCTTATGAGCGTACTCTAACTAATTCATGATTTTAGGTACGATTATAATTTAGTATCCGCATTGTCTGCTTTTTCATTATGAATTTACATTTTTGGCAAAAAAATTGGTATTTAGATTGTAGAGCCGTTTCATGGTTTTATCTTGTGATGTATTTTGGATGTGTGTTATTTTAAGAAATGTTATTTTCTTGTGTAGGTAAAGTAGACTACGTGGTATTATTTGGTTCTTTTATTTTTTTTTTCATAAATAAATGTGAATAGTAAAAAGACATAAAATACTCCGGACTATATGTGTGTTTAATTGCATACTAAATTGGACAAATAGTGGAACTAACGTTTGTTAACCTATAACTTGGACAAATAGTGAAATTAATGGCGGTTAACCTAAAAATTAGAAATTTGTTAAAAAATGGAGTTAGCATTGTTATTATTATTTTTTTAATTGGTCACATTATTATTATTATTATTATTATTATTATTATTATTATTATTATTATTATTATTATTAGTTAACCAATTTACATTTACAATACCAAACTTCCAAACGATTACCGGACCAAACGATTACCGGAACAACTAATTTAGTAATTGATCCGATAATTAACTTTTACAACCCTTCGAACCAAAAATCTTATACGAACATATTCTTATACTAATAAATTTACGTCACTCTCATGTAATTTTCTATACTTCCTCCTATGAGTTTGATAGTAAATAGTTTCAAAAGAAAATAAGAAAGAGAAAAAATAGCAAAATAAATAAATAAATAAAATAGGCAAATTTGTCGGAATTCAGAACAACAAAACATTAAAAGAAAACGATCACAATAGCTCTAAGTATTCACCACATCAACTTACTTCAATGTGGTAAGTAATTTACAAGTTTCATAAAATTCCACATAACAAATCATAAAACCCTAAACCAAAAATATGCCATTTCCACACCTGTTTATGCAATCCTCATCAACATCTTATTTGCCACTTTCCTCTCACCAAAAAAATAGAATTGCCAAAAACAAGTATGGAAATAGCATAAATTTCACCATAACAATAATAATAATTACAAAATCAAAGAATTTAGCCTAACCATGGTAACAACACACATTTTCATGGACACTGACTACTCTTCCCAGGTCCACCATAGTAGAAATGTGTGCCCCATTCATTGTTATAACCGCTCTTGATGTTGTAACAATTAGTATTCTCCGCTAAAATCGATATGTCTCGAGCAGCACTAAGACTGTTGTCAGCATCAACAAGCTCAAGGTTCCTAAAATAGCTAGCTTTTCCAAATCCATCTTCGGCGAAATGGCCTGAGCCCATCTGGGTCGACGTGTGCTCACCGTTGGCTCTCGAATTCACCACCTCACCTCCCCATTCGACCATCGTTGCATGGTCTGCTAAGTGCGTGAATAGCTCCGCTGGCCAGTACCCTACTAGCATGTTGTCTCCGAATCCCATCCACCAGTTCCCTTGCTTTGGATCCTGTCGTTCATATAACATAATTAATTATATTACAAACTATGTTAAAATTGTGATTAATGCATGTGGATTGTGTTTATTGTACCTTCCATATGAGAATTGTTATGTCGTATTGGTTTGTACCGAATGATGAAATTGGTGAAATAGCTGCTCCTATTGCGATTCTACTGTTTGTTTGTATGAATCCTGCGCATAGTAGATTGTAGCATCCTGTTGCTTGATATGAATCACTCTGTATATATCAAATATTAGGACTATAAAGATATAAATGTAGACCTATCAAACTTATTAAAAATAAAGAAATTAAAATAAAAAATAAAAACTGACTTAAATGGTTCATGTGGTAACCTAGATTTTTAGGCCAAATATCTAGTGCAAGAATGTATCAGTGAAACGAATAAGTCAATTTGATTTAACCTAGAGAAGATTCATGAGGTTTGACTTTGACTTTTTGCAATCTCATTTGCCATATTTGTAGTATATTGCACATGAAATTAATAAAAGTATCGAGTAGAAAAATATATTACCGTCCAGTAGGTGAATAATCTTGGTCTGCTGTCACCATAGAGCTCCGGACTAACCTGACTAGTAGAATTATCAAAACTTTAGAATATAATATTCAGTTAATTTTTTTATATTTTTTGTTGAAAAAATTCAAATCAAAATTTTTACTTGTTTATTTGTTTCGAGAAATGGGTAATTAAATTATTTTTGAAGAAATTGATATTGGCTTATGAAATCAAAGAGAAAAAAATAAAATATGGAGAGAGTATGGGATTGTGTGCATGCGAGTATAGGAAATGGAGAGAGAACCTGCCATCCAGCTTCTATGCTATTGAGATCTGAGCCGTCGAAAGATCCCGAAAGAACCCAAATCTGAGAGAGACTAAACTCGTTGACCACTTGGACTGATGGGTCCCACACGTTAATGGTTGCCCTAGCTCCATACACCTCTTGAGATGCTCCCGTGTACGCTATCGCATGCTGTTACCATGCACCACCATTCCATTAAACAAAAACACAATTTCCAAGAATGTAATTAATGAGTGTGGACCTTATGATAAGTAGAAGTAAATGGGTTGAATTTGTTGATTCAATTGGTGTGGACAGTGCTCATATTAAAAATCTTAGCAATTAATATTAATTGTGGTCCCTCTTTAATCAAATAGAAGAATGATCTATATTATTATTCAAGTGGTTGAATTTTGATCTTGGTGGATTTAATTCAATTTTTTAGATTCATAATTCATCAAGTTGACATGATTTAAATTGTGTGTATATGATTATTCCAATCTTACAAGAGCATTTAAAATGATGGTAACATTGGTGGGGGGAGAGGACTCATCATGAGTGAATTATCCGCCACTTTTTCACCCAAATATATATTGTATAAATATAAAATATTGTATATATTAAAAGAATATATTTATAAATAATGTATTTATATTTGAATATTACATTTATATTTTTAAAGAAAAAAGTATGAAATAATTTTATAAGAGAAAAATGAGATCATAGTGTCACTTTGTCTTTTAGTTGACCCATATAAATACTATTTTAAATTTCTAGGCTATTTCTATAATTTAAACTTAAATAATATATTAAATTATTAATAAATCTTACTTAATTTTCATATAAATTAATCTTATATATATATATATATGTAACTTAATTTTAATATTTTTAATTAAATTTATTGGTTTTCCATAACTTAAAGAAGATAAATGTATTATTATTATTATTATTATTATTATTATTATTATTATTATTATTATTATTATTATTATAAAAGTGAAGTATTCTCAAAATAATCATGTTCTTCCTATCACAAATTCATGAAAAATCTAAATCAACATCCCCACATTTCCCTTAATAAATCGAGAGAGAAGATATAGTACCTCATGTCCATTGCCGCTGACTACATCCGGCGCATCGGACCGTCGATCGGGAGAGAATCTACGTTGTTTCTTACCAAAGTCAAACAAAGACTTGGCTCTCAAAACATCATGCTCTGAGCTCCGCCGCACAGGAACCGTACCCTTGGGACACCTTGTCCCATTTCTATGCCACATTTGCCATGCACCTTCTATTATATTTTCCTTTTTCTTTGAACCTTCTCCTTCTTCTTCCTTCAACACCTTCATTGATTTTGGCATTGATGATGGCCTTCTCTGTTTTCATCAATCACATATTAATCAACAATAACAATAATGTTAAGACATGACATAAGTAGATAAAAAGTAAGCACCTGGATCTTGTGATTTTTGAGAAGTGGATGATCTAAACCTGGTTGTCTTCTTTTGTGGACACAATCTATTATATCTCCATCTGGACTCTATATACCAAACAAACAAACCCAACTCAAAAAATAAACCTAGAAAAAAAAAAAAAAAAAAAAAAAAATTGTTAAATGTTAATACCTGAATGGTGAAGACAGGAGGCTTGTTAATCTTGTTCAAGTGTCTATGAATCCTTTCAAGTCTCAAACTACTAACTTGTCTATAGTTTGAGTAGTTCAAACTTGAAACAACACAAAATCTTTGCAAGGACAAGAATCCAACAATTACTATGAAGTGGAAGATAGTCTTGCCGATGACAACACTATCCATGTTGAAAATTGATTTTTATCAATTCAACATTACAAAACTCTAATGGAAAGAAGAAAAGGACTTATTAATATTTATCTTTCTTGAACCTGTATGGCTTTAATGGTGAGAAGAGAAGGTTGGTGAAGGATAATTAAACAAAAGCTGCAGATGGGTTACCTTACTATATCACAATCAAAATCATCATTGCCTATATTTGCATTTGTTTCATATATATTTTAAAAAATAAATAAAAAATATATATAGTAAGTAAGACTTGAAGGCACTATAAAAACCAGACCTACCCAACTAAACAGGTGATCTTTAATTGCTCATCTTCAATGTTTGTATCTGCCACCATACAACTTTGCCATTAATATTTCTTTATTTCTCTTTTTCTTCAATTCAAGGTAGACAGACTCTCTCTCTCTCTCTCTCTCTTAATAAGCACACACATGCAACTTACCTTGAAAATTTTTCTTTTTAGCTTTTGCTTTCCTTCTCAGGCTCTCCTTTCATTTGGTTTATCTTTTTTTAAACTCCAAGTAGTACTCAATTGGTATACTTTTCTAGTATCTACTCTCTTGTTATGCTGCCACGTGGCGGTTTTTTATTTATATTCTATTCCTTTTCACCTACAAGTAGGTGTCTGTATCTGTGTATGTATCTGAATGTGAATATGATATGTTACCCTACTCTTCATCTTATATGTATAAAGTTTAATTATATACTGTATGTAAGTGAATTGTTTTTTGTTTTCTTTTACTGTTATTATTATAAAGTTTAATATGGTTGGATGCTATGACCACCCTACTCAACATGATTTTATAGGAGTGAAAATAATTAAATTTTAATTTTAAAAATCTCTACCTACTTAGTATCATTTATTAAAAGAATTATTATAAGTTTTTTAATTCTATTTTGAGTTTTGATAAATCTATTTATATTATTTTACACGTACTTTAATTTTTTTTATATTTTTATTTCTAGAATACTAATATTAAAAATATTAAATTTAATATAGAGATGAAATTTAATTTTTTTTATTTAAATATTAATTTATGTTTTATCTATTTTACAAATAAAATTACATCACAATTTAATTTAAATGAAATGATTTTTTTATATAAAAAAGTGAATTAATTTTTAAAATATAAAAAAATCCAATTAAATATAAATAATACAAATTATTCAAATGAGTTAAAATTAAAGTTTACCTGCCTCAATGAGATTTCTTAAAGTGAGGACTTTTAGGTGATAAAATTCAAGGAAAAAAAATATATATTATGAAGAGTGTTCTTTGATGTTCCCAAATTGTTAATTAATTCATATTTGAGCATAGAAATTGCTAGTCTCCTTATTATGTGCTACAATGCACTAATCTCCATGTGGTTTAACATCAAAACACAATTTAAAAATTAATATAGAGAAGATGAGAAACCAAATGTATCTAATGATAAATAAATATCAAAATTAAGCTTCTATTCTCGAATCTCAAATACTTCTATTTTTAATAAATTTGGGTTGTCGGTCTGTTTGCACATACACATATTTGACTTGAATATTTTAATTTGTTATAATCATAAATAAATGCTATACAGTATTTTCATGCAGCAACACTATATATACACTTCATATCCGGATGAAAATAATTCCAAATTACTCGTTTACTGTCTATAGTTTTTTATAAAGGGATTGAAGTCAAAAAATTTAAAAAAGTATAATATGTGGTGCCAAATAAACCACTTAAGATTACTTGAATAAAGTAGCTAAACAGCTTATAGATATGGTCTCACAGAGTTTAGTTTTAATGAGTAAAAATCGGATCTCTTTACAATTATTCCTACCTCCTATTTATAGGAGGTATTTGGGTCCTATCTCTATTTGGATTGGGACTCCTTGTTTTCCTTGAGTTCGGTCTCCTTTTTGGACTTGGTTTCCTTCTTTCAATGGGGTTGATCTTCATTTATCTATCGGACTTTGGAAATCCTTGGCCTGGTATGATAAGTCTTCCTTCTCTGATTGGGCGTTGGAAATCCGCGTTTAGTTAGGTAATCATTCGGTGGGCTGGAGCGTTTCGGTTCGGACTCTACTATACTCGGCCGAGTTGAACTTCATTGGGCCTTTTGGCCATGTCGGTCGAGCTAGATTGGCGCGTTTCTTGAGCCTTTGGCCCTCTTTTTTGGCCGAAGGTAGCTTTTGGGTACCCTCCCTATATTCGGCCGAGCTTGGTTTTAGGGTACCCCTTCTGTCTTCGGTCGAGCTTGGTTCTGGACTTCGGTTCCCTTTGCTTGCTCTTACCTTCGACTATGATGCCTTATGGTTATTTTCCCACCACAGTAATCCCCCATTGCCATGGCTTGAATCTTTCGAGCATGGCAATATTTGTCGTTATCTCGATCGAGTTCGGGCTTCCATTTGTTTTTGTTTTCGGCCGAGGTTTCTGTGGTTTCCTTGGTGGGCCACGTCAGCCCTGGCTGTCTTGTCTCAATTAGATTTGGCGGCTCCTCGATTGTTGTGCCCTAGATTTGCCATCATGGCGGCTCCTCGACTGCCGTGTCTAAGATTTGCCATCATGACGGCTTGCCTATATAAAGGTTGGTGGTTTGCCCCTCTCTCTTAGTTTCTTCATTTTTAAATCTTTTCTCTCTCTCTATCTTCGAAGACCGTCTGCCTCTCTTGCCGGTTTCGACTTTCCGGTGACGCTTCGAGGCTCTTTCTCTCCACTTCCGGTCAAGGTTAGCCTTCCTTGCTCAGATCTTTGTCGTTGTTGGTTTGAATCTATATTTATGCTTTTGTGTCTGTTCGTCTGCTTAGTTTGTTTTTCTTCCCTTTTTTTTTGATTTGCTTCGTTTGCCTTCGCTTTCTACCTTTTTGTTTGTACTAACTTCGGTCGAGAGTCTTTAACCTGCTGTTTTTCTCGATCGATTGTAGATGTCTACTAACTCTTTGGGCACGTCGTCTTTTGGTGGTTTATCCTCCGAATTCTCGACCGTGGAGGATGTGGACGAGGAGTGTTCGTCGGTTCGTAACTCCCCAGCCGAGTCTAGTCCCCAAGGCATTTTGCCTCATTTCTTCAATGTTAGGAGCACTATGACCATGGATGAGTTGGAGTCAGCCTTCTTCGCTTATAAATTCCCAGGCTGGATTCGGGCTAGGTTGCCCAAGCCTGAAGAGAAAGTGGATGATATGCTGGCAGATGGTTGGGAATCTTTTTATCTGCGCCATTTCAAGATCGGTCTCAGGTTCCCAATCATGGGTCTGGTCGAGGAATTGTGCTCTCTGTGCCAAATTCATCCGAGTCAGTTGACTCTTATGGCCATTAGGCTTCTTCTCTATGTCGATCGTTTGAAGGAGAAACACAATTTGGAGTTTTCGGCCGAGGATTTCTTTTACTCATACTTCGTGAAGCGTGAGAACCCGGAGTTTGGCCGATACGTCCTGAATGCTCGGGCAAACGCCCAGCTCTTAGTTTTAGGTTTTTCTTCCAACGAGACTCGATGGAAGGATAAATATTTTTTTTTCAAAGGCGTTACCCGTCTGGGGAAGGGGTTGGGTTATCCTCCCTTTTGGGGTGATTCTTGTAGGTTTCATTATTTTCTTTTTATTTCGGGCGATCGTTCTAGTTGACTGATTTTTCTTGCTTTCTTTTTCAGCATACTTCGGGACAAAAAATTGCAAATCTTCTTCTCGGGCGCGGACTAGGAGTGAGGCCATCCTTGCTATTCCGGCCGAGTCTTGAGATTACAAGACGCTTCTGGGTGAGCTGTCTGTCAGCCGTCTGTAGGCTTTTACCAGAACAAGTGAGTTGAATGCGTTGTGTTTCAAGTTCATTCGATCGAATTTTGCTGATGTTTGTCTTTTTTCAGAATTATCCGACTACGTGATGTCTAAGCCTGAGGGTCAGAGAGCTTTGGCCATGCGGGCCATCATGCGCCAGATCCAGGCGAAACAAGAAAAGGCCCATGCATCTGGTTCTGCTGGGAATGAAGGGCCGGTCAAAGAGCGATCTGAGCCGGCCGCCGAGCCTGTCCGACCTCCAAGTCCTGTTCCTTCGGAGGCTGCTGAGGCTTCTCGCTCGACAATTCCAGAGGGTTCTCGGAAGCCTTCTCGCCCCTCGGTCGCGAAGGAGAAGCGGCCAATAGCGGGTGGCATGGCGCCGGCCAAGAAGCGGACCAAGCATGTTGGTCAAAAGCCTCATGGCGAAGGTCGTCATGTGATTGGCTTCCCAGGGGATTCTTCCACTAGGGAGATATCGGCCGAGATGATTGCGGCCACGGATGGCTTCTTCTTTCCCCAGGACGAGGAGTGGTTAGAGTCCTTGTCCTTTACAAAGTTCTATGAGATTTCTATCTCAAGCCTTTATAGGGTAAGTTCGTCTCTTGTTTGTTTTCTTAGGTGGTTCCCATGCTTACCCTTTTTTTTTATCTTCAGGGGCTCCAAGGGGCGGTTGGTATGCGCAAGCATTTCGGCCCTGTTTTGCGGGACAGGCGGGCCCTTGAGGCTAAGTATCAGTCTGTCTTGGCCGAGTTAAAGGCGGCTCAGGATGACTTGGGCAAAACAGCGGCTCAATGTGCTGAGGCTGTCGGCCGAGTTGAGAGGGTGGAGGCTCATAATGCTAAGCAAGAGGCCTCGATTGCTTCGAAGGACGCGGAGCTAAAGCGCCAAGCGGCGGAGCTGGAGGAGTTGAGGGTGGCGAAACGAGCCTCACACGGTCAAATAGAGGAGCTCGAGGGCCGCGTTGAGAGTCTTACCATTGAGGCGGTCCAAACCGAGGTTGCAATCAGGTCATTTTCCTTAGAGCAGGTCATCAAAGGGTCTTTGACTCCTGAGTCTGCTCAGAAGGAGCTGGACGCATTGGCTGCTCTTCGTGAGGAGAGTTGAGCGAGTATTGTGTATCTTTTTCGATCTTTCGTGTACTCGTTGTAACCCCCCTTTTGATTAATGAAATTTCTTTCATTGTACTTTGTGCTGAATTTATTTGTGAGGGGTGTAATCCCCCAGCCTTTTATTTGCGATTCAAGCATATTATTTTTACATGCGCCGTTTTTGATTCTCTAGGGTTTCGAGGCCGTAGTTCGGTTGATTTCGGCCGAGACGTGTTTTATTTGATATTTGTTTGAGATCTTTTCGACCGGTGTTCTCATGAGGTCTGCTTTTGAGATTTCTGGGTTGCCCTTTGGGCGATTTTCGCTCTTTGAGCAGTTGGTCTTTGCCCGAGACCCTCCAGATTTACCAGGGGCTTGCCTTTGGCTATTTTCAGGTTGCCCCTTGGACAGTTTTTGTATTGCTCCTAGAGCAGTATGTCTTCGCCCGAGACCCCCAATTTTACCAGGGGCTTGCCTTTGGCAATTTTCGGGTTGCCCTTTGGGCAGTTTTTGTATTGCTACATGAGCAATATGTCTTCGCCCGAGACCCTCTTGATTTACCAGGGGCTTGCCTTTGGCAATTTTCGGGTTGCCCTTTGGACAGTTTTTGCATCGCTCATTGAGCGGTTTCGTCTTCGCCCGAGACCCTCTAGATTTACCAGGGGCTTGCCTTTGGCAATTTTCGGGTTGCCCCTTGGGCAGTTTTTGTATTGCTCCTTGAGCAGTATGTCTTCGCCCGAGACCCTCCAGATTTACCAGGGGCTTGCCTTTGGCAATTTTCGGGTTGCCCTTTGGGCAATTTTTGTATTGCTCCTTGAGCAGTATGTCTTCGCTCGAGACCCTCCAGATTTACCAGGGGCTTGCCTTTAGCAATTTTCGAGTTGCCCTTTGGGCAGTTTTTGCATCGCTCATTGAGCGGTTTCGTCTTCGCCCGAGACCCTCTAGATTTACCAGGGGCTTGCCTTTGGCAATTTTCGGGTTGCCCTTTGGGCAGTTTTTGCATCGCTCATTGAGCGGTTTCGTCTTCGCCCGAGACCCTCTAGATTTACCAGGGGCTTGCCTTTGGCAATTTTCGGGTTGCCCTTTGGGCAGTTTTTGCTCTTTGAGCAGTTGGTCTTCGTCCGAGACCTTCCAGATTTACCAGGGGCTTGCCTTTGGCAATTTTCGGGTTGCCCTTTGGGCAGTTTTTGTATCGCTCATTGAGCTGTTTCGTCTTCGCCTGAGACCCTCTAGATTTACCAGGGGCTTGCCTTTGGCAATTTTCAGGTTGCCCTTTGGGCAGTTTTTGCATCGCTCATTGAGCGGTTTCGTCTTCGCCCGAGACCCTTTAGATTTACCAGGGGCTTGCCTTTGGCAATTTTCGGGTTGCCCTTTGGGCAGTTTTTGCTCTTTGAGCAGTTGGTCTTCGTCCGAGACCTTCCAGATTTACCAGGGGCTTGCCTTTGGCAATTTTCCGGTTGCCCTTTGGGCAGTTTTTGCATCGCTCATTGAGCTGTTTCGTCTTCGCCCGAGACCCTCTAATTTACCAGGGGCTTGCCTTTGGCAATTTTCGGGTTGCCCTTTGGGCATATTTTGCATCGCTCATTGAGCTGTTTCGTCTTCGCCTGAGACCCTCTAGATTTACCAGGGGCTTGCCTTTGGCAATTTTCAGGTTGCCCTTTGGGCAGTTTTTGCATCGCTCATTGAGCGGTTTCGTCTTCGCCCGAGACCCTCTAGATTTACCAGGGGCTTGCCTTTGGCAATTTTCGGGTTGCCCTTTGGGCAGTTTTTGCTCTTTGAGCAGTTGGTCTTCGTCCGAGACCTTCCAGATTTACCAGGGGCTTGCCTTTGGCAATTTTCCGGTTGCCCTTTGGGCAGTTTTTGCATCGCTCATTGAGCTGTTTCGTCTTCGCCCGAGACCCTCTAATTTACCAGGGGCTTGCCTTTGGCAATTTTCGGGTTGCCCTTTGGGCATATTTTGCATCGCTCATTGAGCGGTTTCGTCTTCGCCCGAGACCCTTCAGATTTACCAGGGGCTTGCCTTTGGCAATTTTCTGGTTGCCCTGTGGGCAGTTTTTGCATCGCTCATTGAGCGGTTTCGTTTTCGCCCGAGACCCTCTAGATTTACCAGGGGCTTGCCTTTGGCAATTTTCGGGTTGCCCTTTGGGCAGTTTTTGCATCGCTCTTTGAGCGGTTTCGTCTTCGCCCGAGACCCTCTAGATTTACTAGGGGCTTGCTTTTGGCAATTTTCAGGTTGCCCTTTGGGCAATTTTTGCATCGCTCATTGAGCGGTTTTGTCTTCGCCCGAGACCTTCTAGATTTTTAGGATTTTGAGTGTTTTGGAATAAGGAAAGTACCCAATCTCTAGGTTGGAAGGCTCGGGCCTTGACTTTTTTGTTATACTGCCTTGCTATCCCCGTTTGGTATTCGGCTATTCTTCGTTGTGCGTTATTTTTTTTCATCTGAAGTATCTTTCTCAAAAGCCAGGGCTTGTTAATTGACCCTTCAATTTAGCCTTTCTTGTGGTGATAGGATTTCTGTTGGGAGTACTGCTTCCGTTCCGTATACCATCGAGAAGGGGGCTTGCAATGTTGAAGTTCTAGGGGTTGTTCTGAATGCCCAGAGGACTTCGGGAAGGGCTTCGGGACACAATCCTTTGGCTCCTTCCAATTTTTTCTTGAGTGAGTTTACCACCGCTTTGTTGGATGCTTCGGCTTGGCCGTTGGCTTGGGGTACCTTGGGGTCGAGTACGTAAGTTTTATGTTTAACTAGTTGCAGAACTCTTTCAGAGTCTGCGCTATGAATTGAGGACCGTTATCAGTGATAATTTCCCTTGGTATGCCGAATCTGCAGACGATGTGTTTCCAGATGAATTTCTGTACTTCTTGCTCTCTGACTCTTTCTAGTGCTTCAGCCTCTATCCATTTTGTGAAGTAATCGGTTACCATCAGTATATATCTTTTTCGACCCTGTGTGGACATCGGGAAAGGCCCGATGATATCCATCCCCCATTTGTCAAACGGCCATGGAGAGATGATGCTGTGTAGATTTCCGGCGGGAAGGTTGGAGTAGTTGGCGTGTCTTTGGCATTTGTCGCACTTTTTTACAAGTTCGGCCGCATCTGTCTTCATGGTTGGCTAGTAGTACCCGGCTCTGTGCGCTCTGAATGCTAGGCTTCTCCCTCCGGAATGGTTTCCGGCTGATCCTTCATGGAGCTCTTTCAACACTAGTTCGGCTTCAGGGAGGGAGATGCAGTTTAAGAAGGGACCGCCTATGGATCTTTTAAAAAGTAACCCTCCGATGATGCAGAACCTAGCGGCCTGGGCTCGTAGCTTCCTAGCTTCTGCCTTGTCTTTAGGTACTTGACCATGATTGATGTAGCTGATGATTGGGGTTCTCCAGTCACTTTGTTCTATGGCCAAGGCTTCTTCGTACTCAATGGCTGCTTTAGGAAGGAAGGCATATACAATTGGTCCCGTCGGCTCGTCTTTATGCATTGAGGCTCCGAGGTTTGCCATAGCGTCGGCCCTTTCGTTCTCTTCTCTTGGGACCTTTTTTATTGTGGCCTTTTGGAAGCGTTTCATAAGACCTTTGGTCATCTTCAAATACTTGGCCATCTTTTCGTTTCGGGCCTGGTATGTACCGTTTATTTGATTTACCACCAGCTGGGAGTCGCATTTGATCGTTAAATTGTGCGCTCCACTTTCTTTCGCCACCCTTAACCCTGCGATAAGGGCTTCGTATTCGGCCTCATTGTTGGTGGCTGGGAATTCGCATCGGATTGCTTGAAGTAATGTGGGTAGATTTGGGGGCCTGAGATATATGCCTAGGCCGCTGCCGCTTTGCCTGCTAGCCCCGTCTACTTCTAGTATCCATTCGTCAGTTGAGGGTGTTGTCAGTTGGTTAATATCGACAGAAGGCTGTTTCGGCCGGTGGAGCTTCTTCGAAGTCAGCCATGAAATCTGCCAGAGCTTGAGATTTGATCGCCCTTTTTCCCTCGAAGGATATGTCGTGCTCGCTAAGTTTTAGGGCCCATTTCATTAATCTTCCGGATTTTTCGGGGGAATGGATGGCGCTTTGAAGGGGTAGTGCCGTTATGACCGCAATTGGGTGCCCTTTGAAGTATGCTCGAAGTTTTCTTGCAGCAAATATAAGGCTCAGGCTCGCTTTTTCCAGGGTAGGATATCTGGTCTCGGCCGACGTCAGGGTTTTGCTTGCAAAGTAGACTAGCTGTTGTTTTCCCCCGGTTTCTTTGACCAGAACGGCGCTTACTGCAATTTCGGAGTGTGCCAGGTATAAGTAGAGTTTTTCACCTTCTTCTGGTTTAGCCAAGAGTGGAGGGCTGGTTAAGAAATCCTTGATATTTGCCAGAGCTTTGCTGCATTTTTCTGTCCACTCAAATTCCTTGGATTTTTTTAGAGCCTCGAAGAAAGGCTGAAATTTTTCTGAAGCCTTAGGAATGAATCGGGTCAGTGCGGCTAGCCTTCTAGTGAGCTTTTGCACGTCCTTCTTGCTTCGAGGTTCTGCTATGTTCAAGATGGGTCTTATCTGATCCGGGTTGGCCTCAATTCCCCTCTTCGTGACTAGATACCCCAAGAATTTCCCTGCTTTGACTCCGAATTGACATTTTGTGGGGTTGAGCTTCATGTTATATTTTCGGAGTGTCTCGAAAGCCTGGCTCAAGTGATGTACATGGTGACCCGCATCCTCGGATTTAACTAGCATGTCGTCGATATAGACTTCCATGGTTTTTCCCAACTTATCAGCGAACATCTTGTTCATGAGCCTTTGATATGTAGATCCTGCATTTTCTAGGCCGAAGGGCATTACTTTGTAGCAGTAAATCCCCCTCTCCGTGATGAATACAGTTTTTTCTTGATTGTTGGGATGCATCAAGATCTGGTTGTAACCTGAGTAGGCGTCCATGAAGCTCAACATCTCGTATCCCGTAGTTGCATCGATGGTGAGGTCGATATGTGGCAGCGGGAAGGGATCTTTTTGGCACGACTCATTTAGATCTGTGAAGTCGATGCAGACCCTCCATTTCCCATTCTTTTTCTTGACGACTACCACATTAGCAAGCCAGTCCGGGTATTGGACTTCTCTGATGGATCCGTTTGCGAGGAGTTTTTCGACCTCTTCGTTGATAATTTTGTTTCTTTCAGGGGCAAACCTTCTGCGTTTCTGTTTGACTGGTTTAGCGCCTTCTTTCACGTTCAGCTCGTGGGTTATGATCGTTGGGTCGATCCCAGTCATATCCTTATGTAACCAGGCAAAGCAGTCCTGGTTGGCTTTGAGGAAGCCTATCAGCTTTTCCCGTTCCAAGCCTTCTATTGTGGCCCCAATCTGCACCGTTTTCACCCCTTCTTGATCCAGGGGGACTTCATCTACTTCGTCTTCGGCCAGGCTTCGGGGTGTGTTCGGCCGAGACGTTAATTGCTATTCTTCAACCCCCTTCTGCTTTAAGCAGTTAGCGTAGCATTCCTTGGAGGAGCTTTGTTCACCCTTTATTTGTTTTATCCCTCGCGGGGTTGGGAACTTGATGAGTTGGTGATATGTAGATGGGATTGCCTTCATATCGTGTATCCAGGGTCTTCCGAGTATCATATTGTATGCGAACCTCGAGCTTATCACGAGAAAGGTTGTGTGCAGATTGATCCCTTCTGTGAATACTGGTAGTTCGATCTCCCCGATTGTTGAGGTGGTTTTACCATCGAAGCCGATAAGGGAGACGGCCTTTCTGCGTATCATCCTCTCGTCCAGTTGCATATTTTTGAATGTTTCGAGGAATAGTATGTTGGCCGAGCTTCCGTTATCCACCAATACTCTTTTTACAGTTAGGTTTGCTATCGAGATTTTGATCACTAATGCGTCGTGGTGTGGCGCATTGATCCCTTTGGCCTCTTCTTCTATGAAGGTGATAGAGTAGTTATCGGTTGTGGGTCCGTCTCTGATGCTATAAATACTAAGGGAGTTTCTCAGCTTTCTCTTTGCTGCCGAGCTGGTTAATCCGCATGTCTCGGATCCCCCTGCGATCATGTTGATCATCCTTTCTTCTTCCGCGTTCGCGACTGGGACCGTTTTCGGAGATCGGTGATTTTTATCGGCCTCGGCTGCGATTTCTCGCCCCTTTTCAGATAAATATTCCCGTAAGTGACCCGCATTTATTAGCTCGGCGACTTCTCTCTTGAGGGTCCAACAGTCGTCCGTGTTGTGGCCATGGTCTCCATAGAACTGGCAGTATCGGGATTTATCTTTCCATGCTCCTGCGGGGTTCGCTGGTTTGTCAGGCCATCTGACTCTGTCTCCCATTCCTTTAAGAATTGTAAGGGTTTCTCTTATAGGAATGGTGAGTGGATAAGGTAGTAGTTCTTTTCTCCTCCGGCCGTGTTCGGGGTAATCTGGTCTCGAAGAATTATGGCCGGTATAATCTGGTCTAGACGGGCCGCTGCGGTCAGAATCCTTGAAGTTGCTCCTCGGCCTTTCAGTTCGGCCGAAATTTCCAGTACTGTTTCGACCGCGGGAGTTTGGCGTATTTTGGGAGCTTCTATGATTTTTGGGCTGGAGCTCCTCCTCATACTCCATCGCGTCTTCGGCCCTTTCCAGAACGTCTTCGAAAGTGCGGGGTTTGATTAGCTTTAGGCTTTCGTAAAACTTGGAAGTCTTCAGTAAGCCCTTGATGAAAGCTTTGGTGGCGCTCTTGTCTCGGCAGTCGGGAATGGCCATTTTGGTCTCTTTGAATCTTCTGACATATTGTCTGAGACTTTCAGCGCTCCCTTGTTTTAGATCATACAAATCATCTACGTCTTTCTCCTTCTTCCTGCTGTCTGAGAATTGGTTCACGAATTTGGTGACCAATGATGAGTATGACTTGATGCTTTTCTCTGGTAGAGCCGAATACCACCTCTGGGCGGTTCCTGTCAAGATGGAACCAAAACTTTTACACATAATTGCTTCCATATCTTCTTCTGGGATATTGCAGGTTCCCATGCGATTTTTGTATCTGACGATATGGTCTTCAGGGTCTGTTGTCCCGTCATATGATTTCATGTTCGGAATTGAGAACCTTTTGGGCATATTTGTTTCTAGGATCCATGATGTGAAGGGCATGTCGGAATATCGCATTGTCGACGACCTCATCGTGATCCTTCTTCCTGAGGTTCTCTGTACCAGGTCTTTGAGTTCTCTGATTTCCTGATCACGGCGCCTCTCTCGGTCTTTCCGGGTTGATTTTGGACCTCTGGCTCCTTCGTCGGAACTGCTCATATCGCGGTGATCTGTATTTTTACGACTTTCCGTCGACCCATCACTTTCTTCCGATGTCTCCCCACCGGAGTCCTCAAAGTTGAGCTTGCGCTTCCGGAGGGGAGAATATTTCCGATTTGGTTGCCGGGCTTTTTTCTTGGTGAGGTTCGTGGATCTCCTTCTGGATTCCGCTTCTTTCCTCCACTGTTCCTTCTCTTCTTCAACTTTTTTCAACATCTCTGTCAAGATCGCCAGCTGTTCCTCAGGTGTCTTCGGAACTTGATCTTCCAAGTCGGTGGTATTAGGGTTTATTGGAGCCATGTCTGGTAAGAACAGATGCGGAGAATAATTGTAGATGGAATTTGGAATTTTCAAGAAACCTTAACCTTGTGTGTGAGGTTCGTAGCCCCACAGTGGGCGCCAAACTGTGGTGCCAAATAAACCACAGCCAAATATTAGACTAAGATTGCTTAAATAAAGTAGCTAAACAGCTTATAGATATGGTCTCACAGAGTTTAGTTCTAATGAGTAAAAATCGGATCCCTTTACAATCATTCCTACCTCCTATTTATAGGAGGTATTTGGGTCCTATCTCTATTTGGATTGGGACTCCTTGTTTTCCTTGAGTTCGGTCTCCTTTTTGGACTTGGTTTCCTTCTTTCAATGGGGTTGGTCTTCATTTATCTATCGGACTTTGGAAATCCTTGGCCTGGTATGATAAGTCTTCCTTCTCCAATTGGGCGTTGGAAATCCGCGTTTAGTTAGGTAATCATTCGGTGGGCTGGAGCGTTTCGGTTCAGACTCTACTATACTCGGCCGAGTTGAACTTCATTGGGCCTTTTGGCCATGTCGGTCGAGCTAGATTGGCGCGTTTCTTGAGCCTTTGGCCCTCTTTTTCGGCCGAATGTAGCTTTTGGGTACCCTCCCTATATTCGGCCGAGCTTGGTTTTAGGGTACCCCTTCTGTCTTCGGTCGAGCTTGGTTCTGGACTTCGGTTCCCTTTACTTGCTCTTACCTTCGACTATGATGCCTTATGGTTATTTTTTTATCTTTTCAATTTAAATATTATGTCCGATTTCTACCATTTATTTTTTAAATTAGAATTTTAATTATTTAGACCAAACAAAATTAACTAAAAAATAATTTACGGAAATTAAATAGTTTTAATCAATTTTTATTATATATATATATATATATATATATATATAAATCTCAAGAATGACTATCTAAATTTTTAAAAAATATTTTTCTACAATTTTCAATTTTAACACTCATATTATTGAAATGTAATCCTTACTTCCTGATTGAATTCATGATTTTTAACTTACTAAAACTAAATATTTTCCTCACTAAACCTAAACATTATATATTACACACTCTCTAATAATCATAAATAACAGAACTAATTTTTAAGTTTCCTTAACGTATATTTTTAAAATTGAAAAAATGTAATAAAAAGTTTCTGCACTCTATTTAAGAGTTTTGTGATGGTCTAAATTTTTTTTATAAAATATTTACATCCATTTTAAAAGTGTATTTTTAATTTTTAGAATACATACATATATGACATTTTAATTTTTATGAGATTTTTAATAATTTATGTATATGAAAAATTACATTTTTAGTATTTTAAATTTTTAATTAAATAATTTTTAAAAAATAACAACTTTAAAGTTTGAAAATTTTAATATAAATCAGAAATTGTAAAAAGTAAATTTTTATTAATGTTGAGTTCATTTCCACCGGAAGGTACCTAATCTTTGATCATAGGGTCTTTTACTTTCGATTGAAAGGTCTCAACTTATATATATTCTCTCTAAGTTGGTCACAGTGTCGGATCTCCTATATGATCGAACCAAGGACACTAACACATTGGATCCCTGTTATGAACTTGGTGAGATCGAACAAATAAGTCCAATTACTTGACCATGTCGTAATCATTATGCAATTGTGTTAAAGGTTCCCATAGGCCTGTCTATATGATCGCGTTTAGGGAGACAAATTACTGACATAAGTCTATTAACTAACCCACAAGATAGTTAGAATCCTAACCACCTTACTTTATCTTAAAGCAACTAACTAATTAACAGACTTGCATATACAAGTGAGATCCATCCTAGATCATTCTAAGCCATTAGATCCTCTAATGGGTCATCATTGTCATCTCTGAAGCTCCCTATAAATATGGACCCTCTGATGCAGGTAAGCTCTCAGAACACTTCTCATTCAAACCCTTAAACCCACTTCTTTTTTCTTAAAAAAAAAATTCCACTCACCTAAGCATCCAAGAGTCAATCGACAAATACCACACCAGTATACCTCCGATCTCATCTTTTTCTACTTGCATGTGATTAGATAACCCAAGAAATGAGACAACAAACTTACTCTCTATGGAGTCCAAGGATTAAAGTTGCCTTACCACATCAATTTTGATGCCTATCGTGTGGTCTCTCCTTTTTCGATCAAGTAATGAATAGTGCAAGAGTCTTTAATATCGTTGCTCCTAATAATTTCAGTGATCAGCCTCAGGGAGATCAGACTTCTTAGTTTGAAATCTTGAAGTAATAGATAGAATGCATCTTGGTGCTTGAGAATGAAAATCAATCGCTTTAATAGACGATGAACAATCTAAAGATTCCATCATGCTCTTTAGCCCTTGTCCAAGATTCATCGACCGAAAAAATCAGTGTAAAAAATAATCAACATTTAAGATTCACTCTTCAAAACTATGTACGATGATCGCCTGCAATGACACTATTATCTTGTTGATTCTCCGTCTTGATCTCACCAAATTTGATGATGATGAAGATGTCGAGGAGATTGAGGCAGACACTCCACCCGGCGTTGTCTCGAAGAAACAATCTCTTAAGAACCAAGAATCCGGGTACACCAATAAAAATAGGATCATAACCTACAATAGGATTTTAGTAATTAAAACCATACCAAGATTGACGATTTTCACCACTAGTAAACTAGGAAATAAGGTAAAAAAGGTCATAAACCAACATTCGCCAAACGGTACCTTCCAAAATTACCAAATAATTGAAAGATATACAGAATATCATAAAATTCCTCCCTGAAATGTCGGCCTCATTAAGGAAACTGTGCTCGAACCGTTGATAAAGACACCCTTCATTGATGCGATTACATTAGTCGATCTTGTAACATCCTATATAGAGACAGGGTTAAAAGAATTTGAATTGCTACCCATATCACCAATGTGCACATTATTTTTCGACAGCCAAGAACTTGAGAACTCCTAATTTAAGCGTGCTTAGCTTGGAGCAATCTAGGGATGGGTGACCTTGCAGGAAGTTTGTCCGAAAAGCATGCGAGAGAGGACAAAGCATGCTGGAAAGCATATAATTATGGTCTGTGGGGCTAGTGGTCAACCTTAAGACCGGTACAGTAATGACGTGGCGTCCATCCACCACACATGTTTTGCAGACAAACTTCCCGGAAGGTCACCCATCCAAAGATTGCTCCAAGCTAAATACGCTTAACTTTGGAGTTCTCAAGTTCTGGGCTCCCAAAAAATAATATGTATATTGGTGATATGGGTAGCAATTCAAGTCTTTTTAACCCTATCTCTATATAGGATGTTACAATCCACCCCCCTTAGGATACAACGTCCTCGTTATGCCCACAATCTTCCCAAAATATTTACCCCCGCTAGACGATTGTCCTGGATTCTTCCATAGACAGGCGCACCTCACGGTCGCAGGGTTACTCTGATACTATTTTGTAAC
Source organism: Cardiospermum halicacabum (assembly GCA_031304145.1). Lineage (NCBI taxonomy): Eukaryota > Viridiplantae > Streptophyta > Magnoliopsida > Sapindales > Sapindaceae > Cardiospermum > Cardiospermum halicacabum. Next base: position 39,585,235 of record CM062389.1, on the reverse strand, counting down.
GTCCAGCCCCCGGATGACTCGAGGCGCGGTGGCTGACGCGACGTCATTACTGCACTAGTCTTAAGGTTGGCCACTAGTCCCATAGACCACCATTACGCTTTCCAACATGCTTTGTCATCACTCGCATATTTTTCGGATAAACTTTCCAGAATGCCACCCATCCCAAAATTGCTCCAAGCTAAGCACGCTTAAATTTGGAGTTCTCAAGTTCTGGGCTCTCAAGACATAATGTGCACATTAGTGATATGGGTAACAATTCAATTCCTTTTAACCTTGTCTCAATATGGGGTGTTACAGATCTACCCGCTAAATTTGTGGGATTGCGCTTCCACAACTATGTGGATCCAAGACCCGATGACCATATCACGCACTATTAACAAGACATGCTTACAATGTCTTTTACTCATAAAGAAGAAAATAATCTTCTTAAAAGAGAAATCATAAAAAATATATATATATCATAATCGAAAACTGAAGAAATATTCGTAAATTTCACTCAGAAAAAATGAAATATAAATGTAGTGATAATTGATTATCTATTTTCCTAGTAGATATTTTGCATGATGATTATGAGCCATGTAGTATGGAAGAATGTAGAAACAGGCACGATCAGAAAAAATAGAAAGAAATCATCCGGGCTGAATGAAACTCTCTGAATAAACGAAATATTTTTGTACCCATAATGAAAATAATAGAAGGTGTTCAACTAGTTGGTTACAATTGGATTTTTGTTAGAAAATGAAATGGAAGAAATGAAGTTGTGAGATATAAAGCATATTTGATTGCTAAAAGTTTCTCACAATGACCTAAAATTGATTATGATCAAACTCATCCCCAAATAACGAGTTTTCGATTATAATCAATCTTACTATTTCTTAGAAATTGAAAATGTGTCTAATAGATATAGTCACTACATATATGTATGGATCACTTGATTTTTATATTTACATGAAACTCCTAGAAGGATTGAAATTACTTGAATCACATCAATTAAGATCTCAAAACTTATTTTTCATAAATTATAAAATTTCCAATATAGATTAAAACAATATGGAAGAATGTAATAGAACCATCTCAGTGAAGATTTGATAAAAAAAGGATACCATAATAATATTATATGTCCATATATCTTCATCAAGAAATTAGGATTTTGTTTTGCCATTATAGTAGTGTATGTTGATGATATAGATATCATTGGGACACCTAAAGAGATCAAACAAACTGCTGAATATTTGAAAAATTGGTTTGAAATGAAAGATTCGGGAAAAACAAAATATTGTCTTGGTCTGAAAATTGAATATAAACTGAACGGTATAATGGTTTATCAATCAACATATATTGAAAATTTTCTAAAAAGATTTCATTTGGATAATTTTCCAAGAAAGATCCATTCGTTCGAAACATGACAATAAACAGATAGTCGGTCTTAAAATACCATATCTGAATGTGGTTGGTGCACTATTATCTTTGGCCCAATATACGAGACAAGATATCTTGTTTGATGTGAATTTACTTAGGACATATAGTTTTACACCGTTAGGATTATGACGAGAATTTAGGTATACTCGGTATCCATAATTGGTTTGTAATTAGGAAAAGAGTCGAAGACTATTTTGGAAGTGTCATATTTGATTAGGAATGATATTTCTTAAAGTGAATTCTAATTAGGAAAGAAAGATCATTTAGAATCCTAAATAGGAAAAGGTTTTCTTAATGATTTTGAAGTACTTTATGACTAAGTAATCTAATGCTATAAATATGGTCCTTGTATATATTATTAGATATCCTGAGAGAACAATGTAGATCTGGTTGGTCAGGTTTGAAAGGTGTCCGATGGGGGCCTGGGAACCATGGAGATCTTGAGTTCTAGAATCGAATCTTATTATCCTGTGGAGCCATATTGAGAGAGCTTGTGTGTGTGATTGTAACCAATGTAATTGGATTAGCGAGTGAAAGAGGAGTATTCTGGTTGTAACTGTTGCTTTATTGTTACATAGTAAATTAGTCTCTCGTCGTCCTGATGGCTGTGGTTTTTTCCCGTGTTGGATTTCCACATAAAATCTTGTGTCTTATTTTCTATCTCTATTTTCTTACCTTGTGTATGTTAGTTTTACTTTGTGGTTACCAATACTTGTCTCTGCTGCAATGGATCGCCAATTTGTTCAACAAGTGGTATCAGAGCTAGCTGTGTTTTCCCAACAACACCAACCTCTTAAGAATTGAAATGGAATCAAACATATTTTACGTTACTTAAATGTATGAAAGATTTGAGATTATTTTATACGAATTCAGATAAATGTATGGGTACTAGTTATACCAATGTTAGATAACTTTTGGATCCGCATAAAGGATATTCTCAAACATACTTCATTTTTTACGTTCAATGTACTACAAATTTCTGGAGATCCAAGAAACAAATTCCGGTAGTCACGTTCATGCTGAAATTTTGGCATTACTCAAACGACCAGTTAAGAGTTTATTTTATTTAGATCAGTTATCTAGTATATCTTGTTTCATGTGGTATATCCCGAATGGAACAACTATGATATTCGAAGATAATGTGTCATGCATTACCCAATTTAGGGAGAATATATCAAATGAGACTGAACCAAACAGCCTTTCCCCAAATTCTTCAACATCCACGAGCTTCAGAACAATTGTCAAATTGATATGAAACAAATTCAATTTTTAAATAATTTAAGAAATCGTTATCGGCGTCAATGTTCGAAAAGAAGAAAACTTTCGTTATTAGAAATTTAGAATTATGGATATTATCAAGGAGAGTTTTTGTAATATTGAATTTCATCGACGATACTTTTTTCTTTTGTCTAAATTTTATTTCTGGATAAAATTTTAACAAAACATTTAAATTTTCAAATGGTGAAATTCGAGAACTATGGTGAATACATGTAGATTACACGAACTTCGATTTATTCAACCATGCCACCCGAAAGACTTTTTTACTTTTACTATCCTAATTGACTCACAACAATGAAAAATAGCAAGATAATTTTCCATTGTCATAAGAATAATACATTCTTTTCCTTTTTCGTGTTCTTTTTAAGTCAGAAAATTGAATATTCAATTTAATATTATACTTATTAATTTATGATTTATTACCATTTCATTTCATTTATTATTTTTCTTCTTACAGTATAATGGAGTTATAGTATAGGTGGTGTCGGTTTTGAGAGCTAACTAGGTTTGTTTGCTTGCTTGCACCGCACACATACTATCTACCTAGAATTCTACATTAAGGCTTCATAAATAACAACATTTTATAACCACGTCTTCAATCATTCTTCTTTTATTTATAGTGAATTCATTGAAAAGATGCACTTAATATATAAGAGCATCCTATAGGAGTAATTTAATTCGTTGAATAATTTGATCTATGAGGTACCATTTTTGAATCCCATAACTCCGAATTTGATACTTCCCTTGGGGGTGAACATTCAATGCAAAGCCTCAGTGTTTTTACTATTAAAGATCAAAAGAACAGTGAAAAGGTATCCCAAGTTGCTTGTGTCTGTGTAGAATTTCTCACTTTTTTGACAATCAAATAGGACTTTCATTTATCATGCCAATACAACTTTCAACAGGATACGGCATACAACAGTTGTAAGATACAGATTGACATTCAATTCCTATTTATTGAATCATTCTATTATTGAGAGCAAATTATAAGTATAATAATCCGATGCTGTCTTAATAATTTAGTTTACTTAGTACTTGCTTTAAAGTCAAGAAGGTGGCTGTCTTGCCCACAAATATTATCTATTATGGTAACACCTAACTATTTGTCTTCTGATTGAATCCCAAAACTAACCTTCAACGTCAATGTAAACCTTTTTTGTAGTTGACAGAATGTAGAAAAACTTTAAAGAGACCACTTCGAAGCTGACAAAGAAACATGGTAAAACAAAAGCTAGCAAAGAGTATCACTTCAATCAAAATGTCTAACCACACCAATAATCCATGTGATGTATCAACCTCTAGACCACTGTGATGTGAACATTTATTATTATTCAATCTCTGATAAGTTTCATCATGAATCTCTATCAAAACAAATAAGAATAAGCTTTTATATTGGCACAGAAACTCAAAGTTAACAAAGTAGCTAGTAAAAATTGATCAATGGCATCACCTTCACTCAAAATCCTAATCTTTCCTGTAAATAAATTGACTGACTGATCGCAAACCTATAAATAAAACCCCACCAGACAAAATTTCGGATATAAGTGGGGCGTTTGTGTGTGCATTTGTATTGCCTATAGATAAAACACAAGGTGTACAAAATTTTAAGGGAATAAATTACCCCATTATTAGAATTCTGTATTTTTGAGTCATCACAATTGCCACTTTAGCTACTTGTAGAATCATCTTCGCTGTCTCCGCTGTCATCACTGCATTTTGAAATTTAGTGAACTCCATGAATATTAGACAAAAGCATAGTTGTACATTTCAGGTTAATATCCAGTGACAGTCTCCAAATCCAACTCAATTATATACTTCGTAAGGAATTCAGAGGATTTCAATTGCTTAAATCTTTATTTAATAGATTACCTGTGTTCAGGAAATTTCGATAATCGTCTAGCATCCAAGCCTGTAATAAATTTCTGAGCAGCTTGAACATGTTCTGTCCCTGCAGTCATTAAACAACATTTGAAATACACAATCTGTTTGTAGGTATTACCAAACTTCATTTAGAGGAAGAGTCTCATCACTATTCAGAACTTGGAATAAAAGCACAAGTGAACATTTTAATCTGATCGACTTTGCCTGATCAAATAATATGTACAATTAAAGGCTGTGAAAAGTTTAGATATGAACACAAAGCATACCCTTTGACAATTGGAAGGCATGAAGAGCACATCGTTCTGCAGCCAGTCTCACTGGTGTACTTCCATCCTTTAAACATTCAGCAAGTGCAGGACCATAAATAGTCATATGAGCAGTGATTGCTGATGGATTCTCCTACAGATAATTTGATAAGCCAATAATAAATTTATCATATACAAACTGGAGTATAAATATAGTGGCCACAAGCTAGTTAGCTGCTACCAGCCAGCCTCATTGTGCAAGATTGCATAAAAGTTCAGGTAATTATGCTCAGGTTAAATGTTCTAAAAAATGAACAAGTAAACCTAGTAACAAATTCAATATGCTAGTAAAAAGATCAGGTACATACTTTTGCTACTGCTTTCAGTGCGGATAATGCCCTTCTTCTCACTTCACTGGAGTCATCATTCAAAGACATTACCAAGGACGAAAGAGTATCAGCTACAGAGGCATTAGAAGGATCACTCCGAACTTGATGGATTAGAAGCCTTCCTAGTGCCTTGGTTGAAGCTTCACGAAGGGGAAACTATTTGCAAGAAAAGAGTCAGATTGGCAAAAACTCATGATTTCATAATTTTTCTATGGAGTAAAGTTACCTTCTCATCTTTCAAGGAGTTCTTGAGACAGACAATAATCGATGGGAGCATAGGGGACATAAAAATTGAGGAAGGATTGTGCCTGAGCAAGGACGAGAATGTGAGAACAGAACCATGTCTTGGAGCCCATTCAGAGGAAGAAGCTAGATCTAAGAGCTCTTGAAGAAGGTTAGTCATCTCAGATTCTTCCATGTACTGTAATGAGATCATAGGAACAAAAGTCAAGAACACAGAAAACTCATCAAAGTTGAATTATCTACAGCAGAATCAGAAAAAATTTTCAAATATGCAATCACTAGTAAGAGATTTATGCAGTTTCTATTGATAATTGGCATACATAAATGATATATAAAATATTTTAATTCCGAAGATACAGACCCAAGCTATACCCCTGACGAAACAGTCTTTGTTGGGGTTATTGAGCATTTTAAAGAGGTATTGAATTTAACAAATATGCCATCACTATGGTCTTTGCTAAAACATCGCAAAAAAAGTGACCCTCTTCTACCAACTTGGAACATGGAACCAAATGATGGCACAAGTAAAAGCTTGTTAGAAAATAAAGTCCAAACCTGTGACATGATTCCAAAGATGCTTGCAGCTAATGTTCGAACTTGGTCATCATCATGACGAATAAGATCCTTCAAGGTGACATAGACACGACTTCTGACACCAGTGCTCACACTTTTACCAGCATGCTTCAGTACACCTTTTAGTGCAGTCAAAATGGCCTCCCTAATTCCAGCATCCGATGCCTACACAAAGACATAACGATAATGTTGTGTACTCATCTTTCAAATCAATATTCAACAAGGATAAAACTAATCAAGCATCACCTGCAAACTTGACAAGAGGTCACCAACTAATGGATCAACCCGGGTACTCAGAGCACTAAGCTTCCCAAGTGCATGAGCAGCACTAGAACGAACAGTTCTGCAATAAATAGGACCAAAATCTTTCAAAATCACAGAGTTTTAATTAACATGAAATTACACTCAAGAAAACTTAGTTTATGCAGTAAAAGAAGAAAGAGACAAGGTAACAAGAAATAACTTTTATCCACTATTCCAACTTTATGGACACCCATAATTACAGAAACAGTATAACAATGGGAGTCTTAGACACAATTACTACACTGCACTGGAGACTGACCTCTTACACCACCAAGAATCATCCCATCGATAATGGACATACAAGTTTATCCAAAAATGTTAAAAGAATAAATTCCTGAACTAACCTCGTATTGTCTTGTAGACACTTGATGAATGTTGTTTGCAGTTGAGGAAGGAAAGGTTTCAGCGACATTCCCCCTTTTCTTATTATAATGCTTAAGGTAGATAAAATAGCACTCTTCACTTGCCATGGAAAACGGTCACCTATAATTCGAATGAGAGGCCTGTTTTTACAAGTTAAAAGAAAACCAAGATTAAAGATAACTCACCAAAAGTGGGCCAATGCATCAAAGATTGTATTTAGAAAATACAAAAAACAGAAGAAGTGCTCAAATTCTAGACAGATTTAACCAATCCATGCAGCATTTAAGATAAAACACAACCAACTGAACCGAGGTTCACATCTGTTCCAAGAGTTTAACCACATGAAACTAGTCACCTTCCAAAGTTCGATCATACAAATGAATATACCTCAGTTCTACTCGAGCTTCTGTTATCGGTACATATAGATAAAAATTTCCAAGAGATCACAATTAATAAAAAGGGAATCCTCTTTTCGCAAATTAAAAGGGATTTCAGAAAGCCAAATTGTCAATCTATTAGAGTGATCTGGCAATACTAACATTTCTTTGGGAAGAATCAGCCAGGAAAAGAAACTGGCATATTCAAAACTAAAAAGAGCGGATAACGTTTTCACTATAACATCTGTACATATATTTTAAATCATTATGAAACTCACCCTGTTATTGGGATAACAAATTCCTTAAGGGTAGATTCACTGGTCACTTCAATGAGCTCCCCAAGACCCAATGCTGCCTGCTCTCTTAGTTCAGCTGATCCACTTATTAGACCCTGACATACAAGTAGGACATTAGAGACTGAAGTCATAATGATATAGATTGCATTATCAGATAATGGATAAATGATATTATCAATATTTCCTCTATTATGTAGTTTGAATATTATAAAAGAAAGCAGGCACAGGGACCTAAATGTTAGGGATGCATAAAGATTATGGAAACAACTTCAAAACAACATCGTGAATCAAACAAACACCTCCAGACAATATGTTCATCTGTGCGAACAGATGTTGCAGACTTGCTTGCTAAAAACTGATACTAAGATAAAAATAAATCGAGGAAGGGAAAGGAACAACAACAAACATAGACTCTGTGATGCATAAGAAATATTTAGAAACTCATACAGAAATAGAACTAAATCATAAACGTCTTTTATTTCTCTATTTCTGAAAAGGATTATATATTCAAAATTAATAGAATATGTAATTACAGAAAATATTGTTATGTAGTTAGATAAGTGAGAAAGAGCAATACTTGAAGAAAAATAGGAAGCAATGGCTGAAGAGCTTTTGGGAGACAGAATCCAGGAACCAGAATGGGTCCTCCCTGCAACATTCAGCTTAGTTAGCCTCCCAAAATAACAATTTCATACTAATAACTAAGGATGACAAATTACTTAAATTGTTCATCAGATAAATTAAACAACCAAACCTTCTTCTTCCTCCGCTCTTTATCTCTTGATGTTGATATGGCATCACGTACTAATTTTATATAAGAAGGTAGCATTTCCTTTGGAACTGAGCCCACAACTCTCGATAAAGCCTCCCAAGCAACCTGTTAACAATAGCATAAGTCACAATTCATTCAACAACACAGGAGCAACAGATAACAACTAACGATGAATGCATACCGCGACAGTAGCTGAATCTGGATCACTGAGCAAAATAATTAAGGTAGATATCATGTTTGGAGCTTCATCAACCAAATACAATTTGCTGTTCTTAAAAAAATATCCTATCAAATAAGCAGAACTTCTCCTTATTGAAGCCTGAAATAGAAGATATTTGGCAAGTGAGAGAGGAGACTGATTAAAATATACAAGGCTCTTGAATAAACCGGGACTGAGCAACCTACCTGACTGTCCCCAACTCCTTTAACAAGCTCTGATATTAAAGATTCAATGCCTTCATCGTCTATGACTAGAGCGACAGTTTCAGAAGCTTGCTTGGCCAAAGCTTGCACATCCTAAAGCATTCATGTGATCAGTTATAAAGTCGCTGCAGAAACTAGTAAATTGCAATATTCGAAAATTTTCAAGGCACATTGTTCATAGCTCAGTTAGACAAAGAAAGAGACAGAGCAAATGATCAATGTATATATCTAGTTCAGCAAATTACAGCTATAAATAAAAAGAAAAGATATGTGAAACTGGAGATCCTAAGAGCTAGACTTCCTCTTTATCATAAATAAAATACAAGATTAATGTAAAAGGCCCACATATAAGTCTTCTAGAATAAATATAACAAATAACATGTTATTCTAACGAGATCATACCTTGTCATCTCCACCCATAGCAGAAAGTAAAGCAGGAAGAATAGTGCCAAGGTGAACATTAAGACCAGGACCTGCAACCTCTGCTAAAGCTCCCAAAGCATGTGCATTGAAAGCACTACATGCCCAAACAATCAGTAAACAAGCCTTCATTCAAAAATAAATTTTAAAGAAATCTACTCAAAACAAGGAAAGAGATACATACGAAAGTGGAAGTTGAACTAGCTTGGGCAGAATATGAGGCAAAACAGCTGTTGTCCTCACACTGAAAGCATCAAATATAACAATTTAATACTGGAAGATTAGAATAGAAACACCTTCCAGAAAAAGGACAGACCTTAAAATTTGTTTGAGACCGTCCAAGGCAGTATCAGAGGTTTCATCATCCTCCAAAGCATGAAGAAGCGTTGGCACAATTTCATCAATTGCTTGCATGCCAGCACTCTGTCGAAATATTTAGAAATTATGTTCTCTTGTCCAGATATTTAAGAGTTATATCCTGTTATTACTGATGAGGAAAGAAACATAAACTGAGAAAAAAAGAAGACCTTGAAAAGAGTGCTGAATGCCAAGCCCGCAGACTCACGAACCTCAGGAACACTAATGAAAACACAATCTCTCTTTCAACTAAGAATCAATACAAGCACTTAAAAAATCTCAGATATTAGTTTCACAAACCTATCGCAAAGAGCAGTCCTGATGGTGGGGATGAGCTCATCCATGAAACTCAACAATTGACTCTTACCCGCACTTGCCATCACTTCACTCAGACCAATGCATACTCCCTGACAACCATACGACAGCAAAACTTATAAAACTCAAAACTCTAAATCAAGTGTAAACAAATAACAGCAAATATGTTGAGTAGCAAGCAAGGTTTCCATGGGCTATTATTCAGCCAAACCTCCAGAGACAGTTATAGAAAAATACAGTGCACTTTGTCACTCATTCAGCAGACATGTGATTCATGTTCAGCAAACATAATAGAAATACCTTACATGTGGCAGAACTGAGATTTAAATTCCACAGTTTATTCTTTTAACATTAATATCACCTAAGTGATTATGACGCAGACTAAACAACCAATGTATACAACTATCAAGCACACAACATTGCCAATCAATGGAAACACATCCCTGATGATGCAGTGGAATTTTGTTTGGATAAATAAAAATTAAACTTGCAAAGAAAAACTAAATTTACAATTTATTGAAAAATTGGTGAAGATAAAAGAAAGTAACAAATCTAAGCAATCAAAGTCATTAACTAGAGTAGCTAAACTCTAAACCAAAGAAAACAATTAACTAAATACTAACTCTAAAACAACTATTGGAAATTGTACTATACAAATGAAATTAAATAAAAATATAAATTTATAATTGACAAAGAAAAAAAAAACTGCAGATTGCGAAAAAAAGATTTGTAACGTGCATCAAATTTCAGGTGACATAGATACTGTGATAAATCTAGCCACATTCAAATTTTCGGGTAAAAGAATGAAAACAACTGAGCTGAGACCGAAAACTATAATAAAAAATGCACTCACTACACATTGGTACGATGTCCAACAATTCGTGATGTTTACTGAGCTTTAAACACAGGTGCCAAAGAAAACTAGGAAAATAATAAGCATTGTGACTCAACATGAAAGAAATAATTACTTGTCTTCTGCTAGCATTAGGGTCCTTCAATCCTCGTGATAAAATAGGTATGATCAAAGGAAGCACTCTCTCTCCAAGTTTCCTGACAAGTTCTCCCAATGCTCGTCCAGCGACCTACAGAATTACCATAATATGGTGAGAGAAGTCCAAAACAATTTTGGGTGATAGATTCACAATTATACACAAACCTGCCGCCTTTCAGAGGATGGGGATGCAAGAGAAGTGATTAATGTATTCATCAAAACTGGCATTATTTCCTTGAGAGTCTTGGGTGTATTCGCCACTATAGTTTTCCACACATGTAGAGCAGCCTGTTTGATATAGGGAAACTTGTGCATCAGAAACCTGTCTTCATTCTTCTCCAAAATGTTTAACTTAAAATTTTAACCGTATCTCATCATTACCTGACGAACTGAAAGACTAACATCGGTTCGAACCATATACAAAGCAGCAAGAACTTCATTACGTTTATCCCTTCCCAAAACCTCAATGATAGCACGACCATGAGCTTCAGTACTAGCGCCTTCATCATCACTTCCACCCTCAAGCAAAGCTTTCCCGGAAGTCCCAGCCACCTAACAACATACTAGCCAGGTGAGAAAGGTAAACAGTAGCAAGTGCTAATAGTAATAGTATATGCAACAAAATATCAACCTTAAACAGAAGATCTCCCAAGAGCTCCACAGAGCTTTGCCGAATACGCCAATTATCATTGAATATGCCATCCTCCACAGCTGGGAGAAGCAGAGGCAGAGACCTGAATCCCAGATAATTGAAATAAGATCATGGTACCCATCGCAAACTTCCCACACAAACATGACTAATTCACATGAAAATATACATTACAAGATATATCATCAGATATCCTACAGATTCACCATATCACCAAATCTATGCAACACCTATTGTTATCCAATTAAATAAGGGACAATACTAATCAAAAGAAGATAGATAGGATCATTTTTTCATTACGTTGTAGCATAATGCTCCACCAGGACATGTCCAGCTCCCAGTGCTGCATCACGCACAGATTCATTCTCATCAGCAAGCCCTGCAAGGAAAATACAACTATATTAACTATGCATCAATATCCTTAAAAACAGGGAATAAATATAAATAATCAGACATAAGCATATATCCGATGGCAACAACCAAAAAAATAAATTATTTACCATCAAGGATAGCTGGCAGCACTTGCTGCAAATAGTTTTGGAACTGAACACCTAATGACCTTGGCAGATACTGCATTGATTCTTCCATCAGTATAAAAAATAAAAAAGAATAATAAAATAGATTAATTACAAAATATTTATTAAGGGTTCAAGAATAAAAGAGTTGTCACCTTGAAAAGTGTTAAATATCCATCACGTACAGAAGCTCTTTGATGAGAGCAGTTTCGAATAACATCAGGAAGTACATGCTCAAAGTACTCAGTACCAAGAGCAGCTAAAACCTGCAAGTCAAGTAAAAAATTTATTACATTATTCTAGGTGGGAAAATGTATGCAACTGAAAAACTATGTGCTTAGATTTAATTTACTAAATAGTTGGAAGGTCAAGAGATAAAATAGAACATACGTAAATATTATTCAAAGCACAAGTGTGACCAAGCGGAATATCGTAATTAACAATAATATAATCAATTATATGCATCAAGCACTTTTCCAACACACTTTAATAATTTTATAATAACTAATATATATATATATATATATATATATATATATATATATATATCTCAGATTTAAGAGTATGTGTATATATATCTTAGAACATAGTAGAAATACATATATACATATGCACATACATCCATTCATATAGGAAAGTGCATTGTATGTGTATATCGGAAACCTATTTAGCCTGGAGCCTGAAAGTGCAAAAATATTTTGCTTCCCTGAATATGTATGTTTCTGGAAATGTGTTAATCCTTCTAGGAAAGAGTAATCACACAATATCACTAACCACAACAAGAAACAGGCTAGCAAGACAAACCTCGTTTTCTTTCTAATACTAATGAACTTTATGTTAAAACCTTCATATCCTCTAACTCTATTTTCAACTACCACCATGAGATCATAAGAGAATACTAGCACAAACCAAACTTTTATTTTTCGGATACACTAATCATTGAAGGGAGTTCTAACCTCACTCAACCCTTGAGCAGCTCCAGATCGCTCCACATTACTATTATCAGATTTAAGAGTATCTAGCAACCATGAAACAAGATCTGGGAAGTTTTCTTCTCCCATCCCTCTAATAAGGGATCCAAGGGCTCTTGCAGCAACACCTCTGACTTCAGGAATAGGATCCACAAGCACCTGTTTGCATTTTAACAGGAAAAATTTAAAAAAAAAAAAAAAAAAAAAAAAAAAAAAAAAAAAAAAAAAAAAAAGTATTAGCACGTTACAAAGAAGGTGCAGAAAAACCTTAGCCGAACAAAAAATGTGCAGATGTAGTAAAAAAAAGTAACCTTTTTAACTTCAGGAAGAAGCAATCCAATGTAAGGAATCATATCCTTAGGTTCTGTGACTAATGAGCACATATTTCCAACAATCTGTGCAGCTTTCTTTTTTGTTTCAGCACTCCTCTCCCTAAGCCCTCTATGCACAATTGGTACCAGTAGAGCAAGTGAAGGCGCATCGACTGTATTAATAAAAGTGGTCTGCGAAATTCAAATAATCATTTATGGAAGAGATAATAAAAAAAATACAAAATTATAATTACAATAAATAAATAAATAATCTAGCCAAAACATTGTTGAGCTCATAAATATTACCTGCAGCAGAATATCAAGAGAATACTTGGTGTAGTCATTGGGGTCTGTGAGACCCATTAGTAGAGTAGGGACTAAAGAAGCTATCTCAGGATTTTTTATCACACTTCCCACCTAAAAATAACACCAAACCACATTAACATGAAAAATGACCAACAACACCAGCAAATTAATTAATTGAAAAAAAAATATTGTACCTGCTGAAGGGCCGTTTGTCCTGCTGACTGAACCTTGGGATGGGTGTCTGTCAATACCTACAAATAAGATCACAATTGGACCATAAAGTTATATTCAGGGTAGAATAGCCTTTGTTCATAGTTTCTCCATCACCCAATATAGTTCTTGAAATCCAATTAGTTTATTTCTTTCCAGATTATCCCTTTCTCATTTGGTAGCTGATCCTAAATATTTTTAACACTTGAACTTTGGTCATTATCATGCTCCTTAGTTACAAACAGACACTTTATGAACTACTGGATAAAGCTAAATTTGGGAGCTATAAGCCTTTCCTAAGTATTTCAGAACAGTTATGAAATACGGTCCTGTACGGCCGTATATACGGGTATACAGCCGTATTGAGGAAGGGGCAGCAAAAACGTATCTGTTGGTATGGCCCATCTCCATCAGTTTTAGACTGTATAAACGGCCATATAAGGTATGTCATATGTACGGTAATTTTTAGGGAAAAATAATAATAATAACAAAAAGACCGATTACTTTTTTAAAGACCGATTACTTTTTTAAGTTTGAGACCCAAAATGAACAGAGCAGAACATTTTGGGTCTTAGACTTAAAAAAGTAATCGGTCTTTTTGTTTTTCTTTTCCTTTTTTTAATAAAATTCCCGTAAATCCATATGGAGACGAGCCATACCAACGGACACCTTTTTGCTGCCCTTTTCATACGGTTCATCCTCGATGTGGCCGTATACCCGTATATACAATCATACAGGCCCGTATTTAGCAACTCTGTTTCCGGTATCTTTTTTTCCAAACCTTGCTATATTACACCAATTATATGACATGCCTTACAAATAAATATCTGATAAACTTATAATTATATTTTTTCAGCCTTTCTAATTACTGTTTTAAGTAAGCAAGGACCACTCACAATTAAACCATTTAAACTTTACGCGCTTAACAAGCTTTTAAAATCGTCAAGAAAATGACTAATGACTGCTCATCTTTAAAAGAGATTAAAAAATTTAAAAAATTATAATAAAAAATAATAATAATAAAATAAAATAAAATAAAAAAACAAAAAACAAACAAACCCTCGGGCTGCTGAAAGATTATTGTGTTAGTTAAGAGTCCACCTAATCTCAAAAGATTCCTCAAAACTTTCTAATTTAGAATCACCAACCATAAAAATTTAAATTAAATTAAATAAAAAATAAAAAATAAAAAAAAAAAAGCCATCTTATAGGGGGAAAAAACAGGAACTTTCTCAAAGAGCTCAGTTTTTAACACTGTTGTATTTCATAATGTGTGTGTATGTTTTTTGGGGAAAAAAAGAAAAGGCATTTTTATCAAACTTCATTATACAGAACTTCAAGTCTTCTACTCTTCATAATGACATCATATTTAAGTTAGATTTTTAATTAGAGAATTAACAATCAAACTCAATCCATCGAGAGCCAAGTGACTGACAATTTTTCTTCTAAAAGCTGAAGTTGATAAGCTATTGTCAAAACTGAGAAAAACGGAATCAGATTGTCAATTAAATACAAGACAAACCTCAGTTAGTTTTGGCACAATCCTGGGGAGACACTGAGAAAGCTGTTGAGGAGCACAATAAGCCATAGCACCAAGCAATTGTACACTACTTTGCTTAGTTCGCCAAGCTTTATCTTCGAGTCCCTGCATGAAAATACAGTGATACATCATAATCATTGTTTAAGGGTCAGGTGAGAGTAAAAAACCACAACATTTTCATTGGCCACGGGAGGATATGATCCTCTCATCAAACTTATCATTCAGATCAAAATTATTTTGTTATAGCTCATCCCCTCACTGAGAAGAACCATTTCACTGATTGAACTGCCAAAGACGATGCTAGTTCATAATTAGTAGTCAAAAGCTATCAACCACCCAAATAAAATTTATCAGCTACATAAAGGATAATAATGGAGACGGTTGGGAAAACTTAAAGGACTAAACATCTATAACCGGTATCTGTGTCTTATCACACACTTTTGAAATTTATGTTATACAATTTACACTTAATCCTTGGAGTAGGAATCCTACACAAACACATATTGCAGACCAATGAACTACGTTGCACAGTCTGTTTACCATCCATGTTAACATACATAATAAGTGATAGCAAATGTAACATTTACTTTGAAGCAAATATAATTTGAAATTAACAAGACACCTAGCTGGATTATGAAACAAGCAAGGGATGTGCCAGCAAGTGATAAAGCATCATGAATAAAATACCAAGACATCCAAGATGTCAAGACAGAAAATACACAAGTATTCTCACTAGCAATTTTCAAGGTGTACCAAAGCTGTACCTAGAGGCTCTTGAAAAAAATTGAAATTTGGAAATGAAGATCGGATATATGAATCTGAAAGATGTAAGGAAATTTCCAAAATTAAAGAACCTTCAACAGTGATGGAAGGACAAGCTTCACTCCCTGCGCACTAAGTTGAGACATCATAGCACGAGCAGCACATTCAGCAGCTTCACGAACTGCAATAACTTGATCGGAGAAAGACACCAAAAGCAGTGGTAACATTTGGATCACATACCTAGAGGCGGATAGCGGGGGGAAAAGACAAATTAGCATCCAGAAAATAATAATAATAATGATAAAAATAATAATAATAAACTTGATGTGCTGGCCATAACAACATACGGCTCAAACAATCTTCCAAGATTTTCACAAAGGCACTCAAAAGCCAGCAAAGCTCCTTCCCGTCTTTTTGCAGAATTTCTGCATCAAAAAATTATGCAATATAACTAAACTTGAGAAATGTATTTAGAATATCATACAATAGAAAACAATTCAGAGTATAATACATTTATTTACTTAAACATCTGTCGACTAAAATCACCATTAGGACCAACAAAAAATTATCAACTCATCCACTAAGACAACGAAACTTTTCAGTTCACCTCTAGCAGTGGATACATAACAGAATAATTGTCATATCTGATTACTAGACAAGGAAACTTTTCAGTTCACCTCTAGCAGTGGATATATAACAGAATAATTGTCATATCTAATTACTACAGCAGCAACACCTCACAGTTACCAACCCATAGATCAATAAATAAAGACCTTGTCCCTAGTTGATCCTATACAAGAGAAAATGCCTACATAATGGTACCCTTGGTAATTAAAACCAATGTTGAACCAAACTTGTCACCTAATGCTGAAACTGCCAACAAGGAGTTTGCAGTTATCTACGTTTTATGAGCAATCATGCTTGGCAAATTATCATCTTGACTAGAGTTTGCAGTAAACTAATGTTTAATGAGCAAACACACATACAAACAAACTTATATACATTAACTGACATAAACTGACTCTTCCTGGGATAAAGCAAAGCCAAGCTAGTTGAGCAATTTACACGAATAAAAATGATGCTTGGGTATCTTATTAAATTTCATTCTTCCTATGACCAAACAATTTTGTGAGTGATACACCAGAATACAGCTCAAATTAGGTCGCCTTCAAATATCATATTACAATATATACATTGATAAACAAGACTATTTTCACTTTTTCAGGCAGGATGGTGATTAATTTATTCCATTTCATTAACAAGTTACTACAAACTTCAATCAGACTCAGTTACATGCTTATAATTGAAATAAGCTATAGCTTATTCCTAGATTAAATGTAATCATCAATACAGTGAGCTACTATACCTATCTGCAAAACCTTCTCTCACTTGAACTGCAATTCCATATTTCTTCAAGCAAGAAATTCCCAGTCCCTTGACCACTCCAGCAAGTCCAAATGCTGCTCCACGACGCTCTCCATATTTGTCACTCTTCATAAGCTGATCCAGCAGTCTGGAAACTAGTGTTGGTGCTTCCGCCTAATTCAAGAAATCACCACAATAAAAGCAACTTATAGACAAACAATAAATCAATTTCTGAAAGACATCTAACATGACAAATCTACTACTGATAATAATTATATAAATGTAAGATCTATCATTCACAATGCAAGAAACATACAAGCATAGATTGCATTAATGGGGATAGGCATGTTGATACTGCCCGCTGAACAGCTTCAGATGGAGTATTTAGCACATCCAACAACTTCTCTACAACAGCATGAACTTTTGGATCATCCTGATATAAGAAAAGAAACAAAATACATGTAATGTAATTATGTCACAATAATTTGTTAATTAGTTGAAAGAACAAGTATTGTAATCAATACCTTTGCTAAATGTTTGGCAAGAGCTCCAAGGAAAATCACCACACCCTCACGAACCAAATCATATTTTTCTTCATCTGATGCCTAAGCAATAACAACCATTATCTATAATACTGTCTGTTTATTTTACAGGAAGGCCATAGTGTATTTCACACCATGAGAAACTAAAACAATTGAATTGCTAGATGAATAATATGAGTGTCACACCTTCTTATTTAAATAGTTCTCAAAAATGGGAAATAATAATGAAACATTATCCTTTCCATGCTTGTCAATAATCAGAATACCAGCATTAAGCATTCTTCCTCGAACATCTGTATTAGGATCAGCCTGCAATATTGAGAGCTTAAGCACGTAAGAAAAGAAAAAAGGGATTCTAATCTTTTAATACTAATTCAAAAGCTAACAGCTATTCGAATGGCCGTATAAACAGCTAACTGAAAAGCTGTTGCCAAACATACACTAAAACTAGTACTCACCCAGATGCAAATTTGCAACACAGAAAAATAAATAGAATTTCTAAAGCTAGATTTATGACATCTAATTCTAAAGGGATTAATCAAATACATTAACTGCCCAGAGATTCCAGTTCATTGTTCAATTTTTCAGTAGCGAAGGCAGAAATTATTCGGTTTCAATAAAGACAGTAAATCTTACTAGTGCCCTGGAAATCAAAAATGTAATGACAATTGGAAGATCTTTTGTTCTCAGAACATCAGCAGCAGAATGTAATGCCAGAGCAATTCCTTGTCTCCCTAGCCAACCACCATCAACCTTGTCCTCTCCGGATGCAGTGTCTCGGATGTACAAAGAAAATAATGTCGACAAAGATTCCTGGCATTTATTGCCCACAGTTGAAAAATGCAACTTGCAAAATCAGCATGAAATAAAATCAATTGGGAAACATCACAAACCTGTATAGAATCAGGGTGATCATCCAAAGCTGCAGCTAATGCTTCTGCGGCAGCCAATCTAACATTATAGTTCATATGAGAAAGTGCTTTGAAAAGTCCTGAGTAATCAGTTCCAAATTCATAGCCATAGCGGTCCCATATATCCTCTGCTGTTTCGGCAACTGACTGAAACAGTAATAAAGTGGATGAGTCATGATGGCAGAAGCAACCAATGAAATTACAAGCACATGGCAACAACAATAATGTGGCAAGTAATGAAAAACAATTTAATAGACTTTATTGCAGAATAGTTAGGATAGCTCGGCACACTAAACTAAATTGTAATTATCAATCCACATTGCATAGACAATAATGTATGTGCTATTTGTTTTAGTCAATAAGAGTACGAAAAGAGATGAAACTTGTCTCACCAAAAAAAAAATCCAGATAATATCATTGTATATTTGAACATAAATTAATAGAAGTTCATAGATCACACAATCAAGCATTGATCAATGATGCAACTGGATGAACAGTGATTGCAGTTCAGCTGACATCAAATACATGCATGCATGTGTGTGTGAAAAGATCAATCCACATAAAGAACTGAGTTACGAGACAACCTTTTCGGGATCATGTAGCGCAATCCATATGCTTGATGCAACCTCAGTATTCTCCGAAAGAGAACGAGTGGCCACAGCTGGAATGCATTTAACTGCATTTAAACAAGCCATTCTCACATGGACATCTTTTGCAAAAACTCCATATAATGCCTGTAACAATAAATATTGAAAGGTAATTAGAGTATGTTTAAATATGTCAATTAAGGTAAATTGTTAATTACATACAGGTGCCACTTCATCTGGTTGCAGACCAAGGCATAGTTCATTCAATGCTGATCCGACAGCTACTTTGTAAGCGGGAACAACACCTAAAACATGGTAAAGCACCTGTAAAACAGCAAGATATGATAAGCAACCAAAAAAAAAATGAAAGAAATATATCATGTCTGCACGCTAGAATAAAGGTCTAGATATTTAACTGATATCATCAGAAGCCTTGGAAGAGGGAGAAGAGGATCCATGTGCAAGTACAGAATCTTAAGGACATTGTCATGAAGTCCTGTCTTTTTAGATGATAACAAAATCCGCTCCATTATCTAGACAAAAATACAGGGCAGGTAAGCTTGTAGAAGATCCATTACTGACCTCAGATATCTAAGACGAAGTGGATTACATACCGGGAAGATGAATGTAAAAGAATCTACAGGAAGGGGACCAGTTTTACACGACACGGATAAGCCGTGTACTATTCTATCAAAGAGACCCAAGGATGGACTTCCATTAGCTTCTGCCTCACCCGATGCTAGAATAAGATCCAAGTGAATACATGCTACCTCTGTAACAATTAGACGCAGTGCAGTAGCTATTTCAAGGCCCCAATTACAAAGGGGCATAGCTGTGCATTTCGAAAGCTTCACTAAAGTTTCATAAGCCGCATCACTCACTATTGGTGATCGCAGTAAAGGTTCAACAAACTTAGCCTGGTGCAGTGAATAGATATAAAAACTTGTAACCACCAATGAGCAAAATGTGTGAAAATATATTTAATGGGAAGGTAAAAACGACATTAAACATGTATGATTCTGCCATATATACACAACAGATAAAAGGTTGGTTACGGGACAAACCAGAGATGGTAACTGACTGTGCGCAAATACAGGGTTGGCTATGGCAATCTCTCCAAGGGCGCTGAGCATTGTTGATAATTTATATTGTATTTCCCAGACTTTGTCGCGTATTGATGCCTCCTCCTTAAGCAACAATTCCCGTGCCTCCTCTTTTGCTGTCTTTCCCTTATCTAAGTGGACCAAAGTGACAAAAGAGCATTATAAGCAAAACAAGCTTATGATGATGCAAAACACTATCCAGCTGTCCCAGGAGTAATATACCAGTTTTTTTGGTTGACTTCCCAGTATCCTTCCTTCCCATAACAGTTGTTTCTCTACTAACTGCTTCTCTTTTGGCAGAATGATTAGAGTTGACTTGGTCCTGATAATCAAAACAAAATAATCAAGTGAATCTTTTAAATAGTATAAATAAACAAAATGTATGGAAAGGGAAACAACATAAAATACCAAGCCATCCTGATCTTCATAAGCCCGAAATCGGCCTTTCGCTTGTTTCATATTCTTAGCAGCAACCGTCTCCGCAACATAAACACCTTGCTCACTCGAAAGCATTCCTTCAGGCGTATGAAAAATCTGTAGAGAATAAAGATATGAAGAGAGAATGAAGGGAACCATATAGCATATCAAATAACTAAAAGCATATTACAAAAATGCATGATATGAATTTCATTTTTCTGCTTTTTGCTGGATGACTGCAAGAAATACTAAAAACATCTAGGGAAATTATACAGCTTTAAGTCAAGAACTACCTACTCCAATATCAAAATCTTGCAGAAACCCATATGTAATGGCAATATTGACACAAATAGTCTGCTTAAATTGTCAATCCAATGGATTAAAAAGCAAGAGTATATGCAGATTAGCCAATGAGCACTAATTTAATATTGTTTTCAAATGTTCCTCTGTTATGCAAGGCAGAAGCACTGATTTTCATAGACAGGATTCCCAATAGCTTTTGGAGAGCAAAATTCTCATAGAATCCGAAAATTCCATATAGATCAACCAACTATATGGGTCTATGTGTTAAACAAGTATAAGCATGCATAATAGTAATACCAGTAAGGTGTCAAGAGTGTCTGCATGCAAGACTTACAGTTACGAATTGCTCAGAATCCTGAACTTAACAATAAATTCAAATTTAAAGCTAATATTAGAAATTCAAATGTGAAGCCAGTGAACCATAATGAAGCAAGACTAGAGCAGGAAATGAGCGAGCAACTCACGAACAGTTTGGGCTCAGGTCATATAAGGCTGAGCCCAAGTCTAAAAGAACCGACACCAGTCCCAAGCCTGGCAACTAATGGAAACCAAACTCGCAGAATCACCAAGCCTCAAACCTGATATATAGTATAAATTTTTATATTTTATATAATTATATTAATATGATATATTAATTAATATTTTATTAAATATAATTAAACTAGTGGAGCCTTTCGAGCAGAACCAAGCCTGTATTTTAGCCTTGAGCCCGAGCTTTTGCCAAGCTCAGGTCAGATACAACCCTAAGCAAGACCATCAAGAATATCGCAAAGCAATTATAACTTTAATTAAACAAAATTTCATCATAACAAGATTGGTTTCACCCTCTCCACTTCTAGGGAAGGTCAACAGTTGAATCTGTCCACACAACCTCAAGCATTAGATCAGCATGTCTCTTATGTTTCTAACGGTAGGGCACCTGAGCCACCTTTTTCAGGTTAAGAGCTTCTGGGTGGAATGAGATCGAGGTTTTATACTATGTATAAAAATGCAGAAAAATAATAATCAAACTAAGCACAAACCATGACATTGCCCACTCTCACTGTAACTAAATAAATACTTCACGCATGTAAAGCAAACAATTTCACCCTCTCCATAATTAGGGAGGGTCAACAGTTGAGTCTGTGCACACAACCTTGAATATTATGTGATGAAGCACAGCGGAAATAGTTCGCAACTAAGGCGAAAGAATGTCGCAGCTAAGGCGAAAAGATAAACTTATATAATAAAACTGAATTGTATTGATGAATAGAATGAATAACAATTAAAACTGGCAGTCTTTAAATAGGCTCAAACTAATCCTAATCCTAAACTATCTAGATAACCAAACCTATTAGAAAAAGGAATAATATCAAACTAGGAAAACCTTTAGGAAACAAATAAGAAACTAATCCTAAAGCAATAGGAAACAAATAAGAAACTAATCCTAAAGCAATAAAAAAACTAGAAAGTTCTGTCCTACATCAATCCCTCCCACTTGGAAAAAACTCGTCCTCGAGTTTTGTGTGCAATGAAAGTTCATCCGGTGGGAAGTACTCGAAGATGTCAGCCACATTAAAGATATTGGATATGGTCATGTTGTTGGGAAGATCAATCTTGTAAGCATTGTCTCCAAGCTTTTGCAACACGCGAAATGGGCCGATCTTCTTATCTTGAAGTTTATAATATGTTCCTACAGGAAAACGATGCTTTCGGAGGTGTACCATCACTAAATCACCGACATCAAAATCCTTGAAACGTCTATGTTGATCAGCTGCCTTATTGTAGCGTAGATTCGCCTCTTCAAGATTTTCTCTAACTTCTTGATGAATCTTGTGGATCCGTTCAGCCAATTCTTCCGCATTAGAGTTGGTGGTCATTGATGATGGAAGACAGATCAAATCCACTGTATGCCTTGGGATGTTCGTGTATACAATCTCGAAAGGTGTCTTCTTTGTAGAACGATTAGGCATACTATTGAAAGCAAACTCTATTTGCGGAAGGACGACATCCCATTGTCTTGGCTTGTCACCACAAACAGATCGAATCATATTACCAAGTGAACGATTGGCTACTTCAGTTTGCCCATCTGTTTGGGGGTGACTAGTGCTACTATACTTCAAAGATGTATCAAAAATTCTCCAGAGTGTTCTCCAAAAATGGCTAAGGAACTTGACATCTCTATCAGAAGTGATTGAGTTGGGAATTCCATGCAAGCGCACAACTTCACGAAAAAATAAGTGCGCAATATGGGATGCATCTGAGGTCTTCTTGCAAGGAATGAAGTGAACCATCTTAGAGAAACGATCAACCACTACAAACACCGAATCTACACCTCTTTGAGTTCGAGGTAATCCGAGGACAAAATCCATAGTCAAGTCTTGTCAAATAGTTTCAGGAACTGGCAATGGCGTGTAAAGACCAGTATTTTGAGATTGTCCCTTGGCTCGTTGGCAAACTAGACAGCTTTGAACAAAGCGCCCAACATCTCTTTTGAGTTGTGGCCAATAGAATCTTTCCTCCACCAAACTAATTGTCTTGTCACGCCAAACATGCCCTCCTAAACCCCCGGCATGCAGCTATCCAATAAGAAGTTCTCGAAGGGAAGAACGAGGAATACAAAGTCGTGTGCCCGTAAACAAGTAGCCTTCTGGAATTAAGAAATCTTCATTGAATTCCTTGTTTTGGCAACTAAACCAAACCTTACTAAAGTCTTCATCATTGACATAAGTATCTTTAAGAACATCAAATCCCACCACTTCTGTGCTGATAGTAGCCAATAGAGAGGCACGACGGCTCAAAGCATCTGCTACTTTGTTCATTTGCCCGGACTTATGCTTGATGGAAAAGGTGAACTTTTGAATGTAAGTAATCCAACAAGCATGCATTCTATTGATTGTTTTTTGAGAATTTATGTATTTCAAAACTTGATGGTCAGTGTATAATACGAACTCACGTTGGACCAAATAATGTTCCCAATGTTGCAATGCTCGAATAACCGCATAGAACTCTAGCTCATAAGTAGTCCACTTTTGTCGAGCCTCACTAACCTTTTCGCTGAAGTACTCAATCGGTTTGACTTCTTGAGATAAAACAGCTCCTATGCCTTGCACCGAGGCATCACATTCAACTTCGAAGATCTTGTCAAAGCTTGGGAGGGCTAAGACGGGAGCAGAGCATAATTTATCTTTTATCAAACAAAAGCTATCTTCTTGCCTCTTTCCCCATTGAAATTAGCCTTTCTTTAAGCAATCAGTTATGGGTGCCATGATTGTACTAAAACCTTTAATGAAACGTCGATAAAAGGTAGCTAGACCATGAAAACTTTGTACCTCTCGAACAGTGTGAGGGGCTGGCCACTCTTGTATAGCCTTCACTTTGGTTTCATCTACTTGTATTCCATCTTTGCCTACCAGGAACCCGAGAAACAAAAGACAATCAGTCATGAAGTTGCACTTCTTTAAGTTTATGTATAACTTATTCTCCCTTAAAGCTACCAAGACCTCCTTAAGATGAGCCAAGTGATCCTCCTCGTTGTGACTATAAATGAGGATATCATCGAAATAGACCACCACAAATTTTCCAATGAAAGGTCGAAGAACTTGGTTCATGAGGCGCATGAAAGTACTAGGTGCATTTGATAGTCCAAAAGGCATTACCAGCCACTCGTATAACCCATCTTTAGTCTTGAAGCTGTTTTCCATTCATCCCCAGGCCGAATACGAATCTGATGATAGCCACTTCGTAAGTCTAGCTTAGAGAATATATTAGCCCCAGCTAACCTGTCGAGCATGTCACTAAGTCGCGGTATGGGAAATCGATACTTGATCGTGATCTTGTTTATTGCGCGACTATCTACGCAAATTCTCCAACTTCCATCTTTCTTTGGTGTAAGTAGTGCAGGAACTGCACATGCACTCATACTTTCTCGAATCAACCCTTTGTCTAACAAGTCATTAACTTGACGTTGTAGCTCTTCATGTTCAGTTGGGTTCATACAATAGTGTGGTAAATTGGGAAGAGTAGCACCAGGTGTAAAGTCAATATGATGTTGGATGTTCCTCATCCGTGGCAGCTCACTAGGTAAATCAATAGGGACTAAATCTTGGAATCCCTCTAGAAATGATTGAACTTTTGGAGGGGTACATGTTTCCTTTGTATGAGAACCTTTGACAACTAATGCCACAAAGGATGCAGGCTCTTTAATGTCCTCCAGGAATTCAGCACCGGATATAGTTGAGAATAGTTGTCCAACAGTGTTAACATTGCCACTACTCTTTCTTTGAGGTTCCTCTCCTGTTTTTTGAGGTAACAACACAACTTTCGTACCATACCACCAAAACATGTAGGTATTGTCACGCCCCTTGTGATTGACATCTACGTCATACATCCACGGTCGTCCGAGAAGTACGTGACATGCATCCATCTCGACTACATCGCATTTGACCTCATCTTTATAGTACTTACCCATGGATAAAGGTACCTTACATGCCTCGGTTACTTGTACTTCGGGTCCCTTCTTGATCCACGATATCTTATAAGGACTAGGATGTTTATCCGTCTTCAAGTTTAACATCTTAACTAGTGCCTTGGATACCACATTCTCACTACTTCCACCATCAATAATAACATTACAGACCTTATTATTGATCGTGCATTTGGTCTTGAAGATCTTATGTCGTTGTGAGTCCTTAAGCTTTTTTGGTGCAAGCAAGACACGTTGAACGACACAATTAATAGGCTCTCCTTCATCTTCTTCTACAAATTCAGCACCTTCATAGAAAGAGTCTTCTTCTTGTTCCACCATACCACACTCTCTAGTATCTCCTTCATCTTCAATGATGTTCACCGATCGACGATTGGGGCAATTGTTACTAAGATGTCCATTCTGATTACAACGGAAGCATTTGCCCAAATTTGGTCTTGCATAAGGATTGGAATTTGATCGAGTTTGCTGCCGATTAGGTGTTGCAGATTGATTTGGGACTGTATTAGTATTCTTTCCTTGCTTCGGAGGAGCTGAGGAGGTAGGATTTTCATTGTTGTCCATTGTTGAGTGTTCTTTCTGTGTCGGTAAAGTAGGAGTGTATCTTCGCGGGTTTGTAGAACTTCGATTGACTCGACGATCCAATTGAGCTTCAATTTTCAAAGCAAAATTGACCACATCCGACAATGTCCATACATGTTAAAAGCTCAATGCGTCTTGAATCTCCATCTTTAATCCCCCAATATATCGAGCAACTTGTTGGTTCATAGTCTCATTCAAGTTGCACCTCGCACTCAACCGATAGAATTCCTCAGTATAATCAGCAACTTTTCGGTTCATTTGTCGACAGTTTTGGAATTGTTGGTAAAGGAATTGTTCGTAGTCAGGCGGCAAAAATCGATGCTTAAGTAGTCGCTTCATCTTTTCCCATGTACGAACTCGTTGTTTTCCTTCACGTTGTCGGTTGAATTGTACTTGTTCCCACCATGCCAAGGCTCCCGCTTTCAACTTGTAAGCCACAAGTTTAACGCGTCGATCTTCTGGGATTTCAAGATAATCAAAGAAGTTCTCAACATTCTGTACCCAATCGAGAAATTCTTCAATATTAAGTCGCCCATCAAATACGGGTAGGTCCATATTCATCTTAAACTCACGATCTTGATATCGTGGTTGATAACTTGCAGCATTAGAGGCTGCGTTTACTAGTTCCTCTTCGTCGGAAGAGTCCTCGAACCCGCTAGCAGCATTCGGCCACCTGAAAACTCGTCGCTCACCTCGTTGGTATGCGTTAGGGTTTCCAAAGTTAGGTTGGGAGGTGACTATTGGGCTAGAGTCCGCGAAATAGGGTTGAAAATTATGAAATCGAAGTACTCCGTTGTCGTTTGGGGGCCGCCGGAATGTCTCGCCGCCGTTGACAATTCGCCGGAAGTCGTCATTACCAGTCGCTCCGGAGGCTGTCACACCTTGCCCTGCCGCCATTGAATAGTTAGGGTTTTCATGAAACCCAATTGAAGTTTTAGGGTTAGGGTTTATTTGCCCTAGTTGATCGAAGGACCGATTGATGCCGGACGGTTGGGGGTCTTGGTCGGTCGGCGCCGGAAAGGGGGTTGATCTAATGGTTTCAATTCGTGAGTCTCCTTGGGACTGCTGATGGGGCCCATGGTAAAAGCTGCCGTCACCGGTTGGTTGGATTGTCTTACCGGAGTTGAGCATCATTGCGGACATTGTATGTTCCAAGGTTTTAATACTTGATTCCAAATTGTCGAACCGTTTCTCGATAGTGCCAATTCGCCTGTCAGAGTTGGATTCTAGGAGTTTCAATCTTCTGTCAAATTGTTGTTCGATGTCGGTTAACCGCTCATCGATTTGTATGAACTTCTGATCGTTGTCGGAAGTTTTTGGAACCACTTGAACCATCCTTGGCCATCGGATAAGGGAAAACCTTGCTCTGATACCAATTGATGAAGCACAGCGGAAATAGTTCGCAACTAAGGCGAAAGAATGTCGCAGCTAAGGCGAAAAGATAAACTAATATAATAAAACTGAATTGTATTGATGAACAGAATGAATAACAATTAAAACTGGCAGTCTTTAAATAGGCTCAAACTAATCTTAATCCTAAACTATCTAGATAACCAAACCTATTAGGAAAAGGAATAATATCAAACTAGGAAAACCTTTAGGAAACAAATAAGAAACTAATCCTAAAGCAATAGGAAACAAATAAGAAACTAATCTTAAAGCAATAAAAAAACTAGAAAGTTCTATCCTACATCATTATGTCATTATGTCTCTTATCTTTTTTAATTGTTGGGCCACCTAAGTTACCTTTATCAGGTTAAGAACTTCAGGGTGGAATGAGATCAAGGTTTGAAACTGTATAAATATGCACAAAAATTATAAACAATCTAAGCACAAACCATAATATTGCCCGCTCTCACTGTAACTAAACAAATGCTTCATGTATGTAAGACAAACAATTTCTCAGTATCATAACTACACAGTTTCAAAGGTTCAGTATATGTGGAATAGGGTATGCAGAAGAAGATAACCTTAATGTCATTCTCTGAAAGCCCATCATGTGCATATCGCTCTGGAAGATTTCCTAGATGCTGCAAGGTTGAAAGGTTAAGTTAAAATATGATGCGACAAGTTTTAATGGCACCAGTGGCAACCTGTTACTGGAAAGTAGTAAATAAGGCAAATACATAAGAGACAAACCTTCTCAAACTCTACATAGGTATCTTTAGGTGCTATAGACATCAAAGTGGACAGAGAATATAGTGCAGCCTGTTGTTCAAAGGGGTTAGCACTCATCAACCCTGTTGATCCAAGCAGGTGCTGCAAACACAAGCCAAAGCTTACTTTAGAAATAACAACCATCCAATGAACAGTATGATTTTCAAGTTTGTAAGATGCTTCACCACATCAAAACGAGAAGCAGAAGTTTAGAGAAACAAAATCCAATCACACAAATGAAATAGCAGAAAATAATCTCTAGTCAACACATATCCTGTATCAAAGATGAACTCTCAACAAATTGAATCATGTAAATTTTACAGAAAATAAATATAACGCCATCTTCTTCTGCATCTTTCTTTTATAAGGAACCATGTGACACTGTCCTCAAAATTATGCTCAAAACATCCTTAACTAAATTAAAACTTGTCTGAATCTGACAAACTATAGAAATCATTACTGGACAAAAATCAAGCCAGTCTTCACTGTCAAGTAAATTTTTGGAAAGCTCAAATGAAACTAAGTCCTAAACAACTCTCTATTGCACCAACATGTATACAGCACAAGGAAATCAACAAGATGAACTGCGAGCAAATGCGGTTTCTTGTCACTGAGAAAGAATAAAAGTCCAATTGGTAGCTAATTATCCTGATACAAGTCAGCATCTAAAAATGGCAAGTTAAAAGCTTTTGAATCTCATATAACATAAGATCACATCATATGATACTCCTTTATATGTTAGTTCTTTTCCAGAAGCATGAACATGACACCAAAACAATAGTTGCGGATACACAGACCTCCCGAAAATCGAGCAAAATATAGAAACAAGAAGAAAATATAAATAGATTGTTCAAAAGGTAATAATATAAGCCTTTGCCAAACAACACAAAGAGCAACATATCAGAAAACAGTAAACAGATCTCAAAGAAAAACAAAAGTGTAAACATCACGGAAAAAAAAATACCCATATGTTCAATATTTACCTCACACAAATTCCCAACGTCAGCAGAAACAATATCAATAACATTAAACCCAAGTGTTTGTAGGCATTTATGGATTCTCTGCACAAAGGAAAAAAAGAGTTATTCACCTCAGAAGTAATGAGCCTAGAAAGATGTTTTTTAATAACCGGAAACATGCTAGACGGGTTGGCACCCAACGACATACAAAATTTTCTCGAACCAAAAGGAGGGAAAATATATATCAAGTAAACGAGAAACCATTCCACTCTCATTTCAACAGCCAGGCGTCATTTGATAAGAATGAATAAATACTACTAATACATAAAGAAATAAGTTACCCTCCAAACAGCATCTTTTCTTGCAGTGCCAACAAGGCAAGGATGATGTGAGCAATACATAACTAGTGCAGATACTCTTGGAGCAGAAACTGTAACAACCAATGATATAACAAGTAATGCTTTCACCAAAACCTCAACTGATGGAAGAAATGGAACTTGTGTATCCAACGAGTTATCTGTTTCACTATAAACAAGTATTTTTAGACATCCACAACCAAATTGGATAACCTTCTGAGAAACTATAATATAAAGAGCAGCAAAAGACTGAAATCAACTCTAGCCATAGTAAGGAAAGGACAATACTCCCTGATAAATATATCAATGAATGATTTAGCTTTGCATCAATCAATGATGCAAAATACGTTTCTATACGGCTCTATAAACTATGTATATGCCATATAGCCATATATCTCAAAATCGGGTACAATATTTCTTTACCGTACCTGTATGCTTTTTACCCTGTATAAGCATACTTAATATATAGGCCGCATATACGAGATACGGATTGTACCATTAGAAGTAAAGGAAAAAGAAATTCAGAAGAAAAGAAGATATATAAGAAGACAATGACACCTCAAATTCTTTTTTAAAGTATAAAATCCAATTGTAAAATGTAAAAATGTAAAATAGAAAACAGTGGAACTTTGATAAATTTTTTGATAAGGCCAATTTTTTTATAAAATTCTTAATAAATCTCTTAAATGTTATAAATATTAAATTAAATTCAAAATATTTAATAATATTTCCATATCGATCATCTGTATAGACCGTTTCGGTACGGCAGTAGATGTATCACATATGGAAAGGTGACCATATCCGTATTTTGCATCATCGGCATCAATAACTGAAGTGGAAGCAACAATCAGCAATGATGAGTAAACCATGTATATAAAATTATCAATTTTCAACACATAAGTGTATTTGTGTGATAATAACAAAGTCAAAATTATTTAACATTTCAAAGAGTGAGTCTAACATGTGAATAAATGTACATAAACACATACCAGATAATAAATATGATCATTTCTATTTTAATAAATTATATACAACAACAGAAAAGAAGGCATCGTCATATATGAGATTACCTTATTTTTGAAATGGTAATTTTCTCTCCGGTTAAAGAAAGAAAATTAGAAAAATCAAGTAAAAGAGATTCAGACAACTGGGGTGATGTAGTAACTATCTTTCTTGTAGCATCATGAGCCATATTACGGACATCCCAATTTGGATGACACATAAACAGTAGTATCAACTGCCATAAGAGAGAGGAAAATATTAAAAAAAATAATAATAATAATATATATATATATATATGTAAAACAAAAACAAACAAATTTAAAAACAATAAGTCACGGATTTCAAATAAAATATAAATAATTAATTAAATAATTATAAAAAAAGGAAAAAAAAAGTGCAGCAGTAGTTTTAATCTGTTTCACCTGTAATAGTAACTTGACTGAAAATGTTTCCAACACTCTGCAGATTCAAACAGCAATGACTAAGAATAAATTATAACTCCTAGAAATGAGTATTGTGTTATGAAGCTTTATTAATTAACCTGCGCGAATGTTCAACCAGCAGCACCTCAACAAGATCAATACAAGCCATACAATCTTCAACTGACAATTTTGAGACCTGCAAATCAAAAAATGCATTAAATATTAATGGCGATAAAAATGTTAAACAAACAAATTATTATCAAATGATTTCCCTACCATTGAAGCAGGAACAACTGATGGCTCATTTTGAGCAATCAAAGACCAGATCTTTTCCTTTGATACGGTCTCCTCTGTACAAAGAAAATGAGAAAAAGATATAACAAAGAAAATGAGAAAAAGATATACATCAAGAAGAATAGTAGAACGGCTAATAACAGAAAGTAAGAAAATTTTTACCAGTCCAAATGAGTTTTTATAGCCACATTTCAACCAATAAATACCTGCTTTGATATCAGCAGCTGCAATCTTTGCAACTATGAGCAAAGAATAAATGCCATCCAAACGCTGTACAGGTTTTGTATAACCAGTTTTGACAAGTTGAAGGAGAGGCCCCAACAATGATGATAACTGGAGTAGGTTTTAGTAATTTCATTTGAAACAGTAAAAGAACATATTAGTCAATGTTCAAATACCAAAACCTAAAAAAGGATGCAATTAGTTGCCTACTTACCTGCAAAACAATGTCACTATTTTTGGACATAACCCGGAGACATCGGAGATGCCCCCTTCTCAAAGCTTCCTTCTCCTTCAGACCAGAAGTAAGAAAAGATACTAGATCTGCCTGAATAGTATCAGAACATCTCGCAGCCCAGGAAGCCACAGCTGACAGAATTGCAAGTTTTACCTCCTCATTACCTGCAAGAAGAGGGCATAGGAAGTGATTAGCCATGAATTACTAAGTTAATAGTTAAGATGGTCAGTGTGCAGATAATAGATCAGATGAAATAAGGAACAACTGGCCACAATATTTAAAGGCAAAATTCCTATAGAAATAGGAAGAACAAAATCAGACATCAATAGCCACCTTCATCCTTGTAGCATGATAAAAGAAAGCTGCAGATCGTTTGAGAAAGATGGTTGACATGTTTTCCTTCAGGAGCATTGGACAATTCTTGAAGGGCATTGATTGTGCCAACCCTCTGGTACGCAGATGCAAGTCTTCCTTCTGAGCCTGTTCATGATCAAAGATTAAACTTGGAAGGCTTATTGCAGATTCATTAACAAGGAAAGTCACACAAAACAGGACAAGACATAAAACTTAAATTGAAAACTAACCTCCAATTATAGCTTTTACAGCATTGAACATAGCTGCTAAAACATCTGGATTACTAGACTTTTGGCTCAGAATTGCTACTATAGCAAAAGCCCCAACCCTCCTACCTTCATCTGCATGTCGAGTTTGAGATAGGATCACTGAAAGAATTTCCATCGCATACTTGCTCAAGTCTAGGTTGATATACTTCAAAAGGATTCCAACTGCTTCCAGTACAATCTCTGGGTTGCGTTTTAACATTTTTATGGAAGAAGGAAGCACTATATTCTGAAAATTTTCATGAGACATATTTGTGAAAAGTGGACGAAAAGATTCACTCAGACCCTTCATTGGTTTTTCTTTGGCATTTAAAACCGCTTTCACATATACATCAAGAAAAATTGGCTGTCCACAGCAAAGAGTCAGGTCAGATATCAAGTAAAAGAATGTGCACCACCAGCGCGTGCATTCTCTCATTAAATATGATCTGAACAATTCCTCACCTTGCATTCTTCAAACAAAGAGGGTGATGAATATGAGAACTCCAGCAGTAACCATATTAATTCAGGACTATCTTTGCAAGAAATCCGTGCATCCTTTAACTCCTCAGTATACATTTTGTAGGTGTCCAGTGACTGGAAAAAACAACAAAAACATAATGTTCAGAGTTGAAACCAAAACTATTAGCTGAGTAAGTTTCTTGCTTAATGTAAAAAAGTTCATGGGCTAACCTCTGAAAATAACCGAAAAAATGTTTGCTTGCAAGCCCTCCGTTCACGAAAGGACCTTTGCATGACGATATGAATTAAAGATGCCTGAGCTGCAGCCACCCTAGTGAATGCACTTTTAGAGACTGATGCAAACTCACTCTTGCACAAAAGCAGATATGACCAGCTCAGAAGTCTATAACAGCCAACATGAGATTGGAACTTGGACTGCTTTTCCATAGACTGAACAAGGGTTGCTGCAAACGTCTTCATAAATGTAGTCTCACTTAAAGCTTTCTCAATGACATCATCCACAGCCTTCCTTGAAGCACGATCATCATACACAGCTAAAGTCCTAAAAATTACATCTACCAACTGTGATGCAAGCTCAGGAGACATTCCTGCAGAATCCACATTCCACAAAACTGTAGAATCATCCATTTAAACAACGGAAAACATAAAGTCTAAATAGAAACAGAAAACTACTGTAACCCTAGAAATTTTAGTCTGCAATGTCATCAAACAAGAATGCAATGCAATTAGTATAAATTATTCATCAAGAATCCAGCCTTATATATTCATGAAATTACACGTAGCTATTCCAGAATATTTCAGTTTTAAACATTGTCTCATCATATTCATTAAGTGCATCACTCTAAGATCAAATAGCACTCCTTGAACCTAAAAAAGGATTAAGTAACTGGCTAAAACTAGTCCTAATTAATTACAACACATGAAACAACTAACATTTTCACTTCAAAGACAATCTGGTCTAAATGAGACTACAGCCTGCCAACGCAAGTAATTCATGCACATATGACTTCAGAATCGAAAATTTATCCACAAACACTTAAAGAAATTAGTTCAATATTTCATTTCTAATCACATAACCAAATAGAATTTATTTTCAAATCGAAAATAAAAACTAGATTTCAAATTTTACTTAAGCTGTCACTAAGCAATGCACAGATAGATAATGGCAGCAGGAGCACACCTTTACTATGGATGAGAGAAGGAACTTCATTGCGGAAGATGATGCCGCGGCGTTTGGTGGAAGAAGTGGAGACGGAAGCCGTAATGGAGACGAGAGGGTCCGAAGAGTCGACCATCACTGATTCGATGAATCCGGAATCGACGATCAGGTTCGGCAGTAGTATTCAGTCGATGAAACGAAATCTACCAAGTGTAAATACTAAGATAGTGTTTGGGATGATGACGCATTCAGAGGCGACAATATGTCTTGGCCTCTTCCCCAGTTGATTAGGGTTTTAGGCTTTTAGCAGAACTAGAGAACTATAACTATAACGGACCCTTCAATTATCAGAATGTGTAAAATAGATAATTGAAAAGGGTATAAATGAGAACTGAAAGTTATATCGCTGACTCAGCAGCTTCGTCGCTCTCTCACCCTAGAGAAAAAGAAATCAAAATTACACTTCGCACACAGAATCGAATCTAACGTCAATTCGACGTAACCAAAGCCTCATTTACAAAATCAGACGCAACTCCAGAACCTTATAAAACCCAAAACCGAAGAGAAATTATCGATACCAGCATCTTCCATGGCAACTCATAGTCTCGGAACCTTGACCTCTCCAAAACTCCCGATCAACAAAATCTCTACTTCCAGTCTTTCCTTAACTCCTCATTCTATCTCCTTCTCTGAACCAACTAAAAAATACTCAAATGTCTCCTTGTCCGTCATGTCCAACCGCAGCCGAGACCAGCAACCATCGTTGTTGACTCTTGATGACTTGACTAACAGCAAACGGAAAGAAGAACTCTTTGGCGACATCCAGAGCTCACTGTCTAATCGTCTCTCCGAGACCAACCTTCACTTGACTGTTCCTGCTCTCAAATCCAAGCACAGAGGAAAGGTAACTGCTTCTGATTGTTCAAGTCCTTTTCAGCTTTATGTTCGTTGTTTTTGTAGAATAGTTTTAAGCTTCATATTCATTCGGTTTTACAGGTGAGAGATACATATGATGCTGGGGATTATTTAGTTCTGGTTACCACTGACCGGCTTAGTGCGTTTGATAGAAATCTTGCTACTATTCCGTTTAAAGGCCAGGTTTGTTTGCGTTATCTCAGATTTTTATCTTCTTTAGTTTAGTATGAAAAACTTGATATAGGAACTGAAACTCTTTGTGGTTTTATGAATTTCAGGTTCTTAATGAGACTAGTTTATGGTGGTTTAATCAGAGTAAGCACATAACACCAAATGCCGTTGTTTCTGCTCCTGATAAAAATGTTACAATTGCGAAGAAGTGTTCAGTCTTTCCAGTTGAATTTGTGGGTGAGTATTTTAATTAGCATTATCAGAATGTTATTGATTGAATTTATCAATCTTGTTTTGTTTTATATATTGTGAATCTGTAGAAATTCAAAGGTATGATGAATAAGAGCATATCTCATGTCATTTTTAATGTAGCTGACTACTTTACAGTGGATGGTTCAGGATGTCAATCTAGTGTGTGGTGACTTCTATTAATAGAAACTCATTGTTAGAATTGTTCTTCTCGTTATAACTTTTTTTTAATTTTAACTTTTTTATCATCATGCAATCAGCAGTTGTGAGGTATTCTATTCTTAATGTATTATTTATTAATTAGGTTGCTATTTGTTTTAGTCAGAGGTTTTGTGACTGGAAGTACTGATACGTCCCTATGGACTGTCTACAACAAAGGTGTTCGGAATTATTGTGGCAATGTCATTCCTGATGGTGTGTTTCCTTCAAAGCCTTCTGTTCAATCAGTTTTATTTTTTTATTTTTTTGTGATGTGGAAATTATACTTCTTTATGACCTACAAATTCTATAGGTTTAAAGAAAAATCAAAAGCTTCCGGCAAATATTCTCACACCAACAACAAAAGCTGAAGATCATGATGTTCCTGTGACTCCTGATGAGGTTTGATGATATCTCAAGAACTATATATTTAAATCCAACTCAATAATAGCACTAATATTATCTTTTTTGATTGAGAAATGAATCTCCATTGAGAGGATTCTACAACATGGGGACTTGACACTAATTTCTTGTCTTCTACCGGCTAATGTACTGCATTTCTTGCAGATAATTGCACTTGGACTGATGACTGAAGCAGAGTTTGATGAAGCAAGTAGTAAAGCGTTAAGCTTATTTGAGTATGGACAGGTAAATATGTTTTAACTGTGTGTGTTTTAGTCTCTTTTTTGGGTGCCATAAATTCACTGAATTGAAACTGTTAAGGACAATCTTTTAGTTACCAATTTAAAAAATGAGATTAATTATAGTAAAACCAAGTTGAACTATATACTCATCAATAATTTTACGATTTCATTAGAACGATAATGTTTATCTTCTATGATTTGCAGCGTGTGGCTTTAGAGCATGGTCTGATATTAGTAGACACAAAATATGAATTTGGAAAGGGTTCAGATGGTCAAATTCTTTTGATTGATGAGGTTAGACATTGTTGTTGAAAATCTACTTCTCTCCTGCCCACTCTTGTTCTCCAATGATCAGTTCTAGTCATTCTCAGACGCTAATATTCTAGTGGAAAATCATATAATTGTAGGTGCATACTCCCGACTCAAGCAGGTACTGGATTTCACAATCTTATGAAGAGCGATTTCAGAATAGCTTAGAACCAGAAAATGTTGATAAGGTTTGTTCTTCATTTTCGGTATTCACATGTTCTTTTTTTATGCTTTATCTTATACATTAATTTTGAGATATTAGCTTACGGTGGCTGTAGCAATCTCATAGTTTTTCCTCTTATTTCATAATATGTTATAGTTGTATTTTTGTATATCAGATGTAATGTTTGAAAGTATTTTCAACAATGTCTGACGTTTTTATTATTTACATTATAGGAGTTCCTGAGATTGTGGTTTAAAAATAATTGCAATCCATATGAGGATGAGGTACATCTTGCTTATTACTTTACAGTTTAAGTTTTTGCTTCTGAGCGGAGATGCTAGTTTATCATTTTTGTGGCTGCACTTTTAGGTCCTTCCAGATGCTCCAGAAGAGCTTATTTGTGAATTAGCTTGGCGGTATGTTTTCTGGTCTTTGTGCTTGGTTGAGATCACACTATATATCCTAGTTGAGCTGATAATGGTTTAATGTTATTGGAGGTTGATATTATAATTGTTTGGTGGAAGCTTTCTAATAAGTCTAACCTTTTATGTCATGTTCTTTCTATTCTGAGACCAATTCTGGGACAACTTAGATTTAGTGATTTGATTTTCTATTATATATGCACAATATAGCATCCATAGATCATCATATTGATCGTTCCAGCATATGTCTAGTCATCCTATCCTACTCTTTACATTTGTGCTAACATGTCCTCACCCAAGCTCTAAAAGATTTGGTAAAATGAACTTTGAACTCAAGTTGTATCGAACATTTTTCATTTGCTGGTGAACTGGGATTTTAATCCTTCAACACACTGGTTTTCCTTTTTTGTTTGTTAACTCGGTTCAGGAATCAATCATGAAAACTGATTATGGTATAGAGCCCTTGAGTTAAGTGGAGAAATTTTCATAATCTCACGGTACTTTTGCTATTTACTGTGATTTCTTTATCAATTCAACATGAAGTTCCAAAATCTTCAATGTGCCCATGATGATGATTGTGGATAGTTGATATCATATTTTACTTTCATCATTGTTAAGAGTACAATTGTGCTTATGTTTATTTTTTATGCAGATACATATTTTTGTATGAAACCATTACGAAATCAAGATTTGATGTGTTATCAACCACGGTAAATTTTATCGAACTGTATTTTTGTTCTACTGTGATCTTATTGCTGATGAATTTGACTGGAGCAATTTCTTTTTTCAGGAACCAATACATGATCGTATATCGCGAAATGTTTTATCAGCGTTATCAGATCTGAATTGACCAGGAAAATCAATGAACTTCATGTTAAATGAGCAATATTTTTTCTGTACTCAACTCTTTAATGATATGGGAATGATAGTCTAATGCTAGCGCACTCATTTTTTTTTTTTTATTTATGATTAATTAACCTTATAATATTATATATGTTTTTATGATTATTCGAAGCTTATATATTTTATCAACAGTTTTGAAATCCGAGATTTTCACTTAGGCTACATGGATGTGAAATTAAAATTCGGCTTTAAGTTATAATTTTCAAAAAGATTTTCAAGAGTCAAATTGTTGCTTATTGGTAAGTGATGGAGATGTGTGAATCCTTATTAATCTAATAGTAGATGCCTTTCTCTTAACAAATATAGAATATATGCTTATTATTTGGATGCAAAGCAGTAGACATTTTTCCATTTTACAATTACGAAGTTCAAATTTCATATCAGGCAATATTTCTTCAATTGAAAATGAGAAGAATTAGTTGGCTAGGGCAGGTCAGTATAATTATTATTCAAATCAGTTATATATTCTCGGTTATGTGTTTGCTTGCGCAGTGTCGACGGCAATTGTTGGCTTCCATATTGTCTGAGTCGTCTATCAATCAATTTGATAAACGAGGTAGTTGCTTGCACTTTGATTGTACATATTTTATCTTAGGTTGCCGATAGAGCGGTCTGCAACTACTCCTCTTTTGGATATCTAATTGCAGAGACCTGATTGGCAGCTATGTGTTGTTTGGTCATGTATAAGCTTTGAACACTTGTAATTTTAATGTTCGGGAACCTAGTGATTTTGATACTGCTGGAGGAATGATGTCAGCTAGGCGCTGTATTCATGCTACAGGTCTTCATCATATGATTTTCAACCATTTGTTTTTCTTCCTGTATTTTGATTATTAATATTGTTGTAGTTAATTTAATTCGTAGGAGCTAGCTGTGCCACTCAATGGGATATTACTACGAAATTCTTGGTGTTCCTGAAACTGCCAGCCAGGAGGATTTCGAAGATATAAAAAAAAAAAGGCATTTAAATGGGGAAAGCATAGATGTAACTGAAACTGCTCTATG
The DNA here is from genome assembly GCA_031304145.1 of Cardiospermum halicacabum. Taxonomy (NCBI): domain Eukaryota; kingdom Viridiplantae; phylum Streptophyta; class Magnoliopsida; order Sapindales; family Sapindaceae; genus Cardiospermum; species Cardiospermum halicacabum. The sequence goes on along the minus strand of CM062389.1, from coordinate 39,546,184 downwards.
CTTTCTTTCCCCATTTCTTTTACCCATGAGCATGTATAAGTTATAATCGGACTTGAATAAATGGCTGAGTTTCTCTGTTTTACTTATTCAGATGGGCAATGGTTATGACGAAACAAGAATCTGTCCTACTTGCAGAGGCATAGAGAGAGTAAGTGTTTCGAAGTTTTACAAATTATGATGATTAGTTGATAAATCCTTCTAAAAAGGTTAACTTTGTGAGGATTGAAGCAATTAGTGTTATTTTATATTTCACTGTCATGATCAATCATTCTTATATTTTAAATCATTCTTATATTTTCGTTCAATGCTGAACCAGGTAACTATTTCTCCATTTGCATCTTACTTTGTAGCGGTTCAGGATGGATGATTAAGGTCTAGTGTCAAATCTTCAATAAAAAAAAAAATAATAATAGTTATCTGAGGAAAGATATGATATTTGAGGAAATGAATAATTTAAATTTCAGGAGTGGATTAGGAGAACATGCCTGGAAAAGAATAGCTTCCAATGATAGTTTTATAAAGTGGCCTTCAACTCGGTGGATTTCCATTTAATCCTTCCAACGAGTTTGTTTGCTGACTGCAAGAGGTATTGCTTTTTTTTTTTTTTTAGTATGAGATTTTTTTAATTAGTGGCTTATCTGCTTTGGCTGATAAATTTATGAGTAACTGGTCAATCAAAATGATATACTTTATAAATTTTTATGGTCTTGATATTCAATTGGACTTAAAATGATAAAATAATGTAATTCACTGATAAATCTGATCCAAGCGTTCCAAAGTTTAAGTTGTATATTTGATTTACCTGTATAAAAACAATTTTCTTTTAGATTATACATCACAGTATGAGCATCAGAGGCTAGTAAATGACAACAAGGATTTAAAAGATACTATGATATGTTTCAATTTCCTCTTGTTGATTATAATTTTCTGTTGATGAAATATACTAGACATTTGAATGCAATTAAGTGCACTCTGTGTTTTTCCTGTTGGTATTTAGATTCAGAAGCATGTTAGAAATCCTACTAGGAATATATATATAACTCCATCAGCATCTGATGGTGCAAGAAAATGAAATTGAAACAGTACAACTCCGTTACCTACCATTACCTTTACCTAATAAGCATCAGAAATTTCCATCAGCGAAGTTTAACTTAAGTCGAGACACTCATTGGATTTCAGGCCTTACAGGTTTTTAGCATTGGCATTGCTTGTAATGTGGAACCTGAGTTGAGGCTTTTGCATTTGTATCCTGCTGTGCACTTGAAGTTTCTCCAGGAACCTGCTGCTTTGATTTTCTAGGCCTCGGTGGCATCTAAATAGTATAGAATGTTAGAAGTTGTATATGGCCACTCTCCATTTGAAAGTGAAATAGCCTACCAGAACTGTTGATACTGATTTACCTTCTCTTTACTTTTTCTGGTTTGGGATTGTGTTTCTCATTAGCCAACTTGTGAAAGTCGTTGCTCTAATATTTTTATTAAATAGAATATGTAATATAATTTTAAAATATGTAAATATTAATGCAAAAATATTTGTGGAATTGAAAGCTGAAATTTGCTGTACCAAGTAAGAACTTTTTTACTACTGATTCTATAACACTGCACAGTGCAAAATATTATTTGCTATGAAAAATTAAAATATTTTATTTAATATTTTAAAGTTAGATGAATTAAGTTACTTTTAAAAAATAAAATAAAATTTAATTGTGTCGTAAATCAATTTTAAATATTTTAAATAAAAATCACTTATACTATTAAATTACAATTTTTGAAATAAATTTTCATATAATTTAAATATTTTATTTTTTAATATTTTGTTTTTCAATTATATAGTATTTTTATATAATCAACTTATGGTTAGTTCTGTTATTACACATCATTTGAAATTGTTACTTCTATTTTTACTTAATATAAGTTGATTCACTTCGGTTTGTAGGTTAATTTTGTAGATGGAAGAACTTATTTTCATTTGCTCAGTCTCCCTTCCACTAAGCAAGTAGTTTTTATTAATTAGTTACCTCTTAGAGTTATAGTATATGTTGCTGTTATTTAATTCATGAGTTTGAAATGGAACATCATCTTATTACTAATAGACATGTTTTATCTTGAGATGTCAATTTTTGTTCAAAGATTAAATTAACCTTTAATATAAAATGTTAAATAATATATAGCTCCCTTATAATTTTTTCAGATGGTTTTCTGTACAAATTTTCATCTCAATGAACTTCATGTAGTTGTGATTTTATCTCAGTTAACTCCTCCATACTGACGTGACATCTAACGCGGTCGTTTCAAGTGTGATATAGACAGCACGTAATAGTCCACGTCACATATTAAATGACCATATCAGACGCCACGTCAACACGAAATGACTAATTGGGATAAAATTACTGCAGAAGCTAACTGAGATGCCAATTTGTATAGGGACTAACAGAGAAATTTTATTAATTTATAAATTTATAAATAAAAATTATTTATAAATATATAAATATAATTAAATATTATAAATTCTTTTTGGTTTAATTTGTCTAACCATCCATTTTGAAATAGTTTAAATAAATCATCATTTTAATTATGTTTCAAAATAATCATTTTAAAATCATTTCTTTACAAAAATATTATTTAAAATTTTTGTTCAATCTATTTAATTTGTTTTAACCATTTTTTAATTAATTTTTTTAAATTGTTTTTATAATGATATTGTTATTCGCTAGAGTTTTATTTGTTCTTATGGTAACATTGTTTTAATGGGTTATTTTTAAATAATAAAAAAATCATACTTTTTCAAACGTTTTACTTTGAACCACCGATTTCAAAAACTTTTGTAAAATCACCCCAAATCTAAAACAACTAGTGGTTTGCTGTTTAGATTGGTGGTTTTGGATAATTACGATATTTTAATAATTTTTAAATTTTCATTGAATAATTTTAAATTATTAAAATATCATAATATTTCAAAACTACTTATCAAAATCCCAAAACCACACATCTAATAGCAAAACCACTAGTTGTTTTGGATCTAGGGGTGGTTTTGTAAAAGTTTCCAAAACCAGTGGCTCAAAATAAAACGTTTCAAAAAGTGGGGTTTTTTTTTGGAAATAACCCTTATTTTAATTCTGATTGGAGTGCTTCGATATTTAGTGAAGTTAATTAATCAATAACCTTAGCAGTCGCCTTACCAGCCGGGGAAGGATTCTTCTCCTCTTCTCTGGCTGGCCTCTTTCTGATCACCCCCTTTTTCTCTTCACCTACCTCTTCTTCTATTGTAGTTTATGTTTCTTTTTGTCTGTTTTTTTTTTCTCCCATTACCGTGGAGGTAGATCTTCTTCGTTCTCCGGTGAAGACGGTGACTTCTACCACTATCGCATCGGATCTACGAAAGTTTACTTTTATTTTGTTTCGTCTCCATCCCAGTGGTCGGAGACATCATGGAAGCTGTTATTCAGCAGTTATTTTGACGATATTGAAAATCGAGAGTTTATGGTAGAATGCAGCCTATACGAAATATAGAGGAATATATTTTTTTTCATGTCAGAAAGGAAGATATCTATGTATCTTTCAAACTGTAGAAACTAGACCTTGTATCTAAATATTATATTCCAATATTTTGGAAAGTGCTTCCGTTGTTTCTCTTCCAGTAAAGTATTCTTCTAAGATTTTCTCATGTGAAGTTAGTAGTAAATTTTTAATCACCAAATATTTATATTTTCATATTTATCAATAAATTAGATCTTCTTTATTTAAAAAAAAAATAAAAATACTAGGAACGGGAGATAAATCTTTAGCTTTTTATTCTAACTTTTATATTATTAAAAAAAATTAATTTAAAAAAATCAATCAATTAATCCAACAATTTATCATATTAGTTACTCAAAATATAAAGGAGGCCAATCAAGAAACCTCAGTTACGAACGTAGAATTGTACATACGTGATTATATCCATAAACCTAAGGTCAACTCCAACGCAGAACGCTATATACTATTTGCACGCGTCTCAGAAAAATTGGCACACAATTCAATAAATTTAACAATTTATATCTACAGTTCAATGCTAAAAGTATCGTTGTACTATTATTAGTGCCTGTTTAGTACAACTTATTTAAATAGATCTTTTAGCAGTAGATCTTTTAATAATAGATCTTTTGGAAGAAGAGTTTTGAAGAATAAAAGTTTATGTGTTTGGTTATCAATTAAAAAAGTACTTACTAATTTCGAATTGTTTAGAAATATCACTTTTAAAAGTACTTGAAGACGTTATAATGACTTAAAGGGTATTAGATATAAATATTCACTTATTTGTTAATATTGAAATATATTTATTCATTGATTTTTCTCATTTAGGAATTCACAAAATTTGCTTTAAATTTAAATTTTGGTTTAAATTTAAAATGCAAATTGAGAGTTGAATATTGAAATATGAAATAATATCTACATGTAAAAAATATATGTAGTTACTATATATTTTTTTGTTCTATTTTTTTATTTTTACATGAAACCAATTCAAATATGAATATTATTTATATATATATATATATATTAAACTCAATTAAAAAGAAAAAATTCAAGTTACAATTGTAATAATAATTATAGTAATATTAATAATAGAAGATAAAGTTTTATAAAATCTTATAAATTTTTTTTATATAAAGATTTCACAAACTTATATAAAAATTTTGATTGTCGATTTAAAATTTTAAGTTACCGTAATTTTATATATGTCAAAATAATAGTATTTATATATAAAGTAAGTAAAATAAAGTATGGGTTCATGAGTTATATATGATATGTTATAAGGGTATGAGTTATATATCACATGTTATAAGGGTATAAAAGATATTTTGTATCTTTTTAAAAAAACTCAAAAAGATCTACTCGAAGAAGCATCAAATTTGTGCTTCTCTCGGTAGATGATTTTCTGCTTTTTTAAACCCTCAAAAAATCTACAGCAATTTCTGCCAAACAACCAAAGATTAAAAAATAAGTGCTTTTAGGTTTAGAAAAACACTTTCAGTCAGTAGACAAGCCCAACCAAACAGGCACTTACTATACTTCTATTTTTTAAATTTATTTTAATAAATTATTATTTTTTATTTAATAATAATTTTGATTGTACTGTAATTTATTAATTATATATATATATATATTACATTTCATTACATTATATAAATATTTTATTAATTTAATTATTAATATTTAATTATATATTAATTATATTTATTATATTTTAAAATTATTTTAATATACAATATTTATTATTCACCTAAAACTAATTTATAATAACAAAAAATTTAAAATATTACCATACTATCCAAAATAAACTCAACTCAAATATAAAAATACTTAATAAATAAAACATCAAAATAATACAAATACATTATCATAATAGAAAATAAAATTTTCAAAATAACAAACATAATCTATTTAAAATCGTGAAGAATTATCTCCATTACCTGCAAAATGATCAAAATTTGGAGTAAAATCTAATCCTCCGACATCACCTTGGGTCCTCTTTAGGGGTGGAAATGAGCCGAGCCGGCTCGCGAATGGTTCAGGCTCGACTCGCTTAAAACTCGGCTCGAGCTCGGATTAAACAAGCCTAAAGCGAGCCGAGCCCGAGTCGAGCCTTAAACGAGCCGAGCCCGAGCTTCGTAGCAAAAGGCTCGTGAGCTAAATGAGCTTAAACGAGCCTACACGAGCTCACTTATAATAGTAGGATTAAAAATATAAAATTATAAAAAATTAGAGTTTAATGTAATTTAAATGAATATATTAATATTTATTAAATAAATACTTTTTTCAATTAATTTTTTTAAATGGATATAAAAAAATCAAAATAAATTTAAGGCTCATGGGAGTTCACTTTTTTGTTTTCTTCACGTTCTCTTTTGAACTTCAATTATTCTCATCGGAGTTCTATGTCTTCTTGAAGAAAGTTTCTATTTTGTTCGATAAACTATTATCTTGAACAGTATTCATAATTTGTTTATTTGGTTCTTTCATAGAGTTAACAAATTCGAACATATCATCATTTTGACTCTTTTTCATTTTTTCTTTATTTCTCCCGGCAGGTCTCTCAGAAGAATCATTAGTGTAATTAATTTGCTCTTCAGTTTCAAAATATTCATTCAAGTCAATTGAAAATAATGACATACCTGATGAATATGTAACACCAGCAGCAGATCGACCTGATTCAAAGTGATTAATTCACTTTCTTGAAGTCGGAGTATGATCACAATATTTTTCCATATCCTTGAGAATGGACCACATGTGATTGAATTTAAAACCATTCTTATATTTAGCATCTTCTGCCATGAATTAAATATATAAAAAAATGACAATTTCAAAATTAATTAAATTAATATAAATCAAATAGAAAATAATATAGAATATAATGAAAACACTTACAATGTCTTGTTCAGAAGCACCACTTGGGTTCAAATTTTCACTTGTCGAATACAACCTTTGAATTTGGAAATAGCTGCATTAATTACCCGCCATCTGGACTGTAGAGATCTTTGGGATCGAACAACGATTGATGGATTCGACAGTAATTTGTGGTATTCGATCTCGATGCGAGACCAAAAAGTTTCACTAGATTTGTTTATCCCAACAATTGGATTTTGTGATATGTGTAAATATGTCTGGCATAAAGCTATATCTTTTGGGATTGAATATCCGGCGCTTCTAGACCGATTCAAATGTGAAGACATATTTTTTTACAGGTGATAAGTTGATAAGAGTGAGAGTTATATGTAGACGATTTGTTATCGTCTCAATTTATAGGAAAACTTTTACAATTGTGGATGCTATTGTCAATTATCAATCAAGTACACTACCCCACTTATTGAAAAAACAATACAAGTTATTGATTATATTGCACTCGATTTGACTACACATGCAGAAGTTATAAAATTTAAAATCATTTGCACTCGATTAGTACATGAGTAGTATTTGTATAAGATATAAAACCGAGTTGATGTGACCACACAATTCAATTACCATGTGTGTGATTTGACCACACTCTGACTACATATGCATCTGACCATATAATTAACTTGTGTTTGAAGTTGTCAACTGTGTCTATATAACGTGCATGTAGTAGTGTTTGTATAAGATATAAAACCGAGCTGATGTGACCACACAATTCAATTACCATGTGTGTAATTTGACCACACTCTGACTACATATGCATGTGACCAACCATATAATTAACTTGTGTTTAAAGTAGTCACTTGTGTCTATATAAAGTGCACGTTAACAATTTCTCAAATTACCATCATTGTCTGTATATGTCAATTCCACTTGTGAATTTTACCAATTTTTCAAACTACCATCACTTACATGTATCTGTATAATTGTAACATTATTTGTCAATTTTTGGGAATCAATTCCACTTGTGTCATGCATGTGTCTGTGTCAATTCCACTTGTGCATTTTACCAATTTTTCAAACTACCATCACTTGCATGTGTCTATATAATTGTAACATCATTTGTCAATTTGTGGGAATCAATTCTTGTGGCATGCATGTGTCTGTATATGTTATATATATATATATCAATTGTCAATTTTCATATGTCAATTCCACTTGTATCAATTTGCATGTGTATGCATCAGTTATTTGATTATTGTCAAGTTGCTAGCTGTATCTTGTCAAGTTGCAAAAAAATATTGTACAATTATAATAAATTCTTGTTTATAAAAGGGAGTTATAAGATCTTTATTATCATAACAATTCGTGTTAACTCTTTTACAGTATAATGGATATTTCTTCCTCTTCATCTTCATCTTCATCCTCAAATTCAGAAGATATGATTGATTTCACTTCCATTGTTAGGGAGCAGGACCAATTTCTTCTTTCACAGCAAGCTCACTTAAGTACTATATTTACAAACAACAACATTCTTATGAATCATTACTTCAATCAAGTAGTCAACAACAGACCATCCTATAGAGGTTCGATTCCTGGTCATAGGGTGATAAATCGTGATCGAGAAGAAGCTGATCGTAATTTGTGGAATGATTACTTTTCTGAAAACCCTCGATACAACGAGTCTTACTTTCGTAGACGATACCATATGAGTAAGCATTTATTTTTGTATATTGTTAATGCAGTAAAAAATCATGACCATTATTTTCAGCAACGAACTGATGGTCTTGACAGGCTTGGGTTGTCTACTTTACAGAAGATAACAACTATTTTTCGGATGTTAGCATATGGAGTTCCAGCCGACTCAACGGATGAGTATATTAAAATCGAAGAATCCACAACTATTGAAAGTATGAAAAGATTTTGTCGAGTTGTTATGGAGGTGTTTGGCAATGAGTATCTAAGATCACCTAATGCTAATGATGTTGCAAGATTGCTTAAAATAGGTGAGAGTCGTGGATTTTTAGGAATGTTAGGAAGTCTTGACTGTATGCATTAATGGAAAAATTGTCCAACCGCCTGGGCATGGCAATATACCGGTCATAATGGGTCTCCTACTATTATTCTTGAAGTTGTAGCTGATTATGATTTTTGGATATGACCTGCTTATTTTGAGTTGCCATGTTCCAATAATGACATTAATGTGTTAGAGTCATCTCACTTATTTGCAAATTTGCTGCAGGAGTCGCTCCAGAAGCTCGCTACGTAATCCAAGGTAAAGAGTATAATACTGGTTATTATTTAGGTGATGGTATATATCCTAAATGGTCAACTCTTGTACAAACTATTCACGAACCTCGAGGTCCCAAAAGAAGGTTATTTGCAATGAAACAAGAGGCATATAGGAAGGATGTTGAACGTGCATTTTGTGTTCTTCAATCACGATTCGCCATAGTCAAAGGACCCGCATGGATGTGGAGTACACGAGTTTTGCATGATATAATGACTACATGCTTCATATTGCATAATATGATTATTGAGAACGAACGTGATTTAAATGCAGATATCGTTGATTTAGGAGAACCATCAACGGCTGATGTTGAGTTTGCAACCAACTATACTGATCGATTTCAACAATTTCTTGCTCGACATAAACAAATAAGAAATAGAGAAGCACACTTTGAACTTCGTGATGCATTAATTGAACATTTGTGGGAATAATATGGCAATTCCGCCCAATAATTGTAATCGCTATATTTATGTAATTTTCTTTCTTTTTTTTAACAAAAATTTAAAAATCTTATGAACTTATTTTATATCAAATTAAAAATATAATCTATTATGTTGGTGTATATATATATATATATATATATATATATATAAAGAGAATAGTATATGTGTATAGAAATAAATATAGTTTTAAAATTTATTTGATTAAATTAAAATATAAATACATTTATATTTTAAAATTTAGAGTATATAGGTTGGAATAGTTTAAAAATTAAAGTGGTAGGATTTTGGAATGATTTTTTTTTTGAATTTGAGAATAGAGTGAAAGATTGAGATTTTAGAATTTTTTTGGGTTGGAGTTGGCCTAATAATCTAAAATATGAGATATACAAAATAATAATAATAATTAAAAAAAGAAAAAACAACGACGAACCGATGATTCTTGGTCAATATGTCTTAATGACATCATGACCACATGCAACTCTAACATATTCTCAAAGGAAATTGAGTCAAAAGATGACAAATTCTTAAAAATTAAAAAAAATTAAAATATATTAAAAAAAGAAAGAAGAAAAAAACCGATAAAGAAGCTACTTTAATCGAGGCATATTCTTTCTTTCAACCTGAATTCTAATTTAGAGCACTTTTTCACTTCACCGTTCCTTTACAAGCATTTCTAGATATCTCCTAGCTGTAGATATCCATCCAATGCGTCAGGAAACACCACCACTTATATTAATCAACGGCTATCATCATCACAACTTTTTCTTCGCTTGTTTTATTACTTTGTATAAAGATTGATACATAATACACTCCATGATGGTTTTTGTAAGTTGATGTTTTATCAGAAAGGTACTTTAAATATCTACTGTGCTGACCAGTCAAATCAGACAAATATTCCTCTCAAAATATAATCTTAAGTACATAAATTTATCAAACTTGTAGTGTTCAAGATGAATCAAACTTGTAAAACTTATCAATGGCAACAGAGACATCCCAAGTGCAAGAGAGTCCTTTGGGGATGATGACAAGGTCTCCAGCTCCAAATTCAACATAATCTGATGACCCTTTTGGGCTCACTTTCACTTTCCCTTTCAGTAAATAGCATGTCTCCTCTGCATCAAATTTTAGTGTGTACCTTCCTGGTGGACCTCCCCATCTGTTTATATAAGAAACAAACTATGACCACAAATATAGCATATATAATTAATTGGATATGTATAAAGAGAGACCAAAAGGACTTACTTAGGCCATGAGTTGATACCCAATTCTGATAGTCTTGAGCTGGAGGGATTGTTTTCAATTATGATACCAAAACTGGAGGAGGAATTAGAAGTTGATGAAGTTGTTGGTGTTGTTGTAGCCATGGAAGTAGAATGAAGATGAAGAAGAAGAAGAAGAAGAAGAAGGAGAGTTTGGTTTGGATTGGTTAAACAAGAAGAGAGAGAGCGGTTGTTGGGCTCATTTATATTAATGATTTTTTTTTTTTTCGTTAAGTGACAAAGAGTAGAGGAATCTTTCCAGAAAAGACCAGCAAAAGACAATCTTTTTTTTTTTTTTCTTGGTCTGTTAACATAAATTATTATCAGGAGGTGTAAGAATTGCATGTGCAAATTAAAGTGGTCATGGGAGATGATATCTGTAGCTGGTCAAAGAATTGACCAGAGATATGATATCGGCCTGTGTAATAAGACACTTGTCAGTTGCTGATTGAGCTGATTTTAAAGGAGAAGGTTTGACCAAACTTGTTATCCATATGACCTCATATTTAGAGTATATACATTTTAAATGAAATGCATGCACGGGTAGAACAGTTGTGGGGACTGATTTTTCTTTCATGCGGGTTGTTATAAAAAGGGTATTTTTGATTTTATACCTCTTTTTTAAAAATAATTCGAAAAATAATTTTTTTTTAAAAATAATTCGAAACAATCCCATTTTTCCTGAAATTTTATTATTTTATTTTATTTTTACCTTCTTTTCACTAATTACATTAAATATTTAAATTTATATCATCATTATTAACCACTCATTAAATTGTGTTATTTTTAATAAAAATAATTTTTTTTATTTTAATTTTTAAATTATATACATATATTAATTTAATTATTTTAATAAAAATTCCAAAATAAATATGACTTTATTTCATTTTATTTTTTAAATTAAATAATATATTTCAAATATATTATTTTTAATAAAAAATTTCAAAAAATTGTTGGATATGTTATCCACAGCTCCAAAATAAATATGACTTTATTTCATCAAAATAAATTCTTTCTGATGGCTGTGAAGGAGGCTTAATTCATGGTTTTCCATTTAGACCTCGTCTCAAAAAATATTGGAAAATTTTCAAAATATGTTGGATATCCATGTAGAGTCTTCTAAATCACCATTGAGAAATGCAATTTTAATGTCTAATTGGTGTAGCTTCCAATCTAGTATCCAAATAGTGTTTAGCTTAGCTATGATGCAAGTCTCTTGGTAATCCACACCATAATATTGAGTGTAGCCTTTAGCTACAAGTCTTACCTTGTAGTAATCCACTCTACCATTAAGGCCGTATTTAATAGTAAAGATCCACTTACATCCCACAATGGTCTTTCCTTTAGGCAGTGAAGTTAGCTCCCATATTCTATTCTTCTTAAGAGCTTACAATTCATTCTCTACTGCTTTCCTCCATTCAACATTAGGGGTGTAAGTGAGTCGAGCTACTCGCGAGTTATTCGAGATCGAGTTGAGAAATACTCGAGATCGACTCGCTGTTCACGAGTTCGAGTTGAGCTCGAGTCGAGCTCTATATTACTCGACTCGTAAGGCTCGCGAGCCTTATCGAGCTCTACTATAGTCACACCAATGAGTCGAGTCGAGCTCGAATATGTCAAAATCAAGTTAAGAATAAATATATAAAATAAAAAATTATTAATAAAAAAATAAATGAGCTTTAATGAGTCGAGTTCGAGTAGCTCGATTATCATTCGAGCTCGAGCTCGAGCTTGATTTTTGAAAGCTCGACAAGTTCGAGCTCGAGTTCGAGCTTAACATAATTTTTCACGAGTCGAGTCGAGCTTGGGTATACTCGAGCTCGACTCGACTCGTTTACACCCCTATTCAACATCTAGTAAAGCTTTAAAAAATATTTTTAGGTACCTGAACCTCATTCAACCTGCTGACTAAAGCTTTGTATCTATCACTAAGATAGTCATAGGAGAGATAATCGGTTATAGGGTACCTTGGTCTAACTTTGCACTCCCTATATCATTTTCTGACTGCTATAGGGATATCTGAGTCATCATCAAGTATGGGTTCTTCCTTAGCACTTGAATTTTCCTTAGATGCACCAATTAATTCAGAATCAAAGTTTTTCTACTAGCTTTCACACTAAACTTGACCTCCTGGGTTGAATTATGATAGTCTTGAGCTATTTTAGAATCTATCCCTATCTTGTCCACATCATTCCTAATTGCACATTTAGGTCAATACTAGTGTGATTTTGTGCAGTCTCAGTTCTGGATTCATCTATAAGCATTTGTGTTTGTGTGGAAAGGTCTAGTTAGGATTCTACATGAGGACTAATTTCTAAATTTATAGGTACCATCTGAGTTTTTTAATTTAGAATAATAATATCATTTGTAACCAATTGTTTGTAGTATGGTCTTTTTTTATGAACACTAATATCTATACTCATAAAAAAAATTAGACTCGAAGAATAACATTTGTATCCCTTTTTGGTAGCTGAATAACCTACACAGATACACCTAATTACTCTAGGATTCAACTTACTCCAATGGTGAGAATATATGTGGACGTAGGCTTCACACCAAAATACCTTAGTTTGAATCTCTAAAAAGAGCCTAATTTCTGGAAAACACTTTCTAAAACCTCAAATAGAGTCTCAAAATTCAGAATTTTAGATGGCAGCTTATTAATTAGATAAGTTGCAGTTAATACTGCTTCTCCCTAATAGTGTTCAGAAACGCTCTTACTAAGTAATAGCGTCCATGCTACCTCTAATAAATGTCTATTTTTCCTCGTAAAAAATCTATTTGTTGTGGAGTATCAATACATGTGCTTTGATGAAAAACACATTTACTAGTCAAGAATTCATTCAAAATTGAGTTGAAATACTCTTTCCCATTATCTATCCTAAAAACCTGAATTCTAGAGTGAAATTGATTCTCAATCATGACAAAAAATTCTCGAAAAACGTTGGCTACTTCAGATTTCACTTTTAAAAGGAATACCCAAATAAGTCGTTTGTGATTGTCTATGAATGTGACAAACGATTTAGCTCCAGTGATATTTTTGGAACATTAAATAGTCCTTAAACATCATTGTAAATTAGTGAAAAAGATTTTGAAGATTGATACTTATGAGAAGGATAAACATTGCGTGTGTGTTTTGACATTTGACAAACATTGCATTGAATTTAAACTGGTCTTTTATTTGAAAATAAATAGGGAAATAACTTCTCTAGATACATGACACTAGGATGACCTAATGTATAATGCCATAAATGACAACATTATCTTTGTTGAAAATTTCTCTAGACTATAAGTTACATAGCAATCCACTAATATGACCTAGTTTGGCATTTGAAAGATGCTTTTTTTTTAGTAGAAACAGTCCAAGTTCACTCCTAGTACTGTCAATCATCTTCCCACTCACCAAATCCTAAAACATACAATAACCATAAGCAAGTTTTACACAACATTTCATATATCTGAATATTCTTCCTACTGATAGCAAGTTGCAATCCAAATTTAAAAAAAAAAAACTGATTTTAACATGAACTTCATAGATACATGAACAGTTCTATGCCTTACACCCTAGTGACCTAACCATAATCTATTTTGATATAAATATAATTTGTACAAGTTTTATTTCTAAAAATAAGGTAATGTCACATGTCATATAGTCAGACGCTCCAGAACCAACTATCCAAAGTCCTTTTTTATTGTTCCTAGTGTTAAGGGCATGAGATTGTTTACCTTTCTAAGCTACACTCCCACTAGCTGTCACTACAGGAGATACATTCTTTTGTGAAAGGAACTGTTAAAACATCTCAAATAACTCTTGATGGTTCTGTTCTGATTCTATAATATTACCTTCTATAGCTGAAACATCTCAATGGTTCTCTTGAAATTCCAAAGAGAAATTTCACCAACCTTTTCCTCTCGATGAATGCTCTATGAGCCTCTAGATCATTAGCATTCTTAAAAGTCTTTATTTCATAGAGATCAAGGAGCTGCCAGTACCAAACCAATTGATTGTGATAGTCTGTAATACTCAAAATCTTTTTTTATTCAGAACGTGAATATCATGTCTCTAACTTCTATAAGGTTTAGAGATTGAAAGCCCCAATTTTAACGATTTTTTTATTATGTCTTTTCTTGAAGAAAATGGTATTGTGTGGAGATAAATTGATGGATTAATGATTCTAGGTTGTTAGCAGTTATTTTGGGTAGATTCTAACCTATTTTGAAAGACTGTAATCCCATTAGCATGATAAATGCCCTTAATAGCCATGTTATGTGATGATTGAATTGTATTGGAGTCTTGTGATGATGATTGTGTTGATGTTATAATTGTAGTGTGTTGTATATGTGTTAAAGAATGTCTAACCACTTACTAGAATCGCATAAAGCAAGCTATTAGCTTGGGATCGATGGATTCAAGGTTTGTATTTTCATTTTTAGCCATATACGTTTGTTTGTCATTGATTGATGCATTGAATACATGCTTAATTGCATTGGTGTCATGAAAATGATAAATAAGATAACCACCCCAAGGTTGATGTAATGAGCATAATTGTCATGTTAGGGCGCTAGAACATATGTATGATGCCTGTAGAAACATGTTAGGTGTTGCTTTTAGGAAATGAAGTTGGGTGAAATAAGTCCATATTGTTTGTGATTTAATGGAGTTAGAGTAGAACTTAATTTCCACAATGCATTATTGCTTGTATGATGTGATTGTGCATATTATGATGAAATAGATTGGATTTATTGCTATTGATATTTGATTACGATAATTGATGTGAAATGAGACTTAAAATGCATAATTGTCTTTTGCAAAATAATCGGACTTGATATCTTATAATGGCCTAACTAAAGGCTAACTTAATGATATTACCCTTGAAGGGTCTTGAAATGACTTATAAAATGATGGGAATGGATTCCTAATAATGATACTTGGTAATCATGTAAATGCCCCATAAACTTGCTATAGATAGTAGAATAAGGACACGCCTAAAGATAGAAGTATTTCGACTAGGGGTGGCAAAATGGGTCATGACACGCTGGGTCGACACGAATTCGCAAAAAATTAGCGAATGTGGGTTGAAGCTTAGCGAATTCGTGTCATAATCGTGTCGACCCATTATGACCCATTTATAAACGAATTCGTGTCATGTTTGCTTATCGTGTTAGCAGGTCAACACGATTAAATTGGATTAATTTATAATATTATACAAATACATAGATATATTAATAATTTTAACCCGGTTATAAACGAATTTATATCGTGTGATCTATTGATAAACGAATTCATGTCGTGTGATCTATTTATAAACAAATTTGCATAGCGTTTCTTATCGTGTTAGCGGGTTCACAGGCTAAGAAATTTTTTATCGAATAATCGAATCAATCATGTCAAATCGTATCATAAACGAATTCGTGTCGAATCCAAAAATTTTAACCCACTTATAAACAAATTCATGTCGTGTCACCCGAATGCGAATTCGTGTCATGTCAAATCTGCTTCGACCCAATTCACGAACCCGTTTTGCCACCCCTAATTTCGACCCATGAATATATCATGGCTTAGTAAGTATGGATAGTCTATTGATAGGGTGATGGCTCCATCTTCTTTACGAATTTATTCTATCTTGAGATGACGATCCACCAACGGCTCCGACGCAACCTTGTGGTGCTAGGACCGTCTTGGAAGTTTAGTTCACTTATATGTTTGCTCGTCTTGGAACTTTGGTCAATCTTGATCCCATTTTTGAAGCTATTGTCTTGTTTATGGGCAGTCTTGTAAAAGTGGATGAACTTGATTGATAACTTGTATGATTTGCCTTAAGGTGAATAAATAAACAATGGTAAATAAAACTTGATGAAGTGCTTGAAATTGTCTTGGTAATGAACTTGAAAATGCTCTTGAAGATGAACTTGGTAATTTTCTTGAATATGGACTTGATAACAAAATGACATTGTTATTAATATTGAAATTGGAATCGAGAGAACATGCTTAGTAAGTAAAGATGACTAATGATCATAATTAAATATATAAATTTAGGTGAATGACCTTTGTATGTATCTCATTACCTTGTTTCATAATTGGACTTAAGTAATCAATGGGCATAAATTGGTTTAACTTGTAATAATAATGAATAATGGAATCTTGGCTAAATAAGGGCCTATGTATGTCTTCTGTATGATCATGATGTGTTTTAATGTGTGTTTGATTAGCCAACCTTTAGTCCAATCCTTTAAATGAGTCATTTTGAGGTATATTGTTTTCTTGTAAAATAGATTGATTGATTGATTAATTGATGTATTGAGAGTGACTAAGGATCATAAATATATGTTATGTTTATATGTATATACATCATGTGTATGCTTATGTGGATGTTAATTTCATCTTATAGTGTTAAGAGAGGTTAAAATATGGTTTTTAGGATAAAAGTGGGTTGTTGCTTTGAATATGCTGAGGGATATAGAAAAATTAATGCTCCACACAGTCTGTGTGAATCCGCACGGTTAGGCTATATGAGCTGCTGATTTGTATATGCTGAGAATATTCAGGATCAGTGCTCCTCACTGTCAGACTGTGTGAGCTGCTGGTTTTGAATATTAATGGGAGATAACCACACGGACCATGTGGATATACATGGTTAGGTCGGTTGATGCTGTTACTCTTAATTTTCACTTGTATTTTTTATTTGTTTCAATGTCTACATTTTATTTATTTATTATTTTTAAATGATTTAGTGGGTTGTTTTTCATCATTAAATATGGAAAACTCCTTTTAGGAAACTAATACTTCCAAACCTTATTTATCTAAGTATTGCAAGCTTAGAGATTACTTGTTTAGGATAATATGACCTCACTTATAAATTGTATGATTGTAAATTAACTTAAAATTTTGCTAATCCTACTTAAATCTTTGACATGCTTGATTTTTTTGCTCTTGCATGATTGATTGATAGAATTTTTTTAATTGTATGACCTTTTGTTCTTAGCGGACTTTGGAGGGTCCAATAGTTGCATATATTTATTCAACTATCCCGCAACTTTGCAAGATTTTCAACCTACAAAAACATTCAATTATTTTTTAAATTGATCTTTCATAATTTAAGAAACTCTTCTTAAATTCTCTTTTAAAATGTTTCGAAATATTCTTACGAGTTTTATTTTCCCCTCAATTGATCAATTTTCCTCAAGAAAAGGATTTTGATAAACCATAATGCTTTTGTAGTAAGTTAAAGGACTCATGCGAAACCCTAGCTTCTTGAAAATGCTTTTAAAGGTTTCTTCTTTTAATCATTCATTTGGGTTATTTCCTACCAATTTATTTGATTCTTCCAAAAGTTAAATGGATAACGGATATTGTTTTGATGAATATGTTTTAAAATGCATTTAATTACACTTGAATTTTATACCTTGGTAAACCTTGTAGTGATGCCAATAGTTTGCTTCTTGTTAGAGAAATGTCTTGTGTCTTATCCTACGTATCGAAAGTGTTACGCCAGGCCAAGGTCTCTACAGAGTCGGGTTGTTTGGACTAAATGGAGTTTGGCTCTATATTGATCATCTTGAATGATTGCCTTGATTGTCTTGATGGATAGCCTTGATTGGTTGCATGATTGAATTATTGTCGCTTGATGGGTTTTCTTGAATGATTGATTGATTGACCATCTTGCTCGATTATTAGAACTCAATTGCTAATAAGCATGATAAAATGTGATTAACCTTGATGATGGGTAAGTCATGAAATGAACATGATTACGTGACATAACATGTTATGATTATTGCACTAGCATGGATGATTGCTAGGAATTGCTTGTGCTTGACTTCTATATGATAAGTAAGCTTAGAGATGCTCACAATAGAAATGCATTCTATATGAAAGCACTGCATATCGACGAGAAGGTAAAAATATTTTTATATGTATGTTTGGGACATGGAATGCGAACCAGACGTGTGTCTGACCCTTTTTTTCCTTTTTTTCCTCGAAACTTTTGTTTACAGGATTGTTTGAGTAAGGCATTGGTTCGTAATGCTCTCGTGGTGACGTTTATAATCATATACATATACATACATGTAGTTGAAAGTTAATCATATTTAAGAATACATTCTCAATATATTTTAAAATTGATTGTAAAAGATTTCATATTTTATTGACAATTTGTATAAATCCTATTATATAAATTTATTCCAGAAAATTTCTTTAAGACAATAAATATTTTGTAAGTCTTCTCTTTATTTAATTCTTTTCACGACCATGTTTTATAATATGGACTCTCACATAGTTTAATATTTCAAATTGAATATTGACATGGATTATTTTAAAGTGGACTTTGAAATAAAAATTGACTTGAAATGTACTGGTACTTGCAAATGGATTTGTCATAGTAATTATTTAATGTGGCGGTCAGACTTCAGTTGCGGTCTTGGTCAGGTTGAGGTTCAACGCTATACTTAGTTAGTATTCATCTAATGACGGATGAACAGTAAAATGGACGGAATATTTGTAAAGTGTTTTTTTTTTTTGCTAAAAATGAATAAGTGGAGTTTTTTTTTCTAATATAGCAAATTTTCCGTGGTAAATAAAATATCTCTAACAAAAATATACACAAAACACAGCGGAATTAAAATGGGATTACTAATATTTCGTTATCATTGCCTCAAATTCAACACAATATTTGAAAATTTTGTTGAACTGCCAAATAATATATCCAAAATTTTGTTGAACTACAAAAGTGTCTGAGAACCCCTGAACTTGGATATATTTTCCACGTTAACCCTCCAACTTTACGAGAGATCTATTTAACCCCTTACTTTATAAATTTTGGGTCAATTAAGCTGATGTGTTTATTTCTAAAAGAAAAAATTTGATTGGCTAATTAACTTAATTAAAATTTTGAAATTACTATTTATAAAAATATTTTTTTTTATGAATTATCAAATACTTGAAGTGTGTTTGATCGGTAAAAAAATAGCATTTCAAATAGCGTTTAAATTCTAAATTAGTTATAAAAAAATATTTGGTAATCATATTTAAAATAACGTTTTTGAAAGTTATTATAGTGTGTGTTTGGTAGATAAATTTTTAAGTAGCGATTAAATTTTTCATTTGCGATTTGGCAATTTGAGTGTGTTTGGTTGGTAGATTTTTAAGTAGTGATTGAATTTTTCATTAGCGATTTGGTAATTTAGAGCGTGTTTGGTTGGTAGATTTTTAAGTAGTGACTAGATTTTTCATTAGTGATTAGACAATTTAACCGTTTGGGAGAAACTTTTCGATTAGCAATTAGATTTTTAATTAGCGATTTTCAGAACGTTACTTCAAGTAGTTTTCCACGAATCGCTAATAAAAAAGCCACTATTTTACTCTTATCAATTTATGAGTATTACTAAGACACCCTTAATAATATTACTATTTGTACTAAATTAGGTTAATTTTAATCATATTTTTATTTTTTAAATATGATTAAAAATCTTTTAATAATTTTTTTAGTTAGTTTATATTTTATTTATTTTTAATTAATTTATAACTAAAGGATTGTCAGTATTAACACTAAAAAAAATAAAAAAAAAATTACATTGTAATATATATATATATATAGGGTTATTTTCATTTTTGTTATTTTATAACTTTTATTTACATCATATAGTCCAACTTTAAAAATTTTACCAAAGTAATCTTTCAAACTTTCACTTTTAAAAAATAAACCAAATTGTCCATTTTATCCTTATGTGAAGATCTTTTACACTGATCTGTGAAAGTGTGAAGGTAGTCTGTGAAGAGGACATTCACATTTGTGATGGTCTATTTTTGAAAATCAAAGTTTGAGTGGCTCAAAAATAGAAATAAACTTCTATTGGTTTAGTTTTGAATTATTAAACTTTATTTGGTTTATTTTATATAATTTTCCCATATATATATATTGTATTGTTTATGTAATTTTACATCTAATAGCTACTTCAACATCTAATTGTTATTAACAAACACTCATGCCAAATTACTACTTCAACATTTAATTTAACAGTTAACAGCTAATCTCTACTTCAACAACTAACTCAACATCTCATGTAACATCTAGTGTCAAACATACACTTAACCTTTTGGGAGAAACTTCTTGATTAACGATTTCCAGAATGCTACTTCAAGTAGCTGTCTACAAATCGCTAATCAAAACACTTCTATTTTACCCTTATCAATTTATGAGTATTACTAAGATACCCTTAATAATATTACTATTTATATTAAATTATGTAATTTTAATAATATTTTGATTTATTAAATACGATTAAAAATCTTTAAATATTTTTTTATTTAGTCTACATTTTATTTATTATTAATTAGTTGATAATTAAAGGATTGTAGGTTTTAAATTAATTTTTTTTAAAGAAATTATTTTTAAAATGAATACAAACACTAAATAAATAAATTACATTGTAAGATAAAAAAATAACATATTATTATTTATGTAATTTTACAGTTGTTTAAATATCTAATTGTTCTTACCAAACATTTATGGCAAATCACTACTTCAACATCTTCAACTATTAACTCAACATTTATGTAACATCTAGTGTCGTACACTTAGGAAATGGTTCATTCTCAAATCTCTATATATATAAATAAAGCAGAACTCTCAAGCAGGCCCACAAGTTGACGTGGCACACTTGAGAGTTGAGTATTTGGTTGAAAAATACCCAAAATCGAACTTTTTGAAATTCGATTGAATTTTACCAATAAAAAAGCGACACGTATATTATTTTCTTTACTTCAATTTTAATTAATTAAAAATACATTTTGAGTTTTTGAATTTTTTCTATTAATGTGCATTAATTATTTTCTTTTCATTTTCTCTTCCAAATCTCTTTATCACATTGGTTTCTTTACAGACTCTTTAATTCACTATTTCATTTCCTCTTTCTTACGTTATTTTTGTCCTTTCATTTTCATTTCATTCCTATAAAAATCATTTTTTACATATCATATTTCTTACATTTTGATTTTGTCCATATTCCAAATATTTTTCAATTCAAGTGATGTTTATTTTAAGTTTATATGTATATATTATTTAATTGTTATGATGTTTTTGTGTGTGTTTTTTTTTCATTTTCTCTCTATTTTTTTCTTTTTATCTTTTCATTATATTTTAACTAACAAAATCATATTTTATAGATATGTTTGGTTCTTTTAGGTGTCTATTCCTAGCATTGTAACGAAGCTTTACACGTCAAAAATGGAATACAGTGAATCTACATAGGGTATTTTTTTTTTAATATCTTTATCTTTTTTAATTGTTTATTTATTAAATTATATTGTTTGATCATTTAATATTATAAGAAATTCAAATTGTGAAATTAAGTTTCGATTTGGATTTAACAACACTTTCGCCTCTGAGTATAGTTTGACTATATTTTTTCTTTAATGTAACTTTTGTTTTGTTAGATTTTTAAGACACAGATTAAGGGACAACGGTGGTTTCGCGTATTGACTATTAAGATCAAAATGAAAGTTCTTCATATCAAATTTAGAAATATTGGATACTCATGAAGGACATCAAGACATAATTTGTTTTCTTTGTATTATCATATTTATTTATTTTATTGAATCCTATTATTTAATTATTTGATATTGATCGATATTTACTATTTTTATTATTAATTGTATTAGTAAGTATTCTACTAATTTTTCTTTAGATTTGTCTTTTTATTGTGCACGTCAATTAACATAATATAATATTCCTATGAATTAGTAGTTAAATATAAGATTACTCGAATTTGTAGTTTTTACAAATATGAATATTTGAATTTATTTTAATATTTTGAATGAGTAATAACTCAATTGATTCTATTTTTCATAATATATTTTGTTAATTTTTAATATTTTAATATTATATATTTATGATATTGCTGGACATGTTAATGTTTATATTCTTAAAACTGGTTAAAAAAACTCTAATATATTTTGAAAATACGTATTGTAAAAGTTATGTCCCATATACAACAAAGTTTTATAAATGAAAATATTTATTATAAAATCTTTTGAACAAATTATTTTTCATTCAAATGTTTAGTATCTTATTAATACTACTCCATCTGGTTTATTTTATTTGTGATTTTAAAAATATATAAAATATTTAAAATATTTGTCGTTTTACATTTTCAAGATCTATTTTTAATAAATTTCTCTATTCTATTCCTACATTTGTATAGAAAGAGGATGTGTATTAAGAATATTATATGATAAAAACATATTAGCTATAGGTTTTTGATTTATTTTATATGTTATTTAATACTTTTTTAATAAGTGTGAAAAATCATTAAACACCAAATAAAAAGAATCTCAAACGGAAGTATTGTTTATCTATCAATTCAATATATCGATCTAATCATTCTCACGACTTTTCATTTATTTTAAAATTAATTTATTTTTATTTACTAAAAATCAATTAATGACAAACGTTTCTTTTATTCCACAATTATTCCTCTAATATCTTTAACTATTGTATTAAAGACATATTTATTAATTTTATTAATATTGGCTTTTTAATTATTTTAATTATAAATATAACTTATAGTGAATATTTATTTATTTTATTATAAACTATTTGATTCCTTTATATTCTTATTCTTTTTTTTTTCAATTTACGAAGATCTATTCATTTTTCAGGTTAACAACATTTCGTCTATTTTTTTGTTATGGTTTATTTAAATATGTGTATTTCATTTGAAATGTGGAAATTTATCCAAATTTAGTATATGGATAGCTAGAGAATTAAAAATTCAAATTTGAATCAAATTGACCATAATTCATTAGTGCTACATTCACTCTTAAAATAATTCATTTCATTAATTCGTCAACTCTCTCCTCATTACTTATCCTATATCTCTTCATTAGTTAAAGTCAATAGTTTTTATTTTTGAAAATTTAATTTCTTGATAGGAGCGGAATATATGATTTTTTTAAAAAGACAAGTTATTCAAAGCTTTGATACTAAAATGATCATATTATAAATTATAATATTAAAATATGTTATTTTCCAAATAAATATTTGAATTTGAGATTAAAATTCTAGAAATTCCCAAAAACCCGGATTTAAAATTAAAAAATTTAAAATTATAAAATTGAATTCCTTACTTTCAAATTAAAAATAATGGTTCTCAACCACTACCTTAATCAATAAGAACCACTACCTTAATCAATTCATATTTTACCATTGAACCAACTTTTTTTTAAAATAAAAATTTATTCATTTTTAAATTTATTATTATTCCCTTCAATTAAGTCTTTTTTTCTTCTTATTGAGCTATTATTTTTATTTATATTTGAAAATTTATAACTTAGTATATTTTGTAGATTAATTTATCTTAATTTATTCCTCAATAAATTCAATTATATATTTTTTGTTTTTAATATTCAATATATTTTAAATACATTTGATTTGTTATCCTCATTATATATTGAATAAATATTTAAAATTTTCATTACCTTCCACCATCACTATTAAATTAATGTAGCCTAATTTTTATTATATAATATTTTATAACTATCTCATTAAAATATATATCTAATAAAATTTAGTTATGTCATTATTATTCAAAAGTTTAATACACTATCAATTTTGTATTTGTTTAGTTTTTTTCTTTTAATTTGATTTCAAGAATATAAATTTATTCGAGTCAATTAAATATATTTCAATTTAATTGCCCATTCTAATATAGATTAATCAATATATTGATTAAAATCTTTTCAAGTTTTATAATTTTTCATTTATATATATTGTCGGATACTAAAATCAATTAAAGCTAAAATTTTTTATTGATAATTATTCTTCTCATTTCTTCACTATTATATTAAAATACTATTTTTGAATTCAAATATTTTAGCTAAAGTAGATTATGGATATTAAATTATTTTAATTATTTATATATAAATTTTTTTTTTTGATGCAATAATACTAATGAAAGATTGATTGAGTAATGTTGTATTTTTAAGGATGTTACATAAAAATTTAACAATAATAAATAAAATAAAATAAAAATTTAACAATAATAAATAAAATAAAATAAAAGGATGGGATGCCAACAAAATTATCCTTACAAATAGGTAACACATGAGGATATCCTCCTATCTATACCACACCTCATGTAAATATGAAGAAGTTTAACTTTATTGTGTATAGAATTTTTTATAATTATTCTATTTATATACACATTATTGTATATATTATTTAATTTATTGATAATTGTCATAAATATTAAAATTATATAGTTTTAGCATTTGCTCAAAATTCTATACTATTATCTATTTTACTCATTGTAAATAATAATCTGAATTTTAATTATATTAATGTATCAAAAAAAAATTCAATTAAATAATCTATATTTCTTAGTTATACACTTTTCAATTTATTTTATAACAAAATTAATTCAAATTAATACAAAACTGTTATTAACGAAAACTAATTTATGGTTTAATGGTTTAATTTACCAGTAATAATTTAGTCATCAAATAAAAAAAAAAACTAATTATCATACTGATTTTGTATTTTTCTGTTTGTTTAATATATTTTCTTAAATCAGTATTTCAAAATTTTAAATTAATTTTAATTTCAACTTATTTAGTAATGATAACTATGTTCACAAATAAATAATTTAAAATTTAAAAATGTCAATTAATTTATATATTATTTTTAAAAAAAATCATTACATCGCATACAAAGTATTTTTAAAAATATTATAATTGTATTTATAAATTCAATTTAAATAATGAATTGAATTTTTTAATATTTTATTTAAAAATAAATATAATTTTATATTTAAATATACTAATATATAATTATTTTATTAAATAAAATAAAAAAATTATTTAATATATAAAAATAAAATTTATATATAGTATATATCTCGCGTAAAGCGCAGGAAATTACACTAGTTCTTTAAATAATACGACTAATTTCTTTTTATCTAGTGTGAGAAAGAAAGAGAAAGAAAGCTAAGTTAAACACTCCATCGAAGGTTTGAAATCTTTTTATTCAAGTATTCATATTTTTTTTAAAGAAGTTTATATTGGAACAGGAGAATTATTTCGACATATCAAGTTGAAGCTCTATTCTGTATTGAAAATTTTTTTTGTGAATAATCGGATTTTGCAATAACGGGGATTATAACTATATATATATATTAATTTAGTATATATTAATTTTAAATTATTCTCATTAATTTAAAAAAGAAAAGTTATAATTTCTTTTTATTAATCGCAATTAATTGGTTGATTTTAAATATATTTTTTTAAAACTATATTTTTAAAATTTTTTATTAATTTGACAAGATTTTATTTGATCTCTAAAAGAAGTAGGAAGACAATCTGATTGTGTATGATCTATAGAGAAATAGAAAAACATTTTAATATTTTAAAATATATATGGTTTTTTTTTTTTACAAGTCATAAAAAGTTTAGTTTACTATACAATTATAAGTCATTTTTGTAAAGTTTACAAAATTAAAGTTTGATTTTTACTCCATAGGTCATTCACAGACTGTGAGTGTAATTCATCGCATCTGTGAATTGTAAAGATTTAGGGGTATTTTGGAAAACTTAGCCTATGGGGTGAAAAATAAACTTCTAAAATTATGTTTTTGTATGTTTTTCAAAATAGACATTGTATTTTGAACTTTAAAAAGTCCATTTGAAAGAATTTTCAATATATATCAATAAAATTAAATGATACGGAATAAATAAATAATGTTACATTCTTTGTGCCTATTTTATTACATACTCTTGTGTGATAAGTTATAATAGGACATAAATTTTTTCATTCAATGCACAAGAGAAGTTATCATATATCAACCATTGCTCTAAATATATATCAACCCATCAAAATATTACTTTGTAGTTATCAAATAAATTAATAATTTAGTACTATTTTAACAAAATTTAATTTAAAAAATAATATTTTATACTATTATCTCCATAAAATTTATTAATTGATAAATTTTTGGAATTCATTCCGTAATTGTCGCTGACTAATTAATTAGTTAAAGCTAATGCTACCTACCAAAAGTTTGTACTCTCTATGAATAATTAAAAATTAAATCAAAAGATAAATTATATATTAATGTATGTATGAGTGCAGAAATGGCTCCACTTGAGATAAAAATACTATAGAAGAAATGAAATACACATGGAAACGGGAATTTAAAAACATAAACAAAACGAAACATCACTTTCGTTTTCGTGTTAGATAGTAGAAATGGATTCCCAAAGCAGCTAGTAGATTGAGAGGAGAGGAGAATGGTGAATCCAATTCCTAACAGTGTGAGGAAGGTGTGGGATGAGTGGAACATGCGAGGTGTAATCCTGTTCAGCATGACTCTCCAAATCATCTTAACTCTTTTTGCTCCCATGAGAAAAAACACCAAAAGCAAGCTCGTAACCACTCTCCTCTGGTCAGTCTACTTGATGGCGGACGTGGCTGCTGTTTTCGCTCTCGGTCTTATCTCCGACGACGTCAAAGGCGAAGACAATCAACATCAACATTCAATCGCTCTTATAGCGTCCTGGCCTCCGTTCCTGATCTTACATCTGGCTGGTCCAGTCAACATTACAGCTTTCGCACTTGAGGACAACGACCTCTGGCTCCGTCACTTGGTTGCTCTACTTGTCCAACTGCTTGCCGCTGCCTACATCTTTCTCTTATCGCTTCCCCAAACAAAGCTAGCTATTCCCACAATACTCGTCCTCGTAGCTGCCACTATCAAGTACGTAGAGCGCACTCGTGCTTTCTATCTCGCAAGCTTTGATGGGTTTCTCGATTTGGTATCCGAGGATGTTAGGAGCTCTAAACGTTGGTTTATATCGGACAAATCTGTCAACTATTCCAACCAATTTCAGGGCCTTAAAGCGATTAGACTTGCTTACAGAGACTGGAGGATTTACCAAGGAATAATAGTTAACCGCATCTACACTCATACAAGGGTTACAAGAAGGGACATACTTGATCGAACTCCAGAAGAGGAATATATGATAATAGAGGCTGAACTCAACTTCATTTACGACGTTCTCTATACCAAGGTCCAGGTCGCGTCGTCTCGGGCTGGGGTTATTGCTTACTTGGTATCTTTGTGTTGTGTGGTTGCAGCGTTTTCGATTTTTCACTTTAAAGTACAAGTGAAGGAGCATGGTTTCAATGAGTTTGATGTCGGTGTTACATATGCTCTGTTTTTTGGTGCCGTGACCATAGATCTTGTAACGCTATTTACTCTCGTTTCTTTTGATTTGTCACTGGCTGCTCTTGCTTCGTGGAATGTTAAGAAGATAGACTCATCCCAGTGGGTTCTCAAGTCGCAATCTCTAGAGAAGGTGATTAACTGGATTCTGAATCTCAAGCAGTCAAATTGGTATAAATGTGAATGTGAGGATTACAATCACAATCACAATCACAATCATAAGGTGTTATCTACACGGTTCCTGTTCGGAAGGTGGTCCGGGAAAGTCCCAAGATTCAACATTCTAAGTTATTGCCTCAGGAGACGTCCCACCAGACTCCACCACCACCAAAACAATCATTACATCAGCAAGTTATCTGTTGTTTTCGGTAACATTATTCATCATCTTACATACTACATTTGCAATTTAATTGTCTGCTTTCTTAGAATCCGGATCCTAACTGAATTTCTAGACCGGGCAAGATATGTATGTCAAGAACCCTTGACTAATGATGTCTGGGACTTCATATTCAATGAATTGAGAGAAAAATATGAGGCCGCGGCAGCTGATCCAGAGACTGCTAAGCAGATATATTCCTCTAGAGGAGAATATATTTTGGGCAAAACTGATGGTTGTAACCAACTGTTGCAATTTGTCTCCGACAATGATTATGCATACAACATAGAAGAATGGCACATGGCCACAGAGATCCATTACCAAACAGACCGTGACGATGGCGGTAGTGGCTATCGAAGTATCAGCAAGATCTTGTCAGATTATATGTTTTATCTTTTAATTCTTCAACCTTCTGTCATGTCGAGTATTGCAGGTAACTCTAGAGAGTTTTTTCCAGGTCTCCGTAACACTGTGATCCGTTCAATTGTAGATAAGAACTTACAAGGAAAATCTGAGAAAGAGGCATATACAGCTCTGAATTATAAGGTACGTGATGATGAAGTACCTAAAGTAAGCGAATATTTTAGTGGATTGGATGATCCAAATAATAAGGAGAGGAAGTGGGAGATAATGAGCAAAGTTTGGGTGGAAATGTTGTCATATGCTGCTGTTAACGCAGGATCGAGGATACATTGTCAACAGGTGAATACTGGTGGGGAGCTTGTTACTTTCGTCTGGTTATTGATGAATCATTGTCAGCTTACTCCCCTGATAATTCCTGATAAGCAGCCCTGATTTAGTAGGAAAAAAAAAAAAAAACACAGTTTTATCAGATTTATGTAATGGCTACTCTTCAAAATAGGATAATATTTATTTTTATATAAAAATATTAATATATTTAATTCATAATTAATTATTTTTTTAATAGTATGGTTTATATTAGATTTTTAATTAATGGTTAAATTAACCTTTTAAATAACGTCAGCAGTTGGTTGTTAGATTAGATTTTAAACTGAGAAAAGACCCGCGCTTTGTGCGGAAAAAAAAGTTTATTATTCATATAATATATTATTATTAATTTTTATATTTTATATGTAATATTAATAATATATTTACATAATCTTTCAATGATTAGTATATTATATTATAAATACATTTTGTAATTAAAATATAATATTAATTAAATAAAATATAAAAATTAATAGATTGAATATATATTTATGTGACCTTTTCTAATAAATAATAAACTCCAATTACTATATAATTCAAAAAATTGAAATAGAATTAATGTAAACAAATTTTCATTAATTGATATTATTAATAGAATTTAACTGGAATGATTCCATATTTGATAAATTGAAATCACATTTAATAGAAACAACATTTATGATAATTTATTATATATTTAATATAATTAAAAACTCACATTTAAATTCAAATACGAGTAAATAAAATTAGAAAAAAAATATAAATTTAACACAGATTTATTTTTATTATAAATTTAAAAATAAAAACATTATAAAATTGACGGTGATGAAAAAAATATAAGTAAGAAAAAAATATTTTATATTTATTATGTTAAATTTTCAAAAAAAAAAACAAAAAGAATCTAATTCTTACTTTGTAGGGAATTTGTATGGTTCTCATTTGATAATTGATTTTTTTTATTCTCTTTTTTAATAAATATCATTTTTATATTGTTAAGATATTTATATAGATTTAATTTACCATCAAATAAATAGAATTCAATATATTCCACTTAAAAACTATTTTCTTAATAAAATATTGAATATGTTTTGATTATATCTAGAGAATATTCTAAATTTATTTTTATAAAGAATTAATCCAATGAAACAAATATAAAGTAAAGTAATACAATAAATTTAATTAAATTTTATATTTTATAAATTATAATTAATATACATTAATATATAAGTTATCAAATTAAAAGTTATAGAATTTGAAAAGATAGATTTGGTATTGATAGCATATAATTAAGGAGAAATATATGGGAATAAACAATTAAGGTTAAAGCATAAATTTATTAGAAATTAAGACAGAATATTAGGAGATGAAACCAAAATATTATAATGATTTTTATTATAAAATTTGAGAAATAAATAGAAATTTTACAATTCAACTAAAAAATCCAAATTTATTACAGAAATAGTAACACTTGCGATGACCTTACTTGTTCCTCTATCTTCATCCTGAAAATGAAATTCAACCATAAAAATGTAAATGATCAAATACAATATTAAACAACTCACAATCAAGATACAATGATAAACTCAATCTATATTTTTCAATAAAAATGATTAAAATAAATTTATTCAAGTCAATATTTTTTCTATGCACAATTAATTTTATACCATCTAACTGTCTCATAATAGAAATCTTAATTTCTCTGGCGAGTACAAACACAGAAAATAAAGAAAAATAAAAAAAAAGTAAATTAAAAATATATGTTAAAAATGAAAAAAATAAAAAATAAAGAAAGAAAACTAACTAAAAAAATAAAAAAATAAAAAACAAACAACAAAACCTAGAAACACAACAACAGTGATACCTTTCATCATCACCTGAAATAATAATAAAAATAAAAAATAAAATAAAATAAAAACATGAGTACAATTATCTGAGAACTCTTCATCCTCCTCATCTACCATTTCAAAACCTAATTCAAAATTCATATTTACAGTAAAATTAAAACACCACAAATAAAAAACAACTCTCTTATTGTCCAAAACACCATTTAAAAAAATAATAAATAATTAAACATTTAAAATAGTTACTAAAAATAAAGCATAAAATTAAAATCCAAACCTTTAAAACATACCTTTTGAGAAAAAAGAAAACTACGAGATTGATTTTGAAGGGAAGAAGAAAGAAAGTGGTTGATATGAGAGGTGGAGAAAAAGTAAAAATATATCGATTTAAAAGGTATAAGAGAAAGAGAGTGATTAAAAAAAAAATAAAGAACATTAATTGAGAAATATGTTGAAACGGAAACTTTTTGGCTTCTTTTATATTATTATATGATTTAAATATCTTATAGCCACATGTTATATTTTGATTGGAAAAATATGAATGAAACACAAAAATGGCATTTTTCATGTTTTTCCACCTAAAGTTGAACTCTCAGCGCGCCACATCATCTTCGTGGGGCCGCTGAAGAGTTCAGCTTTATATATATATATAGATTAACGGTTAGATTGAACGTTTGATATTAATTTTAGTTTTTAAATTAGTTGTTAGATATAAAATCACTAAAATTTATTACGGTCATAAATATAATTCATAAGATAATGATGTAATTAATTATAAAATGAAAGTTAATAAAGTAAATCACTATTAGACCATCCGCAGCGGCGTCTCTCACCCCGTCTCTCGTCTGACACAAAAATTGGGTTCATCGTCTCTTTGCATTGAAGTAAATTGAATTTTAAAACCAAGTCTCTCAATCGAGAGACTCATTTTTGCAAACCAAAACCGAATAAAATGATGACACGTGTAAAACTAACGTAATAAATGAAAGAGCATGACATATTTGACTTTCAACTCTTTTAAATTTTTAATATATTATTTTATTATTTTATTTTAAGAGACGTTATATTTATAGCCGTTGTTGTTTTTTACCGTTGGTTTTATTTTATCATCTATATAAACACTAATTCAATTTTTTTCACTCATTCTTCTTTGTTTTTTCAATTCTTCTTCTACCACACTTTTGGATCCTAATAAATTAATAATATTTAAAAATCAATTATACAAATTATTAAATATACATCACCTACAAATAAATACATTATATTCATTTAATATTAAATTAATATTTTCTGAATTTAATATTAAATTTGAATTTTTTAAATAATTTATTATTTAAATTAATTAATTTTAATAATTAATATTTTTTAAAATTAATAATATAAATAATTATATAAACATCGCATAATTATATATATATATAATATAATGAAAATTTTATTGGAAAACTAAAAAGAAGAGACTTGCATTGGAGTGAAAATAATGGTTTATTTTAGGTAAAGTCTCTTTGCTTATGTGTCATGGTTGGGCTCACGTAAGAGACTCCAACAAGAGACTTCCACTGAGGATGGTCTTAGTGTTTGGGTTGAAAATGTTATTTTAAATGTTATTACGAAACACGAATTTTTTTTAAAAAGTTAATATATAATTTAAACGCTATCTGAAACGCTAATTGAAAAGTTTTTACAAACACACACTAACGTTATGTTTGGCATCAACAGTTAAAATTAACGGTTAAGATAGCGATTTGGATAGCGGTACCGGTTAGCGGTTTAGTGTGTGTTTGGAAAAGCTTTTCAATTAACGTTTTAGATAATGTTTAAATTATATATTAGCTTTTTAAAAAATGTGTGTTTGGTAACAACGTTTCAATTAGCGTTTAGCGTTTTAATTAGCGTTTAAGATAGCGTTTAAAAAAGTTATCAAAGCTAGCTTTCAACCCAAACGCTAATAGTGATTTACTATATTAACTTTTATCTTATAATTAATTACTAGAATTTTGGACCCGTGCGGTACGCACGGGTGTTAATATACATTAAATATGTATTTTAGAAAATTCTCACGATCGACAAATAATCAAATGGAAAGTCTTTCCCAAAATGAATAATATATCATAAGATGTTTTGATTAACTCACAATAAAACCAAAAACAATAATAAAAACAAACGAAATTCAAGAGAGAGATAAAAAATAACTAAACAGATCTAATTAAATATAAATCTCTTTCCACTCTATTCATGTTGTACTTTTATCAAGTTTTTGGGCAGATTTCTTTGAATGCAACATTGGTTGTAGTTTTTTGTACTGTGTCTTGCTTGTCTAAAGTAAGTATTTTTAGACATTTACTATTAATTACTCTGAATACAACAACATATAGTTGATCGTGACTAAAAACAGGTCTTTTGAGATAGAGACCTACATTATTTAGAGATTGTCCTTAACTCTTACTTATGGTCATTGTAAATGACATTGAGATAGTAAATTGTCTTCTCTTAAATTTGAACTGTAATCTCGGATCTGACGGTGTTAATGAAAGTCACCGTATCAACACATTCTGCCTAACAGTTAGACCTTGAATGAGACTCTTTTTCCTTACCTTGTAAGGATCAAACTTATATCATTGCATAATCCTGTCAAGTGATCAATATTTCGTAATAGCATCATCGATATACCAACATTGAGTTTAAGTTCATGAAGCAGTAAACCCAAGCACTTAATGCTATTTGAGAATTCAGGAGTTTGAAGGTCAATAAATATATCGATCACCATATTTGTTTGGCCCACCAAATCTTAATTGTGGTAAATCTTTTCATCATTAATATTCATTGATGTCAAGTAATCATTTACCTATTTTACCAAATCTAGTGTCAAAACAAGTATAGCACGCTCGTGCAAGTATGTAGGATTGATCAAATGCCGATCAAATGAAGAATATATTGCTTCCACTATGAAACCTTGTAGATTAAGAGATTCTTCTTCCAACAGATCTTCAAGCATATCAATTTCGATGATTCTTGATTTTTTCTCTTATAGTACCATCACTGATGCTTAAAATCCAATCTATAAAGTTTTAAGAGCAGTAAAATCTTTAGACGATGACATTGATTGGAGTCTTATATTCTTAGTCAACCTTAGAATCGTGCAATACTCCTAGAGAAATAAAAAATTTATCGTTAAATTGACCACTTAGTTTTCACTATCTTTCGCATGATGGGCAGAATCTGCCTAAAATCTTCTCATAAAACAATAGTCGTACCACTTAACGGCAGATTATCATTTTCGGGGTCAACAATTCTCATCAAGTCCTTTAATGTCATGTCTACTGCCTCGAAGTAATGCTTGTGCACCATTGGTGCCTCATATCGTATGATTAATTTTACCTTTATAACTAACTCTATCTTGTGGCTTTTGAGAGAGATATTGTACGTTGAATCTTCGGTATGAATCAATGGAATTAAGAATGTCAAATGTGCAGTATCCCAATATTCGGTCTACTGCCTCGAAGAAATGCTTGTGCTCTATAAGTGTCTCATCCCATATGATTAGTTTTGCCTTTATAAATAACTTAGATAGGTTACTTCCAAGAGAGATGTTGCACGTTGAATATTTAGTTAGAGTCAATAGGATAGAGAATGTAAAATGTGTAATCTTTCTTCCAGGCAATAAAAGTGAAGCAATTCCACTTGAGGCCATTGTCAGTACAATTTGATTTTGCAATCTCAGAGTTAAAGCTAAACCTTTCCACATGAAA
Source organism: Cardiospermum halicacabum (assembly GCA_031304145.1). Taxonomy (NCBI): domain Eukaryota; kingdom Viridiplantae; phylum Streptophyta; class Magnoliopsida; order Sapindales; family Sapindaceae; genus Cardiospermum; species Cardiospermum halicacabum. The sequence continues at coordinate 39,511,939 of CM062389.1, read as the reverse complement.
GTCTTTCATGTACCTCTGTAGTCATTTAGGAAAAACAAACACCTTTTTCCTTTTTTATGTCATCCATGATCATGTTGTACACAAATTTTTGGTTATTTGTCACATCATTCACAAAGTCAATATGGTCAAATTTCAAGTCAGTGACGGTATAGTTTATCTATGCTTGTAATAACCTGTTGTGCGTGCACCATATCATTTTAAAGTCGGTTAAAATGGTTTCAAAATCACAAATAACCATACCACATGGATGCAATATATCATCCAACTCCAAAAGTGCCATATTTTTTATTTCATGATCAGATAGTTCTAAGCCTGCGAGTATGCATACACATTTATTATTTTCAGTTAGGCAAATAATCTACAAATATGCTTAAAGTGGGTAAATATAATATTTGAAATAAAAAATGTATTAAATATTATTTTTAAATGTTCATACTACCCAGATGATTCGTCCTTTTTCTTTCATTATACAAAATATTGTCAGACAAATGCTTTCAACACTAACTCCACACGTTTTCCGCTCTTTCCGTGGACCCTACCATGAGCAACGTGACAAATAGTCTCCTCAATTAATTCGAACGGGCTCATAATCTAGCTTCACTAATAGCATAAATGTATTCCTTGTCATAATCTAGGAGTCCTCGTTTGTAGCATGCATCCCTAAAAAAATGTGAATAATCTCATCATATGTAGTCCTTATTTCTTCATAATTCGTTGAGCCAATTTAACAGGATTCTCAAGTAGTAATACTCCCCACATACCGGTGCGGCGTAATTTAGCCTTCTAACGAAAAATCCTCTATTTCTTAGTGTCTATATCTTTTTTATTTTATTTCCAGATAATTTTTTTAGGAATATCATTGTACGTCATCTATCTTGCTTCTTCATATTGTTTATTCGCCTCCATCGATCCAAAGAATTTAGTCTTCTTATATTCTACCTCATTGATGACATCTTCAAGGTCGTGGCCTTTGCACCATACTATTCCTTGTAGTCCAAGTGAAAACTAAGACAAATTAAGGCATTCGACAAAGGGTTCACAATGATGTATATCATATGATATTAACATCCAGAAGGCCTCTTTGTAAGACGATATATATCTATAGTCATAGAAGATGTAATGTCCACCCCCCAGGCGGATAAATTCGAGGCGCGATGGTAAGGCGCCACATTGTCACATAACCAATCTTAAGGTTGACCATTAGCCCCACAGACCACCATTACACTTTCTAGCATGCTTTTTCTCACTCACATGCTTTCAAGACAAACTTCCTAGAAGGTCACCCATCCCAAGATTGTTTCAAGTCAAGCACGCTTAACTTTAAAGTTCCCAAGTTCTAGGCTCCCAAAAATAATATGCACATTGGTGATATGAGTAGTAATTCAATTCCTTTTAACCTTGTCTCAATATGGGGTGTTACAAAAGACCTTATTTTGTCCACAACTTTTTAAAAACCTTCACTAAATCTGCTCCGGTAGAACGCTGCAGTTACTTGATCATTTTCTTTGTTCACATAATTGAATAGATACTTAATGGATCTTGATTGGTTGCACCATTGGACATTAAAATGAGCACCATATTTTAGCAACAATACTTTATTGTGAGGCATAATCCATCCGTTATCTAACCATGCACCATCTTTCTATATAACTCTATTCGACTCTCCCCTTTTGTACTTTGGGTATCCTTCCTCGTTTAAATTCATTTTCTCCATTAACGATTTTGGAAATCACTTCATGCATTTACCATTATCCATGCATGGACACCTCTTATATCCCTGACCAATGGTCCATGTAACATGAAGTTCTTCACAACTTCAAAATATTCCAGATTTATACCCTCGTCAGGTATCTTTGTGGAAATAACTCGATCTATAAGTTCTTCCCATTTTTGTTCAAAAATTATTTTTGTGAGTTTAAAATCAATTCTCTACATCCAAAAATCTTTACTCATCATAAAATGCAATTTATTTCGAAAATACTCTTTATGCACTAAAAATCTTAATTAGTTGGAAAACGTGATATCTCGGCCAAATTCCTTTCTTTTTTTTTAAAAAAAAAAAAAAACTTCCTTAGCCTATTCCTCTAATACTATTTGTATGAGTTACTCGATGATTGGATTTCTGCGTCAAATCTCACCATTTTACTTTGGACAATATCAAAATATAGTCAGTTATTAAGTTCACTGAAACAAAATCAAAAACTTTTAGCTTAAATCCCAGATGTTACACAGAAAGATATAATGGATCAAATGACACATTTGTCCTTAGCACCGATTAAACTGATAGATTCATATAGACGCTTTAAAAACTTAGTTGTCCTAGTAAATTTATTTATTAATAAACACATGTATATTGGTATGTATTTACCATTGTACATGAAAGCCAATGCAATTAAATCTTTTTTTTATGAAAAAGTATGATATCGTTGAATTATTTCTCCAAAATACTTAATTATTAAATATAATTTTATTTTAAAATGATATAAATTTGATATATTTCTATTAATATGATTTTCTTCTTAAATTCAAAATTAATCATGTTATAATATAATTAATAAAATTTAAAAATATATATATAGTAAGTTATTCTAATTAATGTTATTTAATTATTAAATTTTTTATTTTATTTAACTTGTAATTAAAATATTATGGGTCGTTTCATTTTTGGCCCCCCAAAAAATTTAACATTAAAATTTTAGATCAATTTTTAAAAGTTTACAAAAGTAAACTTTCAGATTTTAATATCAATTCCATGCAACAAACATGATCTAAAATTATTACCCATTTAAATTAAAAATTATTTTACCCAAAATATTTAACCTTGTGATTCATTAAGCACGGAACTGGATTTGACCTAGAACAATCCGCTTTTTGATAAAAGATAAAATAAGTAAAAATATAATATTTATTAGGTATTAGGAAAAAAAACTAAACTAAATCTACTATCGCAAAAGTCAAAATAAATTATTTGAATATAAAAAGTTTTCTTCATGATAAAAACGTTACTAAAATAACATATCTATATGATAAAAACTGTTATTAGAATAATATATATATATATATATAATGCTATATAACTAAGTATTCAAAATTAACAATCTACCATTAATTTTAATTTAAGTATTTATTAACTTCCATTCTTCAAAATTATTAATTTATTAAAAATATTAAAAAATATAATAATATTTTGTTGTTACTTTCTTCAATAAAAGAAAATAAAATAAAATTCTATATAATACTCCCTCTATTCTATTTATAATAAAAAAAAAAAAACTAATTTTGTACGAAAATTAAGAAAAGTGGTTACTTTTCAATATTACCCACATTAATTCATCATTAATATATATATATATATATTTATTGTAATATAATTGTGTAATGGTAGAAAACAATATTAGATATTTTAAGTTTAAAAATATTTTTTTAAAGTAAAATTTTCTATATAAATAAAATACCCTAATGGAAAATTTTCTATATATATTAAATGGAGGGAGTATTTAATTATTTTATAAAAACAGATTTAATTTCTTTCTTTCTAATCTTATAAAGTTGGACAGTAAGTGCGGGTCTTTCTATAAATTCTTTATTCACAGATTTCGACACCAACAAAAAAATGAACATGTTCATGTCAGGCCATTTTTAGAAGAAAAATATCGTAACAAATAAGCAGAATGGACTTGTAGTACTATAAAAATTACTCAAATATGAAATATTATATTTATAATGATTATTTATATCTTATATATAACCCTTTAAATTAATATCACATGTTCTAGTGATGGTGCAATAAATAAAAAAAACAAAAAAAAAACCATGCAGTTAAATTAATACAACACTTTAAATTAATAATATCCCATGTATTTGTCATTCATGATTATTATTTTGTTATCGGTAAATGAATATTATTTTTTCATGTGTATTATGTTATGAATTTATTGGACATATCTTTTTTATTTTCGACATGATTGTTATTTAATTTTGATTCTACCAGTATCTGCAAAACCAATGAAAACTATCAAACCAATGAAAACTATCAAGATATTACTCGAGACTGAAAGTGAATTTCTAACCAATTTAGTGTCAATCTTTTTATACTACTATATCTACACATATTAATAAATATTCGAATCTTTTGATGAAGCTACTATACTACTTAACATACTAAAAATATATAATCATATACATTAAATTCCAATGAAATTAATTGAATTAATTTTTTTTCTTTTTATCTAATAATTTATAATATAATTTAAATGGTTTATGATCATTTATCATTTTAATATTAGATTTTTTTAATCTTTTTAATATATATATATTATTTATAATTAATGTGACATTCGAAAATACGAATAAGAAATATATGTGGGTTTAGGATTTTTTTTACTAATATTTTAAATATTTATTATTTATTAAATTTTGAAATATATTTCCAATGAAATTGATTGAATTCCAAAATAAAATCAATTGAGTTTCAAATAAATTAGCATTATCATGGTAATAATTATTCAATTTAATTATTTAATTTAAAAATAAATATAATAAGATTTTTAGCTATTAAAATATATAAAATAATATCTTATTATACTTATAAATTAATCTTTTACTTGATAGGAATGTGCATAAAAATATATTTTAAAACTTTTATTATATATTTCAAAATATTAATGAAATAAATTAACATATAAAAGATTTAAATAGTTGTATGTCTTCATATTTTATATATACATAGTGAATATAATATATATATATATATAATACTATTTCACAAGTAACAATATTTTTATATTACTTATTTATTGAAAATTTAAAAATTAAATTTATTTAATAAATTATTTTATTAAAAACTATTTACTTAATAAGATACATGTACAATACTACTATTATTAATAAAGATTTTTATATGATATATAAATCTTAATTATTTTTTCAAAAATATTATTCACACAATATTATAATTCGTAGTAATAAATAAGAAAAAAAATAAATTGCCATAAAATAAAATAAAAATTGGTCAATTTATAGGATTAATACATTCATTGTCAAATTACATCGGTAAACTCACATGATTCACTTCAAATAGATACATAATAAATAATTAAAATACATCAAAATTATTAAAATAAAAATAAATAAAGGAAACAATAGGCAACTCTGCTACTTTGATATCGGTGGAGTCGCATATGTAGTAGATGTCTGGAAAAAAAATGGAATCTTAAATTAGTTAAATTGTTACAAATTTTAAATAAATTACCAGATAAAAAAAATATAGAATTATAATATAAGAGATATTTGAATAAAAATACCAACCAAATAAGAATACTTATTGAAAAGGTATATTTAGAATAAGATCGGTGTAAAAATAATATAGAAAATTTGAATTAAAAAACTTATCGAGAGATACCTGAAAAGAATAAATCAACTTGAAAAAATTAATATAAAAAAAAATTGAAAAAAATGAAATAAGAATACTCACCCTGAGACTCAAATATGTGCCAAAGAAATACATGTTATAGAAAAATAAGAACAAATGAGTAGAGTAAATTTGTTCTCCTTATATAATATATAAAACGAATCATAAATATAATATTATAATATTTTGAAATAGTAAATAGATATTTTAAATTTATATTCTACCTATAAAAAAAAGATATAATAATAATAATAATAGAAATAAATATCATCAACATATTAAATATATATTTATTAAATATTTAAAAGGCTCGTCTCAATTTAAAAACTACAATTTTATAATCCATTCATCTGAGAATAAATGAGCGGGAAAAAATGATTATTATTCTTATTTATATATATATATATATATAGTAACATATAATTAATTTTGAATAATATTTTTTGAGAAAAAGCAAAAATGGTTATGAAAACTACGAGAATAATGATTTAATATTTTTAAAAAATAATATGAAAAAAATATAAAGCAATTAAATTTTAAAGGTACAGCTTCGAAAGGAATCAATCAAAGACTTAATTTGACACGTGGCAATTCTTAAATAGTTGTTGCTAATGGCAATTTCAAAAAAGATTTTTTTATATAGTATTAAATATATTATTAATACCCGTTCAAAATTATTTTTCAAATTTAAAATAAAAAATTAGAGCACGGAATATGTGAATGATATTTTCTTTTTATAAATTTACTAAAAAGCCATTTAAAATAGTCAATTTAATTGTTAAAATTGTCATTTTCTAAAGACTGTATACGTAAATGATATTTTTTTTTAAATATAAATTTACTAAAAAACCATTTAAAATAATCAATTTAATTGTTAAAATTGTCATTTTCCAAAAACTGTATACGTGAATGATTTTTTTAATATAAATTTACTAAAAAATCATTTAAAATAATCAATTTAATTATTAAAATTGTCATTTTCCAAAAACCGTATACGTGTAATATAAATAAAATGCCACTTGTCATCTTCTCGTTAAATGACTTTGCTAATTTCCTCCTTTTATTATAATAGAGATATCATTATCTTCTGAATTATATTTATATATGTAGTAAATTTTAATAATTTTTTATGTAACAACTAATTTAAAAACAAAAATTAATACCAAACATTCAATTAAACAGCTAATTTTACAACTAATTTAAAATCTAATCTAACAGTCTAACATTATTTGAAACGCCGATCTAACAGCTAATTAAAAATCTAATACCAAATATACACTTAAAGTAGTGGTTAGAATAGCGGTCAAAATAGCGGTTGCAATAACCATTTGGTGATAACTTTAGCGGTTAGACATAAAATTACAAAAACAATTGATGTAATTATTTGATTTGTATTTATTAAAGTAAAATAAAAAAATATTTTAATAGTTTTATAATAGCGGTTGGAGTGAAAGCTAATTTCGATAGCATTTGTCAGACCGCTATTTTCAAACACTATTACCAAACAACTATGCTTCCAAACCGTTGTTCAGACCGCTAGCTGCTAATGAAAATGTTGACACCAAACATACACTAAATTATAAATTAACTGCTAGATTAACTGTTGTATTGATGTTTGATATTAATTTTATTTTTTTAATTAGATATTATAAAATTAGTGATAATTTATTATAAATATTAATATAATTGAGAAGAGAATGATGTAATTATTATAAATGAAAGGTTAATAAAATAAATTATTTTTTAGTGCTTGGATTGAAAGTTATCTATGTGTATGTTTGACACTATATATTATATTAGATGTTGAGTTAGTTGTTCAAGTAGCGATTAGTTTTTAGCTATGAAATTAGATGTTGAAATACAATAAAATCTTTATAAATTATTAATTGAGACTGAGATATTTCATTAATTTAGCGAGATATTATTATATCGATAAATTAATAGTTTATTAATTTAAAGAGATATTATGTATGACCTTTAAATTTTCAAGTCTTATGTACATTCACATATTAATTGAATTTGTTAAGTTCATTGTTTTTTAACAAATAAAAAGTTAGTTCATAATACCAAAATATATAGTTTCGTTATGACCAATATATGACATCAATATTTTTACTAAACAATTTTAAATTTTGAAATTTTTAGTAATTATTAATTTATAGTTTCATTGGGACCAATTATATATATTGAGATTTCAAAAAAGTTATTATTTTAACAATTGGGATCCAATTTTGTACTAGTCCCAAATTGGGACTAGACAAATTATTAATTTTGTGGAGATTATTTTACAGAACTTTTATTTTACAGAAATTTTATTGTAGTGATTTGGCATGAGTATATGGTAATGACAATTAGATGTTGAAGTAACTCTGAGACGTAAAATTACTCAACAATACAATATATATCTTTTTACTCTACAATGTAATTTATTTATTTATTTTAATGTTAATATTCATTTTTAAACAAATTTTCTTTTAAAACTTTTAATTTAAAACCTACAATTCTTTAGTTATCAACTCATTAAAAAATAAATAAAGTATGGAATAAGTAAAATAGTTATTTAATTTTTTAAATTATATTTAATAAATAAAATCATTAAAATTAATTAATTTAGTATAAATAAAAACTTTAAATATTATTAAAAGTAATTTAGTAATATTCATAAATTGATAAAAGTAAAATAGAAATTTTTTAATTAACGATTTGCTTGACGTGTGGTTCCAAAAATCGTTAATTAAAAATCCAATTACTAATTTAAAAACTTATCCCAAACTATTAAAAAAATAATAATAAATTCATCAGACATATTCTAATCCTTTCATCATTCCATTATTTGTTTAGTTTAGTTGCATTACTAATTAAAATGCCCGTTATACTGTCAAAACTGTGTCATATCTCCCATCCAAACCAAACAAAAAAAAACTCAGATACAACACACCAACCATACAGTCTTTCCAAACAACCTTCCTTACCTTAATCAAGCAAACAAAGGCTTAAGGAACTGCTCTCCTACTAAAGCACACTTTCATCTTCCGTTACATTTTGAAATTGTTGTTGAAGGCCGAAATGAGTCATTAAAAACCAAACAAAAGTAATAAGCTCTCCGCCTCTATTAACATGTTGCGCATGTCCCCTTGATCCAGAACTAACTGCAGCATATGACAGCATTTCCACCCATACTTTGCTTATTATCCTCCACTTTTCCTCCGGTCCTTGTTCACTATGCAAACTATTCAGCCTGTGGACGAGTCTCCATGCATTATATAGCACAGACATGTGCTCGTCAAACTCGTACTCTTCACCTCTCAAAAGAAAAATACCGTAGCAGACAGTTTCTTCCGGTTCTGATTTTAACTTCTTCTCTTCCACAGCTTCTCTAACTTGGACACAGGTATGTTCGAATCTTGTTTTCGCAATACCTCTCACAGCAGATAAATTGGAAGGTTGTAGAATTAAAAGGTACACCATGTAATCTGACAAAACCTTGCTGATTTTGCTGTTTCTAATTTTGTTGTCATTACCATATTGGTAATGAATTTCGGTGGCAATGTGCCATACTAGAATGCTTTCATCGTAAGTGAGTTTGGAGACAAATGGTAACAGATCGCTGCAATAGTCTCTTTCTTTTAGGATGGATTCACCTCTGTATGTGGTTATCTTCGTAGCGGCTTCTGGGCCGGTGGCAGCGTGAGATTTCTCTTTCAACTCATTGAATATGAGGTCCCAGACGTCCTTAGCCAAAGGTTCATGGGACACGTATCTTATTCCATTCAGAAACTCATCAAGGCCTAAGAAACTTATGACAATCTCATTTATTGAACCCAGAAGCTGAAGAAATTTGTGAATATGTGCACGGTTGCTAACCTTGATTAAAACAGTGGACAGCATTTGAGTGATCTTCTCTGTGCATCTGCTCAAGCAATTCCCGGCTCTGTATACTCTGGTTGGACGTCTGTTGATACAGTAACTTATCAAGTTGTATGCCGGTATATATCCGGACCATCTTCCAAATAAGAAAGGTCTACCTAACACCTCCACATGACTGTCCAATTCATGCCACTCTGATTTCTTGAGGTTCAGAATCCAGTGGATCATCTTGTAGACAGATTTGGAATTATTGTAATCAGCTAGAGTAGCAAGCGTCAAATCGAATGAAACAAGAGTGATCATAGCTACAACATCTAAAGCAATAGCGGTCAAAAACAGGATGTATGTAATTGCAACATCAAACTGACCGAAATTATGATTGTTCACTTTAATATGAAAAATTGATAAGGCTGCAACCACCGATCCAAAAGATATGAAGCGTCCAACACAACCGGCACGAGAAAACACAACCAGCACCTTGGTGTAAAGAACTTCATAAATGAAGTTGAGTTCTATCTCGATTATCCCATAAGCCTCTTCTGGATTTAGTTTACGGAAGTAATTTCGGCTCTCTCGGTGCTGGTTAAAGCTGAAGATAAGATTCACAATCAATCCTCTGAAAATCCTCCAATATTTGTTGGCATCAAGCAGAGCTTTCAGCGTCTCTGTTGTGTGCTCTGGCCAATCTCTCTCTTCTGCCTTCTCGTCATCCTTCTTCTCTATCATCCCGTTGTCCGCCTCCCGGAACAAATAAGCAGCTCTTATCATCATCACATGCCTTCTTAGTCCTGTCAATCTCTCTTCAAACTTAGGTACGGAAGATATCAGCTTTTGGAACCCATCAAAGCTTGCAAGATAGAAAGCGCGACTTCGCTCTAGATACTTGACAGTGGCAGCTACAAACATGAGTATTGTCGGTACGAGAAGCTTGGTTCCTGGAATTGATAAGAGAAATATATAAACAGCAGCAACTGCTTGAACGAAGAATCCGACGAAATGCCTGAGCCAAAGCTCATTATCTTCAAGTGCGAAAGCAGTGATGTTGTCTGGACCACCCAAGTGTAATATCAGAAATGGAGGCCACAATGCTAAGAGTGTTGAAGTAGGGAGATCAGAAGCTTCTTCTTTGGAATTGGATATGAGACCAAGTGCGAAAACTGCTGTCAGGTCGGCAAGCAAGTAGACTGACCAGAGCAGCATGATTGCCAGATTGTTTCTCGCACGTTTTCTCAGGGGAGCAAATACAGTCAGTAGGATCTGCAGACACAGACTCAGCAATATCACGCCTCTTATGTTCCACTCGTCCCATAGCTTCCTCACACTTTCAGGTATTGGATTCACCATTTTCCTCTATCTTCTTCTTCAAAATCAATATCCAGTTTATGTATATTTGTTCACTTTAATAAAGAAAGATTATATGCTATTGTTACATACATCCCAAGTAAGGTAAGTGGATAACAATTTTTTATAGTTAAAGAAGATTTTGCAATAAGAATGCTTTAATTCTTATCTTATTTAGGAAATATTTTATATTTTTTTATAATAATTTAAAATATATTATTTTATTTTAAAGTAAAACTTTATATTATTTATTTTAAAGCAGAGCATTATTTATTTATTTTATTTGTATTTGTGTAGGGTAATGACTTCTTGGTCTCTCTTTGATTGTCTCCTCAATCATTCATTGTCTTTTAGTTTAGCTCTTTTTCCCAACCTCACTGTGTCAAATTTACATATGGTTAAAATTTTGTGATAATTTCTATTTCTGGGCCTATCCAAAATCAAAATTTTTGTTTTAGCTGAATATCAAAAATTTTTCAAAAGTAAATAATTATAAATAATTTTTTTTTCAACAAATAAATCAAGTTTACTATGTTACCCTTAGTATTAAAAAATAAAATAAAAATAAAATCCAAAAAACAGAAAATATAAAAATAAATCAGAATTCTCAATCTACCCATATGTTAACCGTTTGAATCCAAAACCATATCTCCTCTCTCGTCACATTCAACATTCACTACTCCGACATCCGGTCTCTCTTCCTCTCCACTCTCTACTTCTCCGGCAGAGACCCCATCTTCAACTTTCACTCCGTACAACGCCTCAATTCCTCAAATTTCCTCTCCAATTCTGCTAGAAGATAATTTATTAATGTTTCTTACACAATAGGAAAAATAATCTCAATTGTATTGGAACTCTAACTTTTACAATCCTAATTCATCACGTTCCTGGAACACCAAATTCAACCTTATTTGTCCCTTAACAATTCATAAGCATGTCTGCACGTGTCTCTCCAATATATTTATGAAAATTCAACTTCCATCACAACTCAAAGGTATGTTTTTAAAGTTTTTTTTTATTCTTGAACATGGTAGTTTAATGTTATGGTGCAGGGGTGTAGAGGTCTTGAATATATGATTTTAGAGTTCATGGTAACGTCAATATGGATATTGGATAGTGTTTGGAGTCAATTGTATGGTATAGGACCGCAATTTTATGAGTTAGGTTGAAATTCCCGATTTTACGTTTTTCAGCGATTTCCAGGGTTCCATACCTGGAAACTGTCTAAAATTATACCATTTCCCGGTGTCCATGCATGGAAACAGACCTTCAATTTTTTGTCAGTGATTTCCTGGTATCGACACCAGGAAATAGGCCAAATGAGCTCTTATTTCCGGGTGTCCATACCGGGAAACTGCTTTGATGCATTATTTTTTTCTACATTTAAATAATTTGTGTTTTCTTTCTCTTTTTTTTTAGAAATGAGTTTGAAAAAGATACTAGTGTACTTCAAGTTCGTTATGGAGAGTGTAAAGATTTAGAACATACCATTCGCACATTCCCAAACAAAACATATCGAAGTTCCGGTTTTAGAAGAATCACCACAGAATGAAGATTTGACACAAGCAGCGAACCCCCCTATTGAAAGCTCCTCCGAGGATATACCATTCCATCCGGAAGTTAACTCACCACATTCTCTTTTACTTTAGATATATAACTTTTGTTATGAGTTTGTTTGAGCATCGTTTATCTAATGCTTTTTGTCGAATATGGTTTAGTTGTTAAATTTGGTTTGGTTGTAAGTATGATTTTTGAATGCAAAAATTTATTTCGGAAAAATGAAATTACCATGAAATAGTTTGTTTTCCTCTTTTAACATATGGAATCTGAATATTTTTGTACTATTTTCGGTATTCACATAGTGAAAATGTCAGTTTCCAGGTCAGCATACTGGAAAAATTGACCCAAATTTACCTATTTCCCTGTGTTTATGAATGGAAACAAGGCATGTGTTTTCTAAGATATATACCGAGAAACAGTTCATTTTGAGCATTGTTTCTCGATGTTAAGGCATGAAAACCGAACATCAAAATAACAATTTTCATGTAATCATACCATGAAACTGGACCCAAATTTACCTATTTCCCGGTGTTGAGCCATGGAAACAATTAATTGGTTTCCTAAGATCTAGACCGAGAAATAATTCATTTTGAGCAATGTTTCCTTGTATGAGACCATGGAAATGATCTTTATCAGATTAATTTAAGACCCAAACAAGCTAAAATACACTTGAAACCACTAAAGAGTCCAGCACAGATCATTTTTAACTTGGAGTTTTGATGTTCATTCCAATGAACATGTAAGAGTAGCACATGATGGACTATATACTACTACGTAGGTCATGCAGAACACCTTATTTTTTACTTTTCCAATTACGATATTTTATGATACAATTGCGTTCAACTAAATGAAAGCAAGCGTAATCATCCACAGTTAGCCATTTAAAGCTACTAAATATCAAAATTAAGCAACTTATATAAACAAACTTGGTCATAAAAGCGTGCATTGGTACGTGAAAGTTGGGTTAAACCTAAAAAAAGCTCCCTCATAATAGTAGTGGGCGTGGCAGGTTGTTTGGAGTTGGAATTGATGTCATTTAATGTCGGAAAACATAGTTTCCAGGTCAGCATACCGGGAAACTGAACCTAAATTTACCTATTTTCCCCGTGTGTATACATGGAAATAAGGCATGTGTTTCCTAAGATATATACCGGGAAATAGTTCATTTTGAGCATGGTTTCCAGGTGTTTAGGCATGGAAACAAGTCATTAGTTTCCTAAGATCTAGACCGGGAAACAGTTCATTTTGAGCATGGTTTCCAGGTGTTTAGGCATGGAAACAAGTCATTAGTTTCCTAAGATCTAGACCGGGAAACAGTTCATTTTAAGCAATGTTTCCCGATATGAGACCATGGAAATGATCTTTGTCAGATTAATTTAAGACCTAAACAAGCGAAAATACACTAGTGTCCTTTTCAAGCCTATCTCTAAAAAAGGAAATAACAAATTATTTAAAGGCAGAAAAAACTGATGCATCGACGCCGTTTCCCGGCCTAAAGACCTGGAAATAGAAGTAATTTTTGCCTATTTCCCGGTGTTGACACTAGAAAATCACTGACAAATAATTCATGTCTATTTCCATGCATAAAGGGAGGGAAACAGTCAAAATGAGTTCCTATATCCCGGTATAGAGGCCGGTAAATGGTTTCCCTCTTATGAAGGCTGGAAACCGGCCTTCTAATAGACTATTTCCCGGGCTTCAACAATGGAAATCACTGATAGATATTATCTCGTCTGTATCCCGGTATTGTGACCGGGAAATAGGTAAAAAAAAAACCACTTATGTCCCGGTATAGATGTCTGGAAACCAATAAATTATTTACCAGTATGTATCACGATATCAATATACTGAAATTAAATCGATTCATTTCCAGCCATGGGCACCAGGAAATGGTGTTAATTTGGGACAATTTCCTGGCATGGACACCGGGAAACAGCTGGAAAACTACATTCGGGATTTTCAACCCTAACTCGTCAAATTGCATTCCAATACCATACAATTAACACGAAACACTATCCAATATCCATAATGACGTTACAAGTAACTCTAAAATCATTAATTCAAGACCCATAAACCCCTAGACCATAACATTAACTCTACAATGCTCAAGAATGAAAAAACTTTAAAAACATATATTTGAGTTATGATGGAAGATGAAGTTTTAGATATATAGTGGATAATTATATGCTGAAATTCCTATGGATTGTTAATGGACAAACTAGGGATGAATTTGTTGTGAATTTGGTGTCCAAGGATGTGGGAATTGGGATTGTGAAAGTTATGTTTCCAATACAATTGGGGATTATTTTTCCTAATGTGTAGGGACCATAATAAAATTTCGTGAGAGGTTTTTATTAAAAATGGTGGGGTCTATATGTGAATATTATTTTTAAATTCAAATATTTAAATTAAAGGGCATAATAGACTTTCCATATCTTTAAAACAAATAAATATAACTTAAATTGATTTTAAATTATTATTTTTAATGAGAGGGGTATAAAGGTCTTCTTAGTTCATTTGTTGCAAAAAAAATTAATTAGATTATTTAGTATTGTAAAAATTTTAATCTTGATTTAAAATTATAATAAATTTAGTGGAAATTATTCAAAATGGGCTTTGGAAAGTTTAAATTATTTTTATAGGCCCAAATTCAAAATCTTTCAAATATAAGCTTTGTAAACTTTACTTTGCATCCAATAGGCTGTACTTCCAATTATACCCTTTTCTTAAAAGTTATTAACAAAAATGCCATTAAAATAACTTTTAAGTTATATTTAATTGTGAAATGACTATTCTATCCCTAAGTAAAATTAACCAATTAAATAAATTTTAAAAGAAAAACAAAATCTGCAGAGATCAAAACAAAAAGCCATCGCAGATAGCCATCGCCCATCCCTCACATTTCTCTCCTTTCCAAATCAACCTCACAACTCCTTCTCTGAATCATCATTATTCAATTTTGGTTGTAAGATCATAAGCAGAATCATCAAGTTCGGTTCTAAGATCGACACAGACGGGGCTCGAAGCCACAGCTTCCGTCTTTACAGGGCGGTGCTCTGAGTTCCACTTCGTAATTCATTTGGTCCTGGTGACCATATTTTTCTCACTTTTTTTTCTTACTTATCTGCTTAACAAATAGGTATGGCGAACCGATGTTCTTTCTGCTTGGAGTGGTATCCGCCCATTGGCCACAGATCCGTCAGCTAAAAACACTGAGAGCATCTCTAGAGATCATGTTGTATGTGAGGATTTTCCGGGTTTGGTTACTATTACTGGTGGAAAGTGGACCACATACCAAGGGTAAGATTTATTAATAGCTGAAAAGTGCCTTTTATTAGCTAATTTAGATGTTCTTTATTAAGTGGAAAGTGATTGAGAATACAAGGCATTTTGCATCAGGTGTATTAACGGTGTCTTACATATGTACATGTACATATATATATATAACTAGTAGGAATCATTTTCACTAATTTAACTCTTGGTCAACTTGTCGCCACAACCCCTATGCTTTTCCAGTTCAGGGTTTTATACTGCAACTTTGTTTCACTTTTCTCCTTCCACTTCCTTTTTTCTTCTCTTCTCATTTGTCTATTTATTTAGTTTGGCTGAGTTTTGTGCTAACCAGAACTGGTTCAGAATGGTAGAAGATGCAGTCAATGCTGCTATTAAATATGGAAAGCTGACTCCTACTAATGAATGTATTACTCATAATCTATGGATCATTGGTGGAGATGGATGGGAACCTTCATTTTTCTAGTTCTTGCTCAATAATATGTACGCATGAAGCGTACATATGGTGGTAAAGTTGTTCCGGTGTTATGGACACTGCTACAGCAAAGCATTTGTCTCATGCATATGGGAGTTGCTGAGATTGCTCAAGTTTGTGCCATTGTTGCTAAAAAAATGCATTTCATTTTGTTGTGGAAGGAGTTAAGTTTAGATGCAGTTTTTCTTGTCCATGATATTTAAAATGTGATTCAAATTATTGATCTAATTATGCTTCCACTTGTAGAGTTTGTGTCTGTCTGGTGTTCTTTAGAAGAGATAATTTATACAAAGATAGCCAAATCATGAAAATATGTGGATCATTTGAAGGATTTTGCTTCAAATTCCTCATAATTTAAATAAATTCCTGATGGAAAATTCTACCCATCCCTGCTAAGGGGTAGAAGTTTCAAACTGAATACACTTTTAGATAAGAATAGCTGGTTGTTTTATCTTAAAATGAGGAATATCACTGTATTAAATATCTGGATCTTTCAAGCTATTTTACGGACTAGATCTATGTTTTGAATGTGTAGGATGAAGGTCTGGGAAAGCGACTGGCACATGGATACCCTTTTCTTGAGGCTGAGGTCGCTTACTGCGCTCACCATGAGTACTGTGAATCAGCAGTAGATTTTATTGCGAGGACATGTAGGCTTACATTCCTTGACACTGATGCAGCACAACGAGCATTGCCTCGTGTTGTTGAGATATTGACTGCTGAATATAAGTGGGATAAGCAAAGGCAGAATGAAGAGATGACGAATGCTAAATGGTTTTTGGAGACCTTTAAATCCTCAAAAAATGCTCAATTTCATGATGGGAAACACCAATAGTGTAAGCACCCTCATACCTTTGCCTTCTATTCCACACACTATCAATTTCTGTTTCCATAAATACTTTTTTTTTTAGGGTCCTTTGCAAACTAGAGTTTTCGGAGCTTTATGTTTGGCTCATGCGGATGCCATGGGAAGAAATCTTGTCTTCTCCATTATTTTCGGTATCTATATTCCTTTACCATTTCGATCTTGGAACACACTCCTTACAGAGCTTGCATCTTAAGTTACAAAATATACCTGTGTTTTTTAATTGAAAATAAGTCATGCCGGTTTTGGAGATTTTGCTAGGAATCTTAAATTTTGTGAAAATTTGATGATTATTTAGATTGAATTATAGGTTCTTATTGACTACCTTAGTTCGGTATTTCAAATAAATAGCTGGCCGAAGATCATTTTGTTAAGTTTGGTTCAAGTTGTTTCTGAAGTCAAGTCAGATATGTGTGATCTGTATTCAGATATGTCTGATGTTACGTACATTTTCAGGTACATGGTAAAAAGTCATTAGTTCCTTTATAGGCAGAGAGAACGCCGTGGTATTTCAGTTCTTTGTGACTTCGAAGTCGATCAGCATATATCAAATCATGATGGCTTTGATTGTGAGTCATCCATGCATTTTTTAGATAACAAATTTGTACCTTGTGGTGTCGTTGTAGGAAATGGTGGGTTAGGACACCAATTTTATGTAAGCGCTACATGTTCGTTATGTTTAAGTTAAGGATACCGATTTTTTATAAGCTCTGCATATTTGTTTTGTTATTTTTCTATGACATTGTGAATGTTCTAATATCATATCAGATTTATGATTTCAAATTTTTCGAGGTTGATATCAGTACACAAGTCTCTCTTCCTCAATTTTAGTTCCTGCAATTGAATGACCCCTAAACCACTTAATATACTCACAAATGGTAGGGCTGTTGGACCAACAATCTTGCAAGCGATCACTTCCCACCCCATCAAACCTATCTGTATACAAAAACCAAAAAACCTTTGGGGATCCAACTATTTTTTAGGTGCCATCAGATTTCTGATCTGCCAAATTACCGTCTGAGGTCACATCAGAGTCAAATTACCTAACAAATGGCTGGATTGATAGACCCCAAATCTTGCAAGCCTTCATTTCCCACCCTGTTTGACCTATCTTTACAGAAAAAACTAAAAAAACTTAGGGGACCCGACTATTGGACTACACTTAAATACTTCCTAAAGTATGAGTATCACATATAGTCCCTTACACTTATGAATTCCACTAAGGGGAGTTGCAAATGCACTTGTCTATTTTAAAGTTTAGTACTACTTGTTTAAGGGACATTTCATACATAGGCAAAGCGAAATAGAGTCTAAAAGTGGCCAAAATTGGGCTTCTGAGGTGCCATCAGATTTCTGATATGCCATATTACCGTCTGAGGTCACATCATAGTCAAATTAACTCACAGATGGCTGGGTGAATCGGCCCCAAATCTTGCAAGCCTTCATTTCCCACCCCATATGACCTATCTTTACAGAAAAAACTAAAAAAACTTAGGGGACCCGACTATTGGACTACACTTAAATACTTTCTAAAGTAGGAGTATCACACCTAGTCCCTTACACACATGAATTCCACTAAGGGGAGTTGCAAATGCACTTGTCTATTTGAAAGTTTAGTACTTCTTGTGTAAGGGACATTGTATACATGGGCAAAGCGAAATGGAGTCTGAAAGTGGCCAAAATTGGGCTTTTAAGGTGCCATCAGATTTTTGATATGCCATATTACCGTCTAAGGTCACATCAAAGTCAAATTAACTCACAGATGGTTGGGCCAATCATCCCCTAATCTCGCAAGCCTTCATTTCCCGCCCCATCTGACCTATCTTTATAGAAATACTAAAAAAAACTTAGGGGACCCGACTATTTGACTACACTTAAGTACCTCCTAAAGTAGGAATATCACATCTAGTCCCTTACACTCATGAATTCCACTAAGGGGAGTTGCAAATGCACTTGTCTATTTGAAAGTTTAGTACTACTTGTGTTAGGGACATTTTATACATGGGCAAAGTGAACTGGAGTCCAAAAATGGCCGAAATTGGGTTTCTGAGGTGCCATCAAATTTCTGATATGCCATATTACTGTCTGAGGTCACATCAGAGTCAAATTAACTCACAGATGGCTGGGCGATTCGGCCCCAAATCTTGCAAGCCTTCATTTCCCACCCCATCTGACTTATCTTTATAGAAAAACTAAAAGAACTTAGGGGACCCGACTATTTGACTACACTTAAGTACCTCCTAAAGTAGGAGTATCACATCTAGTCCCTTACACTCATGAATTCCACTAAGGGGAGTTGCAAATGCACTTGTCTATTTGAAACTTTAGTACTACTTGTGTAAGGGACATTTCATACATGGACAAAGCGAACTTGAGTCCAAAAATGGCCAAAACTGGGCTTCTGAGGTGCCATCAGATTTCAGATCTGTCATATTACCGTCTGAGGTCATATCACAGTCAAATTAACTCATAAATGGTTGGGCGGATCGGCCCCAAATCTTGCAAGTCTTCATTTCTGTTTATTCGTTTCATTTATTGTACATCGTAAATTTGATATCAACTCATAGTTTCTAATGTCATATTTTCTCTGTCTGGCTAGAGCTCAGAGTTTTGATTCCAACCAAATTTCTACTTCCTAAACAATAAATGATTTAAGCTAAGTTACAGTTTTTTAGAACCATAAATTACGCGTACACAAGTACAATGATTATACAACTATGACTTTGTTGCTTCCTCATGTCGGGCTGTCGAATGTTTCACTCTGTTTGTGTTCTCTTGAAGTTTGACCATTGGAAGGTACATGAGAGATCCCATTACATGTTACATCAACATCAATTGCTGCTTCCTTGCAGCTTTGTACAGTATGCCCTGCATATCAACAAATATTTCCGATGGATATATTATCCCAAAGAAGAAAAATAACCCATAAATGAAAATATAATAAAATCAATCTAATATAAAGAAAAAAATACAAGATCAAATTAATTAAACTCAAAAAGAAAATAATACAACAAATTAAGATCAAATCAATTAAAAAAATAACTCATAAATGAAAATATAATAAAATCAATCTAATGCAAAGAAAACAAAAAACTCATGTTACAAAATCAAATTAATTAAACTCAAGAAGGAAATAATCCAACCAATTAAGATCAAATCAATTAAAAAAATAAATCATATTAGAATATATATATATAATCAAATCAATTAAACCAAAAAAGGAAATAGTCTAACTAGTTAAGACCAAATCAATCTAATTAAGAATATAAACAACTCATATGTCAATCAAATTAATTAAACTTAAAATGGAAATAATCTTACCAATTAAAGTCAAATCAATCCAAAAAGGACTCCATCCAACTGCAGTAACATTCAAAGACAACAACCACGTAAATAAATTTTTGAGACATCTGAACTCACAACACATACATCTGTCATTAAAACGTTCTGATATGCAATCAGAAACTAATACGTACAATTCAACAATGACCATAAAGGCAAACCAGAAATCTATCACATAGAGGTTTTACAATGACCATAAAACCCAGGTAATCAATTCATTTCCAAGAACTAACACCAAACATGACAACCAAAATGACTTCGTACTCACCAACAAAAAAAAATGAAGATACAGAATTTAAAATATATACATGTAAGAGCTAATTCCCAGAATATCTCCATATTATATCATTAACAGTACCAAAAGTTAACTGCTAAAAGTTCCAATGCTGAAGTTTCAACACAAGCAACAAAAGAAAAAAAAGTGATACAAATGATCAGTTTGGTTATTCAAAAAATGAAATTGCAGAAGCAATGCAAACAATCTCACACACTTTCCCATCACTAATCAAATAAAAAACCATCCAAGATCAAAACCTATCAAATCCAATATAGAAAACAACATTTTACATCAATAAACGAAACTGAGAATGGATCCAAACCCAATAGAATTAAATCAAATCAGCATATGCATTCACAAAAATCAATAGATACCATCAATCGAAAGTCAAAAGAACAGATACCCAGAAGAGAAACTCAACTCCAGTTAACATATTGTTTCCTTATAATCAAGATATCAACTAAGAGAGAGAAGTATAAGGTGAGTCGTTATTACCTTATATAAGTGAGATTAGAAACAGAACCTCCAGATAAGGATTGAAGAGTATGAAAATTGTTGCTTTTCCGTTTATGTGGGTGTGTGGGTTTCTCGCTTTGACACTTGTGTGTGAGATTGGGTCAATTTTCGCAGTAGGTAGCGTCTCTGTTGAGAAATATAGCCTCGAACATATACCTTTACAAATTGCTTCTACCACATCATAGATTGAAATTCGAATAGGATAATATGAACGAACAGGAGGAGGAACCGAATTGACTCAACGCGTTTGTTTGCACAACAATCAAATTGGCTCAACGAATTACCTGATTTCAAATTCTATCAGCGACAAGAGGAACTGAATTAGCGAAATGGGAAAACGCCGCCAGTAGAAAAACCGAATCAGCGAGAGAAGCAGCAGATGGAATTCATTCATGAGTTTCGAAGAAGAAAGGCACTAAGTGAGGAGGAAAAAGAAATCGAATAAGAGGAGGAAGAAGAAATCGAACACGATGAAGAACAAGAAACTGGAGAAGTAATCGATCTTCTTAGACCGGTTAAACCGGGTTTGTAATGTTAAGGCAATTTAGGAATACAACAATCTGATTTTTGAGTTTTTATTTTAATAATATAAAAATAATTTATTTAATTATTTTTAAAATAAAAATTGTATAATTGGAAGCACAGCTTATAAAGTGCAGAGTAAAGTTTAGAAAGCTCATTTATAAATTATTTTGAGATTGGATCTATAAAAATAATTCTAACTTTTCAAAGCCTATAAGTGAAAAGAGCCTATAAATTTAATTTTTTGGGCACTTTTGCAAACCACCCCTAAAATTTTTAATTACAAAATCAGATTCCATATACATGTAAAGTTTTCATAATAAGAAGAGGAGTGTGAAGTACCGAAAGTACCCTTTACGAGAGTCCTCCGTATATCTGCTGGTTCGCGGCTGCAGCTTCGTCAGTAACAGAGCACCGTAAATCGTTATGGCGAAAGAAGAAGTGGTGACACCAGGAGATGTATTGGGCAAGTCGACGGAAGTCAAACCAGGGAAGGGGACTTACGAGTCCAAACACAATGGTTTGGTCTATGCTTCCCTCACCGGTCTCCTCCGTACACTATCTCCTCCCGCTGAATCTCCCGACCAGGTTGCTTATTTTTAATTCGCAATATTGTAATGTTTCATTTTAGTACGCTTTTGTTGAATATGTACAAAAATTGTCAACTGGATTGATAATGTGCGTCGTGCTTTGAATTTTAGTACATTGTGTTGGGTTTAGGGTTTTAGAATTTGTAGCTTTGATGATGAACATATTGAAATATTGCTGGGAAATTTAAGGCGGAACACTTACTGTAATAATGGTTGCTTGATAATTTTCAGATTGACGTTTCATCATCAATTAAGCTAGTTAAATATCTAAGATTATGAATCATCTTACTTTCGTGCTGTATGTATGCTAAAAAGATGCATACTAACTAATGGGGAAGGAATCATTCAAAGCCTGAATCCATGAAACATTGGCTGGCCATGCTACTATGTGTATTCATTGTTGTTTCGACTGGTTAATCTGATATTTTTAAGATGGTTTTACAGAGGCCGACTGTAGAAGTAACCGGTCACAAGGCTCATGGAGCTGTGCCAGAGCCTGGTTCAGTTGTAATAGCCAGAGTAAGTATGTTATACATTGTATGCTTGTTGTTAGGGTTGTGTTTATTAATTTATTTAGATTTATTTATTTATATATAATTAGGCATATTATGGGGACATTGGCTTCAATTTGCTACCTGTGTTTTGTGAATGATTTGTTTGGTTGTGTTAAGTTCTTTTAAAGGCAAGTCTCATCTTGTGGTTTTGATAGGTTACGAAAGTGATGGCCAGGATGGCTTCAGCTGATATTATGTGTGTTGGCTCCAAGTCTGTGAAAGAGAAATTTTCTGGCATAATCAGGTATGTAAAAGTCATTGTCATTTACCAGTCAAAGTGGAGGGAATTCATATGTAATTCTATAAAGTTTGCACTAATGAACTGAATTATCATTTTATAGTTAATGACAAATGCAAAGTAATGTCATCCATTTTCAATTAGAGCTCTACCAATCTTGGTAGCTCTAAGTATTAAGTAACAGTTATTATGAGTTATCCAGTGTTATAAGTTTAACATATATTAATCTTTCTGGGTCCTGAGTAAGCTGCATGTTTTATGAGATTTCCGGAAGCTCCATATGGAAATACCAAAACCTGTTTGAGTATAAGTTTTTTATCATCTTGTCTTGAGATTCTTGTAGCATTTCCTTTGGCTGTATAGTGGGAGGTTGAGTAACAGATGAACTCTGTTTAACACTCTACACAGATCTTCACAGATGCTGAGAATACTTGTATCATTCTGAGTAACAGTGTCCTTACATTCTTTTAGTATAAGCATTGTCTTTAACCCTAAGACTTTTTGTCTTATCAGGCAGCAAGATGTCAGAGCAACTGAGATAGACAAAGTGGATATGCATTTATCATTTCGCCCTGGTGACATTGTGAAAGCTCTGGTGGTATCCTTATGCTTTTTCTTCTTGAGTCTAATTTTTGATTATATTTTTAAAATGTAAGACTAGTTAGCATTGCATGCAGATAAAGTACTAAGCTAAACAATATCACTCTTTCTAAAGTTTGTTTAATTCTTCATCTTGAATCATGGATAATTAAGTTTGTTTCTATGAGCATTTCATATATATATATTCTCAATTGTAAATTCCGGGTCTGTCTTATAATTTCTACTGTGCTAAACAAAACCAGGATGCACATCCTGAACCATCCCTAACTCTTTTAATTAGCTGTCTCTTGGAGATGCACGGGCCTATTTCTTATCTACTGCACAAAATGAACTCGGTGTTCTATCCGCTGAGAGTATTGCAGGTTAGGGTTTGTAATTCTATTTCAGGTCTTGAGTTTACTTGTGTTTCTTTGCAGTGGATTCTTGAAGTGCAGGGATTTGTTCTTTGTACCCACTTAATATATTTCAGTTGGTTTACATTTAGCTGGAAAAGCAAACATGATTTTGGGAAGAATGCTGCTTAATTAATTAATTATTTTTTTTGTAAAAATGCTGCTTAATTTATTGAAAGAAATTAGAACCACTTTTGTACTGTTTGATTCGTCTGTCTCCTTTACAAGGTCTGTAAATGGATTTGCCTTTCATGGCCATCTAATCAAAGCCTTGATACATTGTTGTTTGTGTAGGTGGAACAATGATACCCATCAGTTGGACGGAGATGCAATGCCCGTTAACTGGTCAGATTGAGCAGAGAAAGGTTGCTAAGGTTGGGAGTTAGATTGACGAAGTTAATTCTTATACTAGATGTATTCATCCAGATAAAAATATTTTTTTATTAGTCGTAGTATTGTTAGTTCTTGCTTGCAAGTCTTTTTTGTTTGTTGCTAAAGTTATAAAGGTGTATGAGGCGGCCAATGTATGCATTTTCTTTCAATTTTTCCTCATTGGGTAGTGCATGGCACAATTGTATCATGAAATATGTATTGCCAGGAGAGTTTTGTCAACGATGTGCTTCAAAATAGTACTTTCTTTTCAGAAAAATGTGGAAGAAATTAAGATTGGATCTTTTATAAATATTGATTCAGACGAAAGGCCATCGTTGTCACCTTTGAAACATACTGACAAAGCAGAATTGTATCAGAGGGTTAATACTTAATAGTTTTCTCCTTATCCGAAAATCTGTATTATTGTCCCTGATTGGAAAAGAAAAATAAAAATAAGTAAATAAATGTAGTACAGAAAATAAGCTTGGATTTGCAAAAATGGCATCTTCTCTTCGTTTTGTTCTTCTTCCACAGCCAACAAGCACTTTGTTTCCCTCTCCCACTACAGTTCATTCCTTCCACAACGTTCCTTCTTTTACCTGCCTCACACTCCCTAGGAAAGTCACTTCCTCACGCCCAAAGCCTCTCACTCTTTCATTTGCTCTAACGGAATCCGACTCTCCTAACTCCCTCCAGTCCCCGCAAATCCTCCTCCAACAACTCGCTGTAAGCTTCTGCTATCACATTGCATTTCACACCTCTCTCTCTCTCTAATTAACTTTTCTAATGATTTTGAATGCAGGATTGTTTTGATCTTCCCTCGGATTACTTCGCCAAACTACCACGCGATCTTCGATTAGATGTAATCGTTTATTTTTTTCTTTTTAGCCCTAATTTTGTATGGGTTGATTGCTGCTTTATATAATTGAGCTGGTCGGAGGTTTTATTGTGTATGTTGTTATTGTTTGTAGCTCAATGATGCTGCTTTTGATCTCTCTAATGGACAGGTTCTCGATGAGGTTAGTTGCTTTTTTTTCTGTTTGTAATTGCTTTAAACTACATTGAATTGGGTGAGTCTTGTGTAAGGAAGTGAAGTTCTAATAATTAAGTAAGAAAGGAACAAGTGATTGTTTGTCTTGAGGACCTTGTTTTGTATGTTTTTTCTCTGTAGTCCTTTTTTCACATGAGTGTAGCTAGAATTAAGTTGAAAGAGCAGTTCATATTAGATAATTGTATATTGTTAGAAGCCTAATGGATAGTTTCTACAATTTTCATTTGAGAGTTTCATCTAAGATGTTCAGCACTTTGATTTGTACATTTCGAAAATAGAAAGGGAAAAGAAAAATATATATTATCTTGTAACTCAGTCTTCTTTAGTTGTTGCATCAGATGCACGAGGAACTAATAGCTATTCTAGTTTTCAATTGGTTCCTAACTGTATTTTATTTTGATTACACTTTATTTGTAATGTCCATGGGTTTTGGATCATTCTTGGAAATAGTACGAATATCATTTCTTAAAGACTTCCATTTTGTAGTGTGGCCAAGAGCTGGGTGACACACTTTTAAATATATCTCGAGCTTGGGAACGGGCAGAAACATCAACTTCTCGTAATTTGGCGAAGAAGCTCCCTGAGTTAGAGAGCTCTTTGACTGACAGTGCTAGATCAGGCAAGGAAAGAGCCTATCCAGTTGATGCTTACATTCTAAAGAGTTTGTTCTGAAGCTTGTTTCCATCTGTTGATGGTTTAGCATTTGGAAAGCGCTTGATTTCTGCTGGAAGGAGGTTCCAGTCGATGGGACAATATGGCCAAGGTGAACTGCAGAAGGTATTTACAGTGTTGCTTTTAATCTTATCAATGATTTCTATATATATATTTGTTATGCATGATCTCTGAAGATTCATGATCAAATGTGGAAAAATCATTTCATGCATCTATGCTAGCAGTAACGACAACATACTGTCTTGTCATGTCTTAAAACCTTATTCGTTTAAAATATGCTTTTATGATATAATAGTTCTTGAAATTACCTGCATATCTGGAATTAGAGAACATGTTTGAGTTTGCTTATATGCTCTACTTGTTTTCTTGGTCATGTTTTATTAAAGTCTCCTCCTCAATATTTCACTTTCAACTTCATGTATTGCCTTTTGAAGCTGCCTACTTTGTTCAGTACCCTCTCTTCTCTAAACCTTCTTGCTATGGTTGATACCATTTCCTCTCTAAACCTTCTTGCTCACAGAAGTACAACCATTCCATTATGCAAAACTAAATTAGAAGTATACTAGGTGATATTATGTGAGTTAAGTATGCCTACCTGGGACTGGATCTCCTTTTTCCTTCCTTTTCTTTTTCTTTTATCTTTTTGAATTTAAGAAAACTTGGGTTTTACAGATTGCAAAAGCAATGATTACAACAGGAAAGCTTCTTTCTGTTAGTTCAGTAACAACAGCCGCCAATGAAAAACCAAAGCAGGAAACTAGGATGTTTAAGGTAGGTCATGTGATTATGCATATTCAGGTTTTCACTTGAGCAAATGTTCTATGAACAGAACCAATAAACAACTGTTTTCGGCTGCAGTTTGGAGAACTTCAGGTGGAGGTAACACCCGAAAAGGCCTACATTGGGACAGCAATTGGAGTTGTGTTCGGGTAATGTTCTCCAGTTTCATCCCCGAGTTCATCAATGTTAGATGGATCTCCTCAGAATTGTCTCCTTATGAAAAAAGTTTAATAATAATTATAATCAATTTTCAATGTAGGATTCTTTCATGGCAACTAGCTCTGGGTATACAAAGCATTCCTGAGAGCTCGTTGGAGTATGCAAACGATAATGCTTTACTGGTAGCTAAGGTACTTTGTGAAAGTGGTTTATATATTATGAGGTCTTGCTTCCAACATAAGATTTGAGGCCATTGAAAATTAAAATCTTTTGGATGCAGTCTCTCAGGGGGTCTCTGATAGTGCTTTTCTATTCTTCCACAATCTTATCCGCTTTCACAACAGTTGGACTTTTTTTCCTTGCCAGACAACTTGCATCAAAGGAAAAGTAACCTTATTGTTCTACTCTGCCTTAGTATTCTTGTAAATGACTAAACTATTCTTCTAGTTCCACCCACAAATTTGACTCTTTTGATATGTAATTATGGAATGACTGATTTCAAATTGTATAGAAATTTAACATATTATGAATACTTTAGCCTATCTCCTTTTTTGTCTACAAATCAAGGTAATTAGTTTATCTTTCCATGCACTTTATATAGTTATATTAGCCTCCAAGACATAAGTTTACCATATTTTGTTAGTGTAGGTGTAGTTATAAGTCTGCAGTGTTAATCTCATTGCTGCTGGCATAATTCTACTATGATGTGGAACTCCCATATGATTATGACAATTAGATTAGAGTAGTGCAAGTTTCATTATGCACTAGGAAAGATTCAGTAATACATTGAGCTGACATTTCCACAATGGATTAGTGCTTCATTTCATTGTGTAATGATATGTTGTCTAAGACATGGAAAGCATATATTTGTTTTTCTGCTATGACTTAGCATGACAGGCACCCTATACCTCTAAAGCCAGCATATGAAGAGGAAAAAACCAAGGCCCTTCTAAACCCACATCAGCCTAGTATAGTCCATGTGGAATTTCCCTACCTCGCCACTTGAATTATATCTTAGAAGGTTTGTAAATTCACTGTAAGTGTTCACTCCTTTGACTTCTTGAAGTATATATCATGTTAGCTTACCTACTGTGATGTGCATTTGTTAATTGTAATGACAGGGAAAGGTAACAATATTTATCTTGATATTATATCTGCAGTTTCGGCTTCCTTGATTTCTTACTTATATAAAATTAAGATTCTTACATCATCTTCAGAATTTCATGTGGCAAAGGTATGCTTACATATAACTGCTTTTTCTTATTGAATCAGTTTGATGTTAACTTTTCCTTTTTTTTAATTGTATAATTATTTTAATTTGGTGTCTAATTTGACTTCACATGTAAAAGAATCTAGAATACCCACACTCCAGCTAGATTAACTTGGACATTATGTGGCGACTTGCCCGTTGATGAAAGTTTGGGGTCATTACAAATATCTTTTAAATATTAAAAAGAGATTCTTCAGTTCATGAAGAGATCTCTAAGATAACTAAAATGTTGTCTCATTCTATGAGGCATACAATCAGGTATGCATGACTTTTCATTATGAATCCAGATTGTCATTGTCATGTTGATGTTTGTATTTGTCAGCCATAATTTTTAAAGCAATTTTGTAACTCTTGATTCCCAGTGATGACGGATGTGATGCTGAGAGGACATTAATTTTTTCTTGCTAGTGGCCTTTGAAACTAATTGATTACTACTGAATCATTTTTCCTATATTTTTATGGCACTTGCATATGCATATTATCATCACCAATTGAATTGTAGGTTAGTTTTTTTTTTTTTTTTTCCCAAGCTTCAACTCATGTTTATACTGTAGAGTCTGCTCATACTTTAATTCAAAGTTTCTTCTAGTAGCAATAACTGTGATTTACAATCTATTTGCCATCATAGTTGTCGAAGCATTGTGGGATTTTGTTGTTGGGTGTCCTACAATGTCATCTGGTCTTAAATAAAATTTGAAAATTTTCTTTGATCTGATAAATTATCAACCTTAGTAATTGAATCTCTGCAGGTTTACTGACATAGTTCCTTACGTTAGCAGTGTGAGCGGGAACTGCTCGCAGCCTCACAAATTCATTGCTTAAAACCAGCTGCTGTTATAAAATAATGCATCATGTACAATCAAGCCAAGAATTGAGAGATATTTTACTGAGAAACCCATTAGAATATCATGAGTATGGATCTCTAGAAGGTTGTATTTGTTTGTGTTATATACTAATATATAACATATATTAAAATTTTAATGGTAGTTACAATTCATTGATGTCAACCCTTGAGCAGATTGATTTTGTATCCAGGCTTCTTGACTGGCAAAAACAAACACTATATTCGTAAGTTGCTGTTGGATGTTTCAAATGAGCTAAAAGAGATAGGAAAGGGAAAGAATTTGCAGAGCAAATTGCCTTGGGTAACTTCTCTTTTCCTTGAATATATATAGATGGAAATAAATTAAAGAATAATTTTTACATATACTCAAATTATCCATTTTCATAATCAGTTCAAGAAGTTTTGAAAACATTATAGGTGAGGGTTATGTTTGTCATCACTATACAGTATACTCCATACTCTAGTTACATTTTAATATTATTTTCTTATTTCGTTTTTAATACTTTTTCAAATAGTTTACTTGTATTTTTAAATATTTTATTTTAATATTTTAATAAATATATTATTTTTAACATGTTGATTCGGATTAGAAACAGTAATTTTATTTTTAATTAATTAATATATTTTAGTTATATTATTTTTAATTTAAAAAACCAAATATATATATATGTTTTTTTAATTTTTTAGTCAAATATTTTATTTGATATATATATATATAACATTGCAGGTATTATTTGGTTGAAATATTCAAATAAAAAATAATAAAATATAAATAAATTATTTGGTTAAAAACTTGAAAAAGAAAACGAATATTAAGAATTCAATATTAAAATGTGATTGAATTAGGATTTTTATTTTTTTAAATAATGTTAGGTATGTCTTTTTAGCCCATTGCCAACAAACAAAGGTGAATCCACCAATAAACGTCAGTAAGTATGTTGAAAGAAAATTGGCTAGGTTAAGACTATTTGCAACGTCTAGCTGAATGAAAAATTGTGGACCTACTAGACCACACCTAAAAAAGCAATAGAAGAAACACCATTTACACATGGTTATGGCTTGGAAGCAGTATTACAACAATACTAGTTCAATTGTGGACCATCTGATCTCGATTGATTTCTAACGAAATAAGAAAATGTATTTGACAAGGATACCAATAAAGAAAAGAGAGAAATAGTTCTGGTTCGAACGGAATCCTGCAACCAAATTCTCTCTGGGTCTCACTTGAGGAAATTACTGAGTTAAGAGATTTAAATTTAGAGATAGGGTCCTCAAAATAGTATTTAAGAATATAAAAATATTTGGAGATGGAATACTTGGAAATGGAACAGTACCGTCTCTGTATTTCTGGAGGCCCTTGACAAATGTGATGCAATGGGCTCCTTCAAATTATTATTATTATTATTATTATTATTATTATTATTTTAATATGAGTATAAACAGGGTAAACATGAGTATTAGTATTTAATATTATAAATTAACATGACGATTCATGAAAAAAAAACAAATTCGATACTACAAACCAAAATAACAGTAATATAAAACTAGTTCGGTTACATCAAATTAATTCAGTTTCAGTGATTAATTTTTTCAAAAAATATACCAAATTATAATTTTTTATTTAAACATTTTAGCTCACCACCGGCTCTGAGGCCCCCCACAACGCGGGGTCCCTGGCGGTCGCCCCTCCGGCCACCCCTCAGAGCGGGGCCTGAGATGGAATACTAGAACCAAACTGAGAATGACCATTTACGGTTATCGAAACTTTCAGATGCGGTGCTTATCAGTTCGCCAACATCACAAACTAAAGAGTGGAAAATTCATGGAATGCATTGTAACTCAAGCTTTATAAGGAGTCTCAAAATGGGTCATGACTCGATGGGTTGACACGAAGCCGCAAAAATAAATGGATTGGGTTTAAGCTAAATGGATTTTGACCTGTCTATGACATGACACATTTAACCTGCTTATAAACGAATCGAGTCGGGTTTGATTAACATGTTAACGTGTCGACCTGCATAACTAGGGTCAAAATAAAATTTATATCATTTTGAAGGATTAAATAATAATTTTTAATATATATATTATCAATCTAACAAAATCCCAACTTTTAAAAAAATATAAGTTATTTCGTTTGTTTGTCTCCTCTTTCGTCTTCAACTTCCCGACACAGCTTTCTCTCCTCTATTTTCTGTCTCGTCATCAACCAATTATTACTCAAATATCACCTCCGCTTCCCCCTATTTGTGGTTTGTCTCAAACAAAACTCTTCTTGATGACTATCTATTATTAGCGCTGATAATAACCTCCATAGTCAATTTTTCATGTGGTATGTTTTTTTTTTTTTAATATTAATAGTCTCAATTTCAGTTCTTTTATCTTTAGCATAGGAGTAAGTGTCTCTTTTTGATTTGATATATTATTCTTGACTTTTATTAGTTTTAATCAAATTTGCAAGTGAAGGTGTATAGGTTTTGACTGAATGGATTAAACGGGTCAATGGATAAACAAGTTAAATGAGTTAACACATAAACATGTTAAATGGGTTAATACACGAATAGGTTCAAATAAGTTAATAGATAAACAAGTTAAACGGGTAATTGAGTTGCACGATTACAAATTTTGAGTTATTTAACCAAATTAATCGTGTTGACACGTTAATACGCGTATTAAACGAATTCGTGTTGAGTTGAAAAATTGCAACTCGTTTAGTAAATGTGTCGAGTCGAGTCAGATATAAACATAATCGAGTCGTGTCAAGTTCAGTCAAACCCGATTCGCTAACATGAATTGACGCCCCTATAAGGAATAGGTACTAATCACTTTTTTTCCCGCTAATTAATGCTACAAGTTATTCTAACTTCATGTAAATGCTTATGCAGTTTGTTATATTTCATGTTATGACTACACTTTTGACCCTATAATTTGTCCCCAAAGACATCCCTGCTGGAATGACTTTAAAATGAATAGAAGCAAAAACTGAATTCTTTTTATCATGTTACATTTAGTTGTATATGTCTTGGTTGCCTAATACAAAAGATCAAGCTATTATCTCGTGCATTTTTCAATAGAAAGAGCAATTATCCATTTTCACCTTAGTCAAGTAATAATTAAAAAACAAAAGTCATCAGAAACAACATAAATTATGCGATCACAAGTCAATTAACTTGGCCTAACCAGGGCATTACTTAGATTGCAGTTACTTAAGTTATGCGGTCAAAAATCACTCTCCAATAGGCTATCACCAGTAACTACATAAGTTATATGCCTCTAATAGATTGTCACCTGATTTAAACCTTCAACATGCTACATGAAGGGAAATTGGAGTAAATTTCTGCCAGACTATCTACCCCCATATATATGATTCAATCCACGTAAGTCTTTATGTTGAATCCAACCAAAGTGTTATCCAATTGTATGTTATTGAGATCATAATCACATACTATCGAGCGATCACATATTAGTAACGCAACATTGTTTATTCCGAAAATATTAATAAAAAAAATATGTACTTGCAATCAAATAAAAACTTTAAAATAGTATAATAGGTACCAATAAAAAAGTCAAAGAGACCCTTCATCTAAAAGTATAAATAAATTTGGATAAATACAAGTTTCAACTGAACTTAAAAAAATTAATTATTTCAAAATATAAAAACAAAGAGATCATTCGATCTTGTTGTAGTGCACTCAGTATTGAGATTTCTTTGAGGAGTCTGGTCTTCATCACCCTACTTCTTAGCCACTACTTCATTATCTTCTCGATTGTTTCTTCTTTTTCTTCATCTCCATCCTCATCCTTTATAGTCATGAACGTCTCTTAGACATCATAGATAGCTTAAAAATCTCAATTAAGTGTCTTTGTGAGTATCATACTCTTTTGAAAATGCCATACTTGT
This sequence comes from Cardiospermum halicacabum, assembly GCA_031304145.1. Lineage (NCBI taxonomy): Eukaryota > Viridiplantae > Streptophyta > Magnoliopsida > Sapindales > Sapindaceae > Cardiospermum > Cardiospermum halicacabum. The sequence goes on along the minus strand of CM062389.1, from coordinate 39,479,053 downwards.
TTTTCAGATACGAGACAACCGTAGTGATTTCCTTATCTACGATCTAAGATCTAATTGTCTCCTCAAGTTGTGCCTTCTCTACCACCTAAGTATTATACTCTATCTCTAAAGTTGCGATTGCCCTAGCCTTGACCTCTCCGACTTTTATGTTCTAAGGACTTTTCCAGGTGCTCTTAGCTTTACTCTAGCCATGACCAAAGGCTCACTTGCTCCCCACAAAGCGGTTAGCCTCATGTTGAATGTCTTTTAAACCTTGTCAAAAAAAATTTAAAATAAATATATTTATACGATAAGTTAAAGCAAATGCGGTCAAAAGTGGAATATGGGAAAAAAATGTATGTGGAAGGCTCGAGTTGTTGTGTGCTATATAAAGCAATTTTTTCCATCGTTATTCATTTTTTCTTCATATATTTTCAAGTTTATCCCTTAGAGAACGTGAAGAGAGATTCTGGGTGATCAAGGCTGAAATTTCCTTAAGGAATGAGATAATAAGCTCACCAAATGACACTTTGGAACATTTTAAGGATGACTCCTTAGACGTCGAAGGGAGAATGACTCCTCAGAGGTTAAGATCATACATTTTCTTTTGTATTTGTTTGCTTTCTTCTTCATTTTTGTGATTAAAGAATGACATCGACACTATCGAAGTTAATTTCACCCACCGCCTTTCTCTTTGTAGCACTCATCTCTTCTCCTATTACCACTCGTTCGAGTGGAGATATGAGGTCAATGATTGGTGTCTAAATAACTATTTAGTATAGACCTGGTAAAGATCCACCTGAGAATAAAATGAGGGAAATAAAATAGTTTACCTTCCAACCATGATCGTACTCCTAACTAAAGAAAAATGGTTGATAACTTTGCAAGATGCAAGAGCTTTTTGTAATGTGGATTTGCTTCATCGACAAAAAATAATAGCTCAGTCTATTCTAAAATTGATGAACTAACTGGTCTCTTATTTAACCTTCTATTATCTAAAAAAAAATTCACACTATCGAATAAGTCATGAAACATGTGATCAAATTTATCAATTAACTACAATTGATTTATTAGTGGTCGTCTTTTGTTAGAGATATTTCTCCAGATTAAGGAATATGAAGTTTTTCATGCCTAGTTATTATGAGATGAGAGATCTTCCACTGGGGCTAATACTTTTGATTAAGTATAGCTACCATGTCAACTTTTATTATGATTTTGATTTATGATAAATTAGCTCTAGATAAAGTCTTGGATCTCTAGAGGCTAAAGGTTTTAGAATTTTCTAAAAACTTCTTGCATCTATTGTTTATTTTAAAACTAAATTTATTTATTTTTAATAAATTTTTTCTTAAATAAAATAAATAAATAGAATAAATTCGAATACACAATATTCCTTCCGAAAAAATGGAATGGAATACCTAATCCGATCGGATATTTGAAAATACACCACCTGCAGCTCTAGTCAGCAATAGTACAGGTTTATATTAACACATTATTATTATTATTATTATTATTATTATTATTATTATTATTATTATTATTATTATTATTATTATTATTATTATTATCCTCCGGTTGCTACAAAATTTAGCCATGTTTACTTTTTACCTTTGACTTTTAATATCATTAAATTTAATCATTAATGAATTTAATAAAATTAAGTAAAAAAAAAAAAGCTAGTTTTGTCCAATTTTAGACACCACCCAAAATCAACCATACATATCATCCTCCTCCCTCCACATTTTACATGCATACATATAAATTAGGCAATACCATACAAAAACATAATGATATACATATACACATTATTTAACAAAACTGCGTTTTTGTAATTTTGTTTCACTCACCACTCATCAACCTTTGGCCTTCATTTCATTTCCCTCCATCTCTATAAACCACCAAACACACACACACATCTCCACCTTAACCCACAAGAAACACACTCAACACTCTCTTCCTCTTTCTCCAGCAACCATGGATACTCTCTCCTGCTCAGTCTCCGACCTCTCTTCTCTCATCACCTCCTCCTCTTCCACCAACGCCACCTCCTTAGCCACCTACCTCTGCTCCCGCTTCTCCGACACCTCCTACGCCATCAACACCACCTACCTCCTCTTCTCCTCCTACTTAGTCTTCGCCATGCAACTCGGCTTCGCCATGCTCTGCGCCGGCTCCGTCCGAGCCAAAAACACCATGAACATCATGCTCACCAACGTCCTCGACGCCGCTGCCGGCGCTCTCTCCTACTACCTCTTCGGCTTCGCTTTCGCCTTCGGCTCCCCTTCCAACCCTTTCATCGGCCGCCACTTCTTCGCCCTCCACAACGTCCCCTCCCCTTCCGTCGACTACAGCTTCTTCCTCTACCAATGGGCTTTCGCTATAGCCGCCGCCGGCATCACCGGCGGCTCTATAGCCGAGAGGACACAATTCGTCGCTTATCTTATCTACTCATCTTTCTTAACCGGCTTCGTCTACCCTGTCGTTTCACACTGGTTCTGGTCATCAGACGGGTGGGCCAGCCCGACCCGATCCAATAACCTACTTATCAATTCGGGTGCGATCGATTTCGCTGGTTCCGGTGTTGTTCACATGGTGGGAGGGATAGCAGGTTTATGGGGCGCTCTAATTGAAGGACCGAGAATCGGAAGATTCGACCGTACAGGCCGGTCCGTGGCTTTACGTGGACACAGCGCTTCGTTGGTGGTTCTGGGTTCGTTTTTGTTATGGTTCGGGTGGTACGGGTTTAACCCGGGTTCGTTTTTAACGATTTTAAAAGGATACGACAACAATGGAGGGTATTATGGTCAATGGAGCGCTATAGGCAGGACAGCTGTCACCACAACATTGGCTGGATGCACAGCAGCTCTCACCATGTTGTTTAGTAAAAGACTGTTGGTGGGTCATTGGAATGTGATCGACGTTTGTAACGGTTTATTAGGTGGATTCGCCGCGATCACCTCCGGCTGCTCCGTCGTCGAACCATGGGCGGCGATCATATGTGGATTCATCGCCGCTTGGGTTCTAATCGGGTGTAATTACCTGGCGAAGAGGTTTAAATACGACGACCCGCTAGAGGCGGCGCAATTACACGGCGGTTGTGGCGCGTGGGGAGTGTTATTTACCGGATTGTTCGCTTCTGGAAAATACGTGGATGAGGTTTATCCGGGTCGACCCGGAAGACCTTACGGGTTGTTTATGGGAGGTGGCGGGAGACTATTGGCGGCTCAGATTGTGGAAATTGTGGTTGTGGTTGGGTGGGTGACGGCTACGATGGGACCGTTGTTTTATTTGTTGATGAAAATGAATTTGTTGAGGATATCTAGAGAGGATGAGACGGCAGGCATGGATTTGACGAGACATGGAGGGTTTGCTTACGTGTACCATGATGAAGATGATCCCTCACACAAACCAGATTTTATGATGAGAAGGATTGAGCCTACAAATGGATCCCTCACACCTGATAATTACCAGACTTCTCCTACCACGGATGTATGATGTATCACAATTTGCAGCATCTATTTTGTTTTTGTTGCCTTGTCTTGTACAGAAATTTATGATCTAATCTATTTTCACATAATGTGATGGAGTCCAGATGTAGGGGTTAGCTAAATTCCCCTCATTTCTTTCTTGTTCTTTTTATTTTCGTTTAATCTCGATTATCTTTAAATAGTAAATGTTGGAGTTGAAATATAATAATTCCATTAAAAAAAAAAAACTTTATTAACAATAGGGACAAAAAGCTCCTCCTAAGCTAGTAATATATATATATATATTTTTTATTCTAATATTTCTCTTTAAATTTCTACTAATTTTGAAAAATTGGTCTTTCTCATCAAAAAATTATGAGAAAAATCTAATGTGATAATTGGAAAAAAGAAAAAAAAAATCACATTTGATAGAATTATAAAATTTTCCGTAGTGATGATTTTCAAATATTAATGTCGGTAAAGATTTTATTAACAAATGGACTGTTAACAAATCGACTAATAAATTATTTGAAAATCGAATTTACTTCTTGTTTATTTGTTTGGATTCTTGAAATTTATAAAAAAAATTAAATATTTTACGTTCTATATCTTTTTATATATTCTCCTTTCACTTGAACGATACAAGCAACGTTATCCTCAAATATTACGGTTATTCATTTGTAATGGAAGAATACTAAATAGGACAGATAATTGATCTCAACTAAATATATTCCTGATTTATTTCATGGAAAGCCAGAATCTCAAAATGGTACGAGGACGTGGTTGTCTAAACTAAGTTGGCACGTGAATCCCCAATGTTGTTTTTTTTTTCTCTTTCTTTTTCTTTTCTTTTTTTTATTTTTATTTTTTTTATTTTTAATCTCTCCCAGCAATGCTATTCTTGGTAAAATTCTAATCAGTCTTAGAATGTTTGATTTGAAAGGATTTAGCATCAGCATAATCAATCAAATCTAAAAATTTACTTAAAACATCTCTAATCTAATGCAAGTTCCATTTTGAGTCCCAAGTATGGGCCCACCGTTTGCCATGTCATACAACTTGGGACTCTTCTGAACTTGGGACTCTTATCTCCAATGCAACAATCCCAAGTAATTATTATTATTTTAATATCAAATATTATTAATTATATTATATATTTTTTACACATATATATTATATAAAATAAATTTACTTATTGTTAATTTAAAAAATTTAAATTTATAGTTTTTTATATTGAAAAATACATTATTATTATTTTTATTTAATTAAAAATATATGATAATAAAATTTACTGTTGATAAAAAATTTAAAAAGAATAACAAATACTTATTAAAAAAATTAAAAACTATTTGTTGAAAAAATATACAAAATAATTAAATAATAAAATAAAAAAGTGAAAAAAATAAAATATAAAATAAAAAAAGAAATTAATTCCAATTTATTATTTTGAAAATTCAACAAAATACTACCGCCGGGAGAAAGAGTATATGGAGAGAGAGTATAAAAATAGTAAAATATGAAAAACGGAGTGAGAAAGTAAAAATTAATATAAAATAGGAAAGAGAAAATGTAAAAGGAATAAAATGACGATCCCATCTCTTCTAAGAAATCCCATTTTGTAAGGTCTCAAGTCAATGCCACTTAGGAGAGAGAGATGGACTTCAGACCTGCATTGGAATTCATATAAAAATGATCCAAGTATTCTTTTATCCTTTATTTTTTTTTTCTTTTTTACATATAAATGAGAGTACACAAGTGATCAAACCAGAATTTGAATAATACGGTGACAATAAAAAAAAAATATAATAGCACATGCATCTCTTTATCTAACATGATATTATTTTTGTATGAGTAGTGCTATGCAGCCTACTCTTTGTGTCTATTTTCGTTCGTTGCCTACCCTTACGTGACAATATATCATTGGTTATAAATTTTATAACAATTAATGCATTAATTTATTTACCCAATCAATTCTTTCCATGTAAGAGTAGAGAGTAGGTACAAAAAGTTATCACAAAGAGTAGACTATCAATCATTACTCATTATTCAAAAGAATCTCTTCACCAACCTAACCCATACATTAGCGTATGCATACAAAACTGTGTTAAAATCGTTGGATTTAAATTGAAGAGGAATTAAGATAGTTAAAATGAATTGAATTACAGTATTTTTTTAATGTATATAAATAATTAAGTTTTTTAAAAATAAAAATTTGATTTAACCCCTTGAAAACCATGGAGTTGGGTTTCATACCTTAATAATTTCTCATTGATTGTTTCATCAATATTATTGGAGGTCTCCCTATTAGTGGTTTCATCAATGTTATTGAAGGTCTCGGTATACAAAACTTCAAAGTATATATAAGCTAGATGCATATGGTAATATGAATGGAAATCCACTACAATACTTACCGTAATAAAATAACATTGTATTATAAAATTTTTTCACCGAAAGATTTCCTTACTGTGAATAGTCAGACTTAATTAATTAACTGAATAGCAAGAAATTAACAAAATACTAATTAAATTAGAAAAACAATAATTTGTATTATAAAATTTTTTCACTGAAAGATTTTCTTACTGTGAATAGTCAGACTTAATTAATTAACTGAATAGTCAGACTTAATTAATTAACTTAATAGCAAAAAATTAACAAAATACTAATTAAATTAGAAAAACAGTACTCAAAATAAATATAACGGTCAGATTTCAACTGTGAATTGATTTTATAGTTTGGAAATGAATAGTAGGCCTAATAACTACAATATAAATTAAATGTAAGCGGCAATTGAACAAAGAAGAAATTAGAAGGGGTCTCTCTCTAGTGCTATGCTTCCCTCTTTTGATCAATTGGTAGAAGAGATGTCTAGTTGAGGAATAGCAGACATAATAGGTGCAGTATAAATCCAATTTGTGTTTGGTCCTTGTTATTCTAATGGCTTAGAGTTACATACCAGTGAAGTAACAGTTTGTGTTCCATTAATGAGTCTAGTAAAACAGAGATTTCTATTGAATTTTGATTATTGATTATTTAATACCGTTGTTTCACAACACTTGTCTGACGCTGGTGGTTTCACAACTCTCCAAAATATGTGGAACACCAATCATTCTCCTAAACATTCAAAACAATCACAACTTCTTCAATTTCCAATTTAATTGACTGATAGCTTTCTCTTTCTGGATCATTCAGAAGACATGTCCCATCACATGCTCAAGCTTGTATTTTCACTCTTTATGATCACAATCACAATTCCAGCCTGCTTCTCAGAGATCAAAACCACCCACATTTTAGACGATTCTCGCCAATTAATCCTGTTTGAGCGATTCGGGTTTGCAGACACCGGTGAGGTCAGAGTTTCCATAAAGGACTTAACTTGGAAACCAAGGAAACAAAACAAGGAATTCAATCCTTCTTCCATAGGCTTTTTCCTCGCCAGAGATGCATCATTTGCAAGAATGCTCAACGAGTCCGAAAATTCGGAAACGTTTTGTGTTTTGTCAAGCAGGTACGTGAATCTAATCTTCAAATTGGAAGATCTTGTCTCAAATGGAAAAAACGGTACTGTAACCATTGACGAACCTGACGAATACAATTTACTCCTCGGAAACTGTCAACCCGAATTCGCCATATCAATGAATGTCGTAACCGAAATGTATAACATACGAGATGGGAAAAAAGATTACCTTCCTGCACAAGAAACACATCTGCCTCAGCTTTTTTTAATCTTGTTTTTCATTTACATCTGCTTTTTCGCCATGTGGGTATTTATATGTGTTAAACACAGACAAAGTGTCGATAAGATCCATGTAATAATGGCAGCTTTACTCATCGTTAAAGCTTTGAAGATGATATGTGCATCGGAAGACAAAACGTATGTAGCCAAAACAGGGACGCCACATGGTTGGGATGTGGCTTTTTACGTTTTTGGGTTCATGAAAGGAATAATGTTATTCACTGTAATAACATTAATCGGGACCGGTTGGTCTTTTCTCAAACCGTATCTTCAAGAGCGTGAGAAGAAAGTGTTAATGACAGTGATTCCTTTACAAGTGTTGGAAAACATAGCTTATGTTATCATAAGTGAGACAGGACCGGCTACGAAGGACTACATGGCTTGGAACCAGATGTTTTTGTTGATAGATATAATATGTTGCTGTGCTGTGTTTTTTCCGATAATTTGGTCGATTAAGAACCTGAGAGAGGCTTCGAGAACTGATGGGAAAGCAGTTAGGAATCTGGAGAAATTGACTCTTTTTAAACAGTTTTATATTGTGGTGGTTGGGTATTTGTACTTTACGAGGATTGTTGTGTCGGCGATTGCTGTTGTTGTGAATTATAAGTTTGGATGGATTGTGTATGCTTTTGCGGAGGGTGCTAGTTTGGGGTTTTATGTATTTATATTTTATAATTTTCAACCTATTGAGAAGAATCCGTATCTGGTTATTGAAGATGTAGAGGATAAAACGGATGGGCAGGATTTGGAAGATGATGATTCTTTTGAACTCTAGTTTTTGTTAGGTTTTTAGTTTTTATTTTTTTTAATAGACTGATGTATGATATGTATTGTAATATTCAGCTTAACATAAGTATTTGAATTCGATCATTTATTAAGAGTTGATGCCACTTTGAAAATAATTACAATTAATTTAGTGAATAATAAAAGAAAAGTAGGAGAGAAGAATGAATGAGACGGGAAAAGTATTTGGGCCAGTGAACCATTACTTGACAGATATATATTAATTAAAAAGAGAAATAAATACAATAAATATATACTGTGAAGTAGTAATTGGCCGGGCTTAAATCCTACATGTATCCTAACCTGTGTAAATCTTTTTTTTAAGGAAAAAAAATCAATGTGAAGAATGAGGAGAGAGCAAGAAAAAATATGTTTAGAAGAAGAATTTGTAAGGGAAAGATGAATTAGTATGGTTTTAACAAATTCAATTTACTGATTACTTATTAGGAATGACAATGCTACAAATACAGCTCTTACCATATTCGTACGGTAAAATTTTAAATATAAAAGATCCGTACCATATCTGTTCCGCACGGTATAAAATTTGTTACTATATCCGCTCCGTACGGTATAAAACTTATCACTATATTCTCGGAAGGTGCACCTTGCAGTTTCTAACAAAATCTGCTAACATATCCGTATCCGCATCCGTATCCATAACTCTCTTACAATTTTATTATTATTATTTTTTAAAATAATACATAAACTATTATGATTTGCAACAACACTAAGTGAAATGTAAGATTAAATCCTCTATTAAAAATATAATATAAAATATAATTATTTATAATTTTTAAGAATATATTTTTAAAAAATAGGTAAACAAAACATTAAACAACAACTTTAAAATAATATATTGAATATATCATTTTTCAAAAATAGTATATTAAATATAATAAAATAATTAATAATTAAATTAGAGTTGAGCAAGAACAATTTTTTTCTTTGTATAAAAAAATAAATAATTAATTATATTGTACACATTTATTGTATAATTTTTACGATACGAATACACATGGTAAATTTCTATATTCATATTCGTATCATATTTATACAGTACATTTATATTCGGATACGGTAATAAATTATTTTTTTTTATAAATATAAATATTTTTACTGCGGTATAGTACGGTATCTACGTATTTGTTATGTCTTACCTGCATAATTACCATCAATATAATATCACATGTATAAGACATTTCTCATTTTACAATGGGAAAGTCACCAAGTATTTCCTTTTGAATTTTTATTGAGTTTTAAAATTTAATAGTTCATATGATATTCATATCATATTCAGTGGCTCTCAAGGACTTTTAAAAATCTTTTGTTTTCGAATGGTTGGGTTTGGTTAAATCCATCCCTGAACCGGTATTGCCGCTGCAGAATCCACTTACTAGACCCATTCTTGATACTGTATAAATATTTTTTTTTAATTAATAAATAAGGGTTAATCCCAAAAAACCACCGCAACTTTGTAAATTTCTCCATAAAATTATAGCAGATTCAAATTTTCCCAATATCCCACATTTCCGTCACTTAACACTCTGGTTACTGTGAACAGTAACCAAAGGTATTTTTGGGAATTTATTTTTTTAATTTTTTATTTTTAATTTTTAATTTTTTTAAAAAAATTAAATAACAAATAAAATGACTGCAATTTTTGTTATGTGGATAGAGTTAAGCCACGTCGATGAGTAATGCGGTTGTTAAGATTAAATTGTCAAGTGATTGCTCTGCTTTTTACATTGCTTTTAACCTTTCAATATTCCTGTTTTTAAGGTAAAATTTTGAGCTGATTTATTAGAGATGTAATTACAAATTGAAAGCATAGTTTGTAGTTGGGCAGCTGTGAAAAGGTAAAATTGACAAAGGTGATTCCAACGGTAATAACATTAATGGCGGTTTGAAATATGTCCAATGACATGTAAAATCTGACCATATAGCCGTTGGAAGCAGAAGACAATTCAAAAAGAGAGTTATGGATTACAACTATAAAAACCATACAACCTGAAATTAACACTTCAACACAATACCCATTATAGACTGATACAGCAGTGGAGAAGACGAATTCATCACAAATGCATCCAGGTTTGGAGCACAGAAACAATTTTTGAAAGAAACATTACATACTCGTTTTTCAGCGGGTTCAAAGAAATAGTAAAAAAAAAGAGTTTGTTCCCCTCAATGGCATCAAATCTCATTCACAAAGCAGAAGATGAAAGCTGAATCACAATAACATTAATGGAACAGATATAAAATTCAAGAACAGAATATGCTATTATGGAAAGCGGGCTGAAGTTATGATATCAGCTTCACATGATAATCCCTACAAATTATTTTTTTAGATGCAAAGAATGTGGATTCTACAGGTTTTGGGTTCCTGATGCAGATGAGATTTCTCATCAATTCATAAATGGTGGGGGCGATATTAGAGAACAAAAGATGAAGAAGAGATGTCATAGCTAAATTACCACTAATTACAAGACACCTTAGAAAGGTGTAATTAAGAAAACATTGCTAAATTAGACAAACTGCTTTATTACATGAAGCTTGTAATATGCTTTAGTTTCCTACAGCTATTTGTTCTACTATACAAATGATGTTGTCCTCATTATAGAGATGGCCACTGATTTTCACATAAGATGCTTTGACATGTATGCGTATGTCATATTATATGTCCAAAAACTTATCATTTTAAACCATAATGATCAGTTAACAAGTCTAAGTATGTTATCGAGCAGTTACAAAAACTGATGTTGTCCTAGATATTCCAAAAGTTCTTAACTGCACTGCTCCTAATTAAGTTACTAACTATAATTCAGCTTCTCATTAGATTACAAAAAACTGCTACAGCAAAGCAGTAAAGCAAAATAAAAAAGAACAAGGTGCTTACTGCTCTGAAATTTGCACTTCTGATGTCATTCCAGACGGTTGAGTCGAAGCATTATCATTCAACACCTGAGATGATTGAGAAGTTTTTTAAATCTTTGATTTACGCTTACCGGCCTTACTTAGTTTAGGGGGTAGCTATAATTTAAATATGCCACTAAAATGTCAATTATAGCTGCTAACACATACATTATGATAAAGTAATACAAATATACCTTCTCTTTTTCTTTTTTGGGTGCTGGGATCTGCAGATACTGTCAAGACCTGAGATAACGCTTTTTGTGTACCTAAAGAATCCAATTGAGAAGTAATTGCTCCTACTGTAGGTTCATTTATTCGAATACCTCCAACTTAGGTGGAGGCAATGAGAAGTTTCTTCATTTTCCTCTGCAATATCATTAAATGAATTAAAAACAGTCATTAAAGTTAGTAAAAACAAACCCTCTTTGATGGATTGGCAGGAGCATTCTTGCAAGATCACTTATTATGTCCAGGGCGCTTGCATTTAGTACATTTCTTTGTCCATTTGCGATTACTAGCTTATGCCTCTCCTTCCTCCCTAACCCTCCTCTTTATAGGCCTCTCCGCTTTCTTACTATAGTTAGGGGGTAGAATAGGGTCACCCAGTGCAGAATCCCATGTCACTTTTATAGGGAACGGGGTGTATCATGGTTGAGTAAATGTTGATAAATGTCTGCTTTGACATGTATGGATATACAAAATCCTAAAAATCTAATTTCAAGCCATGATGAGCACAATAATGATTGATACAGAGTACGACATGTGCACATGGAACACCAAAAATTTGCCACTCTCGACAATCACAAGTTAGTTTTTCTAGGTCTACTGTCCAAGTTCTCTCAGCCCCACTGACATTGTATTCTTTCCTACCCGCAAAGTAGCAGCTAAATTTTCTAGACTCATCACCAGCCCTCATTACCCTCCCTTTCACGTATGGAGTCAAGGTTCCTTCCCATTTGTTTGAGTCATTTAATCTTTTCTGAATCATGACCATATTATGCCTCCTAATATACTCAAACAAGTCTAAGTAAGATTCACACTTAGGTGGTCTCAACATCCTATTGTAACTCTCGCTATAGTTGTTAGTTACATGATCACATCTAACTTCCTCATCAAATTTATATCTAATCTAGTCATTGTATTCAAGCCTACCTAACCACAAATAAGCATCTTCATTTACCTCTTTGATCTGTTTCATCACAGCTAAGTGATCCTCTTTGGTATATTGTTTAGATGCTTCCTATAGCTTGTTCTTCAACCACTGCCCTCGATAAAGTTTCCGCATATTTACATCTAAGTGGCGAACGTAGCTCCTTAATGTACATAGTATCAGCCAATAACAAAAGAGATGATGATTTATATAGAACCAATGTTAAGGCAACCAAATAAGGGTTCTAAAAGGTACTTGTGGTCGAAGATGGAGAAGACAGCTTGTAAAGCAGGGAGGATTCCCTTCTGACGGTCACTCATGAAGCGGATCTTCCTGCTTGCAGGTATCTTCAAACTGGATTTAAGAAGCTACAGAAACCACTGCCAAGTATCATTTTTCTCTAAGTCGACAATGCAAGCAGCATGTGGAAGAACATCACTATTTGCATCCAAAGTAACAGCAGTCAAAAGCACCCCTTCATAGGGTCCCTTCAAGTGGCAACCATCTAGACAAATAAATGGCCTGCAATGTTGAGAACCGTCTCCTTGGGCAGCAAAACAAATGAACTTTCTGCTGAATTGTGGATCCTCCCCAATTGTTTGAACCACTGCAGTTGAACCTGGATTGTGTTTAACCGGCAAACCATAATATTTCTTTAGTAATTTAAAACATTCACCATGTTTTTCAACAATTTACAACAAACCCTATCCTTGACTTTATACAGCTTTTTCCTATCGACAGTTAGTCGATAATCTCTTTGGAGCAGAGCTGATAAGGTTTCGACATCAATTTTTGGGCATGTCTTGATGAGGTCTTGAAATTTCCGCACAATCCACCTGACTCTAGCTTCATGATTGTTGCTAATTGTATAACAAATGTGTTCCCCTACATAATGGTGGACCCTCATAACCCTGCCAAATATTGTCTCTCTAGCCCTGATTATCCAGTTATATCCCTCCCCTTTGCAACTATAGACAATGCGCTCTGGGTCATTAATATCTCTCTTCAACTCCACACCCTTCTGAATTGCATAATCCTTTAACAAATCTCTGAGAGTATAAACACTTTCAAACAATTGTCCCACTTTGAACTTGATTGGGTCCTCAGACTTCACATTGAATGGGTCCCCACGCATCAGCCTATTCAGCTTCCTCTCCAGATCTGTAGATTCGTCACTATAGTCCTCATTATTCTTACCTTCCTCGAATTGATCTAATCCCTTATATTCCTGATGGTTTTGCTGCTCCCCTTCATTAGAATTTTCTTGACCATCATCTTCAGATTCACTACTGGGGGTAACCACCTCATGATCGAAGTCACTTAGACCATGACTGTGGTCACTGAGATATTCCAATCCCCCATCATCAGTACCAGAATCTTTGTTGTTATTGGGATGCTCATGTTAAGCTGCCTCATTATTAGACTGGGTATTCTTCCCTATCCCAGAATGCATCATTCAATTCACTAGCTCGAATAAATGGATCTAAATTAACTTCGAAAAAGTGTCCAGGTGTTACCGGCTGGGCACCATTTGTGGGTGATGTGTCAATTGCTTGGTTGGACAAGCAGACATTTGGAGAGTGAGGTGTACTAAGCGGTGGAGTGCGTGAGGATTGATCTCCACCTTGACTATTACCCTTCTGTGACTGAATTCCATCAATGAGCTGAGTAGCATCTATTTGGGCCTCTTCTAATATATCATCTAATATTGGGCTTCTTTTACTACCCACAAGACTGTATCTCTCACCATCTCTCTCCATCCTCTGCTTCAGGTCTGTCATTAATGATAGTACAACCTCAAGATCCCCCTTGTATTGCCTAATTGTTGTTTCTCTAATGCAGCGGCATGATAATCCTCATCATCAAACTTAATTGTAAAAACCAAAGGTTTAAACTTACCAATATTAGCTATGACATTCCAGTGATCTATAGTGGTAAACAGGTTATAATCACACCATATCACTCTCTCCTCACCACTCCAAGGCAACACACACGTAACCCTTACATCATCCATAAGTAGTGAAGTAATACCGATGACATCTCTGATAAATTGTAAGTAAGATATTATCTAAATCTACCAATTTTGCAATTGTTCGTCCATAGAATTCAGTCGACATCTTAACAAGACACATCTTTTATTCCCCTACAGACATAAAACAATAGTCAACTTCAACATTCAATCACCCAAACAAATACAAATAAAATCACAATAGTAAATACACAACAAGCTGTCTACATATGTGAACATAAGCCCCTACACTCAACTTTAAACTTATGAACCTTAAAACATAGCAGCAAACAAATCTTCAATCACTAAATGTTGTATATTTCACACTTAGAGGACTTTCAATTGAATTAAAGCCACATCCCAAACAAGTACACAAACAACATAACTGAAACTAGGACAACACCACACTAGTGCATTCAACCTAACAATCACCTTAAATAAACCAGTTCGTTTTACAAGTGTAAGTCTAAAATACAAAAACACAGAAAAACAACCGTTATTCTAGAAGCTTGCTAGTTACAAACCACTGTTTATGTAAATATCCCAATGTACAATCCAACAATAAGCAATATAACCACAGTAAGCGATTACATCCAACCCCATCCCAGATACTCAACAGATTATTAAAAACCCCAAACCCTAGCAAAAACCTAATATCGACAATAACTAGCGGTATTAAAAAATAATGCTCTACTGAATGAAATGACGACAATGAAACTTTACGTGACTGACAAGTTACCTTACAAGTTGCTAGGGAGAAATAGAGACCTTCCACCATCGTTTTATTCTTCAAATGTTTCTAGTAACCAACGCAATCGAAAACAATACACTCCTTAAAGTGATAAATCAAGCTCAGATGGAATTATGGTGACAACTGAGTGGTCGACACGTAGTTCATCGATGTGGAGGAGCTATGGTTTTGGAGGGAAACACGATAGTGTAGAGGGGAATATAAAATCTCGCCCAGGACCACTATTTTTATCTGTTTTGAAGCCAGAAACAGTACTAAACCACGTGGCTTAACCTTTCCAAGTTAAATTTTGTTATTTATTATTTAATTTTTAAAAAAATAAAAAATTAAAATAATGTATTCCCAAAAATGCCCCTTGTTATTATTCACCCGTTAGCGGGGGAACAATAACCAGAGTGTTAAGTGACGGAAATGTGGGAGATTCACGTAATTTGAATATGCTATGGTTTTTTTTTTTTTTTAGAGAAATTTAAAAAGTTGCGGTGGTTTTTTGAAATTAACCCAATAAAAAAGTATCTTTACCATCTTATAAAAACACAATAAGCTGCTCACACGTTCGTCTCACACATTTTTTCCTTTTTTATTCTTCTCATTACATTTCACATTTTCTTCTTCCTTTTTTATCCTTCTCATTATAGTTGCTATCTGATTTTATATTTACGTAATTTCACATATAAGGATTTAAAAGGATAAAATCCAGGATATCTAAAAGTAATTGTGCATGTCTTCCTCATTCAGATGCTGTTCATCATCTTCCTCTTATTTTGTTGTGCTGGTACTTGGAATATGTGAGAAAAGATTTTCACTCTCCCACATTGTCTTCCCAAAAGGAAAACAGAGTGACTCAATTGACTTAAAGAGAATGTCAATCAACATATTCGATCAGCAACTCCCATTCAACACACAATCTCTACGACTGCTTCGATGATCAGATTCTAACTCTCCTCACTCATACCTCCTCATTCGTCGACTTATGGATTCAAGAAATCGAGAGGATCTACCGTCGTCGTCTTAACCATCTTGTCGTCGGCTTCAATATTGAGTGGCGACCGAACTTTAGCCGGAATCACGACAATCCGGTGGCTACTCTCCAACTTTGCGTGGGGCGACATGGTCTGATCTACATTTATCAACGACCACCTTCTACCACAAATAGATACGGTCTCACTTCATTATTCTTTCATGTTCTTCGGCTTCTGCGATTTCTCCCATGTCTGTTCGATTGATCAAAGCTGCTTCTTTTCCATCGGCTCCGATCCACGACTATCCCACTGTTCAAACACGTCCACTCCAATACGTTATTTATAGAAATTTCTACTTGTAATCACTGAGATTCTATGTGTACTTAAGAGAAGAGATATGATGGAGATGGATGGACTTAAGAAACATCTCATAATTTTTGTTTTGCTTTCTGGTTTCATTTTTTCTGGTTTTACTCGCATTTGTTCTATTTCAAAGCTAAACAACTCGACTTATTCTGGATTTAGAATTATAATACCTTCTTGACATCATCGGATGTGGTAGAATAAGATCTGGCAACAAGAGAAACATGACATGTATATTACATATATTGTGTAATAGATGCGTGTCATAGTATGGAAAGACGGTGAGTAATGCGGAACACAGACATGGCCTTACATTGCCACCCATCTCTTCTTATAAACTAAATATTACAAAATTGTTTTACGTGAGTTTACTTAATGACAGTTAAACACATGATATGTTTCCAAAAAAATAATGAAAATAATATAATATATTAGATGGGATTTTATGAGCTAAGTGTTTCTTGGGATTACAAATCAAGGGATATGTGAAAGGGTGAGAAATGAAGTTGGAAAAATTTCTGTGAGTTCTATTTATACAGTAATGTCCTTTTGTTCTCAATATTACTTTATTAAAACACAAAATAAATACTTTTATTTTATTAAGGGAATAATATTTTATTAAATACTTCTATAATACAATAATTCGATATATCTAAATAAGAATTTATTTTTAATGTGCTGGATTATTATTATTTTTTTAGTTTATTTAATTGTTTTAAAATATATATTTTATAATTTAGTAATTTTAATATTTTAATCAAATTAAATGAAATACTATTTTGAATTAATTAATTAATTATATTTAATAATATATTTATATCTAAAATTAAATTATTACTTTAAAATTAGTAAATTAAAATTTGAAATTAAAATTTTAATATAAATTCAATTAGAAAAAATAAAAAAATATGGAAAAAAATTATTCAATTATATTATATTAAAATTTTATAAGATAATTTAGTTATAATTTTTTTTTAAAATAAATTAATAAATTAAATAATTTTAAAATTTAATCATATTTATAAATTATATTAAATTACTTTTATAAATAAAAATATTTTCATATTTAATTTATCTAATATTTTATTAATGATTTATATTAAAAAATAATTACAAAATGAAAGCCACCTGCCTTGCAGGTGGCACAGTCCTAGTTATCCTTAAAAATGAGGTCGAGAAGCTATCCAAATAATGGGAACAACCCAAGCTCAGTGTCTTCTTCAACTCTGTACTGCTCCATCTTCCTTCATTACACCTTCTCTTTCTCCAAACACTTTCAACAACGTCACATGCTGTCGTTTTGCGAGGTCTCGCTCTGATGCGGAGGCCACTTCTTCTGGACGCTTTAGATTTTATCAGGAAGACGATGACGGCTACGATTTCAGGTCTAAAAACAAGCAGAGAGTCTGGTGGTCCGATATTGACGATGACGATGATGATTGGGATGTCGAAGAAGATGATCAGTTTTGGTTATTTGAGGTATTGACGTAAACTCAATTTGTTATACAGTCGAGGTTTTGGATTAGTTGGGTCTTGCTGCTTGTTTAGGGAAGAAATGAATTCTGTTTTTTTAATTTTAGGTTGCTGAGAATGGTAATGATTGGTGGGATATTGATTGATCATAGTGTGATTTTGTGTATAATTTGATTTTTCTGGTTATGTTTAGGGTATTTGATATCTAGTTGATGAATTTTCGTAGGCTTTGTAGAAGTTTGAGAAGTTCAAGCTTGTCAATTTGCCATAGACATTGCTGGATTTAATAGAAGGTGAATGGGTTAAAATTTTAGAAGGTTTAGAAAAACACGGACTCTTCATTCTTCTTGTCCACCATCATTAACCAAGCTTCAAAAAAACAGAAAAATCTGTTAAAAAAATCAATAGAAACTGAAGTGAAGTAGGGATAAAACCAGCAAGTGGAGTAGGTAAACAGAGGTTGGCTTATAATCTGAATATACACTGCACAAAATTAAACGTGATTTGACAAAATGGGGTCAGAGAATATGGACTTAAACACTCTTTTGTTTAACGAATTCGCCCATTCCATTAGTTTTTAAACTCTGGATATGCTACTGAAATGGTAACTATACTTGATTGGCGTTTAACTTAGTCATGTCTTATAGCTTGATTGCACAGAAAACAGATAAATTCTGCATTCTTTAGTTCTACCTACATAAGAGATTGGAAAACCCCAAGACTTATGTGAGTTATATACAATAACCGGTTTGTGGTGGCTGCGGCTAGGTTTGAATAGATTAGAATAAAGTCATTTCAAAGAGATGAAGCTCTGATGGAACTTACTGCAGAAAGCAAACTTTAATGACTTATATACCTATATTCCTTTGTTCTTCTTAGCTTATTTAGTGTCTTTTTATTTTTGTATGTTCCAAGATAGTGGTTTTTCTTTGATTGACAATAAATCTTTACACATATATAGTCAAATTGAATATTTTCTGATCATATGCAATCCATTCACCTTGTTGGATGTCATAACTTTTTGTTGATAACTGCAGATATTCAGAAATTTTGGTTGGATGTTACCAGCGGTTGCAGTATCAGCTTTGTTGGGAAATGCCACAGGTCCGAATACCATTCTCATGGCACTAGCTGTTCCTCTGGGACAGACACTTCTTTCTCTGGTTATTGATAAGGTTTGGGCGGGTACAACTAGTGGCACAAAATCCAGGTCCAAGAGAAAGACCAAGAGGAAACCTTTTAGGAGAGCTACCACCAATAACAATAAAACAAGACCAGGTAAAGCAAATGAGGCTGAAAAAGCAAGTTATGAGGCTAGAGGAAGAAGGGATAGTTATCAGTCTTGGGCGGCGGCAGCAGCAGTTGATGATGTTAAGGAAGGTGAGAAAACTAGACCCAATTTCGGTGGGTGGGATGAACTAGACAAGAAAGCCAAATATTACAAAGCCAATAATACAACTCCTAGGGTATCCGTTGAGCTACCAAAGCAACAAAAAGATAGATTAAGTAGAAGAGGAAGAATTAGGGACAGGCCATTGCTGGTGAGGTTATTAATTGCTGTCTTCCCATTCTTAGGCTCTTGGACTAAATTGCTATTTTAGTCATGGTTTGCTCTCAGGTTTCTTCACATTCTTCTGACCTGGCTTGCAAGTTTTGAAAATATGTATACTAGTATATTAAGATAAATGTAAATGATTCACATACTTATTGCTTTTTGTATGTGATGAATTACACTGTGAGGCTCGTTTTGAAACAAAGTTTTACTTGGTGAAATACGTGGAGGGATTGATTACTCGGTATCTTATGGTTAGTGGAGCAACTACGAGTTAAGATCCTAATGAGGATTGCTCCGTGTGATTTTGCTTTGCTTCTAGTTTGGTAGGTTGTATCATTATTAAAATTTATCTGCAATATTTTTAGTTTGATTGAGATTGAATCATCTGCAATATTTTTAGTTTGATTGAGATTGAATCATATAAATTAACAAGCAAGCAAATTGATTAATACCGCATTTATTTTTCAATTATATCCTCAACATAATTAAAAATAAAAAAAATAGTTTTTTATTTTAATTGAAACTCTTTATTTCGTTCTCTCATCTTAACTGATTATTTTCTTTTCATGATTTAAACTCGTTCAATTTTTTTTATCGTCTCAGTTCAAATAATTTTTTTTTTCATTATCTCAACCCGTTTATTTTTTTTTCAATTACATAATCATAAAAGACATGGATGGAAGTAACTATACCTTCGTATTCATTATGTTTTATTCGAAGGGATTGTTAAATACCGCAGCAAATTTATTAATACCTATCTATCAACTCTAAGGACATGCCAATGTTTCTCAAAACCCTAGAGGACAACTCTATGGACATGCCAATGTTTCTCAATGTTTCTCAAAACCCTAAAGGAGGAGAGGGAAAATAAGGTGTGTGGACTCTTTTAAGAGGGAAAACTATTTTTATTTTTGGAATTCTTGAAGAATATTGGAGATAAGTTGTGGAGAAGAAATCAAATAAAATGGTAAAAGTGGAATAATAGATGCAGTATTAATAAGTTTGCTGCGGTATTTAACAATCCCCTCAATTTATAGTATATTTTAACCCATACCAACTTTATCCCAATAAAAATGGGTTGATTTAAAAAATAAATAAATAAATAAAATTAATCATAAAAAAATAAATAAATAATATGTATACTTAACTATAAAAAAAGAAAAAAAAATCAAATATAGCTAAATAAATAAATAAATTCACTTTTATATTCCGTCTGATACATTGAGAAAGATAGTAGAGTTTTGGAATTGAAGTAATTGGAGAAGAATAAAAATAAATTAAATAATAAATAAAAATATATTAATAACTTAAATTATATCAATTCAAATTCCTAAATTTTAAAATAAGTATAAAATTATTGTTGAAAATATTATATATAAAAATAATAATATAATTACTGAAATAAATAAATTTATAAAAAATAATATTTATTTTAATTGTAAAGTAAATTATTATTTTTTACTTAAAAAATTTCTTCAATTTTAGTATTTATTTAATTTAATTAATTAATTGTTCATCAAGTAATATGAAATTACTTAATATATAAATTTTTAAAAAGTTTAATAGTATAATTTTATTAAAACAAATATTAAAAAGATTTTTTTTTTGATTCATTTTTATATTTACAATAACAGTCAAATTAGGAAAACTGAAATTAAAGTAAAGTCAATTACAAACTAGAAACCATACTATAAATACAAGCGTAAGGAACTGAACTGTGCAGAAAAGAATTTAACATGGATTTTAATTTTAATTCCGGTGCTAGGTTTTTCTGCGAGAAACCTTTTGATGAATTCATGGAAGAGATGATGCGCAGAGAAGGAGGAGGCAAATTATTCAAGGAAACCATTGTTCAAGGCTTGGTTTCAAGGATTTGGAATGAGAGGAAAGATAAATCAACAACAGAGACCATCAAAGATGTTGCCGCTGCCGCCGCCAACAACAATGATGAGATTCCAAAGATGCATTCTTTTCCACCGGAAAAGAAAGATGATATAACTCTTCCACTGAAAAAGAGAGAAGTGTCCCAAAACCTCGGCGAATCTGTTGAAACTTGCGAAACAAGTAACCAGAAGAAAAACCATAAAAGGAAAAGACCTAATACCAGTCCTTCAAATTCAGACGAAAAGAAGAAGAAGAAAGTCAAGATCAGTCAAGCTCCTTCACGTCCTCTACCAGACAGATTAAGGCAACACATTGAAGGCATAGGAGGCACCGACATCAAATTTATCATACAGAAGAAAATATACGAAGCAGACATTGTGCCGAGGAATAATAGAATTTCGATCCCCAAAACCCAATTAAAAGATTTCAGTTTCCTGACAGAAGCAGAAAGGTATTTCATCTTGCATAAGGATGAAAGAGAAGAAGGTGATAAAATGTTGGTGCGTGGTTACGATTGTCCTGGACTGCGTATTCGTCTTCTGATGGAGTCTTCCATGGAAGAAAGTGTGCAATATTTCAAGACTTATTGTATAAATACTTACAATTATGTAGTGACGTGTAATTGGAATAAGCTTGTTAATAGACATAGGCATGTGTTGAAGGTCGGTGAAACCGTACAATTTTGGAGTTTTAGAAAACCAGCCCATCCTGAGAATCAACCACCTAAGATAGTAAAACATACGCCACTCATGGAATCCAATTTGTGCGTTGTTCTTGTTGTTCTCTAGTGACTTAGAAATAAAATTGTTCTTTTGATAATTGAGTCTGTTCACTGGATTATCTGTTTAGTATATGTGTTTTTACAACAAACCAATACAGATGGGCTCAGGCCCATAAAAAGTGGCCCAAGTCCACTACAAGAACATTTCACCCTGCTGAAGAGGAAGAAGAAAACACCACTGACGACAACAGTGTCTCAGAAAAATTAAAAAAAAAAAAAAAAAAAGTCAGAAACAGACTTCACACTCTTCTTTTAACACACACTAAAACAAACATCGGTGTGTGTTATATTTGATGCGTCTGCTCTTTTCAAACCCAATCAAAACCTCATTCTATCTCTCCTCTCCCGCCTCACTCCGATCCTGCCGCCACTTCCGGCCGGCAACCGTAGCGTCGATGGCGGCGATTCCTCCGAAATCGCCTAGCGCCGAGGAAGAAGGACTGGCGAGGAAGCTTTGGATCAAGTTCAGGAGAGAGTCTATCTTCGCCATGTACACTCCCTTCACTGTCTGTTTGGCCTCCGGTAATCTCAAGATTCAGTCCTTTCGTCATTACATCGCTCAGGACGTTCACTTTCTTAAAGCTTTCGCTCAAGCGTAAGTTTCTTTGAACTTTTTCGGTTTTGACGTCTTTTGATTTCGTGAAAGTTTATTTTATTGTTTTTCAATGCGAGCGTGGCGTGAGAGAGATTGTGTTGCTTGTTATGCGTGTGATTGTGTGTTATTTGGCAACTGAATATATGAAATGAAGAGAATAGATAGAACGGATTAATTTAATTGTTTTTGGATTTGAGATATCTATATTACCTGCTTTATAGGGAGTTCTGATCGTGTTGGGAGGTCAAATATCCCTTTAATTTTGTGAATTGATTGCTATGGAATGTCAAATAATCATTTTACTTTGGTGGATTGATTGTTGTGAAGGTCGTTGGAAAAAAGTAAGTGAAAAAGCTTAGTGATACTGTTGTACGATTTTTGTACACCTTATGAATTTCAAGAGTTAGATAGAAATGTGAAGACTGAGCTGCAGCTAGATAGATTGTGATAGTTCTATAATGTCTTTTCCATGAAGATTTGTTTTGTTTTTTCTTTTGGAGGAAATTCTTGGTAGTTTTAAATTCATTGAAGAATGAAGATAGCCCTGTGCTGCATCTGTTTGAATGCGGAAAAAAAAAATGTTGATTGCTCTCTGCTAATACTTTCACCATTTTTTCCATTTGTATTTTGTGTTTTTATTATTTTCCCATTTTATTTTGTGTTTTCATTTTTTGTGTATGAAACGGCTAGTGATGTTTGAGAGCATCATATTTTATTCTACTTCCTGGGGAATTGGAAGAAAGGTTTTCTGCTTATTAGAGAATGTTAAACTTATTCTTGGGTTTGGATATTTAGGTATGAATTGGCCGAAGAGTGTGCAGATGATGATGATGCAAAACTATCCATCTCTGAGTTGAGGAAGGCTGTGTTGGAGGAGTTAAAAATGCACAGTTCATTTGCACAGGTTAGAAACTGAAGTATTTTGTTTTCCAACAACATTCTCTATTTTTTCAGTTGATGTTTTCCATTTCTCTGGTCTGTGTTTTGAAATAACTATTTAAACAATTCTAGTGTCAAGGAATCTGTTTTTATTATAAATATATCCTGGGTCTTCATTGCTATGATGTTGTTCAAATGCGGATTGCAGATTCTTAACCATGATTAGAGCCGAGGTGTTGGGTTTATTGGATTGCTAATCATTTAGTTTAGTTTTCGAATATTCTAGTTAGAATTTATGGTTTTTTCTTTTCTTTTCCCCTTTTGTTTTCCTTCGTCTTTTAATAGCTGATAAGTTTAAAAAGAAAAAATATCTTACCAATCCCTATCCTTTTTATTTTTATTTTTCCCCTAAATGCTTTATTCTCTACTAACAAAGATGTGCTATCATGATCTATAGAGTGATAGATTAGTGCCTTGTTTTATACTAATTTGAGCCCTGGACTATATCTTAGATTCTAATGATTATATTTTATGCTAGTCTAATTGAAAGAACATATTGTCTTTTTAGTTCCTTGAAGTATCCGGTCAACTACCCATTCAGGACTCTATTTGATATTTTATTATTTTTATTTTCCCTGCTTGAAGAGTAGCAACATGGGGAGATGAGGTCAATATCGTTAAACTTTGCTCTTAATACATGACATTTATTAGTTTGAATGTTTGAGTTATGCAGGAGTGGGGTACAGACCTTGCTAAAGAGGTCCATAGTAAATCTGCCTCATCAAAGTATACAGAGTTCTTGCTCGCAACTGCATCTGGGAAAGTTGAAGGTTTGAAAGGTCCTGCGAAGCTTGCAACTCCATTTGAAAGAACTAAGGTTGCAGCTTATACATTGGGTGCTATGTCACCTTGCATGCGATTGTATGGTTTCTTAGGGAAGGAATTTCAGGCCCATTTGAATGCTCATGAAGGTGATCATCCTTACAAGAAATGGATTGACAACTATTCTTCTGAAGATTTTCAGGTTTGTTCTTGCTTTGGATTGTAATTTTAATTTCTTATAGACTATCATTTAGTTATACTTTGCTAAATGCTAAATGCTAAATGCATCCTTGGCTGATGATACATTATTTAAATTTAGTTTTCAATCCTTCTGCTCAGCATTCTATTCCTTGAATTTAGGCATCGGTACTGCAAACCGAGGACTTGCTGGATAAACTTAGCGTCTCATTGACAGGCGATGAACTAGACATCATTGAAAAGCTTTATCACCAAGCCATGAAACATGAAATAGAGTTCTTCTGTGCTCAGCCAATTGAACAGCCAACTGTAGTTCCTCTTATCAAGGAGCATAATCCTGCAGAAGATCATCTTATTTTATTTACGGATTTTGATTTAACTTGCACTGTTGTGGATTCATCTGCCGTTTTGGCTGAGATTGCAATAGTTACAGCGCCAAAATCCGACCAGAATCTACCTGAAGGTCCGCTCAGTCGGATGTCTTCAGCTGAGCTGAGGAACACATGGGGTCTTCTGTCCAAACAGTACACAGAAGAGTATGAACAATGCATTGAAAGCATTCTGCCCTCTAAGGAAGGTATTAATAATCGGACTATAGATAACTCTCCTTGTTTGCTGGAAAGCTTTCTTTGAGAAATTCAGATAATTAGAAAGTTTTTAGTTTATCTATCTTTGACATTCTATGCTTTGCTTGCAGTGACAGGATTCAACTATGAAGCCGTACATACAGCACTTGAGCAGCTCTCAGATTTCGAGAAAAGGGCGAATTCTAGAGTAGTTGAGTCTGGAGTATTGAAGGGTATAAATCTTGAAGACATCAAAAGAGCTGGTGAACGTCTTATCCTTCAAGATGGTTGTAATTCTTTCTTTCAGAAGATAGTAAAGGATGAAGGTCTGAATGCAAATGTCCATGTTCTTTCATACTGTTGGTGTGCTGATCTAATAAGAACATCTTTTTCAGCAGGTATGCCATGTTCAGTTATGTTTGGTTTTAAATATGCATGACACTTTACTAGAGTAGGACTGTTTGATTTAGTTTTTTTTTTCCCTTTTTTTTTTAGTCTCCCTCACCATTTCGTTTCTGTCAAAACTCGAAAGATGTATTACATGGTCCTTGCTGTGGTTTGCCTATCCATAAATATTCATTGCATAAAACTAGATGATGATATAGCTATCCAAGGTGCTTCTTTCATTTAGTGTTCACCGCCAATGAATCAGATATTATTACTATATTCACTCCAAAAAGTAGATATTGATACCATGCTTAATATCCTTGGTTGTGTTGTATCTTAAAGGATGAAAACTGTTAAAATGTTTAGCAAACTCCTGGTATTTTATGAGGAATGGCTATATATTCGGATATAAAAGATGGATTTGGAGCCTTGACTTTTTCTCCACTGATGTTTGCTATTGCTTGGCCACCACCTTGGCCCTTACTGAAAGGGATTTTTTTTTCTCCTTTGCCTTGCCTTGCTGCTTTTTTTATTAAATGTTGAATCATTTATGAACCAGCTGTTGCTAGTTTCAGGTATGCGTTAACCTGCAGTGATTTGAACAGATTGATTGTTCTAGGGCAGGCTGGTAAAAAGTTTTTCAGTTATGACATTATAACTAGTTACTGAATTTCAAAAATCCATTGAGAACTTGCTAACTCGTTAACATTATTTACGAAAATGGGTGAACCTTTAGTTTTGAGAATTAATATGTCCTGGGTGTCGATTGTCTGTGTAGCCTCCTTATTACCCATACTAGCATTTGGTCAATGTTTGGCACCGTGGTTTCTTACCTTCAGATTCTCTTTATGATGATGCAATAGTCGACTAGAATTGAGTTGCGCAGTTGTTGTGTCTGTTACGCAGGTGAATCACAGGTTCTTGTGGTATAATTATTTACCTTAAAGTGTTAAAGGTTATAATTTGATAAGTGTGGTCAGCAAGTTGTACTTCTTTGTTTAATTATTTATTTGATATTGCATCATCAATATTATATTTTGTCAAGCAGGGGGTTTAGATGTCCTGGACATACATGCGAATGAGTTGACTTACAACAATAACATTTCCACGGGCGAAATTGTTATGAAAGTGGAGTCTCCTATTGAAAAAGTTCAGGCATTCAACAGTATTGTACAGAAGTACAGCAGTGACAAAAAGAAGCTGACAGTTTACATTGGGGACTCTGTGGGCGACTTGCTTTGTCTACTTAAGGCTGACATTGGTATTGTTTTTGGGTCCAGTTCAAGTTTAAGGAGAGTGGGAAGTCAATTTGGCATTTCTTTTGTCCCATTGTACATCGGCTTGGTTAAGAAACAGAAGGACTATGTGGAAGGAAGCTCATGTAATTGGAAGGGGCAATCTGGTATTCTTTATACAGTCTCTAGTTGGGCTGAAGTACAGGCGTTCATTTTGGGGTGGTAGAATCAATTCTTTTTCAATTAAATTTTCATGCCTTCTCCATCTTCATGTTAGTTTTAGGGGAAATGAAGGCAACATTTATACATAATTGAACACAAAGATACAAATTGGTGGCTGATTTTATTAGGAGCCACTATGCTGTCTTCCATTTTTGGCTTTTTGCAGGATATTCCATATTCAGATCAGATTTTGTCTCTGGATGATGCTGTAAACAAAGGTATTTATATCTATATATCTATCTATCTATACATTTATAATTATACATTTATAATTAATGTTTTCTCTTGGTTTCGTGTTACGCACTTGTATTCATGATCGTCATTTTATTTTATTTTAAATCTTTGGTTTTATAGGAATCCTGAAGATTTCAAGCAGCAATGAATTTAAAAGAATTCTATTAATTTGTCTTTATAAATGAAGTTTTATATCTGTATATTGATAATTATCCTTTGATATTTGGCTGGGAATCCGCTATTTTGTTAAGAAAATTGGGATTTTTATTGCTGATCAAATGCTGTAGTTTTCTCTGTTGATTGATTGATTTTGATCCTGCAGCTCCTCCTTTGAGCTGAAGTACAGGCCTTCATTTTGGGGTGTGATTTTGATGAGAAAATTTGTTCTATATTATTGTTTTTAGAAGGTCATCTAAACGTACTAGATCTAATTAAGGAGTTCTGTTAATATGATTGCAGTTTATATTTACATCATTTGTAGGATTAATAAGAATACCATTTTCTTCCCTTTTGGATAAATTAAATGTTAAAGGAACTCAATGTACCATTGTATTATCATTTTTAAATTTAAACTGAAGTAATGATTGATCATTATTCAATTGTTGACGACATGAATGGCAAGACGAAGGAGCTGACTTTGAAGTTTTTATCATATAGTCTTCTCGTCATTAGATGGGAAGGAATCTAATGTGGAAGTTTCCATCATACATAGACTTCAATATCATAAGTCTATGGAGCTATAATTTTGTTCCACTGCTACTGAAATCTCTCATCTAGATCATTGTAACTCTGTAGTCCTTGAATCTGTCACTACTGAACCTGAATTCAATTCCTTCCCATTCTGTTCCTTCCAGACTGGTTACCATGATAGAATCCTGAACCTAACAGGCCAACCTGATGTTTAGAACAGAAGCTGAAAGTGTGTTCAAAGTTGAAGGGACTTTGGACAAGGGACTTTGGAACTCAATGTCCAGGATATAAACTACTTGGCAAGGGAGATGGCTTATTCTGATTCCTTCTATCAGCCAAAAAGATTTAACAGTGGTGGTGGTTTGAGCTTCAACTTGAAAGGATTCTGGGTAAATCTAAATCTAAATTACTCCACCTTGATGTTGTTCTTTTGCTCAGAAGTTTGGTTACTGGTATATTGAAAAGCTTGAATGAACTGAAAGGCCTTTTCGAACCAATTTCCTTACTGATGTTTCCTCAGACAAATTACATTTACAGTAAGAATGTTTCCAACATTATTGAAAAGGTCTGTTCTGGTTGTAATAATGTCTTGGATCAGAGTTCATCTCTTACTTTACATGCAGTAGGTAGATCTATATGTTCAGTTCATTCACCTAAGAGATTGCAACCCTTGGAACTACAATCACTTGAATATTAGTGATTATTCTAATGGGGTAAGTGTTGGGTCCCTCCGTAATTGAGAAGATTCTAGAATGTGGTAGAGCATGTTGGAAGATGGTGGATTTTATCTAGAATATGGTGGAAGTGTAAAGAAGTATGGAGTTATCTAGAAGCATGAGATTATCTAGAATCATCAAGTTTCTAAAGGAGCTTGTGGAAAATTCTAGAGACACAATCATAGCTACACATTAAGGAGGTGCAATATCCACCACATGTTAAGGAGGTGGAATTGCCTATAAAAGGGAGAGATCCTCATTTGTACTATCCATCCTTGGAAGCTTGAAAACACTTCACATAGAAATCTTCTAGTGTAGAGAGAAGTGAGAGTCATAGCTTGGAAAGCATAAATCCTCAAGCTTGAGTGAGCCACAAAAGTGTGAGTGTATCTTCTAAAGTGTCTTGTACTCCCTATTATTATAATAGGATTATAAACTGTTGTTCTCCTATTGCCATTCTAATTTCTTAGTGCCCATCTTGATTTCACAAAGAGGGAAAATCTGAAGTTTCCTCACAGTAAGAATAGGGTGAATGATATAGGTTATTTCAAGAGGATCACATTTGGAAGTAGAGAGAATAGTATTATGGAAGTTCCAGGTGGTATTAAGTATGACTACACAGAAACATTACACAGAGAGCTTATTGATAAAATCTGTTCAAAGGAATGGAAAAAAACTACCCATATAAGAGAGTTAATAATGTACTAAGACCGCAAGATAAGATAGATATAGGGTAATTGCCAAAAACCTTCCAAGTTTTGAAACGTTTGATTTTCCGTCACCAGTTTTCAAACGTTGTACCAAACCGCCCCCACTTATAAAACTAAAGCTGTTTTCTGTTATGATTGGATGTTTTCTGTTAATGGGGCGGTTTGACACAAACGTTTGAAAAACGGTGGCAAAAAATCAAACATTTCAAAATTTGGAGGATTTTTGGTAATTGCCCTTTACTAATTCTCTAAATGATATTTTTTTTTTCTTGTTAATTTTTTTATTTATAAAGAATAAAATTATAATATAAAACTAATGGAATAAAATATAAATATCAAAATAGCAAGCGAGCATAAACAATATTTGATTATAATTGCAGGTGAGCAGAACAATATTTGAAAAATAAGAATATATATAATGCGTGATTACCCAATTTACTCGGAAGAATTTGCCATATTTTTTCGTATTTGAAGAAAATATATAATGCACGATTACATTCGTTTTTTTTTTCTTTTATTAAGTTTAACTAGAATTTTGGACCCGTGCGGTACACACAGGTGTTAAAATATACACTAAATATGAAAATTATCGCAAACAACAAATAATCAAATGTAAAGTCTCTCCCAAAACGAATAATATATCACAGGATGCCTCAATTAACCGACAATAAAAATAGAAAATAGTAAAAGCAAATAAAATCCAAGAGATGAAAAAGGAAAAGATTAAATAGATCTAATAAGATATGAATCTTTTTCACTCTTAGTCATTTGTGTTCTTGAGATCAAATCATGCAAAATTGAGTGAAATTATTATGAATATCGCTTATTCTTAATTCCTTTGGTGTGACACGCGGTGTAGTACCGTTCATCAAAATTAATACATATATTAGTATTTGCAATTTTATTGCTCTCAGAAACAAAAATGTAATTGTTTAACTTATCAGATAAATTAAATAAATTTTGTGTCGGACAACATTCAGTTTTTACCTTTATCAAGTGCTTGGGAAGACTTCTTCGGATACAAATTTGGTTCTGGTTTTTAGTACTGTACCATGCTCGTCTAAAATAAGTACTTTTTAGACCTTTAAGATTAGTTGCTCGGGAAACAGTGACATATAATTGTTTGTGCCTGAAAATAGGTCTTTTGAGATAGAGACCTACATTATTTAGAGATTGTCCCTGACTCTTGTATTATGGTTATTGCAAAATGATAATGAGATAAGAAACTGTCTCCTCTTAAATTTAAACGGTAATATTGAAGCTCATGACATCAATGTAAGTTACAGTATCAACATCTTCTGCCAACAGTTAGACCTTGATTCACATTAACTTTCAAGACTCTTATTCCTGACCTTGCAAGGATCAACCTTGCACCATTCCTTAATTCTGCAGAGTGATCAATATTTCATAATAGCATCGTTGATCGCCCTATCCGATTGGCGCACCGAATCTGAACTGTGGTAAATCCTTTCATCAGTAATATTCATCGATATCATGTAATTGTTTACCTCTTCCACCAAATCAAACATCGAAGTTAGTATCCTCCAAGTATGTAGGATCATTAATTGACCGATCAAACGAAGGATATATCGCTTCTACTACATAAACCAAGCGGATTAAGAGATTCTTCTATCAACGGATCTTTAGGCATATCAATTTCGGAGATTTTTTTCTTCCTATAGTACCATCACTGACACTTAAAATCTAGTCTGTAAAGTTTTTAAGAGCATAAAACTCTATGGACAATGATATTGATTGGAGTCTCATGTTATTAGTCAGTATCAGAATCATATAGTACTCTTAGAGAAATAAAGAATTTATCGTTGCATTTAACACTTAGCTTCTACTACCTTTTGTATGGCAGGCGAAATATGCTAAAAATCCCCTTCTAAAATAACAATCTTGCCACGAACAATAGGTTCTCATTTTCAGGGTCAACTATTATCATCAAGTCCTTTAATGTCATGTTTATTACCTCGAAGCAATGCTTGTGTACCATTTGTACCTCATCCTATATGATTAGTTTTACTTGTGCATCATTAGCGCATCATTAAGTCCTTCAATGTCCTGTCTACTGCCCCGGAGCAATGCTTGTGCACTATTGGCGCTTCATTCCTTCTGATTAGTTTTGTCATTATAAGCAACTCAGCCTTATGGCTTCCGAGATGGATGTTATATATTGAATCTATTGTAAGAGTTAATGGAATGGAGAATATCGAATGTGCAATCTTTCAATGTCCTTGAATGTCTTGCATACTGCCTCGAAACAATGCTTGTGTACCACTGGTGCCATATCCTATATGATTAGTTTTGTCTTTATAAGCAACTCGACCTCGTGGCTTCCAAGAAGGACATTGCATGTCGAATATTTAATAAGAGTTAATAGGATGGAGAATGTCAAATGTGCAATCTTTCCTCCAGGTAGTAGAAGTGAAGCAATTCCACTAGGGACTGTCATCAGTATAATTTGATTTTGCAATTTTAAAGTCGAAGCTAAACCTATCCACATAAAAGTCTATCATATACCTCCGTTGTTGTATAGGAAAAATAATTCTCTTTTTCCATTGCTCATGTCATCCATGATCATGTTATACACAAGTTTTCGTTCATTTGTCGTATTATTCACAAAGTTATCATTGTCATTTTGCAATTTTAAAAAACTTAAAATTGAATCCAAAATCTAAAATATTTTAAACTTTTATTAAAACCTATAGCGGCAAGTACCTTTTAATTGTACAAAGGGCACCCATGCTTCAAAGGTTGATCTAAAAAGTAATTCAATAAAAATTTCATTTATATGGTAGTGACGAAAATAATTAGTAATTACACTTTCAATGTGGGGTAATAAAAAGATGAAATATAACATATGATAAAAAAATAATATATTTTTAATGACTAAATAACCTAATGAATTAATTAATACTTATGTGTAAATATGTTGTTTAATATAAGGATACTTACGTGTTATTTTTTTAGACCGCAACTTGTCATTACGTGGTTAATTTGCTTATTTAAGTTTCTCATTTTACTATAATAAATATATTATAATATTGATTTTTGGTTTCTATTAATTTTAAAAACATAAAATTGAATCCAAAATCTAAAATATTTTAAACTTTTTGTTAAAATCTATAGCGGCAAGTACCTTTTAATCGTACAAAGAGCACCAATGCTTTAAAGGTTGATATGAAAACTAATTCAATAAAAATATCATTTACATGGTAGTGGTGAAAATAATAAGTGAGTTATGCTTCCGATGAAGGATAACAATAAGTTGAAATATAACATATAGTAAAAAAATATATATATATATTTGAAATGACAAAATAACCTAATGAATAATTTAATACTTATGTGTTAATATGTAATTTAATATAAAAATGTTTACGTATTGTTTTATTACAACACCACTTATTATAACACCACTTATCATCACGTGGTTAATTCGTTTTGTTAGGTTTTTCATTTTATTATAATAGAAATATTATAATATTGATTTTGGATTTTAAAATTAAATCCAAATTATAAAATATTTTAAAATTTTATTAAAACCTACAGCGGCAAGTACCTTTTAATTGTACAAATGGAAACAATACCTTAAAGGTCGATATGAAAAATAATTCAATAAAAATGTCATTTATATAATAGTGGCGAAAATAATTAGAGAGTTACGCTTCTGATGTAAGATAACAATAATATAACATATAGTAGAAAAAATAAAATAAATATATTTTAAATAACAAAATAACCTAATAAATTAATTAGTACTTATGTGTTAATATGTAATTTAATATGAATATGCTTACGTGTTGTTTCTTTGGAGTGTCACTTGTCAGCACGTGGTTAATTCGCTTTATTAGATTTATTCTTTTATTATAATAAAGATAAAGATATTATAATATTGATTTTGGGTTTGTATCAATTTTAAAAACATAAAATTGAATCCAAAATATAAAATATTTTCAACTTTTATTAAACTTACAACGGCCAATACATTTTAATTGTACAAAATGCAGCAATGCCTTAAATGTCGATATGAAAAATAATTCAATAAAAATGTCATTTATATAGTAGTGACGAAAATAATTAGTGAGTTACGATTCGATTTGGGATAATAATTAGTTGAAATATAACATACAGTAGGAAAAAATATATTTGAAATGATAAAAATAACCTAATGAATTAATTAATACTTAAGTGTTAATATGTAATTTAATATAAAAAATCTTACGTGTTTTTTTTCTAGAATCCCACTTGTTAGCAGGTGGTTAATTTGCTTGGTTTGATTTCTCCTTTTATAAAAATTGAGATATTATAATAATTATTTTGGATTTGTATAAATTTTAAAAAACTTAAAATTGAATCCGAAATATAAAATATTTTAAACTTTTATTAAAATCAACAGCGGCAAGTACTTTTTAACTGTATAAAGAACATCAATGTCTTAAACCTTTAGTGGCAAGTAGCTCTGTTTAATTTACAAATAGCACAAATGCCTTCAAGGTCGATGTGAAAACTAACAAAAATATCTTTGTATAGTGTTGAAAAAAATAATCAGTGAGTTATATTTCCGATGTGGCATAATGATTAATGTAAATATAAAGAAATCGAATTTTTTGAAGCATCGGAAAAAGTTGATCCTCTTTGTCATTTATACGAACAAAATTGAATATTAGAATTTATTACAGAATCTCTAAAAAATGTGGAAATTTATTAAAATGTCAAAATAACCAATTAGTTAATTAAAATGAAAGACTAAAAAAATTAATTTTATAAAAAAAAATGTGACGTGTTGCATTTTTACAATGCCACTTGTCAACACGTGGTTAATTGGGTTTGTTAATTTCCTCCTTTTATTATAATAAAGATTATTATTATTATATAATATAATGATAATATAGATTTTGGATTCATGTAAATTTTAAAATTGAATCCAACAAATGAAATAATATAAACTCATATTTAAACCTCTAGTTGCAAGTAGCTCTATTTAATTTACAAAGAGCACCAATGCCTTCAAGGTCGATGGGAAAACTAATTGAAAGAAAATCTCTTTATATAGTGGTGGAAAAAATAATCAGTGAGTTATATTTTCGATGTGGTATAACAGTTAGTGTAAATGTAAAATTGAATATTAGAATTTATTACATAATCTATGAAAAATGTCGAAATTTATTAAAATTTCGAAATAACTAATATAGTTAATTAAAATTAAAGACTAAAAAAGTATTTTTATAAAAAATATGACATGTTGCATTTTTACGATGCCACTTGTCAGCATGTAGTTAATTGGCTTTGTTAGTTTTTATCTATATATTTATATAAAATGGTTCCAAATTAAATGATGTGGCATATCTAGAATTGATCCATTCTACGTATGGATTCAACATCAAATTTTTTATACTATTTACACAATTGCCATTATATAATATAATTAAAAATATTAAGTATATATTGTATATTAAAGATCAAATAAATATAAATAAATAAGGTAAATATGAAAATCCAACTCTTAGTCTTTTTACTTCTTATACACATATAACTGTTTTGATCAACATCCCTATATAAACCTATCATTCTTCAACTATGTTCACATATTATAAAATTAAGCTCTTATATTTCTTCCGTTACTATCTTCTCCTCTTATCATTTGCATTTTGGCGGTGGTGATGAGAGTTTCATATATGCGAGTGAGTATGAAAATATGTTGTTTTTTTAAAGAAATATATGTATTGTAGATATTTTTAAATTTTAATTATTATATTGTTCTCATAATTGGATTCTTATTTTGGCCTATCTGTTGGGAAAACACAGGGCTAGCTCCGATATCACTTGTTGAACAAATCGGTGATCCATTGCAGCGGAGACGAGTATCGGTAACCACAAAGTAAAACAAACATACACAAGGCAAGAAGTAGAGAGAGAAAATAAGATACAAGATTTTTACGTGGAAATCCAAAACGGGAAAAAACCATGGCCATCAGGACGACGAGAGACTAATTCACTTTGTAACAATAAAGCAACAGTTACAGCCAGAATATCACTCTCTCACTCCCCAATCCAATTACATTGGTCACAGTCTCACACACAAGCTCTCCCAATATGGCTCTCACAGGATAACAAAACTCGATTCTAGAACTCAAGATCTCCATGGTCTCCATGGTTTCCAGGCCTCCATGGGGCACTTCCCAAACCTAACCAACTAGATCTACATTGTTCTCTTAGGATATCTAATAATAGATACAAGCACCATATTTATAGCATTAGATTACTTAGTCACAAAGTAATCCTAAACCATTAAGAAAACCTTTTCCTATTTAGGATTCTCCAAGATCTATTTCCTAATTAGAATCCACCTTAGGAAATATCATTCCTAATCAAATATGATACTTCCAAAACAGTCTTCGAGTCTTTTCCAAATTACAAACCAATTATGGATACTGGAATATACCCGAATTTTCGTCAAAATCCTAACACTATCCTGTATCTAGAATTGTTTTCTTTCTTATATATTATGCTTTGATATTATTTTATTTGATTTGAGTTCAATAAATCACCATTTCCCCCTCTAATATTCACTTTCTCATGTCCTATACATGAATATAGTTCTGTTTTTTTTCTCAAGTCCTACACATGAATATAGTTATGTTATTTTTTAATCATTCAATAAAATGAGAGATAATTGACTAAATAAATTTTGAAGGTATGATGCGAGATTCTTTCAAATATCAAAAGAATCAAAATTAAATAAGAAGGAAAATGAAAAGATAAAAAGTTTACAAATGAAAGTTAATAGATTATGAATATATAATGAATATCTTGAATTCAAGTAAAGAATAAATTAATGAATTTATAAATGCAATTATGTTCAAAATAATAGTAATATTATTAAATAACTAATTTCTATCCACTATTATTCATAATAAAAAAAATTAATTTTAAATATATCAAATAAATAATTAATATCAATTAATAATATAAGAAAATTGAAAAGATAAATCCTACTTACATCCCCGACAATTAAACAGAAGTAACCAATATTATAAATTAATATTTTAATCAAATTAACATCACAATCATTATAGAGTGGAAAATGGAGAATTGATAATAATTTGGCTACTTTGGTGTTAATTTATATATTATCTTACAAATCAATATATAAATATTTAATATATCAAATTTAAATAATACTCAAATCTGTTATAAATAATTTTTAATTTATAAATTAAAAAAAATATATATATTATTTTTTATCATTATCTTATGATTTTCTGTAATTATATTAAAGTAATTTAAATAAAATTTAATATTACACATTAAACTTGCGCAATGCGCAAGAAAATTACCTAGTTTATTTATAACTGAGATAGAGACCGAGATAGAAAAACTTCTTACAATATTTATTTTCTTTATATGAATTAATGCAGTTTTTAAGAATGAATTGATTTTATTTTTGAGATGATATAATTGTGATTATAAAATAATTTATTTACTCACTTTTTTAATTTATTAAAAAAATTATAAAATATATTTGGTTAAACTTCTTCTTTTAAGAAGATGATGAGTTAATTTTAAGTTAAACCAAACATATACTATTATGTGTATGTTTGACATTAGATTTTTAATTAGTTGTTAGATCAGCGTTTTCAGATAACGTTAGCAGTTAGCTGCTAGATTAGATTTTAAATAAGTTGTAAAGTTAGTTGTTTGATTGAACGTTTGGTATTAATTTTATTTTTAAAATTAGCTGTTATATATAAAATTACTAAAATTTATTGTAGATATAAATATAATTCAAAAGATAATGATATAATTAATTATTAGATAAATGTTAATAAAGTAAATCACTGTTAGCGTTTGGGTTGAAGGCTATCTTTGATAGCTTTTTTAAACGCTATCTTAAACGCTAATTAAAATGCTAATTGAAAAACTTTCCTAAACCACACAATATATATATATATATATTAGAAAAAAAACTTCTACTATTATTATATATAATAATAAAGATTTTGAATTTATGTCAATTTTAAAATTGAATCCAAAAACTAAAATAACATAAACTCATATTTAAACCTCTAGTAGCAAGTAGCTCTATTTAATTCACAAAGAGCACCAATGCCTTTAAGGTCGATGTGAAAATTAATTGAACAAAAATCTCTTTATATAATAGTGGAAAAAATAATCAGTGAGTTATATTTTCGATGTGGTATAACAATTAGTGTAAATATAAAATTGAATATTAGAATTTATTACAGAATCTGTGAAAAAGGTGGAAATTTATTAAAATGTCGAAATAACAAATTAGTTAATTAAAATTAAAGACTAAAAAAGTAATTTTATAAAAATATAACGTGTTGTATTTTTACGATGCCACATGTCAGCACGTGGTTAATTGACTTGGTTAATTTTCTCCTTTTATTATAATAGAGATTTAGTTGTAGATTTTTTTAGTCCATTATTCTTTAATAACATAAATATTTACATGTTTTAATAATTGTTAGAGTTGTAGTAATAATAATTGAATATTAATTATAAATTATATATTTACATCATTCTAATTGGTAATATATATTTTTACCATTTTAGTTTTTATCATTTCCAATATTAATTTTTACATATATTATAATTAAAATGCAAAATAATTATTCCTATATTTTAAAAGTATTTGATATTGTCATGGATTTTTATTCTAATAATTTTAATTTCACAAATTATAATATAAAATTAATGGAATTAAATATAAATAAAAAAATAATAATAAAAAAAGATATATAATTTTTCTTAAAAAATATCAAATTTAAAGAAATAAATAGGTTAATAAATTAAATTAATTTAAATATTTAAATTTAAAAATAAATAAAAAGATATTTTTGAATTAAACTACTTATGATAAAATATGAAATAAAATGTGGAACAATTGAAATCTAACTAGTTAAATAATTTTTTTAAAAAATAATTTAAATTTTTATATTATGAAAAAACCTCTAAACAATACCACATTTATATTTATAAATCATAACATATCCGCCAATTGAGATGTGATAAACGTATCAATATCATTTAGAAAAGTAATAAAGGGTAATTATAAAAAAAAAAAAAAATCTCCAAACTTTGAAACGTTTAATTTTTCGCCACTGTTTTCCAAACGCTTGTGTCAAATCACCCCATTAACAGAAAACATCAAATTATAACAGAAAACAGCTTTGGTTTTGCAAACTGGGGCGGTTTTGTACAACGTTTAAAAACCGGTGGAAAATCAAACGTTTCAAAGCTTGGGAGGTTTTTGGTAATTACCCTCTATATATATATATATATATATGTCTTTGTATCAATTGATTTTAAAATAAATAGTTTATAATATTAATCAAGCATCAACAGTTAAATAAGTTGTTACATTTGTTAGTGTGTGTGGTTTGTCATGTTTTCCGCCTATAGTTTGGATTATTATGATGATTTATAAGGGGTAAGTTATATTGGAATAAATTTAAAATTTATTTATTATTATCTTTTTAATATTTGAATAGATTGTTTCGATTTTAGAAAAAAAAAACTAAATTTAATTTGATTCAAAGCTAATTTATTTATAATTTAAAAAAAAAAACTTATCCTATAACAGTCCACCCAAAATAATATATCAATTAACTGATATAAAAAATATAAAATAATAAAGATCGAGTACCAGTAAATATATTTAGTAGCAATTTGAGTCATGTCATAGTACAAATCAATTTGTTATCTGTTAGGGAGAATTTAAACATGTTTGATTTTAAATGGATTAAATTCTTCTGATCTGTTTGTTTAACTAGTCGGATTTTAATTGATGTGTATAATCTCATATCACTTACTAACCCATTTATTTGGGTTATTTTATTTTATTTTATTTTATTTTTTTATTTAAAAGAAAAATATAATACAATTTATTCTTCATTTAATATATTATAGTATCATCAATTACTTATATTGAAAATTTTAATGTATCTATTTGATTTACAATATAAAATATAAAATTGATTTATTTTAAAATTATACTGAAATTGTAATGAGAAATTCGTATATCGTCGTTATCCAGAATAATTTTGGTCATTTAGAAGGGTAAATGAACTTTAATTTGGCGAATCAAATATCATTGAAAAGTTTATTCTAAGATAAATGCAACGATATATAATTTGCAGCAGTCGAAGA
Source organism: Cardiospermum halicacabum (assembly GCA_031304145.1). Lineage (NCBI taxonomy): Eukaryota > Viridiplantae > Streptophyta > Magnoliopsida > Sapindales > Sapindaceae > Cardiospermum > Cardiospermum halicacabum. The sequence continues at coordinate 39,439,818 of CM062389.1, read as the reverse complement.
TTGAATACACTCACATCACCTCTTATAAGTTTTTTCAGCATCAAGGTATGAAAATACGTGGTACGCATGATTTCGAAAATATTTGAAAATCCGAGAGATATAGAATAATATTTTCTAAAGTGAATTCTAATTAGAAAAAAGATTATTGACAATTCAAAATAGAAAAATGTTTCCTTAATAGTTTAAGATTACTTTCTGACTAAGTAATGTAGTGCTATAAATACGATTCTTGTATCTATTGTCAAGTATCTTGAAAGAACAATGTAGATCTGGTTAGTTAGGTTTAAGAGAGGTTTGATAGAAATCTGAAAATCATGGAGATCTTGAGTTCGAAAATCAAGTATTATTGTCGTATGAGAGCTCAGTGGGATGAGCTTGAGAGCTTATGGTGAGATTATGACCAATATAATTGGATTATGGAGTGAGGAGTGATGTTCTAGTTGTTACTATTACTTTATTATTACATAGTGCATTGGTATCTCATCGTTCTGACGATTGTTCTTTTTTTTGTGTTTTTTTTTTCTAGTTTGGGTTTCCACATTAAAAAATTTTGTCTTATTTTTTTCTATATTTATTTTCTTACATTTTGTATATTTATTTTACTTTGTGAGTACCAATATCCATCTTGGCTATAATGGATAACCGATTTCTTTAACAAGTAGTATTAGAGCTAGCCAAGCTTCCTTAGCAATTGGTATCAGAACACTAGTTCGTGAGCTAGCATTGGTGTCGTACGTGAGTTTTGATTTGGTCAAAGTAAGCATAAAGTTTGGCTAAGACGAAAGCGAATATATCTAAAAAATGGATAAATCTCCTAAAACCTCTAGAAGTTCCGACATGACAGATATGATTTCTCTAATCGAGTTTTGGAGTTTATTGTGTGGAGAAAAAGTCAAAATTGATAAAAAAAATAGTGATAATAAGCAAAATTAGACATTTTCAACTTTTTTTTTCTTAGTTTTAGACTGACTCTAAATTTTTTACAATTTTAAACTTTTTTTTATAAAAAAATTGTAAAACTAAACTTTTAAAATTTTGTTTTTGCAGAAAATGAGCTTCCCGGTATTACTACCGGGAAGTAGGCAAAATTGAAGCACCTTCCCGGTGTGTAATATAGGGAAGCAAAATTTTGCTTCCCTGTATTACACACAGGGAAGCAGACAAAATTCAAGCCTGCTTCCCGGTGTGTAGTACTGGGAAGCTGAAATTCACTTCCTGGTATAACACACCGGGAAGCAGGCTTGAATTTTGCCTGCTTCTAAGTGTGTAATACCGAAAAGTTACTGGATATATTATTTCTTGGTATTGGAGGGTAAAATGGTCATTTTGATCTATTTTTTGCAAAAAAAATTTCAAAAAATTTAGTTTTGTAAAAATTTTAATGTTGGTCTAAAAATATATTTTTTTAATAAAAAAGTCTAAAAGTGCAAATCACCCTAAAAAATATTCACAACTGTTATCAAGATCTAGTCTATCATAGTCATAGAGATGAAGAAACTTTACTAGTAGTTATCAAACGATGACAATAATTATCTATGGCATGTATGATTATGGTGGTTAAATAGCTTTTAGAATTTTGTGATTATCTGTTAACTCAAGTAAAGATAAAAAAAGATGTGGTCAAAGATTCAAGTCTTATCAAATAGTCAAAACAAAATTGAGGGTTTAACTAGTGGTGGTTTTTGGATCTTTATTGGTTGAGAATTTTTTATCAACACTTGACGAACTCGAATAAAGGACTGTAAGAAGCGGTTTGACAAAGGCTCTCCTTATGACATGTTATAATCCACCAAGTAATTTGGTGTGTTGATTTAATGTCCTAAAAGAAAAAAGAGAAAAAGAATAATTCTGGGAAGTTATAATGAGTTGTAAAATTGAAATTGAAATTTTATAGAGAGTTAGGCTCTACCAACTCAAGATATTCAGAAAAAATTCTAATCCACTTGAGTTTATTAATGTTTATTGTTATTTATAATTATTGCTTTGAGATAAGTCGAAGACTTTATATTTTTCCTATAATTCTTAAATTATATACGAGGAATCTCGAGTATATGTATGAAATCTAATAGTTTTATTGAGCTTTTTAGGATTACTCAAAGGATGGTCAAGTAGTTAAGTTTAGCTTGTTTTGAAGAAGAAAAGTTGGAAAAAATATCTATATAGAGACATTTAATTGATGTTTGGAACAAGAACAGAAGTTACACCGAATCTAGAAAGAAAATTGACAAATATTTTAGAACTTTAATTAAAGGTGAGAATTCAGGGCGACTAGCAAATCATTTAGCTCTAGTGGCCCGGAATTAAAGCTCAGAATATTAATATTGGGCGAGAAGAGGCTAGGAAAGAAGCGGGAGTAGTTGCCAATACCTCATCCTTCTATTGACCTTGAAAGAGGATTTATGGACTAATATAAAATCATTGAATTATAAAAAGTTATTTTATTTTTCTATGTACACTGGTCGAGCAAATGACAGTGAGAAAAGGAATTTTACTTGTCGTCCACATATGTTTCCAATCTTAAAAGACTCGTTTTCACAAGGATTTCAACCAAGAAAGTTCTAAAAGCTATTGTAGAAGCTATAAATAGATGATTTCAAACTTAATTTAGGACATTTTTATCTTGGTACCTCTGATTTTCTGATCTTTTGATTTGTGAGGGATGAGAGGAGAGTTCAAAAGTTGCAACAAGATTGAAAAGACTTGAGACTCAATTTAGAGCTTCGACTAAAAGGGTTTCTTCTTTCTAATTTATTATTGAATATTCTATTCATGACTTTTATGTTTAGTAACTATTTTTGTATGATTATGAGGAACTAAACATATTATCTAAGGCTGCAATGTTGCCTCTGCATGACTATGATTTGAGTATTGTTTATTATACGAATGACAATTATATGTTTTTATTCTAATTATGTATTATTCATGTCGTCTTTTGGCTTGATCACCCAATCAATTTTTATGTAGGTTTGATTTAAAGGCGAGAGAGTTAGATTAAATTAGATTTGGAATAATTAGATATTAAGGAAATTGCGAGTGAGGTCACTGATCGAATTAATGTTATCTATGATTATGGTTTTCATGTTCTTGATTAGTTTATTGCGAGAGAAATATTCAATTAAGTTAATCAATTAGGGTTTATAGCATCTAGAGAAGTATAAACTATTGATGATTGCTTGAGATAGATAATTATGCAATTGGACATGGATAACTCAATGATTAGGATTGAAGTTGGTGAAATCGTATTTCTAGGTTGCGTGCTTATTGAATTCAACTCTTATGTTTCTTTTGCCACCATCAGTTAATTAGTCAGAATAATTCTTCATTCGATTTTGACTGCTTAAATATATTAAGCTTTGGTAATTTTGGTACTTAGTTCTAGGAAACAATGTTTTCTTTTATGTGACATAATTAGGGTGTACACTTGCATCGAAGATCAATCTTCTGGATTCGCATAACTTTAATTTATTGTTATTATTATTGGTTGTTGATATTTTTGTAACGTCAAAAAATTGGGGTCAAATTTTTCATTGACCGATTTAAAGAATTTACTCAATTAAATTTTTATTTAAACTCTTATGGCATTCTAATTAAGAGTAAATAAGAGGATTTTTAATTTGGGCATGTAGAGACTAATGACACTAGACTAATTGGAAGTTTAGAGTCATTTCAAATTGAAAATTTGGAAAAAATAATAATTTTGGGTCAAAACGTCTGTTTTTGATAAAATTACCATTTTTTCCTATTGAGCTGAAAATTTTGAATTTCAAAACCGATGGCTATTTTTAATGTAAAATGTCAAGATAAAATTTTGAAAACTATTAGTTATATGATTGAGTATATTAAAAGTTGGTATGATATTCTTAGAATAATAAATAAACCTTTTACAACTTCATATGAGAATTATGCTACATGTATCACTCAAATTAGAGAGGTATACATTAAAGGAGAGAACGGAATATATACCTTCCAAATTTTCTAAACCATATATAACAATCTGCATAATTTATTAACAAAAACTATTTCACTTCAACTTTTATAAAATTAATTCACAAGATTAAAATGAAAAACATTTGCATGTTAAATAATTGAAATTTGCATGTTGAATAATTGATTATAAATGTTTTAAGTATTCTTATCGGTGTGCATTGATTATAAATGTTTTAAGTATTCTTATCGGTGGAAATAACACATGGCTAACGAAACAATGAAAATACAAAAAGAGTATCAGCATTCCACTATTGTGAAAACGTAACACTTTAATATGAGTGTTAGATCTGTGTAACTATACGTTGTATCACGGTTTATCTTTCTTTGGTCATATTTTATTTTTATGAAACTGGATTATTTGAAGTAAAGTTTATTTGTTTTTTTTAATTGTTCATTTATTTAATAATAAATCAATAAATTAGTTTTCTCGAATCCAACAAACAACAATCATATTGAAACACAAAGAATCAATCCACAATTTTACGTGGTTCATCTAAAAGGCCTAATCCATGGGAACCTCAACATAAGGAGACAGGATTGCACTATGAGTCAGCAAGGAGAGTACAAATTACAGCAGCAGATCACAAGGATCTCAAAGCACCAAGCAACAAACAAGAAAACCCTAGCAGAGTCAAAGCAAACAAGAGGGAGAGAACACTTTCTTTCTCTAATAAGTCGGCTAGGGCAAACTGGTAAAATATATAGTCGGGTCAAGAGCAGAAGACGGGTAAGTGAAGCAACAGGCGCGGGTCTGAAGATGGATCTGGAGCCCTAAGTCCAGAGTACAACAAACTGGTGGGCCTAAACCAGCCAACCAGAAAATAACCTAATACAGCATTTAGTCAATAGAAAGGACATTACAACAAAACTTCCCCTAATGTACATTCTATTGAGATCACATTACAAACAGAAGATCTTTGCTGCTCTTGGTTTTTGCATCAGTTTCAATCATTGCACCCACTCAACTATCTCCTTGAATTGCATCACATGCTTCATATCCTCCAGATTTAGATCCGGCAGATATGCAAGAAGTCCCTGCAAAACAGGAGCTTCTTGCAGTCACCACCTTGGTTTCCATATCTAAAGGATTTACTTCAATCTTTATCTTCTCAACTTGCACAACACCATTCAAAACATTAAGCCTGATAAAATGGTATTTCACACCTATGTGCTTGGTCTTATCATGATAAATAAGATTCCTGCTTATATGATAGGCGCCCTGGCTATCAGTATAAATGATAGCTTTAGCTCCAAGCAATCTGATTTCATGCAATAAACCCTGAATCCAGAGACTTTCCTTAATCCCCTCAGTCAAAGCAATATATTCAGATTCAGTAGTAGATAAAACAACATCAAATTGTAATTTAGATTTCTAAAAAATACAGATTCCACACACAGTGAACATATAGGATGAAATTGAACACCTATTTTGACTATCTTTAGCAAAATCAGAATCAGTATAACCATGAATGTAAACATTTTTAAAATGTCTGCCAAAAACCAAGACCATAATCCATGGTACCCTTCAAGTACCAAAGCAAACCTTTCATTGCACTCTAATGTTCCTGCCTGGAGTCATCATAAAACGACTCAAGATACTAATAGCATAAGCCAAATCAGGTCTTGAACAGACAATAGCATACATGACACTTCCTACAGCTTCAGCATAAGGTATATCATGTAATATGTGATCATTATTAGCATATTTTCTATCTAACTTGTGGCTAGGAGATAAAGGAAGACCATTTGGCTTGCTATCAATCATATTAAAGTTTCTAAGAATCTTATGAATATAATCCTTTTGATCATGACAGAGAAGATGTTTACCTCTGTTTCTTGTAATGTTCATGCCAAGGATTTTGGAGGCTTCCCCCAAATCCTTCATTTCGAATTCCTGACTCAGCTCAGATTTCACATCATTTAGTAATAATGAATTTGGGCTCATTAACAATATATCATCAACATTTAGTAATAAAAAAAATAGGCTCATTCACAACATATTTAAAATACAAGCAGGCATAAAAAAGACTTATTTTAAAATCAAGTTTCATGGCATGATTATTAAAACGCTTATTCCATTGTCGTGGAGACTGTTTTAAACCATACAAAGACCTTTTTAGTAAGCAAACTTTGTTACCAGACACAAAAAATCCCTCAGATTTATGCATATAGATTTCTCTATCAAGGTACCCATGCAGAAAAGTTGTTTTAACATCCATTTGCTCCAAGAACCAATCAAAATGAGCAGTTAGAGACAGCATAATCCTAATAGTAATATACCTTACCACCAGTGCAAAAATCTCTAAGAAATCCACTCCAACTTTTAGAGTAAAACCCTTAGCTATTAATCTAACTTTAAACCGGTTAGGATCAGTGACATGTAGGTTTTCTTTAACCCTGTATACCCACTTATAAGCTACAGATTTTTTTCCTGCAGGTTTCTTAACTAGAATCAAAGTTTTGTTCTTTATTAAGGATGTTATCTCATCTTTCATGGCATTAAGCCATTTGTCCGCCTCTGGACACGAGATAGCTTCCCTGTAGGAACTAGGGACATAATCAGCCTCGACCTATGAATTCAAAGCATAGATGGTCAAATTTATGTCAACAAAATCATTATACTTGGATGGTACCCTCGTGGATCTCCTCTCAACATCCTTGGTTAGGAGGTAACTATCTAAGTTATGATCATGATATATCTCTTCTGTGTCGATTTCAGGTTTATTTTCATTGCTATTAAGACACTCTCCAGTTTCAGGACAACCAATCTCATAATCAGAATTGGATTATATTATCCCTTGATCATGAGGCTCAAACCCTGAAGTAATATCAGGTTTAGGAATAACTTCGATTTGCACATCATTATTAGTGACCTTGTCAGGTACTACAGATTGAATAACAAAATCAGAAAGTTCTAGTTTTTGGTGATTTTCAAAATCAGATTTTTCTTTATTCAAGAAACCAGGAAAATCATTTTAAGAAAATATCACATCTCTACTGATAATAAATTTGTAGTTTGAATTTTCCTTGAAAATAATTCTAAAACCTTTTGTTCCAGCTTGAAAACCCATAAACAATCCAATAATAGACTTAGGATCCAGTTTATCTAACTTCTAATGTGCAAACACCTTACAGCCAAATGTTTTGATAGAATTTAGGAGACTTACCATACCATACCTCAAAGGGGGTTTTAAAGTTAATAGGTGAAGAAGGTGACCCGTTCTTCAAGAATTTCGCATAACATAAAGCTTCTCCCCAAAATATTTTGGGTAAGTTAGCCTGGAACACTAGGCTCTTAACTCTTTCTAACAAGGTTCGGTTCAAACGCTCCGTGACCCCATTCTGTTGAGGATTATACCTCACAGACCTATGTCTTTCTACCATTTTCCTCACAAAATTTCTGAAATGGTTCATTACAAAATTTCAGAATTTCAGTCCATTATCAGTTTGCAAACATTTCAGTTTTGTACTCTTTTCATTTTTCGTCAAAGCTTTCCAGATTTTAAATTTCTCAAATAAATCAGATTTTGATTTTAGTAAATAAGTCCAACAGAATTTGGAATAATCATTAATGAAAGATAAAAAAATATGTACATCCATAAAAGTTTTAGTTTTTGAAGGACCTCAAAGGTTAGAATGCACATAGTCTAAACCATGTTTTGCTTTATAAACAGATTTTTCAAAAGGCTATTTTTTTCAAAAGGCTATTTTGTATGTTTTGCAAGAATACATTTTTCACATTCAGAAATTTCACAAGGAAAATCCTTATCTATCAAACCCTGTTTCTGAAGCTTTCTCATTCCAGAACTTCCTAAGTGGCCTAATCTTCTATGCTACAGGCTTGCTAACTCATGGGTGCCTATTGGTTTGGACGAGGTAGTTAAGGCTTCTATGGTTTCACCTTCAAGAACATACAAATTCCCAGCCCTTTTTCCTTTCATTACTACCTCACGGGTATCAGTCTTAACCATTTCAACTATCTGGTTTTTAAACACACAATCCAGTCCCAACTCCCCTAATTTACTAACAGACAACAGGTTTCTTCTAAGGTCAGGCACTAGCTTCACATCCCCAGGGTAACCTTTCTACCATCATATTATCTAATGGTGACTATTTCAGACCCCAATATGCTACATTTGTAATCGGATCCCATAATCACAAAATCCTACTTAACAGTTTTGAGGTTAGTGAACCAATTTCGATTACAAGACATGTGATGTGTACAACCAAAGTCAATCACCAATTCATTCAGTGTATTACAAGGCACGAACAAAGCATTCATTTCAATCACAGTAGTCATGCCTTCAGAAAAGAATCAATAACATGCAATGAGCTAGAGACACTAGCACTCTTTAGTTTGCCACTGGCTTCATCATTCTTCTTTTGGAAACAGTCCTTGACAAGGTGGTTGGTCCTATTACTGTAATAGCATTTTCTATCACCAGGCTTACCAATTTTACCCTTCCCCTTATCTTGTTGTTTAGACTTATTCCAGTTACCTTTCTGAGGTTTCTTCCCCTTTGGCTTGGTTTTGGTACTAAATACAGGCTTATTAAGAAACAGGCTTTCATTTTCCTTCTTAATAATTTCCTCACTAATAGATCTGAAGCTTAAAGCATCCATAATATCTTTTGTTGTGAGGAATTCTTATTGAAGGAGATGAATTCCCTGAAAACACTATAAGACTCAGGTAAGGCGTGAAGTAAAACCATAGCAAGATACTCATTACTAAGACATTCAGACTCCTTGGTTCTACTATTAAGATCTTGAACAAGTCTTTTAAAAACAACAAGATTTTCATTTATAGACTTAGTAGGGGCAAATCTAAAACTGAACAGCTTATGGAGGCTGATAATCCTATTTGGGATGTCTGACTCTAAGTAGTTCTTCCAGGGTCTTCCAAAGGGTGCTAGCAGTCTTAACATGATTCATAGTAGTCAAAACATCATCAGATAAATGCAATAAAATGGTGTGATATGCACGTTTAACCATTCTGGCCTTATTAACATCAGATGTTTCAAGTGGGTAATCATTATCCACAGCACCTTCGATGCCATGGTGAACTAAAACTGAAAGCATTTTCTTTTGCCATAAAACAAAATCTTGAGATCCGTCAAAGACCTCAATGTTTATTGGGTTTGAACTTGAACGTTTTGAAGACATTTTATTGTAAAACAGAAAGTTTACAATCCTTTAAAGAATTTCAGTTTATTTTTAAAAAAAATATTTTAGAGGATTATCAAATGGAATTCTAAAACCTTTATTATGGAAATTACAGATGCTTATAAGGTTCTAATAATGAGTAATCATACAATATATGTATGTATGAACAAACACAAAGTACAATTTTAATCAAGGACAAGAAATATCTACACTTAATCAGCAATCAATTATTCTATAAACAAGCAAGAAACAGTGATCAATCAACAAGCAATCAATGATCAATCAAACAACAACCACCATTATATACCCAAAGAATCAAGAGGCCTCAAACAAGTTAGAACTTTCCGTTACTAGCAACCGGTTGGGACTTTAACAAGTGACTAAGACTTGTATCCCTATAGCCATAACACACAAGCCAGAATTCACCGAGCTTGCAGATCAGTTGGGACCTTAACAAGAAACTGAGACTTGTATCCCTTCAGCCAAGACCTCAAGATTCACCAAGAATAAAAAGAAGCAGATATTCAATGTAAAGAGACAAATAAACAGCAGGAAAGTAAAAGAAGGGTTCAGAAATGCTCGTTCTTCCTAAGATGCTCGCAACAGATCTCACAAATGAGATCTATGTTACTCCTCAGTCCCTATTTCTCTTAGGACTGCCTTCTGCTGCTTTTCCCAGCTTGTCCTCCAGTAAACTCAGAGTTCTTTGCTCTGGTTTACCCTTCTGCTCGTCCTATTCTCCAGGTACATGTAACTCAACACAAAGTAGTTAGTCACAGTGTATTTATGATTTAATAAGCAAGAATATTACATTACAAGACTCTATTAGAGTTTTATCTAGACACGACTTCAAAGAATCTTTGAGAAGTTGTAGATCAGCAACTACTTTCATATTCAAACCAAAGAAAGTCAAGATCTAGTCGGTTTGACCTAGAACTTCATATCTACAGAGATTGAAGCCCTAAATTGCGACGAGCAAATACAAAGCATTAATAGTTGCACACAAAGCAATTATGAACAAGCATTAAGCAGTTTCAAACAAATTGAAACACAAGAACAAACTACAAATCTATACAAATATGCTGTAAACAGTCAAAGATGTAAGAAGAGAGCTCTGATACCACTTTGTTCTCGAATTCAACAAACTACAATCATATTGAAACACAAAGAATCAACGCACAATTTTACGTGGTTCACCCAAAAGGGCTAATCCATCGGAACCTCAACATAAGGGGACAAGACTACACTATGAATCAGCAAAAAGAGTACAAATTATAGCAGTAGATCACAAAGATCTCAATGCACAAAGCAATAAACAAGAAAATCCTAGAAAACCCTAGTAGAGCTAAAATAAACAAGCGGGAGAGTCTCTATCTAAGAAGTCGGCCAGAGCAAACTGGTATAATATATAGTCAGACCAAGAACAGAAGACGAGTAAGTGAAGCAACAGGCGCGGGTCTGAAGATGGATGACGGGTGTCGAGTCCGTCAGTAATTTAAATATCCTGTAAACAACAAATTGATTGTAGTAAACGAGGTCGAATCCACAGAGAACGGTTATCAATTGTGTATTGTATACTGACCAAGTAATGTAAATGGGGGTTTGAAAAGTGGATTTGGACTGAATGCTAAAAACGCAAAATATTAACAAGCAAATATATTAAAAGACCCAGTTAACCGATCATTTAATTAATGTGTCGATCATTGATTTGAAAGATATCTCTATCGATTTTAATAACCACAGTTATAGTTATTGACAACGTGCCTAACAACCAATCTTTTCCTTAGTTATTAGACTGACCGGATACGACCCTTTGAATCAATCACTAATCTAACACGTAGATTGCATTATAAACTAGAAAAGACTTGCGATCATAGCCAATGAATCAGTACGACAGTTCTTGAACTATGATTGTGGAACCTCAACACTACCTAGGTCAGATTAATTACGAATTATCTAACATGCAGTGTATTAGTCAACTCAATTAACCAATCGCGCGCTTAATCAATTAATCAAATAAAACTAACATGACCTTAGTTATGGGCACAGAGTGAGCTTAACTAAGGGCACAGAGACTACACAAATATTAAAAGATAAAGCAACGAAGTAAAGATCTCACAACACAAATTAATTAAATCAATCGTTTAGCTGGGTAGACTAGTTTAGCACCTCATGGGCGCAATCAACATCATTGTCTAAAATATGAACTAAACGTAAAAAAGAAGAAAACAGATAGAAAAACTAAAGCCGGATTCCTTATTCAAGTCTTTTCAGAAAACAAAAGATAATCTAATAAACTGTTCTATAGAGTAAATATACTCCGTTAAGAAAAATAACAAAACCCATAAAATCTCCTCAAAATCCTCTCTAGTATAATCTCTTATTTAACTTTTGAAAGATGTGAAAGTTTGTCTTCAGTCCTTGACTTTTTGTATTTTTGGTCTTTAGTCCCAGAAAACTACATAATTTGCACAAATGCCTCCAAACTGTTCATATTCACAAAAATAGGGCAAATTAGTATAAAACCACAATAATATCCTCAAAATAACTAATAAAATAGTACATAAATGTTGCACATATGGTGCTTAATCAATGGATCTGGAGCCCCGAGTCCATAGTACAACAAACTGGTGGGTCTGAACCAGAAAACAATCCAATACAACATTTAGTTAATAGAAAGGACATTACAGCAATTAGGTTGATTTTTGTTTTTATGTTATTTCTAAATAACTATTGATATCCTATACCGCAAATCACTTTCTATCTCAATTTTTTTTTTTCTTTAAATTAACATATAATATGAAATTTATGGATGGATATTGTTAGGGAAGATCTAACCAGTATTTATTATACATTTATGGAAGCCTAGCCTACAAATAATGCATGAAGATTTACAGCTTCATTATCCATTAGCAATAGCAATCTCTTGTAAAAAGTGTGGTACAAGATTTTGCTTTGTGAGGTGGAATGGAACATCCTTTTATTCACTTTATTAACTACTGTAAATCCATTAATTAACATTAATCTACACTTAATTCTAGTTGGATTAGCACTCTTAAATGGAATTCGATTCGATACTTAATTAATTTATCATTAAAATAATATTAATTAATTAATTGAATCTCTACCCTCCAATGAAACTATCTTTTGACTTTTTGTATATATATATACACACTAGGTTTTTAACTTAATATATGTGACCCATCTTCCACTCAACATTTCTCCATTTTGGAAGAAAGTGAAGCATTATTTTAGTTCAAATTCTTTTCATATATTTTTTGGGCTGCCTTGTCAAAAAGGTTAATTATTTGATTTGATTTATATTTTCTTGACTTGTGGACATAAATTATCCTTCTTGAAATATCGAAACTACTTTAAATTTTTTGAAATATTTTTAATATTTACTATTAATAAATATAAATTAATAATTATATTATATATTTTAATTTTTTATTTAATAAAAATTGATACTATAAAATATTTACGATAAAAAATCATTATAATAATTATTTTCAATCATTAACGGTTACTATTATTTTAACTAATAGTTTTTATTTGAACTAATATAAATTAGGATAAACCAATAAATTTTATGGGATTAAAAAATAATAATAATAAAAACAAACATATCTAAAACATATACAAAGTCCTCAACAAAGCTGTTCTGCATGGCTTATATTATATGGTGTCTTGTATTCTTTTCTATCCACTAAACTCATTTTGTTGTCAAAATGATGTCTGCCTAACATTTTTATTTTTATTTATTAATTTTTTCTCCAATGTACAGATTGAATGTTGGAATATTATTTATGGTTTAAATATTAAAATTTAAATAAAAATTCGTTGGTCGGACAAAAATTAGAAGTATTTCCAACATTTTAATAATTGTTTTTATTTTAAAAATAATTGTAACATTTATATTTATATAATATTTAGACTATATAAAATTATATTTATTTTCTTGTTAAAATAGTACTAATTTAAAATAATTTTAATTTATTTGGATGACGTGGAGAACGGTGGATTAATATAGAGGACGAAGGTAGGAGGGAATTATGTAAGTCAATTAAAAAACTAAATTAGGTGTAATTTAATTAATTACAACAATCGATACCAACTGTCATCAACAAGACAAATGGAATCCATACACGCGTCAGTCTTATTAATAATTAATCCATCATATTCATATTAATCTCTCTACACTCTTCATCGTGGTCCCTCCTATTAATTGGACCATATTAGATTCCCACTCCATTCTAATTACATTAACTATATATTAAAATTAAAAAAAAAAACATTATTATATATTACATGTGAAGTAGGACCTCACCAACATAGACTTTATTGTTTTTATTATTTTAAAAAATAATAAAAATAATAATTCTTGTATCATCCATCTCCAACTTTGAAATTTATACACCTCACTATATAATTCTATAAACCCCTCCACATTTCTTCACATCTTTCTTCTTCTTCTTTTTTTTTTTTTTTTTTTTTTTTTTCTTTTGGATCTAGAGATCAGGGAAGTGTTGGAGCAAAGAAGATCAAAGATAGAGATGATTATGAGAGAAGACAAAGGTTTGGCTATGGAGACATGGCCTATTAATTAATCAACAAATTAATGGAGGAATTTCATGATTGTTAAACCTCTAGGCAAGTCTATTGCTTGGCTTTTCCCAACTTTCTTTCTGTTGTTTGGTTGCTGAGAAAATGAAGGAATCCAACGGGAGGGTATGTATCTAATGTTTTGGAGTCTACAACATTTCATTTTCTCTTAATATCATATATTGTATAACTACTATTATTATATTTTATATATAATTTTTTCTTTTCCTTTTCTGAGATCTTCGACTTGTCTAGCTCTACAAATAAGAAACATTAATTGGGTATTTTTATTTTTTTTTAAATTATTAAGATTGATATACATAGATAAGATAATATGAACTGTGTGAGGACAATAATTTGTTGACGAATATATATGTCAACGTTAGAATAATGTGATTAGATGTATGAGGTTAATTATTGATGTATATTGAGTGATTGCAATTTAATTTGCTGTCCATCACAACTTTATATCATAGATAAGATAAATTTGAAATATTTTTAGGCATTGAATGTACAGCTAATTTGAACAAAGACTACAGATTATGTTGTTTGACCGTGGATCAAAATGTGGGGTGTAGATTTTTAAATTTTATTTTTATTTTAGGGTTTTTATGTTATTAGAAAAGTGTTAAAACTGATAAGATTCCTTGAGTGAGTGGATTGGATCGTATAAAATGAGAAATTATTGCTTCCAAGTCTCCAGATTTCTCTTCCAAGTTTCATGGATTATATACAGCTCATGATTAATCATATAATGCACATGAATATATTTTATATTCAATTATAATAAGTAACTCCATGAAAATATTTGAAGAATCCTCATAAAATACCATTAGATATTGGGCAGACTCTAATTTTTTAATTTTATTTTAAAATAATAATATTCAAAATATAATATGAGTTAATAATCAAATTGTGTTATTTTATGATCCTAAAATGTGGTAAATCATTATATGATATTTGTAAATATTATTTATTTAACAACTTGGCAGGTTAAATATCTTTATATATATTACTAATGCATTTTTAAAATTAAGTTGAATGATGGCTTAGTTGGTAAAGTAGGTAGGGTTAAGTTATGAGGTTGAAGGTGGAAGGAGGTTGAAGGTATAAATCCTTCCAATGTCATATTGAACTTTTATTGTTCTATGCCAGCTCCGTTACCGGTTATAAGTCGAACCAAAATAGATCTAATTTAGAAGATTGAGAAAAAAAAATTCTATTTAATTAGAGAATATATTGAGATATTTAAAAATAAATGAGTAATATTTTTTAAAAATAAAGTAAATTGATATTTGTTATTATATATGGTTGACATGTTTATTCTTATTTGATATATTCTATATCTTTTAAATTAATAGAGAATAAAATCAACTTTGGGATCTATTTTAAATTAATAATAAAAACAAGTAATGATCTTTAAATAAAAGATATGCATTTGTGAACTTATTTGAGTAAACTAATGTGTAAATAAACTCTTGGAAACAGCTAGAAGATACACATAACCTAACCTAACCCTTCAATTACAGAAAAGAAAGAATCTTTTTTCTACACATTTTTTTTTTTTTTTTAATGCAAAAAGCCAGAAAACAGGTACAAGATTTGTAGCTTTGTGAAATCTTTACACACATAAACTACTCTAACTAATGTCTTCAAATTAAAAAAGAAAAAAAAAACTTTAAATATAAGGATAAGGATGATGATTCACTAAAGTCTCACCTTTCATCATCTCATCACCTTTTCTTTTGATATAAAATTAAATAATAAATTCCTAGTTTGTAGATATGTGTACATTTTGTTTGGTGGAAAATGATGTGAAACTAAAAAAGCAAAAGCAGATTTTGGTTTGGATAATTAGTGTTTTTCTATTGGTTGATGACTCATCAAAGACAATGAGAGACTTCTGTCTTTGGTGGATTAGTTCATTGATAGATCCCTTTAACTGAAGTAGATTCATGAGATTGAATAAGCAAATGAGAGATCAGATCCTTAACAACTCTTTCTTTTAGATTTTGCCACCACTCTTTTAATATTCCATTAGGGTTTTGACTTAATTATATAACCCAAAGTGATAAGATTAACTTTGGGAAAAAATATATTATTAAAAGCAGAAAAATGGTATTTGGAAAAAAGGCACTTGGACTATTTGCTAATAACACACTCCATTATGATTATTTGTATAATGGTTTAGTTCCAAAGTTGTTTGGTGTGGTGGGTAAATAATTAATGGAGGAAGGTGATTTTATTTTATTTAATAAATTAAGGAAAAGGCTTTTGTGGTCCTTTGACTCAATCAGTGTATGGGTGTGGCGGCTATTATTTATTTATTTATTTATTTTTATTTATATATAAATTAAAAAAAATTGTTCGAACAATTTGAAATATTATATATTTGACGAGGTCCAAAACAAGACTGGAAAGAAAACTTGTGCAATAAGAAAGGCTTTGGAATTATAATGTGGGTTGTGGTGTCGGCTGCTTTCGAGCATGGTGAAATAAATAGTGATGTTGAATTTGTCGTGTTGTGTGATTGGTCTAATACGACAAATCATGTTGTAGTTTTCACATCATATTTCAATCTTGTAAAATTAACAACCTTTCATGTCTGTCTATGTCCGTGTCTATGTCTTTGTCGTTTTGGATTTTGGTGTTTGTGTGTTGCTTTTAGAATGGTAGATTCAGATTAGCAGGCTCGCTGTGATAACTCAAGGAGCGATGGTGTGCCTGAATATGTAATGAATATCCCAAAAAATGAGAGCATCACATCACATTGCAAAACCGTTCTCTAAAGGATCCCTAAACTGTTCTTTAAAGGATTCTAAAACACCTTTCTCAAAAATATATATTATAGAGAATAATTTTATATTGTTGTTGCCTATATTTGGCAAAACCGTTCCCAAAACTTAAGGAAACGGCCGTATATGGAACGGTTACAAATGCGTTCTCTATAGCATTAAAACCATTACCATATATTAGGGAAACGGTTTGCACACAATGATAGGGGTGGGAATAGGCTAGGCGGCCTTTCAGGGGCCTACAGCCTAACCTACATAAAGTCTTGCTTGGCCTAGCCTATTTGATAAATTGGTTAGATTTAAACTTTTTCAAAAGTCTATTTAATTAAATAGGCTAGGCTCAGGTTATGGTAAAAGCCTTTATAACAACAGGCCGACCTATATATTATTTATATATATACATTTATTTATTAAATTTATTGACATGTTTATTTATAAATTTAAAATCCAATATTTTGTTTATAAATATAAAGCCCAATACTATATTTATAGATGTAATTAGTTGTTTATAGGCTTTTAAACAGGCTTTCAGGTCTAACAGGCTTTTAAATAGATCAGGTCAGACCTCTAATACAAGCCTATGTTAGGATACAGGCCGGGCCTATTTAAACAAAAGTCTAGCCTGGCCTGGCCTATTCCCACCCCTACACAATGAGAACGGTTTTGTAACCATTCCTAAAGGGCTATTTTCTACTACTGTTGCTTTCAATTCTGGATTTCCTTTGAAAGCATTGTTTTATGAAATATCGGGCGAAGATTGATTGTGGTGATATCTAGGTGTCGTTTGGCTGGATGGTGAGAACTATAGTGTTAGTAGAAACCTTTAGAAACGCCACCTTTCGGGGCGTTTCAACCGTCATAAATGAGGGGCCACGGATATATTTGCAGTTTCGACCACATGTACCATCTCCTAATACACCAATAAAAAATAGATACGTGGACAATTAAAAAATTAAAAAAAAAATAAAAAACTCAAACAAACGGACATCACTTAATTTAACGGTCCTAATTCTCCATGTTTATATATCTGCATAAGAATATATCTGCTCCAGCTCCTCGAACTTGAATTCAGTTCTGAAGATACTTGAATGAATAACCATCAAGGTTATCAATGAATTCTCTGAATCCAATAGATTGTTGAGCATGTAAAGGAGATAAGGACTAAAAGTTAGAGATTAACAAGATCATTCCAATTGCATTCCTCAGATATTAGAAATTATGTCGACATCATATTGTAATAGAGAAAAAAATATACGGTAGATGTAATTGTTTCATCACATTCCCTAGAATTGCATACTATTTTCATCTGATTGTCACTGACATGCTAGAATAACATATTTTGCAATCTTAGGTGCGAGTAGCATATAACTTCAGAGCAAGTAGTTGATGGTCGCCGGAGGATTGAAAATTGTGCGGTGGCTGGGAAAGGAAGGCGTGGCGGCAAGGGTTTGTGGATATGAAGCTCTTAACGGATTGAATAAAACCCATTCTCTCTTCAACATGTAGATTTTCTAAGAAATGAGTTAGAATTTCTCGCCATGGCTGCTTTGTGAATCTGGTAAGCACAGTCACACCTGTTGTGAAGATGCTTCCTTACCTTTTCGGATAAACCACTGGAAGAAACATATTGGCAACCACCATCGCTCCCCTCCTTCTCTCTCGCTCCAAAATTTGATATTTTCGAGGGCCGTTAAAGTTAGTGATGTTCGTGTGTTAGTTTTTTACTTTTTATTATTTTGATTTTTTAAATTGTCCACGTGTTTGTTTTTAATTGGTGTATTAGGAAGTGGTGCAGGAAATGGTATAGGTGATCCAAACCGATATATTTGTAGTGTTTTTTACCGCCACAATAAATATAACTAAAAATAAAAAATAACTTCCCAACAGATTATCCCAAATTATCCATCCTCTTCTCTTATAGCAAGCACATTTAACTTTGTAGTGTTTTAATTAGGTTGATCCATTAAGTTATTTGTAACTTTATAATATCAATAATACAATAAATTTTTTTAATATCTACCCAATCATAAAACTCTATAATTTTTTTATTAAAAAATATTCTTTTTTAAAAAATTATTAAATTTAAAATTTATTAATAAAAAATTATTTTAAAAAATATTTTGTTATTTAAATTGTGGTGGTTCAATAATTGAACCGCCACAATTATATCATTTGTAACGGTTCATATAGTGAACTGCCTCAATTATGTCATTTTTGGCGGTTCACTTTGTGGCGTTTCACATTGTGAACCACCTCAATTATCTCATTTTTGGCGGTTCATATTGTGAACCACTTCAATCATATCATTCGTGACGGTTCATACAATGAACCACCACGATTGACTTCAATTTTGGCGTTTCACATAATGAACCGCCTCAATTATGTCATTCGTGACGGTTCTATAGTGAACTGCCACAAATGACTTTTCAATTGTGGCGGTTTTTTAATATACCGTCATAATTGATGCGCCACGAAATGCCAAATTTGTTGTAGTGAAATTCGGTGATGGTATGATTTACGTCTAATAAGTCAAAATAAATTATATCCTAGAGGAGTAATATATGGTAATAGAGTCAATCCTTAGTGAAGGGATAATCAATAAAATTCTATTATCATCCCGCTGTCATCTAATTGATAGAAAATAAATAATGGAGTTTTAACGTCTGATAAAATTAATCTAATAAAACAAAATGGAAGATATATTTCAAGCAGATGAGAAAGTAATCCAGTAAAACTGGTGATTCAATTACAGTATTGATCATCAACATTCCGAATAAACTATATTAATTTAACAAACCTAGTTATAGTTATTGACAAGCGCTTAATAACCTAATCTTTCCTATGTTTCTACATTGATCGGACAAGTATCTTCTAATTAATCCCTAGCCTAATAGCAATCCTGACACGGGCTTGATGATTTCAACTTTAGATCACATTAATAATAAAAAGACCTAGATTCATGCAGACAAATCATCAAGTGTGTTTGTTTAATTATGATTATGAATTCTCACAGTACAACTCCGTATAATGACTACTAACTATGTCAATACGATTAAACTATTACGTATCTAATCATTTTGACTAACTATATCAATACAATTGAACTATTCCACCTAATGCCAATAAACACAGAGAAAACATAAATACCGAATAATATGAACAATTAAATCGAATCTCACAACAAGTAAGTGAATAAAAATGACTTTACTGGATTATGAAATTTTAACTAATTTTGGCCACAACTAGCATCATAATAAAATAAATAAACGTACAAATAAAATAGAGAAAAAGAATAGAAATAGAAAATCAAACTCTCTTCGAGACTCTGATCCCCCAAAATAAAATCCAATCTTCTTTTGTTCCCTTATAGAAGTAATATATCGCTCCTAGCTCAAAAGATAAAGTGAAAATGTGGAATATGGAAATCTCATTCCTCCTGAATCTCCTAAAAATCTAAACAAATGAACTCTAAATTTTAAAAATAAAAACTACCATTAGTCTTGACTGAGTCTTCATCATACAATTGATTTCTTTTACTTAAGTTGTCTTTTTGTCTTGAAATCCCTCGAAGTCGTGAAATCTGCCAAATAATTCATAATTTGTAGAAAATAACAAAAAAGAAACACAATTAAGTACCAAATACTATAGTTAAAATGTTAATCAACAGTAAAATATTGTAGTAATATAACTTATTACGTGTTTAACCATTGTATTATGCTTCATATTTGTTATAAATTATGAACCGTGTAACACTTTCCAAACAGCTTTATCTGCCTTATATGATAAGGTAAATTCTCGAGATAAGATATAACGATAGCCACATATAAATATATAAAATTAGTTCCTTCTAATATAAGAAACATATGCTTCGGTCATTTATTCTTGTAAGCACTCTATGGTGATAATTGAACATAATTTTGATAGAGAGAAACTTATTTCATTATTTTTCATTTGTATAGAGATCTATTTATAAATTCAAAAAGTCTCTAAAAGCCGTTTATGAAATAAATTGTTGCTTTGATAATCATACTATTTCAGTAAGGATATGACTTTTCAATTAGACACATTGTTTCATGTGAAATAATGTGATGGTTCATGAAACAATACGATGTTCCAATATGAAAAATAACATTTTTTTTCATAATTACCGATTGCTTTTGAAATCTCTAACAATCCCCCACCATTTTAAAAGATTACATTAAATAATACATATTATCTATGAGCATAAAAGAACAAGTAATACACGCATAATAAAGGTGTCTTGCGATTGAATCTTTATTTAGTGGAATATAATTCCTATTAATCTAATTATGTAGTTTGTACAAATGATTGAATCTTCCAACCTTTATGACTAATAAGATATGTTTCTTATATGGTTTCCATTATATATTTGTATATCATAAAACATTTGCAGGCACTGCTTTTTATCAGTTAGTGAATGCATGAAGTTAAACCCATAACTTCATGAAGCGACATCACATCGCGTTCCACATAGGTAGACCTTTTTTTTGTTGGGTCGAGTTCCCTCTTATGTTGAGGCCCAACAAGTCTAAGGAGCCCTATTATAAAACCTAAGGAGCTTAGGGTTTATTGGTATCAAAGAATAGAGTGATAGCAGAAGAGAAAAAGGGTTGAGAGGAAAAGAAGAAAACTGGTTATTCTTCTTCCGCGCAGTTTGAGGGTTTTGACGACTGCTCTTAAACCAACCATTGGATCGTGCTTAAATTTGGAGAGTATATAGAAGACACATATTTCTGAAGATTGACCGTTGGGATTGTCAATTGGAGTTCTCACAAAGAAGTTATACAGCCGGAAGTAAAGGCTGTTGGATTCCCATCACAGCAGTGAGTAGTCGGATTCAAAGGGGCTTATCTCATTCATTAGCCGTTGGATCGAGCTGAGTTTTGGATATGTTGTCGAGAACATATTGAAGTTTATTCTGGACGGTAGAGATCGGATTTGGAGACTTCTGTAGAGAGCTACAGTCATCAGAACAGAGGTGTTGGTTTGGTTTGTGTTCTTTCTCTTGTTGTTAGATCCTAATCTTGGTGTTATTAGGATTGCTGCTATTGTTGGTTCCCTATTTGGTATTGGAACATTGTGTAATCTCTTTATTTGATCATAGTGGAGTTTTGGAGTGGACTACGGTCCCGTGGTTTTTACTTCTCACATTGAGGAGGTTTTCCACGTAAAAATCGGTTTGTGTTATTTATATTGCTTTGTGTGAGCATGGTTGATGGTGTGCTTTACTTAGATTGATTAGATCTTATTCATCTTAGGGAGAAAGGATTTCCGCTGCTTGTTTGATTGATTGTGTGTGCTTCTCCCAACATCTTTTACCCTTAAAATAGTACAACCATCATCAAGATATATTAAGAATTAAATAATTTAACCTACTCAAACATGTTGTGTCACAGACAGAATTTGGCCTAGTTGGTTTTGGTGTAAACTTGACATATTTTAGGTTGCGGAGTGTTCTGAGGCAACTTGTGAAAGGCCTAGAGAGTTCGTTTATTATCCGTTTGGGGCATGCAATAACTTTCTGGAAAGAAAATTGGGAGATGGACAACTTTCAATTTGTAATAGGATGCCGAAGGTCGTGTTGTACAGTTAACATGCCCAAATTCAATTGTTTAAGGGTCAATTTTGATTTTTTCTATTTTTATCAGCTTTTGGGTCCCTGATTCCTGTAAGATTTCTATTTTTTTTTGTTTCCTTCACACTACAAAAATATCTTACGTTATTCTAAACCTTGTCAAGTAATAATATCATATCTTTCTCTTAATTTGGGATTTGGCTTTGTCATTCCCATGGATTAGGGTCATCAACGTCCTAGTCAAACAAACAATAAGGGTATTTTGCGTCATTTTACCTTATTGTGTCAATTTTTCTGAATTCCTAAACTTATAGGGGTTTCAGGAATTAGCCGTAGTTATATAAATTGGATGAAACCCTAGACTTCAGATTTTTTATTGTGTTCACGCTATGTGATTTGACAGTGTTCCGAGAGAGAGAGAGTTCTGAGATCAGAATCTAACGGTCATTATGAAAATATAGTAGAACCTGTCCTATCTTGTGGCCATCAAGGTAAGTCGGTTTTTAATTTAGGATTCGGGGTTTTGGGGTTTTTTCGAATTGTGTTTGATCATCATTGTTCTGTTAGGGTTTCGGAATCTGCATTAACTCGCATCTTGGTTGTTTTGGTTGTAGCAAAAGGCGCAGCAAAAGTCGCGAACCAGGGTGAGGAGTGACCTTCTGTTGATTTATTGTTCGTTAGAGGATAGGTTAGTACCTCATTTTGTGTCCTACAGATTGCATGCTGTTTGTTGATTATTTTTATTGCATATGTTTTATTTTGGTAATTTTATGTCGGAATATGTGGAACCCTAAATTGCTATTTAGGATGAACTTTGTATTGATTAATATGATATTCCTGAACTGCGGTAATTGGTATTTTAAACAGAAAAAAAATCTTGATATAGTAACTGGGCAGACTGTTATAACCGATAAGCTCTGTGATACGTTTAATAAAAAGACTAAACAATGGATAAATGCCCTTAGGACAACCTATAGTAGAATACATAACATGCCTAGGGATAGAGGTACCTCGTAATAACAAACTTAATCGGCTTGAAGTGCCAATATATATATGTGATCGGCTTCAGCCATACAGGGGCTTCAGCCATACAAAGCTTCGGCCATATATGTGTTTCTGAACTGCATTTTCTATATATAGCTACTTTGGGTAGAATCCGAAAATTTGAACTAAACTGGATAATATGTGCTGTTTGATCATTCTTTGGTAATAGAGTGCTTAATCTGACATTTGTAAGGGCTATTAAATAATTGTTTGATGATTGAATTGGTAATAACAAAGTGAACACATATTTTGTATGTTACCTGCAGCTGTTGTGCTTATAAATTACATAGAAAAATGTTAGGACCCGATCAGACCCTTTAATCTGAAAATTCTAAAAATTTCAAACTGAAACTAATACAGAACCCTTCATGTAAAATGAATTACATGGTTAGTTAGGCCTCATACCGACAATATTTAGGACGTCTGTTAGTGTAACCTGAACTGTTAAAGATGGTAAGTGAATTACATATTTTTGTTGGCTAAAGCAGGTAAATTCATAATCTGCTAGCTGTAGCTTGTACGGTGTGATCTGTGCTATAAGGAGTTCTAGGAAACTCGTAGAGCCTTACATTGCGTGCTCCTACATGTTAGAACTGATTCTAGAGACATTGTGTGGGTGTTTGGAACTTGAGTTGCTAACTAGACTTTGTAGTCTAACGTTGTACTTTCTTCCTATTTCTATTCCTTCTTTTATGTGGAAATCCCTGAATGGATACAGTTACTACAATCGGTTAGGAGATGACTATCACATCTAGAGCACGAGCATGCATTTGACATCTACATGCCATAATTTAGATTTGTTTCACTTTATTTTAAATGTTCAAATGATAATATTTTGGGATATTTGTTTTGGATACCTTGTTAGTTGCTGGATTTTAGAAATGTAAACGCTGTAATTAATTCTTTGATATTTTTCTATTTAATGAGATTTTTATTGCGGTTGAGATTTTAGAACTCTGAAATTTGTTGGATAATTATACAACATTAGATATTGCATTATTTTTGTTATAGTGTTACATCTGCATTGTGGCGTCATGCTTTCCATCCTATTTTACACCAGGATGGGGGTTTACTATTTTGTGTTACAGGTAAAGCATTGACCTTCAGCATGGTTAAATATTTCATGCTTTCAATCACCAAAAATTTCATCTTTCACTGAATTTAAGACTAGACATTGTATAAAGCATCAGGTTGAAGCTTCACCCTCAGTGATCATTCATTATGGGCTTCAATCTTATCTTCCGTTATATTCATAATATCATGTTTCAAGCTAATCTTTTTGTAAAAGTATCGGCTATATTTTCAAATAGCATATATCACCATCTATAATAATTTGAATAACATTACTATATATTAGGCTATTATGCCTAGACTTATTATTCTACATATGATTATATGCTCTTTCTAGCTGTGCTTTTTATCATATGTGTTGAAATCAATAGTATGGAATTAGGTCTCTTGTAAAGCAATTTTTTCAACTATTATGCTTTTGGGAGACAGATGAAAATGTAACAAATTCTGCAACGACAGTTGAACATATTATGCACTTTTACTTTTAGATCCATAAGAAATTGTACCTATACCAAGAAGATATGACTATCCACCAGTTGAGTAATCTACCCTATCTTAATCCAATGAGAATTTGAATACCTTCTAAAATTACAGGCAGTCCACTATAAAAATCCTGTGACTTAAAGTATTCTTATGGTACCTAAGTACTCTTATAATAACATGCTAATGAAAACTTAAGAGGACTGCTAGTGGACCTTTTCATTTTGCTAATGATAAAGATTATCTCAAGTCTTATACTCGTCATACATATATCAAGCACTTAATAAGCTATACATATTCAAACCGAGTTACAAATACCTTTTTATTCTTTTATAGTTTGAAACTACTTTTTCTTATGGTTAGAATGTTATAAAATTCACTCAAATAATTTATGCATGCCTCTTTAACCATTTACCCATTCTTTAACGCATTTTATAATGCCTATTCTTTCTCTTTCCAACGACTCTTTTTACCAATCAGTGAGTTTTTCAAGCTTGTATTAGATAGAATATACACGACCTTTAGTGAAGTGATAAAGAATTGTATCTTATTTTGCCATATTCTAAACTCCATCCTTCAAATTGTTTAATTTGTTGAATTTTATATTCAAATCCTTAATTAAAGATATAAATAAAACTCTCTGTTTGTATATGGAAATCTTTAAAATTTGATGATGATATTATGCTTTAAATTTGTTATAAATCGTGAACGTTGGAACACTTTTAAAAGAATTTGACTTGCCTTATATGACAAGGTAAACTCCCAGGATAAGATATAACGATAGCCACGCATAAAGATATAAAAGTAGTTCCTTCTAATATAAAGAAACATATGTTGTAGTCACTTATTCATGTAAGCACTCTCTAGTGATAATTGAAAATAATTTTGGTTCAAAGAAACTTAATTCATTATTTTCCATTTGTACATTAATTCTACTTATAGATTTAAAAAGTCTTCAAAAAGTCACTTATGAAATAACATGTTGCTTTGATAAGTCATACTATTTCAATAAGGACATGACTTTTCAATATGAAAACTCATTAGTCACCTTGTTTCATGAAACAATATGATATTTCAATATGAAAGATAACATTATTTGATGAATTACCGATTCCATTTGAAATTATTTCTAACGTATAGAGAATATGCAGCTTAGCAGATATCCACCTGCAATTCGGAAGGTTTGGAGTAAAATTATTTTTGAAAGATTAAACATTTAATTAATACTCATAATTAATTTGATTTTCGGTTTATGATAAAAATTATTTAAGTGGCATTATAGGTTTAGGTCACTTCATTTGGTATGAGCAATATTTTATACTCCATATTGGCTTATTTTAGAACAAGATTGTCCTTGATGGTAAGGGTAAAAATGTTATTGGTTCGAATTTCTAGTAATTTTTTAAAGGATTGTTTTATGGTCAGTTCAATTGCAGGATGTCCAATTGATATGAGGATTAATATGTTGATCCATACTGTGAATGTTATTTATTAATTTATTCATGAAATTTATGGATTAAAATGGATTAATATGTAATAGGTTAGTTGGTTACACAAATACCAAGCTCAAGAGCTCGAAAGATTTTTCTTTGACCTTTTGTACTCTTTGAGAATGAAATTGAATTATGATTGTTCATTATTTTTTAGAGAATATTTTAAGATAGAGCTAAATATAAAAATTAGAATTAAATCAACTTTCATTTCAATATTTTATACTTGATAAAAAAATCCGTTGAATTAGAAATTTAAGGATGAAAAAATATCAATGAAGATTAAAATTGTTTCAATAGTACGTTCCACATTCGAATTATAAATTGAAAAATATGACCAAATATCAAAGTCATTTTACAAGTAGTGAGTAATATCATGAATTTGGTAAGTGTTGGTAGTTATAACTAGTACGTTTACAAGTCATTAGATGGAGCATGCTGGTGGTGGAGGGTTCTGTTTGCCAATGAACTTTGCTTTTGCATTAACGCATGTAGAATTCACATTTCCTTCACCCACGAATGCCAAATCAACATCACACAACTCAACACCTTCACATGGAACTTTTTTGCTACATATGAGGTTAACAACTTCCTTTGAGATTGTGGTACCTTTGATGTTCTTAAAGCGAATGTCACTAAGTTTAACATGAGATGGCTGCAATCAAATAATCAATCAACATGGAAAGTGTCATTTAGACGTATAAATCTAATGAAACTAAAAAAATAATTATAAGTACCTCCGATCTTTTAGCTCCATATTCCTGATCAATTATGATGGGATTTTTAACTTCATTCATTATAATATTTTGGAAAGTGATACCGGTAGCTGTGAGATCGGGAGACGCGAGCCATGTCTTGATTCTAGCACCATTATCAGTTTTTGTTAATGTACAGTCCGTAACTAAAACGTTGGTTACAGGAGTCTCATGGTCGTACTTTCCCAAACTACCAACACTAATCCCATGTCCAGGGCCACATTCGATATGAGAGATGGTGATATCTGTGTTACCATGTCCAATAGAAACACAATCGTCCCCCGTTCCAAATTTAGAATTTAACACTTTTACATTAGAAGAAGTACTTATATGCATGCCATCAGTATTAGGGCTATCCTCAGGAGCAGTAACAGTGAGATCTTGAGCAGTGAAATTATTGCAACCAACTACATGCATATGAAAAGCTGGGCTATTGAGAGAAGTAAAGCCGGAAATTACGGAATTGGTAATTTTTTGAAACTTAAGGCCCTAAAGAAGACAAAAGATCAATCAAGTAATATGATTAATAGGTAAAAGATAGAGATAAGGATGGTTGCTTACATCGGGGAGTTCAAGTTTGCAATCTTGCTTATGGATGCATTTACTATCTTTCCAGAAGCACTCTCCTTGTCCGTTGAAAACTCCTTGCTTATTACCGGCAAGAGTCAAATGATCGATATTACAGAACTTGATCCATGCTTTCTCATTCGCATCGTAAGAATTTTTGTCGGTAGATGCCATTAAAGTACCTAAAACTTCAAAGACTATACTTGGACTTTTACATGGCCCTTCAAAAATCACGGCCGATAAATCATATTTTTCTGGAGGAATCACAAGTTTTGTTGGCGTGGGACATTCACATGCTTTCTTCCAGGCACTTGTTAAAGCCTATGTAGAAACGTTTAATCATTACTTTACGAATATAATAAAATCAATAATAGATTATATTTTTTCGAACATAAAAAAAATTATTGATGAACTAATCTTACCACTGCATTTTCATCACAACTTCCTCCAACTTTTAATCCAAAGTGGACGGGATCAATAATGGATAGTTCGGTTAGTAGACGACGACTAGAACCACCGGCCGCACAAGATATTAGAGCCAGTAAGAGAAAAAATCGAGTGACCATGGTATTCGTGCTTTATATATAAATAAATTTTCAATCGATTATCTCTACTATATTAATTATATGATATCTATAGCTTTTTGTGTTGTTAACTTGAGTGTGATGCTTTTATATGCTAGTACAGTTATTTTATTGTTTTAATTATGTTATGTTAAAAATTTGCCTCATACTTAACTCCCATTTTGTCGTGGAATCTATGTAAGCGCATTATGTAAGGACCCAATTTTCAACCAATCCATATATGCAAAAGCTAATGGTTGCAAAGTTGTTATCGCCTTCCCACCTAACATCTACAAAACTTAACGAACTTGATTGCACTAACGAAACACAAACAAACATATTTTAGAAAAATTACCTTTATTTATTTATTCTTTCCTATAGTTTAATCATACTACAAGACTTTATAGAAAGCATAATTTAGAGATAATAAGCTGCTATGTAGAAAATATAACATAGGTGTTAAGTTAAACATTTTTGTTAGTTACAAGGAAACAAATTTTGATAAATGCAATCTATATATATATATATATATTTGTAAAAAGTTGAAGGTGCGAATATCAACCTTTCACGTTGATAGAGTTTTATATAAATTTGAAAAGAATAGATATTCTAGCCTTCAAAGAAGAATTAGATGGGAAAATGGATTTCGCATATTTATTTTTTTAAAGTACAATAGAAAACTTAACTCATAAGACTATTTGCATAAATAAACAAAAATAAGTTAACTGAAAAATACCTATGTAAGCGTAGGAAAGAATGAACATTTTTCTCGAAGAGATTTAATTTTTAATAACTATTTCTTACTTATTCTTATATTTTAATGACTATTATTTTTATTACATATTTAAATCACTACAAAAAAAATGGGGCTTCAGTGATGGTAATTTTCGTCACCGAAAACTTGATTTCCGTCATTGATAGTCCTTTGTGACAGAAATATTCGATCAGTGATAGTCCTTTGTGACGGAAATATTCCGTTATTGGTAGTAACAGCGCCACAAATGTATTGTGATGAAAAGTTTTCATCAGAAACAGTTGTGTGACAGAATTAATCAATCATAAATGTAAAACACTCCGTCACAATAAAAATCTAAAAGATCAAAGGTTTCAATCATGAATTTGTGACAAATTAGTGATGAAAATCTTGTGGTCGAGACAACAATTATTTGTGACAGATTTGTGAAGATGTTAATTTCTAATGGATTTGTGATTGAAGTTGCTGTAATGAATTTGGGACCACAAATTTGTGTCAGATATGTGATAGAATTATCATATAAGCTATTGTCCGCTATAACCAATTCGTGACGGAAATGGGATTGACTATTTTATGACGCGACTATTTTTTGATGGATTTGTGACAGGTTCGTTTCTTTCCTTTTTCGAATTTATTTTTTTAACGTCGTACCTTTTCATTACTATTCAGAAAAATATCTGTTTACAAAATTATTAATATAAAAGCTAAATTTAATAAAATGTCTAAATTAATATCATATACAACATTCAAATAAATAATTCTAAGTTAAACATGAAAAAAAAGAAGATGTTCCATTGAAACAACTTAAGCATCTTCAAGTAATTTATATTTTTCATTAAAATGTGACATCACCGTCATGCATAACTACAAAATACCTTATCGGTTATGATGAGATGGCTTACTAAAGTATCTCTATTAAGTATTAAACTATATAAAAGGAATCAACAATAACAATTATGATATTGATTCAAGATAATTTTATATATATCGAAAGGCGAATCGACACTTCTACTATTGTTACCGATATTTTATTCCATTGTTTCTTTTATTTCTTTACTGGAGAAGCTAGTCGAGGGAACTGAGCACGGAAAATGGATTTTGCATATTTATTTTTTAAAGTACAATAGAAAACTTAACTCATAAGACTATTTGCATAAATAAACAAAAATAAGTTAAATGAAAAATACCTATGTAAGCGTAGGAAAGAATGAACATTTTTCTCGAAGAGATTTAATTTTTAATAACTATTTCTTACTTATTCTTATATTTTAATGACTATTATTTTTATTACATATTTAAATCACTACAAAAAAAATGGGGCTTCAGTGATGGGAATTTTCGTCACCGAAAACTTGATTTCCGTCATTGATAGTCCTCTGTGACAGAAATATTCGATCAGTGATAGTCCTTTGTGACGGAAATATTCCGTTATTGGTAGTAACAGCGCCACAAATGTATTGTGATGAAAAGTTTTCATCAGAAACAGTTTTGTGACAGAATTAATCTGTCATAAATGTACAACACTCCGTCACAATAAAACCTCAAAGATCTCTTGTTCAAAAAAAAAAAAAACGTCAATGGCTTAGTGGATTTATATACTGAAACCACTTGAATGCTTCCCGCCACTGGTCAGCCGCATGAAATAAGTCAAAGTTAATGTTCAAAAATAAAATTCATATTTATATATAGAATAAAATCAAAATTCAAAAATAACACACACTCGTATATGGTAAAACTTCAAAATTGAAATATAGAACAAATAAAACTTTTTTAAAAAAAATCAATATCTAAATGTAGCACTGTCAAACGGGCGTGACCGTGATCGTGACCGTCCAGTCACGGTCTTAAAAAGCTCGTACTTAAAATGGCAAAAATAAATTTGACCAAGCCTGTCCACGGGCGGGCCCGGACGGTCACGGGGTTGACCGTCTTTTTTTTTAAATTATTTTTATTTTTATGTCACTCAATTATTTTATTTTTTTATACCAAAATAAAAAATAGTTTTGCTCATTATGTACCATTTTTTAATTTTCAAATTGTATCGATATAGAAAATGTTCAATCCATTGTAGTTGCAACAAAAATAGCTCTTTATGAATAAACATGTTATACTTTTAATTAACAGGTTTGACCACGGTCAATCGTGGTTTGACCGTCACAGTCACGAGTCCAAACGGGCTTGGTCACCAAAAGCCCGTATTATTATTATTATTATTATTATTATTATTATTATTATTATTATTATTATTTTCCTGACCATGCCCGTGACGGATGGGCCGGTCACGATCACAGTCACAATTTTGACAGTACTACCTAAATATAGAATAAAATAGATGTAAAACATAAATCAATTGAATTTAATTACGTCAAATTTTGATGTATTCCAATAAAAACAAACAACTCCATCTCCATACGTTATTTACCAATAGAACTTCTTTGATGAGCATGTTGTAATTAAAACTTCTTTTTAGTACAGCCTGGAAAAGAGTGTTATTTTTCTACTCACAACAATCTTGTATTTTTTATTAATTTCTCAGAGATTGTTTTAAAAATTCTCTCAAGTTTAACTTTGCTGGATGCTGAAAGAAAAATTAGTTTGCGCAGATTTCTTATATCAAATAATAATGGGATTCGCATTGAAAAGATACTAACTTTTCCTGAAAATTTTTTTTCTTCCTAAATTTAATATTTATGATTTTTTTACTGCTACACTTTTTTTTTCTTCCAAATGTGTGCCCTAAGACACAGAAAATTAAAGTTTACTGTAGAGGAAGAAAATCTGAGGAGAAGCGGATAGAATATTGGACCGTTATTGCTTGTGCTACTTACAAAACTGCTAAGGTACTTGTAACAAAACAACAAGATATAAGAATCAAAACACCAAAATCACACTTTACGTGGTTCACCTCAAATGAGGCTAATCCACGGGACCTCAGCTATTCACTGAGAGATCGATGGCACTAGTAATCAGTTCACAAAGACCAGAGTATAATCACATGGACCACAAAGTCAATACAAGTCGATTACAACCAAAATCACAAAGAAAACCCTAATAACATTGAAACCCTAGCAGAGCAGGAGGAGAGAAGGCCAAAGTTTCTCTCACTAAGTTTGCTGAAAAGAGAAAGAGATAAATATATAGTTAGGGTGAAGGCAGCAGACGGGTCACCAACAGAAAGGCGCGGATCCACACCTAGGTTGGGTCACACCAAAGTGAATCAAGTAACAAATCTGCAGGAGATGGGCCAACAACACAACAACACAACAAGGCCCAAGAGAACAGACACGGCCCAAACAAATTAAAGATTACAAGCTGAAGAATAGAACAATTACAACAATACTTCCCCAAATGTTACATTCTACAGAAATCAAACTGGTCTATGATCATCCTTTTACATCATTGTGCCTCCAAGCCTCTCTCAGATATAATTTGTTGCATCACTGGTCCAGTTCCTCAATATTCAGACCCGGCAGATGTGAAGAAAGTTCCTGCAGTATAGAAACTTCTTCAATGATACTACCTTGGTGCCCATATCAGAGGGATTTTCATCTGTTGGAACCTTTTCAACCTGCAGGACACCATTTAACACATTCAGTCTAATTAAATGATATTTGACCCTAATATGCTTGGTTCTGTCATGATAGATAGGGCTCCTACTGATATGGTAGGCTCCCTGGCTATCAGTGAAGACTATTGCTCTGGAGCCAAGTAATTTGATTTCCTGAATGAGCCCCTGTATCCAGAGCCCTTCTTTTATTCCCTCAGTTGAAGCAATATACTCAGATTCAGTGGTACTCAAAGCCACATCAAGTTGCAATTTGTATCTCCAGGAAACACAATTTCCACATACAGTAAACACATAAGCAGTCATAGATCGTGTGAATTCAATATCTTTTGCAAAATCAGAATCAGTATAGCTAATAATATTCACAACATCGGAATGCTTGCTATATTCTAAACCAAAATCAATAGTGCCTTTAATATACCTGAAGAGTCCTTTAATAGCATTCCAATGTTCAAGCCTTGGTTTCATCATGTATCTGCTTAATA
The DNA here is from genome assembly GCA_031304145.1 of Cardiospermum halicacabum. Taxonomy (NCBI): domain Eukaryota; kingdom Viridiplantae; phylum Streptophyta; class Magnoliopsida; order Sapindales; family Sapindaceae; genus Cardiospermum; species Cardiospermum halicacabum. The sequence continues at coordinate 39,406,898 of CM062389.1, read as the reverse complement.
TGCTTATTGAATAAGCTAAATTAGGTATTGTACAGACCATAGCATACATGATGCTGCCAATGGCTTCAGGATATGGAATGTTATGAAAGATATGATCCTCATCACAGAGTTTATTATCAAGTTTGTGACTTGCAGATAGGGGCAAACTATTCGGTTTAGCATCACTCATATTAAAATTGTTCAGAATTTTATACAAGTAATTTTTATGATCAATGCATAAAAGATTATTACCTCTGTCCCGAGACATAAACATGTCAAGGACTTTGGAGACTTCCCCCAAATCCTTCATGTCAAATTCTTTATTCAGATCAATTTAGACAGTGGCTAGATACTGCATTTTAGAACTCATTAACAGAATGTCATCCATATACAATAGCATGAATACATGTGAATTATCAACAGACTTGTAATACAAGCAAGCATCATACATACTTCGTTTAAAACCCATTTTGCCTGCATAATCATTAAACCTTTCATTCCATTGACGGGGTGATTGTTTCAGACCATACAGAGACCTTTTAAGGAGACACACCTTGCCACCAGGTTTGACAAACCCTTCAGGTTGGTCTATGTAGATTTCTCTGTCAAGAAAGCCATGAAAAAAAGGATGTTTTGACATCCATTTGCTCTAGTTCCAGTTAAAATGAGCAACTAAAGACAACATGATTCTGATGGTAATATACCGAACTACAGGAGAGAATACCTCTGAGAAATCAATCCCTGCCTTCTGGGTAAACCCTTTGGCAACTAATCTAGCCCTAAACGGACCTGAATCCGAAACTGGTAGGTTCTCCTTAACCTTGTAAATCCACTCACAGCCCACTAATTTCTTAAGTTTAGGTTTCTCCATTAGATCCTAAGTATGATTCTTCATCAGAGAAGCTATTTCCTCATCCATAGCATTCTTCCCCTTGATTGCATTTGGACAGCTAATAGCTTCTTGATAAGAATTTGGAACGAATTCTGATTCAGTATACGTGTTAAGAGTATAGATCACAAGATTTATATCAAGATAATCATTATATTTGGATGGAATCCTAGCGTTCCTCCTAGGTCTATCTCTACTCAGGAGATAATCATCCAAATTGTGCTCATGATATGTTTCATCTACATTCTGATCAGGATGATTCTCAGGATTTTCTAAAGTATCAGACTCAGATGGATTAAGGAGAAGTTCAGACTCACTGTTAGTTCCATTGTCACTGACCCTATGGCTATCAAGTTCAGTAATAGGCACATCAGACTCAATACCAGGCTCTGAATCCTCAGGTTCTATTGGTTTGATTTCAAAGCTGGAGAGATCAAGCTGTTTGTACTGAATGGGATTAGAAGACTCAGAATTAAGGAATCTAGGAAATTCAGTCTCAAAGAAAACAACATCACTGACTTATAATAAATTTGTAACTGGATTTATCCTTAAAGACAAGTCTGTAACCCTTAGTACCAGCCTGAAAACCCATGAACAAACCAATGAGAGATCTAGGATCGAGCTTATCAAATTTTTGATGAGCTAAAACTTTACAGCCAAAAGTCCTAATGTGACTTAAACTAGGAGGTTTTCCATAACAGAGTTCAAAAGGAGTCCTATTGTCTATAGAAGAAGAAAGAGACCTATTTTTAAGGTAGGTGGCATAACTTAAAGCTTCCCTCCAGAAGATCTTAGGAAGACAGGCTTGGAATAAAAGGCTTCTAATTCTTTCTAGAAGGGTTCTATTCAACCTTTCAGCAACCCCATTTTGCTGAGGAGTATACCTAACAGTCCTATGTCTCCTAATCCCGGATTCCTCACAAAACTTGTGAAATTGCTCATTGCAAAATTCCAGACCATTATCTGTTTTAAAACATTTGATTTTCTTTCCAGTTTCCTTTTCTACTAAAGATTTCCAAATTTTAAAATTTTCAAATACTTCAGTTTTGGATTTTAACAAATAAGTCCAGCAAAATCTTGAAAAATCATCAATAAATGAAAGAAAATATTGACAGTTGCTAAATGTTTTGGTTCCTATACGACCCCACAAATCAGAATGAATGTATTCAAGAACAGCTTTTGATTTAAAATCAGATTTTGGAAATGGTGATCTGGTTTGTTTAGCAAGAACATATTTTTCACAAGTAGGAATGACACAAGGAAAGTCACTCTCAATTAACCCCTGTTTCTGTAGTTCTCTAAGACTGCCTAAACCTATGTGGCTTAATCTTCTATGCCACAACAAAGCCTTACTGATGGAATCACTAAGTTTGGTTTGGGTAGCTAGAACCTCTAAGGTTGATCCTTCAAGAATGTATAGGTTTCCTACTCTATTCCCTCTCAGATCTACTCTGTTTGATCCAGGTCTAGACATTTCTACCAACTGATTCTTAAACACACATTCAAAACCCATCTCACCCATCTTACTCACAGACAGAAGGTTTCTCCTAAGTCCAGGGACATATTTGACATCTCTAAGGGTTAAATTTCTACTATCATACTGTCTAATGGTTACATTTCCTACCCCAACTATGTCACACCTATGGTCAGATCCCATGACAACAAAACCCCCTTTAATAGACTCAAGGTTTGAAAACCAACTCCTATTTGGTGACATATGGTGTGTACAACCAGAATCAATCACCCAATCAATCAAGGAATTATCAGGAATGGCAGAATTATTTAACTCAATCACAGCAGTAAAACCATCAACAAGAGGATCAGAAACAGTAACAGTATTAGATGCAGCAGGTTTAACAATACCATTTGCTTCATCTCTCTTTTTCTGGATGCAATCCTTAATAAGATGGTTAGCTTTTTACAATAATAGCACTTCCTCTCTTTGTTGCTACCATTTTTACCCTTACTACTGTCCTTCTGTTTGTTATCAGCCTTATTCAAATTATTTTGGTTAGCTGCAGGTTTCTTACCCTTCCCTTTAGTCCTATGGCTGGTGTTAGGATTACTAAGGAATAACCCCTCATTATCCTTTTTAATCATCTCCTCACTTACAGATCTGAAATTCAGAGCATCCATGATATCCTTAGTGGTTAAAGATTTCTTATTAAAAGAAATAAATTCTCTAACAACACTATAGGACTCAGGCAAAGCATGAAGAAGGACCATAGCTAGATATTCATCGCTAAGATTCTTAGCTTCTTTTGTCCTACTATTCAGATACTGAACTAACCTTTTAAACACAGCCAAGTTCTCATTTAGCGTCTTATTAGGGGCAAACCTAAAGCTAAACAATTTATGAAGGCTAATAATCCTATTTGGAATATCAGATTCTAAATAGTTAGCATCTAATGCTTTCTAGAGAGAGTCAGCAGTCTTAACATCATTCATGGCAGTTAAAACATCATTAGATAAATGCAATAGGATAGTATGATATGCACGTTTGGCCATTCTAGCCTTATCAGTGTCAGAGATACCAGAAGGATAGTCATTATCCACAACCCCTTCTGTGCCATGGTGAACCAAAATAGATAACATTTTCTTTTGCCACAAAACAAAATCTTGAGATCCATCAAAGACCTCAATATTTATTGGATTGGTACTAGAGGATTTAGAAGACATTTACAAAGAATTTTTGTTCAAAGAATGTTTAAAAATCTTTATAGTATACTGACACTAATAGGAATGTCAATGACAGTATGATGCACAATATTCACAAAGAAGGAACAAATCAATATCAGAAGTACAAAACTATGCTACAGTACAAACAAATCACTCAGATATTCACATAGAGACAAATCAGATAATATCCAAATAATTCCCAAGGGTTGAGAGCCTCAAACAAGTCAGATTTTCACATTACTGACACCATTTGGGTCTTTTAACAAGAACTGAGCTTGTGACCCTCAGCCACGTTCAAACAAGCTAGTTTGTTCCGTACTAGCAGGCGGTTCGAGGCTTTAACAAGCTACTAAGGCTTGTACCTCTTCAGCCAAGGTTCTCAACCAACCCAAAGATACACAGTAATATACACAGTACAAGAAATCACAAAGTAAAAGCAGAGAAGGAATTAAAATAGAGTTAAGGGTTTAGAAAGGCTCAGTTATAGCTGATTACTGGTAAATCGACCTTAACAGGCTCGATTTTCCTCCTAGTGCCCCGGAACCTCTCTTAGGGTCACCCTACTAGTTTCCTCTTCCTCTCCTTAAGCTTTTATCCTTCTCAGTTGCCTCCAAAAGGTACCTGTCACTTGCACAAACTTGTTAGAAACAAGAAATGTCAGAAAACAACAAGATATCGAACAAATCATAACTGCTCTGTTAGGGTTTCACTAAAGTTGAGTCGTTGCTAACAATAAACCCTAGATCTACAAAGATCGAAGACAGGTAATATCAGCAAACAGACAAATACGAACAATGAACACATAGAAGCGCACAATATCACCAAGATCGAACAAATCACCAAGAAAGCACCAAGAAACCACAAAGTATTCACAGATCTATAAACCCTAGATCACAGAGCTTAACAAACAAGCTCTTACCTGGAGCTCTGATACCAATCTGTAACAAAATAGCAAGATATAAGAATCAAAACACTAAAATCACACAACACTTTACGTGGTTCACCTCAAATGAGGCTAATCCACGGGACCTCAGCTATTCACTGAGAGATTGATGGCACTAGTAATCAGTTCACAAAGACCAGAGTACAATCACATGGACCACAAAGTCAATACAAGTCGATTACAACCAAAATCACAAAGAAAACCCTAATAACATTGAAACCCTAGCAGAGCAGGAGGAGAGAAGGCCAAAGTTTCTCTCACGAAGTCTGCTGAAAAGAGAAAGAGATGAATATATAGTTAGGTGAAGGCAGCAGACGGGTCACCAACAGAAAGGCGCGGATCCACACCTGGGTCGGGTCACACCAAAGTGAATCAAGTAACAAATCTGCAGGAGATGGGCCAACAACATAACAACACAGCAAGGCCCAAGAGAACAGACATGGCCCAAACAAATTAAAGATTACAAGCTGAAGAATGGAACAATCACAACAGTACTACTAGCTAGTTGAATATTCCATCTTTAAGTACTGGAATTGGTATTTTTTTTTGTCTATCCATGTTGGTGGTTTTTTATTTGAAGAAGAGTAAGAGAGGAGTTTTTGGGTTTCAATCACGATTTTGTGACAAATTTGTGATGAAAATCTTATATTCGAGACAACAGTTATTTGTGACGGATTTGTGATGATGTTAATTTCTAATGGATTTATCAATGAAGTTGCTTGTGACGAATTTGGAACCACAAATTTGTGTCAGATATGTGATAGAATTATCATATAAGCTATTTCTGCTATAACCAATTCGTGACAGAAATGTGATTGACTATTTTGTTACGCGACTATTTTTTGATGGATTTGTGACGGATTCGTTTCTTTCCTTTTTCAAATTTCTTTTTTTAACGTCTTACCTGTTCATTACTATTCTGAAAAATATCTATTTACAAAATTATTAATATAAAAGCTGAATTTAATAAAACTTCTAAACTAATATCATATACAACATTTAAACAAATAATTCTAAGTTAAACATGAAAAAGAAAGAAGATGTTCCATTAAAACAACTTAAGCATCTTCAAATAATTTATATTTTTCACGAAAATGTGACATCACCATCATGCATAACTACAAAATACCTTATCGGTTATGATGAGATGGCTTACTAAAGTATCTCTATTAAGTATTAAACTATATAAAAGCAATCAACAATAACAGTAATGATATAGATTCAAGATAATTTTATATTTATATCGAAAGGCGAATCAACACTTCTACTATTGTTATTGATATTCTATTTCATTGTTTCTTTTATTTCTTTACTAGAGAAGCTGGTCGAGGGAACCAAATACGGAAAATCCAAGCTGCCAATATTGCTCCAATGAATGAACATATCCACTATACATAAATATGTTGCCAAGTGTCATGCCATTTTTTCATGTACGCCTAACCAAACACCTGGCCAGTTCATTCACACAAAAATTATAAGTCAAATAAATAAGAATGACCTTGATGTTTTATAAAGCATGAAAATTGAAATAGACGGATGATGATGATGTAGCAATTAATCAAATAGTAATCTCAGTCAGTCAAGTCAAAGTAAGATGTAGTTTGAATAGCTTAGGAAAGCTACCATATAGCTCAGTGATCATTATTCAATGCAACTATATCCTATTCCAATTTGATCATTATTATTTTTTTTCTGTACAAACACTGAGACTATTAGATTCAAATGAAATATAGAACACAAGATACCTATGTAATGACCCAGAAAATAGTGAATATTTAATTTTCTTAGTTTTATTATTTAAATTGTTTATGTGTTCAAAGATGTTAGGAATGGTTTTTCTTTTTGGTCCTATTAAAGAAGTTGGGCTTGGGGTGCTCTTAAAAAGAGAGAAGAGATGGATAGGAATTAACCTTAGTAAGATTAGGTATTCACGATAGTGTATATATATATATATTCATCTTTACTTTATCTCGATTTATGTTAGTGTTAGAGAAATTGAATGTTGGGGTCGATCAAGCTCAATCATTTCAAACAAATTTAGGTTCTCAAGATAATAATTTAATGAAAATTATCATATTGGATTTTGTGAGTTTGAGGCTACTCTCTCTCGATCTTGTACAATAACTAGTTGTGTTGGAGGAGACTTCAAAGTTCAGAATCGTGGAGAGATCAAGAGATACTCGTCTTTAGACTTTAGGTGAAGCATTTTAGTAGTCATTTAATTTTTTAAGGAATTTTAATATAATCTGAAATCTCAATCTCATTATTGAGGTATCATGGATTGTTTGAAGGAGTGTCTAGAAAGTGTTCGAAGAAATTATTGATTGGAGATTCTTTATTGTTTTTTAAAAATTAAGAGGTAAAATTTCACAAACTTTAATCGGATTACTTGAATTTATTATTGTAAACACGAAATGAAATTCATGAGTTAGTTTATCTTGGAAGAATAGATTTTAAATAGTAATAAATAATCTATGCAGTAATAATAATAATAGATTATTTAGAATGTATTGGATCTGGCTAATTTCTAATATCAAATCTAATAGTATTTTTATAAAGTAATAAAATTTTGTTATCAGCATATTAATTATAATAGCACAAATAATTTTCATAATTTGAAATTTTAAAATTTCAAAATGTAACAACAAAATTTTAATTAATAAATAATAATAATAATACAATTATGAAATTATGAACTTTAACTTAATTGAAAATACATAAAAGTTGATGAAGTTGTGAAGGCAATAAGAATTAGTATTATTTGTAATGGATTTGTGAAGTCATTTAGAATTTGTAACATTTATGATAGATTTATGAGGGCGCTGGGAATTTTTTTAATTTGTGATGGGTTTGTGATAACATATTTGTGATGCATAAATTTTCCGTCAAAAATCCGACACTATCATCTAAATATGCACTCTAACATTTCCGTAAAAAAATCATTCACACATCCGTCACAAGTAATGACGGAAATTTTCTGCCACACAAACTTTGTCACTAAAGCCCTTTTTTTTCTTTAATGAATAATTGTAATGATTATTTAGAATTATTAAAATGAATAATTTTATTATTTATTTTAGATTTTTTAAATGAACTTTATTCGACAATAGTAATAGTAATAATTAGAATTAGAAGGTTTTATTTTTTTTAATTTTATTTTATTTACCAACTAGGTAAAAAAAACCCGCGCGTTGCGTGGGGTTTATTACTTTTTAAATAAATTAATAAATAATTATTTTATTTATTTTTATATTTTAGATAGAAATGTACATCAAATTTTAATTCTAAATATAATTATAGTAATATGTATATAATTTCATATTGAAAAATAGATATTAAAATTTAATGTTATGTTTTTAGTTCAACATGATAAAAATAAAATTTTTAAATTTTTATCAATAGATGAGAAATTCTAAATATAATTATAATCAAGTGAAATTCAATTTCAAGTTCCATCTTTCCTTTAAAACAATAATAAACAAATTCAAATCATTCAAAACCGTTGAAGTAGAATTTTATGAAGTTTATTTTATCTTTTTAATTTTTTTATTTATTTTATCATTGTCATTAAACTATACATATTTATCATTTAAATTTATTAACTTTATCATTTTTATCCTCAAATATATTAATATTTTGTCATGGTTTGTTCTTATTTTGAATAAAATTCATTTTCCGTTCTTAAACAATAAATTCATATTAGATTATTTAATTTAAATTAAAAAATAAAAATGATAGGAAATATAATTTTAGAACTGAATAAACAAAATTCAAATTGAATTGAACTCTAAAAACCAATTTTAAAATATATAAATGAAAAGGTAAAATTTAAATGATTTTTCTTTGTCAAATATATAATAGTTTTGGATGGATGAATATTGATATTGATTTTTTTTATTTAATTTTAATATCCTAAAGACATGAAATAAAATAATTTTTAAAACAACTACTCATAATACTTTTATTTATATAATCAATAGGACAACTTTAGCAACTCCACTTATTTTATATGAATAGATTTATTTTCAAGAAAATTTATGTTATAGTGATATAATGCTTAAATTGTTTTTCCAATTATTATATATATATATATATATATATATATTTTTTTTTGTTATTAGAGTTGGGGGAATTTAGTCATTTGATTGGTATGCTTATTTGGTAGGTCGTACAGATTTTGTACATATGGATACAAAAAGTTGTATCATTTTTATCTATCCATTTATTGTATATTTTATTGTTTGTAACTGACGCTCATAGTTGCTTGAGTCATCGTAATAGAGTCATTCTCACAAACTTGTTCACAGCGGCTCGTTCCGAGCATAACATAAAAATAAAACGGAAAATAAAAACACATTTCAATGAATTTTTTTCTTATTTCTTTTTGTTGAATCTCGGATAAACAGGAGAAACAATACCCTTTTTCTTTAGCAATTAAAAATTTTCGTATGTAAATTACATATGATTTTTACTCCACAATTTCACCATTGTGTTTCATATTTGTGTTTATAGTTAGTAACGTGGGCTGCACAGTTGTTTCAAATAGTAAACTTTTAAAAATGAAGTTAGAGGACAATAAGTCGATTTTTTCAATTTGATTATTTTATATTTGACTAGCTCACTATTAGAAGATAATTTTACCATAGAATTATACACTATTAGATAAATTATCAATTCGACATTGTTGATAATTTACTTATTATAGTTAAGTGATAACCTTTCACTAGGTGTAAAGCAGCCAACTCAGATGATTTTAATAAAATTATTCTTTCATTGTAATTTACTATTCAAGTTATACCATATTAATCTTATTTATTTAGTTATTATTCAAGTCAATAAATTACACAATCAAGTTAATTTATTATTTTCATATTAACTAATCATAACGTTAGTTAAAATATTTTCAAATTTTGTAACTTTCTATCTCTTTTAAAATTTTTATTTGCTATCATTTACTATAAATAAATTAAAGACATTCTTTTCATATTCTCTTATCAACCATTCATTTTTGCATAAATATCTCTAATTAAGTTTCTAGATAAATTAAAAGCCTCTCTATTTTCTCACATATTAAGTTTATCTCAAAACTGGTAATAAAATTTTCAAAAGTGGAGGTTTCTCAATCTCTTCACTTTTTTTTTTAAAATAAAATAAAATAAAACCCTTAAAAAATTATCACTAAATAATAATTAAACTACCTATCAAATCAAAAATTAAAATCTACATTAAATATAAATTTAAAAGAAAGAAGCAAATATTTTATTTTCATAAATTCTCATACTTTTTCACTCAAATAATTTTATTTTCAACTACTCAAAGTTTGAACTTATTAAATGAGTATATAATCTTGCACATCAATATTTAATATACAAAAATTAATTTATATATTAAAATGTAAAAATATAAAAACAATAATAACTATAAATAATTTTAAATATAAATATTCATTAATAAAAACAAATATTTTATAGTATTACATTAACAACATTACATATTATTCAATAAAAAAAATTTCATAAAATGTATATATTTTCAGTCGAGAATATTTCAACTTCACTTTAGTTGCATGAATTTTTTAATGGATTGTGTTGACACATTATTTTTAAAAAATTAAGATTGATTTATTGATTATTTAAATAATAAAATTTAAATAGTAATTAAAATGTTCGAAATAAAAAATTATATTAATTATATATTTATTTTTTAAAAAAATACAAATTTATTCTTGATTTATAACAAATAAATGAAGAAAAAAACATAAAATAATTTAATGAATGTATTGATTTGTTGATCTCAATTCATTTTAAATCCATATTTCACTTCTTGATTTTTTTGAACTGTATTTATTTAATGAATGTATTGATTTGTTAATGTTAAAATCATTCCATTTAAGAATTAGAATTCAATTCAAATAATGCACAAACACCCATGAGAAAAATGGATATACACATTAAATTAAAAAATAATTTCTTTTAAAAAAAACTGTATTTATTTACTTGAAAAGTAAATGTAGAACTTATTTTATTTTTGACATTTTAAGAAATCTCTCCATTCTCAAACTTGAAACCTGAAAACAAATATCAACAAAATTAATATTAGATTAGATCTCACATAATTCTATAAAATCACTTATGAGGGAAAAAATAAAATAACAATAATAATAATAAGTCATATATTATGGTCAGAATTAAATTTGAAAAAAAAAATCACAAAAAATAAGATTATCATATATTATGGTCAGAGTTAAATTTGAAAAAGAAAATAGAAAAAAAAGGGTTAGAGAATGAAAGAGAAATGGAAAAGAGAGAAAAGTTTAGGCAGATTAAATGTCAATAGAGCACTTGTGAACTTTTGACATAAAAAGAAGAAGATGACAGATTTGAATTTACGTTTTGCAATGAAATAAAAAAAAATACATGCAATCAATTTTTTCAGAGACTATATCAAAGAAATAAAATCAAATCAAATAAATTACCAATGCAAAAAGATTATTATTTTTTCCTCTTCAAAACCACCTTTTGATTTGGTTTCAATATGAAAATTATTAGGAAGACCACCAATAAAAAATATAGAGAATTGGTGTTTCTGTATTTTTATTTTTTAAATATTTATAAATAAATGAGAGAAATTAATGGTATTCAATTCTATTTATTAAATTTATGAACAATTATTACATTGAAATGCTTATGACATGAAATATTTCATTGTCAATTAAAAGAGTTTCAACAAAAAAAAAAATAAAATTAAGAGTTGAAAAGTTGAAATAAATTATAGTAATAAATATTCTCGAGGAGAGAATAGGAGATCAAAAGAAAAAAAAAAGAAATGAAATAAAAAAGGAAATTAATGTCAAATACAATGCAATCACAAAATACAAAACAAAATTCAAAATAACTGATTTTGCTTCTTTTTTTTTTCAAGTTAAAGCTGAATCCTCATGCTGCCACTTCAGATTCGGCTTTATTTAGATATATAGATTATATAAAAGAAAAAATTAAATTAATATATTTTCATTTATTAAAATAAAAATAACTATAAAACATTAATATATTTTGACGTTTTTGTAACTGAAGAATCCTGAACAAAAGTAAAAAAATAAAATTAGTTAATTATATTAGATTAAAGAAAAATCAAATGGAATATAGAAAATAGTCTTCCAAAAAATTACATGATGTAGAATAGAGGTTTTGGATTATCATAGTCATAATAATAGAAAAAAATGAATGTAATTTTTTTTTTTTTAAAAAATCTGAAAGAAAATGGTACCTCCGCGAAATAGTTGGAACTCCTTCATAGTATCAAAATGAAGGATAACAACAGAGTTGTCATCTCGAGAATCATTGTACTGAAATCTCAAAACAAACAACAATCAGAACTTAAAAATAAAAAATTAAAACAAAATCAAAATCATATCGGAGAAACTGAAAGTAGAAAAAAAAATCCGAATCTTACTGATCGGAGAAGTCGGCTTGCTTACTCATGAGGTAGAGAGATGAAATTTAATTGATAGAAAATAAGAAGAAAAATGGGAATTAGATAATAAATGGTTTTGGGATCTGAATGGACTTTTATATAGGGAACCTCAAAGGAAAACGAAGAGAAATGATTTTAGAAAATAAATGAGGAGAGAAGACTAAGAAGGTAAACATAAGTGGTCTCACTTAAAATAAAAATTAAGTGATAAATGTAGTTAAAAAAAATTAAATATCACAGAAAACAATACAATTTTAAATTTAAGAAAGTAAAAATATTTTTATTTTCAATTTAAAAATCTCTACTCTTTAAATAACCTATTTATAAAAGAATGTATTTATGTTTTCCACTTAAAACGTTGTGTTTTATTTTCTATCTCTATTTCTTATCTTTTGTATGTTGTTTTACTTTGTGGTTACCAATACTCGTCTCCGCTGCAATGGATCACTTATTTGTTCAACAAGTGGTATTAGAGCTAGCCATGTTTTCTTAACACTGGTATCAAAGCCCTTGGTTTGGGAGCTAGCGCTGATGTGATCCGTCACTTTTTTTTGTCAAAGTAAACATGGGTTTAGGTAAGATGAAACGAAAGGTTTTGAAGGATAGATAAATCTCCCGGAGTCTCTAAAAGTTTTGAAATTTTTGAATTGGTTTCTCTGATTGAGTTTTGAGCTGGTTACGTGAGAAAAAAAAGTCAAAACTAAAAAAAAAAATCAGCAAATGTTGTCAAGATCAGGTCTATGTTGGTCGCAGAGATGAAAAAGCTTCAGCAGTAGTTCTCGAGCGATGATGGTGGTGATCTACGACATGTATGATTGTGGTGGTAAGTAACTTTGAGACTTTTGTGGCTTTCTGTTAACGCAAGTAAAGATCAAAAGTGTGAGCAAAGATTCAATTCTGGTCAAATGGTCAAAATAAAATTGAGGGTATGACTAGAGGTGTTTTGGAATCTTAGTGGGCTGAGAATTTTGATCAGTTGGCTGGTGAACTCGAATAAGGAAGGACTGAAGGAGCGGTTTGGCAAAAGCTCCGACTGTATGCTAAGATAGGTGTCTTTATGACATGTTTTGAACCACCAAGGTTGTCATTATAAAGGATGGAATAATTCTAGCATGTCCACAATTTGCACGGGCATCTGATCAGCATGGATGTGGGTGTGGTGGAAAGTATGTCGATGGTTGAGGAGTTTCCTGAAAGCTTATGAAGGAAGCTGCACCATGGTTTATTCAGCTAGTGATTCGACATGTGTCGAGAAAAGAAAATCTTGGGTTGATGGTTTCTAAGTAGTTTATCTTGGGATGGATCGTACCTGAGTGGGTATACCTTCATGGTGGGGTATGATGACTCTGTTATTGAGTTGTGGTCGTCGGAAAGGAACAAAGGGAATTCTCGTCTAGAGGTGGTTTGTTAGGATTGTGAGGAGAATTTGGATATACTTCGGTATCCATAATTGGTTTGGTAATTTGGAAAATACTCGAAGACTGTTTTGGAAGTGTCATATTTGATTAGGAATGGTATTTCCTAAGGTGGATTCTAATTAGGAAATAGATCTTGGAGAATCCTAAATAGGAAAAGATTTTTTTAATGGTTTAGAATTACTTTGTGACTAAGTAATCTAATGCTATAAATATGATGCTTGTATCTATTATTAGATATCCTGATATAATAATGTAGATCTGGTTGGTTAGGTTTGGGAGGTGTCTAATGGAGCCTAGGAATCATGGAGATCTTGATTCTAGGATCGAGTTTTCTTATCATGTGAGAGCCATATTGTGAGAGCTTGTGTGTGAGATTTTCTTAATGGTTTAGAATTACTTTGTGACTAAGTAATTTAATGCTACAAATATGGTGCTTGTATCTATTATTAGATATCCTGATAGAACAATGTAGATCTGGTTCGTTAGGTTTGGGAGGTGTCTGATGGAGCCTAGGAATCATATTGAGTTTTATTATCTTGTGAGAGCCATATGGCGAGAGCTTGTGTGTGAGACTATAAACAATGCAATTGGATTAGGGAGTGAGAGAGATGTATTTTGATTGTAACTGTTGCTTTATGTTAAATAGTGAATTAGTCTCTCGTTGTCCTAACGGTCCTGGTTTTTTCCTGTTTTGGATTTCCACGTAAAACCTTGTGTCTTATTTTCCATCCCTACTTTTTGCCTTGTATATATTGTTTTATTTTGTGATTACCAATACTCAACTCTGCTGCAATGGGTCACTAATTTGTTCAACACATATCTACTCTATTTCCAAAACTATTCTCCTTGTCAAGAAGCACACATATAAAAAATACTTAAATATAAAATAATCATTAGATTGATAATCCAAAACTATAAATTGGTCAATATAAAATCAATTGATAAGGGCTACCCAAAGCAACCCTCATTATTATTACAAAATAGTTTAATAAATAATTGAAGGTGAAACAAATTTAATTAAACAAGCCACACCATGTCATGTATTAATGAGTGACGAGATCAGTCTAGTTGTTGTTCCACCAGAACTTATCCTGAAGTGACTTGACGGTATTCTGGTCCAACTGGAATGCCTTAGCCAAAAAGTCCGAATTGATAGCAGGATCCGACCCGAAAACAGCATTGGCAATGGTAATGACACCTGGGTTCTGGCTGCTCAAACCGGCAAAAGCAACGGCATTGGTGTTTCCTATATTGAACTGGAAGTGAATGAGTCCAATGGGGAAGACGAATACATCTCCCTTGTGAAGGATCTTAGTGAAGAGTTTGTTTTCAGGGTTTGAAGTCACGAAACCAACATAGAGAGTGCCTTCTTGGACGAATAGAATCTCGCTGGCACGAGGGTGGGTGTGTGGTGGGTTCTGGCCATACGGAGCGTAGTCAATGCGAGCCAATGAAATACTCATGGTGTTGAGTCCTTCAATCTGGGCTACGTTGACAGGAGTCACCATGGACCCCACAGGATTCGAAGTGTTACCAGGTTTGTCGAGTCCAGAGTAGAAGAAGTCATCAGCTTTAGCTCGTTTTGGGTCCTTGCAGAACTTTCCATTCACAAACACTGTTATATACACACACACAAAAGCTACTGTTAACAACAATTGTGACAAACACAATCAAAAAGAAAGAGTGAACCGAGCTCTACGTACCACCGTTCTTGTAGTCGTCGATTGCTACACAGAAATCCTGGAGAGGACTAGGGTCGTATGCGGAGGCAAATTGGAAAGCCAATGATACGAAAGCAAAACCTACAAGGAATTGAACAGCTTTCATGGTCATCGTATTATTATTTTATGCTTTATCTTTCACTTGTTAGGATGAGAATTGTTGCTTGGCAAACATGCTTATTTATACTTTAGATTCATTGAAAGGGTCCGTCGGCTTTGCCTTGGCAAAATGGATATGAGAAGCATGCCAAGTCTTCAGTTTGTAAAATATAACCATATTTTATTTCAGGATGAACCGTTCTTCAACTACTACAAACATACATATTCACACTCCGGGATCATAAGACATTGTCTGACTAGAACATCATTGCTTATGTATATAACTATCTTATAATAACTTGGTCAATTGATCTAAATACATATGTTGAAAGATTGGAGGATTAGTTTTACTACTGTAAATAATTGAAGAGGTCAGGTAGACTTCATAAAATATTTACTCTTTTAATCTTATCAATTAAGAAGAGCAACCAAATTTGGAGGGGTCATACTACCTATTACGTGTAATTCATTATTTTATTATTATTATTATTATTATTATTATTATTTATAAAAGAGTCTCATCTAAATGTTTTGATTTCAAAGTTTGTCTGTTTTTAAAATAAATAAAGTGATGTTTTTTTCTATAGTAATAATGTAAGAAAATAAATAATAGATTAAATGAATTGAAAGGAAGAATTATTATCTAATTATGGATTTATGGAGTAATTTACAATATATTTATTAGATGATGTAAAAAAATATTAACTGCAAAAATTAGAGAGGTTTCAATTTTTCTTGTTAAAACATTTGCTCTCTAGTATATTTGAAGAAGCCATTAAAATTGAAGAATTACATTAATATTTTGGGAAGTAATGGTCGATAATAATAATATCACGGAAAAAGTTAAAGAACATAGCATTTTTATCAAAATTATCTCACAAGTTATGTTCAAGACTTATATTGACGTAGTGGTCGAGTTTAAGGCTACCCAATACAAAAATCAGTAACAACCAACTAAAAATAATTAGCAAACTAGAAATTAATGGAGAAATTTGGTACACTTCTCAAATAAACGACTAATTGTAAAATTAAAGATATCGTCCCCATAGGATTGCGTTTATGAAAGAAAGAATGGACCGAGATTCAAAATGAACTGTTGTAAAAATTAGTTAAATCAAGGAATCAAGATGAATCATAGAATTTCATTTAAGGTTAACAATTCAATGAAAGAATGAATGAATGATAGAACTTCTCGTGATTTTGATTCAATTTAAAGGATAGAATGATCTATTGATTTCAATTGCCTACTGTCATGCTCACATGCATAAATCACCTTAAAAATTCAAAACAACCCTTAGATCATCATATCTGCTCAATTGAATATCTCTCGATTCTATTCAATTTGATTGATCCTAATTATCAAATGCATATATCTCTATACTACAGAATTGTTGGATAATGAAGTTCAATTAGTAGAAAAATGAATCTAACATCGTCTATCTCTGGAGCAGTGTTTTGAACCTCCGTTCTTACAACTGACACCCACACATCATCTCTGTTCTAGAAAAGATGCCATAACATAATTGCTTGACTCTCTTCCTTACAATGTAATAAACTCAAGAAAAGAAGGTGAATTGAAACATGAATGAACATAATTTAAACACATGAATCAAGCAATAATAGTTGATCTCAACAAATCACCGAGAGTGTTTAGCTGCACATAACTGGATCAGATAAAACAATTAATTTCAAATTCACCATAGTCATGATGTTCAATGAAGAACTTACCAAAGAAGAAGGAATATTAACTTTGTCACAACTTTCTCTTCTTAAACTTCTGCTAAAACATGGTGATCACCTCAATAAAGTTCTAGAATTTGAAGAAAAATATCATTGAAATGAAAACTATCAATTAATAGGTCCAAGACTTCACAAATTATTTTCCGATTTCAAATTGTCTAAAGACTATAATTGTATCAATTAGGTACCTATTTACAGAGTCTGAACCTAGTGGCAATTTTGTAAATTTAAAGATAGAGAAACACAAAGTGGCGAAACTCCAATATACCGGCATAACCAATCGCTAGTTTCTTTGCTATGTACTTGGCGGTATGAAGAATCTCTCGCCAAGCCATATCGTTTGTTTAGAATTAGCATCAGGCGATACTTGTTTCCTTCGCCAGCAATTGAAAAAGAATTTTGTAAATGATACTATATTGTCTTTGATAATTTGTAATTTTTTAATATGGCGGTTTGGACCACTTTGTTGCAGTTTCGGCCAGATGGAGGTTTGATGCTACAATAATAACCACTCCACCGAATTATATAGGGAGTAAATCTTGAAATTGAAACTAAAATATGCTCCTGCAATGATTTTTCATCTGGATTAGTTACTGAATTATATATAGTAACCTCTTTTTGATGTAAAAGAATATGAAGTAGAACCTAATGAATCCTAATATTACATGGAGTTAAAACCTATAACATAACACAATGGATGAAATGCTAAAGATGTAAGTATAAAATTTTTGAAACCAAATGGGTAGAGATTTTCCTATATTTTTCTAATGAAAACTATATAACTACCATGTAAAAAAGATAATCCGAATATTCACAGTTAAACGTCCAACCAATATCATCAAAGTTTACACATTATAGCATATTTTAAATGATTTTTAAAACATATAATGAAATTTTCAACAATGAGCACAATTATTAATAAAGATGTACTTATCGCTTCAATATTTTACCAAGCTTGTTCCTCATAATAATAGTTTCACTGTATCATCTTAACAAAATTTTCATTTTTAATTATCTTCTCAAGCTCAACTCTATTATACCTATACCTATATGTAATTGTAGTGAGTAAAATGAAATGAATATTTAACAGTAAGAAAAATATGTATTTTTATATAAATATTTATATAAGTAAATAACTTACCGAGAAATCAACATCCGTCATTGCTACATAAGAATTGGGGTGGTATGCTTGTAAAACTTGGCACAAATGGTTTAAATTTTGTCCATTAATATCGAATCGAGAAGCAAATTCACCTAATTCATATAATTATTTGGTATGATAAGAGAGAGATCATTTTGACCCGGTAACTCCTCTGACTTACCTAAACTCTAACTAATGTGATTCCATCTTATTTAATGAGAGCACATGCAAGTGTGACACTGCTTTGGTAGAGCGTAATCGATCATTTAGAATGAAATCGCTTAAAAAACAATTATTTGCAGCGTAATTACGGCGGCGGGATAGGAGACTTCCGATGGTAGGAAATCAGACTTGCGGTGGCAAATTATTAATTTGTAGCGGTGACAGAGGACTTGCGGCAGTTGATTAAACATGAAATATGCATTATTTTTAATATTATTTTATTTATTATCAAGAAATTTATTGAAAATTTTCTATTAACTTATCTATTTTTGTAGTTATTAATAATTTAGAGATAATTTTACAAATATGAAAAATTTGAGGATCGATGACAACAACTACGGATGCAAAGTTAAAGTCACTATATAATACTTAAATATAATGTTATTATAAATACACATATAAAAAATACGTAAATATAAAATAATCATCATATTGATAATCCGAAACTATAAATTGGTCAATATAAAATCAATTGATATGGGCTACCCAAAGGAACTCTCATTATTATTACAACATAGTTTAATAAAATAATAGAAGGTGAAACAAATTTAATTAACAAGCCACACCACGTCATGTATTGATGAGTAATGATATCAGTCTAGTTGTTGTCCCACCAGAACTTATCCTGGAGTGACTTGACGATCTTCTGGTCCAATTGGAAAGCCTTAGCCAAAACGTCAGGATTAATAGCAGGATCCGACCCGAACACAGCATTGGCAATGGTAATGACACCTGGGTTCTGGCTGCTCAAACCGGCAAAAGCAACGGCATTGGTCTTTCCTATATTGAACTGGAAGTGAATGAGTCCAATTGGAAAGACGAAGACGTCACCCTTGCGAAGGATCTTAGTGAAGAGTTTGTTTTCAGGGTTTGAAGTCACGAAACCAACATAGAGAGTGCCTTCCTGGACGAATAGTATCTCGCTGGCACGTGGATGGGTGTGTGGTGGGTTCTGGCCATATGGTGCGTAGTCAATGCGAGCTAGTGAAATGCCCATGGTGTTGAGTCCTTCAATCTGGGCTACGTTGACCGGAGTGACCATGGACCCCACAGGATTCGAAGTGTTGCCAGGTTTGTCGAGTCCAGAGTAGAAGAAGTCGTCAGCTTTGGCTTGCTTTGGGTCCTTGCAGAACTTTCCATTCACAAACACTGTTATATATACACACAACAACAACTAGAGTGTCAGCAACAATTATCACAAACACAATCTATAAGAGAGAGTGAAACGAGCTCTACGTACCGCCATTCTTGTAGTCATCGGTGGCTACACAGAAATCCTGGAGAGGACTAGGGTCGTATGCGGAGGCAAATTGGAAAGCCAATGATATGAAAGCAAAACCTACAAGGAAGTGAACACCTTTCATGGTGATTGTATTATTATTCTATGCTTTATCTTTCAGTTTTTAGGATGAGAATTGTTGCTTGGCACACATGCTTATTTATACTTGAGGTTCATTGAAAGGGTCCTTCGGCTTTGCCTTGTCAAATTGGATATGAAAAGCATGCCAAGTCTTCAGTTTGTAAAATATAACAATATTTTATTTCAGGATGAGCCATTCATCAACTACTACACACAGACATATTCACACTCCGGAAACAGAAGGGGTGAAGTGGAAGACGTTCTCTGATTGTTTATAATTATCTTATAATAACTTGGTCAATTGATCTAAATAGATATGTTGAAAGATTGGAGGGGTCATAGTAGACTTCATAAAATATTTACTCTTTTAATCTTATCAATTAAGAAGAGCAACCAAATTTGGCGGGGTCATAGTACCTATTAGGTGTAATCCATTATTTTATTAATAATTTTTTTATTTTTATTTATAAAAGGGTCTTATCTAGACGTTATCAAAATAAATAAAAGTGATGTTTTTTTTTTCTGTAGTAATAATGTATGAATAAATAATAGACTAAACGAATCGAAAGGAAGTATTATTATCTAATTATGGATTTATGGGACAATTTATAATATATTTATTAAATGATATAAGAAAATATTATTTGCCTTAAAAAATTGAAGGGGTTTCAATTTTCCTTGATAAAATATTTGCTCTCATATATTTGGAGAAGCCACCAAATTTGAAGAATTACATCCATATTTTCAGAAATAATGGTCCACATGGAAAAAGTAAAAGTATATAGTATTTTTACCAAAATTATCTCACACGTTATTTTTGAAGACTTATATTGATTTAGTGGTTGAATTTAAGACTATCCGATACCAAAATTAGTAACAACCAACTAAACATAATTAGCAAAATAGAAATTTATGGAGAAATTCGGTACACTTCTCGAATCAACGTCTAATTGTAATTTAAGATATCGTCTTCTTAGGATTGCGTTTATGGAAAAAAGAATAGATCAAGATTCAAAATAAACTAGTGTAAAAATTAGTTAAATCAATGAATCTCGATGAATCTAGAATTTTATTTAAGGTTAACAATTAAGTGAAAGAAAGAATGAATGAAACTACTTCTCAGGATTTTGATTCAATACAAAGGATAGGATGATCTGTTGAATTCAATTGCCTACTATCATGCTCCAATGTATAAATCACCTTGAAAATTCAAAACAACCTCTTAGATCATCAGATCTAATCAATCGAAGATCTCTCGATTCGATTCGATTGATCCTAACTATCAAACTACATAAATCTCTATACTACAGAATTGTTAGATGATGAAGTTCAATTAGTAGAAAAACGAATCTTACACCGTCTATCTCTAGAGCAGTGTTTCGAACCTCTGTTCTTAAAACTGACACCCAAATGTCATCTCTGGTCTAGAAAAGATGTCGTAACATAATTGTTTGACTCTCATCCTCACAATGCAATAAACTCAAGAAAGATAGGTGAATTGAAACATGAATGAACAGAATATAAAAACATGAATCAAGAAATAATAGTTAATCTCAACAAATCACCGAGAGTGTTTAGCTGCTCATAACTAGATCAAATACATCAATTAAACTCAAATTCACCATAGTCATGATGTACAATGAAGAACTTACCAAAGAAGAAGGAAGATTAGCTCTGTCACAACTTTCTCTTCTCAAACATCTACTAAAACTTGGTGATCACACTCAATAAAGTTCTAGAATTTGAAGAAAAATATCACTGAAATGAACTATCAATTAATTGGTCCAAGCCTTCACAAATTATTTTTCGATTTTAAACTATCTAAAGACTATAATTGCATCAACTAGGTGCCCATTTACAGAGTTTAAATCCAGTGGCAATTTTGTAAATTTAAAGACAAAGAAACACAAAGTGGCAAAACTCCAATATATCGGCATAACCAATTGCATGTTTCTTCGCCATGTACTTGGCGTATCAAGAATCTCTCGCCAAGCCATATCGCTTGTTTAGAATCAGCATCTGCCAGCAATTGAAAAATAATTTTGCATATGATACTATAGTCTTTAATAATTTGTAATTATTAATATGGCGGTTTGGACCACCCATTGCAGTTTCGGCCAGAAGGAGGTTTGACATTACAATAGTAACCACTCCACTGAAGTATATAGGGAATAAATCTTGCAATTTACACTTAAATATGCTCTAGCAATCACCTTCTATCTGGATTAGTTACTGAATTGTATATAGTAACCTCTATTTTGTGAGAAAGAATATGAAGTAGAACCTAATGAATCCTAAGATTACATGGAGTTAAAACCTATAACATAACACAATGGATGAAATTTAAAAGATGTAAGTGTAAAAATTCTGAAAACAAATGGGTAGAGTTTTCCCTATATTTTTTAAATAAATTCTATGTAACACCAAGTAAAAAAGATAATCAAATATTAACGGTTAAATGTCCAACCAATATCTCAAAATTTAAACATTATAGCATATTTTGAATGATTTTTAAAACATATAATGAAAATTTTTAACGATGGGCATAATTATTAATAAAGGTACACTACCTCTTTAATATTCTACCAAGCTTGTTGTTAGGATCGTCTTGAATCACAAGGATTTTCTTTTAGGAAGATTTTTCTATTTTAAGTTTGGATCTATTTTCTAAATGTTTGATTCCTTGTTTTTGAAAGATTTGGTTTTCCTAATTTGGTTGATTGTATTCCTTAGTTGGAAGGAAAGTATATTTGATTATCACTATAAATATTTTTCTATGGATTAGACAATTTGTCGAACCACGTTAAATAATATGTTCGTTTTTATCTGATTGTTTTAGTTGAATCTAACTTGGAACTAGGAAGAAAGAAGGATAGAACTGGAAATCTCCTAACACTTGTTCCCCATAATAATAGGTTCACTGTATCATCTTAAAAAAAATTTCATTTTTAGTTATCTTCTCAAGCTCAACTCTAGCATACCTATATGTAATTGCAGTGAGTAAAATGAAATTAATATTTAGCGGTTAGAAAAATATCTATTTTTGTATAAATATTTTTATAAGTAAATAACTTACCGAGAAATCAACATCCATCATTGCTACATAAGAATTGGGATGGTATGCTTGTAAAACTTGACACAAAGAGTTTAAATTTCATCCATTAATATCGAATTGAGAGGCAAATTCACCTAATTCATTTAACTACTTGGTATGATAAGAGAGATCACTTCGACCCCACTTACCTGCACTCTCACTAATGTGATTCCATCTCATCTAATGAGAGCACATGTAAGTGGCACTTCTTTGATAGAGCTTAATCAGTCATTTACGATAATATCGCTTAAAAAACAGTTATTTGTAGCGTAATTGCGGCCGCATATCTATAATTTGAGGTGGCGGGAGACTTGGGGTGGTAGAAAATCGTATTTGTGGCGGCATATCTATAATTTGAGGTGGCGGGAGACTTGGGTGGTAGAAAATCATATTTATGGTGGCAAGTTATGGACTTGCAGATTTGCGGCAGTTGAATGAACATGAAATGTGTATTTTTTTTAACATTATTTTATTTATTATTTGAAATTTTTATTGAAGATTTTGTATTAATTTATATATTTATATAATTGTTGATAAATTGGAGACAATTTTATAAATATAAAAATTTATTAAAATTAATAATAACAATTACCAAGTTAAAGTCAACAATATTCTATCTAAAAATTAATTAGCAAGTAAATAAATTATTTTTAAGTTTTGAATTTAGAATTTTTAAATAAGGATTTTTAAGAGATTTTTAATGATTTTTAATTTTGTAACCTATTATATACTTACTCTAAACAATTAAAATTAGGAATTTAAATATATATATATATAGCTTGTGACTTTTAATTTAATCACTTTTGAATTTGATTTATGTATAAATTTAAGGAGTTTTTTTTTTTTTTTTTTTTTAGTTTTTCATTCAATAAAAATACATTTTATATATATATATATATGTATATATGGCTTGTGACTTAATCACTTTTGAATTTGGTTTATTATATAAATTTTATTTGCTAAAATTTTTCAAGTGAGAATTTTCTATTTTATCCACTAATTAAAATACATGGTCAGATTACTTAATTGAAAACAATTTCATTTAAAATAAGTTTTAAATACATTATCCAACACTGTTCTCCTTGTCCAGATGCACGCATATACAAAAATACTTAAATATAAAATAATCATCAGATTGATAATCCAAAACTATAAATTGGTCAATATAAAATTAATTCATAAGGGCTACCCAAAGCAACCCTCGTTATTATTACAACATAGTTTAATAAATAATAGAAGGTGAAACAAATTTAATTAAAGTAGCCACACCACACCATGTCATGTATTGATGAGTGATGAGATCAGTCTAGTTGTTGTCCCACCAGAACTTATCCTGGAGTGACTTGACGATCTTCTGGTCCAATTGGAATGCCTGAGCCAGAACGTCAGGATTGATAGCAGGATCCGACCCGAAAACAGCATTGGCAATGGTAATGACACCTGGGTTCTGGCTGCTCAAACCGGCAAAAGCAACGGCATTGGTCTTTCCTATATTGAACTGGAAGTGAATGAGTCCAATTGGAAAGACGAAGACGTCACCCTTGCGAAGGATCTTAGTGAAGAGTTTGTTTTCAGGGTTTGAAGTCACGAAACCAACATAGAGAGTGCCTTCCTGGACGAATAGTATCTCGCTGGCACGTGGATGGGTGTGTGGCGGGTTCTGGCCATATGGTGCGTAGTCAATGCGAGCTAGTGAAATACCCATGGTGTTGAGACCTTCAATCTGGGCTACGTTGACAGGAGTGACCATGGACCCCACAGGATTGGAAGTGTTACCAGGTTTGTCGAGTCCAGAGTAGAAGAAGTCATCAGCTTTAGCTTGTTTTTAGTCCTTGCAGAACTTTCCATTCACAAACACTGTTATACACACACACACACACAACAACTACTGTTAGCAAAAATTATGACAAACACAATCAAAAAGAAAGAGTGAAACGAGCTCTACGTACCACCGTTCTTGTAGTCGTCGATGGCTACACAGAAGTCCTGTAGAGGACTAGGGTCGTATGCGGAGGCAAATTGGAAAGCCAATGATATGAAAGCAAAACCTACAAGAAAATGAACACCTTTCATGGTCATCCTGTTATTATTGTATGCTTTATCTTTCATTTTTTAGGATGAGAATTGTTGCTTGGCAAACATGATTATTTATACTTGAGATTCATTGAAAGGGTCCGTCGGCTTTGCCTTGTCAAAGTGAATATGAGAAGCATGCCAAGTCTTTAGTGTGTAAACAATAAGCATATTTTATTTCAGGATGAACCATTCGTCAACTACTATACACATACATATTCACACTCCGGGAACATAAGACATTGTCTGACTAGAACATCATTGCTTATGTATATAATTATCTTATAATACCTTGGTCAATGGATCTAAATACATATGTTGAAAGATTGGAGGATGAGTTTTACTACTGTAAATGATTGAAGTGGTCAAGTAGACTTCATACAATATTTACACTTTTAGTCTTATAAAATTAAGAAAAGCAACCAAATTTGGAAGGGGTCATAGTAAATGACCAATAACATCAAATCCCATTTCTTTTATGAAAGAGTCTCATCTAATTTCGAAGAATGATCGTTTTCAAACTAAATAAAATGATGTTTTTATAGTAAGAAGGTAAAAAATGAATAAATAATATCCTAAATGAATAGAAAAGAAGACTTATTATATAGACTACCAATTCATGGGCAATTTAGAATATATTTATGAATGATGTAAGGAAAAATTAATTGCCTTGACAAATTGAAGAGGTTACTATTTTTCTTAATAAAATATTTGTTCTCCTATGTTTGGAGAAGCGACCAAATTTAAAGAATCTATATATATATATATAAAGCTGAACTCTTCAGCGGCCCCACGAAGATGACGTGGCGCGCTGAGAGTTCAACTTTAGGTGGAAAAACATGAAAAAAGGCCATTTTTTGTTTCATTCATATTTTTCCAATCAAAATATAACATGTGGCTATAAGATATTTAAATCATATAATAATATAAAGAAGCCAAAAAGTTTCCGTTTCAACATATTTCTCAATTAATGTTCTTTATTTTTTTTTTAATCACTCTCTTTCTCTTACACCTTTTAAATCGATATATTTTTACTTCTTCTCCACCTCTCATATCAACCACTCTCTTTCTTCTTCCCTTCAAAATCAATCTCGTAGTTTTCTTTTTTCTCAAAAGGTATGTTTTAAAGGTTTGGATTTTAATTTTATGCTTTATTTTTAGTAACTTTTTTAAATGTTTAATTATTTATTATTTTTTAAATAGTATTTTGGACAATAAGAGAGTTGTTTTTTATTTGTGGTGTTTTAATTTTACTGTAAATATGAATTTTGAATTAGGTTTTGAAATGGTAGATGAGGAGGATGAAGAGTTCTCAGATAATTGTACTCATATTTTTATTTTATTTTATTTTTTATTTTTATTATTATTTCAGGTGATGATGAAAGGTATCACTGTTGTTGTGTTTATAGGTTTTGTTGTTTGTTTTTTGTTTTTTTTTTTTGTTTTTTTAGTTAGTTTTCTTTCTTTATTTTTTATTTTTTTTCCTTTTTAACATATATTTTAATTTACTTTTTTTATTTTTCTTTATTTTCTGTGTTTGTACTCGCCAAAGAAATTAAGATTTCTATTATGAGACAGTTAGATTGTATAAAATTAATTGTGCATAGAAAAAATATTGACTTGAATAAATTTATTTTAATCATTTTTATTGAAAAATATAGATTGAGTTTATCATTGTATCTTGATTGTGAGTTGTTTAATATTGTATTTGATCATTTACATTTTTATGGTTGAATTTCATTTTCAGGATGAAGATAGAGGAATAAGGTCATCTCAAGTGTTACTATTTCTGTAATAAATTTGATTTTTTTGATTGAATTGTAAAATTTCTATTTATTTCTCAAATTTTATAATAAAAATCATTATAATATTTTGGTTACATATCCTAATATTCGGTCTTAATTTCTAATAAATTTATGCTTTAACCTTAATTGTTTATTCCCATATATTTCTCCTTAATTATATGCTATCAATACCAAATCTATCTTTTCAAATTCTATAACTTTTAATTTGATAACTTATATATTAATGTATATTAATTATAATTTATAAATATAAAAATTGAATTAAATTTATTGTATTACTTTACTTATATTTGTTTCATTGGATTAATTCTTTATAAAAATAAATTTAGAATATTCTGAAGATATAATCAAAACATATTCAACATTTTATTTAGAAAATAGTTTCTAAGTGGAATATATTGAATTCTATTTATTTGATGGTAAATTAAATCTATATAAATATCTTAACAAATATAAAAATGATAATTTATTAAAAAAGAGAATAAAAAAATCAATTATCAAATGAGAACCATACAAATTCCCTACAAAGTAAGAATTAGATTCTTTTTGTTTTATTTTTTTTTGAAAATTTAACATAATAAATATAAAATAAATTTTTTCTTACTTATATTTTTTTCATCACCGTCAATTTTATAATGTTTTTATTTTTTTATAATAAAATAAATCTGTGTTAAATTTATATTTTTTTTCTAATTTTATTTACTCGTATTTGAATTTAAATGTGAGTTTTTAATTATATTAAATATATAATAAATTATCATAAATGTTGTTTCTATTACATGTGATTTCAATTTATCAAATATGGAATCATTCCAGTTAAATTCTATTAATAATATCAATTAATGAAAATTTGTTCATATTTATTCTATTTCAATTTTTTGAATTATATAGTAATTGGAATTTATTATTTATTAGAAAAAGTCACATAAATATATATTCAATCTATTAATTTTTATATTTTATTTAATTAATATTATATTTTAATTACAAAATGTATTTATAATATAATATACTAATCATTGAAAGATTATGTAAATATATTATTAATATTATATATAAAATATAAAAATTAATAATAATATTTTATATGAATAATAAACTATTTTTTTTCCGCGCAAAGCGCGGATCTTTTCTCTAGTTATATAAATATTTCGAGAAGTGGTGACCAGTAATAATAATGCGGTATACTGAAAAGGCAATAAAAACGGAGATTTTTACCAAAACTATCTCATAAATTATGTTCAAGATTTATGTTGACTTAATGGTCTAATTTAAGACTATCAAATACCAAAATCAGTAACAACAAACTAAATATAATCAACGAAATTGGGTAACACGAATTCGTGGAACCGGTTGTATCCCCTTATGGGCCTTGTAACGTCTGATCCCCACCCCCAAATGACTTGATGGGCGGTGGCAAGACGCTACGTCATTACTTGACTGGTCTTAAGGCTGGCCACTAACCTCACACACTTTTCGGAAAAACTTCCCAGAAGGTCACCCATCCCAAGATTGCTTCAAGCCAAGCACGCTTAAGTTTGGAGTTCTTAAGTTCTGGGCTCCCGAAAAACAATGTGCACATTGGTGATATAAGTAACAATTCAATTTTTTTAACATTGTCTCAATATGGAGTGTTACAATCCACCTCGATTAGGAAACAACATTCTCGTTGTGGTTGGCCCACATCATTCTCAGAATTTTTACCCCCGCTAGATGATTGCCCTTGTAATGTCAGTAAATTGGGCCTAAATTTTGGGACAATTTGAAATTTTTTGAAAGTTTGATTTTCGATGCTTTCCTTATAGGAATAAATCGAAATACTATTAAGGCAGTGATGAGATTAGAAGAATTATTTTGAAATGAAAAGACTAGGATCAAACTCCTTTATTTAATTTGAAATTAAATATTTAAAAACGGGCTTTGAAATCAAAATTGGGCTTTTAGGATAAAAATTGATCCAATTGAAAGCATAGAGTCAATATTATTTTTGGACTTGGAAAATATGAATTTTGAACCAAAATGTTAAATTTTGACAAAATTACCATTTTGCCCCTCTTAGCGTAAATATTCAGAATTTTAAAATCGATGGTGGTTTTTGATTCAAAATTTGAAAATAAATTTTTGGAGAAGCAGAGAAGTTTCGGAATTGAGTTTCAGTGGAAACAGATTCGGAATTGGATTGTGCCCAAAGTTAGCCTAATCCAAAACTAAACCCACATGTGTGTATAAGAACACATACCCACCACCACAGTCACTCATTCTCCTCTATTCTTTTTCCCCCTCCAAATACGTTTCTTCTCTTTTCCATGGCCAAAACCCTAAGTTTCAACCTTCTCATTTTATCACTTCCATCCACCATCAACACCTCATTTAATCTTCCAACAACCTTCAAGGTCATTGATTGCTATTTGGGTGTCTCTAAAGCTTTATTCATCAAAGGTAATTTTCTTCTCTCTCTACACTTTTGGGGTTTCAATAATAGTGTTTGATATTTATTCTAGAATGGTTTTGGAATGTTTTTTAGTTGATTTCCAATGTTAATCAAGTGTCCTAGCTTCCATTAGAGTTTAGATATTAAAAACACTAATTTTCACTATTGATGTTTTGTTATTGCTTGAGGAGAAATGATTTTTGATGAACAAATGTTGTTAAATAATGATCATAGGATGTTAATAAATAATTTTGGATTATTTCAAGCCCATTTGTAGAAACCTAATCTCATTTATTTGTTAATGCCCTTAATAGCTATGTCATGTGATGATTAAATTGAATTAGAGACTTGTGATGATGATTGTGATGATATTATGCTTGTAGTGTATTGTGTAAGTATTAAAGGAAGTCTAGAAACTCATTAGAATCACATAAAGCAAGCTTTTAGCTTGGAATCAACTGATGCGAGGTTCATATTTCCATTTTTAGCCCTATATGATTGATTGTTATTGATTGATGCTTGAAATGCATGTTTAATTGCCAATATATCATGAAATTGGTTAAATAAGATAACCATCCAACTTGATGTAATTGAGCATTATTGCCATGCTAGGGCGTTAGAAAATCTATTTGTCGCATATATAATCATGCTACGCGCTGCGCTTGGGAATTGAATGATTGAATGGATTAAACCCATCTTGTATGTGAATGTGATAAGAATAGGATAGAGACTTAAATTTATGTCTTGCATCATTGCTTAATTAAATTTATGTATTGCATCATTGCTTGATTGTTGTGGTGATTAATGATTTTATTTTATGAAAATTAAGAATTGAAATGCATGATTGTCAACTTGAAAATAATTGGACTAATTGTTAATTAACGGTCTTTAATGGCATGTTGAGCTTAAATGATGACATTACCCTTGAAGGGTCTTGAAATGACTTGTAAAATAATGAAAATGACATAATTGATGCACTACCCTTGATTGGGTCTTGATTGAATGAAATTGATGATGGAAAATGATGATTGATAATGATATTTGGTAATCAAGAAAATACCCCATAAACTTGTTATAGATAGTAGAATGAAAAGCATGCCTAGGGATAGAAGTACTTCGACCCATGAAGATATCATGGTTTAGTAGGCGCGGATAGTCTACTTACAGGGTGACGGCTCCGTCTTGTTTACG
This sequence comes from Cardiospermum halicacabum, assembly GCA_031304145.1. Taxonomy (NCBI): domain Eukaryota; kingdom Viridiplantae; phylum Streptophyta; class Magnoliopsida; order Sapindales; family Sapindaceae; genus Cardiospermum; species Cardiospermum halicacabum. Next base: position 39,376,640 of record CM062389.1, on the reverse strand, counting down.
GGTTTACCCATCTTGGGATGACGATCCACCTACGGCTTCGATGCATCCTTGTTGTGCTAGGACCATCTTGGAACTTAGGTTCACTTACGGGCTTGCCCGTCTTGGGACTTTGGTTCATTTGATCCCGTTTTTTAAAGCTATTATCTTATTTATGGGCATTCTTATAAATTGGTGAACTTGATTAGTAACTTGTATGATTTGGCCAAAGGTGAATAAATAAGCAATGGTAAATGAAACTGGATGACGTGATTGAAATTATCTTGATAATGAATTTGAAAATGCTCTTGAAGTTGAACTTGGTAATTGTCTTGACTATAGGCTTGATAATGACTTGATGATAAATTGGTTAATGGTAAGTAAAGTTGATAATGGACTTAATAACAAGATGGCATTGTTATTGATATTGAAATTGGAATTGATATTAACATGCTTAGTAAGTAAAGATGACTAATGATCATAATTTAACATATACACCTAGGTGAATGACCTTTGTATGTATCTCATTACCTTACTTGTTTCATAATTGAATTTAAGTAATCAATGGACATAAATTGGTTTAACTTGTAATAATAATGAATAATGGTGATCTTGGCTAAATAAAGGCCTATGTATGTATTGTGCATGATCATGATGTGTTTGGATGTGTGTTTGATTGGCCAATCCTAAGTCCAGCCCCTTTGTTGAGTCATTTTGAGGTGTATTGTTATCTTGTAAAATGGATTGATTGGTTAATTGGTATATAAAGAGTGACTAAAGATCATAATGACATGTTATGCCTATATGTATGTACACTTGTGTGTATGCTTGTATGGGAGTTAAATTGATCTTATTGTGTTAAGAGAGGTTAGGATATGGTTTTAGGGTTAAAAGTGGGTTATTACTTTGAAATTTTGCGGAGAGATATACAAAATCAGTGCGCTACACAGTCAGTGTGAATCCACACAGTCCGTGTAACAAGCTGTGTAAATTTAGTATGCTGAGAAAGTAAGGGATCAGGGCTACGGTCCGTGTGGAACAACATAGTCAGACCGTGTGAACTGCTATTTTTTATTTCTAATTGGAGAAAACCATAGTGACCGTGTGGATATACACGGACAGGGCGTGTTGCATGACTCTTGGTTTCCACTTGTGTTTTTTAATTATCTTGATGTCTACTTTTATTTAAATTTTATTATGATTTTTAAATGATCTAATGGACTATTTTTCATCCTTAAATTTGGAAAACTCCTCTTAGGATGCTAATCCTTCAAAACCTTATTTATCTAAGTATTTTAAATTTAGATATTACTTGTTTAGGATGGTGTGATCCCATATATGAATTGTATGATTGTAATTGACTTGAAAGTTTGCTAAATATTCTTACGAGAGTTATTTTCTCCTCAATTGGTCAATTTTCTTTAAAAAATGAGTTGATATACAAAAGTATTGGTCAATTTTCTTTAAAAAATGAGTTGATATACAAAACACTTTTGTATTAAGTTAAAGGAATCATGCAAATTCCTAAGTTCTTGTGAATGATCTTGAAGGTTTCTTCTTTTAATTATTCGTTAGGTTTGTTTCTTACTAATTTATTTGATTCTTTTAAAGGTTAAATGGATAACAGATATTATTTTGATGAATATGTTTTCGAAATGCATTTGATTGCACTTTAGTTTTGTAACTTGGTAAACCTTGTAAGGTTTTCAATTGACTTGTTGTTCATTGATTAAAGAAGTGTCGTGTCTCTTGCCCTAAATAACGAAATGTTACACTAGGTCAATGTCTCAAAAGAGTCGGGTTGTTTGGACTAAAAGGGGGTTCAGCTCTTCATTGATCATCTTGATTGATTGCTTTAATTGTCTTGATGGATGGCCTTGATTTATTGCATGATCGAACGATTGTCGCTTGATGGGTTTCCTTGAATGATTTATTAATGGAATGTCGTTTGATTGATTGATTGATCATCTTGATCGAGTTTAGAACTCAACTATTGATAACATGAAAAATATGATTAACCTTAATAATTGGTAAATCAAAAAATAGACCTGTTTGCATGACATATTATGCTATGATTATTGCACTAGCATGGATGATTGCTAGGAATTACTTGTGCTTGACTTCCATGTGATAAGGTGAGCTTAGAGATGCTCATATTATAAATGCATGATGTGTGTCTGCATTGCATTTCGACATAAAAGTAAGATCATATGTGTGTGATTGTTCGGGATAAGGAATGCAAACCAGGCTTGTACTTGACCCTTATTTTCTTCTTTTTCCTTTTTCTCAAACTTTTGTTTTCAGGTTTGATCGAGCAAGGCATGTGGTTTATAAGGCTCTCATGGTGAAAGATTTAATTTTGTACTTATGTGTACTTAAAAGCTCATCATGTACAACCCTTGTTTATATGATTTTATTCCTAAAATCATATTTTAGAAACTTAAATAATCATTAATCTTCCGCTTTTATCGTACGATTAACCTTTGAAGTAATAAATTGTTTTAAGAAGATATTATGTTAAGTTTTTCATAAATCTCTCATACTTGATTGACTTTTGAAAAATTGTACTTGAATTGTAAATTGATAATGTGGCGGTTGGGCCTCTCATCACGGTCTCAGCCAGTGTGGGGTTAAACGCTACAGCCCTGGGCTTTTCTATCCACAAGCGCATCTTGGGGTCACAGGGTTGCTCTGGTACGATTTGCAATGTCCCACCCCCGGCCCCGATGACCCAAGGCGTGGTGGCAGAGCGCCATGTCATTATTTGACCGGTCTTAAGGCCGACCACTAGCCCCACAAACCACCATTACACTTTCAAGCATGCTTTGTTCTCACTTGCATGCTTTTCAGAAAAAACTTTCCGAAAGGTCACCCATCTAAAGATTATTCCAAGCCAAGCACGCTTAACTTTGGAGTTCTCAAGTTTTGGCTCTCGAAAAAAAATGTGCACATTGGTGATATGGGTAGCAATTCAATTCCTTTTAACCTTGTCTAAATATAGGGTGTTAAATCCTATTAACCACATTTGAATTCTTTACAATAGGCTCAAAGACAGTGGTGCCATCACACCCAATAGGAGTCATCACTCAATTGAATAGGTTTGGTTTCCTTAACCATGATTTACATACATTACCTATATTGAGAATTCTCGATTTTTTCCTAATGGCATGTCACTACATCTCTATATCAAGTTAAATCAAGGGAAATCCATCCATTTATGTGATTCAACACAATTTAGTTCATCACATTCATTTACACAATCCAATAGCCTTATAGAGATGGCAATATACATTATAGCCCATTCACATCATTTAGTTACAATATGCCCAATCTTTCATCAATAAGCTCATTACTCACCAATAACCAATTCATAAGGTTTCAAGGTAATTACATATCGAAATGTCATCAATATACGCACCATTAGAGCAATATAACCCAAACATTATCAAGTTAACCAAAATTATACAAGATTACCAATTTATGCATTTTAAGGTAATATTATAAAGATATACGTAATCTATATAAATTATCATATATCATGGATAGCGAGCACGCAATTTAATCCATTTCATGCATCAAACATCCAAAACAACCATCATAGAATTCTATAGAGCTTAAAATTATAACACTGACTTTTTTTCCTTTGACACACTAGCTAGGTTCCTCGGGTGGATTTCAACCAACACTCAATTCGCCAAACTATATAATAACACAATTAAATAATTATAACATTCAATCAATACCAATTCCAATGTCTCAACTCTAGGGTTTCTTACTCAATATTAGTTAGAGATTCCACATAACAAAATCTATTAACCGAAAGCATAATAAGAATACTAGGCCAGAATTAATCATGTTTATTGAATCCTTAATACAAAAAATATCAAAATACCATAGTTTGATGTATAGAGAAATCTGGATAGAGTAGGATGAGAGGAGATTTACGATTTCTCTAAAGGAACAAGTAGGGTACTTAGGGCAAGTTAAATATAATAGGTCTTGGGGGAGAATATAGTGTGGTGGTTGTTTTTACGTATTTGTGTTTTTGGGGATATAAAAGAATAGTGAAAGTTTTAATGATAATGAGGGTTTAAGAGTGTGAGCAGAGAGTTGAAGTGGATTTTAGGGATTGGGTATATATGGTGGGCTTTTGAGCTTCTAATGGGTTTGGTCCCATTAGTTTGCCTTTCAATCCAGCGACACCACACACCACTCAAATTGCTCATTTTTTATTTTAAAAATCTATCCCTCAATTTGAAAATGGTTTCCAGTCTCATGATCACTCACTTAAAATTTAAAACTTCAATAAATCTCAAAAAGCCCTTTTTTTTTCAAAAACTCATTTACTGATCAAAGGCCTAATTCACAAAAATAGTTTTAAAATTGCTTTAATTAGACCAATTTAACCTTATGCTTCCATTTAATTGTCTCAAATTACCATTTTTTTATCCCTGGTGTGAATTTTTTATTTATTCCTACGTGGAATTTTGAAAATTAAAACTTGGACCAGAAAGTCAAAGTAAACTAAAAATTATCTTAAAATGATAGGCTTAAAATTAGGAAGTCATAAATTATTTAGTCGATTTATTCCAAAAATCCTATTTATGAAAGCAACTCATTTATTAGTCTATGTTCATAAGTCTTATGCTAATGTCTTTCACAGTTTTATTTTCTTCACAATATTTAGATAAATTGTTTAAATTGTCTAGTAATTGACATAAAAAATTATGCTAAGCAATTGAAAAAGAATTTTGCAAATGATATTATATTATTTTTGGTAATTTATAATTGTTTAATGTGGCGGTTCGGACCACCCGTTGTAGTTTCAGCCAGAAGGAGGTTCGACGCTACAATAGTAACCACTCCACTAAAGTACATAAGGAATAAATCTGACAATTAAGGATAAAATATGCTCTTGAGATGACCGTCCATCTAGATAAGTTACTGAATTGTATATAGTAACCTCTATTTAGTGTAAAAGAACACGAAGTAGAACCTAATGAACCCTAACATTACATAGAGTTAAAACCTATAACATAACATAATGAATGAAATGTTAAAGATGTAAGTGTAAAAATTCTAAAAACAAATGGGTAGAGTTTGTCCTATATTTTTTTTTAATGAAATCTATATAATTACCACGTAAAAAAAGATAATCCTAATATCAACATTTAAACATCTAACCAATATCATCCTCATTTACACATTATAGCATATTTTAAATTATCTTTAAAAAATATAATGAAGTTTTTAACAATGAGAATAATTATTAATAAAGGTATACTCATCTCTTTAATATCCCAACGTCATTCATAATGGATATAGACCCTTGAACTCTTAACACTTTTTTTTTAGAGCCTCTAACTTTACGGGGTTTCATTTGAACCATTTCAACTTGCCAATTCTCAGTCATTTAGACCCTTCCCGTAGTTTGAAAAACCCCACCCTAGTGCATTAATAACAGTTGCTCTGATGTTCTAAAATTGTATTGATGTGGCATTTAAAATTGACACGTAAGTGACATGTAAGTTAGATGGTATAAGCTAATATCGTATTACTGTTATGTTCGAAGACGATTTTTGTTTTGTCAAAACCCATTCGATTTTAGATGAATAATTTGCTTTTCATATTCGTAATTCTTAAGTGATTTAGAAGTGTCAAAGATTAGAGTTTCAATTAGTAAGGTTTTGGAAAAGAAGAAGTCTAAGAGAAATTAGGGTTTTCAGATTAGGTTTTTAAACATTGTCGACTTTGTCTTCAACAGTTTTGGAGTGTTCATCAATCAACCATTGAGAATTTGGAATACTATCAAAAGAACATCTGTAACCTGAAGCAACGAGGTTAGTTTGTTCATCCTCTATTTCTTAAACTTTGTTTACTAGTAGTTTTGTTATGTACGAAAGTTGTGGTATTTTTGGTTATTTTTGTTATACAAGTGGGGGTTTTCGTAATTATAATTTTTTTTGTGAGTAGGTTGTTTACTATGGTGTTTCACTTCATTACCGTTCGATTGCATTATAGGGGTTCATTTTAGGATGGTAGCTTAGATGTATATATTAATGAACAAGGTTGTAAATAGTCGGTTGTTGATAAAGATTTATTGTCTATTGGAGAGAGAGAGAGACATAAAGTTAGTTGGTTTTAGGTTATAGAGAAATTGATTGATACTACTTTAGGGATTGACAAATTAGTTTAGGGAGATAGTAGATGACAAAGTCCTATTAAGAATACTTTGGGTATGAAGAATTGGGACATTATCCATATTTTCATTGAGCATGTGGTCAATACAGCATCATATCTTTAACTACCTAACGTAGAAGATAATGGTAAGGACTCACATGCTTTTGACGATTTAAAATATTCTCTATAGATAGAGAATAATTATATACTGCAAAGTGAGAGTTTTTAGGATTAGGGTCTTTGATTCAAGACCTTCGTAAATCTAATACACCAGTTGGGTTAGGTATAGATGGAGAAACTTAACATGTGGTTGAATCAGATAAAGTGGTAAAGAATATACTAAGGAAGAACCTATAGTAGAAATATATTTGGATTTAGATAATAGTGTGACATACCTAGTCTAGAGGAAGATAGGAATGATGTTGAAGAGGAGTTATTGAGGTATAGGGAAGCTGCTAATAAGAAAGAAATGAGAGGAGAAGAAAAGAAGAAACTTTGGTTGAGGAAGTAAACTTAGGTCAAGTGGGTATTGATAAGGGCTTTGAAGTTGCCGTTATTATTAGGAATCACAAAAATGAAGGAATATTAGGTGGAGATGAAGACTATTATGGATTATCTGATCTTGGAAGTAAAGATAGTGGGGAGGAATTAGATCCTGAAGTTGAAGAAGGTAAAGATATTAGATCTAGGAAAAGATCTAAAAAAGTGAGATATGATCCTGCTAGTAAAGTGTCCTAGTTTTGATTGGGTATGCTATTTAAGAATGTCATTTCATTTAGGAGGGCAAAAAAAAAGAGTTCTAGTGAAGTTAAAGCCCAAGAAAAAGAATAGGTGTCATGTGAGGGGTAAAGCAGAAGGTTATGAGTGGTCTTTATTTGCAAGTATAGATAGAGAGAGTGGTGACTTTAAAGTGAAGTCATATAAACCTTAACATAAGTGCACAACAAAGAGTAGAAACAAGTTAAGCAATACAGAATTCATTGCTTGAAGATTTGAATAAAGGATTGTTTCATAACTTGATATTAAGTTTTGGAAACTACAACTTCTAATCAAGGAGAGGTTGGGTTGTATATAAGCAAAATTATTTGTTATAAGGTGAAGTGGAAAGTGATTAAGAAGTTCATGGGAGATTGGAACCATGAGTTTGCTTAGCTAGGAGAAAATGCTAAGCCTATTAAGCAAACAAATTCAGGTAGCTTGGTGTATATTGGGATAGATAGAGAAACATGAGAATTTGTTTAACTATTTCTATGTTTGTTTAGATGCTTTACAAAATGATTGGTTAGCATGCAGTATAAAAATCATAGGATTAGATGGATGTTTCTAGAGAGATGCCTGTAAAGGTCAACTATTATCTTATATGGAAAAAAACAAATGTATCTTATTGCCTGGCAGTTGTGCATACAGAATCCAAACCTTCTTGGAGCTTATTTCTAAAGTACTTGAATGAACATTTATTGCTTGGAAATGAAGAAAATTTGATAGTAGTTTTGGATATGCATAAGATAACTATTAAAATCTCTTGAATCCTTTTTTTCTATACATATGACCATGTAATGGACAATTTGTGAGTGTATTAAAAAAATAATGATGACAATGAGAACCCCACTTATTAGTACATGTCTTTAGGTAGTGTCAGGTAGTTTGGCTATTATAATTTTAGTAAAAAATCTCATTTTTTGTGTATGAATTCACATACAAAATGAACTGCAAATTTTAGTATTGTTCTATTGTTCTAATGACCATGTACCTATTTGTGACAAAGAAATATTTTTGCCAAGCTATAAACATAATCTAGACTCTAATAATTTTCAGGCATAAGAAAAAATATTGAATGGATTTCTGCCACTTCCTAATATAGGATAGTTATTTGTGTTTCTGTTTGGTAGTTGTAGTTTGTTTACAAAGATTCTATGTGTATTCTAAATCTAGTTTGTTTAAATATTACATAACTAGTAATACATATCGAAAATTAAAATAAACCGCTAAGCTTAACCAATAATCCATTTTGCAGTGGGATGACTCATTGTCTTCATTGAAGATTATTGTTACGGGTTTTTTTAATAGAGATATGTATGTCTTATGTCACACTAATACTAAGTTTCCTATATAGAGACGATAGGAACAACATCCAGTAAAAATAATCTCTTATCTAATAAGTGGAAAATGGTTTATGTAATTGAAGATTATGGGTATATTTCATATTTTTATATAGTATTTTACATATATAACTACACCAAACAATATTTTCAGAACACTTTTTATAATATTGACAATTAGAATTTATAACTAGAACTACTATTCAACACTTAAGATCAAATAAATATTAAATCTTAAGAATTCAGATAAACAATCATAAAGTATATTGGCCTTATTTCTTGAATTTACCACAGGAGCTGTTATAACTGAACAATATAAATCATGCACCATTGTTTCCAACTGTGTTGATTTTTTATAGTGATCTATTATTTATTTTTGATCTTTTGTTTTGCAATTCTATTATACTAGGTTCTCTAAGAACAATGTTCAATTGAGTTGATTCTGCAGAAGTTAGGTTCTACAATATAGTGTGCAGATGTTAATTTATTGAATATTCAGTTGAGTTCTTAAAGAACAATTCTTGCACTCAAAGGAACATGGCCTGTTCATGGCATATTAGCCTTATTTATTGAATTTTGCCACAGGAGCTATTATAACTGAACAATACAAATCCTGCATTTTTGTTTTCTTCTGTGTTGATTTGTGATAGTGATGATTCAAGACTTGTTTTATTCATTTTAGTTTATGACATTGAATACTGAAGGCTTATTTTATATTTATGTATTTATGACACTAATAAGATGTGTTAAACTTAAACCAGTTCGATAATTATATAGTGTTCATTTCTACAGGTATTATGCCAAGCATATTTATGTTAATTTTAGGGCGAGATATTCAGACTAAAGGCTATAGAAGCTTTTCTGGATTGCCTCTCAAAGTGCTTCAGAGATTGCTTGGATAAAGACCATGTAGGAGATCGAAGCTTTGAATCCAATTGTATTGCGATTCTTAGATGAGATGGAGACTGACAAGTGGTTTCTATTTGCAATGGATCCAAGGATAAAATGGAAGCACGTGACTAATTATATGATGGAGTCCGTCAACCATGCCATCAAGGAACCTAAAGGAGGAACTTATTTGGGTCTTATGGAGGAATTAAGAAAACTTATGATGACAAGAATAGTGTAGAGGATAGAGACTTGTGAGCAGTGGGATACATATATTGATCCAGTTGTTGCCAAAAAGATGATGAATATAACTAATGATGGAAGGGGCTTTCTTGTAATGGAGTCGAGATATGGGTTTTTTGAAGTTATAATCACAAGAACGGCACACAGTACATCATTAGTCTCAAAGCAATGAATGTAGCTCTGGATACTGGCAGATGTCTAGTATTCCATGTGTCCATATTATGCCCAATTTAGGTACTTACTTAAATCTCTCTTTATTTAAAAAAATTAGAGCCATTAGCTGTCATACACTACACTAATTTATGTCACTTTATTGCAGCATCGAAGTTCAATAATGATCAATTACCTACTGCCCTATGCAATTATGACCATTTGTACCTCTACAGGGATGCATATAGGAGGACATATGCTACGGTGATTTACCCTATCCTGCAATCTAACCGATGGGAGCATGACCCTACTGACAAGTTATTCTAACTTACAAAAACCAAGCAGGGAGGCCAACCAAAAAGAAGAGGAGAGAGCAAGGAGAATCACCTCCCATCTTTCATCATTGTCCAATTACATGCAGGAAAAGCAATATAATGGGCATAATAAGTGTAATACCCGAACCCCCGCCCCGACGGAAAGGGAACGCGGAGACCGAATGTCACATGCGGAAGACAAATAATGGAACATACAAATAAACAATTATACAAATAGATACAAATCATATTCAAATCTGAAAGACCGTTCTTATAAGTCCAAATTAAAATAGTTCGAAAATAAATCCAAATCCAAATTGTAGTTGAACTACTAGTTCCAAATGTAAGACAATTACATAAAAATATCTCAAGTGTAATTGCTCTGAAAATAAATCCAAAACATGTGCAGCGGGTTCAAAATTCAGAATTAAATCCAGCAAAGTAAATTGATATGAAATCCAAATCCGAAGAGGATGCCATGTGAATGCTCGATGCTAGTGATATCCTGCTATCCCACCTGATTGTCTGAACTCAGCAATTCCATTTCCAAAAAGGGTTCAAAACATACAAAACAAAAATAGAAACAACGAAGGGTCAGACTATCGATGTCTGGTTAGTAAGCCAATGCCCAACAAACACATACAGATGCGTCTTAATAAACAGAATAGTATGTCATGCACAAATGCAAGTTAGTTAACAACCAAGGGTACAAACAGAAACAAACAAGTTGATTAACAAATCAAGTTATCCCAAAATTTAATCCCCTTTAAGTGATCTAGGATAAATGATTACAGATTATTGCATTTACCGACTGAAAAAGGCTTTACAGTTATCAAATTATTTTTAGAAGGAAGACCGCAACCGAATAGTAGTTCGGTAAAAAGTCCGGTAAGTTATTCGGTCAGAGAGCATACCAGACTTACCGAATTGTAATTCGGTAGACATTCCGGTAAGCTATTCGGTCAGAGAGCAATTATACGATTCCAAGGAAAGTTTAAGTGACAGTTCGGTGTCTATTCCGGTATGAAGCTTGGTCAGAGAGTTTCAAGTCTCTCAGACATGCCGAATTGTAATTCGGTACCTAACTCGGTGAAGAGTTCGGTCAGAGAGGTTGAACAGTCTTTGGAGGTTCATACCGAACTATTGTTTAGTAACTTATTCGGTAAGTAATTCCTCCAGAGAATGAATCTAATGATCTCCAGACTGACTGAATTGTATTTCGGTAACCAGCTCGGTAAGGAGTTCGTCCAGAGACCATCCTACGTCTAGTTTTCCAGTTTTAAGTGACAATTCGGTAACTAATCCGGTAAGCAGTCCGATTACGGACTCTGGGCACTTTTTAAGCCTATTTCAAGTTATGTTGTTCGCCAAATAAAAATCTAGCTATCCAATTGGGTCTAATCCTAGCACTAACAGCCAGTTAGGAGTCATATTATACACTACCTTATGTTAGAACCCAAAAGAAAACAACTAGTAGCAGCCAGAATCAAACCAAAACATAACCAACATAAAACCAGAAGCAGTAACATATCATTATCACAGAATTTCAGATTACCTAAATTGTTTAGGTGTTTAACTTAACAGGTCTGTCCTTAGTCTAATAACAAAATCGGGAGCAAAACAGACAGATAGGGTTAAACCCTCAGAGATGGATCAAAGATCCTAGAGATGATGTCGTCGCATCCAGAAATGAGCCAAGCTCCAGAAATGATGGTGTCGCATCCAGTTGGCAAACAAGGCCATATACGCTTTCGCGCATCGATGTATACATCTAGTTTTCCCTAACAGCATGCTGGTCTTATCGTATTAACCTTAGGACAGGACTTTAGCAGATTACAAAAATTCAGTTTTTCAAATAGAAGACAGATAGCAGCGAATATGGACACAATTTCATATGTCCAAACATAATCAAATAATAGGGCAGCAATATTCCCAAGAAAATTATATCAAATGCAGCAATATAAGTATTCAATCATAGATTTCAACTTATTTTAGTTTAACCAGTTTGCAAACAAATGAACAAACAAATCAAACAATAGTGAGGGCGTAAACATGGCTACTAACCTTATTCGCTAATCCAAAATACCACTGAAATTACTCCGGTTGACGATCCCCAACTTGGTCTACACCAAATCAAGAATAATTCATAAACTCTCAATTCACAAAAGTTAGAGTTTATACCCAAAAACAATTCAAATCAATTAAAACCCAATATACCCAAATCATGAAATTGAATCAAGGGTTTCAAAACCCATACCATTATAAACAAAATCCCCAAATCAATTTGTAGAAAATAATCATCAAATCATCAAACCCTAAGTGTAGATAAAATTCTCAAATCTAATAGGAATCAATTTAATTGTGAATTAAAACAAAAAGAGATATAAAAATCATTACCTTGATGAAGAAATCGAAATCAACACCAAATCCCAAGTGAAACTTTGAAAACCGTGATTTGAAATCCATCGAGAGGTCTTTGGTTTTGAGAGAAGAGTGATGAACACGTGAAAGCCAAATTTTTTGGTTTGTGTGACTAATGAATCAAAACTCTTCTTTTCACTTTTATATGGGTGGCAAATATCGCCATAAACCCACATGTTTATAAATTAATTAAAAATAACCCCATTTATAAAATAATTACAAAATCATCTCCACTATCCAATTGTTTTCAAAACCAACCCAAAAGTCAACTGAGTCAAATAATTTGGTCAAACCGGAAAAGTCAACATTTTTTCAAAAATACCAATTTTACCCTTAAAATGAAAATAAACAAAAATTAAGAAAAATTTCAAAATTACGTAGACGAATAGCCCCAGATTACGGATGTGACAATAAGAGAACTTGTCCACCTAAACAGAGCACAAACAATGGAAAACAATAAATCACAAGTGACTACCATCATTAGGGAGAAATTAGGATCCAAACGTGCACCAAAGAGACAGGTATAAACCACCCTACCCTAAACCCTTGTTCTGCATTATGAATATTGTCAGTATATTCTGTCAAACTAATATGTTATTCTCAATACCAAACTAGGTTGATGACAGCAGAGGGTAACCCAGAAAGCGAAATTGAAAGCAGCAGTCAGAAGTCTAACAGCCTTAACAAGAAGGTAGACTGATATTTGATTACTTATCATGATAGTACCTAATATGGTCTTCTAGTAGAATCAGGTTTTGCTCTAGGGTGGTAAATCTAAGAGTAAGAATAAGAAAACTGCTACTATAAGTAAAATAGATGAGCTTAAAAAAAATGGGTCAAAAAGGTATGTTATGCTTTGAAAATATTTATTTGCTTATTCAGTTTATACAATATAATCCATAATGACCCAGTGTATGTTAATTGTCTATACAAATTCATAATAACTATTTATATTCTTTGAAATTTCGGCAGGCGAAGTAAAAACCCAAAAACATTCATGCCCTACATCACATATTAGGAAGAAGCACCCAGATAATGACGGTCCTCAGGGAAATCAAGGCTAGTATGAACAGCTACTAACCATAATGACAAGTTCAATTATGCTTTAGGGTACTTACTTATTAAAGCCTTTTAATTGGTTGGGCTTGTTTGTTAATGTCACATATGCTCTTGTTTGTAGAATCGTATATATCAATTTTTGTGTTCCCAAACTGAAGGATTTCAAATTACTGTCCAGTTAGGATGACTGTCAAAGTTCATGGCAAGTTCATTTTATATCCATTCAATATAGAACTTAATTTTGGGAATGTTGGCTATGTTTCAGGTGTTGTAACACTTTATTTTTTTTAAGGGTGGCAGCCCAATGTAGTTCAAGCTTTGGTCAACAAGGGGCTGCAACTTTTTTTTTTTTTTTTGCTTATAGACTACTTAATAGCTATTCTAATTAGGATTGTAACCTATTTTGTATATCACGATGTCGTTAATTTTAGTACTTCCAGATTAACTAATTAATGGCAATGTTGATTACTGAACCTACTTTTTCCTTTGGTCATGTTTATTACTGCTAATTGTTTGGAAAATTGATATGCTTAATACCTTGCCTAGTCTGGAGCTACCTTGTTGATTATTCGTGAGCTGTTCATTATACATAAGATTGAACATCATATTATGCTCATAAGCATTGGTTTAACATAATAAGAAGTTTTGATGTTTGAAATTGTTTTCCTTAGCGATAACTCTGCATTGCCCTACAGATTATAGACATAGATATTTGAACTGTAGCTATTTTTAAGACATTATATGATTTGGTTAGCGTTAGGTGTCAAATGAGACTCCCTACTACTACCATTAACTATTTCTTCTATCAACGGTATGTGCTTTAATCCTTGCTTATTGGGCTGACTTCATAGCTCAAGTATCATTTATTCATAACTATCACATCATATTGATGGGAAGCTTTGAAAGATGAAATGTACTGTTTTTATTCTTTATACTTCTCTTTGACATATTGGCTTACTTTCATAATTCTTCATCCATATTAATCACTGCTTGTTCTTTTTGTGTATATAAACTAGAATATAATCATATAAAATCTTCCTACATTCAATTAGTTACAGTGCATACCCAAAAGTAGGTAAATCTAGTCATAGTAGTAAAAATTAGTCATAGTGCATACATATCTCTTTCTACTACAAAGAGTAACATAGTGCAGCTAGGATTAGAAGTAACATAACAAAAGCACAATTCTACCTTGATCAACAACATGCCTTATTAGTTAACCCATTGCACATTTCATTTGTATGCAAAAATCTATCTAAAACATCAATGTCAATCTCAGCATCATATGATGTCCACCACCTATAATAGTTGCAGATATCACAATGAAAATACAATTTGTTTGGATTTTAAATAGATTCTGATATTTTTAGACAAAAATAAGTGAGAGCTCCCTCAAGTTGTACTGTTTTCCTAGGTAGATACTTAAACTACACGAATTTCTACTTGGATACTCTAATTTGTAAAAAATGCTAACACTAGGTACTTGAATGTGATTTCATAGTTAATGGGTAGAGCGTATAACACACGCGTTATGGTGATTTTGTGTTTTGGTGCCTTGTTGTATAGACAAAGAGTTAAAGCGAGAGGTGATTTTGTAAGGTCTCCGAAACTTTCAATTTTATTTAATAGTTGTTGAATATAATCTCATTTCTCCTAAAGTTGATTAGTCCAACAAGCAAGTAATACTTATTTGCTGTAAATGTCATACATACAATTGTCAACCCACCCACCTTCATAAATCACTCATCTGGTTTTTGTTTTTGGTTCAATTAAAACCTTACACGGATTGAAGCAAGCAAATTTCTGATAAACAAGTGGAGGAAGCAATGGTCTCAATCATCAATAAATTAGAGCAGGAATAGAAAGAGGACAATAGTAACAAGTCCATGTTTGGCTTCAAAAGCTTCCTCTGGCATGGTGGCTCTGTCTATGATGCTTGTTTCAGCTGTGCTTCTAATCAAGAATATATGTATGGATGTAAACTAAGTGAGTCAATAATTTTGATGATTTTAAAGAATTATTATCACATTTATAGCTGGCGCAAGTGTTATTAACTCAGCCACACTTATTCTCTTAAATGGGCATGCTATCAAGTGTGTTATACTGCAGATCTTCTATGGATTTCTATGTAGCTGGACTTTTTATCTTATCAACGTACTCTGTGTTGAATACCGGAGGAAAAGGAGAAGGAGAATGTTAGCTTCAAGAATCATGTTATACAAGTTAATTTCTTCATTATCTTAATTTGTATTTCAATTCACGAACCTTAAACCCTTAATTCAATTTATTTAAGTTTGAATGAATTATTTTGCTTACCTGGACTCAAAATATAACCATTCACGTGCCTTCAAGTGTGGTTAACCCATGACAAATGTCAACTCAGCTTCAAGTACCTAGTGTTAGCATTTTTTACAAATTAAGGTATTCAGGTGGAAATCCGTATAGTTTAAGTATCGACCTAGGAAAACATTACAACTTTAGGGAGTGACCAGCATATTTTTGCCATATTTTTATAATAGCTCGCTTGCGACGATAGCATCTTGAGTTTTTAAATCTAATGATACCTCCATTCAAATCTTTTTTCAACATACCTAGTGGCTGCAATGAAAACCTTCAATAGTTTTTAGATCTTCTTCTTTGTGTATTGTATATTGCTCTTCTTCTTGCTATAGATTTCACACAATATTAGTTCCTACTCCATTTTTCTCTTCAATCAACTCTATGCTAAAAGAAAGCTTGGATTGAATGGGTTTTGAATTGTTTTTGTTATTCTTTAGCACGGGTTATGACAGTGTGTGTATATATATTGGTTTTGATGTGTTTCTTCTTCTTTTTTTTTTTGGCTGGTTATTAGTGTGTGTATATAAACTGGTTGTGAGGTGATTTTGTTGTTGTTTTATGCTGGTTATCATTGTGTATATATACAACTTGATGGAATGAATATAATCGTTGCTCAACGGTTTGAATTTTATATTTTATTCAGGTTTAATTATTTGGAAAAATTATGAAGGGTTGTTTGGTATTTTCCAATAATAAGTTATATAAACATCTATGGTTAATTTTATTTTAGTCCATACCATAAAAACAGACAAAAACTGTTAAATGGTCCAGAGGTCCATTTTGTAATTTTTCTAACAGCAACAAACAAAAAAACTATATCTGCTAAGAGAAACCATTCATGGTTTCAGAATAGGAGGTGGTTTAGACCAAGTTTTAAATTCTGGTGTCGAAAGTAAAAAGTTTAAAAAATCAGGTGTTTTTTTTTAAAATAATCCTAAAATATTTAAATTGGAAAGGGACTTATCAACTCCAACTTATTTGCTTCACTTATTTCCACGCGATATTAAATTTGAAACCCCAAACAAAAATAAGATTTGTAATGTTATCGGATTCCTCAAGTAGATGAACCCAACTCGTAAGTTGGTGTTTGTTCAAACCGAAAATTAAATTGAATACTAAATGTTAGTTCAGATCAAATCAAAATTTTTTATTTAATTCGTTGTTGGGCCCATGTATTTGAAAAGAAATTTAATTTTTGATTTGGTACGGTATAGTTATTAAAAATTTTGATACCGTTTTAAATTATTAAATTAATACTTTCTTTTTCCAATAAATTTAAAATAATTTATTTTAATTTTAATTTATTTATAAATATTAAGTTAAACTCATTTATAAAAATTAAAATAGTTTAAATAAATATTGAGTATACATCCTCTCATAAACTTAGAGATTTGACGTACTAATTTTCAAATTATTAAAAATAATATTTTTCTTTTCTAAATTCGGTCGTTAATTCATTACGAATCTAATTTGACATTTTGATCGGGCGTTGGTTCTCAAAATTCTAAACCGACATATCAAAATTATAAAGTTTTCTGTCCGGCCAAATCAACGCCTATAGCTTGTAAGTAATAGGTGGCTCCATTGCTTTTATTATGTCATATGTGTAATTTAAAAGGAAGGTGTTTTTTTTTTTTTTTTTTTTTTTTTTTTTTTTTTTTTTTCCGGAAATATATATGCTAAATCAACTAAACTACACATTAACATATATCTATTTTAATATTATCAGATCAATTTTAATATTTATTAAATTACTACTTATCTTTTAAAATCCAATCTAAAATGATATAATTTAATTTTTATTATATTATTATTTACTATTTAAAAAAATAATCATTTTAAGTTTTAAAATATTAATTTAAAATTAATATTTTTATTAAAATTCATTTACAGTCATTAATAAATTTTCTATAGTTATTAAACTTTTTAGTTAAAATTGTTAATATCAATAGTATTATATTAAGAAAAATAATTTAAAATTATTTAGATAACATGTTATTTTATAAAATTAAAATATTTATTTAATTTTTTTAGATCATATTCGATTTTTAGTATTTCACGGTAATAATATAATTAAGTTTATATAATGGTTAATTAATTCCTATAAATTTTTTATTCATAAATCAAGTAAATTAAAAATATTTATCTATTTTTAATTTTTAATATATATATATATATATGAATGGTGCTGATAAATTTCCAAAAGTAGTTTGACAAATTAAATACCTCTTTCTAATTCTAAATAATGTAATTGTTAGGTGATTAATTATGTACATCGTGTCTGAATTTCTTTTATTTGGTAATGAAAACATTTTTTTTCCTCTCATGAGGACCATTTTTTTTTCCACTAGTTTATTTTACATTTCAATTCTCTCAAGTGAGTCTACTTTATTTCAAACATGTTTCATCAGAGTATCTCTCATGAAGAAGAAAAAAAATGAGTGCTCTAATTTTTCATTTTGTTTTTCATTGCAACTGTTCTTTTGGTTTTCTATTCATTTTGTTTAATAAACTTGTTGATTGCTACTAGGTATGATAATGTTGCCATTAGGAGTTACAGGAAGTTTAGGTGGATTATACATGAGGATCATTCAAATGCTTTTTGCTACGGCCTCATTTTTTATCATGCTCACTGCCCAAGTATATACTTATTACTTTTTTTACTTGTAAATAATTTAATTTTTATTATTAATTTTAAATGTGTATATATATAAAAAAATATATTTGTAAATTTGATAACACTTTAAATATGTAGGTACTGGCTATTGGATGTCTTTGTGTGATATGCCCGTCACTTGCAATAGTGATATTTTATATTATTGATTTGAATTATTGGGAGATTGGTGGCGAAATAAATAGAGTCTAAAGGGAAAGGAATTTTTATTATTTTATTATTAAAAATTATTATTATTATTTTACTATTAAAAATTAATTAAAATTATTCTACCATCATGACAAAATATAATAAAAGAATTATAAAAATCACCAGTAGACTCTATTTACAATTGAAATAAATTAAATAAAGAATTGATATTACTATTAAAATATAGCGTAGTGCTGTGAAAATTTTGACCGTGACCGTGGTCAGCTCTTAACCGCCCGTCCATCACGGGCACACTTAAAAAAAAAGTTAGAAAAAAAATACGAGCTTTTATGATTGTGACTGTCATGGACAAACGGTCATAGTCACGACATTTCAATAATATAAATTGTTAAAATGACTACCCATTCGTCACGGGCAAGAAAAAAAATTACGGATTTTTTTATGACCGTGACCGTGAAAGTCTGTGACCGAATAAGCACGGATAAGCACGGACTGTTCGTCACAGTCATGAACGTTTGATATACTCATTCATAGATGAAACATTTATTTATTTATTAATATTAATATTTATCAATAAATAAATTTATATATATATATATAAAAATTTTGTATTACCCGCCTTTACTTTAATTTATAAGCAACTCAATTTTTAAATAATATATATGTATATGTGTAATTGATAAATTTTTATTATTAAATTAAAAAATATGATTTAAATTAAAATTTGTAATTAATGGAAAATTAATACTACAAACATATTTAATAGAGTTTAGTTGATTAAACAGTAACCACTAAATAAATAAGTAACCTTAAAAATACCTTATAACCCTTATCATTCAAACATTCTCTCTCCTCTCGTATTTTCATGAACCACTTTTCTTTTTTCCCCGAATTCTTACTTTAATTCCACCAATATTACTTTTATTGGTTTTCATTATTTTGGTAAGTTCAACCTCTCAATCTTTCATCTTTATAGATTCTTTAAAAAAAATTGTTCAATCTTAATAAATATATTATTATTATTATTATTATTATTATTATTATTATTTGTCTCAGATACAGTGCTATTACCGATGAACTAAAACTAGAAGAAATCTTATTAGATTGTGCTTTATAAGTATTTTTATTATTTTAATATTTTAATTGATTTGATATTTTTGTATTTGTATTTATTTCAAAATTAAATTTTTATGCTTAATTATTAATTAGAATGAATTTTAACCAAAATATTAATGGTGATATATACTTTTGACAAGAGGATTTTTGAGATTATTCACTATCAATATCTATAATTCAATAAAAAAAAATCGTAATATTTTTATAGTTTTTATACACAATACCTTTTTGGTAATTTTATATTTTAATAGTTAATTTAAAAGTTAAACGTGATGTCAAACACTCAATGTAACAGCTAACCTAACAGCTAACCTAACAGCTAATTTAGAAGCTAATATCTACAGCTAATTGAAAATCTAATAAAATCTAATATCTAACCAACACTTATCTATAATCCATTTAGGCATCATATAAGTCTCAAATAATAACAAAGCAAGTAAGAACTATCACATAACCTTCCAGTTATAATTCAATTGCCCTTAATTCTAACAATAATAGTGAAAATGAGACATTAGGGCCAAAGCCAAACTTTATAAGTTATGCTCCCTTTAAGATCTGAAGACCGAATCCTTAGAGCCGATTGTACCTCGTTATGGGCCGATAACCACATTTTGGATTATTTACACTTTAGGCCCGAAGGCGGTAGTGACATCACATCCTTATGGAATCTTCGCTTGGTTCTATAGTTTTAGCATGATAAAATGATTGAGAATTTTCGATTTTCTCTATGACATATCATTATATTCTCTATCAAGCTAAAAAGGGCAATTTAACTTTTAACATGTATCATAAACACACATTATTCATTGATCATTCTCTTCACTTTACATTTCATACATTTATCACTTTAGATAATACCACAATTTCATCTTATCTAACTAATGATCACCAATATCATCACATATAGTCTACAATGAACACATTTATGCATCTTTCATGATAGTAGCAATCCAAATATCAAAATAAGGTTCAATTTTATCAAGTCGTCATAATCTACAATTGAAACACATATAAAAAACACCATTATTTAGTCCACATGTCAATATATTAATTCATTCACATTTCACCATTTTATCATTATTTATGCACATTTAACCATATCACAATCTATTCAAATTTCAACAAGTGTGGACATGCTTGTACTTATTTCAATACAATATAGCATAAAATAACCATTACATATATTTAGAGAATAAAATGAGATTTGTTGAAATGGATGCGTTCTATAACAAATAAAAACATAATCAAACATTGTCCATTTCAAAAAAAAAACCTACACATTTTTCCACTAGGGTTATAACACAATAGCTAACTAGAGATTATAACATAAAGCATAATCTACATCTTACGAGCATAATCCAAGTATCTCTAATGAATTTGACATCAAGAAGTAAAAACACTGTGAAGAGAATTTTGAAAACCTTATCGAATTCAAATAGATGCAGGAAAAGCTTGATTACAGTTGAGAATTCTAGTAATAAGGGTTTGGAACAATGACTTGATGGTGGATTTGAGTGGAGATGGTGATAAAATAGAGGGGATGGTGGTATAATAATGTTTATGGGTACTGTGAGTGAGAGGGAGGTATGTGTATGGAATATGAGAGATCTTCGAGTTTAGAGTAGGTTTTTGGTGGATGGAGAGAATGGTAGGGTTAGGATTCATGATGGGCTTGGAAATAGGTCCTTAAGCACATTTCACTCTTCAGCCCATCAATCTATCTGTCAACCTCCTGGTTTTCATTTCTGGTCATCCAAGTTTTCTTTAATGTCAATTAGGTTCTAGATTAATTCACCAACACTCGAAACCTATTTTCAACCATAAAACACATTTTTGAAAAAAATTTCCAAAATTACAATTTTGCCCCCAAAATCTTGAATTCCCATTTTGAATTCAATTTATAAAAATAATTTCATAATTTTTTAATTAAATCATTTATATGATCATATGCTACCGTTTATAGTTTATAATTACCATTTTTTCCTTTAAAATGAATTTTTGATTTATCCTCACTTGAAATTTCGAAATTTCATACTTTGACCAAAAGTCAATTGACTCAAAAACATCAAAATTTTCTAGGCCAAAAAGCTTAATATTACAATCGGGAGTAGAATGAAGTATAGGCTTTAGTATTTATGCTTCTTCTTTGGAGGGAGAAAAGTGGAAAGATAGCTTTAGATGCAGGACTTCAGCAGACTAAGTAATAAGCAGGTGAACTAGTCTAGAGAAGAGTTCACTATTTTAATGACTTTTCATGTTGATTTATATTTCTTTTTGTAGTTTTTTTTTCTTTCCAATTTTCCAAATTTTATCCTCTTTATGATTAATTGAACAAGTTCCCCTTTAAGATTAAAGGGACATATATAAGAAAAGGTAAAATTTACAAGAAAAAGATGAGAGAATCCAGCCTGAAAAGTATACACAAATTCCACTGATCAACTACCTCAAGGTTGATGTCAAGAAAGGAAATGAAAGGAGAAATATTATAATTTAGTTTGATTGAGTTTGTGTTGATTTCAATTTATTTTTTCAAATCATTATTTTGAGTCTTAATTTATGAACATCACTGTTTTATGGGGACCAATCTAGTCACATCCAAGTTTGAGTCTTGCTCACATGTATTTTACTCCTTCCACTTTTTTTTCGTTACACTGAGACATTCGCAAAGAGAATCTAACCTATAATGGGTATGAGCCAAATACCATTTATTAATCGATAGTTCATTATTCTTTCATTTTTTATATAAGAGATTGAGAGCTCCCTTCAATTTACATTATTTTTAATATGGAGAGACGAATGAGTGAACCAGCAAACTATTCTTCTTAAATGACGAGCTAAGGTGAAATTTATGAAGTATGTTAAATGAAAACCATGAAGTATGATTAGGAATGCAGGTGGTCTAGGTTTTATGCATGAAAACGTACGGAACTTGTAAATGAGTTAACTTGTCAATCAATTACGTATGGAAGTCATATTTGATGTTTATACTTTTATATCCATTTGAATAAATGGATCATTCATTGACCCATACATGGAGTTTGGGTCAACACGACCCAAAAATATCGCCTCTCCTAAATAATCATCTCAATCCCAACATATTAATGTATGATTTATAATTTCACTCCATAATTTAATGTTACAATAAATATAAAATATTTAAAATATATTTAAAGGATAATTTTTATTTTCATACCATAATTAGATATTACATTAAATCCAAAATCTCAACCTAATCAAATATTACAATTAATAGAAAAAAGATTTATCGCATCTAAATAAATTAATAGAAAAAGATTTAGTGTATCTGAATAAATTAATTTATACATGGTCAATTCCTTTTATATAAACATGTTAAAGTGTACATTATCATTTGAAGAAAAAAAAAAAGATAGAAAATCAAAGACTTACATATTGGAAAGAATGGCAACTCAAATATCTTCTGGTTTTATCATATTGATTGTCATCTTAGTACTCAACCCATGTAAGTATGCAGTTTCATTGCTCCTATACTATGAAAATTTAACTACACAATCATATATTGTAAATTTAAATAAAAATGCAATTATGATAATAGTTAGCACACAAATAGAGACTAACAAATGGGGCTTGAGTTTATTTTTCCTACAGATTTGTTTCAATTTATTTATAAAGAGATTAAGCTCTTGATTATTTTCTTATATATCATGAATTTATTTTTCTAGGTGCATTGTCAAAAAATCATATTGATTCGTCTGTGGATTTAAATCCACCACCACCTTGCAATCAACAAATAGGTGGTGGGGACTGGTGTTGTACTACGCAACCTTCAAAGGGATGCTTTGCTGATCGAAATGCTTGTTTAGCTGTTTGCCCTAAAAAGCCTCCATTCTCCCAAGCTTCCAATAACTAAGTTGATATGCTATTAGAAGCCCTATCCAATTTCTTATGCGATCAATTTCTTATGCAAAGGAGAAATCAATTTTCTTATGCAAAGGAGA
This sequence comes from Cardiospermum halicacabum, assembly GCA_031304145.1. NCBI lineage: Eukaryota > Viridiplantae > Streptophyta > Magnoliopsida > Sapindales > Sapindaceae > Cardiospermum > Cardiospermum halicacabum. The sequence continues at coordinate 39,353,053 of CM062389.1, read as the reverse complement.
AATCAATTTTCTTAACGGATGAAAAAAATTCTTGTTAGCTACTTTATAGCAATAAAAGGGCTTTATTTTTAACATTTTTTTGATATAGTTTGTTAAAATAAACTTTTAGTGTAAGCACATTCATTCATATTCGCTAAATTAAACAAATATCATATGATTATGTGTGAAAAAAATGTCATAATATTTTTTCTTTACTTTCTAAAATATAAAATTAACGTATTTTTAGTGAAGAAAATTTTAAATAGCAGATTTTTTAAATTATATAATTCTATGTTAACTTTATATTGCATAACCAGCTTATGGTAAGTTAAAGTGAAATTTTAAATAGAATATTCATTAGTAGTAAATCATATTAGGGTTGACAATTTTATGTTAACATGATTGGAAACAAGCAAAATTGAAAATAACTGAACAAAACAAAATCAGATAGTACTAATGATTTGTGAGTCTCCGTAGTTTGAATTGCGATCCGTAACTCTAAGAAACTAATATGCGATTTAGAGCTCTAGGTTTTTGAAACATGAATGTGCTTTTTTTTTGTTTTGTTTTTTTTTTTTTATCGTGGAGAGAAATTGATGTTTAGGGTTTTAGGATCAGCAAAAAAATAGGTTGAGTTATAGTTTCTTTCGAGTTGAAGTTTCAATTTTAATCTTTCATATTCCCATGAGGTAAGATGTTGTTAGTTTTGATTTAGGCTACCATTAAATTTAGAATAAGAATTCTTAAAGTTAGTTATGAGTGAAGGATAATATGTTATATACACACTAGAACAGAATAAATTAAAATAAAAAATAATCTTAGTCTCAATCGTGATGCCGAGTCGCTCACTGTTGCTTATGTGGTTGGCATTTAAACAATTTTTTTTTTACTATAGTTATTTTGAATTGCTAATAATCTCAAATTAAAAGGTTAGGTCGACGGACACGAGAACCTAATTGAAACTCCTATTGTGACACATCTTCAGGGTTCATGTCAAGAAAAGAAATGAAAATTTAATCTAAATTAGTTTGAGTTGAGTTCAATTTATGTTTTCAAATCATTACTTCCCATCTTAACCTATGCACATATCAATTACATAAAAACAGTTTAATCACGTTCGAATTTGAGTCTGTGTAAACTGTATTTTATTTCTTTCATTGTTTTCAAAACGCTTGAGTATGTGTAAATTGTATTTTATTTCTTTCATTGTTTCCAAAACGCTTAAATGTTCACAAGACCAATCTAGCCTAACTCATAACAAGTCTTAGCAAAATAAAGATTTCTTAAAATATGAAAATTTGAAAATATTTAATGTGATTTAAATCCAATAAATATACAAAATTTCAATTACAGTGTTTTATCCTGATTTATTAGCATGTTAATTTAATCTGATATTTAAATTGTCCAATGTTTTGTAAGACTCCAGTCAGATTGAGCTCCACCTGACGGTAGAATTCACAACCAACACATTGGACAATTATTATTATAATTTTCTTCAATCTTCTTGCTCCAGATTTAGATCCTTACACCACTCTCACATAAATAAATAAATAAATAAATAAATAAATATATATATATATATATATTAAAATAATAATTTTGTTTTAATGTTGTATTTAAATTTAATATAATATTTATTTATTTATTTTTATGTATATATTTTTTAAATTAATCATATCAACACAATCAACACAAATTTATAATAAATATAAATTTTAAAAAAACTAATCTATTATATATTAATATATTTAATTATTATCAGACATTTTTTTTGTAATTTTAAAATACAATAATAATATCTTTAACATTTTATAATCAAAATATTTAACTTAAAACTATATGATATTATATTGAATTTAATCTTATAGTAATCTAGACAGTACATTAAATTTTTTAATATATTAATTAAAATTTAAAATAATTACATCAATTTATCTAACTCATTTTTTAAATTTTTATAATAACTAAAAAAAAAGATTTATCTTTATTTGTTTATATCTTAAATAAATTAATATCGCAATTGATTAATTTGAAAATAAATTTAAATTAAGAAAATAAATACTTAAATTCATATCCATAATTTTAACTCGTTTCACCCGTAACCAGTCGTGGTCCGAGCTAGCCCGTTTATCAACTCTAGTTACACATTGACAAATTGAGCCTAAAAATTTGGGCCAATTTGAAATTTTTGAATATTTGATTTTCGAAATGATAAAATAAATCGAAGATATTATTAAGGGCAAATATGAGATTAGGATTTTTAAACTAAAGTTTGGAAATTAGATCAAAAACCTTTACTTGATTTGGAAATAAATATTTAAGAGTCAAAATTTTTATTTTTTATTTTCTAATCAATCCTCGTTCTCCTTCACCCGAACTCCGATTTAGGTACAATTGATGACTACAGATCTATTCAAAAACATCATTCGGTTTCTAATATTGTTTCTCACACTCCAAAAATCACTTTGGTTTTAGAACCCCAATTTGCCCCTAAAATCTCAATTTTATAAGTATTGTCCAAATTATGAAAATGCCCTTATGAATACTTTTAGAAAATTAAGATCTGTGAGACCCCAAAACCAAATTTGATAAAAAAAAAATATAAAAAAACTTGGCCTAAAATCTGAATGTTACATTAATGGAGTTTGATTCCACAACGATCTTCTTTCCAATAAATAAATATATATATATATATATTTATATGCTTTCTATTATTTTTTGGAAAATTTACATAAAATGGACCAAATAAAGTTTAAAAATTCAAAATTAAACCAACAAAACTTTATTTCTATTTTTGAGTCATCCAAACTTTTATTTTCAAAAATAGATCTTCACACATTCACAAATCTTCTTCACAGACCACCTTTACATCTTCCCAGATCAGTGTAAAAGGTCTTTACATAAGGATAACATGGTCAATTTGGTTCATTTTTTAAAAGTGAAAGGTGGAAATGTTATTTTTGTAAAAATTTTAAAGTTGAAATAACTAAAATAAAAATAACCCTTTTTTAATGTAGATTTTTTTTTTTTACTTTTATTACTAATGAATGTATATTACAAGAAAAAAATAAAAAGACAGAAAAATGATTAAAAAATATAGAAGTTCATCGCAATTTTAATTTAAACCAATTCAACCATTTTCTAAGTTCAACTATAACTTTAAGTGTGTGATTGGGAAAGATTTTTAATTAGATTTTAGATTAGCGTTTAGATTATTGGATAGCGTTTGAATTCTTTTAAGTGTTTGGCATTCAATTAAATAACAACATTTAGAGTTTCAATTAGATTTTACAATAACGTTTGAAAATACTATTTCAATTAACGTTTCCACAAAACGTCATTTTAAAAATACCTTATAACCCTTATCATTCCAACATTCTCTCTCCTCTCGTATTTTCATGAACCACTTTTCTTTTTTCCCTGAATTCTTACTTTAATTCCACCAATATTACTTTTATTGGTTTTCATTATTTTGGTAAGTTCAACCTCTCAATCTTTCATCTTTATAGATTCTTTAAAAAAAAATTGTTCAATCTTAATAAATATATATATTATTATTATTATAATTTGTCTCAGATACAGTGCTATTACCGATGAACTAAAACTAGAAGAAATCTTATTAGATTGTGCTTTATAAGTATTTTTATTATTTTAATATTTTAATTGATTTGATATTTTTGTATTTGCATTTATTTCAAAATTAAATTTTTATGCTTAATTATTAATTAGAATGAATTTTAACCAAAATATTAATGGTGATATATACTTTTGACAAGAGGATTATTGAGATTATTCACTATCAATATATATAATTCAATAAAAAAAAATCATAATATTTTTATAGTTTTTATACACAATACCTTTTTGGTAATTTTATATTTTAACAGTTAATTTAAAAGTTAAACGTGATGTCAAACACTCAATGTAACAGCTAACCTAACAGCTAATTTAGAAGCTAATATCTACAGCTAATTGAAAATCTAATAAAATCTAATATCTAACCAACACTTATCTATAATCCATTTAGGCATCATATAAGTCTTAAATAATAACAAAGCAAGTAAGAACTATCACATAACCTTCCAGTTATAATTCAATTGCCCTTAATTCTAACAATAATAGTGAAAATGAGACATTAGGGTCAAAGCCAAACTTTATAAGTTATGCTCCCTTTAAGGTCAGAAGACCGAATCCTTAGAGCCGATTGTACCACGTTATGGGCTGATAACCACATTTTGGATTATTTACACTTAAGGCCCAAAGGCGGTAGTGACATCACATCCTTATGGAATCTTCGCTTGGTTCTATAGTTTTAGCATGATCAAATGATTGAGAATTTTTTATTTTCTCTATGACATACCATTATATTCTCTATCAAGCTAAAAAGGGCAATTTAACTTTTAACATGTATCATAAACACACATTATTCATTGATCATTCTCTTCACTTTACATTTCATACATTTATCACTTTAGATAATACCACAATTTCATCTTATCTAACTAATGATCACCAATATCATCACATATAGTCTACAGTGAACACATTTATGCATCTTTCATGATAGTAGCAATCCAAATATCAAAATAAGGTTCAATTTTATCAAGTCGTCATAATCTACAATTGAAACACATATCAAAAACACCATTATTTAGTCCACATGTCAATATATTAATTCATTCACATTTCACCATTTATCATTATTTATGCACATTTAACCATATCACATTCTATTCAAATTTCAACAACTGTGGACATGCTTGTACTTATTTCAATATAATATAGCATAAAATAACCATTAAATATATTTAGAGAATAAAATGAGATTTGTTGAAATGGATGCTTTCTATAACAAATAAAAATATAATTAAAAATTGTCCATTTCAACAAAAAAAAACCTACACATTTTTCCACTAGGGTTCTAACACAATAGCTAATTAGAGATTATAACGTAAAGCATAATCTACATCTTACGAGCATAATCCAAGTATCTCTAATGAATTTGACATCAAGAAGTAAAAACACTGTGAAGAGGATTTTGAAAACCTTATCGAATTCAAATAGATGAAGGAAAAGCTTGCTTACAGTTGAGAATTCTAGTAATAAGGGTTTGGAACAATGACTTGATGGTGGATTTGAGTGGAGATGGTGATAAAATAGAGGGATGGTGGTATAATAATGTTTATGGGTACTGTGAGTGAGAGGGAGGTATGTGTATGGAATATGAGAGATCTTCGAGTTTGGAGTAGGTTTTTGGTGGATGGAGAGAATGGTAGGGTTAGGATTCATGATGGGCTTGGAAATAGGTCCTTAAAAAGAAATCAAAAGTGCAGTCTTAGATAAATTGAAGCTAAAAAGGAAATCTTCCAGCACTTCTAAAGTTTTACCCACTTCTTCACCTGTCACTAGGCCTATGAAGAAGAGATTAGTGACAAAATCTCGCAAACCGAACTCATATCCTCCTCCAAATCCTGATCCTTCTTTAGAAGAATTTTAGTTATTTTATTTTGAGTTAGATTTTGTACTTTGTTAGAATTTACTTTATATCCTTTAGTTTTGTAAGTCTGTTTCAAGAGTAATGTGGACACTTGAGTCTTTTATTTATTTATTTTTTTTAATGAAGAGTAATGTGTGTGATATTAGTTGTCCTTTTTAATTTGTTAAAAGAGTAATATGATTGTCTTATATAGCTTTTTTGCAGAGAGTTTTCAGGTTTTAAGTAGGGGGTTATTTCTTTCCCAAGAGTGTTACTTATGTTTACAAGATTTTTCTTTCATGTTGTTTTTATATGATACCTTGTATTCCAAAGTTGGAATTTTTTTTGCAGGGTGATTAAGGTTTTCACAGGTTATGGCAATATTTGATTCATCTCGTCTATTATTTCGCCTTGTCTCATGCGGAACACCTATTTTTCACCCACATGCTAATCTGGTTGTTATGGTAAGGGCGACATCTTGACGATATCACTTCTATTTCGCCTATTGCACTGTCTGTAACTGTGGCGATATTCCTACCAATTCTTTTACCTGCAGAAATCTATTTCGCCGTGACATATCGCCATATGTCACTCTGATATGGCGATATATTTTTTATTTTGCCTGGTTTTATCGTCGAGAGTTGGCAATTTTAATATTTTTGCCTGTTTTTCTTGCGTCATTTCGCCTAACTTGTTCTTCTTTACTTTACCTTGGGCGAGATAATATTTGTTTATGGCGACATCCAGGTACACTTCTGACTCTCTACCTTTTTATTTTCTGTATCCCTTTTTCTCCTTATATTCTTTTCTGTTCTCTTTTGCATTGAGGACACTTCTTTCTTTTAAGTTGGGGGTGGGTTAGCAATCACATTGTTGTAGTTCTTTTAGGACTTTGATTTTAATTTTTAATTTTGTTTAAGATATTTTAAGTCTGAGTGCATGATTTGCTTACACTGCTCATAATTCAAAGTGATTTAGTTTTAAATTTGATTTCAAACAGAAAAAATAAGGGTTCAAAACAAGCAGTTTTGATGGACAATTTTTTGACAAATTTCTTTGAATACTGATGAAGATTCTGGTCAAATTTGAATTGTGAATAAGTTGATGAGTTTTGATAAGGAAAGAGTGGAGAAAACCTTGGGTGGTATGTGAGGTTTGAGCTTCATTTTTGTGTCTTTTTATTCATGAGAGGTGTTATTTTTATTCTCTTCCTTATTAAACACATTATATGATATGTTTTCTTCTAAGTAAAATCAAGACCTTCATAGGTTTTCTTTGAATTTCTCATACATTCCTCAAGTGTACAGGGCATTGGTCGGGTAAGGAATTGTCTAAACTCTGTCAAGGAATATGATTTGATTTGAGAGAGTGAGTGAAACTACTAAAAAGCTTTTGCATGCTTGATATAACCAGACCTTGATATCTTGTGAGGTAAACTATTTTGTTTCCACTTTTATTAAAACCTTTTCTTTGGGCCCGAATCCAGTCCAAACCATAAAGATAGAGATATAATCTCAATCCTACCTTTTGGACTTACCATTAAATTGGGAATGAAGAGATAGGAAGTGAGGATTTACTAAAGAGTTTGTATACAAAAATAATAAAATAAAAATAAAAACTAAAAATAAAAAAAATAAAATCACGAAGTAGTTATGGATAAGAAAAAGAGCCACTGTAAATAAAAAGTGGACAGCTGTATATAAGTAAAGAAGTGTTGTAAATAAAGTATCATTGAGTAGGGAAACACTAGAGAGTGAAAAATAGAGGGATTGAGAAGAATTTAGTGGTATGTCCAAATTTTGAATCCTTTGAAGAATTCCTTTTCTTTCATAAGCTAACTTGGCCCCACTTTCCCTATAATTACAAATCAGAGATTCTAAAGCAGAGAGACAGGCAGTTCTGAACTTAGGAACCTCTAAGTGCTGTACAGTATATGAGTGAAGTTCAATGTTCGTGAGGTTCTTAAATTTTTCTTCATACGTGCTTGTGGAACACTAGAATTACAATTACCTTGGTACGTAACTCTAATTCTTAAAAGTGACTAGTGTATTGCGTGAGTAAACTCTAGGATTCGGAGTGATCAAACATTTTATGAGAGACTACAATAAGGAAGTAGTTTCAAAACTCTTAACACTTGGATTTTTTTCAGATACTTTACAACATGAAGAAAATGACCAGGTTTGAATTAGTTGATTTGAAATTTTGATAGAAAAGTTGGTCCTCTGTTTGGAGATTTTCAAAATACACCTAACAAATTGCTTTAAATATTGTTTGCAAGTGTACACTGATTACTGTCTCAGTTCATCTTTAGTCAGTTTGCTTGGGGACAAGAAAAAGGCTAAGTTGGGGGTAATTGATAAGTCTAGAATTTACCCATATTTTAGTATATTTTGTGAGCTTAAATAAAGAGAAATTGAGCTTAAAGGTTGAGATATTGCATGGATTTCTAGTAATTCTAGACTATTTTTATTGAGACAGAAATTTGGATGAAAAGATTTGGAAAATGAGTTAAAACAAGCAAAAATCCGAACAAAGAGGGACCAAATATAATTTTATCCAAAGTCACTAGAATTGGAGAAATATTTGATAAGGAAGAAGGAAGTCGTCTGGTTAATTCGCCTACCTACTTTCAGGGATGAGGTGATATAAGAAGACGAAATGTTCAAGACTCGCCTCAGGAATATTATGATGAGCGCAACATTAAGAGATTCTTATTTTCAAACCTCGCCAAACTTGGCGAAATCTTCAGGCGCTAAAAGAGTACCTCACCATGATGCATGTGATAATAGATGCTGGAATTTAATATCGCCCAGGAAGGAGTAACATACTTGGCGACATTGGAGCTTTCTCGCCTGGAGTAGTGTTAAAAGCAAGAAAGAGTTGGCAAGAAGGAGTTATATCGTTTCAATATCAGGCGACATACAAGTGATGAAGAATATATTTCGCCTATGAAGAGATGTTGCTTGGCAAGCAAGTTCAGCGACATTTGTGGAAGTCGTTTGTGTTCAGGTGAAGGAACTGGCGACATAAAAGGAGGAAATTGTTACTTCACCAATTTGTGTTTATTTGTTGTTTTTATTTCAAAATTGCCACTGAGCAAAACTCTATAAATAGGAGCTCGGTTGAGGCAATGAGGACCTTTTGACATTCTTTTATTTTGTTAGCTGGAATTTCTAGATTCTTCTACACACTTTGTTCATTGTTTTCAGAAGAAGTTTCTAGAGGAAATTTTGTGCTCTGTTTTCTTTGATCATTGAGATTTAGTTTGAAGATAGTGAAGCAAATGCTGTGACAGAGTTTAGTTTCTATCTTCCTTGGTAAGATTTAGATTCTTAAGCATATCGATGATGATTTTGTGTTGTGTTGAATATTCTAGAGTGGATATGCTAGCCAATAGCTCTATTTTGTTTTGCTGAGATCTGCTGCGAATTATGATTTTGATTGTATGATTCTTGTTTCAATTATGATCAGATTTACTCAATTTTTATGCACTGATTGAATTACAAGAACGAGAGTTAAGTAATATTATTATTTTAGGCTCGATTTAGACCAGAGATGGCGATTAGGTTTCAGATATAAGAACAGAGGGTCGTTGTTCTAGAGATAGACAATAGATCTGATTTTCTACGGATTGTGTTTATCAGTTATACAGATTGTGGTATAGAGATATATGCAACTATGTAATTGAGATTTGTTAGATAGAATCGAGAGATCATCTACAGATCACTAATGATGATCTAGGAAGTGAATCTGTGATCTAAAGTTAAATTGTGCAATTAGAATATAATGAATAGTAGAGATTAGCAAATCGACATCATTATAGTTCAGATTACTTGAAGAACTGAGTACTGACTCCATATTTTGATTTGATGAATGTCATTAGTGTTTAAAAACCTCAATACAATTCTATGATTCTTATGATTCAATTGTACATAGATTCTTTTGGCAATTCAATTTAGATCTTGATCTCATTCTCGCTTCTTAGCTAACAATCCCTGTAGAGACGATACCTAAAATACTACATTAGACGTTGATAGGAATTCAGTTAGCTATTGTCATTTTATGTGTTAGAAAATTCCTCATCAGTGACCTTTCAAGAAGTTTGCCCAGAAAGCATGCAAGTGAGGACAAAGCATACTGGAAAGCGTAATGGTGTTCTGTACGGTTAGTGGTTAGCCTAAAGACAAGTCAAGTAATGATGTGGCGCCCTACCACCACGCCTTGGGTCATTCGGGGACGGGGGCAAGACGTTAAAAATGGTATCAGAGTAACCCTGCGACTGCTAGTGCGCCTGTGGGCGGAAGAGCTTAGGGCATTCATCTAGTGGGGGTAAAGGTTCTGGAATGATGTGGGCCAACCATAAAAAGGACATTGTGTCCTAAGGGGGGGTGGATTGTAACACCCCATATTGAGACATGGTTAAAAGGAATTGAATTGCTACCTATGTCACTAATGTGCATATTTTTTTTGGGAGCCCAGAACTTGAGAACACCAAAGTTAAGCATGCTTGACTTGGAACAATCTTAAGGATGGATGACCTTTCGGGAAGTTTGCCAGGAAAGGATGCGAGTGAGGACGAAGCATGCTGGAAAGCGTAATGGTGGTCTGTAAGGCTAGTGGTCAACCTTAAGACATGTCAAGTAATGACGTGGCACCCTGCCACCGCTCCTTGGGTCATCCAGGGACGGGGCCAAACGTTACAATTGACCTTCGCTTCTAATATTGAGTAGAAGATGGCAAAATGAGGATATTAGTTTGATTTCCTATTGATTATTCTTTGCTATTGCTTTCTTATCTACTACTGCAATTAGTTTAAAGTAGTCGATCCTGAATCCTACTATTGTTGAGTATGGTAGAGCAGACTGTATACTCTAAAGCACCAAGTCTAAATTATATTAAGTAGTTCTAAACTCTCGCTATGTAATCTATATTTAAGGTAGTTAACCCTAAATCCTACTATTGTTGGACCTTGGGGAGCGAATAAAGTTTCTTTAGTGTGTTCATCCTCTGGCACTCTTGTTATGGAGTTCTTAGCGTTTATCTCAATCTACTAACTAGTGTTCCCAATTTAAGGAAGTCGGCCCTCAATAATTTTATTGCAAAATCTAGATAAGCATATTGGATGCTCTAGTTTTCATTTTTGTTTTGACGTTATTTCAGTATCATTACATATGTATTCTCGATTTCAGGTGGTTGAGATCGTCAGTATTACAGAATGCAAGATGAGGAATACTTTGGTGAGTTAAAAAATCATCAATTCTCAAAGTCTGACAACTTCAATTTCAGGTAGTGACTAATCCTACTATTATTGGTTGTATTTCTAAAAGAGATGACATTAAATCTTCAATTTGAGTCATAGATTGAGCATATCCCTTAGGAGTCTGCCAAATCTATGAAATTTAGAGTCCATCGTCCATACTCTCTTCCACCTATCCGCCAACTATAAGCACTCCATTCCCTTTGCCCGGACCTCTCCATAAAGGGAAACCGAATGATGTTTTTAATAGAAAAACAGGCAAAAATTTCATTCCCTTTGCCCGGACCTCTCATAAAGAAAAACATCATTCGGTATCTATGAAAATTTCAAGATAGTGTGGTTATTCTGGGTAAGATCCTAGCATAACATGCCATATTTTTTTCCAGCTTGTTTAGATTGTAGCTGTAGTGATTTAAAGTCTCTTTTTAGATGGACATGTCTAATTTAGTGGATCCTCCCGCTATTCCAGCAAGCTACATGTCTGTCAAATAAACTGATTTTTTTGTTGTCTTCTACATTTGGCATTGGTAAAGTGGGATGAGAGTAGTTCCTCTAACTATATTGAGGATGACGAGAGTGAGAAGAAGCTTTCTTTGGCTATTGGGTTGCATCTTCCTTGATCTATATGGCTGAGGAGTTGAGCTCTATTTAGCTCTCGAAAGAGAATTAACTTTCTTAGGATCCTGTAGACTGGGGTTGGTTTCCTTAGCTGACTCATTTATTTTTAAGAGTGATACTTTTCCTTAAGCATCTTCTCATCCCTTGATTCTTCATTCCACTCTTCTTCCATAATTTTATAAATCCATTGAATATAATTCTTTAAGATAAACTTGTTGTTTACCTTTCCCAATATCTTTTTAAAAAGAAGAAGAATGTTCAAGATGTTGATAAGGCTGAGATGGACTAGTTCCAAATATGGCTTCTAGAGTGGACAGAGTCATTTGCAGCTGATGATATTAAGATGGCTAGTAAGGTTGATAGAATTGAGGTTCTACATGAGCAAATTCCTCATATTGCTCATGCCTAGGTTGATTATAAGACTAATAATTTCCATCCCAATGTATTGTGTATTTCATATGATTGTCCTGCTGATCCCAACCCCTCTTTCTTCTAGATATTAGGCTTTTTTTCTCTATTCCTTCTACTTTCAGAACAATTCTTAGTTGTAAGAAAGGAACGAGGACCAGCATAATGATCAGCCAAGGGAGTACCACGTGCTTGGATTTCTCTTAAACTACTCGGAGTAATCCTCTCACTGCCATTTTACATAAGTGGATGTTTTTCCAAAAAAATATACTTATGAGTATTTTCATGTCTATTGCATCAATTTCCTTTGTAGTGCGCCTGTAACACCCAAACCCCCGCCTTACGGACAGATGCAGGGAGATGGATGTCACGACAGAAAACATACATATTATACTTATACTTATATTGAACAGCTATCAAATATCCAAATAAAACTTATATTACTGTAATAGATAAAATAATAAACTGGATACTTATTCAAAGACTGGATTTAAAATCATCTAAATACAAAATCATAAGAGTTCGAAAATATAATGTTTCAAATTCTGGTTACAACTGAAATAGTTTCATAAAGCTTGGAAGTTCAATACATAATATAAGCGGAAGCTAATCTGAAAACCAATGTCAGAACGGATGCATGGAGTGATATATGTGTGCCTTACTATTCCACCTGACTATCTGAACTCAGCATTTTCCATCATGATCAGAAAAATTAACATGCGAGACAAAAATAAAGAAACAACAGGGTCAGACTATCGAATGTCTGGTTAGTAAGCCAATGCCCAACATCCACACACACAATGCTTCTGAAATTAACAATTAAGCATGAACACACAACATATGCAGCTTATCTGACCATCAAGAGGCCTAAATTAGAAGCAAATAGGAGAATTCAAACAACTCTGTAAGGTTCTAACGCTTAATAGGTTCCTTAAGGAGTAACAAATAAATCTATTACCATTAACAGTGATTAAACAGATTAATTATGCCCTGAAAATGCTCTAAACTTAAAACAGTCATAACTTATTCGTTTGAAGTCCGAATCAGGCTTATAATAACTTTTCGGAAAGGGAAAATCAAGAGGAAGAAGTCTGAAAGAAGTTAGGCGAGGAAAAGTGTCATGGCGAAATGTTGAGGTGACATAAATGAATTTCACCTGAACATCAAGCAACACTTTTAGGCGAGATTTTTACATGTTGCCTCATTAAGATATTTGTTTCTGTGGGAATTTCTTGGCGACTCTTACTTGGCTAAATAGAAACATTTAGCCTCACTTCTAGGCAGGGTGTTTTTAAGCGATGATTTTTCAAACAAAAATTGTTTTTCGGCGACTTGTTATTGGCAACATAAAAACATTTTGCCTCACTTTTAGGCGACTTATTTGGAAACATGAAAATATTTTGCCTCACTTTAAGGCGAGGTTTTTTTTTGCAATAATTTTTAAAAGAAAAAGTCTCGTCTAGTAAGTTTGGCGAGGTATTTAGCAAAATTGAACGACTAAAACATTGTTTCGTTTAAATCTTGGCGAAGGCATTTGGCGAAGTATTAAAATTTAAGAAAATTTCGCCTGAATACTAGCGAAGTAACTTGGCGAGATTTTAACTTTAAAAATAGGATCGCCTAAGTTTTGGCGAAATTTCTAGACGATAGACACAGGATGTTGCCAACCTATTAATTAGTCTAGACGATGAACTTAGGCGGGTGTTCAAAGTTTTGCCTGCAAACAGGCGATGACACTGGCGACATAAATAAGACTTTGCCAACTCTATACTTAGTCTGGGCGATGACTTTGGCTGAGTAATCAAAATTTCGCCTAAGTCTAACTCGTTTTAATTTCAACTTTTAAATCTTCTTCAAATTATCCAAATAGGCAATAGTCAGTCTAAAGGCAGCATGTTAACCCAATATTAGCAAGTAGCTCAATTCAGAAATCATCAAGGCAATCATAACAGTACAAAGTACACTTAAAATTCAAATTTGCAGATCATATACCAGTTTACATATCAGACATCAGATTTTTCAGAGAATAACAGAAACATATACTAGAGTATATCAGCTTGTCATGCGGTTACAGAACTTAACAGATGATGCCAGATTATGCATTCAATATGCATCAAATTTTAGAAATTTCTTAGCAAGTTCTTATTAAACACAGAAAACATCAGATTACAGATTATTTGCCTGTCTTTAGTTTGATAACAAAATCACGAACAGAAAATAGGTTACTTATGAGCAAAGCTCCAGACAAATGGATCAATGATCCCAGAAAGGTTGAGCAAAGCTCCAGACAAAGTTGATGTCGTCACATCCAGAAGGCAATAAGGCCTGATGTCGTCACATCCAGAAGGCATTCAAGGCCTGTACGTTTTCACATATCGATGTATACATCTAATATCCCTACGACATGCCGGTCTTATCGCTATCATACTTTAGACAGGGCTTAGTTTTCATTTTATAACAGAGTATAGCTTTCAGCATTCAACAGATATTGCATCAGTTCACATAATAGTCATTTATCAGCAAGTTGAACAACAGTTTCAAAGCAATAAACATATCGCAGAGTCCAGATTCAGATTTTTAGATACATTAAGTTTAGTCTATATTAATGCAGCACAGAAGAGACATTAACAGACATAAGTGAGAGCTTAAACATGGCTACTAACCGAATACGCTAATCCAACAGCAGGACCACTCCGGCTGACGTTCTCCTACTCTGTCGCCTAAACAATGGCAAACCCAAAGTCAATAATAGACTCATTCAAACCAGAAACTCGAAGGTTAGAGTTTACAACTTGAGAAGAGAAGCGACATTGAAGAATAGACCCAAAACAATCATGAACATATGAACTTACCTTCACGCTCGAAGAATAGGTTCAATAGAAACTTTCAGATTGACAGCAAAAACCAATGTAGCAGTGAAAGAGAGTTTCTCCTTGAGTTTTTCAAAGTTGAGAAAAAAGAGAAGAAAGGGGTCTGGCGGCTGAATGATTGCTGGTGGGGTAACCTAGGTTTTCACCTAACCATAGATAAATTGTAAACAAGCCCACCAGAGTTCTTTTAATTCAAAAATTTTCCCATGTCAAAAGTATTTTCAAAATCAGTCAAATAACAAAATAAATTTTAATTTGGCCCCATTTATGGACGTGACAGTGCCTAGGAAAGAGGTTTTCATTTCCTAGGTACATCACAAGTTTGAATCCACACTCACTTCCTTCTTCAGCATCCATTTTTTAACTAGGGAATTTCCTAATTACACTAATGAGTTAGTTAGTTGACATAAAAAAAATTCTTCTCAATGTCCCTATTGGAAAGGTTTTCCTTCCATTTCTGTATGTAACGGCAAACCCCCACCCTAGTGCAAAACGGGACGGAAGGCTTGACGTCACAAAGCAGATATAACCCTGTAATAGAAATAATGCAATTCTAAAGCTATATAAATACCTAATAATTTTCAAATTTCCAAAATTCCAAACAATAGCAATATTCCATTAAACAGAAACATATCCAAAATCAAATATAGTATTTACATTTTCAAATTCCAGCAACTAACTAAGTATCCAAAAGACAATATCTCAAATAGTCTACTACATTATTTAAATAACCCAATAACAATTTATAATTCCAAATCTAACATAGTTTGAAAAAAACTAAATGTCTAAATAATGTAAAATGTGCGGATGCCATATGCATTCTCGTGCTCCAGATGCGATAGTCATCTCCTAATCGATCGATGAACCTATACCCATTCAGAGATTTCCACATGATAGAAGAAATAGAAAAATGAAGAAAGTACAATGTTATACTGCAAAATCTAGTTAGCAACTCAAGTTACAAACAGCCACACACAATGCCTTTAGACTCGGGTCTAACATGTAGGAACACACAATGCAAGGCTCTATAAGTTCTTTAGAACTTCCTATAACAGAGATCACACCATTCAAGTTACAACCAGTAGATTATGAATTTATCTATTTTACTTGAAGGGTCCTATACCAGTTTCAGTTTGAAATTGTCAGAATTATCAGATTAAGGGTCTGTTCGGGTCCTAGCATTATTCTGTGTAATTTATAAGCACAACAACGATAGACAATATACAAATTACGTGTTCCCTTCGTTATTGCCAGTTCAATCATAACCAATTATTTAACACCCTTTACGAATGTCAGATTAAGAACACAAATACCAGAGAATGATCAAACAACACACATTATCCAGTTTAGTCCAATTTTTTGAATTCTACCCAAAGTAGCAATATAGAGAAAGTGGGTAAACAGTTCAAAAACACATATATGGGCGAAACCCCATATGGTTGAAGCCCCTGTATGGCCAAAGCCGATCACAAATAAATTGGCACTTCAAGCCGTTAATTTTGCCACTACGAGGTGCCTCTATCCCTAGGAATGCCATGGATATAGGTTATCCTAAGGGCATTTATCCGCTGTCCAGTTTTATTATTTAACGCATCACAGAACTCCGTTCAGCCAATCCGTTTATAACAGTCTGTCCAGTTGTCGTATCCGGATTTTTCAGTTTAATCACTAATTACAACAATTCACGAATATCAGATCAATTAACATAAGGTTCTTCCCAATTAGCAATCTAAGGTTCCAGCCATTCATGACATAAAATCACCAAAACAGAACATATTTGCAATAAAGACAATCAATAAACAACACGTAATCTATAGGACACAAAACGAGGTACTAACCTATCCTCCAACAAACACACAACTGACAAAACACTCACTCCTCATCTTGAATCACGACCTCTGTTGCACCTTCCGCTATAAACCAAAAGACACAAATCGCGAGTTAGTATCAGAACGGAAAACCCCACGGATAGTGACGATGATTTCAAATCAGAAATCCCATAACCCGATTCCTAAAATCATAACAACATACTGTGACAGACACGACAACAGAACCGAACTTACTATCTTTCCGTGATGACCATCAATTCAACTCGCTCAAACTGACGACTTTGCTCTCAAAATCCTCTCTCTCGGAATTCGTCTCTAATTCGCATAAAGGCACAAATCTGATTGCTTAGGGTTACAACTTAGTTTATATACTCGTGAACAATTTCCAATACCCCTATAGGATTAGAAAATTCTAATAACTTACACAAGAAGGTAAAATGACGCAAAAACCCCTATAACGTTTGATTGGAACTCTGATAGCCCTAATCCAAGGGAATGGAAATGCCAAATCTCAAATTGAGAGAAAGATATAATATTATTGCTTGACAAGGTTTAGAATAACATAAGATGTTTCTATGGCATAAAGAAAACCTAAAATAAATGAAAATCCTGCTGGAGACAGGGACCTGAAAATTGGCAAAAATAGGAAGTCAAAATTGACCCCTAAAACAATTGAATTTGGGCCGGTTAACTATGCAACAAGGCCTTTGGCATCTTGCTGCAAAATGAAAGTTGTCTATCTCGAAATTCCCTTTCTAGAAAGCTATTGCATGCCCCTAACAGATAAGAAACGAATTCTCTAGGCCTTTCACAAGTTGCCTCAGAACGATCCGCATCCTAAAATATGTTGAATTAACCCCTAAACCAACTAGCCCAAATTCCGTTCGTGACATTATAGAAGCCTCTTCTAGCCATATTTTGTTATTATAGCCTTTGTGGTGAAGTTTACCCAGAGACCCAGAAAAAATATCCTTTTTGGGTGAAGGAATTGATGTCCAAATTTGAAAAAATTCCCTTATCGATTGACTTTTTACTCATCTGGTGATAACAGTTTTTTTCATCCATAGTTTTTCACTTTTCTTACAATTGATGCCCTGGAAAAGCTCTCAAATCAATGCCTCTTCTAGCTTTTATTTCATTATTGGAGGTGTCACTTTGAAGTTTAGGCTCTTTAAGAGGGGAAGGTGATATTCTAGGAGTAGTTCTTATCTTTCTATAAAATTTGTTTCTAGTTATTTTTGCTACAAACTAAGAAGATTAAATAGAGAGAAAAAGTAAGATTCACTAGTTTTAAACAAGCCTAATTTGTTTGGTCTCTACCACTAATTCAAGAAGTATTATAAAGGCCGGAATCAATATCAAAACAATCATCAATTATCAATCAATGAATGTCATATGAAGAATTGAAAATCATATTGCAATAATTTAAAAGTACTTTTATTCTTAACTTTTCCAAATTGATAATAATTTTTCCTAAAAATCCAAGAAAACTAAAAGTTCAATTGTCTACTCTTTAGAACTATAAATAGATAGAGTACAAGAATCGTATCTTCTTCATTGTAACAAATAAAGTCAATGCCAATAGATTTTGGATGAAAGAAAATGAGATGTGATAAGGACCTGGTGTGTGTAAAAAAAATGAATATATACTTTAGTAGGTCAGGAATTAAGGTAACTTTACTGTAATGAGTTTGGCACCGTTATTATTTTATTATATATTATGTATTTAAGAAGAAATTAGGTTCTAGTAGGAAACAAATATTTTTTCTTTTATTGATACTAAATTTCAATGGTGAACTAGATTAGTCTGCTTCTAATTGGAAGTGGAAATACTTATGGCTTGAGCTATTACTTTTCGTCCTCTAAGTCAGGTTGTTCCTTTCGTATCTTGAAAGAGTAATCTAAATTAGAATTAAATATTTAAAGTGTAATTTACTTAGTTACTTTGTTTTAAGTCATTAGCATCGACCAAAATGTATCTTTATAAGGAAAAGCAAAGTTAAGGATGCAAATAAAAATAATTTTCACTTTAATTCTTATTAAAAGGATAGTAAGCCATATTAAGAAGTTTGTAACCATCACTTTCAAAGAACTTTAGAACAATTCCTCTAATTTCTTTTTCCCAGTGATTGATGAGAATTTTGAAAGAGCTTTCCAATGGACTCTTATACTTTCTTCATTCTCTTGGAACAATTTACAGACGTAAGAAAATCCTCAATTCCGTGTTCTATTATTCTCAAAATAATGGTACCCAAAGTGCTCATTAGATGACCATTATTTTTCAAAAAGGCTAACATCTTGTTGACATTTTCCACTTCATAATCCAATGATTGTTCCACTGTGTTATGAAATTATATAGTCCTCTAGTTATTTCTCCTTTATTATTCATTCTTCCCTCTGCTTGTTAGCCATGATCCATTCTTCATGAACTACTTGCTCCAATATTATGGAATATTCTTTATTATCAAAAAAGAAAGAGTCATCATGAGAATACCTTTCCACTTCATTGTATTCTTAAATGTTGTGACTATCCCCCTTTTTTAATGTGATATAAGAAAAGTCTTTCTATGGTGGATGAACATAATTTTCTCATAGCTTGTAGATCTTCTAGAGTGTCATCCCCGTTAAATTGGTTTTAAGAAAGTTAATGATAACCTCCCATGGTGGAGGGGAAAGGTATAAGTCGAATTTGTATTCTTCTTCATCATCAAATTCTTTATTCTCTTAATAATAGGCATGCTTCATTATTCTTTCAACAGACTAAAGTATTGGTTGGTTAGAGAAAAAAGTAACAAAGTGTCATCCATTACTAGATCTAGTAGATTGATAGCTCTTCTACTAGATCTCAGCTGCATACACAAATAAAAAATTAACTAAAATAAATAAAACCTATAAGCTACTGTTAGTAAAAACAAAATTACTAAAAAATGAAGAAAGTGATAAAAAATAATTAATGAACTCAGTTGCCAATATCCGCCAAAGATGTTATCCCTTGAAACTAGATTTTTCCTACACCACTACATATATATATAGGGTTAAAAGCAAAATTTTAAAAATCGAATGACCTATTGATGGTGATCAAAGCAGTGCCTGCCTTATAATAGCATAGGTTCTTAAGGTATTATCCTAAGAGGCTAGCTAAGTTTTAGAAGCTAAAAGTAAACAAAATAGTAAGGAATATAAGTAAAATCTAACTAATAGAACTGAGTGTTGGGTGGTTCTAGTTGTTATCTCTTTATAAAGGATACTCTCTGTGTTTTGTTTTTCATATATTGCATTTTGGCTATTAAGCGGACTAAAAAATATGCTCGTTTTACTACAAGAATGGAAATATAACAAAATTGCTCATGAAAAATGTCTATGGAATGGTATTAAAGAAGAGGAATGAAGTGTTAATGGTAGGCTGATCGAATGGATGAAGGAATGGATGATGAATTCTAAAATTCATAGATCTAGTGGACTTCTAAGGGATCTACTCATTCTATGACTGAAATTGAGAATTTTTATCATCTCTAGTAGAAAAACAACCAACAATTAGGATATGTTACTACCTTAAATTAAGGTTATCAAACTTTAAGATTTGACTCTACTTTAATGCATCTAAGTATTCCTTGACTCATATCTAACTATAATGCAATCTTAACCATCTTAATTCATAGTGT
Organism: Cardiospermum halicacabum; assembly: GCA_031304145.1. Lineage (NCBI taxonomy): Eukaryota > Viridiplantae > Streptophyta > Magnoliopsida > Sapindales > Sapindaceae > Cardiospermum > Cardiospermum halicacabum. The sequence goes on along the minus strand of CM062389.1, from coordinate 39,332,954 downwards.
ATAAATAAGAAGACTTGAACAACACTAGAATAAAAAATATGATGCAATCTTAAGTATTCAGTCCCTCTCATTAGATTCAACAGTATTGATAATATCAATAACCTTAAATTGAGAATACTAAAATTGGTATTGAGATAAGATGTTGAAAAACTACATATCCAAAGTGCTTGAGATGAACAACTTATTAAAGAAACTTTGTTCCTTCTCCAAGATTCGATAATAGTAGGGGTATCAACTACCTTAATTTAGATTGCAAAATGAGAGAATAAAGATATAAAGAACCTAGACTTAATGTTCTAAGATACACAGCCATCTTTACTATACTCAACAATAGTAGTGATCTCAAGTACCTTAAATTGAGAGTGATAATTGAGAGAAAAGTGATAGATGATGAAGAACTAGCTCAAAAATCATACTAAAGTTCTTTGTTTGCCAATCTCCTGCTCAACAATTGTGATTGTATCAATCACTTTAAAGTGAGAGCAAAGAGAAGACAAGTTGAGAGGAACTTTGAAAGATGCTCAGTTTGGATTAAGATCAAACACTTAGATAACTAAAACCTTAGTGTACAATAGTGATAGTCTCAATCACCTTAAATTAAACATCAAATTCTAGAACTAGAGTTGAATTCCACTTATTGAGGCAATAGTTTCCATTTATAATAGCAGGATTAAGTCAACTGCCTTAAATTGAAATTTAACCATGAAGACTCTAAAAACTAAGTGAATGTTAAAAATATATGGATCTCAGAATTCCAAATCTTTGCGACAATAGGACAATCAAATGGACCGTCCTAAATTAAGCTTTAAGATGGTAATCTAAGGTTAATGATAATTCATATGACTATGAAAATGATGCAAGGTGAACAAATAAGTCATTTAAGATGAATTAGACTCAAAAACTTGGATTTTTAGTAGCAATTGAAAGATTAGTCACTGCATTAAATTGAACTTGAAAATTAAGTAAAAGAGAATTAAAAGATGAAAGAGATGATAAATATTTGAAGGATGAAGGTTGTCACAATCTTCACGTCTCAGAGGTAGCAAACAACACTCACTTCTTGGTTACATATGATGGAAGTCATAAAAAATGTGGCAATCATCTGTGAGTACATCTCAAGGAATCATCTAAGAAGATGAGATTCAAGCAATAAGATGTCTGAATATCAAAACAATTAAGAAGATTAATATTTAAATATGTCGAGACAAACACCACCCAAACACTAAAGAATTTAAGCACTCATGATTTCATCAAAGAAGACTAAGTTTTAAAAAAATTTTGAGTTTTGAAAGTTACTAAATATTTGGTACAAATGGTTATTTATATAGTTACATTACTTGCTCACTAAGTTATGATTTGAAAAATTACAAATCACCCACATTATGAATTAACTACTCCCTCTTCATGAATTTTAAATATTCTCAAATGAATTAAGCACAATCCTTTGATTGTGTTTATTAGAATGATGCACTACTTTTTATGATTCAGCACGCGGGTACACCTTAGCAATAGGTGTAGCGTCTGATCCCGCCCTTCTGCCACTACCCCTAAAGGACTGGTGGTGCCACATTATACATTTATATTTATCTATATCTTTACATTTGCACAAGGTAATATGGTTCAAATACCACATATTCGATAATAATAACCCAACACTCTATAATATCCACAGTGAGTTCACATTATCATCACATAATCATAAAATAGTCTAATTTGCATTACGAGCCAAAATTAAATTTTAGTCTAAACAAGTCTCAACAACTCACTTAAAAGTGTTTTCCAAGTGTTTCAAGTTTACACTTATTCAAATAACATGCAAGGTTTAGAAAACAATAAAAAAGCAGCATAAAAGATGATCTCTAAGACAATCTTCATGATATGCAATCTCATATAATATGCACGAATTCCATTTAAAAGAAACAAACATGTGGAAAGGAAAGTGTCTAGTTATCATTGCCTATTTAGCAATCACACACTCAAACAAACACGTACAATCTCATCTTATTTTATAAATTGGACTGGCACCTAACTTGACAACTTATAATTTCCGAAGCTAGTCATCAGATGTTGAAATTCTTTTAAAGAATTTGACAGGTGACTAGCAAGTTGCAAAGCTAATCGTCTAGCTTTAGGGGTTTTTGAAATTATTTGCACAAATAACTAGCTAGTCACGAAGCTAGTCGTCTAGTTTTTAAATTTTCAAATCATGACTTACAAGCGACTAACTAGTCACGAAGCTAGTCGTCTAGCATTTGAAAACCAAAATAAATAGCATTTTGATGACTACCTCCCAGGCTGACCTATTGGCCTACTTGCTTAGTTCTAAAATGAATCTTAACTATACCTATTTACCAAACCAAACATATACGAGTCAAATAGGATCACCTCACAATATTACTAAACAAATTCCACATCCATTGGCTTTTCTATTAGGGCCTACAACACTGGACAAATGGCATATTTGGCTATCTTATTGTGACAGTAACACAATACATTATAACAAATTAAGCTCATTTGCTACCAACACTTATCTATAATCCATTTAGGCATCATATAAGTCTCAAATAACAACAAAGCAAGTAAGAACTATCACATAACCTTCCAATTATAATTCAATTGCCCTTAATGCTAACAATAATAGTGAAATGAGACTTTAGGGTCAAAGCCAAACTTTGTAAGTTATGCTCCCTTTAAGGTCTGAAGACCGAATCCTTAGAGCCGATTGTACCTCGTTATGGGCCGATAACCATATTTTGAATTATTAACACTTTAGGCCCAAAGGCGGTAGTGACATCACATCCTTATGGAATCTTCGCTTAGTTCTATAGTTTTAACATGATCAAATGATTGAGAATTTTCGATTTTCTCTATGACATACCATTATATTCTCTATCAAGCTAAAAAGGGCAATTTCACTTTTAATATGTATCATAAACACACATTATTCATTGATCATTCTCTTCACTTTACATTTCATACATTTATCACTTTAGATAATACCACAATTTCATCTTATCTAACTAATGATCACCAATATCATCACATATAGTCTACAATGAACACATTTATGCATCTTTCATGATTATAACAATCCAAATATCAAAATAAGGTTCAATTTTATCAAGTCATCATAATCTACAATTGAAACACATATCAAAAACACCATTATTTAGTCCACATGTCAATATATTAATTCATTCACATTTCACCATATATCATTATTTATGCACATTTCAACCATATCACAATCTATTCAAATTTCAACAACTGTGGACATACTTGTACTTATTTCAATACAATATAGCATAAAATAACCATTACACATATTTAGAGAATAAAATGAGATTTGTTGAAATGGATGCTTTCTATAACAATAAAAACATAATCAAACATTGTCCATTTCAACAAAAAAAAACCTACACATTTTTCCACTAGGGTTCTAACACAATAGCTAACTAGATATTATAACGTAAAGCATAATCTACATCTTACGAGCATAATCCAAGTATCTTTAATGAATTTGACATCAAGAAGTAAAAACACTGTGAAGAGGATTTTGAAAACCTTATCGAATTCAAATAGATGAAGGAAAAGCTTGCTTACAGTTGAGAATTCTAGTAATAAGGGTTTGGAACAATGACTTGATGGTGGATTTGAGTGGAGATGGTGATAAAATAGAGGGGATGGTGGTATAATAATGTTTATGGGTGCTGTGAGTGAGAGGGAGGTATGTGTATGGAATATGAGAGATCTTCGAGTTTGGAGTAGGTTTTTGGTGGATGGAGAGAATGGTAGGGTCAGGATTCATGATCGGCTTGGAAATAGGTCCTTAAGCACATTTCACTCTTCAGCCCATCAATCTATCTGTCAACCTCCTGGTTTTCATTTCTGGTCATCCAAGTTTTCTTTAATGTCAATTAGGTTCTAGATTAATTCACCAACACTCGAAACCTATTTTCAACCATAAAACACATTTTTGCCCGAAAATTTCCAAAATTACAATTTTGCCCCCAAAATCTTGAATTCCCATTTTGAATTCAATTTATAAAAATAATTTCAAAATTTTTTTAATTAAATCATTTATATGATCATATGCTACCGTTTATAGTTTATAATTACCATTTTTTTCCTTTAAAATGAATTTTTGATTTATCCTCACTTGAAATTTCGAAATTTCATACTTTGACCAAAAGTCAATTGACTCAAAAACATCAAAATTTTCTAGGCCAAAAAACTTAATATTACAATAGGGAGTAGAATGAAGTATAGGCTTTAGTATTTATGCTTCTTCTTTGGAGGGAGAAAAGTGGAAAGATAGCTTTAGATGCAGGACTTCAGCAGACTAAGTAGTACGCAGGTGAACTAGTCTAGAGAAGAGTTCACTATTTTAATGACTTTTCATGTTGATTTATATTTCTTTTTATCGTTTTTTTTCTTTTCCAATTTTCCAAATTTTATCCTCTTTAAGATCAATTGAACAAGTTCCCCTTTAAGATTAAAGGGACATATATAAGAAAAGGTAAAATTTACAAGAAAAAGATGAGAGAATCCAGCCTGAAAAGTGTATCAAATTCCACTGATCAACTACCTCAAGGTTGATGTCAAGAAAGGAAATGAAAGGAGAAATATTATAATTTAGTTTGATTGAGTTTGTGTTGATTTCAATTTATTTTTTCAAATCATTATTTAAAGTCTTAATTTGTGAACATCACTGTTTTATGGGGACCAATCTAGTCACATCCAAGTTTGAGTCTTGCTCACATGTATTTTACTCCTTCCACTTTTTTTTCGTTACGCTGAGACATTCGCAAAGAGAATCTAACCTATAATGGGTATGAGCCAAATACCATTTATTAATCGATAGTTCATTATTCTTTCATTTTTTATATAAGAGATTGAGAGCTCCCTTCAATTTACATTATTTTGAATATGGAGAGACGAATGAGTGAACCAGCAAACTGTTCTTCTTAAATGACGAGATAAGGTGGAATTTATGAAGTATGTTAAATGAAAACCATGAAGTATGTTTAGGAATGCAGGTGGTCTAGGTTTTATGCATGAAAACGTACCGAACTTGTAAATGAGTTAACTTGTCAATCAATTACGTATGGAAGTCATATTTGATGTTTATACTTTTATATCCATTTGAATAAATGGATCATTCATTGACCCATACATGGAGTTTGGGTCAACACGACCCAAAAATATCGCCTCTCTTAAATAATCATCTCAATCCCAACATATTAATGTATGATTTATAATTTCACTCTATAATTTAATGTTATAATAAATATAAAATATTTAAAATATATTTAAAGGATAATTTTTATTTTCATACCATAATTAGATATTACATTAAATCCAAAATCTCAACCTAATCAAATATTACAATTAATAGAAAAAAGATTTATTGCATCAAAATAAATTAATAGAAAAAGACTTAGTGTATCTGAATAAATTAATTTATATATGGTCAATTCCTTTTATATAAACATGTTAAAGTGTACATTATCATTTGAAAAAAAAAAGATAGAAAATCAAAGACTTACATATTGGAAAGAATGGCAACTCAAATATCTTCTGGTTTTATCATATTGATTGTCATCTTAGTACTCAACCCATGTAAGTATGCAGTTTCATTGCTCCTATACTATGAAATTTTAACTACATAATCATATATTGTAAATTTAAATAAAAATGCAATTATGATAATAGTCGGCACACAAATAGAGACTAACAAATGAGACTTGAGTTTATTTTTCCTACAGATTTGTTTCAATTTATTTATAAAGAGATTAAGCTCTTGATTATTTTCTTATATATTATGAATTTATTTTTGTAGGTGCATTGTCAAAAAGTCATATTGATTCGTCTGTGAATTTAAATCCACCACCACCTTGCAATCAACAAATAGGTGGTGGGGACTGGTGTTGTACTACGCAACCTTCAAAGGGATGCTTTGCTGATCGAAATGCTTGTTTAGCTGTTTGCCCTAAAAAGCCTCCATTCTCCCAAGCTTCCAATAACTAAGTTGATATGTTATTAGAAGTCCTTTCCAATTTCTTATGTGATAAATTTCTTATGCAAAGGAGAAATCAATTTTCTTATGCAAAGGAGAAATCAATTTTCTTAACAGATGAAAAAAATTCTTGTTAGCTACTTTATAGCAATAAAAGGGCTTTCTTTTTAATATTTTTTTGATATAGTTTGTTAAAATAAACTTTTAGTGTAAGCACATTCATTCATATTCGCTAAATTAAACAAATATCATATGATTATGTGTGAAAAAAATGTCATAATACTTTTTCTTTACTTTCTAAAATATAAAATTATCGTATTTTTAGTGAAGAAAATTTTAAATAGTAGATTTTTTAAATTATATAATTCTATGTTAACTTTATATTGCATAATCAGCTTGTGGTAAGTTAAAGTGAAATTTTAAATAGAATATTCATTAGTAGTAAATCATATTAGGGTTCACAATTTTATGTTAACATGATTGGAAACAAGCAAAATTGAAAATAACTGAACAAAACAAAATCAGATAGTACTAATGATCTGTGAGTCTCTGTAGTTTGAATTGCGATTCGTAACTCTAAGAAACTAATATGCGATTTAGAGCTCTAGGTTTTTGAAACATGAATGTGCTTTTTTTTGTTTTTTTTTTTTTATCGTGGAGAGAAATTGATGTTTAGGGTTTTAGGATCTGCAAAAAAAATAGGTTGAGTTATAGCTTCTTTTGAGTTGAAGTTTCAATTTTAATCTTTCATATTCCCATGAGGTAAGATGTTGTTAGTTTCGATTTAGGCTACCACTAAATTTAGAATAAGAATTCTTAAAGTTAGTTATGAGTGAAGGATAATATGTTATATACACACTAGAACAGAATAAATTAAAATAAAAAATAATCTTAGTCTCAATCGTGATGCCGAGTCGCTCGCTGTTGCTTATGTGGTTGGCATTTAAACAATTTTTTTTTACTATAGTTATTTTGAATTGCTAATAATCTCAAAAGGGTTAGGTCGACGGACACGAGAACCTAATTGAAAGTCATATTGTGACACATCTTCAGGGTTCATGTCAAGAAAAGAAATGAAAATTTAATCTAAATTAGTTCGAGTTGAGTTCAATTTATGTTTTCAAATCATTACTTCCCATCTTAACCTATGCACATATCAATTCCATAAAAACAGTTTAATCACGTTCGAATTTGAGTCTGTGTAAACTGTATTTTATTTCTTTCATTGTTTTCAAAACGCTTGAGTATGTGTAAACTGTATTTTATTTCTTTCATTGTTTCCAAAACGCTTAAATGTTCGCAAGACTAATCTAGCCTAACTCATAACAAGTCTTAGCAAAATAAAGATTTCTTAAAATATGAAAATTTGAAAATATTTAATGTGATTTAAATCCAATAAATATACAAAATTTCAATTACAGTGTTTTATCCTGGTTTATTAGCATGTTAATTTAATCTGATATTTAAATTGTCCAATGTTTTGTAAGACTCCAGTCACATTGAGCTCCACATGACGTTAGAATTCACAACCAAAACATTGGACAATTATTATTGTAATTTTCTTCAATCTTCTTGCTCCAGTTTCAGATCCTTACACCACTCTCATATAAATAAATAAATATATATATATATATATATATATAAAAAGAAAGCAGAGTACCCTCACTCAACCCTCCTTTGAAATAATAATTTTGTTTTAATGTTGTTTTTAAATTTAATATAATATATATTTATTTATTTTTATTTATATATTTTTTAAATTAATCATATCAACACAATCAACACAAATTTATAATAAATATAAATTTTAAAAAAACTAATCTATTATATATTAATATATTTAATTATTATCAGACATTTTTTTGTAATTTTAAAATACAATAATAATATCTTTAACATTTTATAATCAAAAATATTTAACTTAAAACTATATGATATTATATTGAATTTAATCTTATAGTAATCTAGACAGTACATTAAATTTTTTAATATATTAATTAAAATTTAAAATAATTACATCAATTTATCTAACTCATTTTTTAAATTTTTATAATAACTAAAAAAGATTTATCTTTATTTTTTTATATCTTAAATAAATTAATATCGCAATTGATTAATTTGAAAATAAATTTAAATTAAGAAAATAAATACTTAAATCTATATTTATCTTTAAATTAAGAAGATAAATACTTAAATTCATATCCATATTTTTAACTCGTTTAACCCGTAACCAGTCGTGGTCCGAGCTAGCCTGTTTACCAGCTCTAGTTACACCTTGTAATGTTGAGCCTAAAAATTTGGGCCAATTTGAAATTTTTGAATATTTGATTTTCAAAATGATAAAATAAATCGAAGATATTATTAAGGGCAAATATGAGATTAGGATTTTTAAACTAAAGTTTGGAACTTATATCAAAAACCTTTACTTGATTTGGAAATAAATATTTAAGACTCAAAATTTTTATTTTCTATTTTCTAATCAATCCTCGTTCTCCTTCACCCGAACTCCGATTTAGGTACAATTGATGACTACAGATCCATTCAAAAACATAATTCAATTTCTAATATTGTTTTTCACACTCCAAAAATCACTTTGGTTTTAGAACCCCAATTTGCCCCTAAAATCTCAATTTTATAAGTATTGTCCAAATTATGAAAATGCCCTTATGAATACTTTTAGAAAAATTATTTTAAACTTATGCTTCCATTATAATCTCTAATTACCATTGTATTCTTAGAGTAAATTTTCGATTCATTCCTACCTAAAATCCAGGAAAATTTAGATCTGTCAGACCCCAAAAACAAATTTGATAAAAAATATTTAAAAAAACTTGGCCTAAAATCTGAACGTTACATCAATGGAGTTTGATTCCACAACGATCTTCTTTCCAATATATATATATATATATATATATATATAAATATATATATATATATGCTTTCTATTATTTTTTGGGAAATTTAAATAAAATGGACCAAATAAAGTTTAAAAATTCAAAATTAAACCAACAAAACTTTATTTCTATTTTTGAGTCATCCAAACTTTGATTTTCAAAAATAGATCTTCACACATTCACAAATCTTCTTCACAGACCACCTTTACATCTTCACAAATCAGTGTAAAAGGTCTTTACATAAGAATAACATGGTCAATTTGGTTCATTTTTTAAAAGTGAAAGTTGGAAATGTTATTTTTGTAAAAATTTTAAAGTTGAAATAACTAAAATAAAAATAACCCTTTTTTAATGTAGAATTTTTTTTTTTTTACTTTTATTACTAATGAATGTATATTACAAGAAAAAAATAAAAAGACAGAAAAATGATTAAAAAATATAGAAGTTCATCGCAATTTTAATTTAAACCAATTCAACCATTTTTCTAAGTTCAACTATAACTTTAAGTGTGTGTTTGGGAAAGATTTTTAATTAGATTTTAGATTAGCGTTTAGATTATTGGATAGCGTTTGAATTCTTTTAGGTGTTTGGCATTCAATTAAATAACAACATTTAGAGTTTCAATTAGATTTTACAATAACGTTTGAAAATACTATTTCAATTAACGTTTCCACAAAACGTCATTTTAAAAATACCTTATAACCCTTATCATTCCAACATTCTCTCTCCTCTAGTATTTTCATGAACCACTCTTCTTTTTTCCTTGAATTCTTACTTTAATTCCACCAATATTACTTTTATTGGTTTTCATTATTTTGGTAAGTTCAACCTCTCAATCTTTCATCTTTATAGATTCTTTTAAAAAAATTGTTTAATCTCAATAAATATATTATTATTATTATTATTATTATTATTATTATTATTATTATTATTATTATTTATTTGTCTCAGATACAATTACAGATGAACTAAAACTAGAAGAAATCTTATTAGATTGTGCTTTATAAGTATTTTTATTATTTTAATATTTTAATTGATTTGATATTTTTGTATTTGTATTTATTTCAAAATTAAATTTTTATGCTTAACTATTAATTAGAATGAATTTTAGCCAAAACATTAATGGTGATATATACTTTTGACAAGAGGATTATTGAGATTATTCACTATCAATATCTATAATTCAATAAAAAAATCGTAATATTTTTATAGTTTTTATACACAATACCTTTTTGGTAATTTTATATTTTAACAGTTAATTTAAAAGTTAAACGTGATGCCAAACACTCAATGTAACAGCTAACCTAACAGCTAATTTAGAAGCTAATATCTACAGCTAATTGAAAATCTAATTGAAAATCTGATGCTAAACATACTCTAAAAGTCCTATAAAAAATTGTAAATAAATAATTCTATTTTTCGACCTGAATCAAAATTATATATATATATATTATGATGCACGGACACTTCTAGAAATGTGGGTATGCCGTGTCGGACACGTTTCGAACACTTCAACTGCCCGACACTTGCCCGACACCCTGTCCAAACCGTGTCCATTAAATAAATAATAAAATAATAAAAAAAAATATTGGACACACGTGTCCAACACGCCACTTCATGCGTGTCGGACAAATATCCTACACTTTTAACTACTATTTTTTTTTTTTTTTAAATTTCAATTTTTCACTTGTGAAATTATCTGTTTAAAACGCTCGAAACCAAATTAAAACTCTAATAATTCCATATACTGAATGTTGAAGGTCGGTGATTTAACATTATTTATGAATTTACATACTTTATTATACACTTTAATTTAAAAATATAAGTACATATATTATATAACTAATTATTTAGTTAGATATATAAATATGTACTTGTATTTCCAAATATAAAAATATTATTATATATTATTTTAATAGCCGTGTCGAAATCGTGTCGTGTCCTAATTTTTTTAAAATTATCGTGTCCCGTGTCCGTGTCGTGTCCATATCCGTGTCAGCGTGTCAGTGTCCGTGCAACATAATATATATATATATATATAACTAGATAATACCCGTGCGCGATGCGCACCATAAATTTAATAAATAAATATTTAAATATTTTTAATTAAAAAATATAATTTTATGAAATAGTAAAGAATGAAAAAAATAAAATTCAATTCATATTAAATTTATAAAAAAATTTTATAAATAAATCAAATGAAAATGACAAAATATTATTTTAAGGAATTGATTTTTCATAAAAATATATTTAAAATTGAAAATAAATTACTTTTTATCTTCTAAATTTAGTTATATATTTCAAATATAATCAAATATACAAATTAATTTTTTTAATAAATAATAATAAATTGATATCCTTAACTTAGTAGTTTCAAAATAAAATTACACAATTTAAAAACCGATATATAATTTAAATATTAAAAATGAATTCATTTTTATTTTTTTGAAATTACTTTTAAATTACTTTTATATGATATTATCACATAAAATTTATTTAAAAAATTTAAATTTATTATTTTAATAATATTTATCTTCTTCTTTTTTTTCAAAACTCTCATAATTATAATATCAACCTTTTAATAAGTCAAGATTTAAATTATCATAATAATATATAATTTTTTTAAAATAATTATGATAATAGTGTAAATATTATATAAACTCTCAAATTTGTTTTTAAAATAATCATGATAACCTTTTAAATAATAATAAGCGGAAAGTTTCATTTTTAACCATTTTAAAGTTTGACTTAAGTTAATGAGTCATACAAACTTTTTCTTTGAAAAATGAACTTTTCAATGTTTCAATTTCAAAAATTGAGTTTTCATGACATTTTTGTTCTCATCACAGATTAGTAAGGTCCTTCACAGGTTATGAATGACCTCACCTCCGTGAAGCACCTCTAATTCGTGAAATGTGTAAAAATGTCATGAAGGCTCATTCTATGAAATTCAAACTTTGAAAAGTTTATTTTTGAGAAGTAAAGTTTGTTTGACTTATAAACGGAAAGTAAAGTTTAATTAGCTCATATTTTGAAAATTCTATATGTATATATACTATTTCTCCTTTTAAGTAAATTTATTTTTTAAATTCAATTCAATTTCAATTTTAAATCAAATAAATCAAATAGGTAAATACATATTGATTTAGTTAATATGATATATTTTTCTTCAATTTTACTCTTAATTAATTAATATTTTAATTTATGAATATTTTAATTCAATTAATATTTATTCTAATTAATAATTATTTTAATATCATGTTTCATTTTATATTGATCCTTACTATTAATTAATTGATATTTTTATTTATTAATATCTTATTTCAATTTATATTTATCATTACTCTTAATTAATTAATATTTTTACTTATGGATGTCATAATTCAATTTACACATAAATTTTACTACCTCTATGTTTTTTATTAATAGGAAAGGAAATATAACCAATAAAAAAAAACATAAAGGTAATATATAATTAGTAATTCAATTTATCATATATGAGTTTAATATACACATAAACTCGAGAATTAATAATTCAATTGATCATGAAAAGAAAATGACATAAATAATTAGGTATAAATATAAATTGTTGATTAACTGTTATTACTCCCTAGTAATATTTTCCGTTTCTATTTTGATCATTGTTTCCAAAAACTTCATAACTTTTTTATTTTATTATTATTAGTTTAAATCATAATCTCTTCTTCCCCACTTCTTTTACCATTTTTTTTACATTCAATTTTTCAAAATAAAAATACTAACTTTTTATATTATTATATTTAAATTAAATATTTGTTACTTTAAAATAAAATACTTTTAAATAAAAACTACATATTAAGGATATAATTGGAAATCGAAGTACGTATTTATTATTCTTCATATTAACAAATATGATTAGATTACTTGATTTTATATTAGAATTATAAAAAAAAAATTATCTTCATCAATTATTATTGAATTAATATATATATATTCAGACTAAAAAAATATATAAATAAAATATGATAAAAATAAACACAAATTTATATTTTATATAAAGTGTTGTATATTTAATTTGAGATAGTAATAAAAATATGAATTTAAAGAAAAAACAAAAATATTATATTAAATAATAGTAATAATAATAATACAGTAAATCCATGAAAAAATTAAAAAAAAATATTACATTAAAATAAAAATTAAATTAATATATATATTATGTACATTAATTTTTTTAGAAAAAAAAAAAAAATCTCAATCCTAACACCTTAACTGATAATCGGTATATATATAGATAGTAAATAAAAATAAAAATCAACGATCAGTCAATAGTATTCAAATAAATATATATATATATATATATATTACCAAAATTTATTAGAATGTTATTCACATCTTGAAAATTATATATATAAAAATAAAAGTAATATAAATTAATTAATCAAATCTATATACATAAAAGAATTGAAATATGCTCAAATAATTTAGTAAAAAAGATAGAAGTTATACCTCTAGCCAATAAAATATTCTGTGTCATGCTAAAACCAATAAATATACCCAATAATTATATATAGGGGCGAGAAGTTGGATATAAAATCGAATTTTATCATTTTTGAATATAAAAGATTTTATAATTTATCTATCATTTGAATTTATTTATTTTATATTTATTATAAAATTATGGTTGAATGAGTTTACAATTATATCAATTACTAATTAATAGGAATAGTATTATTTTTTTAATATATATTATATAATTTTTTAAAATTTATTTTTTTATAAAGTTATTGAGTAACTTTAGAATTATATTAATGATTAATTAATGATAAATATGAAAATATTAAATTATTTTTTAATATATTAATTAATTTTTAAAATTTTTATTTATCATTAAGTTTGTTGATTAAGTTTATAATATCAGTTTTTATTTTAATATAATTACATAATCTAAAAGATAAATTATGATAAATTATAAAGATAAATATAAAATTATTGAAAGATAATTATATTTAATAAAGAAAATTGCTGTCTGATTAATATATATTATAATTATTAAAAAGATAATTACTAATATTGTTATTTTTTATGGAAAAAGAATAAAATAATAAAAATAAATAATTGAGATCTTTAAAGTATTAACCACCAAAATAATTGTAGGAGAATTTTAATTGGTAAATAATGTCATTATTAGAATTGACGTTATCATCTACTACAATACCCCTAATTGATATTTTAGGTAACGTAGGATTTGGATTTATAAAGTTATAATTATGATAGATATTATATTTATTTAAATATTATAAAAATAAATAATATATTATCTAATATCTAATTTAATAATATAAAATACCATTAAAATTTAATTTATAAAATAAAAATAAAAATTATTATAAAATTTTAAATATTAACAATAAATAAAAAATTATTAATAATTTTTAAATATAAAATTCCATTAAAAAAAATATAGTGACGCCAATTATGGATTCATCAGTCTCATCAGTCTTTTTCTACATGTGAAATACAACAATGAGAATCTTTTTATTATAATATTTTGATATGTGATTTTATTTATTTATTTATTTACTTATAATTTTACATTGTTTAAGTATGGGTCATAAGCTAGTATACATTTATTAAATCACAACAGATATGATACCAAATCACTTTCCCAACAAATCAGATATGGAACTACTATTTGTAATTTAAATTGATGCAATCACTATGTTATTGCACTTTTATAGCTGACAGTTATATCTATTACTCTGTATAAATACAATACAATGATTGCATAATAAAACATCTCCTCTTCTTTTCTCAATTATTCATCCATTCTTCTGAAAACTTTTTTATGGTATCAGAGCTGTAAAAGTACTCTAACTTTTCCAGATCCTCTCTTTCTTATGCCATCTTCTGGTTCTAATATAGTTCATTCCTCTGGAAAAACATTGATAACCATCAATGCATCTCAACTTCCTCTCAAGCTCTTTTCTCAGAATTATCCTACTTGGCGGGTCCAAATCACTCCAATTCTCCGTGGTTTAAATCTTCTCGGATATGTTGATGGTTCCTTTCAACTTCCTGCTAAAACAACAATGGCAAATGGTAGAGAGGTTGCAAATCCAGAATATGATTTTTGGTGCTGTCAAGACCAATTAATTCTAGCAACTATCTTTGCATCTACTAGTTTCTCCGTTATGCCAACAATTGCAGCTGCAACCACCTCTGCAGAAGCTTGGAAAAAGTTTCAAGTCTCGTTTGCTAATAAGTCAGCCACACGGTTCTTTCTTTATGTGAGAAACTGTCCAGTGTCAAGAGAGATAATAAGCCAGTAAGTGATTATTTGCAATTAGTTAGCTCCATTGCTGATGATTTGTCGCTTTGTGGCAGTCCAATATCAGATGTTGATCTTGTGGTTCATGTGTTGAATGGCATCGGAATGGAATTTCATGATATTACTGCTGCTGTTCGAGCTAGAGATACTGTTATTTCTTTTGATGAATTGCAGGATAAGCTCTTGGCTCATGAGTTGTATCTAAAAAAGACGGATGGATCATTTAATACAGCTCCTATAACAGCAAATCATGCTAAAAGAACTTTCAACAACCGTCACTCTTTTAAAGGTTCTGGTCAAGTTTCTGAAAACTAACAGCGCCCTACAGGACCCATTTTGCCTACACCTCCTATGCAGTTCAAGCGCAATAATAACTCTCCACGAGTACAGTGTCAATTTTGTGACAAGGTGGGTCATCAAGCTCGTCAGTGTTATCGAGCAAAAGATTATTTCAGAGACATGTTATCACAACCTCAGGTTCATTATGCCAATTCTAATTCAACTTCCAATAGCAGTTGGGTACTTGACACAGGTGCTTCTCATCATGTCACTAATGACCTTCAGAACTTGTCTCTTCATACTGCTTATGATGGTCCAGACGAGCTTCAGCTGAGAGACGGTTCAGGTTTGCAAATATCACATATTGGTTCATCTTTCTTTCGTTTTCCATCTAAAATATACGCTTTGAAAAATGTGTTATGTGTCCCAAAAGCTCAAACAAATTTGTTGTCTGTTTCTTCATTTTGCAAGTCTAATAATGTCTCTGTTGAATTCTTTTCTAATTTCTTTCTTGTGAAGGATCAATCCACGGGGGAGATTCTAGCAAAAGGTCCTCTTGAACATTCACTTTATCATTTGTCATCCTCACATTTTCCATCATCGATTCCTATTGCTCAATATGGCTTCCGCACCGCACTTCTTCCGAATTCTGGCACCGTCGTTTGGGTCATCCGGCATCCCGGGTGTTTAATTATATGTTGTCTCAATTTAAGTTACCTATTTATTTCCATGTTAAATAACACACTGTGTAATTCCTGCCAGTGTAATAAAAGTCATCGACTTCCCTTTGGAGTTTCATCTTTAACAAGCTCTCGTCCTTTGGAACTATTGTATTCTGATGTTTGGGGCCTGCTCCTGTTACATCATTCGATCATTTTTCTAAGTATCTGATGTCTTCTTTGTCTTTTCTATATTTCATAAACTTATTGAGAATTTGTTTAGCACAAAAATCGTAACCACTTATATTGATGGTGGTGGTGAATACCAAGCTCTAAAATCATATTTTCAATCTCATGGAATAAATCATCTGCAGACTCCTCCTCACACTCCTCAACATAACGGAGCTGCTGAGCGGCGAGGTTTGACCTTACTACACACAGCCTCTTTACCATCTAAATACTGGTCCTTCAGGCAGCAACTTTTCTAATCAACCGTTTACCAACTCCTTTATTAAAACTTTCATCACCATATGTCGCTATTTATAAACAGCACCCAATTATCTTCGACTTCGTGTGTTCGGATGTCTTTGTTACCCTTGTCTCCGACCATATGCCAAAAATAAATTTGATGCTAAGTCTAAACCCTGTTTATTCCTTGGTTATTCCCCACATCAACATGCTTATTTGTGTTATGATTTAATTACTAAACGAATATATATTTCTCGACATGTATTTTTTGAAGATAAATTTCCAGCCGCTTCTCAATTTTCAACTTCTAATATCTCTCATTCTTAGTGGTGTGATCACTTTCTCTCTCGTTCTCCTAATATACAAGTGAATGTTTCAAGTGATTCTTTGCAGCAATCATCTCTCGTCGATAGTCCTCTTCCAACCGAGTCACTTGTTCAAACGATATAAACAGAGCCTCATTCTCCTCTTCCGAGTCAACCTACAGTCATGTCTACATCCACCATAACTTTAGCAAATTCCTCTGTTTCTCATGTGTCCAGTTCATCTATTCCTTCTGCTCCACCATCGTGTTCCTAACCAGTCACTGCTCCGTTGTCGTGTTCCCAACCAGTACATTCTACTCGCAATCATGGTATGACAACTCGGTCTCAAAATAATATTTTCAAGCCAAAAATTCTTCGTCAAGTAACTAAACATCCATTTCCTTTGTCTCTTGAGCCAACTTGTGTATCTCAAGCTATGAACTTTCCTGAATGGCGAAAAGCAATGTCTTCTGAGTTTGATGCGCTTCTTAAAAATGGCACCTGGGTTCTTGTTCCACCAAATGAAGATCAAAACCTTATTGGATGTAAATGGGTGTTTCGTATAAAAAGGCATGCTGATGGTTCAATTGATAAGTACAAAGCTGGCTTGGTTGCGAAAGGCTATAACCAACGCCCTGGCATCACTGGTCCATTTTACAGCTTGCTGTCAATAATGCTTTTCTCCATGGTCCTCTTCAAGAAGAAGTTTTTATAAAGCAGCCTCCTGGATATATTGATAAATCGAAACCTTCATTTGTTTGCAAATTGGTTAAAGCATTATATGGTTTTAACCAAGCTCCACGTGCTTGGTATCAGGCGCTGCGTGATTTCACCATAAAATTTGGGTTTGTTCAATCACATAGTGATCATTCCTTATTCTTTTTAAGACTTCTGATATTGTTTGTTATTTTCTAGTCTATGTGGATGATCTCATTATTACAGGCAACAACAATGGTTTTATTCATGATTTTATCAATGCATTAGGACAACAGTTTTCTCTCAAGGATCCCTCTTCACTACATCTTTTTCTTGGCATTGATGTTCGGCCTACCTCGTAGGGGTTATTTTTGTCTCAATATCACTATGTTCGAAAGTTAGTTGCAGTTCATAATATGGCTGGAGCAAAAGCTAGTTTCTACTCCAGCTAGTTTCTACTCCAGCTTCTTTTACTGTATCTCTGTGTAAGACTCTCGCTTTCGGTTCTATTAATGTTGCCATATATCGAAAGACAATTGGTTCTCTCCAGTATCTTACCTGGACTCATCCTGATATCGCTTATATCGTGAATAAGTTGTCTCAGTTTATGCATTGTCCTTCTTCATCCCATTGAACAGCTTTGAAGCGTTTATTGCGTTATCTCAAATCCACTGCTAATTTTGGACTCCACATCACACCCAATCATCACTCAGATTTCATACCTTCTCGGATGCTGATTAGGCAGGTAATTCTGATGATCGCTCTTCCATTTCAGGTTTTATCGTTTACTTTGGTACCATTCCCATCTCTTGGTCCTCTCGAAAACAGAAGTCAGTCGCTCGTTCATCCACAGAATCGGAATATAGAGCTGTTGCTAGTACAGCTTCTGAAGTTATTTGGCTCAAGTCCTTATTACATGAACTTGGTGTGAATGTCAATACTCTTGTCATCTATTGCGATAACATCTCTGCTACTTATACCTATCGTAATCCAGTGTTTCATTCCAAAATGAAGCATATTGAGATTGATATCCACTTCGTTCGTGATCTAGTTTAGAAAGGTCTTTTACGCGTTGCTCATGTTTCATCCAAAGATCAAATTGCTGATTTATTAACGAAGCCTCTTTCCAAACAACAATTTTTACAAAATCAATTCAAGATTGGTCTTCATGATGGCAACCCAATCTTGCGAGGGAGTATTAAATCACAACAGATCTGATACAAAATCACTCTCCCAACAGATCAAATATGGAACTAAAGATATGGAACTACTATTTGTAATTCAAATTGATGCAATCACTATGTTGTTGCACTCTGTATAAATATATTACGATGATTGCATAATAAAACATCTTCTCTTCTGTTCTCAATTATTCATCTATTTTTCTGAAAACTTCTTTAACATTCACGTTTCAAACCTTTTAATCTAAGTCACCAACACCTAATTTTCCAATAGCTTCATTGTGAGCACATTAGTTATTAGTTTCTTGAGAAAAAAGAGAACTTGTGAGTTTCTATGGAAAAAAAATTGAGGAGATTAATTTAGATGAATGATTATATATTGGAAAGAAATTTGATATGGAATGAAATTCTAAAACATAATAAAGATACATATGAATTTATGTATTTATCTTTATAATTTAAATTTATTTTAAAATTAATCTATATGAATTTTAATTTTTGAAAAATTATCAATTAATTATTTATTTATTAATTTAATTTATAAAATAATATATTTTAAAGACAATTAATGTCTATTGTTGTCTTGACGGAGTTTTGTCCTGAAACTTTTCTGCTCTTATATATATATATATATATATTGTGTATTAAATAATATTATTTGGATAAATATAGCATGTAATATTTGTATTTGTTTCAGTATTATTTTTAATGTGTTTCTCAGTATACATGTTTTTTTTTAATATGTATATATTTTTATTTATTCAATAATAATAATTTATGAAGATAATTTTTTTAATTATTCTAAGATAAAATAAAGTAATTGTAATCATATGATATCCATTAATTTAATAAATAATAATATCACTATAAATTTAATTAGATTAGAAATAAATTTTACTTAAAATGAGAAATTATATAATATAAATTCAAGAAAAAAATTGATTATTACTTCAAAATTGTAATTTTTATTATTTTTAACAAATAAGAATTTAAATTTATCTTAATAATATATCAGAAAATTTTAAATACAATGATATTTTAAATGAGATATATTTGAAGAAAAAAGAAAGAAAGAAAAGATAAATACTATTAAAATTATAATTTTAAATTTAATATTGTATAAAAGTAACTTAGTAATAATTTTAATAAAATATAAGATAAATTTATTTTTCATATTGAAAATACACTTCAATTTAAATTGATTAATTTTATTTTCAATGATTCATATTTTTTTTCAAGAAAATAAAATTAAATAACATATAAATAAATTATAATTTTAAAGTTAAATATGATAATTTATGTGTATTTTTTAAAAAAAAAAAATCGATTATATTTGAAATATGTAATAAATTAAGAAGATAAAGCATAAGATATTTGAATTTTGAAATATAAATTTTTTTAAATAAAATTTTGATCAATTTGGTGTTTAATTCTTTAAACTTTTTTATAAATTTATTTTATTTTATTTATTTTTCTTTTATTTATGAAAGAAATTTATAAATTTTATTTCTCTTTTTTTTTTCCAATTCTGTGTTGTTTTATAAAATCATAATTTTTAATTTAATCTTATTTTATTTTTACTTAAAGTAAATTTTTCTTTATTATTATTTTATATTCTATCTTTAAATATTTATTATTAAAAATAAATATTTTATTTTTATATTTAAATATTTACTATTAAATTCAAAATACGTCAGTAAAAAAATCTGCTCACCTTAAAGTTCAATTTTAATAAATAGATTTTCTCTCTAATCTTCTATGAAATTAATAAATATTTTAAGTGCAAAACCCAACTGGATAGCAATTGCAGAAAGATAGATTAGAACTTAATCAATGAGAGTAATATCGTTTTCAAGTGTAACAGTGCCCACTAGAACAAACTAGTCACTATCGACATTGAGATTTACTCATCTATTATTATGAAACTTTATGCCAACAAAAATGCCAATAGAAAGAAATTAAAGCAAAAAGGAATGAAGGCCAGCAGAGTATGGAAAGAGAGTGCAGCTGTGATGATGCTGAGTTGAAAACGTTGCTGGTGGTCATGCACCTCAATTAAAGTGGTAAGAATTCCCAGTGATGCACCAGTTGCGTTCAGAATCAGTAAAAATATGATCTGCAGGAAAAATAAACAAATACAATTAGGATGAAGAAGGGTTTGTAATACTTACTCCATCAGCGATGGTTAGCGCCTTCAAAATAACTGGTTGCTGTAGATGTCCACCCCCGAATGGTTCCATGACAATCATGGATACCGTCCATGCAGATTGCAAACAAACTACTGCCCGGACAAATCTAATAAAATCAGAGTGACTAAATTAGAAACTATATATTATAATCAATACAAAGAATTTAAAATGTAAATGAATATTTACCTGTAAGTCATACAGGTGGAGAGGAGGTCTGGAGTGGTTCCGACCACAATAAGGACAGTTGCTCCAACAAATAATTGGACACTGCGAATGATAAGACCGCCTTTCGTCCCTGGCATGCCCCAAACAGTCGGAGGCGGTCTAGTCCTTCTCGGAAAAGCACCTTCGGCGATATGTACGTTGGTGTAAATAACATTCATCTCCACATCAATCGATGGAGGATTTGAGGTGGTTTCAGATGAGTGCATGTGGAGATAGGTTAAGTCTGTGGTATTGTAGTGTCAGAGAACCTTCTTGTTTTAGAAACGAGAAAGAAAGTGTGTTGATGATTTTTGTGTTCCAAGCCTCTCTGAAATAAATTAGGTGTAGTGTAGTGCATGTGTAGATAGCTTAGGAGAAGTGATATTTCTGAGAATATAATTTCATGGTGTATAGATAAAGAAGCGGAACAAGAATAGTTTTTCTAAAAGCTCAGGAATAAGATCCTTTTGTACGCTATATAAATATGATATCATATGAACAACCGTCTTAACCTTCAAGTATATTAAACTATTCTCCTTTATTAAGTGAATATTTTTCTCTCCAATTTCCTTATTACTATATAATCGAGTTATTATTTATTTACTTATATAATTTATTTATTTAGTTTTATAGTATTTTAAAAAATAAATATATAAATATTTAATAAAATAAATTATTTTTATAATTAATTTTTTATTATGGTTGGTAGGAATGTTGAGCTTTGGAAGACTTGGAACCCGTAGTGGGTTACTATTAAGGATAATTCAAGGTGTATTGGCCACCATCTCATGTTTGGTGATGTATTTTGCTGCCAACTACAAAAATTACCATTTCTTTTAGTAAGTTTATTCAAATTTAATTTTTATTATTTTTTTAAGTAGAATATTAAAATAAATGTATTAAACAAATTTTTTATTATTATTTTATTTCAGTGGCGTGGTAGTTGTTTTGGGATTTGTGGCGGTTTGGAGCTTGATATGTGTGTTTGTTGATTTTTATGGTGTGAAGAATCCAGGATTCTTCTATGATCCACCAATGGTCTGGTTTCATGTTATAGTGAATGGGGTAAGTTTAACGGTTACATAAATGTATATTAATATTTTTAATATTAAATTATAATTTTATAATTTTTTTTCACTAAACATGCAGGTATTATCCCTCATTAGCTTTGGCGTAGTAAGTCCATCGCTAAGTATAGTAACCTTTTACATTTATGACTTTAAATTCTGGAAGATGGGTGTATATGCTTATTATGCCATGTACGTTATTTCGGTTTCATTCGGATGGATCACCTCCTTTGTATTGTTCGCTTCAGCTTGTATTCACTTTCGGGTGGCAGTGCGTTTTTATTGTTAAATTTAAGTATGTAATAATTAAATATTGGTATTAATGTGTTTTTATATTTTATCTAAATATGTAATAATTATATTATTGAATAATATTTATGAGTTAAATTTTATTTACATAACTTATTTTAAATATGAATTCTAATTTCCTATCAATAAAAATGGTCAAAATATTAAATAAAAATCACAATTCTTAAGTTCCAAAAGTCAAAATAAAAATGCCTTTAAATATATTTAATATTAAATTTAAGAACAAACAATCCTTAAGTGAATATTTAAAGAAAAAGATACAACTTAAACCAACAATAGTCATAAGTGACCAAATTTGTAACTTTATAGTTTAAGGATACATGTATGCTAACAAATAAAAATTAAAAGCAAAACAAATTAGAGCACAGACGGAATTGATGAAGAGCAATATTGTCACAACAGCTAGTTGAACATTGTGTTAGTCTGAATACATTACCTGAATGTCATGCATGTGGAAATAAGGTCTTTGGTTGTTGCCACAACACAAATAATAACAATGACCGAAATGAATTCGATGATTCGAAGAGTAAGCCCTCCCTTGGTTCCTGGCATAAATGGTATGGTTGGAGCTCGTCTTGCTCTTCGTGCCCCGACATCATGGAAGATATGCATCTCAATGGTTTGAAATTTCTGTATAACTAGGACTTGGGTTTCGTTTTTGTTAACCTTTAATTGGGAGTGTGTGTTTGGTGGTGTGATTATAGTCTTAAGTAATCAAAACTGGGAATGTGTACGCTTCTTTAAATATTCTTGTAGCATCTTTTTATTACCGATTGATAGTATAGGTGAATTCTTTTAGCCCAACTGAGAGTGCTTTCTTGTTGAGTACAGGTTACTATATCCAGCATAATTGAACTTTTGTTAGTTTCTTTTTGACAGATGGATTAGATTTTTGACTGCTGGGATATTTGCTAATAATGTGTGTGGACGATATGACATTTCTTAGGCTTCTAGATCATACTTGCTAAATTGCACCGTATCTAGTCTAGCTTTTAGACCTATCTTGTTCCTTTTCCTTTGAATGCAGGCATTGTAGATGGGAAATGACTTATCTAATTACTCAAAACAGACAGAGGATCACAATTGAATAAAAAATTTGTCCTACATTGATTAGATTTAGACTTATCCAATAGTAACCCTCTCATATAAATGAAATTATCCAAAGTAAAGGCTACACTGCTCAAGGTAAACCCTCTTTATTATTACGTTACGGTAGGAATCAAGAAAAAGAAGTAGAGGCTGTGGAGCAAACATGTGTGTCTAATTGTTGTCCCACCAGAATTTCTCCTGGAGTGCCTGAACCAGAACGTCAGGATTGATAGCAGGATCCGACCCGAAAACTGCATTGGCAATGCTAATGACACCTGGGTTCTGGCTGCTCAAACAGGCAAAAGCAACGGCATTAGCTTTTCCTATATTAAATTGGAAGTGATAAGGTCAAATGCATATTAATCTAACCACTTTCTAGATCAAAAGGAAATAGAATACAAGTGTGATATTTACTTTGACATCAATTCATATGACTTAAGGTAGTCGAGTAATTAGATTGGAAATAGTCACGAAGACATGTCGTCATGCATGATTAACAATAGAGTAAGAGCTTCAAAGCCTCACCATTCTTAATATTAGAGGACCTAACTCAATCTATTTATTATTAATCCTTACACCATCTAGATCACAATTATAATATGTTAGCAAAATTGTGGGCTTTGATACAATGATTTTAAGTTGAGATGACGTGCAAGAATTTAATTTTCTTGTTATTTCATGTTACTTTCGGTAACCATAAGGATTAGTTTTGGATACAGGATATTAGATGGAATGAGAAGGAAAGGAAGTGCATTTTTAAAAAAATTCATTATTTGGAATTTTTTATTCTTTTTTTTATTTTTAATGAAATGGATGTTATGCAATCTATATTATTGCTTTCCATCCAAAATTCCATTTTTCTTCTTTTCAGAATATGAAGAAAATTAATGGAATGACCTAAAAGTTTTAAAAAATTACCATACTATCCTCCATATTATTAAAACCAAATTCAACCGTATTTATTTTTAAGTTTTTGATTCATTTTATTTTTATTTTTACCTTTTAATTTTACTACCACGATATTTTCTTATACTAAGAGTATATAAATATATGTACGGAAAATTTATGTAAAAATTTTATTTTTGAAATATCTTATATTATTTATTATTATTATGATATATGAATTATAAGAAAAGATTTTAATTATAAGAATAAATTATTTAGATTTTATTTTTTATTATAATTATAATTACAAAGGGCATAATAATAATTTAATTATTTTTATATTTTCGTTCCATTTTGCGAGTTTCCAAATAATAAAATGGTATTTTCATTCCATTCCATACCGTTCAACTCCCAACCATTCCATCCCACTCTATGTGGTTCCACTACATACCCTCAATCCAAACTAACCTTAAGAAAACTGAGAAAAAAAACAGTTTAGATTCAGCTCCTTAGGCTTTGTTTGGATGACAGGCACTACTGTATCGTTCAGTATAGTTCAATTCAGTATTATTTCGTATGGTACTAAAATCTTTTTTGGATAGATGGTGCAGTTCTGTACAGTAAAGTCAATTTTTTTTGTTTGGATTGATGATATGGTATGGGTTAAAAAGATATAAATTGACCACAATACCCTTGTGTATAGTATTCACACTAATTATTATTTTTAAATGATTTAATTTAATTTTTTTTTAAATTTTATTTTATTTTTTCTACTAATTTGATTAAGTATAAAATTAAGGTGCCATTTATTTTTCTTTTTAATATTTTTTTCTATATTTAAGTAATTTTGATTTTTTTATACTTTTATTTTATTTTAAGTACTAAAAAGACATTTCTTTTTAAAATATATATTTTTCAATTATTCTAATTAGATTAGACATATTTAAATACTACTCATTGTATTTGCATAGTAATCCATTTTTACAAAATAAAATTGAAAAAAATCTTAAAATTCATTTTTTTAAATTTTAATTTAATTTTTAATAAAAATATTAAATCAATAACAAAATAATTTCAGCCGATTTTGTAAATATTAAATTTACAAATTCGATTTATTTCTATTTTTTTAATTAAACAGATTTAAAAAAAAATGATTAAAGGGTAAAATAGTAATAAAATATATTATATTACTAAAATGTAAAAAAAAAAAAAAAAAAAAAAAAAAAAAACACTTACTTATATAAAAAGATTTAATATTTAAATTTTACGTGAAAATAATGGAATCTAACTAAATATTAATATTTGAATTAATTTGATTAATTTTAATATTTTATTGAGAATCATATAAATAGATGAAAAATAATATATATATATATATATAAAGCAAAATGACAAAGTTTACATGCTTTGAAATCTCGACACATGGCAAATACGTGGCTATTGTTGTCCAATTATAATGTGCCACACGTAGCGCTAAGTTGCCACCTAATAAATATTGGTTATTATCATTTATTCTCTCCTTTTATTATTATTTACTCTGCGACTACTCATTTCCTATTCCATAAGTTCTCTTCTTTTCTATTTCTTCTTCAATCTTATTATTTTCATTGTCTGACTTCTTATTTTCTCTTCTCTATTTTCTCTATAGAAAAATCATTACTGTACTAAAATTGCAAAGATTGAAAAAATAAGAAGATCAGTGATTACCGATCGAATATAGAGGTTTCGTGGATGACCTTGCCTGGATCATTATTGATATATCTATTCACAAAGATTTCAATACCTATTATGATATCATTGATCGAAGGCCCGTATTGGCAGAAATGAGTTTCAGATTTGACCTACGCGCTTTGGAACTACTAAGTCGTCAAGCCTGATGAAGATAAAGTAGACTTATAAGCCCCTAAGCTTGGAAGTATTACCCAAAATTTTTGTTGCTAGATAAGATCGATGAGTATACGCAAAGGTTTATGTGAGTATTTCTCTCTTAAGTTCTTTTTCATTTAGCTTTTTAATTAATTGGTCAGAAATTGATACCGTTTGATTGATTTTTCCCTCTATAAAGTATGTTTTTGTTTGACTTTGGTGGATTAATTTTAGGTTTCTTGAGATTTTTGTTTATCTATGGTTGAATCTCAATTGTTGATGAATTTTAATTGACAGTTTTAGGGGAGGAAGACAAATAGATGTGCAGCGTGTGAGAATCTATATACGGTATATATACATTAGCAGTGCTCGGGCCCACCAAGCTGATGTGGAGGATTGAGATTGAGCTTTCCGTGGAAAAACAACAAAAATGATAAGTTTTGAAATCTAAAGATATTTTGCGAATAATATTATTACACTTGTCCTTGAATTAAAAAATATGTCAAATTAATATTTTGATATCTTTTTCTTTTTATAATTATCATCTTAAAATATCTTAAAAGATACTTTTAAGAATAAATGAAATCTTTATTATATCTCAGTTTTTATGTATTAAATTGACATTAAATATATCTTTTGACATTTAAATATATTAAATATTAACCTTTTCATATATCATACATTAAATATATTTAACATGTGTATATAAATAGATAATTTTGTAAATGATTTATTTTTTTACTATATATATAAATAGAGAACTCTGCGGTAGGTCTATGAAGGTGATATGACACGTCCACAGTTACTGCTATGTTGAAAAATAGCTAAAACTATATGTTTTTCTATTCCGTTTGTATTTTACAAATAAAAATGCTACATATGGCACTTTATTTTTATTCCCATTAATTATTCCATCTTCTCTCTCCTTCTCTATAAATTTGGAACTCAATTCGCTTTCATCATTTCTTCTCCGTTAACGTTATATTTTCTTCTTCCTTCTAAATTAATGTTCTCTCTTCTCTTTTCATAATGTAGTTACCAATTAAATCTCATCATCTTCTCAACATTCTCCATTATTTTGATATATATATATATATATATTCATATTGGTTTAACCAATTAAATCTCATCTTCTTCAATATACTCTATTATTTTGATATAAATATATATTTATTTATCTTGATTTTAACTTAATCATATTTTCAGTTCCAATTTTCACAGTGGTATTCATGGAACCGGACTTAAACGGGCGTGTCACTATAGTAACCGTGGAGTTAATCGTGTGACATCATACTCCACCATTAAGGCCATTAAGGTAATAAGAAATTCCAACTGCGAAGTCAAAATATTTGAGTTTTAGATTTACTAAGTTATCATCTGAATTTGTAATATTTTCAGTTCCAATTTTCACAGTGGTATTCACGGAACCGGACTTAAACGGGTGTGTCACTATAGTAACCGTGGAGTTAATCGTGTGACATCATACTCCACCAATAAGGTAATAAGAAATTCCAACTGCGAAGTCAAAATATTTGAGTTTTAGATTTACTAAGTTATCATCTGAATTTGTAATAAGAAATTCCAATTGCAAAGTCAATATTGAGTTTTAGATTTACTAAGTTATCATCTGGATTTGTTTTTTATAATTTTTTTTTTTTGGGAGTTTTTAGGTTTCAAAGAAACGTGATAGCATGATATGTTCGCAATCATTGGATGATATTTCTGGTACAGCAACAACAATATAGTGGTGCATCGACTATAGAGACTAGAATGAAGCTCTATGTATCAAATTTGAAACATAATAAATTTAACGATGACATTAATGTGTATTTTTCTTTATATTATCATGTTTATTATTATTTTTTACTTTTTTTTATTGAATTCTGGTATGTTATTATTTGATATCAATAAGAAATTCAAATTGTCAATTCAATATTTGATTTTAGATTTAACAAACGGTTTCATTTAACATTTTAGTTTTTTTTTTTAATCTAACATCTTTTTCTGGATTTTTTACATATGGAAGAGGACCTGACAACATAATATGTTTGTAAATCACGTAATAGCAGTTGTAATGCCCTGACAACATTAATGTATATTTTTTTTATTTGTATAATTATTTTTTTTTTGTTTAGTGAATCCTACAATTTAATTATTTGATTTGGATTGATGCTTATAATAATTATTATTATTATTACGGTATTGTAAGGATGCTATATCAAAACTTAACCATAAAAAAATTGAATATGGATATCCCAACAAATTTATTGTAAGAAATAGGTAAACGTGATTTAAATTAGTTATGCAAGTTTTATATTATGAAAAAGTTTAACTTGATTGATGTATAATTTTTTTTAATAATTATTCTTATTTACACAATATTATATATTATTTAATTTATTAATTATTGTTAAATATTAAAATTATATATTCCAAAAATTTGCTCAAAATTCCACACTATTCCCTATATCCCTATATCCATTGTAAATAATAACCCGAATTTTAAATATATTAATATATTAATAAAATAATTAGATTAAGTAAATCTATATTTCTTAGTTGTATACTTTACAATTTATTTTATAACAAAAAAAAAAATTTCAAATTAACACCAAATTATTATCAACAAAAACTAATTTATAGTTTGATGGTTTAATTTATTGATAATAATTTAGTTGTTTAAAAAAAAAAACTAATTATCATACTAACTTTTAATAGTTCTATATTTGTTTCATAATTTTTCTTACATCATCATTTAAAAGTTTTTACAAAATTAAAATTGATTTTAATTTCAACTTATTTAGTAATGATAATCATGTTCACAAATAAACCAGTTCTAAGTAAATTACACTAAGTTCAAGATGTTTTTGAGTGTATTAGATTAAAGTCATTGGATGTATATATGATGATATATTTTTAAATAATAATATTTTAATATATATATAAATCAAATTAAAATTCTATGTTAAATTAATGATTCTACTAAATCATTTGCATTTTTTCATGTTTTCTAAATTCTAAATCTTATTTTATTAGGATCTTAATTTATTTATATTACATATAATGTTTATTATTTGTCAGCTCTTTTAAACCATTAGGATAATGTCTTTATGAATACTTAATTTCTCTCCTTAATTAAATTAAGACTATGTAATAACATTAACTATTCCACTTAGACAATTCATATTTCTTAAATTTAATGAATTTAAATAAATATTTTAATTCATCTTTTCATATACTCAAACTTACCTCGAATAATAATTAATTAATTGAATTATGAAAGCTAAAATGTATTAATATATTTTTTAATTATATAATATTAATTAATTTTTAATACAACATGCATTAAAAAGTTTTGACACATTTATATTTTTCAAGCATGATATTTTTCTTTACAAATATGTCCCTTTATGTGGATTTAGATTGAATTACAACACTTTATATAAGGTTGAAGATGATTTTTGGTGCATTGGAGTGTGTACTAAATAGAGTTAAGGCATTGGGTGCAACATTTGCATATTTTCAAATTTAATAAAGTGTGATAAAAATTTAATTTTCCTATTTCTATATGTATTAAATAAAATTAAGACTGTATAGTATCATTAATTATTTACTAAAATCATTTAAATTAAACAAATTTATTGAATTTGAATAAAAATTTAAATAAATATTTTCATTATTTTTAACTTACATTCTATTGCTAATTAAATGAATAATAAATTTTATAAATAATATCTTTAATTAAAACAAAATACGCATTATTGATTAGAATTTAAAAAAAAATGTATCCATCCATTTGTGCTATATATAAAATCGTTAAATAAAGTATCCAAACTAATAACATTTAACTTATAATTAAATAAGATTAAAACTCCATGTTAACATTAATTATTCCACTAAATTCATTTACATTTCTTGAACAGATTAAATCTAAATAAAAGTTAAATTTCCATATATTTCATGTACTAACTTACAAACACAAATCTCTTCATAAACTTAATCTTTGAGTTATTTGTACAAATATATTAAAACAAATAGTTCTTAATGTAATATCTTCTTTTCCTACGAATATATTAAGAGTTTTATTCATCCAGTAATATGATATGATTAATATAATAACATATTTAATCTCGCGCATCGCGCGGGTAACTACACTAGTTAATAAAATAAAATAAAATGATATTTGAAGATAAACCACAGCTATCTCAAATAACCAAATAAAATATGTTTAAAAAAGAGTTAAATCAAATGAACAACCAAAACACTATCTCGAATAACCAAATTAAATTAAAAAAATACAAATTAATTAAATAAAATTAAACACTCTCAAAATAAAAAGAAAAAGTCAATATAGTGAAAATTCATCTACGATTACACTTTTATATTTTTGTAATTTTTCTAATATTAGAAGGACAATTTTGGAAAATAAAAAATATAACCATGGCAACACCCCAAATTAGTGGGTTGCAAATCTCATCCAAATCAACTCATACATAACTAAACTAAACTAAACCATGTCAACCTAACCTATAATCCAAACAAGGTATAGGTTATTAATAACCTAAACTATACCATACAAAACCACAATCCAAACATAGCCTTAAGGTTTTTGTACAGTCGAGCTTCTATCATTGTCCCACATACCTTCCCTCCCCTAGCATTCGGAAAGAGCCTGGCAACTATACCATCCTCTGGCAATCGCGTCCTCGCCAACTCTATGAAGTTTGTGTCCATATGGCCGAATTTCAAACCAGTCATCAATGCAAATTTCTGCTTCCCAAAACGGTGTGGCGCCCCGTCAGCTTCAAACCACATCTCCTCATCTACCCTATTTTGAAAATCCAACTCCGCACAATGCACTCTGATCACTGCATTGCCTGGAAAACTGTATGATTTGAACTCAAGCCTACTTGCCCATTCGTATGACTGCCTGAATGGACCGCTCTGAATTGAATCCTTCTATGTTTCATTGTGTCAAGCATTTTGTAATTTCTAAAAGAAGGATAGATTAGTCGGCTTGTTCACCCTCTGCCCTTCAATCTCCCTAGTCCACCTCCTTGTATAAGCACGTTCCTAGCACGATGATAGCCAACAATTATAAAATTCCTCAACCCAGCAATTACAATCACTACCTCAACCCAGCAAATTACAATTACTACCTCAACCCAGCAATTTCAAAAACAAAAAAAATATATGCATGTCTAGTAAATTCAACTACAAATGTCAGATTACATTGCTTTAAACAAAAACAATTACCTCTACCGCCATCGTTTATGAAACCAGTTGCTTCGCTTCTCTCGAACAACATTTTCAGAAGAATAATTTGTCAGAAAACAACTAGTACGAGACTTAATAGCATTAACCCTGACATTTGAAACTTACAACATCAACCGAACTAAACTTACCTCGGAAAAGGGAACAGAACCCACAACAAGGACCAGTTCAAGAATTGGAGGCGGTTTCTAGACACGCCTATACAAAACTTGCCAAAGCACGACTGACGATACAAAGCAAGCTCTTTCTTCTACTTTCTCACCAACGAAACCTTTCACACATAAACCCTAAAGCCCAACTTCAATCACAAATCAGTAATCGATGAAATGATGGCAAAAGAGAGAATTTGAATATTGTTCGATTAAATTGAAACGTGTCATGTTCTAAGAAGACCGATGAATTTGAATTTGAAAGGGCAGTTAGATTCTCAACTGTATTCATTAATAAGGACAAATCAGTAATTTCATCTTATTGTTAATTATCATATTATTTATAATGGCATTTTTGAAATAAAATTTTACAGTTGAGGGTAAAAAAGTCCGCACAGCCTATGGAGTGCAAACAAAGTTTTGGAAGGATTAGTTTCCCAACAATTTTAGAATGGGTCTATTTTTGATAGTCAATCTTTAGATGGCCCATTCCATACAATTTTCCCTTATTTATATATTAAAATCAAAATCACACATTTAATAAATAAACAAACTTATTATATTAAAACCCATAAATTATAAATTTATTATATTATGATGATAAGGTAGACAGTGATTGATATGATTTATATTTTTTTAAAGTAATTATAATATTTATTTATATATTAAAATCAAAATCACACATTTAATAAATAAAGAAATTTATTATATTAAAACCCATAAATTATAAATTTATTACATTAAAAATTTGTAAATTACAAACGAAAAATAAAACGTAACAATACTAATAAAAATACAACCAAAATTCAACAATACGAAGGGATTAAAATCCACCACGGAACATAAGTGGAAGTGGACAGTATTACTGAAGCAATAAGCCCAAACGAAATTGAAGTCTTGTACACGGCGTAATGGAAAAATGTACCTGTCCCCCATAATTAAAATCATTACGATAATGGGTTTAGTGTTTATGGCTATTCATGCTCGTCAGCATTTTTTACGGGTACGGGTATATAAATTAAAAGATTGTTTAGAGTACGGATTTTTGAGGTTCAATCCATTTGCGTCCGTATCCGTACGGACCGAGTATGAGCTGCCCGCGGGCATGCCCGCATTTAAATATAAACACATACGTGCTCTAAAATTTAATTGGAATCTTATTTTTATCTTTACTTGTTTGTTCCTAACTACTTAACTTTTTAATGTTTTCTATTTTGGAGATGGAATATAATATTATGTTTATATTTGTTTGAGCATTTAAATACATTAGTATGTTGGTGCAATTAATGAGTTTACTCTTTTTGTATAGTTAATTATTTATTTAGTTGGATTTTATTTTCTATAACAGGAGTTGTTGTAAGCTTTGAACAGATCTTTTAATTCATGTTCTATTTCTATATTCTTCCGGTATTTTCAACACAATACAAATAACATTAAATATTTTATATTATTAATTTTTCTTATTATTTTAAATTTAAATTCATTTAAAATTTTTTAAAAACTTAACAAATCTAAAAAAAACTTAAATAACATATATATTATACCTAAAAAATTATAAATAAATAAACATAATCATCCTTCATTAATTATCTATATTATTTAATTTATTATAAATATAGTAAAAATATTGCTAATAAATAAATTATCTAATAATTTTTAATAAGAAGATAATCAATTTAAATTGCAAATATACTATATTTTTATAATAATTACAATCAAAATTAAATTAAATTATAAAACAAATTTAATAATTTAATTTTTAATAGTATAATAAATATTAAAAAATATAAATATTTTTAAAAAAATATTTTATAAATATTAAAACTTATTAAAATATATTATACCGTACCGCGGGTCGCTGCCTCGCACCTCGTAAATTATTATTAAATTTTTAATTTGACCCCCCAAACACTAATTCCTAGCTCCGTCCCTGAGTTAATTCAACTAGTGGCAACGACATGTTTTGAATTAATTTTACTAATAAAAATATCAATTTTGTACTAACTTATAAAAAAACTAACATTATTTGTTGTGCGAAAGTTTATTCGTATATTTTATAACTTATCAAAGTTATCAACCGAAAAAAATATAAATATACCCGTACCCACCCACAAACCCATACGGACGAACACAGACATCACAATTACCGTTAAAAAGTAGACTTTTATAAGTTTGTACCTATATAAAGCCCGTACCCGTACCGATATGGCCACGGGCAGGCCGGGCAGCCTGTTTCACAACGCTATTGCTAATGATCCACTTATTGTACAAAAGCATGTCACAGCTAGCATCCGCATATTTCACAAAAGCATGTCACAGCTAGCATCCGCATATTTCACATTAAAAATATAAAATAAATATTATAATAAAAGTAGAGTAAAATTTACCAAATTTATAATTCCAAATATATAAAAAATATATTTTAGTATGAATTTCCAGGATATTTTTTAATCCTAATATTTCAGCCATAATACATGTTGTGGTCCATATTGCCACCATTTGCATAATCGTATATTCCACGCTGCAATGAAGATAAAAAAAAATAATAATAATTACATTTACTTATTTTATTTTAATTTATTATTAAAAATTAATAGAAAAGGAAAAATAAAAATAAAAACTTGCACGAAGAAAGGATAATAAGTGAAAGCATCCGCCTTTAACATAAATAAGAACGAACCCGTTGAAAATGACAGCTGCATAATTCGGATTATGAGTCCACCATCGGTTCCTGGTACTCCCAGATTCAACATGATGTAATATATTTATATATCTTATGATAGGGTTTGAGTTCAAGTTCTACTCCAAGTGGCTCGGCCTAATATATATATATATATATATATATATATATATATATATATATATATAATAGGGGTGTATATGGGACGGGTTGGGATGGAAATTAATGTGTCGCGTTCCGAATTTTTATTGGGACATAATTTTGTGTCACATTTTCGTTTCCGAATTTTTATATTTCGATTATGTCCCGTTCCAAATATTTCGGGATAGGACTGGGACGAATTCGGAAGTCTCCGAAATTAAATACATAAATGAAAAAGATAAAATAAATATTATTTTTAAATAATATAAAAAATATGTATTTATCCAAATTATTAATTTAAGCAGTTTAATAATTTTATATATTATTAAATACGTTGGGAGTTAAAAAATTATAAATTTATAAAATTAGTATATTACAATATATTAATTTTTAAAAATTTAGGACGAATTCAAAAATTTCCAATTAAAAAATTCTGTTTTGGTTCCAATCCGAATTAAATTCGAAAATTAAATATTTAATTCAATTTCCGTCCCGATTGAAAATGGTCGAGAGAATTCCCCTCCCGAATGTTCAGAATATGTTAAAAACCCGGACGTCCCTGCTCACTTATAGATAACAATAAATTTGTTAAGCGTGTATTGTAAAATGTGTAGTGGTTGTGCCACGTGATTTGTAATTACAAGTCAACTGTCAACTTCACATATTTAACAATTTTATTTTATTGTCAGTTATTATCCTATCATCTATTTATGTAAGAGAAGATGTAAGTCACTCTCAATTATTATCATCTATTCTCTAGTAATGCTATTACAACAGATTCATAGTTACAGATTAGATCATTTTTCATGTGAACTCAAAATTCTAGTGAGGAGGCTCCAATAGACTATTTGGTCAAACACATGGTAGTTGATATAGATTTATCAAATTATCTAATTACTACAGCGTAAGTGACGTGTGTACCCAAAAAGTCTAGTATTTCATGAAACGGTTGATATTCATAATCTGAATCGATTATATATGTAATGGGCTAGATCAGGCCTAAGTATTCAATTGTTTCTATGCTCAATTTTGGTTGCACCCTCACATTCTTGTGAATCAGTTATATATGGGCTGGTATGGGTCCGAATAAACCCATACATTCAAGTGTTTCTCCTGAATCAATAACATATATACGGTGGGCTGATTTAGGTCTAAATATTTAAGCCTTTCTAGGCAAATTTCCCTTTCAACGACATTTTTCCTTTTCTAAGCCAAAATTATTTTTTTTTGGCGCTCGGTCAGGTTTGGAAGGGAAGGTCGATATACCCTATCCAATTACCTGGATAAATACACGCTGGTATAAATATCCATATGCATATATCCATATAAAACCCACGATACGATCGAATATAATTCTATACAAATAAAATATTTTATTTGTAGCATTAAAATATTTTTATTATTTAACTATATCATTTTCTAGTCAGTTGTTTTTATTTAATTTAAATAATTTATTAAAATATGAAAATTAAGTAGAGTAAGATTAATTTCCATAAATTACATCTACAATATTTTATATAATTTATAATATTTTAATTTAAAATAATAGATAATATTAAATTATATTAAATGGGTAGCGGATAGCGGGTAGGATATTTTTCTTTCTTCGTACCCTACTCATTCCCATTACCCGTATGTGACTGGCGGATATCTGTAGGAAATATAGTTTTGAATAAGTAATTTTATACCACATTGGTTAGATAGAAAGAGATTCATTGATATATATAGATAAATGTTCCATGGGTTTGTTGAATGGCTTACAAGGTTTATGGGCCTTGTAAGAGCTCTTAAATGGCTCTTGGGATTGGTTCCTTCAAAGAGTCTTACTTTTTTTATGAAAGGTTGTTTGAATTATTTTAATAATAAAATTAATTCGTTGAAATAATTCAAAAGACACAACCGATTACAAGAAGAAACTGTCAGAATTCAAATAATAAGAGACGTAACTGTTTGAATATTATAAATATTAGAAGAGACGTTTTAATAGAAGACGTTTTAATAGAAGTTCACTTTTAATTAATTCTTCTTCGACTGAATCTCTGAAAATCAAATACTCACAAAGTAATTCTCTGCTCTTTGATAGAATTCTTGTCTGTGTTGCTTCTAACAAGGATTTCGGCAGTTGTATCCTGGGAACAGAACTCCCTTAGTCTTCTAAGCATACTGTGAAGGGGAAAATTCTCTGTTTAAACATTGCTTATTAAGCAAGTCTCTGCAGTTTATTATTTTACTAATATTGTGTTGTTTTATTTTTTCATTGTTGTTAATTCTTTAATTATTTTAACTGTGTTTGTAACAATATCCACAGATATACATCCCCACTCACGAATCAGTTATCCATGGCTGGATTAGGCCCAAAATTCAAGTACTTTTCGAGCATTGATGTAACCACTCCTTAATATTTGTATTTAAATTACAACATTATCCTTCACTTCAACAAAACATTATTATCTATTATTTAAATATATTTAATATAATAATTATAAAAATTATATAAATTTATTAGAAAATTAACTAAATATATAATCTTATTTATAATATAAATTATATAAATCTTTATTTATATAATTTTTTTTATGTAATTATTATTATTAGAATAAATAGATAACTATAATTTATATTCTTAAAATAATAATAAAATAATTATAAAAATTTAAAATATAATAATTGAAAGTAACATAAATATATTCAATTTATTAATATTTATTATTTTAATTTAATTGTAATATTGTTACTATTTATAAAATTATTCAAAAGAAATTACAAACATGAGAATTTGGATTTTCTAAACCCAATTTGATGAATGGGGTGTAAAAACATAATTTGGTTGGTGACAAAACCATTCCTCTATTTTGTACTCAGATGCAATCCATTAAATTTATCAGTATATTTCAAAATTCTTTTAGTTATGGTATTCTTTATTAATAAAATTAGATAAAAATAAAATAATTTATCAGTACAACAAAAAGAAGCGCCGCATACGTGATTATGATCTCACGATCGAGTCGCACACCATGGTAGTCGTGCTCAAAATATTGTGATCATCTTAGCCCGAGTAAATGCAAATCCATGCAGATAGATGGAATTACAACTAATTTTATAATAATCGTGGATACTGGATGGAAGATTGCATCTCACATGACGTCGTCTATAACTTCACAATTTTTTAAGTGATAATTCTAAAAAAATGGACTTTTTAAAGTTTAAAATACAATTATAGGCCTGTTTTGAAAAACATACAAAAACAGACTTTTAAAAGTTTAGTTTTCACTCCATAGGCCAAGTTTTCCAAAATACCCCTGAAACTTTACAATTCACAGATGCTGTGAATTATGCTCACAGTCTGTGAATTACGCTCACAGTCTGTGAATTACGCTCACAGATGTGATTGGCCTATGGAGCGAAAATCAAAATTTAGTTTTGCAAACTTTTCAAAAGTGGCCTATAATTGTATAATAAACTTTTCATGGTCTAGAAATCCAATGGACTCAAAATTGATAAAGAAAGGCAAGTGTAACGTCCGTCAATTTTTTCGCACCATTTTAAAATTTTTCGCACCATTTTAAAAATTGATTTTTTATGCAAATTTTTTTATTTTAACTTATAT
This sequence comes from Cardiospermum halicacabum, assembly GCA_031304145.1. NCBI lineage: Eukaryota > Viridiplantae > Streptophyta > Magnoliopsida > Sapindales > Sapindaceae > Cardiospermum > Cardiospermum halicacabum. Next base: position 39,294,683 of record CM062389.1, on the reverse strand, counting down.
AAATTTCTAATTAGGAATAAGTAGGAGGATTTAAAACTCGGCAAGTAGAAACTAATGACACCAAATATCTAAATTAAAAATTGGAAAGAACAACAATTTTGAGTTAAAATGTGAATTTTTAACCATTTTACTCCTGTTGAGCACAAAAATCTAAATTTGAAAATCAATGACTATTTTCATTGAGAATTTTTTAAATAATTTTTTGAAAACTATTAGGATATTAGAAAGTAGTTCGATGGAGAAATAGACTTGAAATTGGATTGGATCCAAATTGGCCTAATCCAACTCCAATAAATATTGTCTGGTTATCATATTTTGGTTGTTGATGTTAAATGACATTTGTATTCGAAGTTCACAATCTTATGAATAATATCCACATAATGATGCTTATTGTTGAATTGTGATCTGTGAATTGTGATATGTGAACTGCCAAAGTGTACTATGATTTGTATACTGTAACATGCTGTGAATTTTTAAAGTTTTGTGTGAAATCTACGACTGTCATTTGTTATGATTATTAAGTGTGATTTATTTTCAATTGTGAACTATGATTTGTTGAAGTGGAAATTTTGACTTTATGTAAAATGCGATTATTTATGATTTTTTTATTGTCAACACGCTTGTGTATAAGATTCACAATGTCTACTTATGTATGTGATCTATATTCATAGTGTCTGCAGAAGTCTGTGAACTATATTCACTGTCGTGAACGTTATTCACAAACTATTAATGCAATTTATAGATCTGTGTACTGTGTTCACAGTCCGTTGTGAATTGTGAATTGCTTCAATCTGAATATATTGTTCTTAAATAAGCCTTTTTATTAATTGTAACTCTTACACGGGTTATATTATTACAATTTTACAGCAAAGAGTTTACAAAATGAGATGGTCAGAGTCGATTGATAAGCAGCGTATCAACTGTTTTACCTCATTCAATATCTTTAATAGTATGAAGGAACTATCTAGAAAATATTTATAAAAAAAAATAAAATAAATAAAAAATGGAAGAATTTTTTATGAACAGTCCGTTTAGGCTATTCTACGAGTGTGCACATGTTTGTGATTTCTTGCCGCAACAATCTCTCGGTAATCTCTATTGTGGTTGCTTTCCCATGAGGTAGATGTCCAAGACCAGAGGAAAGATGAAATCTGGTTTGAGGTTGATGGTGTTCTGCACAGATTTGGGAGAGAAGAGTTCATTGTTATCACAAATTTGAAATTTAAGGAGGCTAATGTTAATACAAAAGAGTTGGATGAGAAGCCACTTGAGAAAAAAAGCTTGTTTTATCGGGTATTTGGCACGAAAAGGAATGCAGTTAGTTTAAATCTGGGGTTGGCAACTCTACATTACTTGAAAAAGATTTTCATAGCTGATTGTCAAAAGCTTTTTTTTTTTTTTTGTGTTTTGATAGTAAACAATTTTCTTTACAGTTATCCAAGGGATAGAATAATCGACTAGTATTTATGGAATCTAGTGGAAGACCTTGATGCATTTCTTGATTTTTCTTGGGGTTCGGATATTTATAACACAACCATCAAGACTCTGAAAAACTTGTTGTCTGATAAGGTGTTTGAGAATAAGGTATTTGGTGTTAATTTGTATTGTTTTTTCATGTTCTTCTATGGTAATATTTTTTATTGTTAAAATGCGTTATAATCGCTTAGAATAATTAAATTCTTTCGTTGAGATAATATAATTATTTTTCTTTGCAATTGTAGTGGTGGATGCTGGAGGCCTTCAAACACTGGAGGTCAGATTTATTTGTGAATGAATTAGAAAGGGAAGAGGAGAAGTTCCCCAGGTACGTGAAGTGGACATTGATAAACAGCTCCATTACGAATTTCATGGGTCTACCTAATATAAGTGACCATAGTCTCATTTGCTGCGTTTTAAGTTATTATTGTAACTGTGATCATTATTCACGATCTATGAAAAGTTCACAGATCAGTAAATTTTTTTCAATAATTCACAAATTTGAATTATTATATATTCATTGACTCAATCAGGTTTTAACATTTTCAAGAGGTTGTTTTGTCAACAATACAGCACAGTGAAGTTGAGAAAAGAGCATGGTACTTTGAGGTATTGGAAGAATACTTCAGCCATCCTGTTGATAGCGACTCCAATGTTAATATTGACTTAAGTAAAGAGGATTCTTCTGTAAGGTTTTTTAGCAGTGTCATTAGGGAGGATGGCGATGATAATGAGCCCGATAGTGATCACGAGCTTCCAAAATTTATTTTTCAATGAAGGAAGCAGAAAATTGTTAAGAAAGAAAGGTCTCTAGTTCAAAGAACTAAATTGTTGGAGGAGAGGGAAAAAAATGTTAGAGCAACAGTTGAAGGCTGTCAAGGAGAAGGAAAAACATATTGAGAAGAGGTTAACGAAGTGTGAGTTGTTGCTAGGTATGAGCCTACAACTAAATTTTTATTACCTGTGTTCATTTCCAGGTGGCATGTGGACCATCATTTTATTAATAGCAGCATTTTAGGTGAGAGCCTGCAACCAAATTATTCGTACGCTGAGAAAGACATTGATGGTTTTACGTACTTGTTGAAGAAGGTGTATGGAAAAGTGAAGAAGAGGAATTATGCTATCCTGAGTACTAGGTTCTTTTTTCAATTGACATACAAATGGAAGCAAATGTTAAATTCAATTGGAGGATTTGCAAATATTGAAGTGCAGACTAACTGGATAGAGACTGTGAATGGCAGCCACCATGGGGATTTTAAATGCCCACGATGATGGGAACTTGATTCTGTAAGTATGGTGTTACATTGAAATTTCATTTAGTTACATTTTCTCATTTAAATATTAAATATAGATGTCATCATTTCATGCAGGTATATTTCCCATGTAATTTCTACAACATGCATTGGGTCTTATATGTGAGATATTTCAAATCCCAAAGGGTTATATTGGTGGATCCTCTTGCTTATAGCCATCATAGCATAGGCAAAGGTTCTAGGTTGGCTGAACAGTTCAAGTGTTTGTCATTCATGCTCCATTTTATTTTATTAGCTGCAAAGTATGATGACTATGTAAAGGATCGACCAGCGAAGTCATGGAGAGTCCATGTTGCCGCTAAGGAGTCTATTCCTCTACAGAGTGTTTTGTAAGTTCTTCTTTATTTTACACAGTTTTTCTGATAAAATTATTTCAATCTAATATGCTTAATTTCCATCTTCTATAATCATTCTTGTGGTCCTTATGTGTGTAAAATGATAGAAGACATTTATCTTAGATGCATTGCTTGGTTAATCAGCAAAGACAAGAGGTGGTCAAAAATCATCTAGGAATATATTGAAGCTTTGTGTTCAAAACTTCTACGACTGAACCTCCAAGATTCCAAGCGTGATTGTACTAAACTTTATGCATGGTTTTACTTTAGGAAAAGTTATGGATATTTATATGTGTTACTTTTGGATATGTGTGGATGATGTTGATGATTATATTTTATACACCTTAAAGAAGCTTTTAGATTGACTTTGCTACAAAATTAATTTGTATAAACGAATTGTGATCTAAATTCATAGTTAGTGAACAAAATGTGACCCTTACCCAGATTTTGTTATCAAACATCACAGTAGCTCTAACCAGGTAGCTTGAAGTTGATTGATATCCTTGATTGCCTTTAGTGATATCCGTATAAGGCTCGTGGGCTTACTGTGATTTACAGTCACAATCAAAGGTTGTGATCAAAGATCATAGTATCTCCATCGAGGTGTGGAGTTAGGCTAGACACGATTACTCATCCCCAACAACATTTCTATGATGAAAATTTTCACTTTGCTTAGAGTCGAAAAGTGACCTCATGCATTGGTTGCTCAAAACATGAGTAAGTACACAAGTAGGAAGACGAAATGGTTTGCACTCAAATCCAGGTATTACCAAAACATTATGAAATGATATGACAATCCATATTTTTTAATGTTAAGTTAGATGGGGCCCCTCTTTACGTTTATTGATATCATATGAGCCATTTGAGCATACTATGATTTACGGTCATAGACAGTGATTGTAAATCACAGGCTATGATCAAAGATCACAGTGTCTTCATCGAGGTGGGGAGTCAGGCTAAGCACGACTACTCATTCCCAACAGCCTTTCTATGACAAAAAAATTTCACTTTAGTTGGAGTCGAAAAGTGAGCTCATACCTTGGTTGCTCAAAACATAAGTAAGTACACAAGTAGGAGGATAGAGTGGTTTATACTCAAATCCAGGTGTTACAAAAATATTATGAAATGATATAACGATCCATATTTTTTCATGTTAAGTCTAATGAGGCCCCTCTTTGCCTTTATTGATATCATATGAGTCATTTGAGCATACTGTGATCAGAGGTCACAAACTGTGACTAGAGGTCACAAACTGTGACCGTAAATTACAAGTTGTAACCAAAGATCATTTTGTCTCCATCGAGGTAGGAAGTCATGCTAGGCACGACTACTCATCCTCAATAGCATTTTTGTGACAATAAATTTCATTGTACTTGGAGTCGTAAAGTGACCTCATGCCTTGGTTGCTCAAAACATAAGTAAGTACACAAGTAGGAGGATGAAGTGGTTTGCACTTAAATCCATGTGTTACCGAAATCATGAAACAAATAATTTGATAGTCAGATGAGACCCCTTTTTGCTTATATTGATATCATATGAGCCACATAAGGGCACTGTGATCATAGTTTGCATTCTATGATTACAGTCAAATATAATATAATACAAAATTAAACATATTTCACAGTCTGTGATTACAGTTCACAGATAATATATTACATAATTGACACAGTTTTGCAGTCTATGATTAAAGTTCAAAGATAATATAATACAAAATTAAACATATCTCACAGTCTATGATTACAGTTCACAGATAATATAATACATAATTGACACAGTTTTGTAGTCTGCGATTACAGTTCATAAATAATATAATACGTAATTAAACACATATCATAGCCTGTGATTACAGTTCACAGATACTATAATACATAATTAAACACATTTCACACTCTATGATTATAGTTCACAAATAATATAAGGGATAATGCAATTACGGGTCCCTAATTTTGTGTTGAATTTTCATTTAGACCCTCTAACTTTGCGTGGTGTCATTTGGACCCTCCAACTTGTTAATTATAAGTCATTTAAACCCCCAATGACATATTAAGAATCAGAAACCAACGCGTGAGTATTACGCTATATGATAGTGGTAAAAATTGCTAAAGTGGCATTTTATTATTGTACCTGTCATCATTTGACGTGTTCATAATTGCTGAGATGTGTTTTATCTTATACACATCATCAAAGAAGATAGAAAAAAAGAGTAAAATCGAGATTCTCCAAATTTCAATTAGGGTTTGCGATCGACGACCTCAATTGAAGAAGAAGATCGATTGGTCAAGCATCAACTAGGGTTTCACGGAATTTACAAAGTCCAAAGATTAGAGACTAATATTACCTGAGTTTTTCTCCAAATTTTAATTAGAGTTTGCGATCGACGACCTCAATTGAAGAAGAAGATCGATTGGTCAAGCATCAACTAGGGTTTCACGGAATTTATGCAAGTTTCACAGAATTAGGGTTTGGTTTGAGACTGTTTGTTTATGAACCCAGGAGCTTCTGAGTTTGCTTTTCATCCATCCAGGTGAGTTCGGTCTCTTTCTTGGTATAAGGTTTCTGTTTTTTGCGCTGAGTTTGGGTAACATATGAGGCTGTTGGTTTTTTCGATATTTATATTTCATTCTTAGGGTTTTTTGGAAACTGTATATTTTGTTACTGTTGTGGTTAGGGTCAGGACAAATGGCTTTTGATTTCATAACCGTTAGATTGCATCATGGGGGTTCTATTGAGGATGATGAGTCTGGTGTGTATGAGAATGAAATGGGTATTAAAGAGTGGATAGTAGATAAGGATTTGTTGTCAATGATGGAGTTATATGTTGAAGTTGTTAAGTTAGGATATACAGAACTTGATTGTTTGTACTTTAGGGATGGAAGTAATAAGTTTAAGGAAGTTATTAATGACACAACCCTATTAGGAATTCTGGAGGGTATGAAAAATGGGGATAGTATGGACATTTTCATCTAGCATGTGGTCAATACTGCATCATTTTTACAACTGACTAATATTGAAGATGGTCAGTCAAAGTCCCTTTATGCTTTGGAATATTCTCAAAAGAAATATAATAATAATAAACATGATGATGGGTCTGCCAAGGGAGTGGAGACTTTTACGAAATATATTCAAGAAAATATACCATTTGGAATTAGAGGTGTAGAATAGGGTACTGGATCATGTGATTTTCGGTTAGTAGGAGAGATAGAAGAAAATCTTGTTACTACATCTGAAGGAGCAAATCTGGATATTGGATCTGAAGAACTTGAAAAAGATCCACAAAAAGAGCCTGAAGGAGGAGCAGATCCAGAGTCAGATAGGGAAGTTAGGGATGAGGATGAAGATAATAGTAGTGATGCACCTGGGCCTGGGGAAGATGGAAGTGATATAGATGAAGAGCTGCTGAGGTATAGGGAAGCTGCCATAGAGGAAAGAAATGAGAGGAAAAGAAAAGAACCTGCCTTAGTTGAGCAAGTGAATCTAGGTGAAACGAGTATTGATAGGGGTTTTGAAGGTTTTGACGAAGAAAGGGATGATGATATACAACAAGGCAGATTATGTGGAAATGGGGATTATTATGACTCATCTGATCCTGAAAGCAAGAATAGTAGAGAGGTGTTGGATCCTGAAGTAGACGAAGGTGTTGATATCAGAGGTAGAAGGAGCTCAAACAAGTTAAGATATGACCCAAATTCTACAGCCTCTAGGTTCCAACTTGGCATGATATTTGAAAATGTGGTTCAGTTTAGAAGAGTTGTTGCAGACTATGCTGCAAAAAAAAGGAGTCCAGTTGAAACTGAAGCCCAACGAACAAAAAAGATGTGTGAAGTGCAAAGCAAAGAAGTGTAGGTGGACTCTTTATGCAAGTATAGATAAAGAGACTGGGGACTTCAAAGTGAAGACTTATGAACCTAAACATGAGTGCACAAAGAAAAACAAAAATAAGTTGTGCAATTCAGAGTTTATTGCTAGGAGATTTCAAGAGAGAATTATTTCACAGCCGGACATTAAGCTATGGAAACTTCAGGATCTAATAAAAGAGAAGTTTGGTTTATATATTAGTAAGACTATTTTCTATAGGGCGAGGAAGAGTGTCATTAAGAAATTCATGGGAGATTGGACATTAGAATTTGCTCGTCTCGGAGATTATGCTGAAATTTTAAAACAAACAAATCCAGAAAGTTCAGTGTGGATTAGAATAGATAAGGAAATATGTCAAGGGAAGAACCTCTTCAACTACTTCTATGTCTGCTTAGATGCTTTGAAAAAATGATGGCTCGCAGGTTGTAGAAGAATTATAGGCTTAGATGGAAGCTTTTTTAGAAGAGCCTGCAAGGGACAACTTCTCTTTGCTGTTGGAAAAAAATGGAAACCAACAAATGTACCCCATTGCATGGGCAGTTGTGCATTCGGAGTCAAAGTATTCTTGGAGCTGGTTTCTAGAGTATCTGAAGGATGACCTGTAGCTTGGATATGGTGAACATTTAATCATTGTTTCAAATATGCAGAAGGTAAATACATATTGTTTATATTTTAAATTTTGTTTGCTTCATTTTATTATGATTTTATATGGTAAATAATGTCCAGATATTTATAGTTATTGATTATTGTCAATACCATTACTGTTAATAAGATAAAGTTTGTACACTGTTTGATGGGTTTCATTGGTTGCTAAAGTGATCTATTCAAGGTATGACATTTATGTGTAAACTATTTAAATTGACAATTAATTATCTCTGTCTTTTTCTGTCTTTGTCTTTTGTGATATGGAGTTTGATTTCAAACAAAAGCTGCAATCTTTATGATATTTTGTTAAAAAATCTAATCTCTCTCAAATAGGTTATCATTTTTCCTCATTTACTCATGGGCATGATAACTGTGATATTTATCCTAATCATGTGCAGATTTGTTGGTAAGCGTTAAATTAGGGGAATCCTTTTTATTATAAAAAGATTTTATTTTCACTAATGGTTAGGACTATTTGTGGGCTTTAGTCAAATTTAGTTTTCAGTTTGCAAATCAATCAACACAGTATGTGAAACACGATTAGGTATAACAATGAGATCAATTGGCTTCTGTCTTTCTTCTTATCCATTCAACATAGCTGATAAAGTTACTAGTTTCTTCAATTTGTTCCATGAAATCTTCCTTATTGACTGGTACGTTCTTTTATAATATCTAACATCTTTTAAATTTTTAAAAACCAATCTAGTGTTATTTATTTTCTGGATTTGTTCCATCATTATAATTTGCTTCTCTATCATGTAATCATTTTAGTGGGTATGTAAAATTCTCATTTGCTGGGATGTTTTAGGGTTCTATTCAATTAGATCTCCCATTATAATGTATTAATTTGTAATAATTTTTTGGTTTATAATTTTTCCGATTTTTTGTGATATAATCATTTTGGTAGGATGTTTTAGGTGTTCTTTTCAATTAGATTGAGATAGTGATAATTCATTTACTGGGATGTTTTATGTTATCATTTCTAGTATATGTCTGTAATTTTATTTGAATTTCAACTGACTTGTGGTGATCTAATATTGTACAGAGCTGAGAATTTATGTATGTAAATAAATTGGATTCATTTACATTGTTGTTATTGGGACAATTTTGTTACTTGTCAAGTTATTATGTCATTCACTTGCTTAGTAATGCTATTCTACTATTATCTGTTGGGTGCTGAGTTAACTTGATTGATCTACATCTTCCTTTTTTTCCAAAAGCTTTAAGTTTTTGTGGATATTGATATGCTATGTCAAATTTGTTATTCTTATTTTATATTGGTCTATACCAGGGATGAATTGTGAATGGGTAACGTGTTAATTATTCTGGACTAATGCTGAAGTGTTAATTATTATTAATGTATATAGCTATGGATATTGGGATGTTAGTTGGTATCTGATGACTTTATTCATACAAGGACTGATTGAAAGTGTCAAAAATCTATTACCTGAGAGTGAGCATAGAATGTGTGCTCGTCATATATGGGTCAACTGGCATAAAACATGGCGTGGTGAGGAGAGAATGAGACAATTTTAGAAGTGTTGTAAAGCTTCATTTGAGATCAAGTTCAAAGAAGAGTTGAAAAACTTGAGTTATTTGGGGGATAAAATAGTAGAGGACCTCCTGGAATATAATAAAGAGACTTGGTGCAAGGCTTATTTTCAAGATTGGGAAAAATGCGACTCGGTTGATAACAACATGTGTGAGTCCTTCAACAATTGGGTGATAGGGCCTAGACATAAGGCTATTATCACAATGTGTGAAGAGATTAGATGTAAGGTAATGAAGAGAAATGTAGATATGATTAAATTTGCACGGAGTTGGCCTTCCAATATTGCTCCAATGGCATTGAAGGTGCTTGAAGGTAATAAGGAGCTTGCTCAAAAGTGTGTTGTCTCATTCAATGGGGATGCTAGATTTGAAGTTTCCGAAGGGAGGTATAAGCATATTGTTAGCCTTCGTGCCAAGACTTGTACATGTCGAACTTGGCAATTGAAAGGGATTCCGTGTCAACATGCTATTAGTGCATATTATGAAAGAGAACTGGACCCTGAGGACTACATAGACCATTGGTATCATAAAGAGACCTTCCTCAAGGCATATGAATTCTTCATTCAACCAGTAACAAGTATGAGCATGTGGCCAGATTCTGGATTTATGCGTATTGATCATCCTGAAGAAAAACCAATGCCTGGGAGACCAAAGAAGAGTAGAAGGAAAGATAAGGATGAAGCTAGTAACAAGCATGGGAAGTTAACTAAGAGTGGATCATGAATGACTTGTAACTTATGTGGTGGCCTAGATCATAACAGGCGCGGTTGTCCAAAAAAGGTTAAATACATTATCTGCTAATTTTTTTTTAATTTACTTCACATCTTATGTTTAATTTACTAAGTTTTTTGTTATATATAGGATCAAAGCTCAACTTCAGCTCAACCTGAACCATTAACAGTTTCTTCAACAACCAGAGTTGATACAACAGAGCCTGTCATCCCACCATCCATCTGCCAGGACACATCTAGGATTATGACAGAAGCTGAGCAGAGAGCTTTAAGAGGTAGAGGAAGAGGTAGAGGAACTAGTGTGGGTAGAGAAGGTGGTGTCGGAAGAGTAGCTGATGGTAGCGTAGGTTCCAATAATCATCAACCATTTCAAATTGTTGCAAGACAATCCACACGAGGAAGAGGTCGAGGGAGAACAGCAGGAAGGGTTAATGGGAGACACATTACTTTAACATCTGTTAATGAGGAAAATATGGAAGCTAGTGCATCACAACTTAATTCAACTAGCTTGAGAGGAAAGGATCATGCAAATAGAGGACAGAAATGAAGGAGAAATGAAGGTTTTAGGACTTATGTTAACATCAACACAGGGAGAACTGTTTTAAATGTAAGTAATTCTATTTTACACTTAAATACTGATTTTATAGTTTTATTTCATATGTTGAAGTACAAATATTTTGTATCTACAGCCTGGTACAACAACACAGACAGTTATCAATCAAGGAAGTGGATGTATTGATGCATCACAAACGAATATCGATATAGGTTTCAATCCAAGGAGTTTAAGGTGGAGAGGAGGGACAGCCATCACAAGCTACCAAGTGGAACAAAAAAGAGCATCAGCAGCTAGGATGAGGGGTCAAGATGGAAGTTCGAGACCTCCAAACAATTGAAGACTTCTCAGTATTGCAGACAATGTCTTATTTTAGTTTTTAGTTATAAACTACTCTGCTTCACTTTTCCTATTAGGAATTTGCATATGTTACTACCATTGTAAACTTTGAAAACAATAAAAATGGTAGTTTTTGTTTATATTTTTGCTGTTATTTTATGAGTATGATATGCAGGATGATAATACTTGAACTATTTAAATTAACAATGATATGTTTACTATCTGTTGGAGACACAATTTGTTATTCTTATCATTTGCTGGACATTGCTGGTTTGGAATTAGTAAATCCACTTTTTGCAGACGTAAGGTTTCTGGTGCTGAGTTGTTAATTATTTTGATTCCTGGCACTTATTTGTATTTATTTAGAGTAGGTTAGACCATGATTCTATCTCATATACAACTAATAAGAGATCCTGTGCTGTGTTTGGAATTCTCTTCTGTTGTTTTTTCTCACTGAACGGTTGGAAATCGGCCTACTATAGCAACTTCTATTATTGATGCTAATTATTTTGATTTTATCCATATTGTGTTTGTTAATCCACTTTGACATATTCAGATATGGCATGTTGATTCGTACAATTTCTTCATTGTTGGGTGAGGATGATGATTCTGATTCTGTCTGATATGTTCTGTGAATGTTGTTTTTTAGTTGTCTGTGATTTTACCTGTGTTTTTGCAGGATGGATGTTAGTTCATGGAGTTCGAGTAAAATCGATAGATATAACATGGTTAATGTTGTTTCATGGTCCACAGTTCAGGTAATTGAAATATTAATACCCAAATGATTGATCAAGATATGATTAGTTATAACTAGCGAATACTGGAATTGAGAGAGTGAGGTGTTTTGTAGTTTGATGTACAGGTTTTTCCAGAATCGTGGACAACAGTGTTGATGAAACTAGACAATCAAGGGATGTGGAATTTGAGGTCAGTGAATGTAGAGAATTGGTATCTGGATCAAGAGCTAAAAATAAGATTGAAAAGACCTGGCAAAAAGAATCCATCAACAATTCCTAAAAAAGATGAAGCAGCAGTACCATTTAAGAAATGGGGTTTGACTTCGTTGCAATCTACTTGTGATATATTGCTTCGCAAATGGGTCTTCTTTTGACTGATTAACACAAACATCTGACAAAATCTGAGAGAGTTCATAATGTGAATGATAAAATTTTTTGATTTAGATTAGAACACTTTGTTTACACCATTATTTATCAGAGGGTGGAAACATTCCACCATAAAAGCAGGTCAACAAGGTAACAGGGGACAGCGATATAGATTTGGTGCTCGAATATTGTAAACTATTGATAATGTAATACAAAAATCTATATCATTGTGATTAGTTTTATTGGATTCGGTGGCCAAATGTGAGAAGACAAATTCTCAAGATTCGACTATCTATTAAAAATGACAAAGAAATTGAATTTTCTACACCAGTAGAGTAGGCCAAGAGTCAAATTCATAAATTGATGGCAGGTGTGGTTGTTCTGATAAAGATGGTTCCACATTGCTTGGAATTATATTAACCATATGGCTAGTTTGAAATTCCTTGTACATTCACAATCTTGGTTGATTGAGTTTTAGTATGTGATTGAAATTATATATGTTTCTCACTGGTTCAAGATATGGTTAATATAATTTCAGAATCATGGCAACATATAGCTATTCTAACAGGTATATTTGAATCACGGGAACAACCTAAACCATTCCAAATGATAATCATAAGCTAGCTTGTTATAACGCATCCCTAAGCCTCGATTTTATTTCATTTCAAACTTTCATCTAGAACAGTAGAAAGAGTGTTTCACAAATGCCTTGTAGGAACAATTTGAGCCCTTAAGAAAACTTTACAGGAAGATATCAGATTCATATATTGATGTATAATAATGAATTCACAACGAAAGAATTCACGACCTCCGTGATTCTGTAAATCAATTAAATCGAAAATGAACTCGGAAACCCTAAAATCCCCAAATAAAATTTAATAGATAAAACTCAAACTCACTCGATCTTCTCTGCAAGTTACGAACCTTCGTCCTGAGTTTGCTCTTGTCCGTGAAACTTTCAGAACTGCGTTCTTCTTGCAACGACACAGGATAGTTTTCATTTCTTCTTCCATGGACGTCGTGAAGCTTAGCTCACTAGAATTTGAAATAATATACGTGGACGTCTTCGTTTTGTACATCAAATACTGAGTTAATATGAGTTGGCATCCACATCAACATCTGTTAAAATATTCACGCGCGTTACAAGCTGTGTAAATTACACATTAATCCACGTAAGCTCAAAGGGTTTAAATAACTTATAATTAACATGCTGGAGGGTCCAAATTACACCACGCAAAGTTAGAGGGTCTAAATGAAAATTCAACACAACATCAGGGACCCAAAATTGCATTATTTCGAAATATCGATGTGAGATGACATGTCTGCATTTATTTCGTCGACAATGGCAAGTACGAAAATAAAACATGTTTTCCTTGTATGACCTGCGCCACCATAATGCCTGCAGTGCATAACTCAACTGCCTATTTCCTTCTGAACGTTCACCATTGCCTGCCCCACTTGTGCTTTTGATAGATGACGAAATAAGATTAGTACATGTTCTCTTAGTATGACCCAACATTTGACACCCACCACACTTCTCCCTTCTTATACCTTCAGCATTTGAAGGAAATCTCTTCTCTTTAGGTTGATCGGTCTAAGACTTTTCTATCATGGATAAGACTGTCATGTTTGATGGCCTCCACATTTCTGAACCTAGTGCAGGGTTGATTAGCTGCTCATATACTCCTTGCAAGAATACTTTGTTGTAATACCCATGGCATAATTCACTAAGTCTTACTTGGGTAAATTGATATAAATGGACAATTAAAATGAATAGCAGCAACTAAAAACAATAATAGTACACAGTTCATCAAAATGAATAACACACTCTGATATGTATTCACAAACTATGAACACCATTCACGAACTGTGAAGACATATCATAGAATCGGCAAACGTTGCTCACTTTTGTATCAACACTGGACAATATTAAAGAAAACTTGTAATCTTTACCTAGCATAGGTGATAGCGTGTAAACAAGGAAACTAATCCGAATCCCAAAGACAACATGTGCATGTTCTTTCATCTATATTTACTGTGCCCTCTCTTAATCTACAAGCTTAACCTAGTACTTAGATGAATCTCGAATGGGGAACACATTGCATTTATCTACAATCTCATTCATGTCGTTGATTTTGGCAGATGTTGCTGCTATGATGGAAGTCCTTAACTTGTTTGCTACTTCATGTCGTCAAGAAAACAAAATTTGGCACATAAACCTTATAAATTCATCAGTTGCAGTTACGGGATGACGACCGACTGGTAGAAGTACTTTGTTTAAGGACTCCGCAGTGTTTGTTGTCATTGTTGTGGGTTCTGTTTGGAAATTAATTGAATAATGATTGAGGAGAGAGTGGTTCTCAAGAGACTAGAGAGTGTTGTGGTTGTGATTCCATTGGCTGCCTAGGTTTTCTACCTTTTCTATTTATAAGGATTCTTCAAGTGGGCTTTTTCTGATTTACCCCTTTGTTGCCATATTTAACATTCCATCTAATTTAACTGATTCTATTTACAATTCGACTCTTGATATCCTTCCGTTAGTGTCGTTCGGTCATGACCGTCACCAGGTCCATGTGACCTCTAGGATGACCAGTTGTGTCATGGTGGTTATAAGATCCACGTGACATCTGGGATGACCGGTCTGTCGTGATGGCTACCAGACATATGTGACCTCTGGGATGACCGATCGATCATGGCGGTTGTAAGGTTCACTTCACCTCTGGGATAACCGGTCAGTTCTGACGGTTGTCAGGCCCATGTGACCTCTAGGATGATCGGTCGGTCATGGCGGTTGTAAGGTCCACATGACCTCTGGGATGACCAGTCGGTCGTGGCGGCTGCCGAGTCCTTGTGGCCTTTAGGATGACCGGTCGGTCGTGACGGCTGCCAGGCTCATGTCACCTCTAGATGACCAGTCGGTCATGGCATTTGTAAGGTCCAGATGACCTCTGGGATGATCGATCAGTCGTGATGGCTGCCAGGCCCGTGTGACCTTTGGGATGATCGGTCGGTCGTGGCGGCTGTCAGGCCCTTGTGACCTTTAGGATGACCGGTCGGTCGTGACGGCTGCCAGGCCCATATGACCTATGAGATGATCGGTCAATAATGGCGGTTGTAAGGTCCACATGACCTCTGGGATGACCGGTCGATCGTGACGGCTGTCAGGGCCATGTGACCTCTGGGATGACCGGTCGTTCGTGACGGCTGCCACACCCATATGACCTCTGGGATGACCGGTCGGTCATGGCGGCTGCCAGGTTCAACTAGCCGGTTGGTTCTGTATTTTCTGGGATGTCCTTACTTGTCGGGCTACCCGTTTCCTACCTGTCCTTCTTTCTTCTCGACCGACCGGTCATTCCTTTCGGGCATGAAGTTTCTACCCTCAAAAATCTGCACGGGACCAACCCACTACAATCATGACATTATATCTTCAATTTGGGTAGGCATCTTCTTAGGAGATCCTTGAAACACTCCTAACTCTCATAGAGCGATTCACCATCATTGTAGGCAAATTGAGAGATTTGATTCCTTAGCTTCACCATCTTCATCGGTGGGAAATACCTAGCTAAAAATTTTCCCACAAGATCATCCCAAGTGTTGATACATCCTTGGGGCAAGGAATACAACCAATCATGAGCTTTGTCTCTAAGGGAGAAAAGGAAGAATCTCGACCTTATAGCATCATCCGTCACACCATTTTGCTTGAAGGTGCTACAAAGGTGCATAAACTTGTTGAGATGTTGATTTGGATCATCATTCACACCTCCACCAAATCGATATTATTGCACCATTTGTATCAATCCGGATCTCAACTCGAAAGTGCCTACTCAAATGGGTGGCAAGTTGATAGAAAGGGGCATGCCATCCACGGGTGGAATACTATATTGGCGAGGCGTCATCGCAGGGTCTATTTGCACAACAACTCTTTCTTCTTCAACCCTTCTTCCGCCTTGAATTTCCATAGTCTCTTCCGGAATTCTTTCTTCCCTAACTTGTCTCCTATTGGTACGACAAGTCCTTTCAATTTCCGGATCAATTGACAATAATTGACCTCGTTGAGACCTCATTTGCATATACCTAAAATAAAGAAAGCAAACAAACTTAAAAGTACACTAAATTCAATGCAACTCACAAAATTATATAATCCCCGGCAACGGCGCCAAAAAATTGATGCAATAATTCCTAACATGAGATCAAATGCATGAATGGATCATATCACATCCATCTTATTGCAACATAGAGTTACGGATATCGAACCTAAGGGATTATATTCAAAAATGCTCAAGAGTAACAACAATCAATGTACTTCCAAGTAGCAATTCAAGTGAGAATCAACTTAACAAAATTTATGAAATCCAATTAACAAAAGTAATTAAATCAACTATTTCACTTAGCACACTAAGATATTGGTAAAATATATGAGAAGAACATGGTTGAATATTTGATTGACTAAGTTTTCACTTGATCCTCTTCTCAAGCATTTCATCAAACACTTATCACACTAATATAACATGGATCAAAATATGCTACTACTAGGTTTCATCAAACACTAATAATAACTTATTCTCTAAAACAATCATATGTCTACAACTTGAAATAAAGAACTATAAGCACAATCCATGGAGATGATTAAAACGTCTATGTCTAGATCACTTCAATCATTCTCAAATTCTAGATCTAAACCTAAAATTGCTATGTCTAGCTTCAATCAAGTTTAGATTCATATTTCAACTAGTTTTCACCAATTGAATGTAATCAATTAATACACATATTATGCCATATTGGCTAATAACCAATTAAGTACAAGAAAAACTCAAGAATCACAAGATCCAACTTAGATCCACAAATATTCAACCACAACAAGTTTAGCCTAGCATAGCTACACTGAAATCAACACAATTCTTCAAGAGTTCCATATCAAGCTCTAGAGATGAAAGTAAAAGTAAGGGATTAGATGGAACTTGAGATGGAGATGATGATTCTAGAGTTAGAATCCTTGGGTCTTGAAGAACTTGTCACCAATCCAATCTTCTTCTCTTTGAATCCACTTGAATATTGAGAGAGTTTCAAGATCTAAAAATGAGTCCTATTCTATTCAATTTCAAAGTGTCTAAGCGTGTTTTCTACAAAAATGAATCCCCCTCTCTATGAGTTAAGAATGGGTATTTACAGTACAATTTAAAAAACACCACGAAATGACTCAAAAATTACAAAATACAAAAAATGACATTTCGGCACTGTTACTGGATTGTATCTCGGTCAGAAAGGGTGTTTGCTTTTTCAAACTTTTACCGAACTGTAGTCCGGCCAAGAATTCGGTAACTAATTCGTCTAGAGAGCTTAACTCCAATAATCAGCACAAGCCGGACTGTAGCTCGATTACCAGCTCGGTAAGTAATTCGTCCAGAGAGCAGTTTCTTCAACATGCTTCACATATCGAACTATAATTCGGTAACTAGCTCGGTACAGAATTCGGTCAAAGGAGGTTTCTACACTGAAATGATTGTGCCGAGCTGTAATCCGGTAACTAGTGTGGTGTGCAGCTCGGTTTCTTCCCTCCATGCTTCTTTTACTCCACTTTTCGACTCCTTTTTTATCCGAAACCTTCGCTTTTCTTCTTTTAGACTTTAAGTCTTAATTTATAATCTTTGCTCCTGCAAATAAGCGAAAGTGTCTCAATTATGTGCAATATTTTAAGCAAAATCAACCGAAATCATATCAAATTGATAATACTTTTCAAACTCATCAAATGTCAGATATTTATGTCTGAGATCACCTCAAAAACCTCTTTCCGTTGCCTTAGAGTGCCATAAACGACCCCCAAAAGACACCACTGAATGTATTTCACTGTGATTAATCACTTCATTAGGAAAAAGAAAAAATTTAGGGGTCTCAATTTTTTGCCCTTCTATTCAAGTCTTGGAATGTAAGAGTACTTGTTCTATACAAGCACACTCATACCTTCCACTAACATAGAACCGAACATTGAATGTATCTTTTCATATTCACGACTAGGATCATTTAAGCCCTATTACACCAGTATATGGTTTCAAAATCGTTAAAATGTGGGTGGATGTGATTTCTGATCTCAGATCAAATTTCGGGTGTTAGATATTTGTGTCTGAGATCACCTCAGACACATCTTTTCCTTTCCTTAAGGTATCCATACGACCCCTAAAGACACCACTGAACGTCTTTCACTACCATTAATCACTTCATTAGAAAAAAGAAAACAATACGAGACATAATTTCTGTTGATTCATTTTATTTATTGTACGTCGCAAATTTGATATCAACTCGCAGTTTCTGATGTCATATTTTTTCTGTCTGACTAGAGCTCAAAGTTCTAGTTTTAACCAAATTTCTACTTCCTAAACAATAAACGGTTTAAGCTAAGTTACAGTTTCCGAAAACCATAAATTCCATACACTTAAGTACAGTGATTATACTACTATGACTTTGTTGCTTCCTCATGTCGAGTCGTCGAATGTTTCACTCGGGCTGTGTTCTCTTGAAGTCTGACCATTGGAAGATACATGAGAGCTTTCGTCACCTGTTGCATCCACATTAACCAAATTCTAGAAATAAATTTCAACAATCACAAGAATATTATAATAAAAAAAGAACCATCATCAAATAACCTAATAAGAAGTATATGAATCACCATCAATAGAGTTGTGAACTAAATCACGTTTGTTAATTCAACTAATAAACCAAATTCAGGATCATGAACATATACATTCCCTTCTAACAATAATTCAGTATTTGGTGACTAATTATCATTCGTTGGACATGATGCTTTAATGCTCATCAACATTTGCTACTACTGCATTTTAAACACGGGTGCAAAAAATTTTCTCTAATCGCTTTCCACTTAATCAACTAAGGAGTTCCACCCAAAAAAAATCAAAAAGAAAATATAATCAGACAAAAAAAACTCATAAATGAAAATTTAATAAAATGAATCTAATATAATTTTAAGAAAATCATGTTACAAAATCAAATTAATTAAACTCAATAAGGAAATAATCTAACCAATTAAGATATAATCAATTAAAAAAAAAACTCATATCAAAATATACAATCAAATCAATTAAATCCAAAAAGGAAATAGTCTAATCAATCAAAACCAAATCAATCTAACTATGAATATAAACAACTCATATCTCAATCAAATTAATTAAACTTAAAATGGAAATAATCTAATCGATTAAAGACAAATTAATCCAAAAAGGAAATGAAATAACTTATATCATAAAATATAATCAAATCAACTAATTTTTTTATAAAAAAATCTACCTAGTTAAAATCAAATTAAGACACAAATTTGTCAAACTGAATGATAGCACATCATACTAACAACAACAATTTAAAAGTTTCACAACTGTTGCAATTCACATATATGTGAACATATCTCACACATATACCAACTGCACACACTGTATATTATAATTTTGATAGTGCGGTTCACAAATGGGTGAGATACATTCGCAAATCTGTAAACAATTGTTACACATGTCTGAACTACAAAAATAAACATACATGGCAGTAGTTTAACATAATAATTCAATGCAATGCATCTATAACTTGAATAACAATAGTCCAAAATAAGAATAAGATCAATCAAATAACAAGGTGCATTACTATCAAAAGATCTTGGGTTTGAAAATGTAATATTAGTTCGATCTCATACCAAAATTGGTTTCAAGCAAACTTGAAAGTTTATCAATTTAATAACAAATCAAAGACCAAACTTAAACATTCATATTAGTAAGGATCAACGAAATCAATAAACAAAATTGAAAGAAAAAAATTAATCATCATTCAACATCCATTAGCCTACATCATCAATCATCTTGTCAAGAAAAATTGAGAGCGAATTGAAATTAAAATTGAAATCAGCATCAAACTTCATCAAACTAATTTAGTTGCAAACATGGTTGAACTAAAACCAATTCAATCTAAAAAATTAGGGACCGTTCAATATTTTATATTCATCTAGTAGCAAGTAACTCACTTTCACCTAAATTGTTCAAATCAAAATAGAAAATCAAATCAAACACCAACCTTTTAATTAGAGTTGAAGACCTCCATGAGCGGAAGAATTTTTTTGACTGGGGTAGAGCGATTATGATGACCACGAACTTGTTGTCAAAGATCTACACAAGACACGATTAATCTCTGGTGGCTGGCAATAATGATTTGGGTTGGGTAATAACGATTTGGGTTGGATAATGACGATGATTACGAACTTGTTATCAGATCAATTTATACTGACACAATCAAGCTCTAGTGGGTGATAGCATCGATCGATGAAGGTTGGATAAGAACGAGCCGATAAAAAAATTAAATCAACTTGTCGACGGTTGTGATGGAGTCAATGTCACAAATGGTTGAAGAGAAAGAAGAGTATTTTTATAGGAGGAAGACGAAAAAGATAATTATAAAAAACCGTTGTAACCAGTTTGGATTTGTTAAACTGGTTTTGTTTCCAGATGGATATTTTAGGAATACTATATATATATATTTATTTATAATATATATTTAAATTTTTAATTTAATTTTAGAATAAAAGGATATAATAGTCTTCATAATGAGATATAAAGTAAAACTTACAAAAAAAAATTTATATAAAAAAAATTTTGAAATTGCACCTAATTCTAATTTTCCAAATTTTATACGGGTAAAGTGATAAATCCTGAAAATATAAGTTTTATTGATTCCGTGTGAGCGGCTTGAATACGCTCGTTTTAAAATGCTAATACTCATGTCATATGCTATAGATTGCATTCATATGGCCTCCATTAAAATGATGAAATGATTGATGAAGCCGCATAACCCCATGTGGGCCACCTAATCCCATCTTAATTCCAAAAGCTTCCTTATAAATAATACACCAAACAATATCTTCTAAATAATGCATTTTGCAACCACCAAAAACTAGACAAAACAACTCAAACTTATTTTTCATAACATATATCCTTTTATATGTCTCTCAATTCAATTATATTGGTGAAGTGATTGAAAGTGAAAGAAAATGTCACTTTGGTTGATACACTAGAACATTTATCCTACTATATCCTTTCAAATATAGATGTGTTATATACCAATATAAAAAGGGACAATGAAATTGATTACTATAATCAATTCTCACAAGTGCACATGGGGTTCCAGCCTCTCATATACATTCATTCATGGCTTATTATTATAGTTTTAAGCACACCAAAGCTTCAAAATATGTGATGCATGTAGTATTCTAATTGGGTATAATAATTGCAAGAAGAGCCATGTGATGATGTACTTTGAAGTGGGGTTGGGTGACCATTTTATTATTAATTGGTATCATCATCCATTTTCTTCATGGAAACTTCCAACTCTTTATCTCTCACATAACGTGCTCAGATTCTATTATGAATCATCAAAGTTTTCTTCTCAATTTCAATTATTGCTTCATTCATTGGATTTATTTTTTTTCTTTTTTCAAACCCTTTTAAATATTTTTTTTTTTTTCTGAGTAGTGATATAACTTTACTTCAAACTGAGAACCACCCAAACAAAATATTTAGTTAGTGTGATAATTTAATTATATTTAAACATATTATACTACAAAAGGCATTGCTGCTGCATAGACTAATGATGATCACAATGATGAACACCAAGTGAGCTTTATCTAAACACACACTTTACTCAATAACATCAGAAAAAGCATAAGTTTCTCTTTCAATTTGGAAAACATAACCAAACAAGTGGTCCTTTACCTAATTTTGGAGAATCCTTGAACATGAACTTGTGTGAATTAATGTTTTTCTGATTATTAAAATTTCTTAAGAAACAAAAAATGTAAATAGAAGGAATAATCTGTGTCAGATTAATGAGGAAGAAGAATGCCAGGAGCTTGATAATAGTCTAAAAACATAAGTATATTTGTTTGATTTATAGATGCAAGGAGACAGCTTAACTTATCTGTAACATGATCAAGAGCTGTGAATATAAATAATACTAGTAAATAATTACTTCTACTTTTTTCATTTTAATCTCTATCTATTTATCTATCTAGTGTTGACTATAAATGATTAGTATAATAATATGAGAAGGAATAATTAGCAATCAATCAAAACACATTCTCTCCATGTTTCAGTGTCTGAGAGATCTGTAATAAGTCCAAAGCTTTCCAGTCATTAAATGCCTTATAATTAGCTGTTGCAGATCCCAAGATCCCACGAACTCTTTAATTAATCTCTAAGTTCATAAACTCAACCATAAAGCTGTTCTCCTCTCTCTCTTGACATTATTTTTTCTCTCCTCCTGTCATCTTCTAGCAATATGAGATTTAACTGACTGGAGGAGAGTTAGCTTGACAGAACAAAACAATGAAACCCCAGTTGATCTTTTTCTGCTGTTGCATTGGTTTCAGTCTGGTGTTTTTGATTGAAGGAGGTCATGGAGTTGGAGGAAATGGGGATGAGTTGGGGATTTTGTTGTCGATAAAAGCGAAAGTGATTGATCCACAGAATGTTCTTAAAGATTGGAGAGTGTCCAGTAATGTGATGCATTGTAACTGGACAGGAGTTTGGTGTAATTCTAGAGGTTTTGTTGAGAAGCTTGATTTGTCTAACAAGAATTTGAGTGGAAGTGTATCTGACAGCATTCAAGGATTGAGAAGTCTGTCTTTTCTCAACATTTGCTGTAATGGGTTTGATTCGTCTTTGCCGAAGTCACTTTCTAATCTCACTTCATTGAAGAACATTGATGTCAGTGACAATGACTTCATTGGCAGCTTCCCTACAGGCCTTGGAAGAGCATTAGGATTGACTTCAGTCAACGCATCCAGCAACAACTTCTCAGGATTTCTTCCAGAGGATCTTGGTGATGCAACTTCACTTGAGAGCTTGGATTTCAGAGGGAGTTTCTTGGAAGGTCCGATTCCTACCTCCTTCAGGAATCTGCAGCAGCTGAAGTTTCTAGGCCTTTCAGGTAATAATCTGACCGGGAAGATCCCACCAGAGCTTGGAGAGCTGGTTTCATTGGAGACTTTGATTATTGGATACAATGAGTTTGAAGGAGAAATCCCAGCAGAGTTTGGTAATCTCACCAATCTGAAATATCTTGACTTGGCGGTTGGAAGTCTCAGTGGTCAGATTCCATCTTCACTTGGAAGGCTAAAACAGCTAATAACAGTTTATCTGTATAAGAATAGCTTTACAGGAAAGATTCCACCAGAGCTTGGCAACATTACATCCCTGGAGTTTTTAGATCTTTCGGATAATCAGATCCGAGGAGAAATACCGGTTGAGTTAGCAGAATTGAAGAATTTGAAGCTTCTGAATTTGATGTGCAATCAACTAACTGGTTTTATACCTGATAAGCTCGGTGAGTTGACTCAATTAGAGGTACTTGAGCTGTGGAAGAACTCTCTCAGAGGCTCGCTGCCAAAGAATCTCGGACAACGCTCACCATTGCAGTGGTTGGACGTGTCATCAAACTCATTCTCAGGCGAGATTCCACCAGGTTTGTGTAGTTCTGGCAATCTTACTAAGCTCATACTATTCAACAATTCCTTCTCTGGCTCACTGCCTACGAGATTATCCATATGTAAGTCATTGGTTCGTGTCCGACTGCAAAACAATCACATATCTGGATCAGTTCCTGTTGGTTTCGGAAGTTTACCTCTACTTGAAAGGCTGGAACTGGCAGATAACAATCTCACTGGCCCGATTCCAGAAGACATGTCAATGTCTACATCGCTTCTGTTCATTGATGTATCCTGGAACCATCTTGAGTCTTTTCTACCATCAACAATTCTCACCATACCAAAACTTCAAACCTTCATGGCTTCTCATAATAACTTGCTAGGCAAGATTCCGAACCAGTTTCAGGACAATCCATCGCTCTCGGTACTTGATCTCTCAAGCAACAGTTTCTCTGGAGAAATCCCTGACAGCATTGCTTCTTGCGAGAAATTAGTCACTCTAAACCTGAGAAACAACAAGCTGACTGGAGAGATCCCAAGATCAATCGCCAAAATGCCCACATTAGCCATACTTGACCTGTCCAACAATTCTCTGGCAGGGGAAATTCCTGACAATTTTGGAATGTCACCAGCCTTGGAAATGCTAAATTTGTCCTTCAACAGACTCCAAGGACCAGTTCCCTCCAATGGAATACTAATGAGCATCAACCCAAATGAGCTCGTTGGAAATCTTGGTCTTTGTGGTGGAGTCCTCCCTCCATGTTCTCAAAAGTACACACTCAAGCCAAACCATCCGAAGAACCTGCACATCAATCATGTTCTTTTCGGATTTGTCATTGGAAGTGTGGTGATAGTTTTCATTGGCATTGCCTTTTTCACAGGAAAATGTCTATACAAAAGATGGTATTTGTACAACAGCTTCTTCAGAGACATGTTTAAAAAGAGCAGCAAGGAATGGCCTTGGAGACTCGTAGCATTCCAGAGGCTCAGCTTCACAAGTAGTGAGATTTTATCTTGTATAAAAGAATCAAATGTCATAGGCATGGGCGGAACTGGGATCGTTTACAAGGCTGAAGTTCACCGGCCACACGTTGTGGTAGCAGTGAAGAAGCTGTGGAGATCAAACAGTGATATTGAAACTGGGGATGACTTGTTTGGTGAAGTAAGTCTCCTGGGCAGGCTCCGTCACAGGAACATAGTAAGGCTCCTGGGGTATCTCCATAATGAAACAGATGTGATGATGGTGTATGAGTACATGCCAAACGGTAATCTTGGGACAGCTTTGCATGGCAGGGAAGCCGAAAGATTACTGGTACCGTTATCTTTCTCTGCTATCTAAAATCTGCACTGCAGTTTTATCCGTTTACTGCTGAAAGTTTTGTTGCTAACTTTACTTACACATGAATTATCTTTAATAGGTAGACTGGGTTTCACGGTACAATATAGCAGTTGGAGTAGCACAGGGACTGAACTATCTCCACCATGACTGTCAGCCACCAGTAATCCACCGGGATATCAAGTCTAACAATATCCTACTTGATGCAAACCTAGATGCAAGGATTGCTGATTTCGGATTAGCTAGAATGATGGTTCATAAGAATGAAACCGTTTCAATGGTGGCTGGATCTTATGGATACATAGCACCAGGTGTGTTGATATTTTTTTCCCTCTCTAAAAACGTCACTAGACAGTTAAATATTTATTTGTTTTACTTGTTTTCTGTATTTTGACAGAATATGGATATACTCTGAAAGTGGATGAGAAGAGTGATATCTACAGTTATGGGGTTGTGCTTCTGGAGCTTGTAACAGGGAAAATGCCTCTGGACCCTGCATTTGGAGAGTCCATAGACATAGTTGAATGGATCCTAAGGAAGATGAAAGGCAACAGAGGCCTAGAAGAAGCACTGGACCCAAGCATTGCTGGGCAGTGTAAACATGTCCAGGAAGAGATGCTTCTTGTTCTGAGAATTGCACTTCTTTGCACTGCAAAACTCCCCAAAGACAGACCTTCTATGAGAGACGTTGTTACAATGCTTGAAGAGGCGAAGCCGAGAAGGAAAAGCATTTGCAGTGATGCAGGGCGTAATTCAGGTAAAGAGAAGCAAATGTTTGGCAATTCACCAGTAATAGGACTTCTGTAAGACAACCTGAGCACTAACTGAAGATACTCATTTGAGACTCACTAATTGAGCGCATGTCAATTTATACATAGATGTAAAATACCTGTTCAGAAACAAACCTTCAAACAATAGAAACGAGTCTTTCAGGCGTCTGCTGCTTATTTTATGTCTTCTAGCTCCTGCAACCTATTTGTATCCGTAGCCAAGTTGCAAGTTTGTGAGAATAATGTTCATATAGATATAGCAATTTTTCAGTGTAATCACTTCTGCTGATTTTCTAGCATCAAGAGCATTGTTGTATTTGTTCAGTAATCAAGTTTCTACCTTTTAGATTCATGAATAATTTGAGTAAATAAAGAAAATATATTTATAATTTGTAGGAATTTCTTATTCAATTTCATACATACTTGACAAACTTATTACAAGATATAAATATCATATTCTCAATATGATACCAAGCAACAAATATGATGCTACAAAAATAAGAAATGCTCTATAAGAATTTGTGATTAATGGTTGAGAAGGAAAAAGATGGAGCCTCTTCCCAACAAAAAACTACTACCTATACACCTAGTTTACAACACTATTTTTGCTATGTTTAAACAGGAGAAAATGGAGGAGGTAATCTTACATCAATTTTAACTTGGAAAAATTAGCTGAATCATTAGTATCCTCATGGAAGGCCAGGGCCAGCTATGCTCATTGACAGAGTAATATCCGCTTTCGCCACATACTTTAGAGCCAGCAGAATTGCTTAAGCTGCAGGCATCTTAGAAGCTAACTTCCCGCATTTAGAAGAGGAGTTACAGTAGCATTGCCATTTTCAAGAAAGCTGCTAGAGAATGGCTGAACAGAATTTAAAAAGGAGAGAAAAATGATCAGTAAATTTGATGTATTGATACAAAAAGCAGGCATTTGAAGAAAACAGCACCATAACATCGTAATATATATATATATATAAGAATGGATGTACTTTCAACAAGAAAAAACGTTAACTAAAGGAGAACCTTCATCTCATCAGGAGAAAGAAACATCCTAGTTAGCAGTCAACTTATAATTAATTGACTAGAAGGGGAAACAAAAAATAGTATCTATATAGTTTTACCTCGCTGTATCCCACTTTTACAATGGAAAATGGCTCTTTCTCCCGAGTTCCACCATTAGCATCCATAATTCTTTCCAAATCCTGTCAACACATTCAAATTTTGACCACAGTGTGAGTGCTATAGGAATTTTGGCTAAACAAGAAATGCAACAAAAATCAACAGATTATATCAGTAAAAATACAAATGTCCTAATTAAGCAGACCGCCGGCATGTCAAGATTTTGATTTTTTTTTTAAATAAAATAAAATAAAATAAAAATAAAATAAAATAAATAAAATAAAAATTGAGCAAACACAATAATTTTAAGTAGAGAATAAACGAAAAATAAGAAACAAGCTTGGAAGCTTTGTTCCAAAATTGATGCATGCTGCTACCTCCAGCCAGTGGACATAATGAAGATTTTTCAACATTAACAAGATGGTTTCTCTGCCAGAAAATTCATCGTGATCATGTTCATATCTTATCTTCATAAACCCATTGAATTTGTAAATGTTAGTTTTCAAACTGAATTGAGAATATGACAACAAAGGAAAGATGCAATTCAGAAGCATTTAACATTCCATTTAGACATTTGATTGCCATTACCTTCCCAGTCAAGATTTCGAATTCAAGCAACTCCTCAACAATCTTTTCAAGAACGCCACGGTTTTTCTGAACCATTTCCTTTGCCTTACAATACGCCAAATCATACATCTACAACAAAGACAGAAGGCTTAAATACATTCAAAGATTAATAATACCAAATTAGAAACAAGCAATACTAATCCAATATTAATACTATCTTTTTTTAAAATCAGTATTCAAATTCATAGAAGCAAATAAAGTATACATTAACAACAATCATACCTTCTCAACCTTGGTAGCCATTTCATACTCATAGTTGCTGCCCATACTCATAGACCCGACCTATTCCAGACAACAAAGAAATTGCAACTCTTTCACCAGTGTTAACTTGCTTCCCAAGCATTTGCAATAGATTAAAAATATTCCTCTGGATAAAACTTTTAGCTATAGCTGCAAAATTAACACCTAAAAAGGCTAAAAAGTGAAAGTTAATCTAACTCCAGCATACTTTTAGCCTTTTCAAATCCAAGTTCTTAGAGTCTTACTCTTCAGCCAACTATTATTATCCAATCCTTTATTCTGTAAACTAACTTATTGGGCTTATTCGAATCAAAGAAAGGTGCTTATTTTCGCATTGAAGGGACCACGCCCTATAGACACAGCTTTTGACACACTAGTTAAGCAGAAGCTGATAATATTAGCACAACTTCCAACAGTTGAAAATTAGAGGAGAATGTCATCACTGATCCAACCAGGAATATTATTGTATTACCCTAGCAAGGGACTAACAAACTATTATAACTGGCTCAAGGACCTAGAAAAGGAAAAAGAAAAGGAGTATTGCTTAATAAATCAATCGAATATAAATATCAAGAAAGATTAATACCGCATTACTGGAATAGTAAATTGCAGGACTGTCATCAGGGCCCCACCCATACTGAAGCACCATCCGAGTAGCTATCTGTCATAAAGTTGTAAAAATTAATCATATGTAAACTAATGTAGATATTTTCTTGATTGTCAACAGCATACGCTGGCTGATACCAACCTCCTGAGCCTGCATTATTTCTGAAGACGAAAGAATGTTTTCTTCTCCAAAAGGAAGCAATAATTGGGCAGCAATATGTGAACCAAAACAAAATACAAGCTTCTTTTCAAGATACGATCTTGATTCAGCATTCCCAGACATTGAACCTTCAGTTTTGGCCTTCGTAATTTTTGTGCATCCAATTCCCTAACAAAAAGATCATCAATTTCATCTTGTTCCATACATAATTTGATTTAAGTAATTGGAAAATCTCCTTCCAAACTGATAACTGAGGTGGGATGATTTGAACAGTCTAGGGGAACAAACTAAAACAGTGACATGCTGCAAGCAACTGATGCCTAAACTGAAATTTGCTCGAGGAAAGCAAAATGAATTTTCAAGGCCAGTTTCATATAGATTGAAGTACTTGAATACCATTAATTTTCATTATACAATTGAATTTAGATAAGCATCACCATTATGTGAGATCATTTCAAAAAAAAAAAATTACAAGAGTATGAGGCACATAAAATATACTGCCAGTTCGTACAAATCTCAGGTATAGAAACCACTCACCTGCCACGATGAAGGTTCAAGCCATAAATTATCCACGACATCAAAGTTAGGCAATAGAAGTGCAATGAGACCACGGCCAGCAGCCCAAATAGCATGCGGTAACTTAGTTTCCCTAGTCCACTGTCAGAGAGAACTCATAGGCATTAGTATTACAACTTACATCTAAGAGTTGCTAAACAACATGGTCATGCATGTCTAACATCAAGTTCACAAATGCTTTTAGACTTGCACACAATTGAATAGCTAGATATAAAGGAAATTTTTAAATAAATAAATAATAAATGAATTTGAGAGGGAAAAAAAGTAAAAGAATCCAAGTTAATAAGTTGGTGAATGGGGTGGATTTGGGTATTAGGTTGCAGTTGCATGACTATTTTCTTCTTCTTTTTTTCTTTATTTGTCCATTTAAATAATAATAATAATAATAATAAATAATAATAATAATAAATAAAATTCTCTGTATAACTTTCTTAACCAAGTATTTCAAATCCTTAAAGAACTTCACAAAAGCTTTTTCTTTCAACTTAACATTAAATCAAAAACAGGGAAAACATGAATTATAAACCCATAACCCAGCGCACTCATTCAAATAAACAAGCGACAGCAGAAATCTCAATGATAATCCTGCAGCGCTAGTAATGCAAAATTCATTCTAGCAGCTCCAAAACTATGGCATGTGATCGAAAGACAAGTTGTTCAGAGTTTGAAATTTCTGTTTCTAAGGATGCGGGATAGAATCACTAGGTAATTGGTACTGCTTCACTTTGAAAGCAAGCAGCCAGCTTTTTAAGAAGAAAAGAATAAACAAATAATATCCAAAACACACAGAGAAGGAAAGAATACAAAGGTAACTTGTTTATTTGTATCACATATTCCTACTCAACATTCTTGGTTGAACTTGAACATGTGAGAGTTAAGCAAGAGAGAAATCCAAAAGGCAAAAAGGAAGAATTTGCATGCAAATACATGAGAAGTTCCTCAGTGGAATCTGCCTAAGTATGATGTCATTGTCATATTAATTTCACTTGCAGATAAAAAACTAAAGACTTGAGTATTGACAGCGACAAGATTTGTCAAATAAAGTGTTGACTTTATCCTTTTTCTTCCAAAATCAAGAAAAGAATTGGAATAAGGGGATCTTCCATTAACTATAAGTATTAGAAAGAACTCAAGAGAGATGAGCAATACAAATATTAATCCATAAATGAAATATTAATTTCATAAGTCATTCAGGATCTCCATATCCCTTAAAATGACTCTACAAAAATACTTTTGAGAAATGAAAGCAGGCTGGCCAAAGAAAAATGATATGAGTTTTTACATTTGAGCATGATTGCTCCACATGCTCGATAGAGAGCCCTTATTATTCAAAACTAGTAGAGGATAATAATCAGTTTCAATGATATTAATGTTAATACTTAATGCAAATTATTGACAATTGTGTCCTCAAAAGCAGAGAGATTAAGGTGGTGTTTGAAATTTTCTCTGCTATCTGATTACGCCATAAGTACTGTCTGGTTAAGATTTTCCATATGCTTGTTATTTACTTTGTAAAACACTTAATGCTAATGTGTTACTAATTTAATTACTCTTTTATTATTCTTAATTTCATGCAAAAATAATTTATACAAAACATTACTGGATATCTTACAAATAACATTACTAACCAAGGTGGATTCATGAGAATGATATATTTTAAAAGAAAAAATATTTAACGAAAACGTTAGTGAGATTTTTTACTTTTTGAGAACAGCTTATTTCATTTTAAAATAAGATATAAATTGAAGGAACAAACAGATAAAAAATCGCTTGTATTAAGATACAAGTGACAATGACTCTTGGCGGAAAAACAAACAACTAGTCAAACTAATGAAAATTCCAGAATCAATTCATAAGAAATGAATGGATGTGAGCCCGTTGTCTAAATGCATTGTCTAAGACTCCAATACACCATATCAAGTAAACAATTTTGGAGATTAGTTTATCAAAGAAGCTTTCATAGAAAGGATACAGAAGGGCAAGATATTTCTTACATCAAGTGGAGGACTTAGCAGTTCTATTCCATTGCTTATCTGCCCATATGGTTCCATAAGATCCACAACATTCTGGAGATCTTCCCTAGTCAATGTCAATCCAAGATGGTCCACTAGCATTCTACTAATCTTCTTTGCAATTTTAGTCTGCCGCATCCACTTAGGGACCATACTACTGAAGGTCTAGACAGAAAAAATATGAAAGCAAATTGTGAGTATAGTAACTTAATCAATAGGTGAACTCAAACTTGGAAAAACTGGAAGTAAATTAAATTCTGTGGAGTCACAGCATCATATATATGATAAGGAAGGACAAGGGACTATTTATCAAGTAATTATTCTTGGTGTCGCAATTCGTAATGAAACATATCAAAAACAGTAGAAGACAGATGTAATTAACTCAGAGACTAATTGAATATTGTTATAAAATGATTATAAACTTCCTGTTCCCTTGCAGGAATAGAGGTGTAAATCAAGGACCTTGACAGACAGATAATTACCCCATCGTAATCATCCCTCTTCTCTATTTCTCACACAATTTTTTGTGCTTGTTTATTATAAATGATAACCTACCAAGGATGTCACATATCATTTCTTACCGCAAACCAACTACAGTAACCCATAAGCTCATCTGTGTCAAGAAATTTGCTCCTGAAGGCACTGCCCTCCAAGGCCACAGGAACAAGTTGTAGTTCAACAGGCCGTAAAAGGGCTGTCTTCTCAGCAACCTGAAGATTAAGAAGATCGATGAACAAAGTGAAAATTATCACACACTATAACAATAAAAACAAGAAGTGAATAAACAATATCACCATCACTTATTAATGATAATCAGTTATCAAAAGAATAAGATTAATAATTGACTGTTAATTTGTAAATCATACATTTGGTATTCTGCAAAGGAGTCCATAGCATGACGACAAACAGTAGCAACAAAAAGAAAACTTTTTATTATATTTTCACATTACTTAAAAGTCCCTAACCTAAATAGGGAACCCCACAAACCGGTTTAGCCAAGAATCTCATGAACATAATAACCCCCGGTAGGCAGCCCAAAGGCACTCTTTGAAGTTAACAAACATCTTAATGACAGTTCAGATTCAGACTTGTCAAGAAATTACCTTCCTCCAATCAACAAAATCAATGAGCTCCTCATCCATTGTTTCTTTAGCGGCCATGTGTAATATCTTCTCCCTTTCTTTTTCAGTTGGTCTCTGAAGATGAAATACTCTGTCCATCCTACCAGGACGCTGTAATGCCTCATCAATTTGCTTAAGATTTCTAGTGGTAGCCATCAAAACAACTCCATCTTGTTTCTCAAACCTGCAGAAAGCATTCACAGGAAGATGGGAAAATGGCACTGTTCAGAGAGTTGGGTTAGAACTTCTAAGTCCTATGAGGTTGAATTGTGATAACAAGTATAAGTACGACCCTAAGGATGCTATGTTCCAGGATAGGACTAAACATGAGCACATTGATAGACACCTTATCCAGGAGAAGCTTAAAGAAGGTCAACTGGAGAATCAATACATTCCTACCGACAGTCAAACTGCTGAGATATTCAGCAAGGCTCTGCCAAGACAGCAGTTTGAACTTTTGAGCTCCTAGTTGGGCTTATTCAAAATTTAGTCTGTTGTTTATGTTTCTTATCTGTTTTTGTTTAGTTATTGCAGTTTATTTTGTGTTCTAGAGAGAGCAAGTCAGACATCCTTATCCAGGAGAAGCTTAAAGAAGGTCAACTGGAGAATCAATACATTCCTACCGACAGTCAAACTGCTGAGATATTCAGCAAGGCTCTGCCAAGACAGCAGTTTGAACTTTTGAGCTCCTAGTTGGGCTTATTCAAAATTTAGTCTGTTGTTTATGTTTCTTATCTGTTTTTGTTTAGTTATTGCAGTTTATTTTGTGTTCTAGAGAGAGCAAGTCAGACATCCTATCATAAGTTAAAAGTTTAAATTAGCTAGAAGTCTTTCTCCATCAAACTTCTTAGTTTTGGGTTACAAAACTCTATTTATAAGTTCTATTCACAGAAAGAATGTAACACTAAATAAAACAGAATGCTTCTTATTACTATTTTATACAACT
Organism: Cardiospermum halicacabum; assembly: GCA_031304145.1. Lineage (NCBI taxonomy): Eukaryota > Viridiplantae > Streptophyta > Magnoliopsida > Sapindales > Sapindaceae > Cardiospermum > Cardiospermum halicacabum. The sequence continues at coordinate 39,261,799 of CM062389.1, read as the reverse complement.
TTAAACATTTTCAACTAACTATAAAGATGATACAACTTAAGATAAAACAACAAATGATAGTAAAACAATATCTAATAACATTTCGAAAACAATGATTACCATTATTGCAAGGCATAACAAGTATTTACCTTTATGATAGTAAATAAATCAAAATATTAAAATAAATTTAAAAAATTACAAATATATATATATATATGTATATATATTAGCGAAAGAAAGAGAGCTACCCGTCAAGTTCCACAAGAAGTTGATTGATGAAAGACTCATGATCCTGATTTTTCGTGTGAATAAATTCGCCACGGACACCAGCAAAAAGGTCAAAATCCTCCACGAACAAAATTACAGGTGCCTAGATATTGCATTTAACGAATCATCAAATTTAGATAGCATGTAATCTGTATTTCTCTTATGATTTAAACAATAATTAATTTGAGATGCAACTTAGTAAGTTCAAGACAAAGTCTTTTGCATAAAGAAAAAGAAACCCACTCATATCCTCATCTAGAACAAGAAAGGAAAAGTTATTATTAGAGAGAGTCTATAATGACCCTAAAATAAATTTTTTTATATTTTAGTACTTAATATTCCTCAAAACTGCAGAAGGAGAAAAGGAAATAAATATATTATCATGACATTCTAATATTTTAGAAACATCTAAATGTTAGCTTAAAAGACACAAAAGAGATAATATGTTGAAATGTTAGATCAATGTAGTATATGCAAAACAAAGAATAAAAGATAAAAATTTAATCATCTACCTTATCAAGTAACCTAATTTGAGCTAAATATTATGCTAGCTTTTTGTAGATGTATGAATACCTTAGTTTTGAAAGGAAATCTGCTGCTCACATAACAAGTAGATGTTTACAAGCTATGGAGGTATTAGAGACCCTCCCATCTCCGGCCTAGGGCCCACTAATTTGTAGTCTGAAATCTAGAATATCTTCTGTTAAAATCTGTACATTATATATATATATAAATATACTCATTAGCCATTCACTTGTACCTTACCAACAGATTACTCCATACTGACCTCACCTCACAAATATTCTAACAGAATTCTCTCCCTCCTGGCGTCACAACTGACATAACAGACAGACCTAAACCAACCTAGTTTGTGTTATCTACTCTTTTACCCTAATATAGACTTTAGTAATTGGAGACCAATCATATTAATTGATCACATATAACTGATAATGATTTGGAGCATTATTCTAAGCACAATTCTAACGTTTCATTTAAGATTATACAAAAAGATGCTTGATTGATTATTTTAGGTAATATGTGATGATATTACCAGATATATTCTCATGATGAATTGACCCAATAGAATGCTATGCTTTGCAAACGGATTATTGTACATGAGTATCATTTGGATGATCTTATGATACTTAAGAAATGTAAAAACTCCTCAGCACCCCCTCACACACAAGATCAAAGGGTTTACTCTCATGCCTCAAGCCTGAAAACAAACAAAAGATAAACCTGAAGTTCATTATAGAGGAGACTTGGAAAACAGAGTTCTGACAAACTAATCTTGAATGTCATGCAAATAATCATCACTCTAAGCGCCGTACAGCAACGCATCAATTTAGATGCACTAACCACCCAAATACTTTATTGTTCTTAAGGGAAATCTGACCTCAACCACAGCTCTCTCAGTTAATGTCAATTTAGAGATATAAAGAGAGGTTGAAATCTTGTACATTGATCAATACAAAGGCTTATTTAAATTTATGAAATCAACTACCTGTTACCAAATAGTCAATGACTCTAGTCATCAGCTAAAATCAAGATATTTACTTGAAAACTAAACCAAAATCTGAAATGGTTGGCCTGAAATTTTGGCCAAGACACTATATGAATTGATTTCAATTTGAGTCAGAATGAAGGTGATAAACAATTAAGCTTATACTTACCAAATCTCTTGCTGTTTGAAACAGTTCTCTAACATTTGATGCGCTTTGCCCAACCCATAGTCCAGCTTCCAGTTGTTGGGCTTCTATGTTAACAACAGGTACCCTAGCTTCTGCAGCTATGGCAAGTGCTAGAGATGTCTTTCCAGTCCCCCTCTCACCTACAATCAGAACTCCCTGCAGTATAAATGAGCCTCAAAATATATATTCCAAAACCAAGCATGTGCTGAACAGCTATGTTACAAATTCAGGGAAATTATACAAACTATATGGCAAGAACTAAAGTAAAAGAAGGAAGAAAAAAAAAAACAACAACAACAAAGAACGAAAGACAAAGAAATACAAGAGACAAGGAATAGTATAGAATTTATTAGGAAATCATGCAAGGGAAATACATCATCATGTCTGATTTTATCTTCAGAATAACATACCCGAGGTGCACGAGCACCTATTTCTTGGAATGCTTTTGGATTCTGCAGAAATGCCACTACCTCATTTATCTCCTCTCTCATAGAATCAATACTAGCAAAGTCCTTCAATGGAATAGGTGGATTCTTCACCCTCTGTAGAACAACCATAAATCCTAAATTTAATTGATCCAAGGATTAACTATTTAAAACAATAAAATCATTGAATGTTAAGATCGAACCTTCATTTGGTCAAATGCAGTGCTAATCGGATCAACACCAGCCTTTGCCTTACTTATGATTCTGCGTCTCCTATAATTGAAATAGGCTTTCTGAATGCACAAACAATATTTTTGACTCAGTAGCAGCCTTTGACAAGTTAACAAGAATTAGAGTGGTACTATCAATCAGAGAGGACAACGATCCATACTGAGCACATATCAATTTCATTATTAAGCAGCAGTTGACAAGGACACTTCAGCCATTATTGAACACCATAATAATTGTTTCTTTTCGAGATCAAGAAAATAAATAAATAACAACTAGGAATTGCAGACGATGTTAATCAGACCCTAGGTTCACTATCTGCACATAGCATTGCACAGTTAACATACATAACATAATCAATTAGAGGCATATTACTTAGAAGGGTACCCTACAGTCCCTCTATCAAGCAAATTAAGAAATTCTTGTCCTGCATCAGTAACTGCTACATAGTCTTGAGAGTCCTCACAATGTCCAAAGGATGATATCTTCCAGTTAGAGGCAGAAAAAGATGCGCTGCTCGAATACCACATAATGTGGGAAGCAATAGTGAAGCTAATGGGTAGTATGAACTTGCATTAACACTAAATACGAGGAGCGTGTAAGAGATTGACTCTCCAGTTGAGCAGATACCTGTGTCAATCCTACAGCCAACACTATGTGAAGAGGAAACTGATTGTTATTGTTGTGTTCTGGAGGATATCAATCCAAAGCATGTGGATTCTTTATCCACTCCTAATCATCAGATAGAGATGACAATTCCATTGCAATATTCAGATTGAAGGAAAACATGCTTTCTAACAGTGTTTAAGAGGCCCAATTATTTTCCAGTAAAAATAAGCTTCACAAACACGGTTAGAAAGATGGTTGATTCTCTCATCAATGTTTCCCTTCAAACTGATGATTGCAATGGAATGTCATCTTAATCTGATGATTTGGAGCAGACCAACAATCCATCAGCTTTGGATTGATTTCCTCCAGAGCGCAACAACAATCAGTTTCTGCTTCAAATAATGTTGGCTCTAGGAATGGCTCCAGTATCAGATCAACTGGAGAATCAATCTCTTACATTGGTCCTACTTGTATTTGCTGTCTTTATCTAAGCTGCCAGCCAATGGGGAAATGTGAATTTTTGTATCAAAAGTACAAACACAATTACGAATAACTGAAATTCTTGAGAAATTTTCTTTTCGATGACTTAATGATAAGTAGCAAAACTAAACCTAATAATAGATTTATTACCCAATGCATCTCTGCCAAAAAAATTTAACACAACAAAGAAGAGGGTACATCTTACATCTAGCTTTTAAATATAATACACCCAGAAACTGAAACTGATCCAAAAAAATCCAATAAATATACTGTTTGTTGATACAAAAATCACTGGCACTTAAAATAAATAAAAATACATGGCGAAAGCTTTTTATATTTCATCAAGTTTAAAAAACCTGCGAGAGGCAACTACACTAGCTCCATAAGGCATGATCAGTAAAACATCAGCATCACTCTTTTTTACAGGAAAATTCATGTCAAGCTTTTTTTTACTCAAAGGAGATTTTTCAAGCTAAAAAGGACAAGCTTTGCTTGTGGACTGAAACTTGTGATGAACAAACAAGACTAGGGAGCTAAAAGGAGGAAGGAGCTCTGCAATTAAGTAGCACCAATACCCATTCAAACTGAGAAATTCAATTCCATCACTTGGATATAGGTGAAAATTGCTAATTATTGCTGAAGATAAAAGACAATGACTTTTACACAGTTCCTCATAAATAAAGTTGATACCAGAGGCCTATTAGGCCTTTTGGCAATATCCAGTAGGCACAACATTACTACTGTTCGATCTTAACAAAATTCCAGGTGATTTAGAGATTTACAAACAAACTTCCCCTATTCATGCCGTAGAAGATGGCTATCATGCTGCCAAGATAAAATATTCCTAAAACAGGAGTAAAAAATTAAAGGACATGACTAGGAGACAACTCAGAGCATTTACACATTTACTCCTAAATTCTGGCATTCCATATCTTACGAAAACACTGTTATTCTTTTTTCTTTTTTAAATATAAATAGAGGAAAGAAAAAAGTATTACCACTCTTCTTAATTTTTGCAAGTTTGGATCTCTACGCATTGGTCCATAACCAAGAGGTCCACTAAGTTTTCTCTTCATGAAATGCAGCACATGATACACCGTGTATACATATATAGCAGTTCTTATGAGGAACCACAGGAACCAACCAAATGAAATAGTTCCTTGGTCTGGCAATCTAGAATTAAAGTTCCTCTCTGCTTCTGACTGCCATTTTAAGTACCATGTTGTGCCAACATTTTGATCTAAGTATTTTGGCCACGCCATCCCCAATTGAAGTCTTACCTGCAAGTAAATGATGTAACCATCAATAAAAATAAAGAAAGAATGAATGAATGAATTTATGAAACAAGGAATGCTAGAATAAAAGTCCCAAGAGGGAATAAGATGCACGTAACCAAAGAAGTACCGGATAAGGAATGACAAGTTCGACAAGAGGAAACAGTGTCATCATGACGATATCATCATTTATATCTCTAACATTCTCAAACACCCAATCTATCCCATTTGACACAATTTTCATCTTCAACAATCCATTCAAGCATTGATGAGCCAGCCTTGCTATCAACCGGAATTGTTGACCAAAATCCAACTCTGAGAAGGGGATCCACATCAGGTGTACAGCAGTTGGAATACCAGATGCAAGCATTTTCATGTACAGTTCATCAAATCCACCAGAACCCTCAAAAAGCATTTCAAGTTCCTGAATTGAGAAACTATGTTATGAACCTAAAAAATGATGGTGTATAAAAAGGTGGAACAATATCCAGCAGTATAACCTTAATATCAACATAAAATTGCTTGTGTTCCCCTTTTAGTGAAATATACATGGCACCCCAATCATGCCTGATTCGTGCATTCTCTACTAGCTTCTTGGACACAGCATAAGGAAAGGCAATTGGGTCCATTTCCCACCTATTCTTTTCTTCATTGAACCATGTCTTTGAGACCACTCTATCTCGATCCAAAATAATACGTTCCTAGAATGAAACACCATAAAGTAGTTTATAAGTTTAACCACACCAAAAGTAGGCAAACTATGTGTTATACATGGCTGACAAATTGGCCAAGCATCATTTTCAAGACACAAACCAGAAAAAATAAATAAATAAATAATAAAAATAAAGTCTTACAACAAATCAACCTACCTGTCTCCGAGCCACATACTGCTTGCCAAATTCAACATCATCTAGCAATTTCCTTTTCAAATCAGCCTTAGCTTCTTCACGCCACATTTTCCAACCATGGCGCAAATGAAGACCAATAGCTTTAGGAACCACAACCTCTTTATCTCCAAACATCCACTTCATCTCAACTTCTGGAAATCCTTTCACGACCTCATCTTCTGGTGTTTTTACTAGAAATCTTTTTTCATCACCAAATTTCTTCATATCTTTTCTAATGCGGGTCTCCAATTTACTCTGCAACTCCCTTGAGTGTTCAAGGCACTGTTTTAGACGTTGAGCAAATTCTGTTGAATCCTGGTCGAAGGAAAATCCAACATTTTCACTTTCCACAACGCTGAGCAAAATCATTTGTTCCAGGTGTTTTCTTTGTGCAGCTTCCAGTTCTTTCTGAATTTCAGCCTTTGAAAGCTTGGAAGCCGATATTTTCTGCTGACTGCATCAAATGATATAAGGGTGATACCAAAACAAAAACAAAAACATCCAATCTCCATTAAATGGTAGAGCAGCAGCTGTAAACTTCTATGAATTACTCATTCAATTAAAACTTTGCTGGGGTTATAAATCAATGTTAGTCCATAGAGATCCAAATAAAATATAAAAAACACCACCACCTTCAAACTGAAAGGTAGGCAGTTACACCATCAACCTAAAATCCTTTAGCAAAAAGCGCAAGCAAACATCAAGCACATCAAGAGAAAATCAAAATAAAGTTATGCTTCTTTACCGCAAAAAACTATGCTTGCGTAATAACAGAGGTCTATTAGTGTCAATCTTATACAATCACATCAAACTATTTCTAATTAAAAACATTAGCACCAAACTCAATCATATCAGAAACCACACAACCTTAAGTAATCCAAAGTAAGTTTAACTTACATATCCAAATCAAAGCTACTACACTGAAAACCAAAACTCATCAACGCAAACAGCAAAACATCATCAGAAAATGTGTACCTTTCCATGCGCTTCCACTTCATTTCACGCTCAAACCTCCTAACCAACTCCTCAGCCTCCCTCTCAATAAAACAAAGCTCCCTAACCCCAATGCTCAATGCCATGGTCTCTCTCCTCAAAATAGCATCATCAGTCTCCCCAACTCTCTCCCACACCTCCCCATACTCTTCCTCCAATCTTGTAATCTTCTCCAACATCTCCGCCTTCTCGTCACCTTCCACATTCTCACTCTTCCACTGAAGCTTCAAAACCTCATTAACAATATCCTCTCCCCGGTTCACCAGCCTATATTTCTCCCTTCTCATCTCCGCCAACTCCTCTCGTAAAGGACTCAATATCTCATCCTGCAAGTGCTCTTTCCTCTCTCTCACTTCCTTCAACGCCAATTTTACCCTCTCGATATCACCATTTTCTCTCCTCACCGTCTCTATAACCCTCAGCAAACTCGAAACAGCCTCCAATAGCCTACGAGTAAAATTCGAGTACCCATGATCCTTCACTTTCAATACAATCTCACTCTCACTATATCTCGGTTTCGTCCCCGAAACCACCACCGGTGCCGCAATAGCTGCTTTAAACGGAGCAAACGGAGTGAAACCAATAGCGACACAAGCGATTGTATACACTATAGACTTCGTGAGTGAAATGACTAGTTTGTTTGAGTTTCCAGAAGCTTCAGTACTTTCACAGCATTGCGAGGTTCTTCTGGAAGCCTCTGGAAAATTGAATTTGATGAACGGTGGAAAGAAACTAGAAGGCTTCCGTTTAGCGAGACCGGAGGAAGTAACTCGGATTCTGGAGTGGCGTTTAGTGAAGAGTTGGCGGGAGTTTTGATGAGGTTGAGAGATGCGAGAAGAGAATGAAGTGGTGAGTGAAGAAGGAATGACAATGGATTCCATAAGGAGATTAGATTAGGGTTTAGAGTGAAAAGGTTTTAAGTTCAGGGGACATTGTAGGTGGTTACGAAAATCTTCTTCAGTGCAGGCAGGCCTGCAACATAGAGGTTTATGCGAGGAAGAAGATAGAGGGAGTGTCAATGGGTCAGGTTTCTGAAATGGAGCGGACAAACCGGTTCGGTTTATGAAATTTTTGCTTCCCTGGCTAACTTGAAAACTCCGTTTAGTCGTCCGCAAATTCATTTCCAACTTCTAACGGAAAAATTTTCCTTTTATAAACATAAAAAATTTATGTATAATTATAAGCCACTTTTGAAAATTACTCTACAGTTTTTATAGATTATTCACACTCTATTCACAGGGTGTGAGTACAGTATTTATGAGTTCTAAAGTTTCAAATGCAGAAATTTGGTTTATAGAAATTTAGTTTATAGTGTGAAAACTAAATTTTTAAAATTCCGTTTTTTATGTTTTTCAAAATAGATATATAATTGTATTTTGAACTTTAAAAAATTCATTTAAAAAAATTTTTACTTTTTTAATTTTAAAATTATGAATTTTTATGAATTTGCAAGATGAATGATTATATTTGCAAATATAATTTTATTGAAAAATAATTACGGTCGGTTTATCATCATAAAACTAAAAACTTGTTACATTTATGAGCATATGATTGTTTCACCACGCTACTATTTTTACTAATTTATAATATTAAATTTATAAACTGTTTTTAATATTTTAAGACAATTTTTGGAAAAAAAAAAGTATTCAAAAAATTAATAAATCTGTTAAATTTGAGTTAAATTTTTTATTTTGAAAAGTTTACATTGCATTCCCTGAATTAGATTGTTTATAATACTTTTCATTTGATTTTTATTTAGCAAATATATATTTATTATTAGAAAATATTAAAAAGACATTTGTCTTCTATTAAGTTTTACTCATCAAAAGGTTTCATTATAATTTCACAAATTTATCAATCTCCATCATAGCTTCACAAGTTTCGTTGTCTCTCCTCATAAATTGAGAATTTCCATCACAATTTTGTGTGACACTCACTTCTTTACAAATTCAGAAGTGACGTGTGTTTAAAACTGATGACCTTCTTCAATAACTTCATCACAACTTCACAAGTCTTGGATGTCTTCTTCACAAATTCATCACAGGTTCACAAGTTTCGTTATCTCTTCCACACAAATTGACTAATATCCATCACAACTTAGAGTGATACTCACTTTTTCACAAATTCAAAAATGATGTATTTTTAACTTACTGACGTTGTTCAACAGATTCATCGCGCTAAAATCATCAGCTTATAATCTCATTTGGCAGCTCACACTCATTACATCGCTGTTGACATTCATAAACATTCTCATTTGGCAGCTCTTCATCAAAACTCCAATTCAGCAGCTCTTCATTCAAACTCCTATTCATCAATTCTTTATCAAAACCGATATGTATTAGCTTACTTATCATTCGCTTTTTATTTCTTTATAACTAATTAGATTTATGTAGTTAGCATTTTAGTTGTTATCGGGTGTTAAACATTTCATAGTGCAATAGAGTAGCAATCAAATATCAAGTGATTTGGAGAACTTGATAGTTGTTGTATTGTTTGCATGTGGTTGTCGCAATTATTGTCTATTACGTTTTATGGTGTACTTTTTAGCATTATGTAAATATCATGTAGATAGTTAGGCTTCTTTTGATACATTTTTTTGATTGGTTAAAGATTGTTTGCTTTCTGGTTCTCAAGTCAATCATTTCAAGTCTTACTTCATGGAAGAACGCAGTTAGTGGATAATTAACTTTATCAATTATTTTCTTTTGCAACTTTAAGTTTTGAATCTAAATGTTCATACCATTTTAAAGTATTTTGGTATTCAAAAATAGTATATTTTGTTATCATTTGTAGGTTACCTTCCGTTACAGATGGGAAGAGTCAAGAAGCATAGTGCATAAGAAGATTAATCATTATTGTAACTGATAGGTGATAAAAGATTTATTGGATGACCCCTATACATAGGTAACTATAAGAATTCATTAGCTAATGTCTTTTTCGTCAATGTTTTACATTAGGTAGAGAAAACTAGATACCTTATTGATGAATTTAGTCGTGAGAACAACAATTGCCTGACAAATTAATTCTCCATTATTTTACTTTTGAGAATCAAAATGAGGATGAGATTTGGTTTAATATTGTACAGTTCTACATAGATTTGAGAGGGTAGAATTTGTAATCTTACGTAGATTAAAATTTGGTGAGATAAAGAAGCCTTATGAGAATCTAGATTACGTCAATTCGCCAACCGAAAATATACGTAGTAGAATTTGGCCTAAAAAATGAGAGTTATAAGTACATGGGGTTGTTGAACAGCTTAATGGAATCGCAGGTAAAAGATGTGAAAATATTAAATTTAGTATATGTGTTATAAAGTTTGTTATATGGTCAGTGAAAGGAGAAAATGGTTCCTAATATGCATTTGGTTGATGACTTAAACAAGTTCTATAATACGGGAAATTAATTTTAACTCACATAGAAAATTTGCAATGATATAACCAAGTAAAACAAACATAATCCTCTTGGGATTTAAACTAAATTATCAAATTATAAAATATAAAGAACACACCACGTAGTAACACATATAGTTTAGTAACATAGAGATGCAATCTCAAGCTCTGACCATAACATCTCTATTCGTATAACATCAACGTTAAGAGCTGATATACATTAAACTAATAGACATAGATCTAACAAAATCCACATCATTACCAAAAGAAACTCATTTAAAAAAAAAAACTAAACAAGGAACACAAAATCATATGATGAAACTGGCTTTTAAGATTATCAAATCATCTAAACATCACTCTTTTCTTCTTGCCAGCATCTTCAGCCTTGGCCTATAGATAGAAAAGAAAATAATAAATATATAAATATTACTGCAATTAATAGTAACCCATATAATTAGTATAATATCATAAAGATGAGGTTATGTTATCTTCTTTATAAAATGGATTTTCTTGAATTTGTGCTTTCAATATCAAAATATTATTATATACCAATTGGAATGCTCAACGAGTCACACGCTGTAACGTCTGGCCCCCACCCCCAGATGACCCCGAGGCATGGTAGTCAAGCACCACGTAATAACAATCGGTCTTAAGGCTGACCATTAGCCCCACAGGCCACCATTACGCTTTCCATCATACTTTGTCGTCACTCGCATGCTTCTCGAGAAAACTTCCCGGAAGGTCACCCATCCCTAAGTTTGTTCCAAGCCAAAGCATATTTGACTTTAAAGTTCTCAAGTTCTAGGCTCCCGAAAAACAATGTGCACATTGGTGATACGAGTAGCAATTTAATTCCTTTTAACCATCTCTCAATATAAGGTGTCATACACGCCATTCATGACAAATTCGGAAAACTTGTTCAATTCTCCCTCCAATATGTCAATACATCCAAATATTCATAATCTCTCCACTCAAGTCGTGCCTATTCTAAATACTTCTCCAGTTGTGATTTCTCAAATTGAGAATCAATAAAGATTCTAATATTCATGAAATCATATAACCAAATTTAAAAATAATAATCAAATAACTTAAAACTATAATAAGTTATGGCATAGAAATTTAAAATACTGAAGGATGATTAATGGACTTATCATTGCAGGCGAAGATCGAATCATAAATCCGGTGGTGCCAACCATTCCACTATTAGCAACATGATTAATTGATGAGGAAGTATGTGATGGTGGTTGCACATTGACATGTTCATTAAAAACATAAGACTAAATTGCTCTTTATTTTATCCATCTTACTCGTAGTAGTAACCGGATCAATTTGTCTAAAATATCATTTAACTAATGAAAGCTTCATGCGAGGATCCAAAATAGCTCCAAGTGAAATAATCTCACTATAATCATCCCAATACTTATCAAATTTGTCTCGCATACAATGGATCATACTTCTAATTACTTCATCATTACTATCCTTATTCTTTATCAATAATGATTCAATCTTCTAAACTTCATGAAAATACAAGTTAGAAGTTTAATAGCTAGAATCCATGGATAAAATAGTAATGATATAAAATGGAAGTAACAATTCACTAATCTTCTCTACTCTACCTAGTAATGCAAACCAAGTTGAAGAATTTCAGTTGTGCCCCCACTTATTTTAGAGTGAAATTCGAAAATGATCAGCTGAAGACGTAAAATCCAAGCGTTTCTGGGAGGCAACCTAGAGTTTGATTTTCATTTTCATTTTAATTTTAATTTTATTTAGTTTCATTATTTTACTTATTTATTTTGGTTTATTATTATTATTATTCTTATTACTTTGTTTTCATGTTTTAGTTATTATTATTATAATATATATCTTTTTCTTTCATTTTTATTTTATTTTCATTATCTTTTATTTATTTTTATTGATTTGAATTTAAATTAATAAATAAATAACAAGATAAATTGATACCGCTTTAGAATTCCTAGTTATAGTTATATTCACTAATATATATATATATATATATGTTTATTATTTTGCAAAAAGAAGAAGGGATAATGTAATTGTGGGTACCTATAGTTGTGCAAAATTTTCACTTAGATACTTCAACTTGGCAAGGTTTCACATAGGTACACCAACTTACAAATTAGATCCTTATATATGTACTCCAACTTTACGATGTTTCATATAGGTACTGCTCACAGATTGCACCACGTCAACTGAAGGATCTAAATTACCTATAATTTGCAAGTTGGAGTATTTATATGAAACCATTCAAAGTTGAAGTACCTAACTAAAAATTTTACACAACTATAAGTACCCACAATTACATTATCCCAAAGAAGAAAATCAATCAAAAACAAAGGAAAAGAAAAACAAAATTAAAAATTAACACAGACCTCTCTGATTTCTGAAGCACCGCTAGCATCAATCTACAACACAACACCACCACACGCCGACGCCCACATCGCACCCAACATCAAAATCATCATCACTTTGTGCCACTTCACCAATTAATCATCAGAATCACTCTGCGCCATCCAACAATCAAGACATCGTCACTCATCGCCACCAACAACACACACCATATAGAATCACTCCAATAAATCATATACTCAGTGCTTCATGCTCCTAACTTGGCCACTATCGACGCCTTGACTCTACACAGAATCACAACCAGTGACGCTATCACATTGCCCTTAGGACACTGACTAATGATGATAGTGCTATATTTTTTGCTAGGTCTGCCAAGACAAATAATATTGTTGCTAAGAATTTTGTCTATATCATAGATTCTTAGCTAATTCTATATCTGGTAGGCTTAATGGTGCTAATACTTTGTCCAATTATAAACTGCTTCTCTGGTGGGGTATGGAAAATAAAAGAAAAATTAATCTTGGCCATTCAATTTGCATCAGTTACTGGGACCAGTAGGCTTTAGCCCCTTATCCTTGGTTAGTTCATTACTGTTCTTTGCATATAACTTGAGTAATTTTGATGTTTCTACTTTTACCATTGGTTGTCAATCATCAACTTTAGATTTAGACAGTTTGAACCGGATACATCTAATTGAATATTCATAGCCAAAAATGAAAAAAAAAACGATGTTTTTATAGGAGGGACAAAAAGAACAATGGGAACTCCATCTGGCCTACAGGTTGTGCAACACCTTCAAATAATTCATCGTGGAACAAGTTTTATTAAAGACTCAGAGCTCTGAAAGTGAAAATGGATGAGGTCATTGGACTTCACAAACTACTCATCCCCCACCTTAAGAAGCTCATCGATTTTCATGAAGCGACATTTGAATATTCAAATGATTTATTAAGGTCCGGTGATGCTCTGTGAAGGATACTTTATTTTTCTTGTCTCTACCATTTTCAATGAAGTGTCTGCGTATATTTTATTATTTATTTTATGTTGATTGACACTACATTTGGACAATGTATAGGATAAGTGTGGGCAGGAATATCTTTATAGAGTTTGCTTTTATTTTAAGATGTTTTTAGATTTCATTTGATTATTTAAAATTTAGGATTTTGGTTTTTCCTCTTTATCTCTTTTAGGGGTAGGCATAATCGGGTTGGGTTAGATTGAAAATCGCACAACCCATCTCGGGTTTGGTTGTTAAAATCTCAACCCAACCCAACCCAATTAATATTTCAACTTTACCCGCGTTGGGTTGGGTTGATTATTCAACCCGCGTCGGATTAAAAATTAGATATTAGAAAAATAAAAATAATTAAGAATTATAATTTACTTTCCAAATTGTATAGTTCAAGTTATAATGTACATAGTAATCATAATAAAATGTCAAATACATATGGTGAAAATTAGATATAAAAATAAAGTCTTAGTGTAATGTATTGAAAAAAAAATTATGAATATAATATTTTATAATATGCATATATATATAAATAATCGGGTTGGGTTGGGTTATAAAATTTTCAACCCAACCGAACCCATGAAAAAACCGGGTTGGGTCGGGTCGGGTTGTTTGGGTTGAGATGCCCACCCTTAATCTTTTTTTTTTGTTTTTTTTTTTTATTTTGTGTTCTGACTTTACGAATTCCCATAGGATATGTTATTTTGTGCGAATCTTGAATTACCTTAATAAAATTTTGATTGGTTTAGATATTTTTTAATATATAAAACTTAATTTTTATATTTGATTAAGACACTAGCAGATGTTTTCAGAGTTTGTGATAATTTAATTTAGATTCACCTACTCTAGATACTTGCAAATAGAAAGGCAGTTAGCTAGTTATGAAATAATACGGCAGTTTCAAAAAAAGAAAAAGAAAAAAAAGGACATTGATCATGTAACTCAGTATCATCAGCTAGGATAAGTGGATCGACGATAATCTTCCTTAAGTTATTATAAGTATGGAGCCGCTAATGATAGGAGGATTTTCCCTTTTTAAGACCGACTAAAAATTCAACCAAAGTCACACATTCTTAGTTTTTCCATTTCTCTTCACTAGTCGGTATAGGTGACACGACACTTTCTCTTAAGCGGCTTACGTATGAAGTAGTTAGTGATAGAGAAGAGTACCTTTTTGGGGCATTTTAAATTTGGAAATAACTAGGAGTGTTCATTTGAAATGTCTTGCTGGTTGTTTGGGTCAAATATCTAGAATTCAAAAAAAAGAAAAGAAAAAAAAGGAAATACCATGTCAATAACTTATAAAGTTTGTTTTATTCTATTTTTGTTGACTGCTTTAGTTGTGTATAAGAAATGGTTGTCTTTTATATTTTCTTATGGCGCTGTTCTTATGGCGCTGGTATATAGTGATTTCTTTTGCAAATTATCACTTGTTGTCTTTGCATTTGCTCTAATCAAAGATAAAATTAAAGTTTGTGTACTTAATACATGATAGCTCATTGCCTTTCATTTTCTTCTTGGTGATTTGAGTTACTTGTGGGAACAGTGAATTATGGTTAATTCCTTTTGGGCAGACAGTTTTGTTAGACCATTTGATATTAACATCATCTTTTGAGAGTTATGGATATACTTGAGGGCAAGTTTAAGATAGTGTGGGGAATTTGATTATGTACAATATGTTCGACATTTATGCATTATTTTATTGATTATTCTGAGGACAGGGGTGAGCAGGACCGATTTCGGTACAGGTTTCGGTATCGGTTCCTTGAAGGAACCCGTACCAGAACCGAATTACTAGTTTTTTATTTTTTAGGAACTGATACCAGTACCGTTAGTACTTAGAACCAGTACTGGTTCTAGTGCTGTTCTGGTTCGGTTCGGTTACCAGTTCCAGTTTCAATGGTACCGGTTATTTAGGTACGGTTCTAGTACCGATTCTGGAAAAATAATCAAATTTTTCACAATTAATCCAATTATTAAAAAACTTTTGTGAAATCACCGTTTGTTAAATTTATATTTACAAAATAATCATTCAAAAACTAATATAATAAAACAAACCTATACATATGAGAAAGTTACTAATGTTCTCAATTATCATTATCAATTTGTTAAATTGGTTCTCAAATTGCATACCAACAAACTCCAAAAACTTCATTAATAAACTTAAATGTGATGTCTAGAAAAAAAAAAGTTTAAAAGCTCCATAACCTTACAAATAAATTGTGCATAATTTTAAATAATAATAATAATAAAAGTTTCAAATGTTCTACATGCTTGAGTCTAAACCGCATAGCCCTCCATATTCTACATTTCAATTTTTTTTTAAAAAGAAATTAATTATTTAACACACATAGTAATTTAAAATAATTTAGTTGTAGTATAAAAAAGTAATTAAAAATTAAATTATTTTTCTAGGTAGACTTATCAAGCGGACACATATAGCACCCCACTTCAACTCTTGGAACAACATTCTTCAAAACTTCATGATCGTTTCTAATTTCTAAATATATTTGAAATAGCAATATATATATATATAAAAGTGTTGAAACAATTCGATGGTGCATAAATAAAAAAATATTATATTAAAAATATTATTTTTTAGAATTATTTATATAAAAATTTGAAAAAAAAATTGTGAGAGAAGAGAACGATATATATATATTTTTAAAATTAGAAAGAAATTCGCCTAAAATGATTATATTCTATTTTATTTTTTTTTAGAAAAACTGGTTCCTTTACCGGTTCCAGTTCAAGTCAGGTTCCAGTCAGGTTCTAATCAAGGATCCGAAACTGGAACCAAAAAATATAATTTTTGGTACCGATTCCAGTCTAGTTCTAAATAATCGGTTCTTTTCAGTTCTAGTACCAGTTCCAGTTTGGTTCCCGGTTTTGGAGCGGTTGCAGAAGGAACCATGCACAGCCTTAGAGGACATTATTATAATTTTCTATTAATTTGTCCAATTTTGGTGAATGTGAACAGTTTGGAGGCATTTGTGCGATTATAGAGATTTCTGGAGATTAAATGCCTAAAATGCATAAAGTCAGAGATTAAAGTCAAACTTTCAAATACTGTTTCAAATCTTTCAAAAATTAAATTAGAGCTTATATTTTTTAATAGAATATTTTTAGGAGATTTTATTGGATTGATATTTTCTTAACCAAGTATATTACTCTGTAGAACATAATTATTTGCTTGTTCATTTTTTTTTGAATATTCAGCAATAGACAGACTTGAGTTTTTCTATTTTTCTTATTTTGTTTTTGTACGTTCAATTTATATTATAGACGATTATGTTAGTTGTGCCAAGGGGTGCTAAACTAGTCTATCTAACTGAACGATCGATTTAGTTACTAAGTGTTGTGAGATATTTTCTTCATTGTTTTATCTTTTATATGTATAGCCTCTGTGCCCATAATTAAGGTCATGCTTTGTGTCCATAGTTAAGGTCATGTTAGTTTTATTTAATTAGTTGATTAAGCGCGCGATTAGTTAATTAAGTAGATTTATATACTGCATTTCAAATAATTCATAATTAATTTGATCTAGAAAGTATTTGCGGTGCTCTCCCCAATCCGCACGTAGTCGTCAACAGCGTCAGCAACTACACCATATGACAACATACGTATAGCAGCAGTGCAATTTTGTAGTGGTGACAAACCTTGTCTACCTAATGCATCATACCTTTGTTGGAAATAAGAATCAACACTTGAGAGGCCTTCAACAATACGGAGGAACACATGTCACCGCATTCGAAATCTTCGTCGAAATATCTCTTGATGGTACACTGGATTCTCAACAAAGTAATCATTCATAAGACGTTGTTTTCCGGCTATGAAATCACTATTGATAGTCTTCTTGCGAGGTTTGGATGAAAAGTTTTCTCCATAATTTTCATTCTTTAGTTGCTTCAAGAGCATAAGGCAGCGCTTCTCCGTATCGTCAAGTAACATTTCTTCTAACAAATCAAGAGGATTAGTAGTTACAGTTGGTTGATTAGAATTTTCAGCCATTTTTGAAAATATGTTGAGAGAAATAGATGTGAGATATTTTTTATAGATGAGTGTAAAATGATATGAATTACACACATATATATAAAAGTGGGTGTAGAACATTACAACTACATTTGCAACGACTATTTATCTAATAGCTATATTTGCAACGATTACTTTTCTAACGGCTATATTTGCAACGATTACTTTCCTAACGGCTATATTTGTAATGGCTACTTTTTCAACGGCTACTTTTCTAACGGCTATATTATACACTAAAATTTTTTATTTTATTTATATATATAAAACTTCTCTAAATTAAAAATAATAATGAGAACAATGAAAAAATCAATGGACAATTCCCACATTCTACAAATACATATATTCAACAATTTATTAAAGTTATTTACACAAATCGGGAAAGTGAATATACGTGGGATATTGTGGAATTTTGTGTCCATGTTTAAAATTCAAACTTTATTATAATTGAAACAATACAATTTGGATATTAAAATAAAAATAATAAAATATATTAATTTAATGAAAAAACATAATAAAAAGGTACAAGATAAAACCATAAAAAAAAAACTTAAATAAATAATGCAATATAATTTTTCTACCCTAAAACTGCTAGTGCAGCTTGAAGCAATTTTTCATGAATATTAAGTTCAAATGGAGACATTTTGAACTTGTCTTTATCTAAAAGTGATTGAATGGTTTCCCCATTCTTTGCAGCAATGGCCATTTGATCGACGACGATCTGCTTGAGAATAAAATCCTTGAAAACTCGCTACCTCATTGCTAATTTTGTACCATCGTTGCTTTAAACCATTTGTATTTTTCTTCTTGAATTTGAGTTGTTTTCCTTACAATATTCAAGAATCCGATTCCAAAATGTATTTTGATTTTGATCTATACCGACGGAAGCATCCTTGCTAACATTAAGTCATCTACTAATAAGTAACTCGTCTTCTTCCCACGTCCATTTGGTGTTAGAGCGGCCACTTTTTTCAACTTGAATGTTGTCACTAGGAAGTTGATTGGAAGATGATTTTGGTGTCATTTGTGGTGATCGTTCAGTAGCACTTTCGGGCACCAAATCTGATCCTCCAACAACTTGTGATGGATATGCACCCATAAAGGGTTTTGGACACATAAAATTTGGATTTTGAAAATGAAATCCAAAATTATTGGGTTTAAATTGATTTGGTAAATTTTGGTTAGGAATGGGTGTAGTCGTTTGAGAATTTGATGTTTTAATAGAATTTGGATTTGGAATTGGGATATAAAATCCAAAAGTATTAGGATGAACATTATTTGGATTCATTTGGATCCAAAAGTGTGGTAGAAGAAGAATTGAAAAAACAAAGAAGAAGAAGAATGAGTGAAAAAATTGAATTAGTGTTAGTTTATATCGATGATAAAAAATAAAATAAAATAAAACCGACGGTAAAAAATAACAATGGCTATAACATAACATCTCTTAAAATATAATAATAAAATAATATATTAAAAATTTAAAAGAGTTGAAAGTCAAATATGTCATGCTCTTTAATTTATTAGGTTAGCTTTACATGTGTCACTATCTTATTCGGTTTTGGTCTGCAAAAATGAGTCTCTTGATTGAGAGACTGGGTTTTAAAATTCAAGTCGCTTCAATGCAAAGAGACGATCAAACAAATTTTTAGGTTAGACGAGAGACGGGGTGAGAGATGGTGCTGCGGATGGTCTAATGTTTCTTGAGCCCTAAACCCTACCATTGCAATTATCACCAACCACGATTACTACCCCTTCAACTTTTAAGTAATTATTTAATAGATTCCTAATGTTCTAATAGTGGTTTTGGGTTTTAAAATCACTTAGACCATCTCTAATGGGATGCCCAAGGCCGATGCCCAAATGAGAGAGAATGAGAATAGGATATGGGAGGAGCATCGGTGCTTAACATGTATATTTTATTTATTTTTTTCAATTACCTAATAATGTCGGTCATATGTTACTTCTTTTATTTTTATCTCTCTCCTCTTGTATTTGTGCAGTGTTTGTGTTGCAAAGAGATTTATTATTATTATTTTGCAATAGTTGTATTTTTACATGTCTTATTTTCAATATTTTTCATATTCATTTAAATTTCATCTAACATTAGTAATCCTCATTAATTTTAGTATTATGTTATTAAGTATTAATAATTTTTGTTATATTTTTATTTAAATATAAAAGTTAATTGTTAATAACTTTTTTTTAAAAATAGTAATCACGATAAAAATTTATTATTAAAATTTATTATTAATTTTCTTAACAATAAAAATAAATAATTAATAAATTTTTAATTATTTAATAATAATTATTAAAGACATTAATAATAATTAGTAATTTATTAAATAACATTTCATATAATATAAATATTTATTAGAATTAATACAAATAAAAAGTAAAGTATTTATATGGGATGTAGGACCCACCGTAATAATTGAAAATTTCTTTAGGAAAAAATACATGAAATATACCATTGAAACATTGACTTAAGTAAATGGGCCCTTAAACTTTGTATTAAGATTTTAAACCAAATAAAAGTTGGTTTCTTTCCTATGAACCAATATCCCCAATATAACCTCATCTAGAATTTTTAATTACGAAAATGCCATAATTTTACATTTTATAAAAATGAAAAATAAAAGGAAAAGGTAAAAGACTTAAGTGCCCTTATTATAAAATATTCAAAAAAAAAAAAGAAAAGAAGATGTTTCCAAATTAACTGACATTCATCATCATTCAACAAATATTTCTGTCGAAGCTTTGCTGTAGAGCACCGGAGAATTGAAAGGAGGACAACTTGTAAAACCACAACGAGTCGTTGCAGTTGGGCATAGCGGAACATTGCAATTGGTGGTAATGTAGCGTTGGACTTGGCGACAACGAACCCTAATTGTGTAGCGGTCAAGGATTTGAGCATTAGTGTACTGATTTTGCGCAGGTACGATTTTAATTCGGTTTATGACGATTAGCATGGAACTAATTCGGTTTATTGAAATGTGTTGGTTTTGGGTAATTTAATTGGGTCTGTTTTAGGAATTAGTACTCAGTTGTTAATCTGGAGTGGTTTGTGATAGTTAATCGAAATGGGTCTGAGTTGTTTATTGATCTGTTCGCATGTGCTTTTGGATGATTTAAGTTGTATGCAATTGGGTAGTTTTCAGTTTTGGTTAACTGTGTATGTTTTATTTGTCAGAATACTATCTTATCCTCTACTTATATTATGTTAATTGATACAAGTGAGGCGCTTATTTGAATGTAATTTGGAGTCTGTAAGAATCATGATGGTTATATAAATGTGTTATGGTTGTTTGGTTTGTGTTTATGGGGTTGAGGGAGATTTGATCTGATGTTAAAATTTGAATTAAAATCTATTTCTTTCTGGCAGTTGAAAGTGTTAATGGTGGTGTTGTGTTGGTGATGGTAAATGTTATACATATGAAGCTGTTTTATATGATCTATTACATAGATGCAATAAAGTGTGGCTCAGGTGGTGTTCAGAAACTGATGTCATGTTAAAAATGAGTCGTAGATATTAATGTAGCTATTTCATATCACTCATGTTAGATAATGTTAAATATGAGTTTCCCATGCGATACAAATTTGACTATATGTTATTTATGTAAAATATCATTGTGTTTTATGTGGTGTTCGATTATTTTAACTAAAAATTAATGGGAAAATGTTGAATAATGAGTAGTGTATATGTTAGAAGTGATATGTATGTGGAAAAATAATTTGTATGCTGTCTAGTTTGGTGGGAAGAAGTTGAATTTTAGAATAAATATTGTAAATTTCTTTAACTGATGCAAGGGTAAAAGTGTATTAGGTGGTGACATGATATTGGGCATCATCTACGTAGCCTCGTGTTATTATTAAACCAAATTTATCTGCTGTACAGTAGATTGGTAGGAGAATTGGTTCATTATGTATATGATTATTTTTATTTATTTGACAATGGTTTATAGCTTGTGGAATGAGAAAATCTTACCATATGAAGTTTTGAGTTTGTTTGGTGATGGTAGTGGAGTGATTTAGACATTAAAATGCTAATATTGATAATGCATTTCAAGTTGTACTCGTTAGAATAATCTTATCACGTGTAGATGGATGAAGAACAAGTTAGTTATATCCATTTGCTTTCAATAATTCAGTTTAGGGTTGTTAGTGTTTGTTATGCATTAATCTAAGATTCTTTGTTTCTGTTTCTTAATTGTTGTCAGGGGGATATGGAAGCTACTTATGTATGGGATAAACCTAGAGTTATTACTAAGCAAAAGGTAAACAATATAGGCAGGTTTAATGTGCTGGTAGATCTTCTTACCGGACCTGTTCGTAGGTGTAAACTGCAAACATTCATTAAAAAGTGTCCGTTTCAGCAATTTTTTGAACTGGTGGAGAGATCCGGTTTTAGAGAGCAAGCATTTTATGGGAAATTATTGTTAAGGGTGCTTGCAATAGAAGTATTGAAGCCAAATCAACCAATTGATTTAATGTGGTTTAAAGTTGATGAGGCTCTTCACCGGTTTAGGAAGCAAAAGTTTGCACTCGTAACCGGTTTGAGATTTGGTAAGATCCGAAAGTCAGATCTAAAGCTTGAGAGTGAAGTACTTAGAAGGGATAATATCTGTAGGAGGTTGTGGCCCTCAAAATAGGGACGTGTCAGACTTGATGATGTTCTGAACACTTTGGGAAGGAGAAGATTGGATGTTGATGATGTTAAAAGACTGATTTTGGTAGTCACAGTCCATGTTGTGTTGCTCTAGTATAGGGAGAACAAAGTAGTTTCGAATTTGCTGTGGATATTGGTAGATGATTTGTATCAATTCCAAAGATTTGTATGGGGCACTTATGTATTTTCAAGCACTCTATCTGTATTGAAGACTTTGATGACGCGAGATTTGTTGGATCATCCAGAAAGGGGAAGGACTGGAAGAGGATCCCTGTTTGCATTTATGGTATCTTTAATTATAGTATTTATTACAATTATATTTAAACTACCTCACCTGTTTGATAATTGCTTTGTTCTGTTGTAGTGGTGGCTTGTTGAAGCATTTCCTCATATGAGGGAAATTTTGAAGGTAAGGGAAATGAACAGAAATCCTGTACTAGAACCAAGGTGTTTGAGATGGTCATTGGATGATATTTTCTGGAAGCAGTTGGATGATGCTATGTTGGTAAGTATGAATGGAATAATGACAATATTTATATATGACTTTGCATCAGGTATATATATATATGTTGATGTTTAACTTGATATAGGTGAGGGGTTATCGAACACTGGAACCGATTGCTGATGAGAATCAGAGTTGGTATTTGAAACATTTCTTGGCTAATGCAGACATGATTATTGATCCAAATAGTCTAGGGGCAGATGTTGTAGAAGAATAACCTTTAAGCGATTGGGAGCCTTTGGTTGATAATGTGTTAGATGAAGGAGTAATACCAAACTGCAAAGTAGCAATGTCACCTGTTCTGTTACAAACTACACTCAAGTCAAGCAATTGCAAACAAACTTTCGTTCATCAAAGAAATAAATACAGATGTCAACTCCACTTCACAAACGATCGATTCCATACAATTGTAAGTAAATATAACAACAAATATTGAATAAAGTACAAATTGTATGTATTAATTAAACATCAGGTATGTCTTCATGTTGTTCTCCATCGATATGTGAGGACCTCTCCAAATTAAATTCTGAGCTTTCGCGATCCTCGCCCACCGGTTCGACATTAGGGACTGAGCTGCACACCTCGGAACAAGTTTGAACGGTATGACACGCCCCACCGCAATGTCTATAGTGCATTACTCTACGCCTTTTTGACGACACAACAACATCACTTCCTTGGGCAGATGTACTTCCTATAGAAGACCGAATCATCATATTTTGACAAGTTTCTCCCATATGCCCTTCAGTTCCGCATTTGTCGCAACTCATTGTAGGGCCTTGACAATCCTCAATTCGGTGACTCGTAGCTCCACAATTACCACAAATCAAAGGTGGATTCCTACAGATTATCCGAGAATGGCCAAGTAAACCACAGTTTCCACATTTTTCCCACGATGGAACTCACCTGCAGAAGGAATACGTTTTTCCTTTGGACGACCTGCTTGTTTCTCCATTATCATTGGCAATACTTCAGTCCTCGCAGTAGTATCAGCTTCCAACCATGCTCCCTTATCTGGCAACGGTATTGTAGGACGCGAATAAGCTCCCAGAAGGAACTCCTTACTATAGTATGGATGACACAAGTGGCTGATGGAAACACGTGAACACCTGAGAACATAATACTCAACTAGTGATTAAAACAACTAGTAATAAACATACCAATAATAAGGATATCTGTTGGTGTCTAGAAAATCAACCTTGCATATGCCATTGCATGAACACAACGTACTCCATCCAAATCAAGACATCCTCCACAATGATCATCACCCTGCCATCACCAAGCTCTTCATTTGTCAGTTGATACCTCACGCTGTCTTGAATTGGGTATACATTGCACTTCACTATTTGCTCTTCCCAATGTGCAACATATGCCTTAACGGCATCCGTTATCGAAGAATCAAGCTTCGCAGCTGCTGCACTTCTACTACTAAACCATCTCTGCACTAGCCCTCTAATAAACTCGTATGCCGCTGTAATGGGAAGTTTTCGAGCTGGTAATATTACTCTATTCAATGACTCGGCGATGCCGGTGGTCATAATAGTCCATCTTTTTTGGGGACAGAAGGCACGGGACCACTTTTCCTTTCCAAGCTTCAATAGCTCCACATGCATCTTTGGACAAATTGTGGCCAAACTATCTAACAATTGTAAGCACTCTTCCTTCTTGTAAGAATAGGCTGCATGCCATAACACATCCCTCACATAACTTCTGCCTTTGCATAGATTACCTAGATTATTCTTCAAATGAAAATAGCAATTTACGTGTGGAACATCGGGATATACTTCTTTCACAGTCGGACCAATACTCTTACCCCGATCTGTAACAAGGAGAAGATCCTCCGATATGCCTATCGCAACCTGCAATTTCTCCAAAAATCAAGTCTATCCAGTAACATTTTCTTTCGGAGCAAAGCCAAAAGCAACTAGATAAATACCGTCGGAACCGTTGAGGCCCATCGTGGTGAATATGACACCGGTTATCCCACCCTTCAATTGTGTCGCATCCATTGCAAGCACCGGTCGTATATAACTTCTAAATCCGACTATGCTTTGACCCAAAGCAAAAAAGGAGTATAAAAAATTCCCACTATTATTCGTTCGAATAGTCGTGATAGTACCCGGATTAGTGACTTTTAACATATGGAGGTAAGAAGAAATATACTTCTATGAGTCCTCATAACTTCCATAAGCAACTGATTGTGCAAACTTTAAAGCTCTCCAAGCTTTGCTATAGAGCAAATTCACAGCCCATCTAGCACGTACCTCGCTCACAATATGATCTGGACTGAATTTTGAACCGGCCACGCGTGTGGAAAAATAAGAACCAATTACCTTTGCAGTCACAGTCCTTTTCTCCGCTCTGTCTGAATCACAAAGACATGTACATTCATATCTAAAGTGCGTCACATGCCACAACGGGGAATCCACATTTGGTTTCCTTGCTCTAAAACCAAATTTACAACCTTTAGACCTCTCCGTGCAATAAACTTCCAATCTTTTTTATTGTACCGCAATACATGAAGGGATAGCTTGTTCTCCAACGCATATTTACCTATTGCAAGATTTAATGTCTCTTTGCTTTTAAATAAATTTCCCACCATCAAGTCATATCTTTGATAAGGCATGGATAGTGCATATACCCTAGGCTCAACAAAGTCATATTGGTCGTTTAAAGGGAGCTGCCAAACTCGATGGTCAACCGGTCTCTCACTCTCACCACCCTCTATATCCCTATTATCAAAATCCACATCAATGTCCATTTCCAACGAATCACTCATTCTCTCATCACCATCATTCCTTGCAACATTTTCTGGGTCCCCAATATCATCATCACTAAATTGGGATGTCATTTCGTCATCACCATCTACCCTTCGGCCTTCATTCATTGCTCGGACAACGTATCGTCCAAAAATTCAGCATCATAATTTAAATTTGAATCCCTAATGGCATCAACTTGTTGCCGCATATTAGGAACACTACCTATGATGTTCTGATTCCGTACATTTACATTAACCATATCTAATTGTGCTACATTCTTTTCCATAAATTCAACAAATATTTCAACGGGTTCATGGGACATAACATAACCTATACAATCTTCATCATTGATTTCCATCCTTGTAATCCCTACGCCCCACCTATTTACAAGTGTATAGAGCCGTAAATCATACCTACTAATATCAATGCCCCTCTTAGCCGCCGCTTTTTCATAAATTTCTTTCAACGTTACATCCTTCCTACATATTGCACCGGATACAACAAAACCCCTATAATTGCTACCATCCCAAACTCCATCATAGCAAAACATAACTCCAATAGAACCCATCAAAAATACAAATAACAAACACTTTTATGACAACCTCCAATAACATACAGATTAAATATTTCCACAAACACCAACAACACTAACTACTCCCAATGCCAATTTAACAATACCAAATAACTTCTATGATAACCTCCAATAACATGCCAATTTAACAATACTAACATACACCATTAAATCACCAAATCATTGCTTACTCCATGCTTGTATATCAATGAGGAACAAAACCCAATACACAATACTAACAATGGTGAGTATTCTACAAGATCCCAACACAAACAAAAATGAATTAATCTAACAAATTTAGGAAATCACCACAACAATTAACTAAAGAAATGCTTGATTACACATCCCTTCACTACCAACAACAAAACCCAATCACCATATAATTAATTGCAAACTAATTCTAATAACCCAAATCTACCTACACAAACCCTACAAATATCACTATAACCCAAAACTAATACTATTGATACAATTAAACCTTGATGTGATTATAATATACTAACCTCAATGAACTATTTGTTAAATTTGATGACATTCTACAATGGAAAGAGAGGAGGAGTATTAATGGTGGAGAAAAATGAGAACATACGTAAATGGGTTGTGAATTTGTTGAATGGGTTTTGGGGTTTGAAAGGGTGATTATTTATATGGGTAAAATAGTAATACCAAGGTGAAAGTGAGGGCGTGTTTGGGTATTCTATGTTTTTTTTTAAAAATTTTTTTACTTTTTAAAATTCTTTTTTTTATTCATAAGGGTATAATGGTCACAAAGGGCTAGTGGATAAAAACCAAAGTTTGTTAATATTAATAACTTAATACAAAGTTTCAAGGCCCATTTACTTAATTATAACTTTTAAAATCCTAAATGTGAAACTATCTTAGTTTTTTAAGCATCTCATAAATATACCACCATTGGAAGATATAGATGTTAAGAGAGATGTTACAACAGAATTTTAAAATGGGGTCCACAATTCATGGGTAGATGCTACCACTATGGATGCTCTTAGGCTGTGTTCGGCGTCCGCGGTTGAAATCAGCGGTTTAAATAACAGTTAGAATAGCTGTAGTGGTTAACAATTTAAAATAACGGTTTGTTTAGCGATTATAATAGCGGTTCAAATGACTGTTCGGTAATAGCGGTAACGGTTTTAAACAGTAGTTACATGTAAAAAGACTAAAAAGGATATTATTTTATATTAGAATTATATTTACTACGCTAAATTTTATTTAATATATTTATAATAAAAATTTCAAATTTATAAATTAATAAAATTACACTTCATTATAGTTTTATACATAATTAATTAATTAATTATTTTTATTTTTATTGGTATAATATAGATTAAATTTACCAACTATAAAAATATTCCGATCATAACTAAATTTTAACTATAATGATTAATATCATTTAAATAAAATATCATTAAAATGAAAAGAATATAAATGAAAAAAATGTTTCATTAAAATGAAATATTATTAAAATGTTAAGGATATAAGTGAAAATGTGTTGTTAGTAATTAATTTCATTTAAATGGAATACTATTAAAATGGTAAGGATACAAATAAAAAGAATTTTCATTAAAGTTTGAAGGATATAAATGGAAACTGGTTAATAGCGTTTTAGCAAACGCTATTTCATTTAGTGTTCTGGAAATCGCTATCAAGACTGCTAATCGCTATATTCAACTGCGGTAGTCGAACACTAATTTTTTCAAATTGTTGTCTAAACCGCTAAACGTTGTTTCAAATGTTGTCATCAAACACAGCCTTAGAGTGTGTTCGGCGTTAGCTGTTTTATTAGCGTTTAGCAGTTTGAACAACGGTTGACAAAAATAGGTGTTCGACAACAGCGTTTCAAAATAGCGTTTAGTGGTTCACATAGCAGTCTGACGAATGTTATTCAACATAGATTTCTCCCTCAACCGCAATATTTAAAATACAAAAATATCCTTTTATTTTTCATTAATAAATAAAGTCAAATAATTAAATCAACTCTTTTTTGTAATTTTATATCTAACCGCTCTTTTTAATTGCTATAGCTATCACCAAACGATTATTACAACCGCTATTTTGACCGTTATTCTAACCGCTATTTCAAACCGCTAATCGCTACAGCTATTCAAACCGCTAATCGCTACAGCTATTCAAACCGCTGACGCCAAACATAGTCTTAGGGAATACATTTCTCTCTCCATTTAATGGCTTCAAGATTGATAATAGGGGATTTGCTCTAGGATGCTTTTAAATTGCTTTTGAAAGTAAACATATCATTTATGGCTTCCGATTAAGTTAGGTGGATTTTACCCAGATGTCTCTACTAGTGATGAGGTCATGCTTTGAAAAATGATAATTAAGATGTTTAATTGGCTTTGGCATTTTTTTATCACTCTTGGTTGGTTCCATATGCAACCAATAAGGTGGAAACATTAAAGTGGATGAGACCCAACTTGTGGAGGCAAATTACAAGATTTATAATTCTCGTTTTAAGCGCTTTGTGATTGATTGATGGTTGTTGTGTGTGTTAGACTAAGAATTGTATATTAGAATCTTATCTAATGTTCCATATTTGTTACACTGAACTTGATTGGGTAAAAAATGATGAAAGGAATATGCTTGTGCTAAGCGTGATGGAAAATTGTTACTTCGAATAATGTTGCTATATGTAGTTCATATTGGTACAAATTGGTAGTAAATGCCTTTACTGATGATGATACAAATCTTGTTGATATTGTTGCTTGCTATTGATTGATATAGTCGTATGATATTGAATTGGATAATTGGCACAATAGCAATATGTAGACACAAATTGATGGTCTTATGGCAATTGATAACTTGACTAAATGGATATTCAATAAAAAAAAAACACCAAATGCTCTTAAGTTAACTCTAAAATATAGGATGATAGACATGCTTATGGATTAGAAATAATTTGACATGATTAAATCGTGTTTCGACATGGACCCATATTGGGACTTCGGTCCATATTTGATTTAATGTGAAATTCTTTATATGAGCACTATAGGTGATAATTAGCATATGCATTGTGTTTTTGCATAATGTATTGGATTTATAGATTTTTTAGTCAAAATTTAATTTTGCAAAATTTTATAATTCAAATATATTAATGATGAGCATATGAGTTACGATGCGAGGTAATAACTCGATTGCTAGAAACAATTTTAGCATGAAAGTTTTTGTTTTTTCTGAATCTGAAAAATCGAAAACGACATATTTTGAGTAAGTATGCCCGAGATATGTAGTGGAGATACCTAATGCGAGATAATTGAGCTGCTTACATTAAAAACATTTATTTTTAGCGGATTATTTTATTCTTTATAACTCTATATTTCTTTAACAGTTTTGTTCTTTAGACCACCTATCAGGGTTGTTAAAGATTGGTAAAAGTTCCTTAAGTGCATTGAACATTGATTGGACAAGAGGTGGATGAAGCAACATACTAAAGATGATTTGGAGTGTGCTGCTAAAAAGCCATGGACTAAATACGTCTAAAAAAATCATTATTTAGTAACATCCTAAGTCAAGTTGAAACCAAAAACACTACAACCTTTTATTTGGTCACCACACCGCGTCCAAGCTGAAAAATGGTAAATTTTTTTTAAAATTATATTTCATATCCTAAAAACTCGTAATGTAATAGGAATTAAGTTTTGGGTTATACAAAAACTAACAGTTGAGGTTAGAAATCAATCGATGCTTAAATATATTAGTAACTAGTTCCTTAGAAAATATTGTTTATGAAAAAAAAAATTAAAATCAAGGTCATTAGAAGTTTGATTTTAAAAAGAAAAAGTTTTAAAGAAAGAAAAGAAGAGTTAATTGAAAATTGGGAAATAAAAATATTGTAATCGGAAGCTGTTATAAATTTTTAATGTCTATCAGTAAGGAGAAAAGATCCACACTTCTATATTTATAATAAACACTTCAAAATTCATTATTAGTTAAATTTAATATAGCATATTTGATATCGAGTATAAATCAAGTGAGAATGAAAATTCACATGGCTCATAACGGCTATAAAAATGTTTAAGATTATTAATTTTTTATTATTAATTACATGATTATAATAATAAAATACATTGATTAATATCATTCACTGGTAAACTATATTTATTATTCTAACGACTTTAATTGATAATTAAACCAATTCGACCTAAGTTCAAATCTTAACCTATAAATAGTATCCCATGATATTTCTTTTATTAAAGCAAATTGCATTTTTACCATCAGAAAATTATAAATTATAAATATATAATTTTGTTTTACCCATCATATCCATTAATTACTAAAAATTTTAATAGCTTATAAACTTATAATATAATATCGAATATAATATAATATCGAATCTTGAGTACACCTACGGAAAAGAAATTTTATAAAATCTATTTTTACGGCTTAACTATGTCATGTAAATTTATTAATAAGAATTAGTAAAATGAAAAACCAATTTTATTTTAAAAATATTAAAAATTATATATATATATATAAATACCATTATATTCATCCTTACAAAATTTTATGATGGATTAGATGTGTTATTTAGTACGTTTGACCTAATTTCCTCAACAAGATATTCTATCTCTAAAATTTAATTTATTAATATTAAAAAAATGGTCCTTTGCATTGCATCTAGAACTTCACTCACATCCAATCCAAATATGGTATTTAATAAAATCATGAAATTGAAGCGACAAGAGATTCAAAATTTTACCAAAATATAATCACCCCCAATACCAACAAGCGAATCCCAGTTCATGTATCTCATAAAAGAAATAAAAAAATTCCCTAATTTATTTCAAAATTTATTTTAAAATTCACAGTCCAAATCATATAAAACCAGTATATTTTTCCCTCCTCTCACACCGAGTCGACTCGGTTTACTTCATGCCCTAGTGTGCGCTCTCTCTTTTTTAGGTCAGTTTTTATTTTTATTTTTATTTTTTTGAATTCTCTCATGTTTATTTCAGTTTTAGTGTTGTTTACTCTATTCGTTTGCTTTTGTTTTGAGTGTTGGATTCATGTCGATCTGTGTGAGAGGATTAATTTTGTTTATTGGAATTGAGATAGAGGGTTCTGTTTTTGTATTTGGGATTTTGGAAGCTGAAAAACTGCAGCTTGGTTTTGTATGGAGATGTTATGTGAATCATTTTATTTTGTTTATTGTTTGTGTTTGATTGGGTTGGAGCACTCTTTAATGTACATTGAAAGTTAAATGTATGGTTTTAGTGTAAGGGTTTATTAATTGAGAAGCTGAGCTTTGAGTTGAAATATCTATAGCAGAAACAAACATAGGGTTATCAATGGAATTTCATTTTGTTCAATTGTTTATTGATCAATGATTTGGGCACTTGATTAGAAGGTGTTGGTTAATTGTAGCTCATTCTAAAGTGATGATACTTAAAAATGGTAATGTCTAGATCTTAAATCGATGCACTTCATGGTTTTTCGAAATTGATTGTTGATTGCCTTATTTAAAAATTCAATCTTCCGATTAAATGCGACTCCTTTTTGCATGAGCAATGTTTGTTCAACTTTTTGTTGGTGGTTGTGATTGGAATAGGTTGTAGGTTACAATTGACGTAGCAAATAACTATGTATCATCAAAATCTAGAACCATACATTTTATATTAAGCAAGTGTTTCCTTTATAGTATTGTGTTTAGAAGATTCTGAAATTATCAATCATCAAGGATGCTATACAAACTTGTTAGGCATATACTTTGAAGGTTATTAGATTTTAAGTATAAAGCTTTGTTAACCAATTTGTTTGAAGTGATGTGGTGGAGCTATGTGTGTATTCACTTGAATATTGTTATAATTTCATATACTTATTGTCACCAATTTTTAGTCTTATTACTAGATATATAAAAGTTGGCTTTACCCTGTCCTTTTTAGGAGCCTTTTATGAAGTCAACAAGTGACAAATTAGCTTACGTATTAAGTTGATAATTTACAGCTCATTCCATTCTTACTTCAAAATTTCCACAACAGATTAGGATATCTTATTAGCTAGCTTCTTTTAGTTTTTATTTTTAATGCCATAACTAGGCTTTCCATTTTTCCATCTAAAGTGTGGCTTTGTTAATAGACATAGATGTAAATCACGGCTTTGGGCATGTTGATTTGGAAGTGTCATTGATATTCTCATTTTATAGTAAAATTACAAACTAGGAATTGATGCATTGAAGTGATTATGTTATGCCGCATTTGGCATCTGAAAATTAAATAAATAACTACGTTATAATCATTAGCCATTGCAAAGAAAACCTTAAAGTTCGTTCTATTTATTTATGTCGAAGTTGATTAGGGTCAATTTTAGGGAACTCTTCTTAAGGTGTTTGATTGGAAAATCTTCTTGTGGAGGGGCAGGTGAGTCATTTCTGGTTTGCTTTATCTATTCAAAATTATCTTTTTGCATTTCGTTTTGAAGGCTTTAAAAATTGTTGTTCTTGATTTTGCTCTCTAATGCTATTTGCCGTTTCTTATTTGGTTAGGTGAGATTGTAAATGCCAAATCTCTAATGGGTAGGCTAGAAAGTATGTTGCAGAAGCCAAATAATGATTTTGGATTTTGACTCCTTGAGATATTGATGTTAGGCCTAGATTGTTTGCATGTTAACACCCGATTTGATGATTCCCAGGGAATATGTGATTGATGTCAATTATTGCGATGTTATGTCAATAGCCATTTGGTTTTGTTATGGTCTTCTGCTTGTGTAAATGATGACAACTTTTATGTTATTTAAGTTAATTTATTGGTGAAATTCAATTATAAGTTGACTTGTGATTTTGGAGATGTGTGGATCGATTATTTTTAACTATGAATATACCTATTTTGGTTTTTCGTAGAGCTGCAGATTGATCATAAAAAGATGAAATATATTTAGAAAGCTGATCTATCTTGAATGTTTCTCTTGCTAAAAGCTGTCAGTATCAGCATAATATGTATATTTTGTATGGAATGAAATCAAATCAGTGTTGCTAGTATTTAAGAGAATGGTTTTTCATAGGATGTGGTGATGATGTTTGATCAGCAGCTCAGTATCCTTATAGATGCAACTTTTTTTTTTCTTTTCCTTTTTGATGGCTCAATTGTCATATGGACACATTTGCGAGCAAAGTTTTAGGGAAGGCAAAGGAATTGATTTCATAATTTGCAGTTATTATGGTTATTCAATTTTTTTACGGATTCATATTTGTTGACTTGATGGTTTGTGCAGTATTTGATGGAAGCGAATCTTAATTCTTTGCTTCCACCGAAGGAATTAGTTGTTTTTTCTTGATTCCTCCTTTCGTGTAATTCTATTACTTTTTGTTTGCACTTTCATTTAGTGGTGATAAATGACCTTAAATAAGGTTATTGTGTCAGTCTTTGCTTCGTTATATTTGTCTTTTAGACATGTCAAAATTGAGTATGAAAATCATAATGCCTAGCTAATTTTCAGAGTTGGGATGCATAATTTGATATCATTTTGTGTATCATAAGCTTTGAATATTGTAGAATGGTTGACAAAATCGGTTTGAGATATCAAGCTATTCGTCAGGTCCTCTGATGAATATTTCCTATGCTCGGGTGCCAATGTGTTGCTTATTTGTGATTTATTTTTCTGTCGATTGCTTGAACCATGTCTCAATTAACTTGCTGTTCTGACTAGATTGTATGTTTTCATAGGTATTGTATTGTATTGGGGTGACCTTTTGTTTGCTGTGCCTTGAATAAGAGATGGAGGACAAACCAGATGAAGTGGAAAATATTGAGAGTAGTTCTGGCGACTCTTTTATTGATGACTCTGATGATGATGAACCATCAACATCTGGGCCAGAAGATAAACTGGATCTTAAGGCTAGTATATATATATGTGTGTGTGTGTGTATATATATATATATATTTGAAACACTATTTCTAATCTAGCAAGACATGTTTCATTGTCCATTTTGTTGTGCAGGACCATCTGACCGACAAAGAAATAGAAGAGATAATATCCGAGTTCTTGGAAAATGAGAGTAAGGTATTAAATGTATTTATTTCTTGTTATGAATGGTCTTTCATTTTTCCTTGCTGGAATTTCCTCTCATGCTCATTTTAGGCTGCAGAGGCTCAGGAAGCTCTTGAAGAGGAGTCTCTTGCCAGAGTAGAGAAGGAGGTTAGGGAGGAGCTGGCTCAAAAATTCCATGATGAAGATGTTAGTTTTCTATCCTTGTTTCTTTCCGCATTTTTGTTTTGCCTTTTACTAAAAATCCCATTTCTTGTCTTTAGCTTGAAGTGGCAGTCAAAGAGGAAATGGCCGGATATTGCGAACTGTGGGAAAATACTCTAGATGAACTGGAGACAGAGAGTTCTCACTTGTTGGTGTGCTTCTTTCTTCAATTTTAAGTAAATCTTTGTTTCTCAATATGTTTCTGTGGTTGCATGATTTTTGAGAAAATTTGTCTTTCTCCTGCAAAATAACTTATCTGCAAGTTTTATTTATTTATTTATATGTGAAATCAAATTGAAATGATAAAGTTTTTCCATCTTTTCACATATGGGAACAGAAGAAGGTTTTTGATTTAATTTTGTCTAGACTCTGAAATTATCTTGTAGGTAAATGTAAAACAATTAATAGTGCATATTTTAGAATCTTTGCATGTTTCTGAAGCCAGCAAAGAACTCTGCATTCTTCTTTATTATTATTATTTATTTATTATTATTTTTTCGATAATTCTGGAAACAAGCCCTTTGAATTAGCTCTATATCTTTGTTTAATATCTAGTAACGATTATTGGATTCTTAATGAGAAAGGAGGTGAGGTGTAGGTTCTGTGATTGCAATGGATTTGCTGAGAAGTAATGATTCTGAGGAATTTGTTTGTAATATGTTATGTAGTTATTTCAAATGTTCTTGGATAATTTTGAACATTTGTCTTGCTGGGTCAACATTATCTTATCCTTTTATTTAAAGCAATTCAATTGGATTAATTGAAAATGTGGTACTTGGAAATCTCCTTCTGAGCTTTGCGATACATTTTCATGTTTTGTTTTTTCTTTTCTGCTTGCTGTTGGTATAACCCTTTGACAGGTCATTCTTTTCTCTTCAAAATAATATCCATATTCTGAATCTGATTCTGGAACTTTTTCTCCACTTTTGCCGTCTTCTGGATCTTTAGAGATCCATGAAGGCTAGGTGAATAGCAATATAGTAACATTGATAGCAATGGATTACTAATGTTATTATGCTGTGGTCATCACTTTCTTCACTATTGTGATTTGACTTTTGTATCCTTCCTGTAAATTTTATGATACTAAAATTTTCCTTCGGTTGATATGCTTCTGCACAGGAACAACTTGATGGGGCTGGTATTGAGTTACCAAGCCTTTATAGGTGGATCGAGAGTCAGGCTCCTAATGGTTGCTGCACTGAAGCTTGGAAACAAAGAGCGCACTGGATAGGAACCCAGCCTACCTGTGAATCAAGCAAATCAGTAACTGAGGCTGAGGAGTATCTTCAAGTCCAACGACCAGTTCGAAGGTATGTTTTTGCTCTTGGCATTTTAGATTTCCTATGTATAGTTTTCTGATATGGACTGTGGATTTAGGAAACATGGCAAACTATTGGAGGAAGGTGCAAGCGGATTCCTGCAAAAGAAACTTGCTGCTGATGGTACTCAGAATGTCACAGAAAATTCAGAAATTAATTGGAGCTCTGTCAGCAGCATGTTCCGCAATGATAGCTCTGGAGATTGTAGTTTATTTGGCAGCCAAACCTGGGCTTCTGTTTACTTGGCAAGTACTCCACAGCAAGCTGCAGAAATGGGGCTTAAATTTCCTGGAGTAGACGAGGTAACACATATGGCTAAGATTGCAATACACAGGACTTGGTTTTCTGTGATTCATCTATAATCTTTTTATACAGCCAAATTTAATGTCAGTTAATTCTTTAACTTGTTACATCATGTTTGGAAATAGAAGTCTAAACTTACTCTGTGTTCCAGAATTTGGATAATATTTTTCTGAGAGAGTCAATATCTGATAGTTATGATTAATTAGTATTCTCACACTTTCTATAATTGGCTGTTAGCCAAATTAGATGTTTTCTCTCTAATGATTAAGGCTTTTAATGTCCGGCATTGCTTTGTTTCCTACTTTTTAGACTTGTACTTGTTCTGGTTTTGGATTCTGTATCATTGTTCATGTTCTATCTACTGCTATTGATTGTTTACTATGGATTTTACTCTGAACTTTCATTACTTTGACATACAACTTGTTCAGGTTGAGGAGATTGAAGATGTCGATGGCAGTTCCAGTGATCCATTTGTTGCAGATGCCATAGCAAATGAAAAGGAGCTGGTTCTTTCCGAAGCACAAAGAAAAAAGTTTAAAAAGGTCTGCTAATATCCAAATATTTTTCTTTGTTAAGATTTCTTTTAAGAATTTTGGCAGTCCATTTTCTGGCTGCTTGATCTGGAAGGCTTGACTCGGATAATTATCCTCCTAATGAGTGTATGTGTTATCTTGAAACATAACTTTTGATCTGTATATATTCGGTATGTGTAAATACTCTCATACATAAATGGTAGTGACTGTATATGTGTGTGTTAGAGAAGGCTGCTGTTGGTAGAATTAGCTACATTTGCTGCCAATTGAGAAATGATGTAGGCACAAAATATGTGAAACAGGTGGCTGTCAGTCACTGTTAATGATTCTTAGCTGTTTTAAAGAGTCAAGTTGGCTGCCAAGAAATATGTGAAAATTCACCCATGTTTTCTTCAGTCATTTGTAAACTTCCCTATGCCAACTTTGACTCTGTACCACTGTAGAAGTTTTATTTTGGTGAGATTACTTTATCCTTTAACATACTGTTCAGTCTGGCAGTGGCTGGCTGTAAATCTCATGTTGATCTTCTGATACTCAAGGGACGATTGTGTTTTTCTTTAAATTCACTCATGTGAGATTGTTTCACTATCTGTTTTATTAGTCACTGGTGCTGTATTTTTATATTAATCTACAGGTCAAAGAGGAGGATGATGCAAACCTTGACCGCAAGCTTCAACTTCGTTTGAAACGGAGGAGGCATCGTAAAAGATCAAAACAAGTAAAATATCTGTACAGTCTTTGTATTTTTGTCTCGCCCGTCTTAAGCGAAATGTTGAAATGTTTCCCTTGATATTTTTTAATTACTTTTGATATCCAATTTGTGTATTCTAAGCATAGACTGCATCTTTGATATTCCTGTAATGAATGGTTTATTTGAAAAAGGAGATAATATGATTGCGGAACTCTAAATTCATTTTGTAATTGATGGAATCAATTTATGCAATTAGAATTGAGCCTGATTTATGCTGCAGAAATTCATTTGTTTTTTTGTCAAATCATTTAAAGAGTGCTGACTATATCTTTTCTTTTCGAAACTTGCTTTTTTACTGCAGCAGGGTGTTCTTCAGAACGAATTTTCTTCAGTTGATCAGGAGATTGAAAATAACTTAGATGAGCCCTCTGCTGACTATAAATGTCATTTGAACAAGACAACTTGTGAAAATGGGGAAGGAGTGCCTGGCAATGAGGAGGTTGAAAAACGGAGTTTGAAGAATGATCTGCTTGATAATTCTGGAGCTTTTGATGATGTTGACAAGGAGAGATCAATGAGTAATGGATCTACTTCCACATCAGAGTCTGGTTTGCTTGATTCCACTGAATCAAGAGGGTGCAAGCGGAAAAATGATAATGAGGAGCCAGTTCATGATGGAAAGAGGAATCGGAGTATCATCACAGATTGTGATGGAGAAGTTGATGTTTTGGAAGATAAATCGGTGAGTGCCAAATTGGAGGATTCTTTTGTGTTGCATGAAAATATCAATTCTGAGGCTGGTTATTCCAATCCTTCACAAAGTATGAAGGAGAAGTTCTACTGTACTGCCTGTCATAAGTTGGCTATTGAAGTGCACTCCCATCCACGTTTGAAAGTAATTGTTTGCAAGGACTGCAAATGCTTATTACAAGCAAAGATGCATCCTAAGGTATGGACTTAAAGTAGCTTTTGTACTCATGGTTGGAAAAATTAATCCATAAAATACATGCTTCACCTTATGTTATTCCACTTGAAAGTGATAAAGATATACATAATTTAATCATGCTAGAAAACATGAAAGCATTAAGTAAATATCCTATCCTACCCTCTGTAGTCCTCCATCTTTGAGTGTCTTGCTGCATAAATGTCAATTACTCTTAGGAATCTTTGCTGTTTGTTATTGTGAACCTAGTACTTATTGTTGAGGTTGTTCATATACTGAGCTGATTAGCTTTAACTACTTGCTTTTGTTTTCAAGAGAAACTAACTTGTAGTGGGGCCAGAAATTCATTTCTGTCTGTGTGCATGAGTGTTAAAAAGGAATAGTATCTTAACTTAATTTGTCATATATATATATATATATATATATATATATATATATTCTCTAAATTCACTAACCCGAAGGAATCTTATTTACAGATATTTACAGATGGAAGAACCTGTTTTTTGGTGTTTGTTATCATAAATTCGCTACCAATTTATTTGTTTTTGTTTCTCAAGAAGAAAACAAATTCTCAGATTTTTAAAACACGAAGGAAACAATTCTATCGTAAGTGGAAGACAAAAGAGTTAAGTAGTTAGTGATTGTCTGTGGTTTATGTCTTATGTTTTGAGGACTATAGGCAGATTTTATGTAATAGCTGTGAGCTAGATTTTGAAGTTCAGTTTATTTTTAGCTTCTCCATGCAAAGTGTAAATTTTTCTCTTTGTTTTGGACAAAAAAGTTTGTTTCTCTGCAATATTGATATGAAACGTAGAATAGATCAATTGACTTCTAAATCTGTTCACTGTTATTTGGTAGTCTTTTATTCGTCAGAAACAAATCCTATTTGGTATTCTTCTAATTTAATGTTGGATTAATGTGGAATCAACTGTATGTGGCAGGATGTTGACTGCTCAGAGTGTTACTGCGGATGGTGTGGCCAAAGCAGTGATTTAGTAAGTTGTAAGTCATGCAAAACATTATTCTGTAGCACATGTGTAAAGAGAAATCTAGGTGAAGCATACTTATCTGAGGCTCAGGCTTCATGCTGGCAATGTTGTTACTGCTCCCCAAGTTTGTTGCAAAGGCTGACACTAGAATTTGAGAGAGCCTTGGGATCTGAAGCTGTGATTGTTTCTAGCTCCGATAGTGATTCTGAGAATTCTGATGAAGATAATCTGACTATTGGGTATGTTTATTTTTTGCTCGTCCTTTATTAGAAATGCATGCATTATTGCATTTTTTAGACTGTAGGCCAGTATCTAGATAGGAAATGTTTTGGAGATTTAGATGCTTGCTCTGTATTTCAATGTTGCAGATTTCAGAACACTATGTGTATGTAATAACATAAACCAGGAAAAAGGATGATCTGATCCACTATCAATACTATTATGTCAAATCAATGCAGTTGTGAGATAACTATAAACACAACTTACAAAGTATAGTTGTTATTGCATCAACTCATTATTTTATTTTGACATTGTTAGGTCAGTGAATTCTGATTCGCTTCTAGGATATATAGATTATTTGGGTTTTGATGGAGCCTGGAATCACAAGTTTATTTTCCTGTATTATATTCAAAAAGTAGAATTCATGATATCTTAGTTGCAGTTGTTCCATATTGCAGTACTTGGCAATACTAATGTTTTCTCATGCACTAGCCATTGTTATAAATTGTTATGTGCTTGGAGTTCAATACATGGTAAAATATTAGGTATCAGAGTAAGGGTGTCATTATTAGAATTTTTAATATAGATGGTTGCTTTCATGTCTAATTATAATTTTTTTTTTTTCTGGTCAGTGGCAACCGAAAACGGAAGAAGAAAATTCGAAGAATCCTAGATGATGCTGAATTAGGAGAAGAGACAAAAAGAAAAATTGCAATTGAAAAGGTATTTATTTATTATTTTATATTAAATTGTGCAATCAGGCATCCTATTCAACCTACATAACATTTTCCCATTGCAATATGTAGGAACGTCAGGAACGTCTGAAGTCATTGCAAGTTCAGTTTTCTTCCAAATCTCAGACAATGAGCTTTGCAAACTGTGATGGTGGCATGCCAACTGGTGCTACTGTTGATGTTCTAGGTGATGCCATTAGTGGCTACATAGTGAATGTTGTGAGGGACAAAGGCGAAGAAGCAGTGAGGATTGCACCTAGCATATCAGCTAAACTGAAAACTCATCAGGTTTTTATTTATTATTGTTCCTATCTTAATATGGAACCCATTTATCTTCTTAATCAGATACGTCCTCCGAATCATTTTAGCAAATTAGCATCGTATTAAGTTGGTATTGATAATATTGATTCTTGTCACTCACTAATGAAATAATTACTTAAAAATAAAATAAAAATACAAACACCCTTGGTTGAGTCTCCTTGAATTGTATATTTGCCATTAGAAAATTGGAATTTTTTGGATGTGGAATTAGTGACTTGGGAATGAAAGTTGGCTGATGAATTATGCTTGTTTCTATTTTGTTGATTGATGTCGATGCAATCAAGTTGGTTCTTTTGTCGACCACAAAGGTGCTATAATTTTTTGTTCTCGCAGGTCGTAGGTATAAGGTTTATGTGGGAAAACATTATACAATCAATCAGAAAAGTCAAGTCTGGAGATAGAGGGCTTGGCTGTATTCTAGCTCATACAATGGGCCTTGGTAAAACTTTTCAGGTAATAGTTTAGTATGTTTCTTGTAATTGTTAATTTCTTCATAATATTTGAGTGAAGATGCTTTGCCATGTTGATTTATGTAATTTTAATGTTTAAACTTGGACTATGGTTTCTTCCCAAAAAAAAAAAGAATATATATTCAGCAGAAACAATTGACTCCTTGCATAGGATGAAAACAAAGATTAGGAGAAAATAAAGTATTATGCCTTCGTAAAAAGCAAAAAGATATCAAGGCCAAGCTGTCCTCAAAATGAGTGAAAGAAAAAAAGAGGAAAAATGGAGTAACCAACTCCCTTGACGCAAATAACTCAGCCTACAGATAAGGAAAAGGGTTTCAATCATAATATAGTTTACTTCCAATTTTCTGGAATCATCTAGATATTGTTGGGAAATATACTGTCATCTGTCCATTCTTATATAGTGTGCGGTTTATTTATTTTCCTTTGCCATGATCAATTAGCGGTTTGTCAAGTTTCCTATCACAAGTTTATGAAAATTGGTGAAACTAACAATTTATTTTCAACTATTCTACTCAGAAAAAAATCAAATGAAAGAAAGCCAGAATTTTCTAGTGCTTGATTTTCTATATATATGCAGGTCATAGCTTTCTTATACACGGCCATGAGAAGTATTGATTTGGGATTGAGAACTGCGCTTATCGTCACCCCTGTGAATGTGCTGCATAATTGGAGGCAGGAGTTCCTTAAATGGAAACCATCAGAAATGAAGCCTCTCCGGGTGTACATGCTGGAAGATGTATCAAGGTCAAACATATGCTCTTTTTATTTGTTTCCGGAGTTTGCATATGTCTTTAGCATATCTTTTATGACTGTACCTTAGGTTTTGTTTTTACATAACAATTCTCAGCTTAATGTCTCATTAAATAATAGTTGTCCTCTAGGGAAGTGACTTAGAGGTTTAGATATAGGAGAAGACTAGTGATGCTGGCGCAGAAAGGAAAATTTGGTGTACCATACTATTAGGAACTTGAACTGATGTAATCTATTGAATATAAGGAACTTCTTTTCAGTGGCATGATATGCAGTTGTTGAGAAGGATAGACTTGAAAAATGGTGATGTTTCTGAATGAGATGCTGATGCTACTTGTTTTACGGAGATCACTTTGTGGGTTGCTATTGTTATTTTCACTTGCCCCCTCTTGGGATTTTATATTTATTATCTTCTTTTTTATTTTGTGGTAGTGTTGTGTCAACTTAACATTAGCTCTGCATGAGTGTCTTAGAAGTCCAGTTTTCAGTTCTTGGAACAGGGGGCAAGTACTAAGTACAATATAGGTTGATTGGGTTTCAACAATTCCATTTTCCCTATATAATTGCTTTAGTTATATCCTCCTTTCTCAAAGGATTCTACTTCTACTTTCAACTAGCTGATATGCCTTCTGATTGTTTTTTTCCAGGGAAAGACGAGCAGACTTGTTAGCAAAATGGAGAGCTAAGGGCGGTGTTTTTTTGATTGGCTATACTGCCTTTCGAAACTTGTCATTTGGAAAACATATCAAGGATCGCCATATGGCTAGAGAAATTAGCCAAGCCTTGCAGGTGATGGTCATTGACTGGCGGCATTCCTTTTATTAATTTATAGTTGATTTATTCGATCTTGCTGAAGAGACTGGTATTAGATGTGAAACACTTTTTCTTCAACTGAATATAGAAGAGTTCTATGAAAACTCAGTTTCAGTTGAATACAAACTGAATTCCTTAAAAGGAGAATTATTCCTAGCAACAAGTTGCCTAGAAAATAGACTCCTTATCATGAACTACTTAACAGGTAAATAAATAATTATCAAACTAACAAACATGATAAATCCAAACATAAACTGCATTGGCAATTCATACATACTAGATTTAAAGGAAAATTCTATTGGATTGTAATCTGTCCTCTATGATGTAGGGTTGAGAATTTTGAGTTGTAAGAGACAACAACTATACAAGCTAAGTGTGGTAGAGATGCAGTGAGTAACAATACGAGAATGAATCGTATATGAAATGAAACTATTCGTAGTAAGATAGGTGTAGCACCAACTTGGGAGAAATGTTAGTGAGGAACAATTTAAGTGGTATGAATATATTCAACATAGATCTTTAGAGGCTTTGGTTCATGCATGAGAGGATATTCATTTACCAGGGGAGAGGCAGGAGGTTGAGATTGACTTGGTTAGGTATGGTTAGACATAATTTTTTCAGGATTTAGGAGGACTTGAACAAATTTAATTGAAAATGGAAAATAGTGAAAGTTAAGAATTCATGTAACTGGTTTTAGATGAATTGGGACTGAGGTTTCTACTTTTTATTCATTCTTATGAAACAGTAAAATTAGCCAATGCAATTCTGGGAAAACCACAAACTTTAATATCATGTCACAAACACTCCCAAGTATGCATAAAAGTCTATAGTAAGTATATTTGTATTCCTATTTGGATCACTGTAAAGAACTATGTTTATTCATCATACATGTTCAATGAATGGATAGGGAAAACTATTTGTTATGTTTCCTTCAATATTGTAGGCATTGAGCCATCAACAAGTCCTGTCATCCTAGTTTGCTTTTAGTCGTCCTTTATTCATTTACTTTTATTATTTTTGTAGTTTATCTTTCTACCTATATTTTTCTTGCCAACATCTGCTTTCATTTTAACTTTCACAATACTGCAGTCACAACAGCTCATCATAAATCTTCTCTGAAATCTCAGGAAGGACCTGATATACTTGTTTGTGATGAGGCCCATATGATTAAGAACACAAGGGCTGATACAACAAAAGCTTTGAAGCAAGTGAAATGCCAAAGAAGAATCGCATTGACCGGATCACCTCTTCAAAATAATCTTATGGAATATTATTGCGTAAGTGGTCGACAGAGCTATGAGTTTTGGCTGGCTGCTACTCTCTTCCTATTCACTGTTATGATTGTTTTGTATTTGTGATTGAAATGGTTGACGTTGTTTAATTTTTGTCAGATGGTTGATTTTGTTAGAGAAGGTTTTCTTGGAAGCAGTCATGAGTTTAGGAACCGGCAAGATTTTTACCCCTAAATAATTTCCTTTATTTTTATTTCATATAAATTTATTTGCTTGCATCCATTCTGTCTTAATAAGGTGTTTTCTTTTTAATTGATTCATAAATTAATTTTTGAATATGCAGCTTCCAAAATCCCAT
Organism: Cardiospermum halicacabum; assembly: GCA_031304145.1. Taxonomy (NCBI): domain Eukaryota; kingdom Viridiplantae; phylum Streptophyta; class Magnoliopsida; order Sapindales; family Sapindaceae; genus Cardiospermum; species Cardiospermum halicacabum. The sequence goes on along the minus strand of CM062389.1, from coordinate 39,217,785 downwards.
TGAAAATGGGCAACACACGAACTCAACATCTGAAGATGTTAAAATTATGAACCAGAGGTCTCACATCCTTTACGAGCAACTAAAAGGATTTGTCCAGAGAATGGATATGAATGTGGTAAAAAAGGATTTGCCACCAAAAACTGTCTTTGTTGTAACTGTGAAGCTTTCTCCTTTACAAAGGATACTGTACAAAAGATTTTTAGATGTACACGTGTCATTGATAAGGAAGAGCTTTTTTGCTGGGTACCAAGCATTGGCTCAGGTATTTTACTATCTTGTGATCTGTTGTAATGTTTCTTAATTACTATTTAAAAAAAAGTATGGATTAGGCTACCTTACTTCCTGGTAATGTTACCACTCAATCACAACCATGGATTTGGTTGAATATGTTGAAAAAGTTAACATAAGCAACCGAATCAATGGTTGTGATTTGGTAACAGTATCATAGCAAAACTCGAAAATTAAGTACTGTCATTGTGTTAGGTTTGGTAGAAAATTGATGAACTGAGATAGAAATCTGTATCTTGAATAGCAAGATAGCTCACAAAATACAGCCCAAGTATATATTATTGAGCACCTCTGCTCACCACTAACTTACCAAATAACAAAATATAATTGCTCCCTCTAATTACAATACGTTTCCTATTTGTACTAAAGATATCTTCCTATTCAATTAACTAACAATTCCCTAACAACTTAACCAACTTTTGACCCCACACTACTAGCGTACCCTTGCTGCCCAAAGACACTAGAGAATCAATACCAAATCAGAGTAAATCTCCATACGTACCAAGATGGACAGTTGGTGATCGAACACATTGTTATAGTTTTCACTACTGGTGCTGCTATTATTTTATTCTCATGTTAATTAACTGAACTTAAAGAAGCATGCCAAGGCTGTTAGCTAGATGGGTGACTGTGACTGCCTTGTTGGTTCATTGGTGTGTGGATAAATTTCTAATACACAGCTCAGATGCTGCGCAAATAAGTACAGTAATTTAAATACAAATTTAGTTATGGACTGAAACTTAATTTTTAGTCGTCCTCTGAAAGAGAGCTTTGAGTATTAAAGATGAAGGCTGGAAAGTTACTAATGCATATATATATATATATTTATATATACTATTATTATTATTATTATTATTATTATTATTATTATTATTATTATTATTATATGTACTATATTTTCTTAGTGCCTGCAATTTTGTCTGTAGTAGATATGGAACCATCCTGGAATCTTACAGTTGACAAAAGAAGACAGAGGTCGCCCTAATCGTGAGGAAGCTGAGGAAAGCTCCAGTGATGAAAACATAGATTACAACATGGTAGCAGGAGGTATGGGTTTCTTGTTTTCTGGTTGGACTTGAACTGAGCCCTGATCTTATGTACAGTACTTATTGACATATGATTGATTTTGATAAGAGAGGTTATTATAAAATTCAACTATGTGTTAAAAGTAACATTGGCATAATTGATACCCTTGACTATTCAGAGTAATATCTGAAACTGAAACTGTTGTCATAGGAAAAAAATATTTGTAAAAAGTTGCATTAGCTGCAATCATGGTTAAATTGACTTCTTCGAATAACTATAATGGAAATACATTCTGAAAAAGCATGTAATGAAAGAAATAATGCAACTGACAAGAAATATAAAGTTATTAAAAAATTAAGAAGTTTGCTAATTCTCTTAGAACCTTCAAATGGAAGACCTTAATTGAATTTTAACATCACAAATGTTGTAAATAAATCATTTTTCCCTTCTTAAAGTTTGGGAGGAAGTTGGGGATGTAGAGATCCTTCCACCTACCCTGAGTTTCTGGTCCTGTGTATATTTTTTGTTCAAGACTTGTTGATTTGTATAGAAACCTTATGAACTTAATTATACCAGTCTCTGACTTTGACATGGAAACCGTTGTCATGTTGGTTTAAGTATTTCACTACTACATGGCTTTAGGAATTTTTTTGAGGTTTATTATCTCATAATTCTGTGTCTTTCCTAACAGAGAAACCAAGGACTGTGAATGATTTTCTGCAGGGAAAGAATGATGATGGTTTCTTACAGAAGGTGAATTAAATTCTCTCATTAGACAGTATTGTTCTCATCTTCTGTTTGTATATATCTCATCTGTTCTGGAATGAACCAGATCATGAGAAGATAGCTATACTAGAGTCTGTTATGATAGCAGTTTTAAAATTAGTGATAAATGTTGTGTATATAAATACATGCACACATTATTTATATACATTTTTTTGTCATTAAGTTATCAGTTTTCTGTTCCCTTACAGGATTGGTGGAATGATCTGTTGCAAGAACACACCTTCAAAGAAATAGACTACGGTGGCAAAATGGTTTTATTGATTGAGATATTGACAATGTGTTCTGACATGGGTGATAAGGCTTTGGTTTTCAGTCAGAGCATACCAACTTTGGACCTCATAGAGTATTACCTTGCAAAATTACCTCGACCAGGAAAAAAAGGGAAGTTTTGGAAAAAAGGAAAGGATTGGTACAGGTGCGTGTGCATGTTCTGTATATATTAATTATTGCTATGCTTTTGAAATGTGCTCACTGCTCGTCATCTTTATCAGCTTCTTCTGCTGCTTTACTTTCAGTAACTGTTTGTGTAGCCAATGTGCTACTTAATTTTTTTTGTTTTCCCATCATCCTTTGTCATGGGGTTCCTATAGTGACCATTCTTCTGGTGGCTTCTTTGGGAAAGCTTAGTAGCTAATTGCATTCTTGTTTATCACAGTTCTTTCCAATTGCTAAACTGTTTAACTGCTTGGCTGCTCAAGGTCTAAGCAATTCGGAATAATTAACTTCTTCAAATGTTTTTCTGTGCATTTTGCACTGCTCCCACTTTGGATCTTTCTGTTGCTGTTTTTATGTTCTGTTTTTCATATTATCAAACTCTTTTACTTTTTACCAGCCTTATCTTATCTTTATTAATTATCTATCACATTATTTTTGGTGTACATCTGGGTTTACCAGTCACTGTCCTTCAATATGGACTCATACAGGTTTCTTGAATTCTATTTTGTTGATGTGTTTTCCCAATTCAAAACTATTGACTTGCTATATTGCTTACAACAGCTTCTTACAAACATTACCTGTGAAACCAGTGGATGACCACCTCAGTATAACTAAATATTAGTGACTGAAAACAAGTACTTAAGCAGATACTAATCAGCCAATGGAATTTGATGTAGTATCCTACCAATGCCAAAATTTAAATTCAAATCTGATTCTTGTTCATCAGTTCTATTTCTTCAATCTCAAAATTTTACTTTCATTTTTTTTCCCTTACGAACAAGTTTTTTCTGTTAGTCTCTCAATTTGACTTCAGGTGATAAATACATTAGTGCTTTCCTTCTTCCTCGCGGAATTTTCTCGTGTTTTTTTGAATTGCTGGCGCTGTCCTGTTTTTCTCCATAGTAAGAGTCTGGCATTGTGAGCATAAGTCATATGTGATTCTAAGACTAATCCCATGGGAGTTCAACCTCTTCTGTTTTTATGTTGGACAGGTTAGACGGCCGAACGGAGAGCTCCATAAGACAGAGGTTGGTGGAGAGGTTCAATGAGCCTCTTAACAAAAGGGTAAAATGTACTCTGATATCGACCAGAGCTGGATCATTAGGGATTAATCTCCATTCTGCAAACCGTGTAATTATTGTTGATGGTTCTTGGAATCCAACATATGATCTTCAGGCTCTATATCGTGCTTGGAGGTTGTTTATTTGTTTTTTTTTTTTCCTTTTCTGTAATTGACCTTCCTTAAAAATTTTGGCTAACTAAAACATGGGTGTATCACATTCAGGTATGGACAAACAAAGCCAGTTTTTGCTTATCGATTAATGGCAAATGGAACAATGGAAGAAAAGATATACAAGCGTCAGGTAACAAAACTACAAAATTAGCTCATCTCTTTGAATTTGTTTACTGATTATGCAATCTCCAATAGGTGACAAAAGAGGGGCTTGCTGCAAGGGTAGTGGACAGACAACAAGTACATAGGACTATCTCCAAAGAAGAAATGCTACACCTCTTTGAATTTGGCGACGATGAAAACCCTCAGCCTTTGGGTGATGTCAGTCAAGTGAATGGACAGGGACATAATTCAACTTGGAAAACTGGGAATCTTGAAAGCTGCCCCTCGGATAAATTAATGGATCGTTTACTTGCCAAGCATCATCCAAGGTAATTTTAATTGAAAAGCTTATAACATTCCTAAAAAAAATAGTTATGGTTTTTGTACAAAGAGGATTAGAGTATGGATTCAAATAGGATTTTTTCTCAGAAGAAAACCAATTCCAATTTATTATTATTATTATTATTTTTTTATTTAATGAAATATTGTGTGATTTGTTCAAAATAGGGTAAGTTCTTGTTTGGTTTACTCCCCTTACCATTATTGTCACTTAATTTCATCAAATTCATCAGTAAAATGTTTTAAATTGAGTGGCTTTAAGTGTTAAGTTGAAAAAACAAACATGGACTAAGAGGTTTTGCATTCAAGAACTTATCACAAGTCTTTACTCTGTATAATGTATCAAAATCAAGTCACTGTCTAACTAACCAGTTTATAAGAGTTTTTGCATTCAAGAACTTATCACAAGTCTTTACTCTGTATAATGTATCAAAATCAAGTCACTGTCTAACTAACCAGTTTGTAAGAGTCTTTGCATTCAAGAAATTATCACAAGTCTTTACTCTGTATAATGTATCATAATCAAATCACTGTCTAACTACCAGTTCCTAGAATTACTAGTTATTCTCTCACCTCTATTTATGCATGATGGATAATTGCTGTTCATTAAGGCAAATTCTTCTAGTACTATGTTGGATATCAGCATTTCAGTGTAGTCGACGGAAAGTCAGATGCTTGATCAAATTCTTACCTTCTTTTGGTTCTTGAATTAGATGGATTGCCAATTACCATGAACATGAAACACTTTTGCAAGAGAATGAAGAGGAAAGACTTTCAAAGGAGGAACAAGACTTGGCTTGGGAAGTATTTAGGAAATCACTAGAGTGGGAAGAAGTGCAGCGAGTTCCAATTGATGAATCTGTGTCAGAAATAAAGACAGCTGCTGTGACAGGGACCAAGTCAGCTGCTGTACCAAATGTAGTTCCCCCAAAACCGAAACCAGAGCTGGAGAGCATTAACAGCACAGAACCAACAGGCGCTTACAGAAGTCGCGTGGTACTGCGTAAATGCACCAAGCTTTCACATATGCTTACTCTCAGAAGTCAAGGCACAAAACTTGGTTCTACTACTGTATGCGGAGAATGTGCTCAGGTGCTCCGGTGGGAGGATCTGAACAGGGACAGCAAGGTAGCAAGCTGAAAGAGGCAACATCCAATCTTCCATTTACATGTTTTATCATATGTATATTATTTGACCGGTATAAGTTCAATATTGCTTTTGAACATCCTATATTCTTTTCAAGTAGGGTTTGGGCATATAGAATTGCTTCATAAGCACACATGTAGCTGAGGACTTGCATCTTTTATTATTTTTGCCATTTTTAGAGAGAAGAGATGTTTAGTTTCTATTCTTTAGAAATGGAGATGAAGATTGTGGGAAATTGAGAGAGTTGTGCGCCATATGGTTCATAGTTGCAGCCTGTAATGCTAAGTAGGTAGCGAAACATCTCTTTGCCTTATTAGTCATGTCTTCTGTTGTAATCTTTATTGTCAATTGAAATATATTCAACGTCATTATTAATTATATACCAGCCGACTCGTATTGTACATAAAATTTTGATTCTAACTTTTTAACTCATCAGGATTTATGTGGATTCAATATTTAGTTAGTAATGGTGTTATTCGTATAATCTACACTTTGATCCGTGGATGCAAAGTTCCTTTGAACTTCATTTAATTTGTACTTGCAGAAATGATGTGAGTGGTGAAACCGGTTTCATATCAATCAATCTATCTTTCAATTTGATGTATTTTGTGTCCGTGTGCTATCATGAAACCGGTTGATTGATATTCTCATGTAACTTTTTGTGTACAATATGACGAGTCGAGTATAATATTGTATTCTCATGTAATTTTTAACTTGTTAAAAGAGTTTTTTATTTTTTATTTTATTTTATTTTATTTTTTTAATCTTAAATTTATTTACAATATTAATTTATGTGGCAGGAGAAGTGTTTTAAACGAATTATATAATCCTTCGAATAATTTAAGGAATTAAATAAATATATAATTATAGAAAAAAAAAATTAATTAATAAAAAATATTGTGAATAGTTAATGTATAAAAATATTGGGAATAGTAAAGATGATAAATTAGAATGAGTAAATATTGTTTCAAAATCAAATTGCAAATTTAATGTTGTAAAAATAAAATAGAGTCGGGTAGAAGAGAAGAAAACACTATGGAATAATAATTGAATTGATAGTATTATATACACTTACTTGAGCAATCTTTCTAGTTCAACTTGATATTCTTCCACACAAATTGGATAGAAGAAACAAGACGAAATAGATTTTAAATGATAGTAAAATATGGAATGGATTTGGTTAACAACAATAGGAAGAAGTTCATGATACATAGAGAGAAAAGAATATATCATATTTCACTTGATGCATGCATTTATATAAGCATGTTCTATGCACAGTTACACGTGTTTTGACGTGTGCAAATTAACTTACAAAAACCTGGAATGTTTATACACACATATTGGTGGAAGCCATTTGGTAGTTTTCACTTACAACACTCCCTCTTGGATTACATCCATTGACCGGCACATTAAAATCTTGCCAGGAAAACCAAATGGGGGATAAAAACTGGACGAAGGAAAAAGAGTATAGTTGGTGAATCCAATATTACAAAAGTTCCCACCTGATGATGATATCCATACATCTAATTTTCTAATCTGGAGAGTTTTCGCATTCCGATCTCGTAAACGAGTTTCTCGAACGTTGATGTCGTAACGATTTCGGTAATAGATCGGCTAGATTATTGCAGGATCTGATTTACTTCACATCGATTTGACCAGTATTCTAAAGCTCGTGGGTGTAGAAGAATTTTGGGGAAATATGTTTGGTTCGATCTCATTTAATGTAACCTCCCCGAACTTGGGCGATGCATGAAACATTATCTTCAAAACTTATAGTTGGCCCATTCGTAGTTTCGGAGATACCACATGAATTCTGGATATGTTGGATCATTGATCTAAACCAAATACACTCTCGACTGGTTTCATGTAATGCCAGAATTTCAGCATGATTCGAGGACGTGGCTACTAAAGTTTGTTTCATAGATCTTCAGGAGATCGTAGTGTCATTATACGTGAAAACATAGCCAGTTTGAGAACGTCCTTTATGCGGATCCGAACCGAAAGGTATCCAGCATCGGCATAACCAGTCAAACCTAAAAATTTATTAGAATTTGTATAAAATAATCTCAAATCTTTCGTACCCTTTAGGAACGCAAAATATGTTTGATTCCATTCCAATGATGACGGGTTGATGCAGAACTATATCTCGCTAATAAATTTATAGCAAATGAGATATCTGGTCTCGTACATTAAGTCAAATATAGCAGTGCACCTATTGCATTTCAGATATAGTACTTCAGGACCAAATATTTGTTTGTCATCATCTTTTGGTCGGAATGGATTCTTTTTGGGATCAAGTATTCTTACAACCATGGGTGTACTAAATGGATGAGCATTATCCATATTAAATCTTTTCAAAAGCTTTTCAATGTATTCTGATTGATAAACCAATATCCCATTTCATTTATGTTCAATTTCCAGACCAAGAAAATATTTTTGTTTTCCCCAAATCTTTCATCTCAAACACATTTTTCAAATATTCAGCAATTTGCTTGATCTCTTCAGGAGTCCTAATAATATTCATATCATCCACATAAACTGCTATAATGGCAAAACCAGATCCTGATTTCTTAATGAAGATACATGGACATATAGTGTTATTCCGGTATCATTCTTTTATTAAATACTCACTAAGGCGTTTATACCACATTCTCCCAGATTGTTTCAATCCATACAGGGATTTCTGTAACTTTATGGAATACAAGTTTCAAAATCTCGATTGATATGATTTAGGTAGTTTCAATCCTTTTGGGAGTTTCATGTAAATATCAGAATCAAGTGATCCATATAAATATGCAGTGACTACATCCATAAGACACATTTTCAATTTTTCCAATCCTGGCAAGATTGAACATAATAGTATCTATTACAGGGGAATATGTCTCATCATAATCAATTCCAGGTCTTTGGGAGAAACCTTGAGCAACCAAATGTGCTTTGTATCTCATAATTTCATTTCTTTCATTTCGTTTCCGAACAAATACCTTTATAACCAACTAGTTGAACATCATTTGATGTTTTCATTATGGGTCCAAAAACTTTTCGTTTATTCAGAGAGTTCAATTTTGCCAGGATTGCTTCTTCCTATTTTTTCCAATCATGTCTATTCCTGCATTCTTCCATACTACGTGACTCATGATCATCATATAAAATATTTACTGCCACTGTGTAGAAAAATAGATCATCAATTTTCATTTCATTTATATTCCATAATTCCTGAGTGAAATTTACAGAAATTTCTTCATTTTTCGATTCTGATATTTCTTGATCATTTTCTCCTTCAAGGAGATTATTTTCAGAGATCTCAACAACTTTTGGGATTTCATTAGATATGGTTTTAGGATCCAAATCATTTTTTTTCTTTTCCTTGGAACTGTATCTTTTGAACCAGGGGGTCTACCATGCTTCTGGCGAGGGATAGGAGTTTCATTTGCTATTGTCTTTTGAGATTGTCCTTCTGGGACATTTACCCTTACTGGTACATTAGTAGCTTCTATATAAGACTTGGTTATTTTCGAAGTATCATTAAATGCATCAGGCATTCGATTAACTATCATTTGTAAATGTAGGATCCTTTGAACTTCTAGCTCACATTGTGGTGTACGTGGATCCATATGCGCCAGTGTGGGAACTTTCCATGCTAATTCAAGTTTGTCTACAAGAGAAATCTTTTCTTTTCCAAATGACGGAAAATTACTTTCATCAAATTGACAGTCATCGAATCTTAACAAATCTCCTATAAATGGTTCCAAATATCTAATAATTGATGGAGAATCAAAACCCACATATATTTCTAAACGTCTTTGGGCCCCATTTTTATTCTCTGAGTTGGGGTAATGGGTACATATACAACACACCCAAATATTTTCAAATGCGAGACGTTAGGAGGATACTATAAGGGGGAATATTGGTTATAAGATGTTGGGCGAATACGAATCAATGCAGCAGCATGCAATATAGCATGTCTCCAAACAATTATTGGTAATTTTGAGCGCATTAATATAGTTCACGCAATTATCTGAATGCGCTTAATTAATGATTCAGTTAATCCATTTTGGGTATGAACATGCGGCACTGGATGTTCAACATCAATCCCAGATACTTGACAATATTTATCAAATGCTTTCGATGTAAATTCCCTAACATTATCAAGTCTTATACTCTTAATAGGGTAATCTGGAAAATGAGCTCGTAATTGAGTAATCTGTGCTAACAGTTTAGCAAAAGCAACATTACGAGTAGATAACAAGCATACATGGGACCATATTGCGGATGCGTCTATCAAAACCATAAAGTAGCGAAATGGTCCACTAGTGGATGAATGTGTCCATATATATCTCATTGAATTCTCTGTAAAAATGATGGAGATTCAAAACCTAGTTTCGTAAACGATGGTTTCGTTATCAATTTCCCTTGAGAACATGGGATACATAGGTCCCAATTATTCTGTATCTGAATTCGCTATTATTCTTCACATCATTGTAGATCCCGGATGCCGAAATCGATCATGCTAAAGTTGGAATATTTTAGGATCAGAGAACTTTTGGTTCTCAATAGCATGTGTTTCAATATGCCTGATGGTTGTATAATATAATCTAGATGATGAAATAGATAACTTTTCAATCACAAGCTTCTGACCTGATTTTTTTGAAACAATATACAAATATTCAACACCATTTTCATCAACTGTTTCAATATGATATCCATTCATTCTTATATCTTTGAAACTGAGCAAATTTCTTCTGAATTTGTAAGAGTATAACACATTTTTGATTTCCAATACAGTGTTATTTGGTAATAATTGAAGCTCTTCCGGAGCCTTCGATCAGCTCTACTGAGTCTGATATGGTATTTATTTTAACTTGAATTGGAATCAATTCTAGAAAATATTGTGTATCTCTCAAAATTGTATGGGTTGTAGTGCTATCGGCTAAACATATATCTCTAAGTATAACTAATTCTTGATTCGAACCCATAACCTTTGATAAAATGAAACATGACATTAATTGAATGTAAATGTAATATTCATAACTATTTACAAATATTTACAATCAAAAACAAAATTACATTCCATTCTATTTACATTCTAAACGAAGAAAATACATTTATAGTTAACATTTCCATCACCAATCAGGTGATCTATCTTCCCATCAGGATCTTCAAAGAAATCAGCAGTTTCCAGATTTGATATGTCGACAACACCAGTATCACCATCGCCAAAAACATCAGCCATATTTGCTTCATTATTCTTTTCCTTTTCTTGTTCACGCCTTAGCTTTTGATAAGCTTCAACTACATGTTTGGGGACGCGACAAGTTCTCGAATAACAAGTGGGGGAACCACATCTATAACAAGGACCGCAATTAAACTTTGGTGGTTCCAGAACTTCTTTGCCTTTGTTGGAACTGACATTATTATTATTCCACTTCTGGGGAACATTTGGATTATGATATGGATGTCCATAATCCCTATTATGACCACGTCCCTGACCATTTCCAGATCCTCGACCACCTCAGTCATTACCACGTCCATTTCCATAATCATTCCAATGCCCAGAATTATGGCCACGACCATGACCACGGTAACCACGACCTCGACCACGGCCGGATTTTCATTATAATGTGCATTCACTTCTAGAATGCTTGGGTGCTAACAGGGCGTCTTTCACTATTTTTCAACAACAATTGGTTCTGTTTCTCAGCAATATCCAAATGTCTAATCAAATCATCATATTTTTGGAATTTCATTTCCCAATACTATTGTTGTAAAATTGTTTGGGAAGGATGGAACGTGGTAAATGTCTTATTTAACATTTCATGGTTAGATTTTGTTTCAGCACACATATTCAACTTGTTCACTATCAAATACATGGCTGAGTTGTATTCACTCACGCTTTTGAAATCTTGGAATCTCAGATTATGCCATTTATCTCGTGCTTCAGGCAGGATGATCTCATTTTGGCGATTGTATCTAGAAATCAATGCTTGCCACAGATCTGAAGGATCAGTGACTGTCATATATTGAATTTGTAAATCATCACTCAGATGAGTTCGGATAATAATCAAAGCTTTATTCTTTTGCTGCTCAGTTGTTTCATTTTTCTTATCCAGAGTTTCATACAGATTCTTGGATTTCAACCTTATCCCACAATCACTCAATCATCTCATATAATTTGCTCCTAAAACCACTAATGGCTCAAATTTGTACCAATTCATTTTCTGCAAAACAAGAACACTTTCTTTAAATTTCCAGATTTTCAGAATTCAATCATTCAACTTCAAGTGAATAATCGTAATTTCCCAATTTTAAAATCTCACTATTTCTCATAACCAGAATCACAATTACCAAACACTTTCTGATCTGCAAGATCCATCTAAGTGGCAACCAGAGAGCATACTCGTGCTGATAACGTGTTGTAGAAATAAAATAGAGTCGGGGTAGAAGAGAAGAAAATAGTTGAAATAATAATTAAATTGATAGTATATAACGGGCATTGAAACCGTCAAAATAAATTTCTGTAATTTTTATAGCACGTTTACAGGGTCGAACCACAGAGAGTAAACTGAAATTATCAATTTTATTGATCGAACAAGTTTTAAAGCTAATAAAGTGGGGGTTTGTAGTTAACAGTGAATTAAATCAAGTGTTAAAAAAATAGTAGGAGCAATAGTATGAGAAAACTAATCCAGTAAAGTCATTCATTTAATTGTGTTGATCATCGAACCAAAGTTTAATTATGTTGATTGACAAGTCTGGTTAGCAATTGACGAAGCGCCTAACTACCTTATCGCTCTTTAGGTTTTAGACCGATCGGACACGCGCCTTCTAATCAATCCCTAGCCTATACAGCAACCCCGACACGTGCCTGACAGGTTTAACCCTAGACTGCTTTAAGTTGAGAACGACCCACTCTTACCCGCAAACCAACAAGCGTGATTATATAAGTTAAGAACATGCAAATTCCACAGAACAACGTATTATTCTGCTTACTACTTATGTCAATTTTGGTTAAACAATTATACGGATTTAACCTAACTAACTAGTTATGACCAATTTACTTAATCAATTAAGTGACAAATTAATTAACTAGTAAATCAATACATTCATCCTAAAGCCATTAAGCACAGAAACAAGCATGAATATCAATAACATAAATAATTAAGTACAAATCTCACAACACGTAAATGAATTCACTTTACTAGATTAATGAAGTTTAGCTTGTTGTAGGCACAACAAGCATCATGTCTATGAAATTGAACGTAAAAGAAAAGAAAAGAAAACTCTGTAAATCAAATGTGGTTTCCTCCCTGATCCAGACTCCAGTCCAGAACTGACTTGATAATCTCCTCCCCAACACATTAAAATCCAAAATACAAATCCCAAAAACATAATAATAAAATCCGTAAAGTTAAAATTCAAATTCCTATTATTTCTAAACAAAGTTTCTAATTTCAAAAGTTTAAAAGAGTCTTATAGAAGTCTTCAATGCCCACGTGCTTGGTCCAGCTCACTTCAGATGGAAAATAGCCGCTGCGCCCCCAATAAAGCTCCAAAATCAGCAACGGTCACAAACCTGTGCAGAATAGCAAAATGAGACAAATTAGCTCAAAAATAACTAAAACAATCTCAAAATAACATCAAATAAAGGCACAGTTGCTATACAAATTACGCTCTGTCACTATAGTATACACTTACTTGAACAATCCTTCTGGTTCAACTTGATATTCTTGAATACAAATTGGATAGAAGAAACAAGACGAAATGAATTTTAAGTGATAGTTAAATATGGAATGGATTTGATTAACAACAATAGGAAGAAGTTCATGATACACACAGACAAGAGAATATATCATATTTCACTTGATGCATGCCTTTATATAGGCATGTTCTATAACATGCACAGTTACAAGTGTGCAAATTAACTTACAAAAACCTGACACGTTTATACACACATATTGGTGGAAGCCATCTGTTAGTTTCCACTTACAAAAAATTTAACAATATTTCATTGATTAAGTTATTTTATCACTGTTTTCTCTCTTCCTCCCTCCAAACTATCCTTAATCAAACGTTAGTGAACATTTATTTATAAGCTCATAGTTATATAATATATGTATATTGTTCGAGGTATTTATTAATTGTTGCCCTCTTTCTCATCTTTGGTTTCATCATACCCTTCCTCCCCTTCTTACTTCGTCTTCTTCTTTGTTTTCTCTTTCACCATTATGCATCCGAGTCTATATTCATAATAAAATTGTATATAGCGTGGAAACCTATATGTGTAGAAGTTTGTTTCCTTGCAATCACCTTTTAGTTTTCTTTTTCATCATAGTCGATTCATAAATTAAGTGTTGTGAGTGAATATTTTAGTTTCTTATTTTATTTCATTCGTAAATGTTCAGAAGGACATCAGAGTTTTTTCTAGTTAGTGAATGTTTAAATTTTTTGTTTACGGTTTCTCTATTTAGCTAACAGTTTCTCTGTTTAGCTAATGTTGTTGCTACTTTTGTTTTTAAAAAATCCATATTTTTTAAAAAAATTACTAATAATTGAAGATGGAAATTTTGATCAATTTTGCATTGTGCAAGATATCTAGCCACCTTTCATTGGTTAATCACAAGCTTGCTAATACCATTTTTATTCCTTTATGTCACAAGTTGAGCTATATATTATTGCCTTAGAGTATGTTTCAACCGTTTATATACCTACATCTTTATGAAAATGAGTTTGTTTAACCTTAATATGTTTATCGGTAGGATGTAGAATATTTTAATATATTTCGGTAAGTTTTTAACAATATTGGTCAGGAGATATGCAAATTTAATCTACTAGTATATTGCTGTTAATTTAGATTATTTTGAGGAGTTGTCAGTGGTATGCGTAATTAGTTATACAACCACACCAATATTGTAGACATTCTATTTGAAATCATATCGATCTGTTATTGGTATTTTCCATAAAACATCTCAACCAGTTTGTAGCCAAAGATTTGGCATCTAAAGTACAAAGTAAACTATATTCAAATGATTAAAATAGGAAATATAATATCATTAATCAATGAATCAATGAAATAAAGCTCATTTATAATTAAAATGAAGTTCAGTGAACTATGAACTATATCACTAATGTATCATTGATAAATGAATAAATGAACCAATCATCCGAGACTTTCCAATTACAAAAGATGTAGATGTACGATTATAATTTAAAAAATGATAACCGAGTAAAGTTGTATGTTGATGGGTCATTGAGATATTCTTACACAGTAATTAAAAAAGACTGATTTTTCATATTAAGTTCACAATTCAGTGACCCACAATATTTTTGTTAATCAATAAACGTTTAGCTATGCCACCCTTGTAATATTTTACACCATTTAGACATTCTACCTATTTTCACCAAACTTTACATGAATCAATATGCTATATGAATCCATGAACAACTTGTAATAATAAGTACAACATTGTATAGTAAAGAAGCTAACAATTCAATAAAAAAATATATATCTCTAACAATGTAATAAAAATATTTCATTTGCCTTTAATCTACATGATGAAAATATGATACAAACTTCATATAATCACTATATAATAATAATCACTATGTAAATAAAATTGTAATAGAAGATCCATTTATCACAACATGTTCAACATAAATACACATGAGCAAATATATATTTATATTCACGACTAGAAACACGAGTATACATAAATACAAGATTTTGTAGCATCTATGACCCAGGTTACAGATGACCAACTATAGAAGACTATGTATGGTTGATCATTGATGTGTATAAGAATATGTATGATGGATCATTCCTTAATGATATGCATTTCATTTATCAATGATATGCAACTCATTGCATAATGATTTCAAATCATTGTTGAATTGCAAATCATAATTACTAATCAATGATATGCAGTTCATAGATTGAGTATGAATATATGTATGGTGTATCACTTATTATATTATGAGTCTTCATTCCCTTCTTTATTTTTTCCCTCCCTTGAATATTTAGCAATTAAAATAGAAAAATTTAATTAGAGGTAAAATACATTTGAACTCATATTCAACATTTGAGCAGCTTTTTGTAGATGATATTCTCATTTGAAGGCAGACCTCTTCATTTTTAGTAAGATAATCAAAAAAACATAGAGAAAGATTTAGGGACTAATGTGTTGAACCAATTATGCACATAGACTAAATGCTATGAGTAAATTAGTTGGGGTTCACAATTTTAGACACTTTCAAGATTGAATCATCATTAATAAGATCCAATCAAATTACTTTAAGTGAAATAATTGAATTTCTAATCCTCATTTAATCAATCAGTCAAAAATAAAATAGGCTTATACATCTTCAATAAGTGATATGCCTTTCTTTAGCATATAAAATGTGAATACTTCATGTATACAAAAAAAAAAAATTTACTTGAAAAACACTATGTAAAAAAAAAAAACAGTTACTCAATTATATAAGTTTGACAAAGTAAAATAATATGAATTTATTAACATTATCAATTTGCATATTTACTTATACCAAGAAATAATATAAGATGATAATGAATACATTTACTTACAACATGCTTCTTTAATGTGAAGTGCATACTACGCCTGAAATTGAAGTGATAGAGATGAGGCATTTCTCAAAACTTCATAATAAATTATCCATGTATAATTAACTTTGTACAAAAATCGGTGGTCAATTTAATATACCATGAATCATGGTAAAAGATAAAACAGAAGACAATCTTAAATAAACAAAAAAAAAAAATCAAAAACTGCAACCTAGAAAATATTACAGTGTAGCAAAAGACGATCAAAGAAAAATTAGGAAGATTAAATGCATCCTAGCATCTAAGTTAGTATAAAAGAAGCACTATATCCCTAAAAAATAATTCATATAGCATCTGAGCCCTGCCTATGAAGAACCCGCGGTGTGATAGCTGGATGCCACATTACAACATATATCCATACACGTATACATGTAATATACTTGTACATACATTTCAAAAGAGACCAATTGTGGATATCGATAATTCATTTAAAATATTCACATATTCATCACATAGATGTTTAAAACATATAGATTCAAAATCAATCTCATGAGTTCATCTCAATCAAATAACATCTTGAAAGAAGTTAAATATATATGTTATTCTCAAAGTTTAATAGTGAGACTTTTATTACAAGAAAAGAGATAAACATAGGGAGTTTGTAAAATAGAATAAACTATAGATGATCTCCAAGTAATCCAAATGATATGTAATATAATCTTGGCTCTTTTGGACTCACATGCTCGAATTCCATTACTAAAAGAGAAAAGAAAAAAAAAGAGAAATCTCATGCTATTGATGTTTGGTTAACGTTTTCATGCTCAAACAAACACATACATGTATGCTTCTTTGCTATTTACTATATGTATGCACACACAATGCATCTTGGATCATTCAACAGACCATAATCAAACTTTAACATGTAATTCCAAACAATTCAAAGTGATTTAAAAGCTCATATAGGTTTGTCACGCATTAGTCCGCTCCTGGTAGCCTTAACCAGGCTGCTAGAAGCAAGACCAGGATGTTAGAATTGACATCAAGCATTCTTGGTGTCTTGACCCGCGTCTTAATCCATAGGACAAAGTTGTCAACCAGGCCGCTAAAAATGGTATCGAGACCTTTTGGCGTCTTGGCTAGCATATTGATCTACAGAACCAAGCCGCTGGCTAGCATGCCTAGAAGTATGTGAGAGCACTCAGTGTCTTCACTCATGTCTTGGTCCATATGACTAAGATGGTAACTAGGATGCCTAGAATGAGCCGCGAGTATTTGACGCTTTGGCCCACATTTATGTCCGCTTGATCAAGGTGCCGACCAAGACGCTCAGTATACCAGACAAGACCAAATTCTGTGATTTCATTTCCAATTCACCCTATGAGCTTGCTATTTCATTTCTAAACAATTTAAAAGTTAATTTTTAAGAAAAATACAATTGATACCGGTAAGTCACAACACATTTAATCACCTATTAGCTACTCAATTCTATTAAGCATTAAATTTCACAAAGTTCCAAAAGTTATGAAAAATTTGACAATTCAAGCTTCAATCAAACATCCTAATTCAAAATCATCAAATTTCATTACTTTACCCTTAATTTTATCTCAAATAGCAAAAATGGGACATTTGATGCGAAGCCATCTATAAGAGCCAACACTAACTGTAGGTTCGAAGACCGGATTAGTAGAGACCTATTATACCCCCTTATGGGCCGACTGACCATACTTCATCCAGTGATACTCATCATTCTAACTTTCATAGTTTAGGCCACTCAACCCTAATTTTACATAGGTATCCATATGAGAGTAACCGCATTTTTTCTATGGCATTGCCGTTAATTCTCTACTAAGCTAGACTAAGAGCAAGAATCCAACACAAACAACCAATTGAGCACTTTTCATTCTTTATAACATATCATCCTTTCTTAGAGACAAGTTAACATATCAAAAGCAAAAATTCAACATGGGCCCACAAGGCTAATCCTATACATGTATCCACACATTTCACATTTTCCAAATAATGTCATTAACTTATGTATAACTATGTAATCAATTAGGCACAATGTAACTCATCATTATAATTCAATCCCAATTTATCACCTAAGTCCATTTCCATCATTATCAACATTTCAAGTCATATTACCATACTGTCAACCTATTTTTATGCAATCAAAGCAATCAATACACGTCAAATATACATATAGAGCTTAAAAGAAAAAGTCTAACCTTTCCTCCGATGATAAAGTTAGGTCTCATCAGTTTGGTCCCACCAATATCCAAAGTGTCTATTCAATGAACAAGACATAATCAATTAAACCATTCATTAGTCTCTAAAACATCATACTAATATCTACATCTAGGGTTTAAGCAAAATTGACAAATAGAGGCTTTGATTTATAAGCCCATAAATCGGAAGCATAACCATGTATTAAGTCGTGATAGGAGAATGGAAGGGTTTTGGTTAAGGATTGTAGGGAGTATAAGAATGAGGTGGGGTTTTGGAATCATGATGGGCTTGGTATATTACTAGGCTCTATAGTCCCTTTAGCCCACAACTTGGGCCATTAAGCTTCAATTTTCAAATTCTACTCACTCCTGACTTAAAATTGTTATTTTAGTTTTTAAAATGATTTGATCATAGCAGAATTCCATTTTGTGTAAAATGTTTATTTTTAGCTAAAAATCCATTTTTTTCCCTAAGAACTCCAGTTTCGCCCAAACTTTCTGATTTTTAATCGATTTACGAATTTATTCTCGAAAATGCTTCAATTAACACAATTTGATCTAATACTAATTAGCACTTTTGCTCTAAAAGTAAATTCTCTAATTATTCCTATGTGGAATTATGAAATTCGAACTTGGATCAAAAAGTCAAAATTGACTAAAAAATATCGAAAAATTCTAAACCCAATTTTAGGACATTACAGTTGATCATTAGCTTAACATAATTGAGTATTATTCATCCAACCCCTCCTAAGTGATATGTCAATGTATGATCAGAGTCTCTAAATTTACCAATGTAATATATGCTTTTACAGTAGACTTATCTTCAACCTTAAATCACCGTCTTGATTTGCTTTCTCACTTTCATGGTTTGCACGTAGGTGGGTTGAAATCACGGTTTTTTTTATCTCAAATTAAATTTATCAGAATTATTTATTGCATTGGGGTGCTTTAGCTTGTGCTAATGAATTCTCTGATTTTTCTTAAACATGGTTAAAGGAAATGAAACTTTAAAATTAAAAAAAATTGGGCATATCAATAATTCATGTGGTTAATACTAAGGTAAATTATACTAGAGAGTAATGAATTTTAGTAAAATTACACCAATAAACCAGTTTTCATCAATTTTACGTAAAACACTAGCGAATTTTGAATAATGTGGCAGCTAGTTTGACGGTGTTAAGTCAACATTTTTTTATTCAATTCACTGTACGTGTGTCCACACCTTACTTAGACATATCAACAGCACACCAATGCCACGTCAGTGCCACATGTATTTTAACTGTGGTCAAAGGTGTAGACCTAATACCGTTAATTCAATTCCAACATTAACAAAAACTCGCTAGTATTTCGTGTATGTAATTCTATAAAAACACGTGTAATTCTATAAAAACTCACTATTGTTTGTTGTAATTTGTCCATACTACTAAGAAAAACTCAGAATTATATGCTAATATTAAGTGACATCTTGGTTAAAAGGGTTTGGATTTTTGAGTAATTATGCTAATCTAATCATAACATGTGTCTGGATGATCTTCACAAATGGGATGCCACATGATTAGGGTCGAATTACATTGTTCTGTATTTAAAGATAACTCTACATACATATCTTATATATAACTGAAATTGAGACGGATCTGTTGGTTAAATATCTAAAGATAACCCTGTATACATGTGTGAGACAGAACTCAAGTGAAGATGAACTTGGTGGTTAAATGAACAAGATCATCCAATATCTGTTCAAGTTCGTTGTCAATCTCCCATCCAAAAACCAAATGATGTGTTCTTCCAAATTCACTATCTACCACACAATTCAAGTAATTTTACCATTAACTATACATGAGTATATGATATGCAAGATTAGCACACACTGATCTCACTTTCACTCTTGCGCATATATATGTCTATACATTTATATTTCCTGTATAATTGCCAAGTCAACAATCTATAATCGTGGGCGCACACAGTACCTACCGTGTAATCAACAGACAACCTGCAGAGAAAGCAAGGACATTCATTACCTTCTCATACTGAAACTACAACTCCTACCATCTCTCATCTCCCACCCAATTGTTCTTCTCTTTCGGCCCGGTCGGTCCTTCCTCGCCATACAGCTCCGTTGGAAACAAGTCCACCAGATTCTCAACGGAGAATCTAACAAAAAATGGAAGTACATTGATTATCTTATCAAGCTCTGATCGCGAATCGTACACAATGGTTGGACCCCATTTTCTCATATACTGCAACCAACATGGTTCAACAACTTCATCGCCAAGGTACTCGGCTGCAACGATCTTATACTTGGTGCTCGAATCAACATAGATTTTACTTTTAGCAGTGTCGTTTCTAACTCCTATTCCAAGCTTCGATGATCCCTGAAGGTACATTCCTGCATGTGGGAAACTAGCATGACCATGTTTTGAAGAATATACAATTGGCTTGTTCCCTTTGATGTACTCTAGATCAGAAGCATCAACCCAATTGCCACCGCTGTGTTCTGAGAAGTAAACCTGAGAGAGCTCTCCAGTGAAGTTGCTTATGCGAAGAGTGTAGTGTTCCCAGTCGCCTACGTGTTCGCCTATCTTTGTCATTGCGAGATTCATTAACCCGATTTTAAGCGTAGCAGGGCCATTGAAAGGACAGAAGATCCACATTGCTATGTCGGTAAACGTTCCTCCTAATGCTGGTTTGATATGAACATAGAGCTCAGCGCTCTCTAAGTCACCTTTCTTAAGGTAATTTCTTGCTTCCTTGTTGTCTGGCAAGTCGATCCAAAATGTGTCATCATTACTCCCACCTGAAGGCAAGACTGAACCGTTGTAATCAATTCGTTCGCACTTATTCTCTCCATCTTTATACAACAAAGCCCCGTTTTTGAAGAACCACTGAACTGAAGAAGGCAAGCAATCTTCATCAGGATGAAAGTAAACCGTTGGTCCATAATGTTGGATCAAGGCGTGAACCTGGTCTAAATTCGGCATTGCATATAGATTCGAATCCAGATTCCTCAAACAGGCAACATCTAACTGATCTAAAGGACTCGAATACGTCCCGCAAAAGAATGTCCCAACCGAAACACCAGCACAGTACATTCCCCTTTCGCACGGTCTAGTCTTCCAGACCTGAAAGGGGGATAAGTTGGACTCAACAGTAAGGATCACATCACAAGCTTCGGAGCTTTCCGTAAGATCCTTCCTAACACATCTAACTTCATCGAGTTCAGGCTGTTCTGGCGAGTCAGTAACCACAATTCCCATAGCTTTATACCCAATTGGTGGGTTTGGTAACCAAAAGTAACCACAATGACCATGTTCTGGTTCCGTAGACCATATCAACATGTAGTTTAAAGGCTTCTTAAGAGCCGGAAGATCATTAACATCATCAGGTTCTGAATCAGAAGCCTGACGAGCCACAAGCACATACCCTCTTAGTGGCTGATCATTCAACTGGCAATAGTAACCAAGACACTGAAATCCATCAGGTATATCCACCGGCTTATAAAATGTAAGCCGTTTCGACTTCTCACGCGATACATTGCAGCTCCAAACAGTTTTAAAATTGGTAACTTGAGTAACTTCTAATCCTCCCAAATTTATCCTACCTGTAGAAAAACCTTCTCCTGGTTCAACACAATCCGTAATTTACATAAGTTAACATATCACACTCTTACACCAGAAACAGAGGCAGATGAAATATCAAATTCAGGACAACAACCGCCCAACTGATTAGATTACCATTAGTAGAATATTATCATTAATCCAACAGAGTTGCCCAATATGACTAATAAACAAAAGTAATAAAGTGCAGTTACCAAAAACAAAAAGGTAAACTTGATTGAATTTATTAGGTTTTTCCGTTGCTATAATAGATCCACACAAACTGAAAAGTGATTTAATGGAAGTAAACTATTCAATTCATGTACACACCACCAAAAACAAAGGAAAATGAAAAAGAACCCAGTTCCAGAAAACAAACCTGGTGGCCATTGGGGGAGAGGAGAAGGTAAAGAGAAAGGCTTGGAGTCAGAGTCAAAGCAGTCAAACTCGGTGTACGAATTCCAATAAAAGCACTGACAATCGAACATGTTGAACCCAGAAATCAGGAATCAAAAATAGAAACTTTAAGAAACAGAGTTGAGAGAATTTGTTTGCATGAATGGAATTTCAATTGAATAAAAGAGAGAGGGAGGATTGTGAAGTCAAAGCCCCTCTCTCTCTCTCTCTCTCTCTCTCTCTTCGCTTCTTCTCAGAGCTCTCTCTTACAAAACATAAACATGTTTTAGATTATATAAGAGTAAGAGAGACATTTGTTTTGTTGAGTTAAAGGACAGGAAGCGAAGAGATAGAGGGAGACAGAGGATTAGGTGCGTTGTCTTGTGTTTGATGCTTTCAGACTTTTAACTTCTCTCTCTGCCTGAATGACTTTGCTTTCCGTCTTTAAACCTTTTATTTGTTCCACGCGCCCCTTTTTATTTATTTCTTTTTTTGGAAATTAAATCCATTTTTATTTTATTTATGTTCAAACCTTTTTATTTTATTTCTATTTTTTTAAGTAATACTAATATTATATTAAATATAGTCATTATAAATATTTTTATTATTATTATTATTTTTTTAGATTTGACTATAAATATGCTTGGTAGTGAAATATGATAAAAATCTTGCTACGTTATATGAGTAGTACTTCACGTTCACGTCAAAGTTGTTTGATGATAATATATATGCATCAATAATGCATTTTCTTTTTAGTCCAAGGTGTGAGACCGACGTTTCTTTTGTACTCTTCACGCACAATCATCATCTCAAAATGAGGATACATTTAATACAAGTTTAATATGTAGAGATTGTTTAAGGCAAACAGATTGGATTCTCAAAAAAAAACATAATTAAAAACAGAAAGTAAAATCATTTGTGAATCTGAAGCCATTACAAAGCTTAACTCATAACTAGATTGAATTTCAAGTATATGGAAACTGCATTTGTATATATAAGTATAAATAAAATAAATGTAGTGTACAAGTAATCTTCTTTGGCTTCCCTATCCTCCACCCACACATATTTTAAACGTGCCTTTGTCTTCTTCTCAATGTATGTAATGTAAACGATATTTTCATTTATTTCAGGAAAATAGAGTTTAAATTTTACGGGGTAGCGCTCCATTCTATTATAGGAGAGCGCTGAACTATATTACGGCACCTCATCACTTAAACAAATATAAAAAATAAAATGATTAATTAATAAATATCTAATAACTATTATAAATAATTAAAATTAACAATTTATTAGAAATAACATAACTCTCCCTCCAAAAGTAACCCTTAGAAAGAAAACATCTTTTTTCGCAGCACCGTTTTCATTCATCGTCGCCGTCACCGTCTAGATAACGAAGATCTTCGTTTTCGTTCATAGCCGTCGTCACCGTCCAGATAACGATAAAGTTCGTTTTCATTCATCCCGACCATCCAGAGAACAGCAACCTTCGTTTCCATTCATCCCGTCGTCTGCTGTGACTGCTAATTTATTAAATATTCAACAACCATCGTCAATCGATACGATACCTGTTAACTCTGGCTTAGTACCGAATGTCATGTTCTAATCAGGGCTCGAGGGAGCATCAAGAATCCTGGAAGGGTAATAGTGATTATTTCTTCTTTGGGTTTCTTCTTAATCCATCCATTCTTATTTATGTTATACCAGAACAAAACAACGCTATACTTATACGAACTTCTCTACTCTAGGAGGAGATGATGAGAGGAAAACCTGGATATGAATATCTGAATGAATCTCTTCATATCCTGGTAGAGGCTGAACTACCGGTTGAGATTGTTGATGCTTGTTTAATACAATCTCATGGGATACTTGAAGACCTGCTTAAGCCAGTGGTGAGCAAAATCATTCTCCTACATGTACAATAATCTTTTCATCTTTATTAACTAGACTGTCTAACGCTCTTATATGATACAAATATAGGATGAAACCCATGATTTCTACACTTCGTGAGGAAGGTTCGCCTATATCTGGTTCTGTCTCCCCAATCCATAACAGCCTTGGCATGAAGAGAGCAAAGACAAGAGGTAAATGATCTAAGATTGGAGGGCCATTGGAGCTTTGCATATTAAGTGTCGGCTTGTAAACAGTTTAATTCTAATAGTTAATTTTAATTCTAATAAATTGTTAATTTTAATTATTTATAATAGTTATTAGGTATTTATCAATTTGTCCTTCTATCTTTTATATTTGTTTAAGTGATGAGGTGGCGTAATATGGTTCAGCGCTCTCCTATGGTAGAATAGAGCGCTGCCCCATAAAATTTAAAATCATTCAAGAATACGATAGCAGTGGAAGAAATTTTTTTAGCTTCGTTTTTGTTTTATTTTTGTTTTATTTTTTTTTATTTGTTTTTACTTCTTAATGGAATAATTTCAAAATTTGGATGAAAATTTGAGTTTTTTTTTCTTTTAAATTTATTTTATTATTTTAATTTTATTTTTTCTCCATTTACAATTAATTTTTTTTTAAAGATTTTAAAAGGACTTTTAAGAAATAAGACTAATGATAGTTGTCTATCCGCGATTGGTGACCAATGAAGAAGAACTAATGAAAATTAAAATTGTTTGAAAATAATTAAAAAAAAAAAAAGTATTTATCTTGGTCTAACCACCAATTATAATGGATCCCTATCATTTATATGTCTTTTAGAGCTCTATCAAACTCCAATAATCCAACCGAAAAATTATAATATGAAAGGTAAATTGAGAAAAAAATTAAAATAAGTCAATAGTCATATAGGAAAATATAAAATTGGTACAATGGAGAAAAACTCAAACCTTTATAGAGTTTTTAAGATAATTTCTTCTTTAATTTAATCATCAAACAATTTTAAAAAGTAAAAGTTTTTTTTTTCCTATCAAACTATTCCTAAATGTGGAAAAAGTTTTCTTTTTATTTTATTTTAATTTTTGTAATGACTATTTGGACACTCCAACTTGTAATAATTATTCACTTGAACTCTTAAAATTTGTGTAGTTTCAAATATACTCTCCAATTTGCTAAAGCGAGTCACTTGAACCTTTATGCTGTGTGAATCAATTTTTTTCTCTCTCTCATCGAAATGGATAGACCCTCTAACGTGGCATGACTTTTCATTAGAACGCTTGAATTTAACATGAATTTTATTTTAGACGCTCAAACTTGATGGGATTTCATATGAACCAACGAATTTGCAAAATTCATTCGTAACGACCAATTTTGGGGCCTAAATTTTTCAATAATTTTGATTAGATTTCGAATTTTGGTCAAAGTTTTAATTTTCAAAATTTTAAGTAGGAATAATTTGAGAATTCACTCTGAAGGTAAATTGGTAATTATGGACCATATCACGGAAACATAGGATCAAAATTGTTTAGGTAAATCATTTTCGAAAATAATTTCGTAAATTGGACTTTAATCCAAAAATCGTCAATTTTGAACAAAATTGAGATTTTTGGAGAAAATAGGATTTTACGAATTAAATAAATTATTGATATGGGTAAATCATTTACAAATTCAAAATGACATTTCAAAACTTCAGGGCA
Source organism: Cardiospermum halicacabum (assembly GCA_031304145.1). NCBI lineage: Eukaryota > Viridiplantae > Streptophyta > Magnoliopsida > Sapindales > Sapindaceae > Cardiospermum > Cardiospermum halicacabum. The sequence continues at coordinate 39,192,079 of CM062389.1, read as the reverse complement.
AGCGAAATGGTGAATTGAAGGGGTGGTGAATTGGAGGGGTAATATAGATAAGTAATAATGGTTCTAATTAGCAATGGTTTTAGAAAACCTAGAGTTAAAGTTGTTGATTTTGTAGTATATTGAATTTTAATGAGTATTGTAGTGTTGGTATCATGTTAGGAATTTGGAGGTTGAGGAAAATTAACCCAGGGTTGTCTAGCTAGCTTCGTACATTAGAGGGAAAGGTTAAACACTTTCATTTTGTGCTATATAGATTGTTTGATGATTGTGTTATTTTGTGTTTGCATTGAAATTGGCTAATAGGATGCTTAATTAACATGGAAGGGGTGTATGATGAAATATTGATGCTTTGTATGATTTCTTGTGGAAAATGTGTTATGAATCAAATTTACAGTCAATTAGATATAAGTATGATATGTGGTGATTTGGTATTGAGAAATATGGATTCTTGATTATTATGGTGAATATTGTGCAAATTTGCTAATATATGTGTTTTTGAGTTTTCATTTGACATTTCGGGTGAGAATGTATGATATAGATGCCTATTGTTGATTTAAACACGGATATGCATTTTTCTTCTTGGACAAGATAACATGGATATAATGCCTTAAGGCTATTTGTTTGGTATATATCATATAATATTGTTCGCTTATAGTAGGTTCATGATAGTTTGAAGGTTGGTTTAATGCTTTAATCGTGTTTGATCACTTAAAAGGATAATTGACTTTAACTAAGCTTAATAAAGAATGAAATTGTATGCTATAGGGGTTTAGAGGTACCTCACATATGTTGAAATATTAACAACATGCTAAGTGACCTTAAAATGAGAAAATTAGAGCGACGACTCTCATAAGATGCAACGACATTGTAACGTCCGGCCTCTGCCCTCGGATGTACTTGAAGCGCGGTGGTAGGGCGCCAAGTCATTCACAATCGGTCTTAAGGCTGACCACTAACTCCACAGATCACCATGACCACTAACCCCACAGATCACCATTACGCTTTCCAGCATGCTTTGTCCTCACTTGCACGCTTCCTGAGAAAAATTTCCCAGAAGGTCAACCATCCCAAGATTGCTCAAAGCTTAGCACGCTTAACTTTAGAGTTCTCATGTTCTGAGCTCCCGAAAAACAATGTGCACATTTGTGATATGAGCAGCAATTCATTTCCTTTTAACCCTATCTCCATATGGGATGTTACAGACATCATGACCTTTAGGATGTCGGTTATTATATTTAATATGGTGCTACCGGTCACCGTGCCTCGAGTCATTAGGGGCGGCGGTTGGACGCTATACATTCATTTGGGCGTGCGATTATGAACAAATGCACACATGAGTAAGAGCGTGTATTTCGTATGTTATGACATGTAAAAATCATTTGACATGGTTCCCGCTTATTAACTCAACCTCATTCTTCTTTATTTCACAAGGATTTAGAGGCGGAAAACTGCGTTAAATCGTATTTCTTTAATATTCCTAGAATGTTCAAGTTGGATAAGTTAAAGGGTTTATTTGAATTTTTACAAATTTTAAGAATTTAAATAGTTATTATAATATTATTATTTTTAATAGTAATTTGAAGTATAACTAACTGTAGTTCACATATGATATTATAAATATGGTTGGTCCATTATCTTCAATTAGATTATTTGGTACACACAATATCTTGTACCAACTCCTGTCACATTCCATTAATAATATTATAGAAAAGCTTATTTAAATCACTATGGTTGCCTGTTGTTGAGGAATCTCGTGACATATGCAAATGGAATATCTTGAAATTTTTGGAGAATAAAATTTCATAAAATATTTAAGTAGATAGCCACATATGATAATATTATTTATTGTGAAAATATATTTTATTTTTACCCAATATATTTTATAGTTTTCAAATATGATATAGAGGTAACATTAAGTAATCACGTGTCATATTCAATCAATCAGTTAGACGAATACCCATATAGTTAATGTAGTATGGTCAGAAATGGCTACTTGGACATTTATTTAATTATTTAATTTTCAATTTTCATAGAGAACAATAATTGATGTTTTAAAGGCTGTGAAAATGAGATATAGAAGAATATGCTGCCACTTGAAATTACATTTCATTATATTACGTTTGAAATATGGTTTAATTTGGTTATGGAATTGATATGGAGTGCCTAATATCTTAATTGAATATTTATGGGTGATAAAACCAAATAAAGTGAGGAGTGAGTAAGCTCCAATCGGTTCAATTTTATTCGATCTGATTTTAAAAAAAAATAAAATAAAATCCAACATCAATTTAGAATCGGATAATAAAGTGGATTTGATTTTTTATTTGATGGGTTCAATTTTATTCTATATAACTTTTTTATGGAATTTGATATTATAGTTATAATTTGTTTAGAGTTAGACGGGTGATTCAAATTAATTCTATTATGTATGAGATTCAATTTATATATTACTATTATTAAACTATAACAAAATATTAATATTATTATTGTATTTTATAATATTCATTTAAAATTAATTTATCAATTTACAAGGTTGAAAACTCATTTTGCATATAAATTTTTTTAAAAATAAATTTTTATTTTTTTTAAAAATAAAATATTTAATTATTTAAAAAAAATGTATAAATATTACAATATAATAACTTTACTAAAACATAATATTTAATTACAAAAATGGTCGAACACAATATCTAAAACCAATTACAATAAATTTATATTTACTTGAATGATAATAATAAGAATATTTTTAAGTAAATAATTTGGGGTTTTTTAATTTTTTTATTGAATGTTTGGAATTTTTTATTATTTTTTTAAAATTGAAATTGGTTTTTCAGTGGGTTTGTTTTGGAAGGATAAAATCGAATCGAGATTGAATGATTCGATTTTTTATTTAATTAAACCGAATCGACCCAAATAAGCGCAAAAACCAACTAACTTGATTCAAGTCGGTCGATGGATCCAATTTGGTTAAAAACCAAAAACCACGCCCACCCTAAATAAAGTTATTCATATAACCAAAATACAAAGTAGGAAAAAGAGTCCTCCTAATATGAAACTAAATGAAGAATAAATAAATGCTATTTTTTTTAATCTATTAATACAAAATAAAATTAAAGTAGTTGGCTATATCACCTACTAGCTTTGATTTAGCTCCAAGAACAAAAGACAGTCGAAAATTTCTCTTGAAAATAATATTTGTAAATTTTACTATTCACAAGTTTTGCATTCCAATTTCGTGGATTTATTTCTCAAATATTAATATCAGTAAAGACTTCGTTAATAAACCAACCAAATTATTTGAGGATTGAATTTATTTCACGTCAATCTTGAAAGAAATAAAGAAAAATAATGAAATGTATTATGCTTATTTGATTTGGACAATATGTATTTTATATACACCAAACGAAATTCAAGTTTCACCATAGATTCTCTTTTATTTTGAATCGGCTCTAAGATTAGAATGCTCAGCTCATTAATAGCTAAGGAACGTGTGGTTATTTTTTACAACTAAGTCGGTTATAGATACAATGTTCATCTATGAGCAGGCCCATGATTATTTGGTGGCGCTCTTCCTTTTAAAGTGGATTTCAAGCAAACCTAACTTGTTAATGTCGGTCCAGTATTGTTGTATTTTCAGGCACAATCTACACCTAACTTAATAGATTCATTATCGTTAATAAATCTGAACTCTATTTTGGAGCTCATGGGCATAAAAGAATTTTAATGGAAATATTCTTGGTTTTGTCTCCATTGATAAATCCTCCCTGAACTTGAGCGATGTATAATACTATCTTGAAATAGCATTGTTGGTCCACTTATGGTTCAAGGAATACCACATGAATTCCGGATATGTTGAATAATTGAGCTTAACCAAATACTTTCTCGACTAGTTTCATATAATGCCTGAATCCCACCGCGATTTAAGGACATAGCTACCAAAGTTTGTTTTATGGATCTCAATGAGATTGTAGTCCATTGCACATAAAAATCTAACTTATTTGAGAACACCCTGTATGAGGATTAAAAAGGTACTCAACATCGTCCTAACTAATTAAGTCCAAAGATTTATCCAAAATTGTATAAAATGATCCTAGATCTTTTGTCCTATTTAGGTAATAAAAAAAATATTGATTCCATTCCAATATCTTCGAGTTGGTGTAGAATTAAATATTGTAAGTAAAATATGTGAAGTCTGAAAATATAGGTAAAACATTTTCGATTGATATTTTAACTATATAAAAGTGTTTTAACATTTTATTTCATTGTACTATTATAAAATTTCAAATCAGAATAAATAAGAGTAAATAAAACTTTGGTATATGGAATTAGTGAGTTTAGAATCAACTAAAAGTTTAGAGTCAAGTTATTTTTAAATCCATAAAAAATAAGAAATTTTACTCGAAACATAAAATTTTGCCGAATTACCATTTTACCTTTTTTTCAATGGAAAAAGTTCAACTTTCAAAATTGGTGGTGGTTTTTAATTTACAACCAGAAAATAAAATTAAAAAATATAGAAGTGTCGGAATTGAGTTTCAGTTAGAAACTCGGAATTGGATTGAACCCAAATTTGAGCTAATCCAACCCCAAGCCCATATATATATATATATATATATATATATATATATATATATATATATATATAAAAGATACACTTCACTCACTCGCTAAATACACCCAATTTTTACTATTAATCATCTTTCTAACTCTCACCTTTTCACATCCCCTTTCATTTTCACGTTTCATCTCCACACCACAAAACACCGACTTCTCATCATCGCCATTGACCACCATCAAAATACTCATTTACTCACCTAACAATCTTCACAAACATCATTTATTACTATTGAAGATTCTAATGTACATAAAAACTTAGCTCTTCAAAGATAACTACTAACCTTCTCTTTTAGTAACCCAAATAATTAGTAACCCAGCAAGTCGCCTGTTCTAAAATTTTAAAATTTACAAAATCAGACGACTTGTTGCACTATGCGACATGCATGTCGCCCATGTAACATCTGACCCTCACCCCTGGATGATTCCGAGGCGTGGTGGCAAGGCGCCATGTCATTACTGTACTGGTCTTAAGGCTGACCATTAGACACACAGACCATCACTACGCTTTCTACCATGCTTTGTCCTCTCTCGCATACTTTTAGGGAAACTTCCCGAAATTTCACCCATCCTAAGATTGTTCCGAGCCAAGCACACTGAACTTTGGAGTTCTCAAGTTTTGGGCTCTCAAAAAACAATGTGCACATTGGTGATATGCGTAGCAATTCAAATTCTTTTAACCCTTTCTCAATATGGGGTGTTACAATCCACCCCTTTTAGGACACAACATCCTCATTGTGGTTGGCCCACATCATTCCCAGAATCTTTACCCCCGCTAGATGAATGCCCTAGACTCTTTCATCCACAGTCGTACTCGCGGTTGCAGGGTTGCTCTAATACTATTTGTAATGTCCGGCCCCACCCTCGATGACCGTGGTGCCTTGCTAGGGCGCCACAGGTCATCCAGGGGCGGAGGCCAAATGTTACAAGTCACCTGTAGTCTATGTTGACCAAGTTTGACTTTTATGAATTAGGTTTAAATGAGTTTGTTCAGTCTCGTAACTTAGTGAATTGACCATGATACCACTCGTACATGATCATAATGGACATAATTGGTTCGACTCAAATGACGAGAATAGTCCATTGTTGTTACTTGTGGAATAAGTAACCTTTCTTATGCATCATTTCATGAGATATTAGTGGTTTATTTCTTTGGGATGAATTTATTGCATGATTAAGTATATGTTTATGTGATTGATTGATAGAAATGATTGATAATATGACTTCAATGAAGTAATGGATGTTAGAAAGTCCTTTAGTTACATTATATTCTCACTTACTTCTTTTATAAGTTATATGCATACTTATGTGCCTATGTTAGGGTATGAGATTACAAATTAGGCAACGATAGCCTAACCCTTCTTATTTTCTATTTTTGTTTCTTTTTCCTTATTTTTAGTCTCACAAGTGATCGAGCAATGGCTTGAAGGACATGATTGCCTTCAAGACTTTATTTTTCCATATCATGCATCATATCTACAATTCAGAATTATGTGTTTCAATTTATCTTAGAAAATTTTGTAAATTTATCTTAATTCATTAACTCTACATTATTGATAAGTAATGTAAGTTCGTTAAAGTATTGTTTTCACATATGTGACTAAACTTAAGCATTTAATTCTAATGATCATATTATTTACTCATATATTACTTTGAATTTGTCTATGACTCTTATAATCAAAATGAATGTATTTCATGAGACCTTAAGATGTAAATTGAAGGGATTGATTGCATGAATGATGTGAATTGAACATAAATGAATTGAATAATTAGATTGTCATTATGGGCATTTGGGCCTCGTATCTTGGGGGGGTCGAGATAATTGATTAAAAAAAACCTCTTACAAAATTAATTTTGGTTGATGATCCTCTCTAATGTAATGCTTTATACATGAGAGAGTCATGTGTTTAATTATTTTTTAAAACGAGATCATTTAATCATTTGACCCTCTTGGGTCCCACCGGAATGGGAGTTCGACCATCATAAATTCAAAATAAAAGAGATATCTAGTCTTATACTTTGAGCAAAATATTAGAAAGACCAACTGCATTTAGATATGGTACTTCAGGACCAAGTATACTTTCATCATATTCTTTCATCGGAATGAATCTTTCTAGGGATCAAGTGATTTAATGACCATTGACGCACTCAATGGATGGGCATTATCCATATTGAATATTTTCAGGAGTTTTTCAATACATTTTAATTGATGAACCAATAGAACATTTGATTTATGCTCAATTTCTTAACCCAGACAATATTTCATTTTTCCTAAATCTTGCATTTCAAATTTCTTTTTTTTTTTAAAAAAAATATTAAACAATTTGTTAAATCTCTCAGGAGTTTCAAGTATATTCATATCATCAACGTTCATTGTTATAATGGAAAATATGAAGTTTGACTTGTTTAAAAGATACATGGACATATGATTATTATTCATATGTCCTTCATGGATCAAATATTCACTAAGATGGTTATGCCAAATTCTTCTCGATTATTTTAATCCATAAAAGAATTTCTACAACTTTATGGAATATAATATTTAAGATCTCGATTAAGGTAATTTGAATCCTTTAGAGATTTTTCATATTAATAGCATTATCGAGTGAACCATATAAGTATGCAGTGATGACATTCATTGGATACATTTTCAATATCTTGGAGATGGTTAGGGCTATTAGAAACCAAAAAGTAATGATATCCAGTTCTGGAGAATAGATTTCATCATAACCAATTTTGGATCTTTATAAAAACCTTAAGCAAACAATTGTGCTTTGTATTTCAAAATTTCATTTTTTTTTTTCATTTGTAACCAATTGGTTAAACATCTTCTTGTGTTCGAGTTATGGGTTTGAAAACATCTTGTTTGTTCAATGAGTTCAATTTTACTTGGATTACTTCATCCCATTCGGCTAATCATGTTTGCTTCTGCATTCTTCCACACTATATGACTCATGATCATCACATAAAATATCAACTACCAACGTGTATGAAAAGATCATTAACAATAATTTCATTACAATTTTACATTTCTTGAGTAAAGTTTATAGAAATTTCTTCATTATTTCCTCTTTCAAAAGGGCTAGCAATTATTCTACGCATCATTATGGATCTTGGATGCCTAAATTGATCATGCCAAAGTTGAAATATTAAAAGATCTTAGAATTTCTCGTATATAGCATAATCCAAATGAAGAAATAAGAGTTTTTTAAATAAGATTTTGACTTATTTGTTTGAAATAAGACACAAAGATTCAATATCTTTCTCATAAACGGTTTAAATATGATAACCATTCATTTTTTATAACTCTAAATAAGTAAATTTCTTCTAGATTTGTGAGAATATAATGCATTTTCTATATTCATCTTAGTGTTATTTGGTAACAAGATTGAAACTCTTCCGAAGCTTTCTATTAATTCCACCCTACCTGATATGGTATTCACCTTAACTTGAATTGGGATTAATTTCAAAAAATTATTTTGGTTCTCGCAAGATAGTATGAGATGTAGCGGTGTCGGCTAAACATATGTCTCTAGATATAACTATTTCTTGGTTCAAATATATTACATTATTTAAAGGAAAAAATACATTAGTTCAACAACAAATTTAATGAAGATTTATAATAAGGTTCAATATTTACTAATATTTACAACTCAAAAATTAAAATTAAATTGCATTCTATTTACATAACAAAATAAGGAAAAAGTACATTCATGACTTCAGTTATAGTTAAAACTTCCTTCACTAATTCGGTGATCAATCTTCCCATATGAATCTCTGAAAAAATAAGAAATTCTCAGCTTTGATATGTCAACAAAACCAATATCACCACCGTCGAAAACATTTACCATGTTGCTGTGTTGTTCTTCTCTTTTACTTATTCACGCATAAACTTTTAATAAAATTCAACCACGTGCTTGGGAGCACAATAGGTCATTGAATAATAGGTGGGGAAACCACATCTGTAACAAGGACTGCATTGAAAACTTTGATTGCTCTTGAATTTCTTTTTCTTTACTCGAACTCGTATTATAAACATTCCACTTTTGGTGAGTATTTGTATTGTTATACGGATGTTCATAATTTCTCATGGAATTATAACCTCATCCCTGACTACGTCTATATCCTCACCCATTTTCATGACCGTTTCTAAGACATTTTTATAATCATTTCCACATTCAGAACCACGACCACAATTGCGGCAACAATTACTATGGATGCATTCATGTCCATATATCTTCAAAAAGAAACTAGAATTTGATTTTGACATTATAGCAATATATGTTGATGATATGAATATCATTAGAATTCCTAAGGAGATCAAGCAAGCTGCTGAATATTTGAAAAAAGAAATTTAAAATGACAGACGTAGAAAAAATGAAATATTTTATTAGTCTGGAAATTGAACATAAACCAAATATCATATTAATTTATCAATCAACACACAAGTTGGGATGCCTTGAATCACAAGGAATTCCTAATTACTTGGAACATAAGAATTCCTATTTTGGAAGGATTCCTTTTAGGAAAGATTTCTTATTTTGAGTTTAGATCTATTTCCTTATTGTTATAATCCTTATTCGGAAAAAGATTTGGTTTTCCTAATTATGATTATTTGGTATTCCTTGTAAAGAGGAAATAAATTAGGAAAGTATTTTTGGTGATCACTATAAATAGAACTGTCTCATGAATAAGGAATTATCTCATCTCAACCCTTGTTAGGATTATGACGAGAATTTGGGTATACTCCGATATCCATAATTGGTTTGTAATTAGGAAAAGACTCAAAGTCTGTTTTGAAAGTGTCATATTTGATTAGGAATGATATTTCCTAAAGTGGATTCTAATTAAGAGGAGATCTTTGAGAATCTTAAATAGGAAAAGGTTTTCTTAATGGTTTAGGATTACTTTGTGACGGGTTAAATGATTAAATGACCTCATTTTAAAAAATAATTAAATACATGACCCTCTCATGTATAAAATATTACACTAGAGAGTGTCATCAACCAAAATTAATTTTGTAAGAGATTTTTTTAATCAATTATCTAATCTAATAGTTGGTTAGATTTGGGAGGTGCCCTATGAAGCCCTAGGAACCATGGAGACCATGAATATCTTGAGTTTTAGGATCGAGTCTTATTATTCTGTAAGAACCATATTGGAAGAGCTTCTGTGTGAGACTGTAACCAATGTAATTGGATTAGGGAATGAGAGAATGATATTCTGGTTGTAACTGTTGCCTTACTATTACATAATGAATTAATCTCTCGTCATCCTGCCGGCCGTGGTTTTTCCCATTTTGGATTTCAACGTAAAAACCTTGTGTCTTATTTTCTATCCCTATTTATTGCCTTGTGTATGTTGTTTTACTTTGTGGTTTCTAATACTCATCTCCGCTGCATTGGATAATCGATTTATTCAACAATTGGTATAGAGCTAGCCGTATTTTCCCAACAAAGTTGATTCATCATCTAATTTATTTGATCATTAAGCTTCTGACATGTGATGCAAAAGAATATAACGAAAATTCCTCATTATATGCTTAAAATAAATTTTAATAAAAAGAATATTTATTTATTAAATATATCAAAACTGTTAGTGCATATATTCGAAAATTTTCTATTTTGAAATATAGTGTTGCATTAAGTTTATTTTATTTATTTATTAATAAGATCTCCATTCAAAGGACTTATAATAATGAGATTGGAAAAAATACTTATTCCTTGCTTTTATATTTATATTCTCATAGCCAACACCAATCTTAAAATTAAGTCATTACCTAATACAAAATCCAAACATAAAGTTCAATTTGCAAGATTTTGCAATAACCAAACTTTCATTTCAAAGATGGATTCATGAATCATATGGCAAGTCATAGTCATGTGATTGAAATGTCTCGAGAAAAAAAAGTTCCAAATTGCCCTGTTGTGTTTCCATGATCCACAATTTTATTTATATTTTTAAAATAATGATTTAAAATGTCACTATTACATAGTTGTTGATTGTGTGAACAAAATGTCGTTATCCAAATCCCATCAGTTTTGGAGTTTATGAAATAAAAGCTGGGTTGGTGCCGGCCCACTACACACCAATTCCTGGAATATTAGAGCATCTCCAGGCTGCTACACGTGAGTTTTTTTGGAAAATGTGGAGAATTTTTTATCTATAATGTTATTGTGAAAAATAGATGTGAGGTTTATATGGTGCAGACATTGTTTGATAGAATTTTTATTTGTAGAGGTCTTTCTCCACAGGTAAGTCAGCATTTTTTAATTTTAAATATTTTTATTCAATAAAATTCAAAAATTTAATCATATTTCATCTAAACAAAAAGAAGCATTGCAGACTGAATTGAAAACTGTTTTCCTTTCCTTAAATTTAGGTATCATATCAACTATTCACATCCGTTACATGTGATGCCACATATACCCCAATCCACATTGGCATTGGATATGCTCTTATTTTATTATTCCAACTCTCTTATCCATCCAATGTGTCCCTTTATTTTATAAATAGACCAATTTGCATATCTGGCCGGCACAACATTATTATTATTATTTATTTATTTATAAGTAGTATTGAAAGGTCAAACTAAGTTTCTTATTTGTTTTAATTAGAATAAGAACTGATTCCAATTTAACATAATGATTTGTATCTTTTATGATTTTAGTAGAATATTTATTTATTATGTGGAATTGGAAACAAGTAATATCTTTTTATTGGATGAAATTAAAAGAAGAGAGTTGTTATGATGATGGGTCAAGCCCAGAGCTAATTGGGCTGGAGTTGCATCAAATACAAAACACTAAACCCAATCCTCCAATCCAAAAACCTCAAACCCACAATGTGTTTTTATATGCAGTAGTTTGTATATTTTTTTACACCTTTTAAAACATTAACGTTATAGTTTAATTTAGTATTTTATTTTTGATAAATAATAATAATAATAATAATAATTTTAATATTATTTTAATTTATTATATGTAATTAAATATTTTTATTAGTTTTTTTTAATTTTAGTAAACATTATATTATATTTTTTAGTTAATTAATTAATATATTATTATAGATTAATTGAATTTTTTTAAAAAATAAATTATTTATTAAATGAATATTAACACTATTCATTATAAGTTAAAAATTATATAAAAAAAATATTATTCTTATATTATTTTACCTCAAACGATTATATTAACAACTCATTATTCTTACCAAATACTCACTTTAATCAACAACTAATTTAACATTTCATAATTAATCATTACTCCAACTGCTACCTGAACCACTAATATAGTAATGAAAAACACATTTTAAGATTAAGGATTAAGATGGTTGAATATACCCGACTCGAGTCAATCAACAACCGCAAAGACCAACCTATATTTACTTATTGTGAAAGGCCCATCAATTACTTAAAATCTATATTCCAGAAGTCAACTAACCATTTGAAAATAGGGATGAAATTAGTAGTGTCATACAATTTGTATCCATTTGATCAAATCAATGCTGTTAGATGAAGAAAAAAATCTATACAATTTTGACAATGAAAAATTACAGCTCATATTTCCTCATACTGCAAGATATATATATATATATATATATATATATATATTTTTTTTTTCTTTAGTGGTATCAGAGCATCTTCAAACTCACTTCTAAACTAATTATGGAAACCAATCTTAGTTGCAGCAACACCTCTTCTCCCTCTTCTTCTACCACATATGTCACTTCTTTCTGAACTTTAATCTTCCTCTCAAATTAGATCGCCAGACCTTCATAAACTGGTGTACTAAAGTCATTGCTTAATAATGGATGTAGTCTTTAAAGAATAAGACATTTCACGTGCAGAGAATCTAACATAGAAACTGTGGATTAGAACATATTAATTACTATTAGGTTGACCAAGTTAATCATGCTTCCTCATCAAGAGAAAAGGTGTTCTCTCTATTTCAGACTATTTTCAGATCAAGAACTCATTTTATATTAGATTAAATGACCTAAGTTCTGAATATGAATATGTTGTTGTTCACCTAACACACTCGATACATGAGACTCAACAAGAACATTAAAATGCTATATCCCAAATCTTTATCCCAACTCGTCTGCAAATATTGCTTACAACGACAATATAATGGCCACATACCAACTTACTGTTGTATATTCAAAAGACACAAAACACACACTTTTACAAGTTCCACTTATCACCAATCACTTGCTTGATTCAAATTCCTGTCCTGTTTCGAAATTCTTTTTAAAACGGAGATAGTTTCAAATTATTTTTATTAAACAAATACAATTTCAAAATAATTAAATAATTTATAGTATGCAAATTGATATCATATTATTGGAATATTTTTGTTATTCGAACGAACATCGAATTATTTATAAATATAAGATTTGAACCCAAACATCTTAAGCAATTGGGATATAATAAACATGTAACACCCATTAATTATTAAAAGAATAAAATAAAAATATTTACCTACAAAATTTATTAAATCATAACAAATTATTATCATAAAAACATTCCAAATAAAAAAACATAAATACACATTAACAATTCTATTTTTTTTTATTGAAATAAGTAATAAATATAATAAATTTTATATAATTAAAGCATTTAATCACAAATACAAATTAATAAAAAAATTATAAAAGATAAATGAATAACTATATTATTTATATATTAAAAGACTAAATAGGATAATGTTTAACTAAATAATTTAAGTAATATAATATATATATAAATATAAATATAAAAGTGAGTTTACAGACTACAAATCCATTTTTTCAATGGTTCTTAAGACCCACGTCTATGAATGAATTTAAATCCATATTGACTTTAAAACTAATCCATCAGCATTAATTCTTGAGTGTTGAGAAATTAATAATGAATTTATTACATAAGATTAATGAACTTGATTATGCATAAAAGGGCATATAGATATTGAAAAGCTCATATATTCTCTGACCATGGCAACAACTTCTTATTCTCAATCGCCATCATTTGCTTTAATCTATTCATTACTCATACTTCCATCAATCACCGCCTTTACAATCGATCTAATCCATCGAGACTCCCCAATCTCTCCACTACATACCCCCAATGAAAACACTCTACAGCGCTACAACAACTCATTGCATCGTGGTCTAAATAGACGTATCGACAGACCAAGGTCAATACCTAATGAAACTCATTAGGTACACCTGGTGTCGACATCTTCGCCATCGTGGACACCGGTAGTGACCTCATGTGGATACAATGTTAACCTTGTCGACACGGTTACAAACAGAAAAATCCCATTTTTAATCCTTCACGATCTTCCTCATATTCATCACTTAATTGCCAATCGTCCAAATGTCATTTTCTCGATACAGTCTCTTACTCTCCTCAAAAGTTATGTAACTTCACATACGGCTACGCAAGTAGTCAATTAATCCAAGACCAATTAGCCACTGAAACCATCACATTCGGGTCTAACACTTTCAAAGACGTAGTGTTCGGATCTGGATACAACAATACTGATACATTCAATCCAAATGAAATGGGTTTAGTTGGTCTAGGAGGAAGAGAGTTGTCATTCGCATCACAAATCAATAAAAGATTAAAATCAAATAAATTCTCTTATTGCTTGTTACCATTCCACACAGACCCTAACTTGACAAGTAAGTTATCTTTCGGAAGCCACGCTGTAGTCTCCGGAGAAGGTCATGTTTCAACACCATTAGTGACTGAAAAAGACAAGACTTATTACTTTACTACATTGGAAGGAATCAGTGTTAGAGATAAATTCGTACCCTTTTCGTCCACTATTTCGAAAGGTAATATTTTCATCGACACAGATGTTCCTCCAACTCTTTTGCCAAAGGATTTTTACAATAGATTGAAAGAAGAAGTAAAAAATGCGATCAAGATGAGCCCTTATTATGTTGCTAGATTTGGAGATCAGCTTTGTTATAATACACAATCAATGAAAAATGTGGCTCCAATAGTGATAGCACATTTTGAAGGGGCTAAGGTGCCATTGTCGCTACGAGTATATTTGTGCCTTCGGAGAATGATATTTTTTGTTTTGCTATGCAATCGATTGATGGTGAAGGAGGTATTTTTGGAAACTTTACTCAGTCTAATTTGTTGGTTGGGTATGATTTTGCTCGACGACGAGTCTCGTTTAAGCCTGACGACGAGTCTCGTTTAAGCCTGCTGATTGTACCAAACTCTAAGCGTTTGTGTATTGAGTTTGGTTAGCTAAACTCTCTTTCAATTCAGTATATTTTATCCTTGTGTTTAATATGTTTAGGAATTCAATTGCATTTAATTAGCTAAATTCTCATTCCCTTCATTGGATGTGGTGTTATATGGTATTGAATTTAGGTATATTTGATATTAAATTTTGAATTAATTATTAGTAAGTTTCAATTAACTATTATTTTCTACGAATATAATCCATCATATCTTTATATTTGTGTATTCAACTAGTGAAGCTTATCTATTTATGTTTCGGTAATTTTTACAAACATTTAGATTTTTGAAACTATTTACTTTAGATACCTGATTTTTGTAAATTCACTTAAACCACTCCATTTTTGAGAAACTTGTAACACTAAATGTTTGTTAGAGGATTTATTTGTGCGTATTGTTTTGTAATTTTTTGAAAAGAAGATGGACTAATAATGTATAAGCAAATTATATTGGAGAAACTTCATTATTTTAAACTCGTGGTTGAATATGAAGAAGACACGTGTCCACAGTTTTTGAAAAATTCGATTAAGCAAAAATTCCTTTGACATACACACAACAAAGTGCTTCTCTCTCCTTCATCTCACATCATTTGCAAGCCATCAAGAGAGAAGGAGAAGTTATTGTTGTTTCTAAACCCTTCACCTTCCAAAGACTACTTCTTCGCCTTGCATTTGTATTGGTGTTCGTAGATAAAATATCGACAACACGCTCGATAGAGCTTAGGTTAGCACTATTAGTTTTTTCTATTTTTTATTTCTGATTTTTTTAATTCTATCAGTGTTCTACTGTTGCCTCTGTGTTCGAACCACCATTTGATTTTCCTTTTTTTTTTCTTCCTCTCTATTTTTTTTGTTGCTTCATCATCCCCACTAGCTCTAAAGTTATTGTCTTTCTACAACAATCACCTCTTCAATTACGTCTCTTTACACCACAAAACTATTTATGTGGTTATCTATAACTTATTGTTGTCACTACCTATGGTACGGTATCATGGTTCTCTTTGGTGTTGTGTTTAGGGTTAGTGTGTTTAGTTTCATTCAAGTCAGCTAAAAGGTGTATATGATGTTAGTTTAGGGTTTTCTAAGTTTTATTTTTCTCATTGGTTATGTGCGGTTATTATTTCTTAAATGTTGTTCAAGGTTTAGGTTTATCAGTGTTAGAATTATTTTTACTCATAATATATGTACTTACATTTATGCTGACATTATTAGCTACTGTTGGTGTAGTGGAGTTATATTGATTAAGTTTGTAGTCTATTACACCTAATTGCACAACTCTAGTTTAAGGTATCCATTTATGAAAATGGCAAAAGATAATAATGTAAGTGTTGAATTTGCTAATTCTGGTTGTGTGTTTAAGGATAAACTTTTAGAGAAATATCTTCTACAATTCTGCCTACTCTTAACTCATACTCTACATCCTTCACAATCTCTCAATCAACCCCTGCTTATGTCAATGTAGATATCAATTTATAGCACAAACATTTAAGTCATCCAAATGATCATGTACTATACAAAATTTGACAACTATTGAAAATTCCTACGCCCAAAAATAATATTTTTTTTATGATGCTTGCAAAATGGGAAAACTCCAAAAATTGCCATTTTAATCTCACTCAATTTCAGCCAAACAACCATCAGAAATAATATATTCTGACTTGTGGGGTCACTCACTCAATCTATCAATTGAATGACACATTCACTATGTGATCTTTATTGATTTCTACACTAGACATACATGATTTTATCTATAAGATAGAAATCATAAACAAAGTATGTGTTCATCAAATTCAAAAATCATGTTGAACTACATTTGAACCACAATATAAAAATCCTACATAGTGATATGAGAGGAGACTACAAAGCCCTAATGTAATATTTAATAGACCAAGGTTTTCAAATATGTTTTAGTTGCCCCTACACACACACCGAAAAAATTGATTTTCAGATAAAAAACATAGACACATAACTCGGTGCAACCTTACTCTCCCAAGACAAAATGCCTTTTTTTTTCTAGAAGTTTTCCAAACTGCCACCCACCTCATAAACAACATGCCTACACCCATCCTTAGTTATATTTTTCCATTTCAGAAGCTTTAAAACAAATTCTTGTCCTACACAGGCTTAAAACCTTTCAAGTGTAGTTATTTTCCTCATCTTAGATTTTATAATCACAACAAATTTGACTATCACTCATCCAAATATCTATTTCTAGGACATAGTCATATTCACAAATGATATAAATGACTTACATCTACTGGCAAAATCTTTGAATCAAGACCTGTGGTGTTTAATGAATCTAAGTTCTCATACCTATCTCTGTTTCCTTTTAATTGTCATAATCATTCGACACAATCACTTAGGATCCTAATCTCTTAAATCCTTTATGCTCTAAAATATCAACAGGCCATAACATGTACACTCTGAATAGAAAAAATTCTTGATTCTTCAATCTCCACATCAAATAGAGAGGCAAATACTCATGCTTCTATTTTATCTACTCTAATTGTGGATACTACTCAAGACTCTACAAATTCAAAACCTACCTCCTCAAACACAAAACTTGCCCCTATAAACACAAAATTGTCTCATCATACACAGAACTTGATTCCAAACCCGAATCATAACCTACTCTCAATACTCATCCAATGCAAACTAGAGCTAATAATGGAATTCACAAACCCAAGATTTATCTCACAGATACAAACATAATTCCCTCTAAACTAGCTATAGTTGCATAAGCCCTAAATAATCTTTCTTGGAAGAAAGCAATGATGGAGGAATATAAGGCACTCAATAATAATCGAACTTGGCATCTGGTTTCTTATAACCCCTTTATGAATTAGTTGAGTACTAAGTGGATTTTCAGGAACAAGTTCGATAGAAAAGGCAACCTTACAAGACATAAAACAAGATTTGTCGCTAAAGATTTTAACCATACCATTGGAAAAAAATTTATATAAACTTTTAGTCCTATCTTGAAATCCTTAACAATAAAATTCATTGTATCTTTTGCAGTTTTCTATAAATGCGACATTCAACAATGCATTCCTAAAACGATAATTATTTGAGTCTGTTTACATTAATAAACCTCAAGGATTTGAAGATTCAAGGTTATTTAGTAATGTGTGCAAGCTGGACAAGGCACTCAATGACTTGAAACAGGCTCTTAAGGTCTGGTATTCTACACTAGAAAATTCATTACTTGATTGGGGGTTTCCAAATGTTATTTCAAACATGTCCATGTTTTATAAATCAGCAAAAGACACTAACATAATTCTTCTAGTCTATGTTGATGACATTTTAATCAAAGGTAATTAAACACAGGGGATACAAATAACTATCAAACAACTACAACAAAAATTCTCACTAAAAATCATAAGTTTCCAAGTGTACCTTGTAGTGATGACATTCATCTATCTTATGGTAGATATACTTCTGATCTTCTTTCTCGAGAAAACATGCTCCACTATAAACCTTGTTCCTATCTTGTGTCTGTAGACAGAAAATACCATTGTCTTCTGAACATCTTCGTATTGTGCACGGAAGCGGACTACCATGCTCTTGCATATGTATCCATAGAGTTGTTATGACTCAAATTGATTTTGACTGAGATTAGCTTCAGACTTCCTCGTCTATTGATACTTTGGCACAATAAAAATGGCATACATATTCAGTAGGGATGTCAAAATGTGTTAATGGATCGTGTCGAACCAACCCCAACCCCAACCCCGTTCATTTATAAACGAGTTAAACGGGTTCGTGTCATAATCGTGTCAACCCATTTATCCTCAACCCAACCTATTTATTATCGAGTTCGTGTTGACCGTGTCAACCCATTGTGTCGAATTCTAATTAATTATTCATATACAGAAAAATAATATTAAATAATTCAAATAAGAAACACTTTAATAGAGGTACGAATTATTATTTTTACCAAAAAATTGTTTATAAGATTATATAAGTTGAGATTAGTAGTGATGTTGTTAAATATATATTACAAATTTATTAGTTTCCTCTTCAATATATAAAAATAATTTTTTGAATCTAGTTAAACAGGTTAAACGGGTTGATGCGTTAACCTGTTAACGAAACCCGACCCAACCCATTTGTAATTGTGTTAAACGAGACGTGTCGCTAATGGGTTGAAGTGCATTTAAATTCAACCCGTTACCCATTTATTTTAACGGGTTCGTTTCGACTCATCGTGTCATGATCCATTTTGACACCTCTAATATTCAGGCTCAAAATCATGTTTTTTACTCCTGCATAAAGCACATAGAGATTGATGTGCACTTCATTCGAAAGAAGGTTTCCATCAGAGAACTTGACATCGGATATGAGTATTGATGTGCAACTCGTCAATCTTTTGACGAAACATTTGAAGACGATCGGATCGAAGTATCTCAAAGGCAAGCTTAACCTTATTATTTATTAAATTAGTGACATTAGAATAGTTTTATTAGTATAATATAGAAAAAGAGTGACAGATGATTTGCTATGTGTTTTTGAATATTTTTAGTGTAGATGATTTGAGAGTTATACTATCTATCCCATTACCTTTGCAACTTCAAACCGAGAAGTTAATTTGGAATTTTGATTAAGCTGTTTTATTACCGCGCTTTTAAGCATTTGCAATTAATAGGTCACTGTGTAATAAAGATTAGTGGAAGAAGATTTGGGCTCTTAATGCACCACCTAAATTTCACGACTTTCTGTAGCATACTTTTCATGGTGTTTTACTAGTTATAGATAATTTGCTGAGAAGAGGTATTGAAACAATAGCTCAGCCAAAGAAATTTGGTTGTTTTCTTCACTAATATTATTTATTAAATTAAGGATATTTTTATTCATATGTGTGATGGCTTCAAACGTGATAGAGTTGCATAAATTGCTTTTCATGCATGGAAGCTTTGACGTGCTAGGGGTGAGAAGCTATATTCAATCTTTACCATTACATTCTCTTCTTCGGCCGGAGGTAAATATTGCTACTGCTTTTATGTCATCTATTGTGGAATTTTGCGATGTTCTTAACTCGATTTTCTTAACTTTAGTCTTGTTTTTAAAAATGCGGTCGGTGATTTCTCTCTTACCATCTTTAGTTTTAGTGTAGGTCAAGGGTCATCAAATCTTGTCGGAGGCCTTCACCAATGGCCTCTTTTTACCAAAAATATCTTTCCTAAAGCAGTTATTGTCTATACGGATAACTAGAAGATATTTTATACTATTTCAATTTAACCTTTTAAAATTTTTTACTTTAGTTTAGTTTAATTGTACTTAATTTTAAGGATATCCTTATTGATGATACTAATATTAAGGTGTGCTGGATTAGACGTAAGGAGAATATGACTACCCACTTATTAGCTACGAAGTTTATTCATCATGGTGGATTCAAGCTTTGAATCAACAAGCATGTTTGTCTTTAGCATTGTTAATCTATGAATTAACAAAACTATTATCTCCATTAAAAAAAAATATATAGTATGCTATGTATACTCTTCTGACAACACATTAAGATAAATGGTTTTCAAATAAAATTCTTCCTTTTACACATTTTGTCACTCTCAACTTTGGATGTGATATTTTACATCCTTTAAACTTTTACTAAATTTTTAAATTTTCAAATCTCTATTTCAACAATTTTTTTTTTTTTAATTGAAATTTCATATTAGAAAGGTTTTTATGGCCCACTTTAGTTTTCAATTTCATGATATATATATTTTTTTTCAAATGAGAGGTGTATATATCTCTCCCATTGTCTATGTAATCCAAATTACATATTTTTTTTATATATTATGTAATTGACAAATTCTTTATTATTATTGATTTGAGTACTTGTCTTTAATTTTTAATTATCTTCGACCTTTAGAAAGTACAGAAGTTAGAGGGAGAAGAGAACCTATCTACATGGAATGACAAATAAAATTTACTTTAAATTCCTGAGCTAGTAATTTCCCATAACTTGAGTTAGTAATTTACCATTATATTATACACCTTTTCATAGTCATGTGGACGGTGTAACAGAGAATTTCCTTACTATATATAAAATAAAATAACGGTGAAGCAGCTAAGTTCTCTTTTCCCTTTTACCCTTCACTTATTTGTGTTTTCCCTTTTACCCTTCACTTATTTGTGTTATTATACACAATCATTCAAAAAGATGATCTGCCATGAAAACTATAATTGAAAATTTCTACTTTATACTTATCCGTGCAGGGTTTTAAGTGAAAATATACATTTAAGTAGGTGAAATCAAAATTCACCACAGTTTCTTTCAACTTTTTGTTCATCTCAACAACAAAGATTCCAAAAATCTACAAATGCACTGTTCTCTGCTCTCTTCAAACTATTTCTTCATGAACAACTAGCTCCGTGTGACTGATATCATTAATTCCACCTTTTTGGCCATTGCTCCTCCTCATGCTTTCGCTTCGAAGCATCTTCAAGTTTGTGATAAAGAATTATTCTGTATGGATTTAGCAGAGGAGATGTGGTGGTGATAAGTCATGTGATAGTTGAACTTCACAAACATATTTTATTTTTGATTTTGCTATTTGTATTCAAATTTCCTGATTTTTACTTGCATATGTTTAGAGGGCGGTTTGTTAGCTCTATAATGGATGCGTGTCGTGCTGTAGAAAGACCAAGACAAAGTGACACACCAAACTCTTCTAATAAATTAGTATTATATATAATATGTTTCTTTAAAAAATTGATCATGATAAAAATAGTTATATAATTTAGTAAGTGCTTGAATTTGTAATATATACATATATATATATATATATATATATATACTTGATAGCTGATTGTACTGTTCCTTACCCATTTTTCCATTGTTCTTTTAAATTTTTTGACATATCGTATTTTATATATGTAATTTTGAAATTATTAAAAAGGCATTTATGTATTTTTAAACCCTGCACCACTTGAAAGATCTAACTGATAATTTTTCATTTGGGTTAAAATGTAATTGTCGACACCAGTCTTTTGAACTATATTTCTTTTTAATTTTTAATAAAAACTTTATTTATATCTGTCATATTCCATTCTATTAAATCTTATTACTTTTTTATTAGTTAAATTTATTAATAAATGATAAATATAAAAAATAATTAATTTATAACTAATATATTTAATGTATATGCAATTAATAATAAACATTTATTATATAAAGTTTTATATGTAATATACTATTAAATTAATTTATTTTAAAATATTATTAAAAAATCATTAACATAATTAATTTTTAAAAATATTACAGAATTATATCATTATAATGGAAATGAATAAAATAATAATAAATTAATAATTTTAATAATATTGTTTTAAATTTAATTAAAAAAACAAGTATACTGGCACCTGCAAAGCAGGTGCTACAATCCTAGTAATATGTAAAAAGATGATACATGAGATATTAATGCAGAATAACTTACTTGCACTTTTAATACCGGTAAAGGATATTATTGTTGTGAGATGAGTCTAGCCAGTGGCCTTCCATCCACCCACTTTTTTTTTTTTTTTTCGTCATTTATTCTATACCTATGATGAGTCATGTAAACACTTTACTATCCATGAAAGGCGTACAACACTTGCTCGCTTGAATTTATATGAAGTGAGTCATTTTCTCTATCTTCTTTATTTTTCTATCTATATTTATTTATTTGTCTTATAAAATAAGTCTTTATCAACATAAATATGTTCTTAAGTTGTGTTATTGAAACTCCCAAATTAGAAAGTGATGGTAATAAATTGTACTTAAATCGTCTATGAAGTTTTATTTAAATTTCTACATAGTAAAAAATTTGATTTGGAAATTATAAATAAGTTGATATAATATTTGAAAATAGTTGAAATGATATTCAGGAATAGTTGAGATAATGTCTGGAAAATATTTGAGAGGTTGATTTTGTCCATCCAAATATTGTTAGATGTTAAATTGGTGTTCTAACAACAAATAAGTTGCCTTGAATTTGTGACCATTGAAATTGATATCTCATGAGAAGTTAGACTTTACGTCACTCAAGATATCCAGATAAGAAAATCTGGTTTGGTTGATTGTATTTGTGTTTATAATTATTATTACTACTAACTATATTTATTGCTTTTATTTATGTTTATTATTGACATTATTATTTGTTATTAATCATTTTGACATATTCACATTATTAACATGTTGTATTTAGAAAGGAATACTAGAAAAATGTCAAAATTGAAAAAAGATTAAAATTTCGTGTCTTGGTTTTGTCTAAGAAAAATTATATAACATATGGGATATATATGAGAATACATTTGCAAGTCAGAGACTTGAAGATAGAATTAAAGAGGAAAACGATGTGTTTTTTAGGTGAAAATCCCATTTCATGGACAGCATCATACCGTGAAACATTGAGAACGAAATATTTATACGTAGAGAATGCACTAATCCCATGGAATACTTTGAAAGTGAGATATAAGCATGGGAGAAAAATTGATCTCTTTGAAGCCTAGATTTATTTAAGATCTAGTATTATTTGAGATCACTTTGATAATGGAACCTATGGAAATAAAAGAATTGATAAAAAATATTGAGAAAACATAATTAATTTTTGATGTTGAGAAACTAATTATACAAATATAGATGCGACCACTCAATTTCCACATGGCACATTTGATTACTAAATTCATGCAACAAGAATATCACGATTAAATATTAATGAGAAATCATTAATTATGACCAACTAGTGGAGTTGAGCCACTAGAAATTGATGTGAATTCATATATGAGTTATGAATTCAAATATGAGTAATGGAAATTGTGAATTAAATAACAAATTTAACAGGTAATAAAGCAAAACAAACAAGAATCGCAAGAACAAGATACGTGGAGTAAGTGAAACAATAAACACAGATTCTCTCTCCTCAGCTTCTACAGTAGCAAAACGAAGCTTAATTAGCTAGAGTTCAAAGTAATCTGGTAAAAGGCGCGAGTCATACAAGGATCGGGTCGGGTTGGAGTAAGTGAGGACTCTGAAACTAAGCCCATTACTTATAACAGAACCCAAACTAAATATTACCAGATTATACACCATACACTATATGAATAGAACAACACAGAATAGAAAGAAGGATGATATATTATAATAGAAATTATAAAAATCGTGCTAGAGGTCGTGGGTATGGACATGGTCGTAGTCGCAATCATGAGAATGATTATATTAAGGCTATGAATAAGGCCATTGTTGTGTACAAAAGTATAAAATATATGGTTTATATATTTTGAAAAAAAAGTTTGAATTCAAGATGAATCCTAGAATAAAGGTAATAATTGTAGAAACAAAATTGAATCTTGAATTGTTTTTGTTAAAGACGTAGGAGTAAATATCATTTTGTTCATCAATATAGACAACCAAAAGATTTGGTGGTTTTATATCTGGCCTTCTTAAAAGTTAAAGAAAAATTTGCTGAAGTTGATAATACTAGTCTAATTCCTCACAAAGGGACTTCTCAAGGAAATGTTGTGAACTTCTATATGTTCGATTTTTTGATGAGATAAATTTTGATATTGAGAAGTTTCTAGGATGTGATAAAAAAAAATGTATAAAAATCTATCTAGAAATGATTATAGAACTTTATGTAAATATTTTCTAACTAAGTTTTGTATATATACATGCTAGGTGAAAGCCAGAAATACAATGGAAATATATTCAAATATTTATATGTTTTGTTAATATATAGAGGATAGAAAAATAAAAAATCCTCGTGATGTATGTTTGGTTGATAGTGCAATTGCACACTTTATCTTTAGAGATGAAAAATATTTCTTGAATATAACCTCGTATAAGGCTCGAATAAATGTGATATTGACCCTAATCAATATGATTAAGGGATATTGAAAACAATTATATTGTTGGAAAGGTGAAGAAACATGTGTATCTTAAATGCTATATGTTGGAGCAACTTGAAAAGAACGTGCTAAGTTTCAAAGATATTAGAAACAATAGATGTCATATTAAGACTGTGAATAAGAAAGATATGAAGAATTTATATATAACGTGGTGTAATATGCACATTCTATCAGATCTGTATGTTTTAGTTGGCCTTGGGCCTTACTTGTTCTGTGGGCCTTGTCTGGACTTCTTCTTGTGACTTCTTAAAACAGATTGCCTCTCCTGATCCGCTCCAGCCCTGACCCGCCTCAGATCCGCGCCTTTACATATGGATACCTGATTGTTGTTGCTTGACCTAGTTATATATATGTTATGTTGTCTTCTCAGCAGCTTTAGAGAGAGAATCTGATCTTCTCTCCTCCTGCTCTGCTAGGTTTTTTTGTGATTTTAGGGTTCTTTGTGATATTTACTTGATTTCTGAGTGTAATAACTGTGTGATGTACTTGTGGTCTTTGTGATCTGATTTCTAATGCCATCGATCTCTCAGTTCGTCGTTGAGGTCCCGTGGATTAGCCTCTTTTAAGGTGAACAATGTAATATGTGTGTTTGATCTATGTGTTCTTGTTCATATATCTATTAATATTGCTTCAAATGGTATCAGAGCTCAGGTAAGTGCTTGTTTGATATACTTTGTGATTTAGGGTTTACAGATCTATGACTCTCTGTGTGGCTTCTTGGTGATTTATTTGTTCTGTTTGGTTTTGTGTGTCTATTTGGTTGTTACTCGAACTAATTGTCTTTAATCTCTGTAGATCTGAGATTTTTAGTTACCTGTAATCTTCTATAGTGAAAACCCTAACAGAGCAGTTTGTTACTTGTTCGATATCCTTGCTTATTCTATCATTTCTTGTTTCTAACATGTTAGTGTGAGTGACAGGTACCCTTGGAAGTTGTTAAGAAGAACAAAAGCTTAAGAAGAGGAAGAGGAAACTAGAAGGGTGACCCTAAGAGAGATTCCGGGGCACTAGGAGGAAAATCGAACCTTGTTAGGTCGATTTACCAGATTGCAGCATATACTGAGCTTCTCTAAACCCTACTCTTTATTTTAAGCATTCTGTTTTTCGAAATTGGTCTTTCTTTGTGATAGTATATACTGTCTTGAGATTACTATGTATCTTTGGTTGATTGAGAACCTTGGCTGAAGAGGTACAAGCCTTAGTAGCTTGTTAAAGCCTCGAACCGCCTGCCAGTACGGAACAGACTGGCTTCTTTTAACGTGGCTGAGGATCACATGCTTAGTTCTTGTTAAAAGACCCTAACGGTATCAGTAACGTGAAAATCTGACTTGTTTGAGGTTCTCAATCTTTGGTTTTATTGTTGATATTGTATGTTCTTGATTTGTTGTGTGAATATCTGAGTGACCTGTAATTGATTGATACTATATGGTATTACTGTGATTGATTTGTTCATTCTTTTTGAATATTATACATCATACTGTTTTGGTCTTCTACATTAGTGTCATTTTATTATAAAGGTTTCAAAACTTTTAAATAAAATTCTTTGTTAAAATGTCTTCGAAATCTTCAAGTTGAAATCCAATAAACATTGAGGTCTTTGATGGATCTCAAGATTTTGTGTTGTGGCAAAAGAAAGCGCTATCTGTTTTGGTTCACCATGGCATAGAAGGGGCTATGGATAATGACTATCCTTCTGATATTTCTGACACTGATAAGGCTAGAATGGCCAAACGTGCATATCATACCATACTATTGCATTTATCTGATGATGTTTTAACTGCTATGAATGATGTTAAGACTGCTGACTCTCTCTGAAAAGCATTAGAAGCTAACTATTTAGAATCTGATATTCCAAATAGGATTATTAGCCTTCATAAATTGTTTAGCTTTAGGTTTGCCCCTAATAAGACGGTAAATGAGAACTTGGTTGTGTTTAAAAGGTTAGTTCAGGATCTGAATAGTAGGACAAAAGAAGCTGAGAGGCCTAGCAATGAATATCTAGCTATGGTCCTTATTCATGCTTTGCCTGAGTCCCATAGTGTTGTTAGAGAATTTATTTCTTTTAATAAGAAATCTTTAACCACTAAGGATATCATGGATGCTTTGAATTTCAGATCTGTAGGTGAGGAAATGATTAAAAAGGATAATGAGGGGTTATTCCTTAGCAAGCCTAACACCAGCCATAGGGTTAAGGGGAAGGGTAAGAAACCTGCTTCTAACCAAAATAATTTGAATAAGGCTGATAATAAACAGAAGAACAGTAGTAAGGGTAAAACTGGTAGCAACAAAGATAGGAAGTACTATTATTGTAAAAGGCTAACCATCTCATTAAGGATTGCTTCCAGAAGAAGAGATATGAAGCAAATGGTATTGTTAAATTGTTGCCTCTAATACTGTTACTGTTTCTGATCCTTTTGTTGATGGCTTTACTGCTGTGATTGAATTAAATAATTCTGCTGTTCCTAATAATTCTCTGCTTGATTGGGTGATTGATTCTGGTTGTACACACCATATGTCTCCAAATAGGAACTGGTTTACCAATCTTGAGTCTGTAAAGGGGGGTTTTGTTGTCATGAGATCTGACCATAGATGTGACATTCTAGGACTAGGAGATGTAACCATTAGGCAGTTTAATGGTAGAACAATTACTCTTAGAGATGTCAAGTATGTCCCTGATCTTAGAAGGAACCTTCTGTCAATTAGTAAGATGGGTGAGATGGGATATCAGTGTGTGTTTAAAAGCCAGAGGGTAGAGATGTCTAGGCCTAGGTCCAATAAAGTAGAATTGAGAGGAAATAGGGTAGGAAACCTGTTTATCCTAGAAGGATCAACCTTAGAGGCTCTAGCTACCCAAACCAAACTTAGTGATTCATCTAGTAAGGCTCTGTTATGGCATAGAAGGTTAGGCTATATTGGGATAGGTGGTCTTAGAGAACTGTAGAAACAGGGGTTGATTGAGAGTGATTTTCTTTGTGATATTTCCAAATGTGAAAAATGTGTCCTTTCAAAGCAAACCAAGTCACCTTTTTACAAAACTAATTTCAAATCCAAATCTGTTCTTGAATATATACATTTTGATTTGTGGGGTCCCACCAGGACTAAAACCTTTAGTAACTGTCAATATTTTCTTTCTTTTACTGATGATTTTTCAAGATTCTGTTGGACTTATTTGTTGAAAACCAAAACAGAAGTGTTTGAAAAATTTAAAATATGGAAATCTTTGGTAGAAAATGAAACTGGAAAGAAAATTAAATGTTTTAGAACTGATAATGGCTTGGAATTTTGCAATGATCAATTTCACAAATTCTGTGAGGAGTCTGGGATTAGGAGACATAGAACAGTTAGGTATACACCTCAGCAGAATGGGGTTGCTGAGAGGTTGAACCGAACTCTTCTAGAAAGGATTAGGAGTCTTCTGTTTCAAGCCAATCTTCCTAAGATCTTTTGGGGGGAAGCCTTATGTTATGCTACCTTTCTGAAAAATAGGTCTCCTTCATCCTCTATAAGCAATAGAACTCCTTTTGAACTCTGGTATGGTAAACTTCCTAGTTTCAGTCACATTAGGACTTTTGGTTGCAAGGTTTTAGCTCACCAAAGGTTTGATAAGTTCGATCCTAGGTCATTCATGGGTTTTTTTTATGGGTTTTCAGGCTGGTACTAAGGGTTATAGGCTAGTTTTTAAGGATGATTCCAGTTATAAATTCATTATCAGTCGTGATGTGGTTTTCTTTGAAAATGAATTTCCTGGACATGAATTTTGAGCACTTTAATCCTGTCCAGTACAAGCAGCTTGACCTCTCTAGTTTTGAGATCAAACCTATAATACTTGAGGATTCTGAGCCTGGTATTGAGTCTAGTGTGCCAAATACTGAGCATGATAACCTTAGAGTCAGTGAATCTGAAACTGATCAATCTATCCCTACATTTGAAACTGATCCTAATGTGAATTCTGAAAATCAACCTGCTGAAATGACAGATGAGACATATCATGAACATAATTTGGATGATTATCTCTTTAGTAGGGATAGACTTAGGAGGACATTTAGGATGCCATCCAAATATGATGATTTTGTTTATATTAATCTGGTGATCTATGCTCTTAATACGTATACTGAATCAGAATTTATCCCTAATTCTTATCAAGAAGCTATAAGTCGTCCAAATGCAATCAAGTGGAAGAATGCTATGGATAATGAAATAACTTCTCTGATTAAGAACAAAACCTGGGAACTGGTAGATAGACCTAAACATTAAAAGTTAGTGGGCTTTAAGTGGATTTACAGGGTTAAGGAAAATCTGCCAGCTTCTGATTCAGGTCGATTTAAAGTTAGATTGGTTGCCAAGGGTTTTACTCAGAGGGCAGGGGTTGATTTTTCAGAGGTGTTTTCTCCTGTTGTTAGATGCATCACCATTAGGATCATGTTGTCTTTAGTTGCTCATTTTAATTAGGAACTAGAGCAGATGGATGTCAAAACAGCCTTTCTTAATGGTTTTCTTGATAGTGAGATCTACATGGACCAACCCGAAGGGTTTGTCAAGTCCGGTGGCAAGGTGTGTCTCCTTAAAAGGTCTCTTTATGGACTGAAACAATCACCCCGTCAATGGAATGAAAGGTTTAATGAGTATGCTGGAAAAATGGGTTTTAAAAGAATCATGTATGATGCTTGCTTGTATTACAAGTCTGTTGATAATTCACCTGTATTCATGTTACTGTATGTTGATGATATTCTGTTGATGAGTTCTAAAATGCAGTATCTTTCCTCTGTTAAAAGTGAATTGAACTAGAAATTTGATATGAAAGATTTGGGGGAAGCCTCCAAAATCCTTGGCATGTCAATTACTAGAAACAGAGGTAATAACCTTCTTTGCATTGATCAGAAAAATTATCTGTACAAAATTCTGAACATTTTTAGTATGAGTGATGCTAAACCAAATAGCTTACCATTATCTGCAAGCCATAAACTTGTTACTAAATTCTATGATGATGACCATATTCTTAATAACATTCCATATCCTGAAGCCATAGGTAGCATCATGTATGCTATGGTTTGTACAAGACCTGATTTAACTTATTCAATAAGCATATTAAGCAGATACATGATGAAACCAAGGCTTGAACACTGGAATGCTATTAAAGGACTATTCAGGTATATTAAAGGCACTATTGAATTTGGCTTAGAATATAGCAAGCATTCTGATGTTGTAAATATAATTGGCTATACTGATTCTGATTTTGCCAAAGATGCTGAATTTAGACGCTCTATGACTACATATATATTCATTGTGTGTGGAAATTGTGTTTCCTGGAGATCAAAATTGCAATTTGATGTGGTTTTGAGTACTAGTGAATCTGAATATATTGCCTTAACTGAGGGGATTAAAGAAGAGCTCTGGATTCAGGGGCTTCTTCAGGAAATTAAGTTACTTGGCCCTAAAGCTACTGTCTTCACTGATAGCGAGGGAGCCTACCACATTAGTAGGAACCCTGTCTATCATGATAGGACCAACAGATGAAAATCCTTCTGATATGGGCACCAAGGTAGTATCCTTGAAGAAGTTTCTGTATTGCAGAAACTTTCTTCACATCTGCCAAGTCTAATACCAGAAGAAATGGACCAGTGATGCAAAACTCTTGAAACTGAGAGAGACATAGAGGCACAATGATGAAACATGAGGATGTTTAGACCATTTCTGTATATCTGTAGAATGTAATATTAGGGGAAGTATTGTTGTAATATGCACATTCTATCAGATCTGTATGTTTTAGTAGGCCTTGGGCCTTGTTTGTTCTGTGGGCCTTGTGTGGACTTCTTCTTATGACTTCTTGAAGCAGATTGCCTCTCCTGATCCACTCCAGCCCTGACCCGCCTCAGATCCACGCCTTTACATTTGGATACCCGATTGTTGCTGCTTGACCTAGCTATATATATATATATATATTATGTTGTCTTCTCAGCAGCTTTAGAGAGAGAATCTGATCTTCTCTCCTCCTGATATGCTAGGTTTTTTTGATTTTAGGGTTCTTTGTGATCTCTACTTGATTTCTGAGTGTAATAACTGTGTGATGTACTTGTGGTCTTTGTGATCTGATTTCTAGTGCCATCGATCTCTAAGTTCGTCGCTGAGGTCCTGTGGATTAGCCTCTTTTGAGGTGAACCACGTAATATGCGTGTTTGATCTGTGTGTTCTTGTTCATATATTTGTTAATATTGCTTCATAACGTCCACACTTTGATATTTGGTTTATGTTATACGAATATATCTTGATTGAAACTTATGCACTTGTGAATATGAAAGTGTTGGATCTAAAGAATTTTCAAATATGGTACGATAGACTTGACATCTTGAATCCACAATAATGTGAAGAGTTTTTGAGAATTTTAATGGACACCCGACGAGGGATTAGAAAATTTTATTATCAAATAATAACTTTTATAAAGCTCGTATACAAGGGAATATTTGTAAAGTTCGTACACAAGAGAATTATTATTAGAGCATCTTTATGAAAGGTAAATTCTAAATATTTATTATTTTTATAAAGAATTTAAGGGATATTAGAAGACTGATTCATCCATCAAGTAAACTATTTCATCCAACAAGAATTTAAATATTTGTTTTTGGAGATTTGGCAAGGCTTACCATGTAGTTTTGCCTTGGCCCACTGAACTTCGTCCAGGCATATATATCTCTCATCTATCATCTCTACTTAGGGTCATAAGTAGAGGTGAGTTGAGCCGTCTCGCGAACGGTTCTAGCTCGACTCGTCTAAAACTTGTCTTGAGCTCGCGTTCAAACAAACTTCTAACGAGTTAAGTTAGAGTCCGAGCTCAAACGAGAAGAGGTTCAAACTTTAAAATTAGAAGCTCACAAACTTAAAAAATTTAATATACTATAAATTTTTATAAAATTATATTAAATTAATATATTAAATTAATATTTTATTTAATACATTTAAACGAGTTGAACTTTCAAGCCGCAACACAACTTTTATATATGTATATAAATATATATATATAAATTCCTAATTTAAATTAAAATTTGGATACCGATAATTTAACGAATTTCAAATTGAATCCAAACTTTCGATAAACGAACTCGAGCTCGATTCGGATACATATATGCCTCCACTGTATGACCACCAATTCAGAATAGACCACTATAATTTCAATTATTACTTCTTACTTAAGCAAAATCTCAAAATACGCTTGAACAATATTGATTTTTCAGTTTAAAGACTGGGAAAATGTATTTTTAAAAAAAAAAAAAAAAACAATAAAGTAGAACTGCGAATTCCGGTTTGGGTTTGTACGTCAGACACCTATGTATAACTATCACAATAACACGAAATGTAAGCAAAGGGTGAAAATATCAACATCCGAACCAAACACAACTATATTGCAAGTAATCCCATGCATCCATTGTTCATCGAATCAGCCGATCCACCACAATTAAAACCAAATCCTCCATTAATCCAAAAATCTTACAATTAAAACCTCAAACACATACAACAATCCCATCAATTGAACCAGTTTACACACATATACACACACATTAAAAACGTAATCAAACATAAGAAGAACCAGTAACCGAAGTAGTACCATCAACAGAACTCAAATTCCCAACTTTCCCATTATTCCCTTTCTTCTTATTATTACTTCCACCGCAAGTAATCGATATCTCACACCCAAACGCATTCCCAAAACACGAAAACAATCCCGTGTCCGACTTCCTCCTCGACCTCCCACCATGTTTACTCACCGACCTCGTCTTCGAATGCTCATGCCCCCCCGCCGCATTCGCCGCCGGCGGCGGCAACTCCGATTTCCATTGCTGCAGCTTCGAATCCAGCTCCACCTCCTCCGCACTCCTTTCCTTATTCTGCACCGGCACCCTATACAACCCTTTCGCTATCGCCGCCGCCACCACCGACGCCGACGGACCAACGTCCGACGAACACATCGATCCTCCTTTCATTCCGTCGTCAACGACGGAACTATCTTCATTAGTTCTCAAATACTGAATTCGCTTCATGGCTTCGTCGTTTCTATAATAATCTTCGCTTGTTAAATCGGTTTTGTCGCTTTGTGATCTAATCAGCTTTGGCGGCTTCTCGTCATTATTATTATTTCCGATTTTGTGAGTATAGTCTTCCGTTAATTCACTATACTCCTCGGTGACACGTGTGTTGTTATTACTCGCGTCGATAGATAAAGGCATACTCCGCATCGAATTATCCAAAAGCGTTACGCCTAGATTGATCAGCCCCTGGGGCCTACCTGATGGTCGTCTGACTTGTAACGCCACGTGTCGAGTTGTTGATGTTGTGTTTAAAAGCGTACCGAACAGATGACTTGTTAAGACTTTAACGGTTCCTATCAACGCGTCTTTAACCCAAGCTGCCGTGTAGATTTCGATGTTGATGCAAGAAGTTTCGTCGCATAAGAATCTGTCGTCGACTCGGAATACGAATTTCTCGTTCCAGGTTGGGTTATCCTGTCCTTCTAGATTGACTTTTGAGGTTAGTTTGCGTTCCGGGTCGACCCAAACAACGACGTAGGATTTCATGTTTTTGGAGACGACGGCTAAGTCATGGGCGGAGATTATTTGTATTTCTAATATACGTGGCGGAGCCACCATTGTTGGAGGAGGAGGAGGTTGTGTCTGGTGGGGGTGGTGGTGTTTGATGTTTTGTTATCCCAGTGGTGGTGAGTTGGTGGAGGTGGGATAGTGGTGAGGTTTTGAATGAAAGTTATGGAGAGATTGGAGAGGTGAAGAAATGGGGGAAATGGTGTACATGAATGGTGGGAGAGAGTTTAGGGGAGTTTGTTGTGTTGGGGTGGTTTTTGGAGATTTGACTATATTTGGATTTGATGGATAAAATGTAATTTTGGAGTTATTTATAAATAGTTTTTTTGTAATCATTGAATTGATTAGTTGTATTGTAACATAGAAGAGATAAATAGTGGTTAATGAACTTGAATTGGTATCACACATAATCTCCCTAATTTATAAGATTGGCAACATTGTCGCTCGCGACTTGAATTCCTCACTTTTGTGTCTTACTTTTTTAATGGTGTGTTCATCCTTTTCTCCTCCACACTTAATTTAGAATTTCAATTCACTCTAAAATTAAGTTTTAGTATATATATATATATATATATATATATATATATATATATATATTCTCAAAATTATTATTATTTATAATTCCACACCGAATCCATTGAGAAATAGTTAACCCAAACCCTACCAAAACTCATGGCGGGTCAAGCGGGTTCCGGTGGCCCATAGGTCGACTCATGAAGAAATTTCTTATTGTTTATAGTTTTTTTTTCTATATGATCACCTTTTATAATTAATTATTGAGTCATTTTCTCTCTGATTAATTAAAATAAGATAAATTACATTTCCAAGTTAAGTTAATTAAAGTCTGCAATAATTTTAAATAATAAAATTTTAAAAAATTCAAACAATGTTAACTTAATTTAAAAACATAATAATAATTTAAAATAATGACCGTGGTGGGATAACAACTTACGGTTTCAGAAAGTTGCGGACCCTAACCAAATCGAGAAATAAACTTAAGTCAAAAGCATAGGCAAGACCTTCGGCCGAAGAGGATCAATGCTCCTTCGCCCGAAGGGGACTCATCAAACCTACGGCCGAAGAGAGACCAAACACGCCAAAATAACCACTGCGGCCGAAGGTATCTGATGCGGACTCGGATAATACCAACAAGCCCAAGCCCAAGAAGGAAATCAAGTCCAAGAAGGAAATCAAGTCCAAGAAGGAAACCAAGTGCAAGAAGAAAACCAAGTCCAAGAAAGAAACTAAGTCCTAGAAGGAGACCAAGCCCAAGAGGAGACCGAGCCCTAAAAGGAGACCAAATTCAAGGAGAATAAGGAGTCCCAATCCAAATAGAAATAGGACCCAAATATCTTCTATAAATAGGGGGTAGGGACGATTGTAAAAAGATCCGATTTTTATTCATTAGAGCTAAACTCTGTGAGATTATCTCTGTAAGCTTTTCAGCTATTTTCTCAAGCAATTTTAGCCTAATAATTGGCTGTGGTTTATTTGGAACCACAGTTTGGCGCCCACCGTGGGGCAACGAAACCTCACACACAAGGCTGAGATCTCAGATAAATAACATTCCAATTTCCAAATTACCCGAACCCCGTTCCATTCTCGTCGAACATGGCACCAGCAAATCCCAACACCGTCATCGTAGAAGATCAAACTCCAAAGACGCCGGAGGAACAACTCGCCATCATGACGGAGATGCTCAAGAAAGCAGAAGAAGAAAGAGAACTGTGGAAAAAAGAAGCAGAATCCAGAAAAGCCTCCTCCAAGGGAATAACCAAGCGATCAAGTCGGAGATATTCACCTCTCCGCAAGAAGAGACTCAACTTTGAAGAAGGCTCTGACAAAGGGTCTGAAGAAAGCGACGGGTCTATAGAAAGTCGCAAAACTCTAGACTGGAACAGCTCAAGCAGTTCCGATGATGAGCAGAGGAAGCCGACATCGTCCAAAAGAAGGCGCGAAAAACTCCGCGATCGTGAAATCAGAGGATTGAAGGATCTGGTACAACGAAATTCAGGTAGAAGGGTCACTATGCATTCTTCGACGACACGCTATTCCGACACCCCATTCACATCCTGGATCCTAGACACAAAAATGCCGAAAAGGTTTTCCGTCCCTAGTATGAAACCTTATGAGGGAACAACAGACCCCGAAGATCACATCGCTGAATACAAGACTCGCATGAGGACATGCAATATCCCTGAAGAAGATTTGGAAGCCATAATGTGCAAAGCCTTCGGTTCCACCCTAACCGGAACCGCCCAAAGATGGTATTCGGCCCTCCTCGAAAAAAGCATTAAATCTTTCTCCTGAAGTTTGTCAATCATTTCTCCGACAGCCGAGGAAAAGAAAAAGATGTGGATGACCTCTATGACCTGAAGCAGGGAGCCAATGAGAGCCTCAGGCAGTACGTAAGGAAGTTCAAGCAAACAAAGATGGTCATCAGATTGTAGGGACAAATGTGCCATCAAAGCCTTCATAAAAGGGCTCGTAAAGACATCAAAATTTTACGAAAGCATCAAACTGATAAAACCCAGGACATTCGAAGATGTGCTGGAAAGGGCAGAAGATGCGATGGAGTACAAAGAGGAATTCCAACCTAGGAATCAGAGAGGACCACAAAGCTCCTCAAATTCTCGACGGTGAAGCGACTTTACCGGTAGTGCCCGAAGTGAAGATTATAGAAAGAACCAAAGGGACTCCGGTCGCGGAAGCTCCTCCAGGCCAAACTACAACAGTCTCGATCCCATACGAAGAGAGAAGGAGCTGTTGTCATACCCTCTCACCATACCCATGAGGGAAGCCCTAAGGGTATTCAAAACCTTAGGGGACAGAGTCAGGTGGCCCGAAAAATCCAAGAACCCCTCTGCGCTAAAGGACATGTCTCGATACTGCCAGTTCCATGGGGATCACGGCCACAATACTGATGAGTGCTGGACCCTAAAAAGGGAAGTAGTGGAGCTAATCAAAACTGGGCACCTGCGGGAATACTTGACTGAGAAAGGGCGGGAAATTGCGGCCGAAGCCGATAAAAATCGACAGCGGGTGAACCCAACCCCAGTAGCAAATGCAGAAGAAAGGGTGATTAACATGATAGCTGGGGGATCTGATATATGCGGACTGACAAGCTCGGCCGAGAAGAGAAAGCTCAGAGAAACTCAGAGCATATACAGCATCAGAAGTGAGGACACGAACAACCGTTACTCTATCACTTTCACCGAAGGAGAAGCCGGAGAAGTAAATGCACCCCATCATGACACTTTGGTGATCAAAATCTCAATAGCAAACCTTACGGTAAAGAGGGTACTAGTCGACTACGGCAGCTTGACCAATATCCTATTCCTGGAGACGTTTAGAAACATGCAGCTGGACGAAAGGATGATGCGCAGGAAGGCTATCTCCCTCGTAGGCTTTGATGAAAAAGCCACCTCTACCATCGGAGAAGTCGAGTTACCGGTATACGCAGAAGGAATAAACCTCCACACCACATTCCTGGTAATAAGCTCCAATTCTGCATATAATGTAATCCTAAGGAGGCCCTGGATCCATGGGATGAAAGCCATACCCTCGACATACCACCAACTGATTAAATTCCCGACTCCACACGGGATCAAGCAGATAAGAGGGGAACAAAATGCATCCAAGGAGTGCTACACCAACTACTTGAAACAAAAAGCGGCAGAAGTATAGCAATCACAGACGCGGCCGAAGGCACCCCTAGAACCGGCCGAGCACGAAGTGGATGAAATATCACTAGATGAGGGGAAGACAGTGCAAATCGGGGCCATGCTGGAGAGAAGAGAAAGGGAAGAACTGATAGACTTCCTTAGGGCCAACCAAGACTGCTTCACCTGGTCACACACAGACATGACTGGAATCGACGCGGCAGTCATTACCCACAAACTGAATATGAAAGAGGGGATAAAACCGGTGAGATAAAAACGCAGAAGGTTCGCCCAAGAGCAGAATGAGATCATCAATGAAGAAGTAGAGAAACTCCTTGCAAATGGCTCGCGAACGTGGTAGTCGTAAAAAAGAAGAATGGGAAATGGAGAGTGTGCATCGACTTCACCGATCTAAACAAAGCATGTCCGAAAGACCCGTTCCCGCTGCCACACATAGATCTCACCATTTATGCGACCGCGGGATACGAGATGCTGAGCTTCATGGATGCATAATCCGGTTATAATCAAATACTGATGCACTCTGGCGACCAAGAAAAAACCGCCTTCATCACAGAGCGGGGCATCTATTGCTACAAAGTAATGCCCTTCGGGCTGAAGAATGCGGGCTCCACCTATCAAAGACTCATGAACAAAATGTTCGCCGACAAACTAGGGAAGACTATGGAGGTATACATTGACGATATGTTGGTGAAATCATAGCGAGCGAGCCAGCACGTTCACCATTTAAGTCAGGCATTCGAAACCCTCCGAAAGTACAACATGAAGCTAAACCCCACCAAATGCCAGTTCGGGGTCAAAGCGGGAAAATTCTTGGGGTATCTAGTAACGAAGAAAGGAATTGAAGCCAACCCGGACCAAATCAAGCCGATCCTAAACATAGCGGAACCTCAGAACAAGAAAGACATACAAAAGCTTACTGGAAGATTGGCGGCCCTAACTAGGTTCATCCCAAAGGCATCAAAAAAGTTCCAGCCATTTTTTGAGGCCCTTAAAAAGTCCAAGGAGTTTGAGTGGACCGAAAACTGCAGAAAAGCACTAGCTGACATCAAAGATTTCTTGACCAGCCCTCCACTCTTAGCCAAACTGGAAGCTAATGAGAAGCTATATCTGTACCTATCACATTCACAGATTGCAGTAAGTACAGTCCTGATCAAAGAAATCGGGGGGAAGTAGCAACCGGTATACTTCGCTAGTAAGACTCTAACCTCGGCAAAAACAAGATATCCAGCCTTAGAAAAAGCGATCTTGAGCCTAGTGTTTGCTGCAAGAAAACTCCGGGCATACTTTCAAGGACACCCAATCGTGGTGATAACCTCATTGCCTTTGCGGGGCGTGCTACACTCCCAGAAAAATCCGAAAGACTGATGAAGTAGGCCCTAGAACTCAGCGAACACGACATATCGTAAGGGAAAAAGGCCATCAAATCCCAAGCCCTCGCAGATTTTCTAGCAGACTTTGAGGAAAACCTGTCTACTGAAGTAACCGAGGCTGAAGTAAACTAGCTAATAACTTTTGCAACCGAAGAATGGATACTAGAAGTGGACGAAGCCAGCAGGCAAAGCGGCAGCGGCCTGGGTGTATGTCTTCGGCCCCCGAATTTGCCCCCAATACTCTAAGCAATCCGATGCGAATTCTCAGCCACCAACAACGAGGCCGAATACGAAGCCTTGATTGCAGGGTTAAGGGTGGCAAAAGAAAGTGGAGCGCACAATTTATTGATCAAATGCGACTCCCAGTTGGTGGTGAATCAAATAAACGGCACATACCAGGCCCGAAACAAAAAAATGGCCAAGTACTTAAAGATAGCCAAAGAGCTTATGAAACGCTTCCAAAGGGCCGCAATAAAGCAGATCCCAAGGGAAGAAAACGAGAGGGCCGATGCTATGGCAAACCTCGGGGCCTCAATGCCAAAAGATGAGCCAACGGGGCCAATCGTATACGCCTTCCTTCCCAAAGCGGCCATCGAATATGAGGAAACCTTGTCCATAGAACAAAGCGACTGGAGAACCCCCATCCTCAGCTACATCAATCATGGTCAAGTACCTGAAGACAAAGCAGAGGCAAGGAAGCTACGAGCCCAGGCTGCCAGATTTTGCATCATCGGAGGGATACTCTTTAAAAGATTTATAAGCGGCCCTTCCTAAACTGCATCTCCCTCTCTGAGGCCGAGCTGGTATTGAAAGAACTCCATGAAGGATCAGCCGAAAATCATTCCGCGGGCAAGAGCCTGGCATTCAGAGCACATAGAGCTGGATATTACTGGCCAACCATGAAGACGGATGCAGCCGAACTTGTAAAGAAATGTGATAAATGCCAAAGATACGCTAACTACTCCAACCTCCCCGCCGAGAATCTACACAACATCACTTCTCCATGGCCATTCGACAAATGGGGGATGGACATCATCGGACCTTTCCTGATATCCACACACGGTCGAAAAAGGTAAATCCTAATGGTAACTGATTATTTCACAAAATGGATAGAAGCTGAAGCGCTAGAAAGAGTCAGAGAGCAAGAAGTACAGAAATTCATCTGGAAACACATCATCTGTAGATTTGGCATACCACGGGAAATTATCACCGAAAACGGTCCCCAATTCATAGCGCAAACTCTGAAAGACTTCTGCAGCCAGTTAAATATAAAACTCACATACTCGACCCCGAGATACCCCCAAGCTAACGGTCAAGCCGAAGCATCCAACAAGGCGGTGGTAGATTCCCTCAAGAAAAAACTGGAGGGGGCCAAAGGATTGTGGCCCGAAGCCTTTCCCGAAGTCCTCTGGGCATTCAGAACAACCCCCAGAACTTCAACACTGCAAACCCCCTTCACAATGGTCTACGGAACGGAAGCAGTACTCCCAACAGAGATCCTGTCGCCACAAGAAAGGCTAAATGGAAGAGCTAATGAACATGTCTTGGCCTTCGAAAGAGATACTTCAGATGAAAAAAGGGAGAACGCACAGCGAAGAATAGCCGAATACCAAATGGGGATAGCAAGACAGTACAAGAAAAAAGTAAAGGCCCGCGCTTTCCAACCTGGAGATTGGGTACTCAGAAGAGTGTTCCAGAACACGAGAAACCAAGTCCATGGAAAACTAGCCGAAAGCTGGGAAGGACCATACCAAGTGGAACGAGCATCCAGAAAAGGGTCCTACAAGCTACTCACCAAAGAAGGAAAAGAGATAGAGCATAGCTAGAACATACACCACCTCAAAAGGTACCAATTTTGAATATAGCACTATAACTGTAATAACAGGCACTCTTTTCCCCTAAAAGGGTTTTTAACGAGGCCCCACCTTAAAGCAATAAAACAAAGCTTTTTATCTCATTTACTACTCTTCTTAATATCTCTCACATTGCCAAAGGGCAACCCGAAAAAATTTCCAAAGGGCAAGCCTCTGGTAAATCCAGAAGGTCACGGGCGAAAGCACATTGCCAAAGGGCAACCCGAAAAAATTGCCAAAGGGCAAGCTTCTGGTAAATCCAGAAGGTCTCGGGCGAAGACACATTGCCAAAGGACAACCCGAAAAAATTGCCAAAGGGCAAGCCTCTAGTAAATCCAGAAGGTCTCGGGCGAAGACACATTGCCAAAGGGCAACCTGAAAAAATTTTCAAAGGGCAAGCCTCTAGTAAATCCAGAAGGTCTCGGGCGAAGACACATTGCCAAAGGGCAACCCGAAAAAATTGCCAAAGGACAAGCCTCTGGTAAATCCAGAAGGTCTCGGGCGAAGACACATTGCCAAAGGGCAACCCGAAAAAAATTGCCAAAGGCAAGCCTCTGGTAAATCCAGAAGGTCTCGGGCGAAGGCACATTGCCAAATGGCACCCAAAAAAAATTGTCAAAGTGCAAGCCTTTGGTAAATCCAGAAGGTCTCGGGCCAAGACACATTGCCAAAAGGCAACCCAAAAAATCACCAGAGAGCAACCCTCTGGTAAATCCAGAGGGTCTCGGGCGAAGACACTTCGCCAAAGGACCCTGAAAAGTTAAGTTAAACGTTAAATGGTGGATTGGTTCCCCGATCGAAAAGAAAAGGTAAAAAGCACAGGGAAAGTTGCAAAAAAATGTCTTTTCATTGATTAATAAAAGATTACACCTAAAGCGAGGTATTAAAAAAAAGAGAGAGAAAGAGAAAAGAGAAATCATAAACCAGTGCCATCTCGCAATGCGGCCGTGGCATCAAGCTCTGTCTTCGCCAGCTTGGGAGTGAATGACCCCCTGATAACTAGTTCGAGGGCAAAGGCCCTAGTGGTGACTTCGGCCTGAGCAGCCTCCTCAGTCAGGACCTCCACTTGACCCTCTAGGTCCTTTATCTTCTCTTCGGCCGCAGACTTGAAAGACTTCAATTCTTCAATCTCCTTGGCCTGCCTGTGGAGCTCAGCATCTTTCATCTTGCAAGAGGACTCGAGACCCAAGTTATGGGCCTGCAACGCCTCAGAGCGTTTAACGGCCTTGACGTACTGAGCCGTCACCTTCCCCAAGTCATCCAGGGCAGCCCTAAGCTCGCCCGAAGCCTTACTGACACTCGCCTCCATCTCTCCACGATCACGCATAACGGCCGAAAAATGGCGGCGCATCCCCACCGCGTCTTGAAGCGCCTGAAAGAGAATCTAACAGTCAAAAACAAGTTGACAAAAAATCAACATAAGGCGAAGTTTCAGGAACTTACCCTGTACAAGCCCCCTACAACCATCTCATTGAACTGGGTGAAGGACAAAGAGTTCAACCACTCCTTATCCTGAGGAAAGAAAAAACCATCGGCAGCCTTCACCATCCCGGTCGTAATCCTTCAAGTGGAAGAATCGCCGGGAAATTCAAGGAAGAGGCCGCTCCCACCAGAAGCGGGCTTCCTGCCAGTATGCTTCACCCGCCTCCGTGGGCGCACAAGCTCCTCTTCCTCTTCCTCCTCTTCTCCCTCCTCTTCCTCCCTTGGCCTCTTTTCCTTGTCAATCGGAGCAACAGGACTCCTCTCTTCTTCGACCGAAGGCTGCTGCTCCTCAGCCATAGTCGCCCTCTCCATCAGACGGCGCCCGACTCGAGCGAGCATTGTCGGCCGAAGATCTCTGCCTCTCTTCGGTCGAAACACTCCCTTGACCAAAGGCAAAGGCCTTCTCTTGCTCCGCCTGAATTTGACGCATTATAGCGCGCATAGCGAGTGCCCGCTGACCCGACGGCTTCGACATTACGTAATCAGCGATTTCTGCAAGCAAGTCCAAAATGCATTAATTCAACCGCACGAAAACACTTAGAAAACTGATAAAGAAAACCAAAATCCACTTACTCGTTCTAGTAAATGCCCAAAGACGGCTGACACGAAGCTCGTGCAACAACTTCTTGTGGTCGCGCTTGTTGGCAGGGATCGCAAGTATGGCCTCACTTCTAGCACGCGCCCGAGGTGATGACTTGCAATTCTTGGCACCGTGCTTGGCTGCAAACAAAACAGATTAAGTCAGCATGGTCGGCCGAATTAAACTACAAAATAAGCTAAGTCAGGAAAGCTACATGAATCCTTCCAGCACAAAGGATATCCTGGACCCTTGCCCAATCGAGTAGCGCCCCTAACAAAAAAATACTTGTCTTTCCATCGGCGCTCGTTAGACTTGAAACCCAGGATCAGTATCCTTCC
This sequence comes from Cardiospermum halicacabum, assembly GCA_031304145.1. Taxonomy (NCBI): domain Eukaryota; kingdom Viridiplantae; phylum Streptophyta; class Magnoliopsida; order Sapindales; family Sapindaceae; genus Cardiospermum; species Cardiospermum halicacabum. The sequence continues at coordinate 39,149,447 of CM062389.1, read as the reverse complement.
ATGGGGGTGGGCGTTCAAGACGAACCTACCAGTATCCGGCTTCTCACGCTTAATAAAATAAGAATAGAAAAAGTCTTCGGCCGAAAATGGCAGATTACGCTTTTCCTTTAAACGGTCCACACTCAACAATATACGAATTGCGAGCGCAGTCAATTGGTTGGGATGGATTTCGCACCAAGTGCATAGATCTTCGACCAGCCCCATTATGGGAAACCTGAGGCCTATCTCAAAATGCCTAAGGTAGAAAGGCTCCCACCCGTCAGCCAGAGCATCATCGACCTTCTCATTATCACTTGGGAGCCTAGTCTCGACCCAGTCAGGAAACTTAAAGCTGAAACGCACAGCCTCCAATTCACCCCTCATCATAGTCCTTCGCACGTTAAGCCAAGGAGGGAGAATACCTTGCAGCCTAGATTCGGCCGGGGGATTACGGGCGGACGAACACTCGACACTATCTTCTTCGGCCGAAAAATCACAGGTGAGACCAGCAAAAGTGGACGTATCCAAGGAGTTAGAAGACGACATCTACACTCGACCGAAAAAAGCAGGTTAATGGTCTTCGACCGAAGTTAGGACAACACAACAAACACCGAAATACACAAAAGGCAACACTATGGGACCACGGACACGTGTACACATGGAAAATAAAATAAAATAAAGGGAAAAGCGATAATAATAAGAAAAGACAAAATCAAAATCCAGTCAGCAGAAGAAAACAATCGACTGAAAACCTAACCCTCAACCAATCCAAACCGGAGCTCCACCGGAAAACCAAAAGCACAACAGTAATTAAAAGAAAAATCCCCACAACAAGCAGAACAAACGCTTCTACTAAAACCAAAGCAGCAAAACTACCAAGCATGAAAAGGAAGCAACTAAAACCAACCTTGACAAAGCAGAGAAGATGAACCGGAACCAGAAGCCGAGAACCTCACCAGAAGTAGCAGCAGCGACGAAGCTTTAGAGAGAGAAGCACAAAAGAAATGAATTTGAAACGATAATAAAGAGAGAGAAGCAAACCAACACTTAAATAGAGAGGTAATGGTTTCACTTTTAGGGCACAGCAGTCGAGGAGCCGTCAAATTAAAAAGATTTGATACGCAAACGCTGACGTGGAAAGCAAAAGGAGAAATTGGCTAACTAGTGGAAGCCTAGCAGGCAACACACCCAGCAGGAAAGGTGACCTCTCGGCCGAAAGAACCCTAATGAAGGAAGGCCTATTCGACCGAAATAAGCCACCAACTTATTGCAACACTTGAAAGAGCCAAATAATGGCAATAGGGGGATTACTGTGGTGGGATAACAACTTACGGTCTCAGAAAGTTGCGGACCCTCAACAAATCGAGAAATAAACTTAAGTCAAAAGCATAGGCAAGACCTTCGGCCGAAGAGGATCAATGCTCCTTCGGCCGAAGGGGACTCATCAAACCTGCGGCCGAAGAGAGACCAAACACGCCAAAATAACCACTGCAGCCGAAGGTATCTGATGCGGACTCGGATAATACCAACAAGCCCAAGCCCAAGAAGGAAATCAAGTCCAAGAAGGAAATCAAGTCCAAGAAGGAAATCAAGTCCAAGAAGGAAACCAAGTCCAAGAAAGAAACCAAGCCCAAGAGGAGACCGAGCCCTAAAAGGAGACCAAATTCAAAAAGAATAAGGAGTCCCAATCCAAATAGAAATAGGACCCAAATACCTTCTATAAATAGGGGTAGGGACGATTGTAAAAGGATCCGATTTTTATTTATTAGAGCTAAACTCTGAGAGATTATCTCTGTAAGTTTTTCAGCTATTTTCTCAAGCAATCTTAGCCTAATAATTGGCTATGGTTTATTTGGCACCACAATGACAACTTTTCATAAAAAAAAATATCTCAAAATGTTGAAACCAAAGTTAAGATAGAACACTAAGTCATAAATTAGCAAAGATGAAAAGCGAAAAGAATAATAGAAACACTAATTTATCCAGGTTCACCCAATTGTGGCTACTTGCTGCTTGTTTGATGATTTTATTGATTGCCTCTGAAATTACAACCAAATCACACCAAACTCCTCTTTACTATTTCTTCCTTACAAGGTTGCTAGAAACCCTAACACCGTACATAGTTACTATAAACTCTAGCAACTAAAACATTAGACTAAAAAACGCCCTTAAGCCCATAATCCCAAAAGCCCAAAATACATTAGTAACTAAAGAATATAATACTAATAGAACTTAGAAGTTAACAACATGTATCATGTAGTTTCCTCTCGGAGCATTACTCCAACCTCGCTAATTCACACGAGCAACATTCTCGATTCGGATTGACTCCGAAGTATGAGAAAATCCTAACACAAAACTGTTAAATAAACTTATAAAAATAACATATAACTTTAGCATCAATAGTTACAATTTAATAGAAATAAAATAATATATATTTTTAAGTTATAATATAGTTTATAAATTAATACTTTTTAAAAAAGAAATATATATTTAGCGGGTTTAGTTTCGGATTTGGGTATATAACTTGATCCAAACCCTAGCCAAACCCATCATGGGTCGGTAATCTGAATCCCAGCCCAACCCTTTTACACATGAACCCAAACCGATTATGGGTTCTCGGGTCGAATATCCACAGGTTTGTGGGTTCATAGGTTGAATTTCCATCCCTATATGAAATGTTAATAAAATCTTATAACTGCAAGCTTAACATTAAAATAATTCAAATTTAAACAAAATACATTGTTTTACTATAATACTATAATTAAAGAATTTTTTTAAAAAAATTAATTAACTTCGGGCACTAATTATAATATCATTAATTAAAATTGAATTTTATAATTTCATCTTTAATAATTTCTTAAAATATCACACTCAATTTATTAATAACACCATAATCTAAACACAACAAACCAGAAAACAAGAAACCATATTATTAATCATAAAATCCAAAACAATCTAGTTACCAAAACTCAACTCATAGCTTAGTACAATCAGCAGGCTTAAACGAAACTCGTCGTTGATCAAAATCATATCCAACTACCAAACTAGACTGAGCAAAGTTTCCAAAAATACCCCCTTCACCATCTACCGGTTGCATAGCAAAGCAAAAAATACCATCCTCAGGAGGCACAAATGTACTCGTAGAAATCAATGGCACCTTAGCCCCCTCAAACTGTGCTGTCAATATTGGTGCCATATTATTCATTGATTCTGTCTTATAACAAAGCTGATCTCCAAATCTAGCATCAGAATAAGGGCTCATCTTAATCGCATTTTTCACTTCTTCTTTCAATCTATTGTAAAAATCCTTTGGCAAAAGAGTCGGAGGAACACCTGTGTCGATGAAAATATTACCTTTCGAAATGGTGGACGAAAAGGGTACGAATTTATCTCCAACGCTGATTCCTTCCAAGGTCGCGAAGTAATAAGTCTTGTCTTCTTTGGTGAGTATTGGTGTCGAAACAAAACCATCACCGGAAACTACGACGTCGTTTCCAAAAGATAACTTGCTTGTCAAACTAGGGTCTGTGTGGAATGGTAATAGACAATAAGAGAATTTATTTGATCCTAATCTTTTATTGATTTGTGATGTGAACGATAAGTCTCTTCCTCCAAGACCAACTAAACCCATTTCATTTGGATTGAATGTATCAGTGTTGTTGTATCCACATCCGAACACTACATTTTTGAAAGTGTTAGACCCAATTGTGATGGTTTCGGTGGCTAATTGACCTTGGATTAATTGACTGCTAGCATAGCCGTATGTGAAGTCACATAGTTGTTGGGGAGAGCAAGACACTATGTCGAGAAGGTGACATTCGGATGATTGACAATTAAGTGTTGAAAATGAGGAAGATTGTGAAGGATTGAAAATGGGGTTATTTTGTTTATAACAGTGTTGACAAGGTTGACATTGCGTCCACATGAGGTCACTGCCAGTATCCACAATGCCGAAAATGTCGACACCAGGTGTACCTAACGAGAATTTCATAAGGTATTGACCTTGGTCTGTTGATACGCCGATTTGGGCAGCATTTGGATTGATTGATTTGGTTGAATTGTAACGAGAAAGGCCGCGACACAATGCGTTATTGTAGCGTTGTAGAGGGGTTTCATTGGGATTGTATAGAGGAGAATTTGGAGAGTCTCGATGGATTAGATCGATTGTTAAGGAAGTGATAGAAGGAAGTATGAGTAATGGAAAGATTAAAGCAAATGAAACTGCGGGATAATAAGGTGTTGCCATGGTTAGAGCAGATTTGAGCTTATCAATAAAAGTGTAGATATATCTCTATATATAATCAAGATTAAAGCATATCCCGTGGGATCTGAATCTATTGATTTGCACATCCACGTGGACATTCTAGATTTTTTTATTTAAAAAATTCACTCTAATGGCAAGGTGAATTCAGAATGTCCTGGGGACGTAGCAAAATAAATAATAAAGGGTGTGAGGTAGAGCTTCTATTTTCCACATCCTAGTTGATGGTGTGAATCAATGTTTTTAATATGTTTTATTGTAATTGACTTATTTCTATCTAAATTTTAAAAAAAATTATAAATTAAAAAGGAAAGAGAAGTTTAATTCTAATAGGCTATAAATCCGAATAAACAATGGCTGTTTGTTTATTATTTTTTTTTCTTTAGAAATACTATTTTGGACACATCATTATTCATTGGAGATGTCATATATGTCATATGTCTCAATCCATTAAATCATGTATAATTAATAGGAAAATGTATAATTAATTTCCTGATTTGCAGAAATTAATTTTGATGGATTACAAATACATATGGGCTGATAGTTGTTATGGTAGGGTTATAGTGAATTAGATTTGAATAGTATCCATATTTATGAAAAGTAAATTTTATTTATTATGTTATTTTTTTATTTGTGAAAAAATAGTCTATGTATACTATATTTGGAGGTATATGTGACCTGATTATGAATTTATGGGTTGTGAAATTATGATAATAACAAATCAAGTTATTGTAAATTAACATAAGATACTTCCAGTTCTAAATACTTGCAACATTTCAAGGGGCACGCTGTCCAATGCTTAACTTTAACTACAAATATCTTTAATAATACATAACTAAAAATTATATAAATTTAATATTTGAAAAATAGACATTAAGACGAATAAAACAAGACCCCACTTGACTATATTTTTCCTTATACATAAAGGAATAACATTTAAAACAAGATTCATCAATGAATAGTATACACTATTCAAATGTTGTAAGTAAATGGTAATGGACGGAGTATTAAATAATAAAAGGATTAATTAAAAAATCATCAATTTTTTTAAATACTTTATTTTTCACCCCTGATTTTACAAAGATATAACAAATATGGATGGCAATAAGGCGGATTGCAGCAAATTTTTGGTCAACCCGAACCCATCCTGATAGTTTTATAATTAATCTTAACCCGCCCCGCCGGGTTCTTTCCCTATAAAAAATTCAACTCGCATAGAGTGGGTTTGAACCCGCCCTATCCCGTTCCAACTCGTATTATTGTCCAAAATTCAAGGTTTGAAAACTCGAAAATCGGAATCGGGGCGGCGACCCTCCAAAAGGCCTAGGCAGTTGAGGCGGGGCCTAGGCGGTCAAAGCGTTATTGACCAAAAAGTCAAAAGTCAACGGTTAATCAAATTTAAATTAGATAATTATTTGTTATACTTGTTAAAGTATATATATATACTAATATTTTATACATTTTCATACACTAGTAAATATCATACAACATATTGTAAATAAGATTCAAATGACTTAAATGTCCATAACATACTTAGTTCAAAGTTAATAACTTGAAATAAACATAGTTCATAGTTCATAACAAAATAAACATATTTTCATAAGCAAAATAAAAATCTAAATAAAATAATCTTGCGGTGTAATCACATCATCATCTCCATAAACATCATCTCTAACACTTCCATCATCTACAACATAAGTTTCATATTGTTCATTCATTCCCATACCATCCTCATCATTATCATCTTCTTCATCCTCAAAAATAAAATCATCTACTTCAAGTGATCTTACAACATCTTCATCATCACCATCACCCTTAACTATCCACCCCGCTGCAGCTTCACAATCTTCTCCATGTAACATATCAACTTTCCAATCAATCCATTTTTTACTTTTTTTTCATCAAGCGTGCATTAAATTGAATAAAATTTAAATCATGAAATTTAGATGATGTGAGTCTATTCATTTTCTTTGTATATATCTAATTCATTGAAAAACATAAATGAAATTAAAATAAATAGAGTGATATAATATTATATAACAAACTCAAATAAGAAAAATAAAAAAAAATATAGAAAACGACCCCCTTCAAAAGAGCTTCAATTTCTTTCACATCCAGATGAACTTGTTGTTAATGCAACAATTTTTGAAGCAATCTTTTGCAAATTAGGTACTAGATTCCAATGCATTTTCCACCATTCAACTACACAAATAGATACCAAGAATACAATTGTATACATAAAATTATAGTAATAATTTTTTAAATAATAATATTATGTAAAGAAATATAGTACCTGGATCAAAGTCTAGCCTCTCAATTTGTTTTTCTGCTAGACCTTTTCCAAATAGACCATCTCTATTCTTATACTTGACAAAATCTACCAACATGATATCGTCATGCATGGTAATTTGATTGGGATAAAAAGCTTCTACACAAGCTAGCAAGGCATCTATCGAGTCTTTTTTTATAAGAAATCTTCTCCTCCTTTTACAAAAAGAATGGATTAAGTAGATAACCAGTCATATGTAATGGAGTATCTAACCGACCTTTAGCTCTCGAGTCAATTATGTCGAAGATAACCTTGTAATTATTTTCAACATGATTAAAAGCCACTTTGATATCTTCTTTTGCTTTCCTTAATTCTCCATATAACCAAGGCATGGAAGGCCTATGATCTCCATCCGCTAATCTCAAAACACGTACTAATGGTGCAAAAACCTTTAAGTACATCCATACACAACTTTAGAACATCCTAATTATAGTGGTTTCAAAAGCTTATTTTCCTTTCTTAGTTTTTGAAAACTCTTAAATTCTACACTTGTCACTATTGAACATTACTTTCAATGAATCTCTATTCTCCCAAATACTTTGTAATGTAAGGAATGATGATGCAAATCTAGCAACACCTGCCCTCACTAGCTCCCTTTGTCTTGTGAAATGCCTCATTAAAACCAACGTCTTATGATGACCATAAATAAAAATCGTGTAAGAATTGGCTTGGTCAATTACTTTCTTGTATCTTGGAAGATTCCCAATGGCCTCTAGAATAAGATTTAAGGTATGACTTGCACAATATGTCCAAAATAAATGAGGCATTTCTTTCTTCAAGAGTTTTGCTACTGCCATGTCATTGCTTGCATTATCGGTTACAACTTGAATCACATTTTCTTGACCAACATATTTAATACTATTCTTCACATACTAACAAATCAACTCACCAGTATGTGAGTCACCACGACATTCTTTACTAGAAATGAAACTATTACCAAGCTTACAGTTCACAGAAAAATTCATGATGCTCCTCCATTTCCTATCAGTCCAAGCATTGGTTATCACCGAACATCCACCTTTTTTCCATTCTTCTTTTTGTTGCTTTAACTACTCTATTATGTATTGAACTTCCCTTTGTAAAATTGGATTTGACAATTGATAGTGAGAAGGACCATGAAGACTTGGATCAAATTGGCCTATAACTTCCACCATCATATCCAATTTTCATGGTCGATGGCATTAAGTGGAACATTATGCCTAAATGCCCACCTACCAATCCACTTATGCACTTCATTTACTATGTCCTTCAATAATGCATTGCTTATATTTTGTTGGCGTCTACTAACATCATTGAGTGCAACCTCCGGATTGATGACTTTAGTGTACTTATCCATAGAACCAAGAAAGTGTGGTGGTTTTCTTGGTCCTCCATCAATACTTAGACTATTAGATCATCGTTGCTTTGTTGACTAATTTTGCTTACCATTGACCTAATACACATTTCAGTTCTCAGTAACTCATCATCTACCTTCTTCTTATTTCTTTTATTTTTTGCATCAACAATTGCTTGCTTGCATTTTTCCTTATCAGTAGCTTTTGCCTTCAAACACTTTGCAACATTTCCCGGTATACCAGCTATATGCTCCTTCAACCTATAAATTCCTCTCGACATATTCTTCCCACATAACTTACATGATACCTTATCAACATTAGATGGATCTATCAACATTCCATATTCCCACCCAACATCATTTGATTTCCTTTTCTTAAGATTTGTATGCGATGAATCCATTGGTTACGAGGATGGTGGATCCATAATTGAATCACCCTAAAAAAGTCATGAAAAAATAAAATATTAGCCAAGTATATATAAAGGATATAATATATTAAAAATTGAGAGTATATATGTAGATAAAATAAATGTTTAAGAAAGTAGAATAATAAAAAATATAGAAATAAATAAATTTATGTAGTTAAAATAAACCTTATAAATAAAATACATGGTTGTTTTCTAGCGGATAATATTATATAATCTGTTATACCAAAACATAACCTAGAAAAATTAAAATATTAGCCAAATATATTTAAAGGATATAATATATTAAAAATGAGAGTATATAGCTAAATATTATATGTCAAGAACCAATTCAAACTTCACAATTGAAAACTAATAACAATCACATATTACATTAAATTCACAACTATTCACATGCAAAAGAAAACTTGTCAAGTTGCTTTCAATTTGCATAAGAACCAAAGCACAACACAATCCAATATCTCAAAAATAAAAATAAATCAAAAATCAAAGTAAACTGTCAATTTGCTTTCAATTCACATGTCCCTTTCCAATTAGCAAATTTCACTTACACTAAGGGTTGGACATGAGTCAAGCCGACTAGTGAGCCGCTCGTGACTCGGTTCGATAATTGCTCGATAAGTTTTGTTCATGAGCCAGTGAGTCAAACTTGGGTTTTGATTTTTAGTTCGATTATTAAATCAGTTGAGCTTGAGTTTGAATGTGTTCGACTCATTGGCTCATGAGCTAGCTCGATAAATTTTATTAATTAAAATTATAAAATATAATACATACATAGATACATAAATAAAAAATTAAAAAAAAAAAGTAAAATACAATTCACCTTTCCAACCAAATTGATTTGGATGCGTATTCACATAATTTCTATTGAAAATAAAATTTTAGAAACTAAAGTAATATAAAATATAATTTATATTATCAAGTGTCTCTTATTTCAAAATTAAATATTATTTTAAATAAATTATACGAAATTACTATAGTTATCAAGTAAGTTTATCGAGTTTGAGCAGCTCGTGAGCTTTAGTTAAGCTGAGCATGAAAAATAAGTCGATAATTTAATGGGCCGAGCTTGATGAAAATTAAATGAGCCAAGCTGAGATAGGGTCCAGCTCAGTTCTGCTCGGCTCATGTCCAGTGCGACTTACACTACTTGTTAAATAGATACCAATATTTATTTAAGAATCAAAATAAATTATTACTACTTCTTCTTAATCAACTTAATTATAATTACTATTACCATTTTAAATTGTATTTGACATAATAACATTGGTACATTCCAAATAATATTCCATATAAATTCATTACTTTAATTGAGAAAATATAGAAATCAAATCAACAACTAAAAATTATTGAAAAACTAAGTGAAAGGATTTTGTTAATAATAAAAACATAATTGAAATGATAGAATGAGATTGAGAAGATGTGAATGAATGATAATTGAAATTTGTAACATTAATAGAGAACATAATCACCGATTTGGTCACTCATCGTTGATTATCACCACCGCAAACAATTACAGCTACAATATTCTGTTCCTTTTTTTAACATGTATGTATGACACTTAAAATTCAAGTTGTTTTAATTTACTAATAATTTATTGTTTTTGGTTCTTTCAATTTTTCTTACTAAACCAATGCATAACACAATTCAATATGTCAAGAAACCAATTCACGTGTCTTTAACTTTCTGCTTCTACCAAATCACATATTAAATTAAATTCACAACTATTCACATGCAAAAGTAAATTGTCAAGTTGCTTTCAATTTGCAAAAAATCAAGGCACAACACAAACCAATATGTCAAAAATCAATTCACATGTCCCTTTCCAATTAGCAAAATTCACTTACAAAACTTATTCATTAGAGAAAAATTAAAATCACACATTTATCAATCATTTTAACTTTCTATAATAATATTACATACTCATCATAAACGAAGTATAAAACAAAATAGAATTAGACCGTGGAGTTACTTACCTCAGCGACCACCGCCAGTAGTAAGAGAAAAGACTCACCGTCTCTAACAAGCAGTTAGTACTGTCAAAACGGATTCAAAGTCCGCGGACTATCCGGGTCCACCCGTAATTTGTACGGATATGGACTTAGAAAACTAGTCTCCATTTTGAGCGTGGGCTTTTTTATCCGCTCCGTACGGATAACGGACTTTAGCGGACCAGAGCGGATATATCCGCGGATATCCGCTATTTTCAATATAATTTTTTTAAAAATTAAAATTTTCTAACTTACTCTACTTTAATAAAAAAAACATCAAGATCACAACTAATAAACCCTAAACTTCACAGTGTCTATACCCACCTCTTTTAGACACCCACCGTTTATAACTAGTGTACGGATATGGATTTAGAAAATTGGTGTCAATCTACTCCAGTCCGCTTTAGAGTATTTTTTTCCAAAATATTTGATAACTGTTGTTTTTATATTTTGTGATAGTCTTTTGAGATTGTGCAAGTTACAAATTTTTAGATCATAACTATGTCGTTTATTTCATGTGACATCTATACTTCTTGCTAGTATTTTAGTTTTAATCTTTTTTATTATGCTCGATTCTCTATTACTGTGGTAGTTAAATCAATATGTGATGGAATATATATATATATATATATATATATATAACCGTACTTGAATAAGATGGATGTAAAATAGCTTATAAATTAGTAACAAGAGGCAATAAAAAATATGCAACTCTTCAACAAGATACATTAATAAAAAAAAGTTAAAAATTAACGGATATGTTCGGGTATGTCCGTACGGATCCGCAGGCGGACCCGGACTTGAAAAATAAATCCGTTTTAGAAAACGGACATGTCCGGTCCGGTCCGTTTTTTTAAAAAAATCCGTACGGACAGGAGCGGACCGGACCGGACTGTCCGTTCTGACAGTGCTACAAGCAGTAAGATTTGATCATGAAAAAAAACAAAACGAAATGAATTTGTAATTTAGGGTTTTATTATTTTAATTAAAATTTTTTAAATTGATATCCCAAAAAGACATCATTTGATGTAGGAGATGAAATATTTGATTCGAATAAACCGATTTGGGCCGCAATGAGCACCTAGACGGCTCATTAAAATGACTATGATGGATAAGTCAAATTGGACACCCGACTATCCCAAATTCGCTCTAGTTAGCCATGATAACGCCTAGGCAGCCGAGTTTTAAAACACGGCCAAAATTGCATAAATAATAAATAATAAAAGATTACAACAATATAAAATATTAAAAAAATCATAAATAACATTAAATTCTATTTAACTAAAAAAATAATAAAAAATAATAATAATATATTAAATATTAAAATAATATTAATTATATAATATTATATTACAAAATAATATATAAATATTTTATAATATAATATTATATAAATAATATATATAGACCGGTTCGGGCGAGATGGATTTTGATAGAATCCGAGCTTGTTTCGTCTCGATACTGATTTTTCAATAAGATTGAACCCATCCCTATGCAGAGCGGGTTTAAACTCGCTCCGACCGGGTTGGAGCGGGTCGGGAACCCACGAGACATATTCGAATTGTCATTCCTAATAACAAACAACTAAAAAAGTATCCAAAACTAAATTACTAGTAATTTGGTGAAGTCGGTTTTCGTAGTTGTGAATGGTTTTACTAATTATGTAGTCTTAATAATTTTTAAAATTTTAATGTAGTAATTTTACTATATTTTAAATATTTTATTAAATAATTTAAATTTATTTTTTATTTTTTATTTTTTTTTCATTTAAAAATTTTACTAAACTAAAATAAATTATTATGTAGTTTTAGTATTTTAAAAATGTTTGGTTTAATAACTTTAATTTTAATTTTTAAATTTTGCTAAATTAAAACCATTTATTAGGTTGATTTAATAATGGGTCATTTGCACTTTTGAACTTTTTTATAAAAAAATTATATTTTTAAACCCACGTTAAAATTTTTACAAAACTAAACTTTTAAATTATTTTTTTACAAAAATAGACCAAAATGACTAATTTACCCTTCAACATCAAAAAAATATACCCAATAGTTTCCCGGTATTACATACCGAAAAATAGACAAATTTGGAGTTTCGTTTCCCATTGTGTAATATCGGGAAGTGAAAATTCACTTCCCGGTAGTACACACCACGAAACAACACTTGAATTTTGCCTGTTCCCTGGTGTATAATACCATGAAGCTAAATTTTCATTTTCTGGTATTACACACCAAGAAATAGGCAAAAATCAAGTCTGTTTCCTGGGGTGTAGTACCAGGAAACGAATTTTCGCTTCCCGGTATTACACACCGGGAAGCTGACAAATTTTTGCCCGCTTTCTGGTAGTACATATCGGGAAGCTCATTTTTTGCAAATTTTTTTAAAAAAAGTTCATTTTCATAATTTTTTTATAAAAAAGTTTAAATGTGAGAAAAATTTAGAGTTGGTCTAAAATTAAAATAAAAAAATTGATAAAGTCTAATTTTGCGAATTTTCACTTTAATAATTTGTAAATTTTTGGTTACATAATTTATAATAATTATTCCATTTTAATTTTTATTCCTTAATTTTACTAATTTAAAATTTATTTCTATCTAATTTTTTTTATTGTCAAAGTTTATATAACATGATTAATTTTTCCTTACAACTTAAAAATTATTAATGCTATATAATTAATTCTTGGGTTATTTTCATTTTTTTTTTATTTTATAACTTTTATTTACATTATATAGTCCAACTTTAAAAATTTTACAAAAATAATCTTTCAAACTTTCACTTTTCAAAAATGAACCAAATTGACCATTTTACTCTTCTGTGAAGATCTTTTACACTGATCTGTGAAGGTTGTCTGTGAAGAGGATCTGTGAAGGTGTGATGGTCTATTTTTTAAAACCAAAGTTTGGATGGCTCAAATAAAGTTCTATCGGTTTAGTTTTGAATTTTTAAACTTTGTTTGATTCATTTTATGTAATTTTCCAAAAATTTCTTTATTTCAATAAAAATAAAAATCAAATTTTTTATTAAAAATTATTAATCAAAAATTAAAAATTATTTAAATTACATAAGTTTTGGTTGTATGTAATAAAATTAAAAATTAATTGTTTAAACTTAAAATGATTAGAAGTATTCAAATAATAAAATAAAAGAATTAAAATTTCAAAAATTATTGAAACCGATTATAGTTCAGTAAAACTGAAAATTAAAGCTAAGAAGTTATTATTATTATTATTTTATTATTATTATTATTATTATGGATGATTTCACTTTTAGCCTTTTGAAACTTTAAATTAAGTTAATAGACCATTCAAATTTTATTTTAAGTTTCTAAACTTTTGAAAGTTTGAAACTTCAAAAGTGAACCAAATTGATCAACATGTCTTTAGAACGCGTTTCACGATATTAGCAATCTGTGAAACACGCTTAACCAGCTAACTTAAGCCTAGTGAAGCGCGCTTCACAGGCTGATGATATCATGAAGCGTGTTTTTAAGGGTATATTAGTCAATTTGGTTAATTTTTGAAAATTTCAACTTTTAAAAGTTTATAAACTTAAATAAAGTTTGAATGATTTATTTACATAAAACTAAAGTTTAAAAAACTCATATTTTATAATTTTTCATTATCATTATTATTATTTTATTTTAGGCATAAGGGTTTTAAAAGTTCCTGAACTTGACAATATTTTCAAAGTTAGCCCTCAAACTTTACGGATGATCAATTTAGCCCCTCAACTTCCACATGGTGGGTCAATTAAGTCATTTTGCTTATGTGGAAAATAATTTAGCAGCAAAAAAGGTTAACTTCAAATTTTCAATTAAGCCCTCCACATCAGCAAAAAGGGCTTAATTGGCACAAAATTTGATAGTTAAGGGTTTAAATTAATCCTTCGTGAAGTTGGAGGGCTAACTTGAAAATATAGCCAAGTTGAGGGGCTTCTAAGACTCTTATGTCTTTATTTTAATAGCTCAAAGCTTTATAAATAGTATATGTTCTCATACTGATTCAAACCCTAGATGCACATTCCGGAGACCGGAAGAGATCTCTTGACATCTACTTGCCACTAGGCTATGCCTAGATGTGCAGATATTAATTTTTTTAAAAATTAAAAATAAACTAGAAAATTTAAAAATATTTAAAATATAATTTACGTAGTTAGGTTCTCCCGAAATAACACCCCTGCCCCCACACTCGAAACAGCTATCGTAGTTCCAAAATCCACTTTTGATACAAACTCATGTCCTATTTTGAAATTCTTTTAAAAACTTAGATAATTTCGAATTAATTTTATAAAAACAATAATTAAAACTAAAATAAAATTAAAAAATATACGGTATTAATTAATTTAGTATGCGGTATGCACCGAATTTGTTTATTTATAATATGCAAGCTGATATTATAATATTTGGAATATTTTTGTTGCTCGTACTAACATCGAATTATTTATTAAATTTAATATATATATTTTTTAATTGGAGTCGAACCCAAACATCTTATGCAGTTGGGGTTATAAATATGTGTTAACCCATTAATTACTAAAAGAACAAAATAAAAATATTTATTATAAAATTAATTAAATCATAACAAATTATTATTATAAAAACCTTCCAATTAAATAACATAAATACAAATTAATAATTCTATTTTTTAATTGAAATAAATAATAAATGCAATAAATTTTATATAATTATAGTATTTAATCACAAATATAAATTAATAAAATATATATATATATGTATCCATGAATAGCTGTATTATTTATATGTAAAGAGAGTAAATAGCGTGATGTTTAACTAAATAATTTAATGTAATTTATAAAACAATTATTTATATATATATATATATATATATATATATATATGCATGTATATATATATATATATAAAGGGAATATTGACATTGCTAAACTCAAATATTCTCAATCCATGACAACAACTTCTCATTCTCAATCGCCATCATTTGCTTTGATCTTTTCATTACTTGTACTTCCATTAATTCATTGTCTCACAATTGATCTAATCCATCGAGACTCTCCAAATTCTCCATTACACAACGCCAATGAAACCCCACTACAACGCTACAACAACGCATTGCATCGTGGCCTTTCTCGTTACAATTCAATCTACTCAAAAGCTGTCCAAATAGACGTATCGACGGACCAAGGTCAATACCTTATGAAATTTTCATTAGGTACACCTGGTGTCGACATCTTCGCCATTGTGGATACTGGTAGTGACCTCATGTGGACACAATGTCAACCTTGTCAACACTGTTACAAACAGAAAAACCCCATTTTCAACCCTTCACGATCTTCCTCATATTCAAAACTCAATTGTCAATCGTCCGAATGTCATCTTCTCGATACAGTCTCTTGCTCTTCCCAAAAGCTTTGTAACTTTACATACGGCTATGCAAGTAGTCAATTAATCCAAGGCCAATTAGCCACCGAAACTGTCACATTTGGGTCCAACACTTTCAGAAACGTAGTGTTCGGATGTGGATACAACAACACTGATACGTTCAATTCAAACGAAATGGGATTAGTAGGTCTCGGAGGAAGAGATTTGTCATTTTCTTCACAAATCAATAAAAGATTTAAATCAAATAAATTCTCTTATTGCTTGTTACCATTTCACACAGATCCTAATTTGACAAGCAAGTTATTTTTTGGAAGCCACACTGTAGTCTCTGGAGAAGGTCATATTTCAACACCACTAGTGACCAAAGAAGACAAGACTTTTTACTTTGTGACATTGAAAGGAATAAGCGTTGGAGATAAATTTGTACCCTTTTCATCCACCATTTCGAAAGGTAATGTTTTCATCGACACAGGTGTTCCTCCGACTCTTTTGCCAAAGGATTTTTACAATAGATTGAAAGAAGAAGTGAAAAATGCGATCAAAATGAGCCCTTATTCTGATGCTAGATTTGGAGATCAGCTTTGTTATAAGACGCAATCAATGAATAATGTGGCTCCAATATTAACAGCACAGTTTGAAGGGGTTAAGGTGCCATTGATTGCTACAAGTACATTTGTGCCTTCGGAGGATGGTATCTTTTGCTTTGCTATGCAACCGATTGATGGTGAAGGGGGTATTTTTGGAAACTTTGCTCAGTCTAGTTTATTAGTTGAGTATGATTTTGCTCGACGAAAAGTCTTGTTTAAGCCTTCTGATTGTACCAAACTCTGAGCATTTGTGTATTGAGTTTGATAAACTAAATTGTCTTTCAATTTAATATATTTAATCTCTTGTTTAATATATATTTTGGAATTCAACTACATTTAGTTAGCTAAATTCTCATTTCCTTTTGGTTGGATGTGGTGTTATATTATATTGAATTAAGGTCAAATTGTCCAGTTTAGAATAAATTGTTTAGGCCATCTGTAGAGCTATTTTTCAAAATTGTCTTCATTTTTCAAATTTTAAGAACATTTTTTTAAATCATTTCTTTTACTGCTTATTTTTCCAATCCTATGCTTCAAATTTTAAAGTAATTGTTAATTTATAAAATAAAAAATAAATTATCTTAGCATAAACTCACAAACATATGAAGTCTTTGGGAGTACAGTCCTATGGATGAACTCACAAACATATATGAGGTATTAACACTAATAGAGACACAGAATACCATCCGTTTTTTATCAAATGAGAGCCTGAAAACGGAAAAACACATGATCCAACAATCACTTGTTTGTAAGGTTATATCGTTCAGAAAAGACAACAGAGATATTTTTGCAGAGCTAATGGTGAAATTATGGAGCTTCATAGTCAAGTGAAGGTTGAATCTCTTAACAACAATACATTCCTAGCATATTTCCAAAATATACAAGATAAAGATATGGTTTTATCTAATGAACCCTGACACTTTCGAAAACATCTTGTGGCTCTAGCTGAACCAAACATGACAGATGATGTCTCCAAAATATCATTCAAATGGATGAAAGTTGGATACAAATACACAATGTACCCTAATTGTGTATGAACAGATCTAGCGTCTGGCAACTTGTTGAGATTATAGGAGATGTTGTTGAGATCCCTCTTGAAGACAAAGTATGTTAGGGTAGCTTCCTCCGCGTGAAAGTAAAATTGACATCTTTGCTCCCCTAAATAGATGCTTGAAAGTTGATCTAGATAGGTCAAGGAAATGCTCCATAATGTGCCTGCAATATGAAAACCTTCCTGACCACTGCTTTGTTTGTGGAAAAGAAGATCATATCTTCCATTAATGCCTAGAAACGGAAGAAAAGATAATGGTTATGGCAAGTACAACCCCCAAATATGGATATTGGCTAAAAGCTGGTTTAATATCCTCACCAAAATCAACTTGTCCTATAAAATTAAAAAATAAATAAATAAATAAATCCTCAACTACACAAGTACCCCATCTCACCTCGAAAGGAACAATCACTTGTAGGACCACCCCCAAAATTCCTACAAGAAAGAAAACTCCTCAAATTAAAGTAAAAGCTCACATTTACCATAGACCCAAGAGCACCCTCATCCCCAAAAATCCAACCTCAAGAACATTTCTTCCCTACCAACTCACCAAAAAGTCTACCACAAACTTATCCTAAACAATCATGCTCCAACAAGACTCATCCAAACTCCCATACACAAAACATCGAAAAACCAATTAAGAAATCCACCAAACTATCCAGCACAAATCTTTCCCAAATACAATAACCACTACCCTCTATACCGCTAAAATGTCCAACACATCTCTTCCCCAAAAACAACCACTAAACGTTACTCCCCAGATCACCTTATTGTACACCATAAAGACCCCTCAAACCCAATAACGACTAATCCTCACTCCCCTCAACAAAACTCTCAATCGTTTCTAAACACTTATCAGACAAGACTCTTCCACCAACCACCCAAAGTCAAAAGAACATGATAAAGTAGAATTTACAGCATGCTTATCTTGCCAAACTAGAAAATATAAAAGAGCTGCCAGATCGAGCCCTGAAAAATCTCTACCCTTAGTACACTTCCCAAACTCTCTCCAAAAAATTCTCAACCATTCAACAAGCAACCAATACCACAAAAAACAAATCTATGATACTTTCCTGCAACAAGTCACCCAAATGCATCATCCTCAAAACACAAAGTCCTACATCTTTAGTACATCATGACATGGATATATGTTCATCACCGATCACACAACCCTATAATGCCAATCGAAAATTATTGCCTTTATCTAAAAAATTCCAACAACCCAAAAAGCTGAAAGAAGTTGAATGATCTTCTCTTATGAAACAATTCCAAATGGTATAGCCTGACAATTAGGCCCGCTGATCACGAATAGTGGCCTCTGCTAGAACGCTCGGGGATTAGAAGGTTCCCGTACGTGTTCAGACCTGATGTGATTCATCAGAATCCATACCCCTAATCTGGTGTTCATATCTGAAACAAAATTGAACACAGATCAAACAAAGGATATTCACATAAAATTTGGGTTACATAAAAGCTTTGATGTTAGTAGCCTTGGATCCAGTGGGTGTTTGATGATTATGTGGGACAAGGAGACCAATCTAGAGGTATTATCATGTTCTATGGGGCATATAGATGTAAAATTTGAGAATCAAGATGAGTTCACTTAGAGATTTATAGGATTATATGTCCACCTAAAGCAACATAAACGTAAATTCTCCTAGGAGTTTCTAGAAAAATTAAGTATTGTCGTTGATGTTCCTTGACTAGTTAGAGGGGATTTCAGCGAGATCTTTAGTCTGCAAGATAAATGTGGTGGATCAAATATGTCATTTATGGGGATGTATGATTTTCAAGCAGTCATTGATAATTGTAACCTCCAAGACCTTAGATATACAGGGCTGCACTTTACCTGGAACAACAAACATACGGATGCTCTAAATATCCAAGAACGCCTTGATAAATTCTTAGCAAATTTGAAGTGCACAAATAAATTTCCCATTGCCAAAGTAACTCATTTAAGTTACGCTAAGTCTGATCATAGAGCCATAAAGATAAATTCTATGTAGAAGTTCCCATTGGTGAAAATTGAGAGTCGTGGATTCCTATTTGAACCATTTTGGTTGAAAGAAGATGAATGCTCCAATATAATAGAAAGAAGTTAGGGTGCCAACAATGAGGAACTTCACATCTGAGCATTAAAACTAAGCTGATCTCTTGTTTAGCTAATTTATATACTTAGAGTAGGAAAAATTTTAATTCTTTAACAAAGAAAATTCATGAAACCCAAAAACGATCAGACCTTCTATATACTCAAAGTTAGGATAGAGGTGTAGTAGGTCAGGTCAACCTTCTTCAAGAAAGGCTGAATGATCTTAAAAGCAAAGAAGAGATTTTTTGGAGCCAACTAGCAAGATCGGATTGGATAGCCACAGGGGATAAAAACGTAACATTCTTCCATGCTAAAATATTTAATAGAAAAAAAAGAACAAAATCACTCACCTAATTGATGACCTTAGTACCATTCACAATACTTCTCAAGGCATCGCTACAACAGTAATGATTTCTTTGCCAAACTCTTCAAATTAAGTGCTCCCACCAACCAAGATAATGATGATGCTTCTAAACACATCAGCTCCACCCTTTCACTAAAGAACCTAGCCACCATTAATTGTAAGTTTATAGCATGAGAGGTCAAGACTGCTATCTTTCAGATGGGATCATTCAAAGCACCCAGACCTGACGAATTTCAACCAATTTTCTTTCAAAAATTTTAGGGAATTATCGGGTGATGATATGTCCAACTTATGTCTCTCAATTCTCAACGATCAATTCCAATATATGTCTTTAACTATACTGATGTAGTTTTGATCCCAAAAATCCACCAACCAAGTTCAATCAAAGACTTCCGTCCCATTAGTCTAGTTCTGTGATTTATAAACCATTACCAAAACAATTGCCAATCGTCTTAAATAAGTTCTACCAAGCCTCATATCACCAAATCAATCATCATTTCTCCCAAATAGACAAGTTTACGACAATGTTATAACTGCGTTTGAGATACTCCTCATAATCAACAATCGAAAGAGAGGTAGAAAAGCTTACCTAGCCCTCAAACTATATATGGTTAAAGCTTATGATTGGGTGGAATCGAGCTTTATTAGAGCAGTTACGACCAAAATGGGATTTCCAAGTCACTAGATTCAGCTGATACAAAAATGTATCTCCAAACCTAAGCTTGCTTTTATTATAAATGGAAAACGAGTTGGTGGAGTCAATCCCACGAGGAGGTTACGCCGGGGTCGTCCATTATCCCCAATACCTCTTTCTACTTGTTGGAGAAGTTCTTTCCAGTGCACTTAGCTCCACGGTTTCTGATTCAACTCTTATGGAATTAAATGCGATTGTTCTAGCCCTTTTATCAATCATCTACTCTTTGTTGATGACAGCGTCCTCTTTGGAAAGCATCTACCCAAATCTGCAGCCACATTCTCCAAATATTGAAAGTTTATGGGAAAGGTTTAGGACAACAAGTGAACCTGCAAAAAAACATGTATTACATTTAGCCCAAACACTCCCCAATACACAAAATCATCAATCCTCAAAACCCTTAACCTTTAGAGTTCAAATGGCCATGATAAGTATCTCGACCTCCCAACAAGAATTGGAAGGAAAAAGAAATAAGTGCTTGCACAAATCAGAGAAAAAGTTTGGAGGAAAATTCAATTATGGAAATGGAAACTCTTTTCTTTAGGTGGAAAAGAAGTCCTTATCAAAGTCGTAATCCAAGTGATCCTTATTATTCATAATGAGCCTTTTTAAAATCCTAATATCCTTGCATTAAAAACATGATAGCAAAATTTTGGTGGGGGCTGATGAAGAAAAAAGAAAAATAAGTTGGATAGCAAAGAGAAATATGTGTTGACCAAAATCAAAAGGGGATCTAGGGTTCAAGAAAATGTCATATTTTAATCAAGCTCTTCTAGTCAAAAAAGCATGGAGAATTCTCCAAAAGCTACACACCTTGCAGCTAGGGTCTTAAATAGCAAATATTTTAACAAATGTGGTTTTTTGCAAGCTAAAAAGCACATTATGGCGCTTCACACTTATGGAATGGAATGTTATGGGGCAGAGACTTACTAGTAAAAGGTATTCAAATCCGAATTGAAAATGAAGAATCAGTTCAAGCCTTTTCGGATCCGTGGTTGAAACGTCCAATATCATTCCACCCTATTGCAAATCCAACTGACATAACTTGCTCCGTTGCAGCATTTATCTACAAGGAAGAAAGATCGTGGAATATCCCTAAAATCAAGAAAGCTTTCCCCCATTAAATCAAGAACTCATTTTACAAATCCTAATATCACATAGAAATATATCTGATAGATGAATTTGGCATTACGACAAGAATCACATATATAAAGTGAAAAATGGTTACCAATTGTTGTCCCAACTCAGACTCGGTGGAGCCTTACCCTTCGATTTGGCTCCATCAAAAACATGATGGATAATGATATGAAATCTTAGGTCCCATTTGTTTTTTTCCTCTGGTCTATTTAGCATTTTCCCCTAGATCTATTGACAATAGTCTTATTGTTTTAGTCTTTGCATTTCATTTGTTTTTCCCTTTTTACACCTTCTAGATCTATTATATTTATGGTTGTATTTACTATTTTACCCTCCATAAGTTTTAATTGTTTTATTCTTATTTAACAAATATTATTCTCATTCGATTTGTTGAAATAGGTCATTAATTAATTTGACTTTAAGATAATTTTTTTTTAAGTTCATTTACTTTTCTAAAAAAAAAAGTTATCAATTTTAAAAAAATGTACCAAAATTTTTCTTAGGAAAAAATTCCTATATTAATTATATTTTTAAAAGTCTTTTAATTTTTTTAATAATATTATTTTGTTAATTATAAGTATATTATTATTTATTTCAATAATTAAAATTTTTAAATATAATATTTAATATATTAAAATAATATATATTTATATATATATATATATATAAATTAAATTAATTCAATACATGACAAACTTCGTAATAAGTGTACCTCCTACTTTATTTTACAAATTTCAATATAGACACTATTTACAATATATGCAATTAATGTAATTTATGCCACAAATTATACAATCACAATGTATGTTATTTTTTTAGGTAATAATATTACAAGTGTATACTCTACATTAAAAAATTTATATATTTTTTAATAAAATGAGACATTAACATAATATTGATTTTATCTCTGGCATTATTCATTAAATAGAGAGATGAAAATAAATGCATAAAAGTGTAGAAAAGTATTTGATTTTAGAGATTTGCGATTGATTTTGTAAGAAGGGTAGAATTGTCTAATAAAAATGATGAATTCATAAATCACTGATCTATTTAGAATAAGTGGTTAAATTTAACTTTTTAAAAAAGTCTTATTTGAGTAGATAATAGACAAAAGTTGAAAAAATAAACCGATTCAAATGTCTAAAAAATAGATATTAGATGTAAAAAGACTTTTTGCTGAAAAAACAAACGGGACCTTAATCTCCCACTAAAGATGAAAATATTTGTCTAGAGATGCTGTCAAAGAGGACTCGCCACAAAGGTAAATTATTTAAAACGAAATATTACTAAAGATTGGTGTTATGACAAATGTGACTCAGCTGCGGAAAAAGAAACTCATGCCCTCTTCTCCTATCCAAACTCTGTTCAGGTGTGGAAGTCATCTAAATTTTGGTCTTTAATCTCTCCCTCCTTAGCACCATCAGTGCTTGAGATGCTTTAATCGATTCACAATTGAATCAAAATTAACACTTTGGAGGAAATTTGTTCGATAGCCTGGAGGATTTGGTAGAATCAAAATTTCTTCATCCACAACAAAAAAGAGAACAAGCATGAAGCATCAACAGTGGAATGAGCTTGATCCTATCTAACAGAATTCCAAGCAAAAAAAAAAAGTCATTTCTACATCCAATAGCTCAATCAAAAACACCTCTCCAAAAGGTTGGTGTCCTTCTCCAGGTCACTTGAAAATAAATTCTGATGCATCCGTTAAGAGCATTTCCAAACCATTCGTCAAAATGATGGGTCAATTATTCTTACTTTGTCCTAATCCGTGTTGGGATCTACAAGTATGGAGCTTGCTGATGCATTGGCCATCAGAGAAGCCCTAGTCATGGCACAGATACACGGTCTTTACATTCACTCAACTGAACTGAATTATCTTCTGTTATCTCAAGATTGAATTCCAACACCGAAGAATTTAACTATTTAGATTGAATCATTAATAATATTAAATCTCTTGGCATTCAGGTAGGTGGTTGTATATTCCACCACATCTCTAGGTATGGAATTGGGGTGATCAATTCTCTAGCTACGTCTACTTTATCCTCATTTAGAAACGTTCATTTGTCACATGTAACGGTCTTATTCGTTAATGAAAATTTTCTTTTAACCTCAAATAAAAAAGGGCGGTTTGCATAAATGAGCCTTGAATTAAAAACTTTAAATTTTTAGCCTAACATTAAATTTTCTTCAAAATTAAACAAATCACAAAAGTTTTTACATCCAATAGACCAAATTGACAATAGTGTCCTTTTATATAAAAAAATGGATTTAAATAATTTTACAAAATTTTAAAAAGTGTGTAAAGTCTCATATGCCCTTATATTTAAATATTTGAATTCAAATAATATATTTACAAAATAACCCCGTCAAATTAAAAAAAAAGATCCCCACCAAAGTAGATAATTAAAAATCAAAAGTGATAATTCCCAAATTGAAAGAACCCTAATTCTGCATGAAATTCAAAATCTACAAACTGTGAATTCCTTTTACCAAATTGAATGAACCTTAATCATAATTGCAGACTTCCTTCCGACAAATAACTCAAAAATCTTCTTTAATTGAGTTTAAAAGGTATGTTTTTTAAGCTATTAGGGTTTTGGGCATGATTGAGATTGTATCGTGTTATGTAGGCACATTTAGTTATATACTATATGCATTTTTTTATTAGTTTAGGATCCTCATGTATAGATTGGTTGTTATTTGGAATCAATTTTTTGTATGAGTGTGCTGCAATGAATTTTCGGTTAGGAAGAGGTATTTTTTTCCAGGTGCTTCCCGATCCCAATAATCGGAAAGTAGTGCAAAAACTTCTACGCTTCCCGGTCTATGACACCGGGAAGCCGATTTCCTGCTTCCTGGTTTCAATACCAGGAAGTAGGCTAATTTTTGTACTGTTTCCTGGTCAGTAGGACCGGGAAGTCACTGGGCACTCTTTTACTTTCTGGCTTTGCAGACCGGGAAGCAAAAGATGATTATACTTAGTTCCCGGTCTTTGGAGCCGGGAAGCAGAATATTTTTCATGCTTCCCGATTCAGTAACCGGGAAGCAAATTTAAATTATTACAATTTCTCGGTCTGTAACACCAGGAAGCTATTTTTTTAAAATAAAAAATACAGTTGCCTAGTTTGTTGAATACTTTTAACATTTGTTTCATTTATTCAGTCATGGCAATGAAAAAGACTTTGGTGAGTCCACGACAAAATGGGTTGATAGTGAATACAAGGGTAGTGAAAATGTTCGTTTTCTGCTTGATGTGAATATTTCATATTCCCAGTTAGTAGAGAAACTATATGCAAAACTTAATATACTATATACTTTGGATTTGACCACACATGCTCTATCATTAGATTATACGAGACAGCGGTATCAACTTGCAGACAATGAAGATTTTAATTTTGTGGAGGAGGATCATGGAGAACACATGTATTTATTTGTCGATACTATCGTGAAAGGCAAGGAACATAATGTATAAGTCAATTAAAATAAGTATTCTATTTTGAAAGATCAAAATTGTGCTGTAAATATATTGAAACAGATTAGGATTTTGCAATACAGGATTTAAGTTCACAGCATGATACAAATGAAACCCAGTTCTTGGAAGCTTTATGATATATTTGCTACCCGACCTTCATGTTCAGGAAGTTCTAAAACACATTTTCCAATTTTAAGCAATCACCAAAACAACTTCCTAGTTTGTCATACCAGGAAGCAATGGGCCTAAATTGCCTGCTTCCCGGTCTGAAACACCAGGAATCGTGGTGACCATGCTTCCTAGTCTTGCTGACAGGAAAGCAGGCAAAATAGGCCCCATGCTTCCCGGTGTGAAAGACCAGGAAGCAGGTTTTGCTATCCATTTAGTGAGTAGTAGACATCCTCAACATCAAGAAATACCTTAATGAGTCCATTAAAAGTTATAGAGCTGATTGCTCATTCTATTTAAAAATTAAAATATGCGGAATGCGTTTTCGTTATGAAATTGTCCTCCGATCGAGGGGGTTCGTGTTGACTTATAGTTCTTAAACATATGAACTTAATATGCTTACAACCTTATACACAAGTTTAGATCATATTTTCAGAGCATATGAAAATTTGAAAAACATAATGTTTCCTCAGCCTACGTAGGATTATACTTACCGGGATATGTAATCCCTGCATATCAAAAGGCAACACGAAATTGAACTATGGAACCCAAATGACAAATGGTCATTTACTATTAAACATGGAACTTCTTAAATACATTTTCCAATTTTAATCAATCACCAAAACAACTTCCTAGTTTGCAATACCAAGAATCAAGGGGCCTAAATTGCCAACTTCCCGGTCTGAAACACCAGGAAGCGTGTTGACCATGATTCCTGGTCTTGCTGACCGGGAAGCAGGCAAACTAGGCCCCATGCTTCCTAGTGTGGCAGACCAGAAAGCTATACACATTTCTTCCCGGTCCTTAACACCGGGAAGCAGGCATAAATAACCCCTGCTTCCTGGTCTCTAGGACCGAGAAGCACATATTTGACCTGAATTACATATCAAGTACACATATAACACGTATTCGTTCCTGCATAAACATCATCTTGATTTATACTTTCCATTAAAGTTATTAAAAAAGCTTACATAAACCAAAAAAGCAAATTCATATTCTTATTACATTGCATTTAATCTTCATTATATGGTAAATCGAATCATTCCTCTATCTCCTGCAAATCGTAAATACACAACATTAGAATTTTGAATAACAAAAAAGAAACATTAGAATTATAAAAACACCTGCAAATCGTAAAAAAAACAAAAAAAAATTCAATTTCATTACAAACTAATTGCAACATTAAAGAAAGATAATTTTGAATAACATTAGAATTATTAAATGATTTCAACAACAACAAATCATCAAAATAAACCCAATTTTTAAAACACTATAATCAACAACCTAAATAATCAAAGTAAACCCATAGTTATTCAGCTGAGCAAATTGAAGAAGGCTTCCCAATGGTACTTACCGGGAACTCGAAATCACAGTCAGCTTCCTAGTGTTAAACACCAAGAAGCATAAGAATTTTCCTTTGCTTCCAGGTGTTTAACACCGGGAAGCTGACTGTGATTTTGGCTTCCCGATAAGTACGACCAGGAAGCCTTCTTCAATTTACTTAGCTTCCTCGTGTTTAACACCGGGAAGCAGACAATTTCATGCAACAATCGATCCAAAACATCTATTTAGCCTACAATTTACAAAAAAAACAAACCGTACCAAATAGAAATGTAAAACCTGCTGCAAATATATGTTAACACATGAATAGATTGAACCCAACTTCACATGCAATCGGTTATAAAGTTCCAAATACTAAAATCTAACTACTAAGATCGATATATTTCAGCAATAATTGATTAAACCCAACATAAAATCAAACAAGTCCTAACACATACATGTGTTTCAACAAACACTCTAACAATTGTCTAACCCTAAACAAAAATGTCATCAATAACGAGTTAAATAGTACAAAAACTAACCTTTTTAAGTGCCTTATTTGTCGTCGTCGCCTTCGTTTTCTTGCTACCTGGCTGTCTTCGAACCTTTGGCTGTCTTCGAACTTCCGGCCGCCTCCGCTATCTCGATGGCGTCATTTGATCGTCGCTTAACTGGGATTGTTTTTTTCAGCATTTTGTTCTCTCTATGGTGAGAAGCTGAGAAAGAGAGACGTGAGAAGGATAATGATTGGTCTAAGAATATAGGTTTAAGAAGGAGAGGACGTGAGAGCGTTGAGGAGAGGAAGGAAATTCTTAGATGGAGAGGAAGACCTGAGCACTGAGGAGATTTTAGGAGATGAAGGAAATTTTGAAAATGGAGATAGTTTTCTAATTCAAACCAAACGGTCACGAGGAGAGGGAGATGAATAGTTCAGGGTTATTTTAAGTTTTTAATTACTTCCTCTGCTTTTTTTTATTCACTACACTTTCTGTTTGCACAGTATTCGAGACTTAATTTTAACGGTAAATATCTTTAATTATATACAACTAAAAATTATAATAATTTTATATTTAGAAAGTAGATATTAAGACGAATAAAATAAGATCCCACTTGACTATATTTTTCTTTATACGTAAGTAACAACATACGAAACAATATGGATGGATGAATACCAATCACTATACAAGTGCAGTGAATAAAAAAAAAAGCGAAAGAAGTATATTTTTATTTTTATTATTTTTTTTTAATTTTAATTTTAATTATTTATTATAATTTTTTAACTAATAAGGATAATATTGACATTTTGGTTCATTATAAGTAAAAATTAATATAAATTGTTTAGTTGTTTAGTTTTTTTAAATTTGTGTTAGAACTAATTTTTTAAGTTGCATTTGGTCCAAAATTGGGAATTTTCCCAATAAAAAGTTCAAAAATAAAAAATAATAATAAAAAAATCCGGTCCTGACTGCCAAACGGTCATGAATACATTTGAGAATATCCAACGTCCAAATGTTTACATCACATGAGGGTTAGCGGGTCGGGTCGGGTAACTCCTCTCAGAGCATCTTTCAATCTCACTGACAAGTTTTTCGAGTTCAATAGTATGGCTTTCTCGTGTTCTCGACACAGCTTCATAGCTGTTAGAAACTCCACCTCGTACTTCTTTTCCACGACCAGTCATCTTCCTCAACCATTTTCTCACCAAAATTCCCATTACAGAAAGCAGATTGCAGTCGCTAATCTCCTCAAGAGGTACGGTTTCCCTCCCTCTCAACTGCACTCTTTCGTTTCTAAGAATCACTTTCTATTGAATTCCAATTTGCATAATCTCGAAAAATCATTTAATTTCCTCTTGTCCTTTAACATCACTCAAAACTCCCTCGTTTCGTTAGTTAAGGACTGTCCTGCTGTTCTAGATTTCGAATTCCTGAACAAATGGCAACTTGGTGTTTCCCAGTTGCGGGACTTGGGTTTATCTTCGTTTGTCGTTAGGAGTTTCCTTGAACTTTCTAAACGGTTTCAGATAGACCCAGATAGGGTTTTTCACACTGTTAAGGTTTTTAAGGCTTTAGGGTTTAGTGATGGCGTCTTGAGAAAAATTTTAGAAGGCTTTCCTATGGTTATTTTGATGAATGAAGATCAGATTTCGATGAGAATTGACTTCTTCCGTGGAATTGGGTTTTCTAGAGAAGGGATTGATAGGATTGTCTATTTTTCCCCGGAGGTTTTAGGATTTGGTGTTGAAAATAGATTGAAACCGTTGCTTAATGAGTTTTGGAGTTGGGGTTTTGATGAAGATTTGATTATGAAGGAGATTGTTAGGGAGCCTAAATTTCTAAGCATGGAGTTGGGTGAGTTATCACGTTGTTTGGAGCTGTTGAAGAGTTTGAAATGCAGGGAAGCCATCAAAGAAAGGATTTTTAGTGACGGAGCATTTAGAGCTGGGTTTGAAGTGAAGCGGAGAGTTGATTGCCTATGCAAACATGGGTTAATCAGAAGAGAAGCATTTAAGATTTTGTGGATGGAGCCACGAGTTATTACATATGAGTTGGATGATATTGATGAGAAGATTGAGTTCTTGGTACATAGGATGAAATATGAGGTTAGCTGCCTGGTTGAGGTGCCAGAGTATTTGGGTGTGAATTTTCAAAAACAAATCATTCCTCGGTACGATGTTATTGAATATCTGAGAGGAAAAGGTGGACTTGCTTATGAGGTGGGTTTGAAGGGTTTGATAAGGCCTAGTAGGCTTAGATTTTATAATTTGTATGTAAAGCCTTATCCTGAATGTGAAAAAATGTTCAGGAGGTTTTCAGGTGGTCAAGCAAAGAGCAAACATCCTGCTGGTATGTGGAAACTTTTTAAGCCATCTAGTTACACTAAATCAGAAGATGATGTAAATAACATGAAGGCTTTCATGGAAACACTTGTTTAAACTACAGGAGCCACTTAGTTATGGTTTCATTTGCACTGTAGAATCAATTCTGAGTGCTGCATGATGAGAAATGAGTTGTCATGGTAACTGCAGATTGAAGTATATTTCTGTTCCGTGGGATGAACACAAATGGTTTTTTCATCAGATGAGTCGAAGGAGCGAGCGTTCTCTCATTGAACTTATTGCGTCTATTTCAAGCGTTTCTTTACTAGTCCGACCCTGTGTAAGGCAACAGGGCAAGTTCTATTTTATTATCTTAAGTTGAATACATAAACTCAAACTAGAAAGTTTTGCTATTCACATGGTATAGAGTTGGGTGCTGCCACCGTCTTTCTTCAAGCTGATGGAGAGTGACAGTCTCTGGAAGCCTTTAACTCAACAAGGGCCTTAGGTTTTCATGGTGATGAGAATTTCCTTGTGTTGCAAGAGCTCCTGGAGATCTATGATTGGAACTGGGAACCTGTCAATGCAGAAGATTATTTTGGGTTTAATTGATGTGTATTTTGAACTGGAAGAAAATCAGGTAATCTGCTTCAGATTTTTTTTATGATTTTTTACATTTGTTTGTTCTAATTTATCTTTGTGACTACTTGAGTGAGACTTGAGTGATTACTAGTTATGGTTTGAGTAACTGCCAAAAGTCTTTTCCTTCTGAGTGAATATTTTTTTTTCTATTGTTGTTATCGTGTAGGGGGAAAATGATCATAAGGAAGATAAGAAGGTGTCAGATATGTCTAAAAGGCCTTGTAGAAAGTTGCATTTGGAGTGCAGGCAGATTATGAGTTATCTGAAATTATTAGCTCTAGAAAAGGCAAAAAAGTCAGTGAGTACTTCTACAAAGTAAAGTGTGGAGTTGTTTAAGCTGTGTCCATTGGATAGCAGAATCTGAGTCCAGTCCTCGACTTCCTGATATGCAGCTCAACATGAAACTTGAATACGCATTGATGACTCACTTGACCTGTAACAGAGAAAATCGACTCAGGATAGGGTGCCAGGTCCAGTTTCTTCTAAAAATAAGTCATTGGATGAACATGGCTCTTCTCCATACCCCTATAGAAAGTAAGTCTGCTCTGTAATATTGTATTTGGAGAAGTGATTATGCCATGAAAATGTATTGGTTTTCACCCAGACTGAATCTCAATCTTTTAGAAGTCAAATTACTGTATTGGTTGTGTCATTTTGTATTGACATTGTGGAGTATAAATGAGGAGGATGTGTGGTTTTCTATGGGTTAGTTGGATTTTGTTTTGATTGTAAAGAGCAGCGTTGATGTCTGTTTCTTCTTTAATGTCCCAGTCCCAGATAAAAGTTTCCACGGTTTAACGCATCGTTATTTTATATGTAAGTTATGTTATAGCAGTAGATTTAAGAAATGGATATATAAGATGACTAATAACTCTATCAGACTGGTGGATTATATTTTCCCCAACAACATTCCTATTAACTGATATTGACTAACTTTGCTTATCTGCTATTGCTTGTGTTAGAAGAAATCATAAGCCGCTTACTTTTCCTCTCTTTCACAATCTACAATGACCAGTCCATAAACAACAAGACATTTAGTTAAGAGTAGGCTAGAAATTACACACTCCAAATTCCCATTTTCTCAAGTCACATCTTTCTATAAGCAGCAAATCCAATATATCAATATCAGACATTCAATCTAGCTTTTCCTCCAATTATATCATGTTCATAATTCTGCTTCTCCAAAAACTTGATCAAAATGAATTCAACCTGGATACTATTCTCACTTCTACCTAAAACATTAATTCTATCAGTCCTGCTGGGTATTTCACTACCACATGTCAACACCAATAATGTTCCTGATTACACCACTCTTGTATACAAACACTGTACAACCCAGCAGAGCTTGTCAGGTTCAACTGATCGTAATGAGTCTCACTCCCAAGCCCTTCTTTCTCTTTTCCAAGCACTACTGCCTCAATCTTCCAACTCCAGATACTATAAAACCACAGCAGGAGTAGAGAACTATTTCGTTTCTGGTCTATTTCAATGCAGGGGAGATTTAACCGCAGTCGCTTGTTATGATTGTGTCAATAACCTCCCTCAAGTATCAAAAAACTTTTGCAACACGGCAGTAGCTGGGAGGATCCAGCTCAACGGTTGCTACTTCCATTACGAGACTGATGAGTTCACCGAAGATGGTCTCAACGAACATGGCTTGCTACACAAAATTTGCGGCCAGAAGGGGGCGGAAATCGGGTTCGAAGAAGTGAGAGACGAGGCATTCGCAGTTATGGAGAATGGTGTGATTGATGGTCATGGATTTTACTCAGGAGAATATGGTTCTGTTCATGTTTTGGCTCAATGTGAAGGAGGTTTAGGAGGATGTGACTGTGGTGAATGTGTAAGAAGAGCTGCTTTGATTGCTCAGGAAGAGTGTATTGGCTCAATTTCTGGACAAATTTATATGGACAGATGCTATGTGAGTTATAGTTATTACGGTTATGGAATTCCAAGCAAAAAGTACCATGGTAAGTATTGCACTAGTACAAATTTAATTCACATTTTGTGTTCTGATTATAATTCTGAAACCATTGAATTGGTGTGGTAGAGAAAGAAGGTGGGTTCAGGGGAGGAAAATCATTGGCAATTGTAGTGGGAGGAGCAGCAGCTGTTGGTTTGGGGTTGATTTTTCTCAAGTGTATGAAATCTTATGGGAAAAAGGATGATGAAATATGGTTAGTATTTTCAACTTCATGTCTTCATCTTATTAAGTAAAGATAATATGATTGATGAATTGTTTAATTTAAATATGTTTTTGGGTTGAGCAGATTGAAGAGAAGGGAAGGGAAGTGCATGGTTGGTTGGAAGTTGGTGGTAGTCTTTCTTCTGCAAACTTATGAGTTCAGTAGTTGGAAATAGTTGGAAGGTTCAGTACTTTTGTCTTTATGTATGTATTATACAATGAATTTCAACCCACTTTCTTGTCAATTGGGTACGTATATGTTCTGGTAAATATGAGAGAAGAAATATACATCTATAAATGGCAATCCATACATCTAACCGATAAAGTATAGTCTGTTACTGCTCAGATTTTGTGTGTTTGAGTTGTTTTGTCAACCATGTTTGTTTTGTGTGTTAATGATTGTTTTATTTGGTTGATTAATGTTTCATATTATTTTAAAATTCTCTCATTTTCTCAGCCCACCAAAACTGGTGGACTGATGTTATTTTATATATATATATATATTTTTTATTTTATCTTTAATAATTATTTATATTTTAAATTTATTTTTTATTAAAATCAATTTCCTCTCAACAATCCAGACACTCACCATGCTTCCGCTCTCGATTCCTTCAAATCTGTTTCTTGATTTTTCTTTTTATTTTTCTTTTTGATTTGTCTCCAATTTGCTTTACTTGTGTGCGATTATTATTTGTCTAAGTCTTTTAATTATTTGAATTTGATATTTCAAAATCAATACGATTTGTCATAGTAGTGTTTGGAGCATGGAAGTTGATAGTTGTAAATCAAATTCAAAATCAAGTCCAGATTCAAGTAACTAGTACCTTTATTTTAATAATAGATTTAAAATAGTAATCTTATTGTATATCTTACTTCACATGGCTGTAAATTCGAAAGTCCTCCAATTAATTATTTCAAATCTTATTATATGCCATTTAAATTACATTTTGAATCACATTTCATATACGATTCAATCTAATCAGAAAAACTAAAAACAAATTCCAATTATGGCTGAAAATTTTAAATTATTTATTTACTTTATTAAAAGACATAATGATCACCAAAGTCCGTAAATTTGGTAAATCTTTTCAATTGGATCCTCTAACTATGTGAGGTTATATTTTAACTCCTCAATTATCTCATATATGGTCAATTTGCTCATTTTCACCTTTGTGACAAGATTGTTTTATATATTTGATTCTAAATCGTCTGCCACATTATCTACCACATAAATGAAAATGGTTAAATTAATCTAATATTAGATAGTTGAGGTGTTAAATTGAAATTTCGCATAATTTGAGAATCAAATTAAAAAGGTGAGTGAAATTTAGAAGTTTCCGTGATAATTATACTTTATTAAAAGGGAAAAAAAATTAATGGAAGATGGGTAAGAAACAAAATCAAATATGTGGTCAATTTCAACCAAATCCTATTTTAATTGAATGGATGGTTACATCACATCCTTCACCATAAATTCAATTAAAATTGGTTGGTTGAAATAAATGCAATAATTGTATATTTGAATTTTGTTATGTGAAAATTTTAAGAAATGGACTTTTTAAAGTTTAAAATACAATTATAGGCCTGTTTTGAAAAACATACAAAAACAGGCTTTTAAAAGTTTAGTTTTCACTTCATAGGCCAAGTTTCCCAAAATACCCCTGAAACTTTACAATTCACAGATGTTGTGAATTATGCTCACAGTCTGTGAATTACGCTCACAGCTGTGATTGACCTATGGAGTGAAAATCAAAGTTTAGTTTTGCAAACTTTTCAAAAGTGGCCTATAATTGTATAGTAAACTTTTCATGGCCTAGAAATCTAATGGACTCTTTTGTTATTTATCTATCTTCCTCTTTCAACATTTTTCTTCTTTTTTTTCTTTTCTAAAAAATAGTGTAACTAACAAACTTTTGTAGTTTATTGTCATTGTCTATTCGTATCTGCCCGACTTATGATTAGATAATTTTAATTCATATTTATTATATTTTTATTTTTATTTATTTATCATCAAACCCTGAATTCTTGGTAACTAAGCAAAGTTAGAAGAGTGAGATGTTAGAGTTTGACAAAAATTGATAGTCTTTATTTGTATTATCACATTTGAATTCACAATTGAAAAAATATATATATGATATAATATTAACATGTATTTTAAAGTTTTTATTTATGAGTTAAGAATTAATATTTATAAAAAAAATACTTTTTAAAATGAAAGAGATGAGAAGGAAAAAACTAATGGATAAAAGGGGAAACAAATAAAAAAATATTTATTTATTTTTTTTAGTGAAGGAAAAGAGATAATGAAGTGATAAGGAAAGAGAATGAAATGACAAAATTTAAATATATTGATAAAGAAGGGAAAGAAATAATAAACTTAAAATCCTACTCAGTTCTATTCATCTTTTTGACTATTAACATGAGTCATTAAAAGAGAGAAAAATATATAAATATTACTCCCTCCGTCCCAGAAAAACCGTCACTTACTCCGTTTTCACACGGATTAAAAAATGAGTTAATTTGATATAAATGCATTGTGTATTATCTATTATACCCTTAATTAATAAGGGGCCAATTATTGAAATATAAAACAATCTTAATTAACTCTATGGCTAATATGGGAAGAAACTAATTAATACTACTTGGGATGTGTAAATATGACACTTTGACTGAGATAGAGGGAGTATTTAAATGAAAATTCAAAAGTTGAGATTAATTTTTTTATCTCAATGAAAGATAACTTTTTCACTCGATACAAATTTTATATATATATATATATATATAAGTTTCTATTCATATTTTATCCTAATATCACCATGTGAAAAAATAAAATAAAATTATTTTAGTCCACCTTTAAACTATATGCCCATTTTTTGAAAAATAAATAAATAAATCAATCAAAAACCTTAAACTAACCATTTGAAGTTGAAGAGATTGAACACCTGACCTCTTCCTTCAATCTCTCGTTCTCTTCAACTTCGAATAACAAACAGATTGTAGCATCTTTCCAACTTCATCTATTCAATTTCAACCAAACCCTAAATGTTATCTTTTCCAACTTTTTTCGGTTCTGTGTCATTTCTCTTTTTTAACGATACTGATCTTTCTCATTGTCATGATTGTTGCTATTCTCCAACAACTACAGCTTCTTCGTCAAGTTATCCATAGCGAAAATGAACAAGAGCAAAAAGTGGTTTCAAAAGACTCAAGTCGCGGAATATCCTAGCAAAACAAAATAGAAGTAGAATATTAATGTTAGACCATTCTTTTCTATGATTTCTTTTAAAATTAAGTGACATGGTTACTTTAGGGGTCTTAGGATTGCTTTGGGTGTGTTGTCATTGTTGTAAGTGACATTTTTGAATTAGGGTAATAGGATTTTTAAATGAGTTAAATTGCTGAATAGTTGGGAATTGAATGAATTGAATTGCAAGTGATTCCATGTGTAGAAGACCAGAAAATAGTAGAAATTAAACGATGTATCCCGGTAGTATCAACTGAGAAACATCACCTAATTTCTACTATTTTCAAGTTCTATACACCGAGAAACATTAGGTATGTAAAGGATGTTTTTCGATGTTAAAGCTAGAAACTCACAGCTCTTTCACGACTAGGAAAATCGAGAAACACCATTTACATAATTGATGTTTCCTTGTCTAGTAGGGACACATCCTTTACATACCTGATGTTTTCTGATCTACTAGAACGGAAAATACTGTTTGAATATTGATGCTTCCCGGTCTTTAAAACCGGGAGACACCGACGTTGTATTTGACGTTTCCCAGTTTTACATAACTGATGCTTCCTAGTTTCTACATAAGGAAACATCATATACAATATTAGTGTTTCCCAATATCAAGGACTAGGAAGCATCAATATACAAACAGAGTTTTGGAGTCTAGTAGACCAGGAAACATCAGTTATGTAAATGATGTTTTCCGGTCTTACTAGCCGGGAAATAACTGTGAGTTTTTTTCTTCATGATTTTGACAACCGAAAAACAGTTGTAATTTTGTTATTTGTTTAGTTTTGTATTCAAGTTTATGTTTTCGTAAATTTCTTAATGATGTATGTCTAATAAAGTTTAAATTATATTTGTTTTAGATGTCTCCAAAGAAAGTACTTTTAACAAATGGAATGTTTTTAATTATCGAAAGAGAAATTTTCAGGATGCTAAGATCAACACTTATGGATAGCTTGCAATTATGGACTTGATTGAGGTTATGTTAAAAGAATTCAAAATTGAGGATGAATGGAAGAAAGGATATTTTGGTAGCTACTTGGATATATTTTAGAGGAAGATTGTCTATCCAAATAGTTTCATGCTGAGGGTGATAAACAGGGAACTAGAGGGGAAGAAAAGCAAGCCCGATGAGTTGTGGTTTAGATTCATAATGGGGCAATCTGATTCGATAAGCAAGATTTTTCCTTGATAACCAGTCTGAAGTTTGGTAAAATCTCAAGAAAGTTGAGACTCTCAAGACTTGAATTCTGTATATAGTCGATATATTCATAGTCAGCCACAAGACAATGTCGCAACAATAATAGCTTGATTTCTAACTCAAATGCCTGAAGATAAGAACTCTACGGATGCATTGAATATATGATATGCATCATTCGTGAAGAAATTTATTATTATCATTATAATATTTGGCATGTTTCCTAAAATATAGGTGAAAATATTTGAGTTGATTCACAAGGATTTCGCATGTTTTCCTATAGTATTTTGTTATTGCTACAATGACCATATTTGAATTGTAATAACATCATGTCAATATCCTGAGCTCTCAAAATATTACTAAGCTCTCAAAATATTAATAAGATAACTCCTTCCAAATCTCTATCATGTCGAAATGGTTGGCTATAGGACAAAGTAAACTCGTGTGTTTATTTAATATACTATCATAAATTTAACTTGAGCTAATTAAAAAAAAAAACAAATAATTAATTTCGAAACTTTACATAGAAATTTAAGAAATAAATAAAATATATTAAATTGAGATTTAGAGAAATTAGAACACCATGAAATTCTAAAATAAAATTGATTTTAGTATTGAAAATAAGCTTCTAAAATTGAAAATGATATATTTTTTAAAAGATAATTAATGTTTGAAAAATAAGATGAAATGAGTATTTTAAAATTGATTCACTTACATCTCCTTGTATTTAGTGTGTATTTAGTGTGCTTTAGTTCAGTGTATTTATTGTAGTGTGTTGTGGTTAAATTTTTTACTTTTCTTTACTTTTAAATAAATTTATTAATTATTTATTAGTAATAGATATGAAAATTAATTTCATAGATTTAAATTCATAAAAATCAATAAATTTTTATTAAATAATATTTTAAATTTATAATATATTTTTTTATTAAATTATAATTATCACTAATTTCATGATTATGCAGTTTTAATTTTATCTTTTTAAAATTGTTTCAATGAGACTCAAAATGAGAATTACTATGAGTCCATGATTATAACAATTTTTTAGAATTTTTTTAAATAATTTTGAACTATTTGAGGTTTTATTTATTTATTTTTTAATATTGAAATATTTCTTTTATTATAATGAAGTAAATGTTTCTTTTATTTATGAAACATTATTCAAGCTTCTTAAATGAAATTTTCAACTTTCTTTAAGTATTAAAATATACTAATTGTTTTTAATTCTATACATTTCAAAAACTTCATCAACATCTCTATATATGCCCCATAAGTTTTCTCAAATTACATTCTCCTTAATTAGTGTGCCATATAACTTAATTAGTGTGCCTACTCCTATTATTATCTCATGAGATCAATATATTATGTGGTATTCTTATCTCACGAGATTAAGATATTATGTGGTACCAAAATTTTAAAAAGTAATAATAATGAAAAAGAAAATTGTTGAGAAAAAATTAAATAAATTATAATTGTTGACCAAAATTTGAATGCAAATATATACGTTATAATTTAACTATGCAAGATTATATTAAAAATATTTATAAACAATTACAAAAATTAAATCATAATTAAAAAAAATTATAATAACATAAAAACATAACAAAATTCATTCTCATATAAAATCTATAAAATAAAACATTTAAAATATCCATTGAAAAACAAAAAGTTAAAAAATGGGTTTGAATATTTTTTGAATATATGTATTTTTGGAAAATATTTTATTTTTAAAACTTGAATAACAAAAATGTCAATATAATTTTTAAAATATTTATGTAAAAAAACGGTTTTCAAGAAATGAAAATAGCAATCATTTTTATCCTATCCTATCGAACATATTTTATTCTTTGACATATTCATAGCATATTCGGAATATATTCTTGGCATAAAGGGTTGATTGGAGAGAATAACTTGTAGGGCAAATTACTCTCAACCTCGGTGAGGTGTGGAGAAATAGCAGCTATCTATATATTTAACCAATTTTACAATATCCACCAACGAGTTTTTTAAAAAGTTGCTACGTATTTAACGTAGTTAGTTAACTTCCCTTAATTTTATTAAAATTATTATAATTACCATTTTACCCTTCTTTTATTATTTTTTTATATTTATATTTATAATTTTAAAAAATATTAAATAAAAAACTATATAATATATTTTTTTTAATATTTATTTAAATTATAAGACAAAAATTATACTACCTCCATTTTAAAATAAGTTAAACTTTAGCATAGTATTCACTATTTATCAATCAATTTGTTTCACATATTGTTTCTTATTTATAAAGAATAATATAGTTGAAGTGGATCTTGTTTTATTTATCTTAATGTCTATTTTTCAAATATTAAATTATTATAATTTTTTGTTGTATATAATTAAAAATATTTACCGTTAAAGATAAATATTCAAGGTATTAAAAGGCGCTAGGCGGTCACCCGATAAATATTATGTCGATATTAAATGAATGAAAAATACACCTACATCAATAATATGTAACTTTAGTTTATTATAATTAGATATTTTATCAATAAAAATTTTAAAATAATTTTTTTAAAAGAATTGACCGCCTAGGACCGCCTGAAACCGCCTAGGCGCTACTTTATTGAATGTCTAGACGCCTCCTAGTCCGTCTAGGCGCCGCCTAGACGGTTGAGCACCTAAAACTTTCGTCTAGCTCAGTTTTCAGGCGTTCAGACACCGCCTAGCTCCTAGGCGGCGCCTAGTCACCGCCTAGGCGCGACTTTTAAAACAATCTAAATATTAGATAGCGTGTTCACTGTGAATGTTTCACCTATTAAGAACGGAGGAAGTATCATTTAATTTTTATATTATTAAATAAAAATCACATAATTTAATTTTTTTAAATTAATCAAATTATTTATGTTTTCTACAATTAATTTATTAAAATAATATAATTATACTATTTATATTTAATAAGAAAAATAATTATAAATAAATTACTCTACCCGATACGGAACCACCCACAAAATCCACCGATCACCACCCACCATCAAACCACCGATTACTACCCGCCACACTTCAACGACCGTCATTATCTCACCATTGCGACCACCGTCTCCACCAACACCATCTCCCAGCCACACAACCACTTCTGAAAAATCAATAGGTACCGCAATCGAATTTTCCACCACCCACTCAACCACCACAGAAAATTTCCAAATCTGAAACGATTTTAATTGACAAAAATAGCATCTTGTTTATAATTGAAAAGCTGTTTTGGTATAATCAGTTCAAATTTCTTGAATCGAGATCCAAAAATCAATCTGAGGAAGACGGAAAAACCACTCTAGGAACTTGCCAGTTGTCTAGATACAGATTACCAAGTGACTATGAACTGTGGAACTTGTGAGGTAGAATATTACAGAAGAGGTGTGAGTTGATGTGAAACAATTGAAATCTAAACCAAACTCTTCTGACAAGCAGCGAAATCACCCCGGTTAAGATTAATGCCTACGACGGTACGGAAACAGCAGAACAAAAATACAGAGTAGTTGCAACATTAGATCCTTTTCAATTAGCAGTCAAATGGAAGAGGTCGGAGAGAATAGCTTGTTATCAGCATCACTCACCACCACTTACCTTCACAGACCACCACACCTCAATCATTTCCATCGTCGTCACACACCACATAAAAATGGTGATATTACCTTTCTACCATCCGCATCAACATTTACAAATTAACTAACGAAAGTCAATTTTCGTTGACCAAGCGGCGTTAAATGTTAAGCTACTTTTATAAAAACTCATTGAGTCAGGTTGCAAAAATGGTTTAAATATGTATATAGCTGCTATTTCTCCAAACCTCACTGAGGCTCGGAGTAATTTGCTCTAATTTATACCCTATCAAAATAGCACTTATAATTGTCTTTAACTCCACACGTTTCAATATATATATAT
Source organism: Cardiospermum halicacabum (assembly GCA_031304145.1). Classification (NCBI taxonomy): domain Eukaryota; kingdom Viridiplantae; phylum Streptophyta; class Magnoliopsida; order Sapindales; family Sapindaceae; genus Cardiospermum; species Cardiospermum halicacabum. The sequence continues at coordinate 39,108,886 of CM062389.1, read as the reverse complement.
ATTTAATATCTTTATTTATATATATATATCTAACTCGAAATTTAATAAAATCTAATATTGTTTAGGTCTACTCCTATTCTATCTTTATCTTATGAACTCAATATATTATGTAGTAACTGATTTTGGAAAGGAACAATGAAAAAAAAATTGTTGAGAAAAAAATTAATAAATTATAATTGTTGACTAAAATTTGAATGCAACAAATCTATATACAAATCATTTTAAACTTATGAATTTTCATTATTTTTATTTTTTATAGTATAAAAATAAAAACATCACAAAGAAAAAGTGTTTAGTTGAGCATCAAGTATCTTTTTTTTTTTTTTTCTAAATTGAAAAAATATATATACATGTTTGATACAAATAAGAGTATTGAAGAAGAAAAAAATATTAAGTTTGAAAAAAAAATACATTACCTAACTTGTTATATATATTATAACTTGACTATGCAAAATTATATTAAAAGAAAATTATAGATTATTACAGAAATTAAATTATAATTTAAAAAATGTAACCAAATTCATTCTCATATAAAATTTATAAAATAAAAAAATACTTTGAAAATGAAGAGTTGAGAAATGAGTTTAAATGTTTTTGGAATATATAGTGTGTTTTTGCAAAATGATATTTCATATTTTTAAAATTTGAAAAATAAAAAGGCTAATATAATATTATGTAAGAAAATTTATATCTAAAAAACGATTTTCAAGAAATGAAGATAAAAATCGCTCCTATCGAATATTCACTTAAATTCTTGGCAAATTCTTATTATATTGTCATAGGTACAACACACTTTGATAACTCCATTTCGTATCTTAATACACATATTCCAATAGAATAATAGTATACATGTACAGTATAATATACTTTCAAAACTTTTCGTAACTTAATAGAAATTAAGCATGTGAGTGAAAAAGTAAAAAGGTAATGTTGGGAAAAAAATATTTATTTAATAGGGATAATCCCAAAAACCCAATCAACGTTTCTGTTTATTTCCATTTTACTTATGAAAATCTCCAAAATGTCATTTTTCTTGTCTATTGCCGTTAGATTTATTGTTCATCTGTTAATGGATGAACAATAATTAAGTAATTAATTACTTAATTGATGCTTAGTTTCCTGATGTGTAGTACTGGGAAGCAAATTTTCACTTCCTGGTACTACACACCAGGAAACTAAGTTTCAATTTTGTATATTTCCCAGTATGTAATACTGAAAAACTACTAAATATATATTTTTTTAAAATACTGAAAGGTAATATGGTTATTTTGGTCTTTTTTTTGAATTTTTTTTTTCAAAAGTTTAATTTTGTTAAAATTTTAATGTAGGTCTAAAAATATAATTTTTTTTAATAAAAAAAGTTCAAAAGTGCAATCGACCCCATTAAGCATTACTAATAGATGTGAAAACTAATTTCATAGATTTAAATTCATATAAAAATCAACTACATTGAACTTTTTATTATATGATATTTGAGTTGTGTAATAATTTTTTTTATTAAATTATAATATTGACTAATTTTATCTTTTTAAAATTGTTTCGATGATGCTCAAAGTGAGAATTACTATGAACCCATGATTATCATGATTTTTTTCGAAAAACTTTCTTTTGTGATTTTGACTATTTGATGTGTTTTTTAAATATATATATATATATATATATTTTGAAGTATTACTTTTATTATGATGAGTAAAGGCCTGTTTGGGATTGCTTCTACTTTTGACTTCTGTCGGTAGAAGAAGAGAAGTGGAAGCCATTTTCAGGAAGTTAATATTTTTTACTTCATCTAGAAGATTTTCTGAAACAGCTTTCAGAAGTCAGAAATTAAAAGTCAGTCTATCCAAACATGCCCTAAATATCGGTTAAAAAAATTTTATGGAACATCTTGTAAATTGAATAATATGATTCAACCTTCTTAAATAAAAATTTCGGCTTTCTATAAGTATTAAAAATATGTTTATTGTATTGTCTTCACTTTACACATTTAAAATTTTTTTATCAACATCTCTACATATGTGCCCTGTAACTTTACATGTGTGTCCCATGTAACCTTTTGTGATATATTTCAAAATCTAACGTTGATCATAAGTCTACTATTCTATCCTTACCTCATGATATGTGGTATTCTTATCTCATAATTAAGATATTATGTGGTAACCGATTTTAAAAAAATAATAAAAAAATTTATTGAAAAAGAATAAAATAAATTATAATTGTTGACCAAAATTTGAATGCAACAAATTTATATACATTTTCTTTAATCTTATAATTTTACATGAGGAATAATGTACTCCATCTAATTTTAATATTCAAATAAATGTATAACAATCTCTTAAAAAAATTTGATAGTACTTGTGACAATATACATTCATGAAAGACTTATTTGAATACAATATTTGTTGTGGTATTTTGTACTGTGTCATATTTGTCCAAAATAAGTATTTTCATATTTATGATTAGTTATTCATATAATTAACTGTAATTTCACTGTGAATTGCAAGTTAGAGGATTTCTTTTTAATTTTTCCTATCAATATCTAAGATAAAGAAAAGTACTACCTCCGTCCATGAATTGTGTCACAATTGACCAAAACACAACTATTAAAAAATGTAATGATTTTATGAGATAATTACCTAAATAACCTTATATTTTTATTTATTTATTATTATTGCTCTTAAAACGACTGATTGATAAATGAAATAATAAAACTAAAATGATAATGATTGTCCTGAAAATAGTAGTTTATTATTTTAAAAGATTGAGTGTTAAATAACTAAAGGGTAAGGGTGGAAGATGATATACACAATATAGATATGTAACACTTATTTTTGGACTTTTTTTTTTTATCAATTGTGACATTTGTTGGGGTAAATCTCCGTAGGACGATGAACCCCTCTGGGTATGGGGTATCATCTCCTTCACATAGGTCTCCGATCACCTGTTTGACAAAGAGTGTCCGGTCCCATTTCGTTATTCATTAACCATGAGTTGTATTTATAGGGAGTGGTCTATAAGGATCTAGTCTGGCTCTGTCGAATCTGTTAGGTAACCAACTGTAGGACAGCTGTGAGAGAATTTTGAAGATTCGAGATAAGTGCGATCGCATAGGCTGGACCCTGAATGTGCGGTCGCAGAAGGTATGACCTATATGCATCCATAACCTAAGAACCCTGAGGGTTCATAGGCTTCAATAAAAACATTCGGGACAAAAAATCTTGGGGGTCGAAACACTAGGGGTCGAAATAGTTCCAATATAGCACAACCCAAGACAAATTCAAGTATAGTTTATGGGCCTTTACCCTTCGGTTGTATGCTAAAGACACCATTAGGTAAGGTCTTTTAGTTGTGAATTTGGCCCAACAGTTAGCCACCACTCCTGAATGTAATTTTCAATGAATGCAGGAATATGAGTCCTTTCGACCAAATTTGATTATTATGATGAGGAAATCTGGAAGGTCCAAGATACATGCGAACGCATAGGGAGAGTATGGTCAAATATCTAAAGAAGGCCGGCAGATGCACAACAAATGATACTCCATTCAATCGAATAATTGAAACAAAGAATTCAGAAAAAAATGAGATATATATATATATATAATGTTCGGTAAGGTGCTGTTTTTTTCAGCATACTAAGGCCATTAATCACGTTACCTACCTGAGGCTGTGTGACTATAACTTGGCTTGTTGAAGGTCCTAACGAGGTCGATAATGGGACTGAATATGTTTGATTGGGACTCTCTACTTGGGTTCTGATGAGACCAATAATGCTAGAGTTGAGAATCGATGGGTTGATACTAAACTTTTATTTGAGTCATTATTAGACCAACCATAATCAAGTTTGGAGCCGAATAGTTCAAATCAATTTTTTTAACCTGACAAGGCCAACCAATATTGTGTTTAGAGCTGAAAGGTTCATATTGATTTTTGTTTAGACTTGACAAGGCCAACCAGTATTGTGTGTGGAATCGAAAGGTTCATATTGATTTTTGTTTGGACCTGACAAGGTCGATCAGTATTATGTCAGGAACTGAAGGGTTCGTATTGATTTTTGTTTGAACCTGACAAGGCCAACCATCGTATTGATTTTTGTTTGGACCTGAAAAGGACAACCAGTATTATGTCTGGAACCGAAGGATTCCAAAATTAAGCATGTAGGAACTATGCGTGCTAACGAATTAGAAGTGAGAAATGTAATGAATCGGCTTGCATATTGGTCCATTTTAAGGTTGTAATATGAATGAAACATAACATTTCATACCCAGTGTAGTGCATATGGTAACATAAAACATTTTATCTATGTGACTCGACTCGCAGCATTCAATACAAATTTTAATAATTAAGGGAGAGGCTATGACAAGTACCTTATTGTCGACTGTCCAACCTTGTCCACTGGTGGTATGTTTTAATCGATGTGGTGTTTGAGTCTTGTTGTGTCTCTATTGTATCGCGGCCTCCTCTTGCACTCATATTTGCGGTCAAAAATCTTACGCTGCTTCCATTTGAGGATGGACCGATCGTACGCACCGGTTGGGGGACTCAAGATGCGGCCGTCTGCCAGAATGGTGGAATGATTATACGCGCCAACTAGGGATCTCAAGATGAGGTCGTCTGTCAGAATGATGGATTGACTATATAAGTCGGTTGGGTGTCATAAGGTGCAACCGCCTGCAAGATTGATGGGCTAACTACATGCGCTAACTAGGTGTCTCAAGATGCGGCCGCCTACTAGAATGATGGACTGACTGCACGCGCCAGCTAGGGATCTCAATATGTGGCCGCCTGTCAGAATGGTAGACTAACTATACACGCTAGCTGAGTGTCTCTAGGTGCGGCTGCCTGCAAGACTGATGGGCTGGCTGCACGTGTCGGTTGAGAGTTTTAAGAAACAGCTTCCTGTTAGAATGGTGGACTAACTATACGCGCCAGCTGGGTGTCTCTAGGGGCGGCCACCTGCAAGATTGATGGGCTGACTGCACGCACTGACTTGGTGTCTCAAGATGTGACCGCCTGCCAGAATGATGGGCTGACTACACACGCACTAGCTAGGAGTCTCAAAATGCAGTAGCTTGTCAGAATAATGGACTGAGTGTATACGCCAACTGGGGATCTCAAGATGCGGCTGCCAGTTAGAATAGTGGACTGGCTGTACACGCCGACTTTATGCCTCGAGGTACGCTCGCCTATAAGGCTGATGGACTAACTGCACACGCTGGCTGGGGGTCTCAAGATACGGCCGTCTACAAAAATGGACTGACCGTACACGCCAGTTAGAGTTCTCAAGGTACGGCCGCCTACAAGACTGATGGACTGACTGCACGCATCGATTGGGTGACTCCAGGTGTAGTCGCCTGCCAGAATGATGAGCTGACTGCACGCATGTGTACTGGCTGCGTGTTTCAAGATGCGACTGCCTACCAGAATGATGGGCTGACTGCACTAACCGATTGAGAATCTCAAGATGCGGCGCTTGCCAGAATGGTGGACTAATTATAAGCGTCGGCTGGATGTCTTCAAGTGTGTCCGCTTGTAAGATTGATGGACTGACTACATGCCGGCTGAGAGTCTCAAGATGGGGTCGCCTACCAGAATGGTGGACTATCTAAACGCACCGACTGGGTGTCTCTAGGTGCAGCTGCTTGCAAGACTGATGGCGCTGACTACACGCGCCGACTGGGGGCCTCAAGATGCGACCGCCTGCCAAAATAGTGGACTGACTATACACGTTGGTTGGGGATCTCATGATGCGGCCACCTGTCAGAATGGAGATCTCAAGATGCAGACACTAGAAGACGGGCTGCGAGTTAGGTCAGCGTATCAATTTGGCTAGACTAAATAGTCAGGTCGCCTTATGATTGGCTGACTGGTGTTAACGGATCGTTGAACACTTGTACTGTGATCGATATAGTGGATCTGCCGGTTCTTGATCTTGTTTGTCTTTGCGTTGGTTAAGGTTGATAAGAATGTGATTGTGTTTGGAGAAGTCGAAGACCGAGAATGGAGGGGTCATATGGTGGGCGCCAAACTGTTGGTTAAGGTTGGTGAGAATGTGATTGTGTTTGGAGAAGTTTGAGACCGAGAATGGAGGGGCTTCACAGTGGGCGACAAACTGCCGGTTAAGGTTGGTGAGAATGTGATTATGTTTGGAGAAGTTGGAGACCGAGAACGAAAAGGCCCCACGGTGGGCGCCAAACTATTGGTTAAGGTTGGTGAGAATGTGATCGTATTTGGAGAAGTCAAAGACCGAAAACAGAGAGGTCCCACGGTGGGCGCCAAACTGTTGGTGAAGGTTGGTGAGAACGTCATCGTGTTTGGAGAAGTCGGAGACCGAGAATGGAAGGGCCCTACGGTGGGGGCCAAACTATTGGTCAAGGTTGGTGAGAATGTGATCGTGTTTAGAGAAATCAGAGACCGAGAACGGTGGGCACCGATATATTGGGGTAAATCTCCGTAGGATGGTGAACCCCTTTAGGTATGGGGTATCCTCTCCTCCGCATGGGTCTTCGATCACCCGTTTGACAAAGAGTGTCTGGTCCTGTTTTGTTATCCCTTGACCACAAGTCGTATTTATAGGGAGCAGTCTATAATGATCCAGATTGGATCTATCGAGTCTGTAAGGTAACCAGCTGTAAGACAACAGTGAGTGAATTTAGAAGATCCGAGATATGTGCGACCGCATAGGACCCTGAATGTGCGGTCGCAAAAGGTATGACTTATATGTGTCCATAGCTTAAGAACCTCGAGGGTTAATAAACTTCAACAGAAATATTCGGGGCCGAAACATTTGGGACCAAAAATCTTGGGAGCCGAAATAGTTCCAATACAGTGCAGCCCAAGACAAACTCAAATATAGTTAATGGGCTCTTATCCTTCGGTTGTATGGAAAAATCACCATTAGGTAAGGTCCCTTAGTGGTGAATGTGGCCAACAACACTTATTGCTAACGGAGGGAGTAAATTTTTTTCCCTCTTAGAGTTTGAATGATTGAAGACCAATTCCATGATATGTATTGTGCAATTTTTCTAGAAATTTTAGTTGGACTTCCTCGTTATTAAAGTCTTATAATGTCACTTATTTCCTCATAATTAAAGTTTTATAATGTCACTTATTCATAATTGGTTTGGAAGATTAGGGGTGTGTGTTTATGTAGTTAGTTTCATTTTTATTTTATTAATTATGAAAATAAAAACAAAAACATAAATTTGCTCAAGTTTTGAAAATGTGTTTGGCTGAGCATGAAATATCATTTCATAAAAATTGAAAATGAAAAAAAAAATGTTTGATCAGAAAAAAGCAAGTGGCTAAGAAAAATATTTAATTTTTAAAGAAAAAAATATCCAACTTGTTTTATATATATATATATATATATATATAACAATCACAAAAATTAAATCACAATTAAAAAAATTATAATAACATAAAAGAAAAAATTATTTTCATAAAAAAATATAAAATAAACATTTTAAAAAGGATTTATTTTCAAAAAGCCTCCACTTTTTCAAACTTTTATTTTGAGCTACCGATTTTAAAATTTTTTGCAAAACCACCCCAAATTCAAAAAAATCAATTGATGGATAATTATGATATTTCAATCATTTTAAATTTTCATTTAATAATTTTAAATATTTATTTTAATATATTAAAATATCATAATATTCCAAAACTACTCATTTAAACCCCAAAACCACCTATCCAATCACAAAACCACTAATTGTTTTGAATTTGGAAGTAGTTTTACAAAACTTTTCAAAATCGAGTAAAACGTTTGAAAATGTGGGGGGTTTTAAAAATAATCCTTTTAAAAAGTACTTTGAAAAATGAAAACTTAAATGTGAATTTGAATGTTTTTCGAATATATGTACTTTTAGTGGTGTGTTTTTGAAAAATGATTTTTCATCTTTCTAAAAATTGAAAATAAAAATTGTTAACGGAACACACATTTCTAAAATAATTTATATCAAAGCGATTTTTAAGAAATGAAAATAAAATAACTTTTCATCTTTTTAAAAATCGGAAATAGAAAATGTCAACGCATCACATATTTCTAAAACAATTTATATCTAAAAATGATTTTCAAGAAAAAAAATAAAATCACTTCGACCCGAATATCCTCTTAAATTTTGGCATATTCTCAGTATATTATTTGGCATTTGGCATATTCTTAGCATATTTTTAACGTATATTGGCATATTCGAGATATATTTTTAATGTAAAGAGTTGACTGGAAAGAATAATTTGTACCCTTAGAAATTTTGTTTAATTTTTTTTTATAAATTAAATAAATTTGTACACATCTAAACATAACAAATATTTCTCAATCTATCGCTCATATTTTTAAATAGTTTGATTATAAATGATTAATTCTATAATATATTCATAAAAAATATATGTAGACTTTCTCTCTCTATGTATTTTTTTACAAATTATTAAAAAAAAGAAAAAAAACTTCAATTATTAGGAAAATCCTAACTAGTATCTTACTTACTCATCCCTATTTCTTTACTACTAGTAATTATTGCCTCCATTTCCATATTAGGATATTTAATTTTATACAATGTTACTAAATTACCCATTATTTAATAATTCTTCTTTTTTTTAATTACTTGCAATAAGTTCACACATTATCTTTAATTATATATAACTAAAAATAATAATAATAATTTAATATTTAAAAATAGATATTAAAACAAATAAAATAATACCTCACTTAACAATATTAACTTCAAATATATGATTTGAAAATATTTTAACTTCAAGTAATTTGATATATTTTAAATGAATGCCAACCATTAAAAAATTCTAATAAATTTTTATTGAAAAGTAAAATTGACATTTTAAAATGGAATTTTAGATTTTTTCAAAATTGAAATTTATTCCAAAATAGAAGTCTTATTTCTTTTATTAAAAGAGTTCAATATTCTTATTTAAATACTTTTCTAATTTTAATTAAACAACTTAATAAAAAAATATTTTGATTTATATTAATTTTTAAATAAAATTCAATTAAATAATTATAATAGTATTTAAAATAATTTATAATTTAATTATATTAAAATTAGTAAAATAAATTAAAAATATTTAAAATAATAATTAATATATATAGTGCACGAGAAGTAGCCATCACATAATCTAAAAGCTGAAAAACCAATAATAATGAAACAATTCCCAACAATTCGAATCCAAACGTTTGGAAGGCAGGTACCCAGATCACGTGACCAGCCGTCAAACGAAGGCATATTAAAATCACGCGAGTGTCAATCTGTAGTTCGCTCTGAGAAAATAATATTCGCTTTATGGTCGCAGCCTATGAGCTTAGAAGAATAAAATCATGCTTCATTCATTTCATACGCGGCAAAAAGCACTGTACATAACGACAAAAACTTAGATTAAATCCCCAGTTATTTATCTTTCCACTTTAGGTAATACTTACTCTGTCAAACATATCAATTTTTAGAAAAATTAAATTTCCAATTTTCACATGAATTTTTTATTTTAAAATCCAATTAAGTAAATTATAACCCAATCATAATTAAGTATATAGGTAATGATGCAGTCTAAAATAACGCATCAAAACCTACCTATTTCGTATTACACAATCTCTGCTAATAAATACGGTTTAATGTTATAAAGAAAAATAAATAAATAAATAAATAAATAAATAAATATGTGTGCCTATATATAAGCACTGTTCCACACAATCACTCTCATATTTCTTTGAACTGGAGACTCAATTGACTGCAAGAGACTCTAGTCCGATCATCTTCCGATGGTTTTGCATGTGCTTTGTGGTCATTGTAACTGTTCTTCTACTACGTTTTGTATGGTAATGTGAAAGAGTTTCTCGGTTTCTTGAACTGGAAGAGGTGAGGTTTGATTTTGATTGTGTTTTGAGTTGGAATTTTGCTTCTTTATTGTTTTTTTGAGCCAATGCGAGTTCTTCTGTGTTCAACTTAGGTAAAGATTTGTTCTTTGTTGATGTTAATGAGTGTTTGTGGGTGCATGCGCTTGCTGTGCGGTTTGGTGCTTTGCAAGATATTCTCTTTGAAGGAAATTGTAAGTTGGGGTTTTGGATTGTGGAAGATTGTCTTGTGTAACTGCAAAGATATCTTTTATTTGTTTTTAACTTTGTTGGTTCAAACTGTTGGCATTCTTAAAGACTCACTCTTTCTACTTTCTTTTGTTTTTACTTTGATTTGATTGTTCACATTGTGGAACTAGTCTTTATTCTGTGTTTGATTTTAGGTTTTTGTAACTTTTTTGGTTATAATTTGTTGGTGCAGTATAGCAAATTTGCATTTGCAGGATGTGATTCAGGGCAATTAACTCTGTTTTCACTGCTTGATTAGTGAGGGGTGTTACTCAATTTGATGGATGAGGGTCTGTTTGGTGATAGATTCCTCATTTCATTGAGTAGCTACTACTTACAAATACTGAATATTGAGTTTGCATGCAATTGGTTTGGTGTTGGATTTGCATTTTGTTGTACCGGGAGTAGTTGATCCTGATTCCCAGATCAAAGCTATGATTATTTTAAACTATCTTGTTTGTTTTACTAGTTCTTTCCTATATTCTACTTGAATTGATTTGTTCTGCTGATTAATGTGTCCATTTGGGGTTGCTTTTGATTACGAAATAATTATTTATGAAGTGGTGAAATTTCAAATTTATCATTCTTCCGTCCTAAATTTACAACTAGAAAAAATAATTTTGGGAAGAAGGGAAGAAATGTCACCTAATTATTTCATAATCACAAGCAACCTCAAACATATACAATATCTTGTATCAGAAGATGACATTCTTCATGGATGGTTTAACAACTTGCTTGAGATGTTTTAGGCATACTTAATTTTTATTTTGGTTCTTAATTCTTTGTTGTTTTGGGGAGTGACAAACAACTTTTGGAGAATTTTCTATAAATTTCTTTATAGAATAGAAGATTTTGTTATTATTGATGTTTTGATTCAAGATTATAGATAAGATTTGGTGGTGGTGATGACCTTCCATAATAGCAGTTATGATTTAAAGTCTCTCAAGTATCTTCATAAATGTAAATGTTTGTTTTGTTTGTCAATGTATACTTTTGCCACTATCATGCTTCACTATAGTGTCTGCTCTCTTCTTATTATGCCGCTTTTCTTGATGATCACAATGTTGTTAGCTTGAGATTATGTCCTGCTTCTGCTAATACTTGTAAAATTTTCTTTCTTGTTCTGCAGATTAAAGTCACTGTGCTTGCAATCTGACAGTGGTGTGTTACATTCAAGAAGAAGAAGGTCCACTTTTTCTTGGGGGTGTTAAACTGTACCTTGTTTTGAACTTTCTTGTGTGTGCCTTTAATGATATCATAGGTTGAAATACCTCCCTCACGCTAGAGAGTTTAGCAATTCGCGTAGCGCAGAGTAGAGGGCTGATTCCATCTTTGTTGAAGCTGATGGAGAGAGACGAAGACAGGTGTGAGAAAGCCCTAAGTGCAACAAGGGTCTTAGGTCTTAAGGATAAAGCAGTTAAACGAGTGTTGCTAGATCTCCTGGAGGTCTATGATTGGAACTGGGAACTTGTCGAAGCAGAAGATTATCGTGCATTGATTGATGCATATTTTGAGCTAGAAGAAACTCAGGTGTTCCACTCTTGATCCTTTTGATGCATTTTGACATCTGTTTGCTCTTATTTATCTTTTCTATAACCTGGTTGAGGTTTTACTGACTATTAGTCAAGTAAGCCTTTAAAAGTTTCATTTTTCTTTCTACTTGAGTGAATTTATACTAATGCTATTATCGAGTAGGAGGATCCAAATGGGTCTAAAGGGCCTGGTAAAAAGATGCAGTTGGGAGGACAGGCAGATCATGATTCGTCTGAAAGTACTAAATCCAGAAATAAATTAGCTCTAGAGAAGGCTAAAAAACCTGCGAGGGAGTTCTCTAAGCTTAAGCTGAGTCAAATGGATAAAGGAATGGAGTCTAGTTCTCAATTTCATGATATGCAGTTTAATAGGAAACTGAAAGATCCAGTGTCAACTCGTTTTCCCTTAATATCAACACTTAAAAAAGCCGTTCAGGATAGGGTGTCAGGGTCAGCTGCTTCTAAAATGCCGCTGGACTCTTCTCATAGGTCAATAGGAAGTACCTCTTCTTTGTATGGCAATGGAATAGTGGGCAAGTCAAGCCTTGGAAAACATGATGATGCTTCAATATGCAGTGGAAATACAAGCCGAAGGAGCCCTTTAAATATTGCTTCTTCAGCCTTAGGAGAGGTGAATATAGCGCTAAAATGTACACCAGACCTCAACAATTCAAACTTTCAGTGCCCAGAAACTGACATTGTTTTCTTACACTTGGAAGAACAACTCAAAAATGAAAAAATGGTGTCACCAAGATTCTCTCTGAAAAAACTACTGAAAGCTTTATGTGATACATACTTGGAACTGGGTAAATCTACTAGTGGCCCTATAATAAAGAGCTCTTCTTCCTCTGAACTAATTATAGTTGGTGAGACTCCTTCTCGACCACCAAAGAAGAGGGCCTATAGGATTAGTAATTCTGAAATGGAATTGCATAAGAAGGGTAAAAATTCTTCAGCTATTGCAGCTACATCTGATCCAGCTAAGAGTCTCTTCCGCAATATTGCTGACATTACAGGAGGAAGAGAAAAGGTGAAAATATCTTTGGTTGATGAATTTGGCAAGGAGGAATTGCCAGAATTTCATTACATGGCACATAATACGGTTCATCAAAATGCTTACATACACGTCTCTCTAAGTAGAATATCAGATGAGGACTGCTGTACGACGTGTTTAGGTGACTGTCTTTCGTCACAAATACCATGCAGCTGTGCTCGAGAAACTGGTGGAGAATTTGCTTACAATAAACAAGGCCTGCTGAAAGAGGAATTTCTTGATGCTTGTATGGCAAGGAGAAGTGGCCGTAATGATGAACATCTTGTGTATTGCCAAATCTGTCCATTAGAGAGATATAAGAATGAAAATTTTCCCGAACCATGCCAAGGGCATGTCATAAGGACGTTCATCAAAGAATGTTGGACAAAATGTAGTTGCGACATGGATTGCAGAAATCGCACTGTACAGCGAGGCATCACACGTGAATTACAGGTAGATTTCTGCTCCCAAAGCACATAATTGTTATTTTTTAATGTTAATACATGGATTTGCCTGATATTTAACCTTAATTTTCATCTTGTGGTTAAGGTGTTTTCTACTCCTGATGGAAAAGGCTGGGGTCTTAGACCACTTAAAGACTTGCCTAAAGGAACCTTTGTCTGCGAATACGTTGGGGAAATTTTGACAAACACTGAGTTATATGATCGGAACATGCAAGGTAGTGGCAAGGGAAGGCATACATATCCTGTTACTCTAGATGCAGACTGGGGATCAGAGAAGGTTCTAAGAGATGAAGAAGCACTTTGTCTGGATGCAACATTTGTGGGAAATGTTGCAAGATTCATTAATCATAGGTAATCCTTTTCCTTGAACTTTAGTTAACTGTGCCATGATGAAGTATTGACAATCTTCAGGTTCTTCCATGATTTACCTCTTTATGTTGTTCATATAACTGTACTTTCTTTTTCAAACATTTACAGATGCTTCGACTCGAATTTGACTGATATTCCAGTTGAAGTGGAGACTCCAGATCGCCACTACTATCATGTATGATTATGATGTATACTCATCTAATTAATATGACAGACCTGAGAAATCGCATTTTTAACAATTTTGTTTTCCTTGTCCAGTTGGCCCTTTTTACAAGTAGATTTGTAAATGCTTTTGAAGAACTTACCTGGGTAAGTAATTGCAACTTGGTTATTGCATTTGGCTTTGAACTTCAGGCTTGAATGTGCCAATGTAATGTGTGCTAATTTTATAGTTGTAGATGTTTCCCATGTCTTATTTTTCTTTTTCTGAATTGCAGGACTATGGCATTGACTTCAATGATCTGAATCATCCTGTAAAGGCATTTCAATGCTGCTGTGGAAGTGAGTACTGTAGAGATATGAAGCGAAAAGGTAATTTTGTACTCCATCTAGTATGGTAAAAGCTAATTGGCATGACCCTTTTACATCATATTAATTGTTTCATGGATATTTTTCAAAGGTAGTATAATAGAAGCTTGATTTTAGTTTTTAAATTCAAATAGTAAATAAAAGCTTAATTTAGTTTTTGAATCCAAATAGCACACAGTTAAAGCTTGATTTTTAGTTTCTAAATCCAATTGGTACAATAAAAGCTTGATTTTAGTTTGTAAATCCCACTATCAAAACTTTTCTAAATCCAAATAGTACAATAGAAGCTTCAATTTGAAGGGCTCTTTGATGTAATTTATTATTATTATTATTATTATTATTATTATTGTTATTATTATTATTATCCATTGCATTTTTAGATTTTTTATAAAAAAAAAATATATGTTTTTAGACCAAAACTTTATAAAATTAATTTTTTTTTTTAAAAATTTTGTAAAAAATAGACCAAAATAACTATAATACTCATATTTTCCGGTCTTAATTTGCTTTCCGAACAAATCAGATTGGAAAGCAGATAAAATATAATTGCTTTTTCCGTGTTCTGCTTCTCATACCGATTTGGAGTATTTTCAATTATTATTATTATTATTATTATTATTATTATTTATTCTTTTCTTTTTATGATTTATTTTTTACTTTTTAAAATTTTAAATTAAGATAATAGAATTTTTTATTTTAAATTTATAAATATTTGAAAGTTTGAAATTTAAAAATTAATCTAGTTAATCAACATATTTTTAAAGAAGTGTTCATCACTTTACAAACCACTCAAAGTCAGGTGAAGTGGGGAATCTTTTTAAGGTTGTATTGGTCAATTTATTTATTTATTTTTAATTTTAAATTTTTAAATCTATAACTTAAAATAAGATTTTAGTGTTTATTTACTTAAAATTAAAATTTAAAATTTTCATATTTTACCAATTTTTATTCTATTTTCAAAATTCAAACTTTCATTTTCCCCTTGTTTTATGTTCTAGTGATATTTTTGATGTACATCTCATGTTTGTACAAACAATCCATAGTAATTCATTTTATTTTTCCTTGAATATAAGGTTTTTTATTTATTATTATTATTATTTTTTTTTTTTGAATTCCATCCTTCAAGAAAATATTTTACACATTTTGTCCTTCAACTATGTTAGTTTTCTCTTTTTTAAATTTATTAATATTGTGATGTTTTTGTCCTTAAATTAATATAATTTAGATTGAACTTAGAGCCCGTTTGATGATTAGCCATTGATAGATTATGTTAGCGGTTTGATAAACTATTAGATTTAACTATTAACAGATTAATGATATAGTGTTTGGTAATTAACTGTTTAATAATAACACTATTCAGTTGTTTTATGGATTATATTCGCGGTTTGATAAACTATTAGATTTAACTATTGGCGGATTGATGATATAGTGTTTGATGATATAGTGTTTGATAATTAACTATTTAATAATAGCACTATTAGTTGTTTTAATTATAAATAATAATAATAATAATAATAATAATAATAATAATCTACAATCAAACCTCTTTATAATGATGGTGTTTATTTGACTATTTTTGGCTACCAATGACGGTTATAGAAAATTTTTAAATATAGAAAAAAAAGTCTCTAATTATAATTTGTTTGGTACATTTAAATCTTAATAATATAATATACTTGAATTGATGAAGATTTTAACCAAAACTTTGAGCAAAATGCTAATCAATTTATTCAAATTCTTTTCTCTCGTTATACTTATTTATGAAATCTTACAAATTTTTTTAATATTTAAATTTTGAATATATTTAAATTTTTAATTTTTAATAATATTTATTTAAACATTTTATTTTTATATTATTTTTTTCAAATTTTATATTATTTTATTTAAAAATAATATATTAAAATAATACATTATATTTGAGTAGTCATCGTAGAAGATCAATTTTATACCTAGTGTCCTGTTTATTGTTATTATAGACAAATTGTTGTTATAGAGAAATGAAATAACACCTACCATTTTATAGACAAATTATTGTTACACAGAAATGAAATAACACCTACAAAATCGGTTTCCAAAAGAACTTGTCTACTACAATGAAATGCCACTATAAAAAGATAGTGTTGCAGAGAAGTTTGACTATATTAAAATAATTGTTATTTCACTTTTTATAAAGTATATATGGCAATACTACTTTTTTATATATATATATATATATATATATATATATATTTAATAATAAAGTAATATAATCAAGATGATATAGGAAGTATAAAGTATTAATAGAATATTTTAATTTACTTTATTAGTATATAATTTGTATAAATTTAATTAAAAATGGATTAATTTATTTTTTTTAAGTAAAATTTTTATTTTAAAACTTCTTAAATACTTATACATGAGCATTTTAGAAATTAATTTTTAATCAAATGGGTTAATTGAACTATTATTAACCAAATTAGAGATCAAATATTTAAAACCACTAAAAAAATTAATTTTTAATTTAAAATGTGGAAGTTAAAAAAAACAAAATGAAATAACAAATTATTTGAGAACATAAAAGAAAAATAGTCACCCTAATTTTTCCTCCTTAAACTACGTTACTTTTGTCAAATAATTTTTAACAATAAATATAATTAAGTTTAATATATATTTCGATATTAAACATTTTAATTTTATGTTTTTCGTTTGTAAATATATATGTTTTTCGTTTGGTTTAGCTTAAGTGGTAATACTTTTTTTTCTTGCAGGTTAAGAGATTGGGATCTACTGCTGAGGTCTCCCCCACAGGTCGTGAATGTTGTCATTGTATTGTAAGTGTTTTGAACTACATTGTCATGTAAGTTTGTTGTGTTTTGATCTACATTGATTATAATAATTCCTTCTTTAGGAAATATGACAATCATGTCTTTATGTATAAACTGTGTTGTGTTATGAAGTATGTTGGTATGTGATATTTTACATTCTTTATTGGTGTTGATTATTTGTTGTGGTTTTTATCCTGGTCATGGTATACGATTGTATTCCATAAAGTTTGTTTGAAGGTTTTTATCATGGTTATGGTATGTTTGGGTACCGTTTGTTTCTATTTTAAGGGATGATAAAGGAATATATGGTTCATTTGCATGGTAAGGAGATGATAAAGGAATATATGGTTCATTTGCATGGTTGAAAATGGTTATTTTGAGTCGGATTTTTAAACCACTACCTAATCCGTGGTGGTTGGATGTGATATTTTCTTTCTCTAAACATAGTTTAATATTTTTGTAATACATTAATGAACTCAGACCGGGCAATTACGTATTCGGTGTTCGGTTTAGTTCCGAGTGGATCCGAACATGAACATGTAAACAAGATGCGAACATGAACATGTAAACAAGGTGTTTGATTCTGAATATTTTTTAACATTCTATAACGATCGGCGCTGGAACTAAACATCATCAGTTCTGTTCTTGGGTGTTTGAATTTTGTTGACTTTTTTTTTTTTTTTTTTTTGAGTTTTGACTACTTATAAAAATATACGTCTATTAAAAATAACCTAATGAAATTGATTTAAATATAGAACAAGTACTAATATTTCAATAAGTATAAATTAAAACCAAATTGATTATGCATATTTTATTTGGTGTTTGAATTTCAAATAAAATAAAAATATGAAGAGTTTTTAAAAATAAAATAAAAATGTGGATTTTTGTTTTTTTTTTTTTAAATTTTTTTAAAAACATGTTTAGATGTTCGGTTCGATTTTTTGACCTTAGAGCTGAACCGAACACCTTCTATTCGGATCAGTTTGGTTAAACTGAACTGAACACCAAACTGAACACCATCGGTTCGGTTAAATTTACGTGTCGTATGTATATTTTTATTTTTTAATATGTAAAATGTACCATAATCTTGCACCTACTATATACTACCATAATTTAACGAACTACCGTGCACTCAATTTAATTTAATTATTTTATAAGAGTAAGTTTGGATTGGTGATTTAAGAGTAGATGAAAAAGAATGCAGTGAGGTTTTCTAAATTGTCATTGTTTGAATTATTTATCTTTGGACGGAAACATGGGGAAGGGTGTTCATGAGACGAGTCGAATCCGAATATTATTCGGATTCGTTTGGTTTGAGTTGGATTTGGATTTGGATTTGTTTTAACTTTCGAATCTTAAATTGGATTTGGATTTGTCTAATAACTTTGGGATTCAGATTTTGATTTGTCTAACAATTTTAGAATTCAAATTTCAATTTGCTAGTTTTATATATATATATATATATATATATATATATATATTCTTTTCAAATTCATAAATTTAATTAAAAATGTATAGAATAAATTCTCCTTTAATGTTGTTTTTTTGTTGGGCCTTAAATGGACCATTGTTGGTGGAATGAGCATTTGAAAAATCAAATGAGTATTTGTTAGGGTTGACTTGTAACTTAACCATGTTAAATTTTAATTATATATATATAGATTATAAATCGAATCCTAAATTGAATAGCGAATCCGAATTTTTAAGTTTGATTTCAAATTCATTAATTATCCAAATAATTTTTTAAGATTTGAATTTGGATTTGGATTTAGAAAAAAACGAATTCACATTTGTTATCCAAATTCGAATCCCGGACTATTTGTTAAGGATTCGGTTAGTTAACAGCCCTACATGGGGTATAAGTCCATCTCATTCCATTTCAACTTCAAAATTTCATCCCTCCCAAATTAGAAGTAAAACAATGTAATGTAATGGAATGACTATTTATATGAAATGATATTTTACCCTTTTGTTTTTAATGCATTTTAAAAATTTTAAAGTTGGGATGTAATAGTAATTAGTATACTTAAAAACTTTCCATTCCATCTATTTTTTTTTCCTTAAATTTCTCAAACAATGAAATGATAATTTTTTTCCATTCCACTTCATTTCTCTCCACCCTTCATTCCATTCCGTTCCATTTCATATCACCCATCCAAACTTACCTTAAGATAGTAAAATTTTCCCCCTAACTTGCTTATTTGTTTATTGTGTTAATCCCAAAAAACCAACTCATAAATTCTCCAAAAAACCACATTCGTTTAGTCTTTTTCCCTATTATTTTGCCACTTTTCTGTTAATTAACATTTGGGTCACTATTCACCTATTAACAGATGAATAGTAACTAGGGATATTTTCGAAATTTCATAATTTTTTAAAAAAAAATAGTTTTTTTATTTTAAAAAAATTAAAAAATTCGTAATTCCAAAAATACCCTTGATCACTATTTCATCCGTTAGTAGGTGAAGAGTAATCAGGCTGTCAATTGATTGAAAAGTGGCAAAACGGGAATAACTAAACTAGTATTTTTTTTTCGGAATTTAGTAAACCTGCGGTGGTTTTTTGGGATTAACCATTGTTTATTTATAGTTAGCTTTTGATAGAGAATTTTTTTTAAAAAAAATTAATAATGTTATTTTTGTTTAGAAGTTGAAACAGTTTGGTTCAGTTTATAGCAATGTTGCGAGAAACGTTTTCATACGGCCGTATATATGGCTGTACGACCGTATTGACATAGCAGCGTTCGAAGCGGTGTCGAAAACGGTTTCCGTCTGCAAGGTCCGTATGGATAGGGTCTAAGACCGTATATACGGTCAATAATTCCTTTTATACGGTAAATGTGAAACAGTAAAAAAAATCTTTTATAGTGAATAGTCTGTGCCCAAATTAAAACAGACCTAATTGCTCTTCCATTCGAAACTGACTCCTAAATTGCACCACCGTCTCGACAAATACTGCTCCATCAATCAATTGTGTTACTCCGCCTCTCGTCGATCGCACCATCGTCTGAACAAATACACTTCTCTCGCCGACACCTTATTCTCCTCGAGTTTTTGAAGCAGAACCGAAGAACAGAAGAGTCGAAGAAGTTGAAGAAGAACAGTAGAGTTGAAGAAAAGGACCCACTAAACTGTGTTGAAAAGATTAAAGAGGTATTTGCTTCTTTTTTTTTTGTCAATCTGTATGTATTATATGTATTTTAGGCCGATTAACCTGTGAAGTACACATGTATACACTTATTTAGAGCAGAACATTTGTTAATAAAATTATCTTTTGTAATATATGTTGTTTTCTTCCTATTAATTCCATGTTGTCTGTTCCCTTTTTTTTTTTTACCATTCTCATTCAATTACAGAATCTGACTTCACCAAATGCCCACTAAAATGTAGTGTGTCCAGTTGACTGTCTACTTGAATTTAATTAATTACAAATGAAAATGCACTTAAATAAATCAAGTATTAACATGTGTTGTCAGTACTTGCCAGTATATAATTTGTAGAAAGTGACTAAGTATAATTTGCAAGTAAATGAAGTGTGTATCAGAGAAAGATATAATTCTTTATAGAAATTCATAAGGGGCATTAGTATACTTTCCAACTATGGGTCTTATTCTAGCTACTATTTTGATATGATCTAGGATAACATAGAAGAAGTGTAGTATTTCATTGTTCAGTACATAAGTTATTAATTTTGGTTAATTTATATTAATTTTAATATGTATTATATACTACTAACTTAAGTTTAAATTTAAATGAATATTTGGGTTGGTTTATGTATTTGATTTTATAATGCCAACCATTTGACTGTGTTTATTTATTTATTTTAGGGTGATTCATCTTGAATAATGGCTACAAAGAGAGATCCGGTATGGAAGTATGCGACCGAGGTTGTGGAAAATAATGTTAAGAAGTTTATGTGTAATTTTTGCTATAAGCAAATTAGGGGGGTGTTCATCGAATGAAGCAACATTTGGCTGGAATTAAAGGACAAGTAGCATTATGCACTTCTTTTTCCGAAGAAATTAGGTTGGAGATAAATAATTACATTAAAGAACAAGAGAGTGGAAAACATACAAAACAATTGTATAAGGAAGAGAGTATAGCAGCTTGCACTACTTTGTCAAAAAACAGTAGTGCTAAAGGGAACACGAGTAACCCGGAGGATTGTGTTCAATGAACAATAGACAAGTATTTTGTCAATGTTGAGAATATACCTCCAAAACGAGGTAGTGTAGATCATCGAAAAGAGTGCACCGATCTATAGCTACAGCATTTTATGAGTTAGGTGTCTCTTTACATTGGATTGAGAAAGAAGTGTTCATAGTTGCATTGCGTGAGGTTGCAAACTATGGTCCTGGATACAAGTCACCATCTAAGTATGCCTGAGTACTTCTTTGCTTGAGAAAGAAGTGAAGGAAACAAACTTGAGTATCGATGAAATAAAAAAAATATGGATACAAACTGGAGTTTCGATATTATCAGATGGGTGGAAAGATCAGAGAGGAAGAACTTTAGTGAACTTTGTGATTAATAATCCTTATGAGAATGTGTTTTTAAAGTCAATTGATGTGAGCAATTTTGTGAAGGATGCAAATTTCTTTTTCCAACAATTGGATGATATTGTAGAAGAGGTGGGTGAAAATTTGGTTATCTAAGTTGTTACAGATAATGCAGCTAATTACAAGAAGGCCGAAGAGTTGTTAATGGAGAAGCGAAAAGGTTTATGTTGGACACCTTGTGCAGCTCATTGCCTAGACTTAATTCTTGAGAATATTTGAGAGTTACCACAATACCGAAATGCATTAAGGAAAGCAAAAAAGGTATTAAGCAGTTTATATACAATGTCAATTATAGCAAGTTTTGATTTAATTATTTTCTGACTTGAAGCATTGTTTTAATTGTTGAATGGGCAGGTGACTTCATTTGTATACAATCACTACATGGCGTTGTCTTTGCTAAGGAAATTTAGTGATAAGGATTTGATAAGACCTGCTGCCACTAGATTCGCGACTGGATTTCTAACATTGCAAAGACTTTTTGAGGTGCGCCTAAAGCTTGAGCAAATGTTTACCTTTATGGTGGGTTGAATATAGCTTATCTAAAAAGCCAGATGGAAAAAAGATCAAAAGGAAAGGACTTGTCGCGCCCCCAAATATGTAGTTAAAGCTTATCAGAAGCTGAGACGCGAACAAGAAAAGGAAAAGAATAATGAAGCAAATATGGCTGATGTTTTTGGCAATTGTGATACTGGTCCTGTCGACATATCAAATCTGGAAATTGCTTACTTCTTTGAAGATTCTGATGGGAGGATAGATCACCTGATTTGTGATGGAACTGTTAACTATAAGTGAAATGTATTTCCTTGTTTTGGAATGTAAATAGAATGGAATGTAATTTTGGTTTTTAATTGTAAATAGTATGAATATTACATTTTCATTCAATTAATATTATGTTTTTATTTTATTAAAGGTTATGGGTTTGAATCAAGAATTCGTTATATCTGGAGATATATGTTTAGTCGATAGTGCTACAACCCATACAATTTTCAGAGATACAAAATATTTTCTGGAATTATTACCAATTCAAGTTAAAGTAAATACAATATCAGGTCCAGTAGATTTGATAGAAGGCTCCGGAAGAGCTTCGATCTTGTTACTAAATAACACTGAATTGAATATAGAAAATGCTTTATATTCTCACAAATGCAGAAGAAATTTTCTCAGTTTCAAAGATATAAGAATGAATGGATATAATATTGAAACAGTTGATGAAAAGGGTGTCGAATATTTGGGTATTATTTCAAACAAATCAGGCCAGAAGCTTGTGATTGAAAAGTTGCCTATATCATCATCTGGATTATATTATACAACCATCAGGCATATTAAAACACATGCTATTGAGAATCAGAAGTTCTCTGATCCTAAAATATTCCAACTTTGGCATGATTAATTTGGGCATTCGGGATCCACAATGATGCGAAAAATAATAGCGAATTTAGAAGGGCATCCATTGAGAAATTATAAAATCCTATTGAATGATAGGGACCTGTGTATCCCATGTTTCCAAGAGAAATTGATAACGAAACCATCGTTTACAAAGTAGGTTTTGAATCTCCATCCTTTTATAGAGAATTCAAGGGAGATATATGTGGACCCATTCATCCATCTAGTGGACCATTTCGCTACTTAATGGTTTTAATAGACGCATCCGCAAGATGATCCCGTGTATGCTTGTCATCCACTCGTAATGTTGCTTTTGCTAAGCTGTTAGCATAGATTACTCGATTACGAGCTCATTTTCCAGATTACCCTATTAAGAGTATAAGACTTGATAATGCTGAAAATTTTACATTGAAAGCATTTGATAAATACTGTCAAGTATTTGGGATTGATGTTGAACATCCAGTGCCACATGTTCATACCCAAAATGGATTAACTGAATCATTTATTAAAGCGCCTTCAAATAATTGCAGAACTATATTAATGTGCTCGAAATTACCAGTAACTGTTTGGGGACATGCTATATTGCATGCTGCCGCATTGATTCGTATTCGTCCAACAACTTATAACTAATATTCTCCCTTACAGTTAGTATTTGGGCATCCTCTTAACGTCTCGCATTTACGAACATTTGAGTGTGCTATATATGTACCCATTATCCCAACTCAGAGAACAAAAATGGGACCCTAAAGACGTTTAGGAATATATGTGGGTTTTGATTCTCCATCAATTATTAGATATTTGGAACTAGGGTTGCGCATAAAAATCGCCGACTAAACCAGGCTGGCCTTAACCGACCCAAATCCATTTCAGTCAGTTTTTCAAGTTTAATTGGTTCAGTCCGGTCTTGGTGTGCTTAAAACCGATTATATCGGTTTCGGTTCGGTTTTGGCCGAAAAACTGGCCCAAAATCGAAACAGGTTGAATAAATAAAAAATTAAATATGTATTTGTTATTGATATAGTTTGATAATTCTATTTATTTGAAGTATGTATTGATTTTTATAATTATGTAATTCTTATAATGTTATAAATATATAGATTTGAAGTTGATTAATTGTATTTCCTAGGTGACAAGATGATAGCATTGGAATGAAAAACTCTTTTAATTTATATGTTTGGACAATTATTTTTTTCTTTATTGTTATTTAATAGAATATCAATGAATATATAATATGTTGGTAAATTTCTTTGTGTTTTAATAGGATTTTAATGGATTTATAATATATTGATATTAGTTTTTATTTGGTAAATGATGAAAATTTAAGTTAGGTTAATATGGTTGCTAGTTTTAATAATTGATTATCGTTTATGTTTATGTTGATTGATTAGAATTGATTATCAATTTGAATTTTCAATGATGATATTTGGATATAAGATGTTTGGAATTGATTTGATGATTTTGTAGTATTGAAAATTTTATGAATATATAAAGAGTCAAATTTGAAAAAAAAATAAATAAATAACACAATACACATACCCAAACCGACAAAACCGGCCCGGTTCGGCCCAGCCAAATCAAGAACCGGTACAACCGGGCTTGAGTCGGTTTTGGGTAAAACCGGTCCATGCCACCCCTATTTGGAACCCTTGACAGAAGATTTGTTTATAGCTAGATTCGCTGACTGTCAGTTTTAAGAAAGTAATTTTTTGTCACTTGGAAAAGAAAAGATTTCTCCAGAAGAGAAACTTGAATTAGTATCAAAAGTTCCCACATTAGCGCATATGGATCCACGTACCCCAGAATGTGAACTAGAAGTTCAAAGGATCCTAACTTTACAAATGATAGCTAATCGAATGCCAAATGCATTTAATGATACTTCGAAAATAACCAAGTCTTATATAGAAGCTGCTAATGTACCAGCAAGGGTAAATGTTCCAGAATGACAATCTCAAAAGACAATAGCAAATGAAACTCCTATCCCACGCCTGGAGCGTGGAAGACCACCTGGTTCAAAAGATACAGTTTTAAGGAAAAGAAAGAAAAATGATCTAGATCCTAAAACAACATCCAATGAAATACCAGTAGTTGTTAAGATCACTGAAAATAATCTCCCTGAATGAGAGAATGATAAAGAAATATCAAAATCGAAAAATGAAGAAATTTCTGTAAATTTCAATTAGAAATTATAGAATAGAAATGAAATAAAAATTGATGATCTATTTTCCTACATTGTGGCAATAGATATTTTATATGATGATCACGAGCCTCGTAGTATGGAAGAATGTAGGAATAGACATGATTGAAAAATTGGGAAGAAGCAATCTAGGCAGAGTTGAACTTTTTGAATAAACGAAAAGTTTTGGACTCATAATGAAAACACCAGAAGATGTTCAAGCGGTTGGTTACAAATAGGTTTTCGTTCGGAAACGAAATGAAAAAAATGAAATTGTGATATACAAAGCACGTTTGGTTGCTCAAGATTTCTCACAAAGACCTAAAATTGATTATGATGAGACTTATTCCCCAGTAATGGATACTATTACATTCCGATTTCTAATCAGTCTTACCATTTCTGAGAAACTGGAAATGTGTCTTATGGATGTAGTCACTGCATACCTGTATGGATCACTTGATTCTGATATTTATATGAAACTCCTAAAAAGATTGAAACTACCTGAATCATATCGATCAGGATCTCGAAACTTATATTCCATAAAGTTACAAAAGTTCCTGTATGGATTGAAACAATCTGGGAGAACGTGGTATAAAAGTCTTAGTGAATATTTAATAAAAGAAGGATACCAGAATAATGCTATATGTCCATGTACTTTCATCAAGAAATCAGGGTTTGGTTTTGCCATTATAGCAGTTTGTGTGTATGATATGAATATCATTGGGACTCCTGAAGAGATCAAACAAACTGCTGAGTATTTGAAAAGGGAGTTTGAGATAAAAGATTTGGGAAAAATAAAATATTGTCTTGGTCTGGAAATTGAACATAAATCAAATGGCATATTGATTTATCAATCAGCATACATTAAAAAGCTTTTGAAAAGATTCAATATGAATAATGCTCATCCATTAAGTACACCCATGGTTGTAAGAACACTTGATCCCAAAAAGGATCCACTTCGACCGAAGGATAACGACGAACAATTACTTGGTCCTGAAGTACCATATCAGAATGCAATAGGTGCACTATTATATTTGGCTCAATGTATGAGAATAGATATCTCCTTTGTTGTAAATTTATTAGCGAGATATAGTTCTGCACCAACTCGTCGTCATTGGAATAGGATCAAACATATTTTTGAGTTACTTGAAGGGTACGAAAGATTTGGGATTATTTTATACAAAATTTGATAAATTTCTGGGTTTGACTGGTTATGCCAATGCTGGATACCTTTCGGATCCACATAAAGGACGTTCTCAAACTGGCTATATTTTCACATATAATGGTATTGCGATTTCCTGGAGATCTACCAAACAAACTTTAGTAGCCACGTCCTCGAATCATGCTAAAATTCTAGCATTATACGAAACCAGTCAATAGTGTATTTGGTTGAGATCAATGATCCAACATATCCAGAATTTATGTGATATCTCCCGAACTACGGATGGGCCAACTGTAATTTTTGAAGATAATGCTACATGCATCGCCCAAGTTCGGGGAGGTTACATCAAAGGAGATCGAACCAAACATATTTCTCCCAAATTCTTCTACACCCACAAGCTTTAGAATACTAGTCAAATTGACGTGAAGTAGATCAGATCTTCCAATAATCTAGCCGATCTATTAACGAAATCATGACCAGCATCAACGTTCGAGAAACTCGTTTACGAGATAGGAATACGGAAACTCTCTAGATTAGAAAATTAGATGTATGAGTGTCATCATCATGGGGAGAATTTTTGTAATATTAGATTCACCAACTGTACACTTTTTCCTTCATCTAGTTTTTATCTCCCGTTGGATTTTTCTAACAAGGTTTTAACGAGACAGTCAAATATATAAAATGATGCAAATCCAAGGGAGAGTGTTGTGAATATCATTTGAAAGTGAATCTCCACCTGTTCAGTACATATTTCATGCATGCAGCATGTTTTACATGCACATAAACACCTGTCCATTTCAAGTTACTATGTATATATATATAATCAATCTGAGATGAATAAGATTCATTATTTTGTTTTGGTTGTGTTATTTTGTTCATTCACCGATGATATTTCTTCTTTCAATATATCACAATTCTACGATATTCAAGAAGCATATCAAGATCGAAATCAAGATTACCGAGTTACTTTCTGATTCCAATCTATTTTTATTTAATATTGAATTGTTTTCTTCTCTTCAATCTCGACTCTCTTTTATTTTTACAACAATCAATAATCAATGATATTTTATTTATTTTATTTAATAGAAAATCTCACTTAATTTGAATTTGAAAAACTAACACATTGGCAGTGAAATGTGACCCACTCTTCTAAATTATTTATTATTATTATTATTATTATTATTATTATTATTATATATTTGTGAAAATTCTAAGAAATGGACTTTTTAAAGTTCAAAATACAATTATAGGCTTGCTTTGAAAAACATACAAAAACAGTCTTTAAAAGTTTAGTTTTCACTCCATAGGCCAAGTTTCCCAAAATACCTCTGAAAACTTTACAATTCACAGTCTGTGAATTACGGTCACAATCTGTGAATTACGGTCACAGTCTGTGAATGGCCTATGGAGTGAAAATCAAACTTTTGTTTTGCAAACTTTTCAAAAGTGGCTTTTTATTGCCTAAAAAAAATTCCCAATAAATTTAAATTTTATAATGGAAATGGACGCATGTTATTTCATAATGTAATCACAAGCGCGATCTATTGTTATATCTTCACGAAGGTTGGCTGGAGGAAGGTGTTGGAACCTTTTGAGCCCCTTAACTTCCACGTTAATATGATAGTCTACTTTGGTCAGGACTAAATCTGTATGGATTTGTTTTTGAGTACTACAATCCAAAAGGTCTCATACTAACGGAGTTCTCTGAATTCTTTATATATTAGTTATTATCCTCTTATATTATCGATGTGGTATTGAGTTTGACACCCTAACGAAAGGTGCTAATTTTAACCGAGGTTTTAAAAATCGGACCGGCCATCCAATCAACATTTTACGTGGATCCCGATTTTTATGGTCAGACCAGGGTCGAATTGAGTTGAACCGATTTTTTTTAAATAATTATATATACATATATATATTTATTATCTCTCACTTGAATAACTACCTTGGGTGATATATATATATATATATATATATATATCTATCCCGTTAGTGGATATGGTACTATAGAGGAATACAAACATGGAAGTATCTCAAAGTCAGAAAGCTAAAATCAATGAAATTAGAATGAAAAAATTTCTAAAATTGAATAAAACTAGATTGATCCAGCTTCTCTAAAATGGAATGAAACTAGATTGAACCGGCTTTTGAACTGACTCGTCAGTTTACTGGTTCAACTGGGTTCCAACCATTCAAAGTGATTTTGGAAGATTTAGACTTTGAGGTTGAATCAGACTGAATTACTTTCTGAATCCGATTAATCAAATTCCACCGGCCAATGGAATTCAACTCAATTCAAAGCGATTTTTTTTGAAAATTTAAATTTTTGGAAGATTTAAATTTTAAAATTGAATCGGACAAAAATCCTATTAATCAAGTTGGACCGTACCAAAAATCGTGTTAATCAAGTTTGAGCGGACCAAAACCCGGTTAATCAAGTTCGTGCGGACGGTCCAGTTTTCAAAACCATGATTTTAACACTACCATATCATTTTGAATTTTACAGGCAGCATGTGGAATGTCTCTTATGACCATTTGAGCTCTTGCACTCATGACTGTAAATTGTAATAATTTGGTATATGAAGTCCTTCATATTTTATTTTTCAACACTACTTCACAAGCCCCTCAACTTGAGTCGATTAAACCCAGCTCAACCTCCACGACCAATTTGACATCATCAGCTTCCAATCTGTGATGGTAGATCTTCTCTATCATCAACAATTCCCAGGAAAGGAATACA
Organism: Cardiospermum halicacabum; assembly: GCA_031304145.1. Classification (NCBI taxonomy): domain Eukaryota; kingdom Viridiplantae; phylum Streptophyta; class Magnoliopsida; order Sapindales; family Sapindaceae; genus Cardiospermum; species Cardiospermum halicacabum. The sequence continues at coordinate 39,080,056 of CM062389.1, read as the reverse complement.
ACAATCTACTACCAATTTGGATCATTAAAAGGATATTTCTTTTCATAGACATATTAACACAATGACACTTTACAGACTTCTCACACTAGCTTAAATAAGAGTTAACAAATCCAGGATACCAGACAGTAGACTCTTGATGGTATAACTAGATTCTATGCATATTAAATACATTGCTTAGAACAAAACAGCAGCTATATCACATATACAGAAATTCACCCAAAAATAGTATGATATCCGATCAAACTGACGTGATTCCAGCAACATCACAGGATGTAGGACTTGGTGGGCATATAGGACTTGGTGGGCATACTCTCTTCCGGATCAACGTTTCTACAGTTGGGAAAGCCCTCTTTCTACCTCCTCTTGGCCTAGATCTGAATTGTTCGTCTGACTCAACAAAATCTCCCTGTTTCAATATGAAACAACATACTCTAAGCATCCCATTTTCCTCTTTGATGTATGGGTTTTACAAAATCTAAACACTTACAGTGGCATAAACATGGCATCCTTTGGTTTCATGATTATCTCTAACATGTTTGTAGGCAAATCTCTTTCCACAGCCAGCAACTCCACACCGGAAGGGCTTAATTTCATAGTGGACTGCCTTAACATGCTGCTGCAGATTTGATTTCTGCAGGAGATAGTTGAACATAATCAATAAAAATTCTAAACCCGTGACTGGAATAAATGTCTTGACATAGAATCAAGGTTAAAGGTCTTACACAGGAGAATGAATGTTCACAACCCTTAAACTCGCATTTTAACCTCTCAGGTGAACCTTCATTTTTCTCATGTGTCCGCATATGTCTTTTGATGTTCTTCCTTAGCTGCCTAGTCCCACATATTTTGCATGTCAAATGCTGATGGCAAGACCTGATATGAGCCTCCAGGCATTCTTTATTTGTAAAATATTTCATACAACCTTCTTCAGCACAAAAAGCTTCCACGGAGTCTAGCTTGACTGAAAAAACCAAAAATATCCATAAGTTGCCAAAAAGGAAAAGCCAGACCTCCTTCATTGATTTTATATCTAAGAAACAAGATACAATTTACAAACCAACTTACCATGAGACTCTGCATGTTTCTTTAACTTGCATTCATATTGGAATACTTTACCACACCCAGCCTCCTGACATACATATTGCTGCTTGGCTGAAGTAGCATCCTTATCTTCCTTGCAATCATCCTTGTCAGCATTGTCATGATATTTTTTCACATGTTTAGTCATGTTTCCCTGAAACACATACTCTCGATCGCAGTTAGCAATCGGACATTTGAATAACTTTCCCTGGTGCTGCAGGAGGTGACGGTTCAAGTGATCCTTCCGTCTATAACTAGCATTGCAATCATCTACCGTACAAGTGAATGCTCTCTACAGCAAAATTAAAACACAATAAGAAACAATATATCCCTAAAAACCAAACCAACAACCAAAACTTAAAACAGAGTTTCAAACCTCAAATTATACCAGCGCGTGATCGAGGCTTCCTTGATGGAGCTTCTCAGGAGGTCTCCCAACCTGATACTAGTCCAATCAAGTGTTGAGCCCCTCGCATTTTGGAGTTCAAAATATGGGATCCAATGCTTCACACACCTCATCTCTGATAATTAAAAGTTGTCTGCAAAATCATTATCTTTCAACACAACAAGACTAAAACATTTAAAGAAAAAACACTCCTAGACCTAAAAAAACAACATAAGAAGAAAAAATACCTCAAGCGAATGACTCTGCATGTGTTGCTTCAAGTAGGCAGGCTTTTTAAAAGTAGCACCACATTCCTCGCAAGTGTTAGGTTTTTTTCCTTCGTTATTCAGACCTTCATCTACCTTTTTCTCAGCTATCTCTTCCTAAATGACCCAAATAATATCTATCAGCTACACGTCAAATAACCAAGAAACAGCATATGGTGAGAACATAAGATAAAACTAACCTTGTGCTCAGAAAGCATGTGCGATGCGATAAGAGACTTCTTGGATCTGCAAATCCCACAATACTCACAATAGTAGCGCCTTATGTATCTGGATTTAGCTTCTTCTTTCATCTTATCTTCTGTTTGATGGACGCCGCATGGACTTGGGAGAGAACTGGCAGCGGCCATAGCTGTTAGGGTTAGATCTCCTCGCTTTTCACATTTTATATGATTTTGGACGAAGCCTTCGAAATAGAACATACAAATTTCCAATTAGTCCCCAGATTTTGCACATTTTATTAATGGGCTTGCATTACATTTCTTCTCTCTGGCCCATGACTACAGACGGCCCAACAATACATCTTGTAGTTACAACATCAATATCAATATGAGTGTATGTTTGGTTGGGCTTGTCTACGGACTGAAAGTGCTTTTTTTAACTTAAAAATACTTATTTTTTTTAATTTTTGGTTGTTTGATAGAAATTGCAATAGATTTTTTGAGGATTAAAAAAAAAGCAGAAAATCATCTAGAGAATCACAAATTCGAGTATTTTTTTTTTTTTTTTTTTTGTGTTTTTAAAAAGATATAAAATATCTTTTATACCCTTATAACATATGATATATTACTCATAAATTCATACTTTATTTTAGCTACTTTACCTTACGATAATTTAAAAATTTTAAATCGATAATCAAAATTTTTATATAAATTTGTGAAATTTATATATAAAAAAAATTTGTAACATTTTATAAAACTTTATCTTCTATTATTATTATTATATTTTTAACTTGAATTTTTTAATTGATTTAAAAATATATATTATTTACATTTGAATTGGTTTCATGTAAACAAAATTGAATATATATATATATATATATATATAGTAACTCAATGTATTTTTTACATGTAGATATTATTTTATATATTTCAATACTCAACTCTCAATTACATTTCAAATTTAAAGCAAATTTTGTATAGCAATCAATAAATAATATATTCCCATATTAACAAATAAATGAATATTTATATTTAATACCCTTTAAGTAATTATAACGTTTTAAAGTATTTTAAAAAATGATATTTTCAAACACTTTGAAATTGATAAGCACTTTTTTAATTGATAATCAAATATCTAAACTTTTATTTTTCAAAACTCTACTTCTAACAAATCTATTATTAAAAAATCTAGTGTTATAAGATTTATTGTTAAGAAATCTATTTAAAGAAGCCCTAGACACCGAATATCAATCATTCAGTTCTGATTCATAAACAAATATATAAGCATGGACTGAAGAATAATGACATCAATAATCTCATCAGTATTCAATTAATGTTCATATTGCACTACTCTCGAGAGGGTTTTTTCTCTCTTGTTTTAATCACAAGTTCATATTCGCCTTAAACCAGATTCTTGTCAATATCTTCTTCTCTTAAATTAATATGTTCTCCCTTCTCTTTTCTTTTTGGAAAGTATTGTTGAATTGGGAGTCAAATTTGTACCAATGCTGTGCTGATATTTTGAAAAACAATGGATTAGTCTACCTCTTTTTTTTTCTTTTTTTTTTCTACTTGGTCAGCCTGTTTGTTAAATAGCATTTTGAATTAAAGATTAGCGTTTTTGGCAGTTTTAGAGGTTTGACCAAAATCAAACATCTAATTTTTTAAAATAATTAATTTGGTTAATAACATTAGCTAATTTGATCCAAAACGCTAATTTTTAAAACGCTGATAGTATGAGCGTTTTGAGAGGTTTTAAAATTAGAAGTTTGTTAAAAAGACCAAATTACCTCACTTTTAATTAGATTTATATTAATTATATATTAATAAAATAATTGAAATATATTATAATAATATTTAATATTTTCAGTATTATTTTTTATTATAATATTTTATAATTAAAAATTTTTATAATTTTTTTTACTATTGTAGCAAATATATTATTTTAATTAATAATTGATATAAAAATAGTAAATATTATTAAAATGATTATTTATTAGTATTATTAATAAATATTAAAATCCATTTTATTATCTATTTGAAGGTAGTAATGTAAGATATATTTTGTGAAAAATAAAAGTAAACTTTTAAAAAAGTTCGTTTATGTCATTTTATAATTGAATCCGCTAATAATATATTATTAAACCGCTAATTACCAAATATTGTATCATCAATCCGCTAACCGCTAACCGCTAATTGAATCCGCTAATAGCTAATTGCCAAACAGGTCCTAAGTTGGTAAGTTGTTCTATTTCTATATTAAAGAAACAGAGTATTTGTTCTTTTATGATCTATATTATATTTAGAGGCTTCTCTGTTTTAATAAAGCTATGCATTGTTGTGTATTCTCTATTTTATTTTACTGTATTTTGTCCTAACATTGTGGTATCTGAGCTAGGTTCCAGAGAGTTACACATGACTAGCAACAGTAATGCAATGGGGAGTACGCAACCCCTCATTCCAGTTTTCTAAAGCGAAAATTATGAATTTTGGTTCATACGAGTGAAAACACTACTTCTATCTCAATATTTATGGGAATTTATGAAGCATGGTTATACTGAACCTGACGAAGGAAAAATCCTCAATGCAGAGGAAGTGAACAAACTCAAAGAAACCAAGAAAAAGAATGCAAAGGCTCTTGCGATTATTTAGTAGGCAGTTAACGATAGTGTGTTCTCAAGAATTGCAACAACTACAAAGTCAAAAGAAGTATGGACAGTGATGCAGAAAGAATTTCAAGGTGATTCTAAAGTGATGGTGGTTCGACTTTAATCTCCTCGTCGAGATTCTGAAACTTTGCAAATGAAGGATGGAGAAATCATATCGAAATTTTAGGCAAAGCTGCTGACGTGGTTAGTCTGATGCGGTCATACGGAGCTAATGTTGACGAGCAAACAATTGTAGAAAAGGTACTTCGAAGTTTAAATCCTAAGTTCGATCATGTTGTCGCTACCATAGAAAAGTCTAGAGATTTGTCTGTGTTTACTTTTGATGAACTTATGGGTTCACTGCAAGCCCACGAGGTTAGAATCAACCGGAATGTTGAAAAAATTAAAGAGAAAGTGTTCCAAGTAGTGCAAGATAACAATGACAGTAGACGAGGATGTGGCAGAGGAGGAGTTCGAGGTAATTTTTCAAGCAGAGTATGATTAAGTGGACGTGGTAGAGGTCGTAATGATGAACATCGACAATATATGAGTAGCATTCAGTGTTATAATTGTGGGAATTACGGACACATACGTGCTAATTGTTAGAGTAAAGATGAACATGCAAATTTCACAGATAGAGAAATAACTGATAATGCACTTGTTGAAGAAAAAGAGAAACTCTTCATGGCACACAGTACACTAGGCGAAGAAAATTAACAACATATCTGGTTTGTTGATAGCAGTTGTTCAAATCATATGATAGGTTTTAAAAATCTATTTTCTAATCTTGATGAAGGAGTTCTACAAAAAGTGCAGTTAGAAAATGAGACTTCGTTTCTTGCGGAAGATAAAGGAACTGTGAGGTTTGAATTGTGTCCAGGTAGAATAAAATTCTTACATAACGTCTAATGTGTGGCTGCTTAGGGTTTTAATCTAATAAGTGTTGGACAGTTAATGTCAAGTGGTTACTTGGTGTTATTTGATAATGGAGAGTGTTGTATTAAGGAGAAGAGAGAAAGTTATGGTGACCATCACAAAGACTATCAATCAAATGTTTCCTCTGGACATATCTCAAATGGGGGATTTTGTTTTTGTAACAAGCAAAGCTGACGAGTCCAAAGTGTGGCATTTGCGTTATGGTCATTTACATCTCTAGGAATTAAGGTTACAGCATGATAAAGACATGGTTAAAGGTTTTCCAAAGATTAATGATATTAAATTATGTCAGGGATGCGTCTATGGAAAATAGACTCATAGATCATTTCATGTAGGCAAAATTTGGAGAGCATCAACATGTCTAGAATTTCTTCACGTTGACTTATGCGGACCTATACAAACAACATCACCCGGAGGCAGTAAGTATTTTCTTTTAATCACAAATGATTACAGTCGAATGTCTTGGGTGTACTTTCTAAATCGCAAAGACCAAACTTTTGAGAAATTCAAGAGTTTCAAAGCCTTAGTTGAGAAGCAAAGTGATCATTATATCAAAGCTCTTCGAACTGATAATGGAGGAAAATTTTCATCCAAAGAATTCTGATACTTTTATGAAGAACGTGGTATAAGCAAAGAGTTAACAATACCGTACACTCCAAAACAAAATGGTATCGTCGAACGAAAGAATCGCACTGTCGTCAAATGACTCTAAGTATGTTAAAGGGCAAGGATTTACTTTGTGAGGAGAAGTTGTAGCAATCACTGTTATCTAATCAACATATCGCCACACGAGTTGTACAAAATCGGACTCCATTTGAAGTTTGAAATGGGTATAAACATCTGTAAGTCATTTACGGATATTTGGTTCTTTATGTTATGTTCTTGATACCTCTCAAGATAGGAGAAAACCAAAATGTAAATCTCATCAATGCATATTTATAGGATATGGCTCTCATTCAAAAGCATATAGGCTGCTAGATCCTATAAATAACAAAATTATTACAAGTAGAGATGTTGTATTTGATGAGCACTTGAGTTGGCAATGGTAGGATAATAATGTGATAGATTCCAGACCACAAGCAACACTAGGTGATGAGAATGAATAGCAGAAAGAGTACAACAATAACTCTCAACATACAATAACACCATTAAACACACCACAAGCAATGACGTCTCCTTCAAAAATTGAACTGGGTAACTCTTCTGCTGTAGAAGATTTATCTACACCATCAACTAGCAGAAAGTTTAGATCTTTAGCCGAGTTATACTAGACATGTGGTTTTGCACTTATGGTCGCGTATCCTGTTAATTTTGAAGAAGCATATCTAGAGAAGAAATGGCAGCGAGCAATGGAAGAGGAAATTACATCTATCAATAAGAACAATAGTTGGATTTTATGTGACTTGCCTGTAGGGAAAAAGGCAATTTGACTCAAATGTAAACCAAACTTGGAGTCGATGGAAGAGTCCAAAGGTATAAAGCATAACTTGTTGTAAAATGGTACTCACAACAAGCTAGAATTGACTATGAAGAAACCTTCGCTCCCGTGGCTCGGTTTGAGACTGTTCGTGTATTTCTAGCCTTAGCAGCTCAACAACAATGGTATGTGTATCAATTCGATGTGAAGTCCGCATTTCTTAGTGGCGAATTGAATGACGAGGTGTATGTTATACAACCTCAAGGATTTGAAGAGAAAGGGAAAGAGGCACAAGTTTATAAACTGAAGAAAGCTCTTTACGGGCTTAAACAGGCACCATGAGCGTGGTATAGCCGTATTGATCAATATTTTTTGAAGCATGGATTTCTAAAGAGTGAAAGAGAGCCGACTTTGTATGTGAAAAAGGTAAATAATGGAGCATTTATGATGGTTTGCTTATATGTAGATGATATGATATTTGCAGGATCTGATAGAGCTATTATTGATGAATTCAAATGTCAAATGATGAATGAATTTGAGATGACGGATTTAGGACTATTACGATATTTTCTCGGTCTCGAAATCAAGCAAGAATTCGATGGGATATTTCTATCACAAGAGTTATATGCAAAAGAGTTGCTCAGAAAATTTGGTATGTTATATTCCACACCAGTGAATACTCATTTTAATGTTACTGATAAATTTGTTAGAGAAGATGGAACAGGAACTGTTAATCCCATTTCATATAGAAGTCTTGTTGGTGGCTTGATCTACTTGACACATACACGACTGAACATAACATTCTCAGTCAGCATTATCTCTAGGTTCATGGAGAACCCGTCACAAGTTCACTTTGGAGCTGCAAAATGGATTCTGAGATATATTGCTGGTGCAACAGTTCATGGGATATGGTATTCTGCTGCTATTAATGTACGTTTGATGGACAATTGTATGGTTACCCCGATTCTGACTTTGTGAGTTGTATTGATGATCAGAGAAGTGTGTCAGCTCATGTTTTCACATTAGGTTCAGGAGCGATTGCATGAAGCTCTTAAAAGCGGCCTATAACAGCTCTTTCAAGTATTGAAGCAGAGTACATAGCGGTAAATTTTGCAGTCTGTCAGGCTATTTGGTTGAGAGGTATTTTGAGTGAGTTACAACAACAACAAAAATAACACCTGTCATCTTTTATGATAACAAATCAATGATATACATGAATAAGAATTATGCACTTCATAGCCGAACTAAGCATATCGACACACGATTGCATTTTTTGTCAAAGATTTGGTAGTCGGAAAGGTAATAGATGTTCAGTACTGCAGCACCCATGATCAATTGGCAGATATATTGACCAAATCATTGCCAAAAGAAAAATCCCTTTGGTTCAAATCCTTACTTGGAGTATGTAAATTTGAATCACGGGGAGGTGTTGAAGTGTGAGTCAAAATTGTCCTGATGTTGTGGTGATATATAGAAAAGCAGTTGGTAAGTCTACGTTTTTTTTTTTTGTTTTATTTACATGGTCAATAAGTTGTTAAGTTGTTGTGGTGTTCCTATATTAAAGGAACATAGTACTTGTTTTGTTACGATCTATATTATGCCTATTTAAAGGCTTCTCTGTTTTTAATAAAGCTATGCATTATTGTGTACTCTTTGTTTTATTTTACTATATTTTGTCCCAACAAGTATGAGTAGTGAGGAGGAACGGCTGGTACAGAAAGTGTATAAGAGATTAAATCTCAACACCAATGATGGTGAGATTGTTTATAATGATCCATCAATTTTGCAACAAGGAGAACCAGAGGCTAGGTGGAAATGTTGCATTGCCGGGCGTTTATCCACTAAAAAAGTGATCAATTTTCAGATCTTTAAGAATATAATAGCCAGTTTTTGGTAACCGGTGAAAGGTGTAACGGTGAAGGAATTGGGCAATAATTGTTATTTCAATTCTTTCACGAGCTAGATGTAGAGAAAGTCATAGAAGGTGGCCATGGAATTATCAGCAGATTCCATTATTGCTTCATGAACTTCAACCGGATGAGAATCCCAAGACAAAAGAACTGACAAAACTATTATTAGGGGTGCAGATTTATGATGTCCCAAGAAGGTTTATGTCAGAACAGGTGGTTAGAGACCAGGTAATTATTTAGGAGAGTATGTGGCATCCGATCCAAGGAATTATATGCGAGTTTTGAGAGATTCAATGAGGGTTAGAGTCCTCATAGATGTTCATAAACCAATTAAAAGAAATCTGATCATTAAGAGACTTGTGTAGATGTTTGTCTCAATTTTACGTATGAACGCCTTAATAACTTTTGTTATTTCTGTGGTATTATTCGTCATGGGGATCAAAATTACAAATTCTCTATGATATGCCACGAATACTGAGAGAGATGTTTGCTTATTGAGCCTGGCTTAAAGTAAATACACGGGCAATAGGGCAAACTAGTTCAAAGTGGTTACGTTCGGAGCATGATGTCTTGACAGCAGCTGAAATGAAAGCCACGAAGGTAGACGGCGCTGATAATATTTTTTAGATTAGGCAGACTACTGAAGGGATAAGATTTGGGGATAAGGAAATTTTCGAAAATAAAGCCAAAATCCCACAAATTACGGGTGGAGATAATTCAAATATGGCTGGTCAACTTATTGCGCACGAAAAGGAAGGTGATATGGGAAATTATTTAAATATCCCTCAAGATAGTATTTTGGTAGCGGACCTAAAACGGCATAGAATGATTCAAGTGGATGAAGGGGAGATTTCGAAACTAAATCAATGAATGATGATGTGGTTCCAGAGACAATTGACTTCGGGTTAAAAAATAACGAACAGGTGAGCTTCAAAACTCGGGCCCACCCATCAATATGAGTACTTTGAGTTGGAATTGTCGAGGGCTTGGGAACCAAGAGACAATTCGGGCGCTTAATGAGATGGTTTTATCTAAGAGACCGAGCTTTATTTTTTTTAATAGAAACAAAAATAGAAAGAGTATGTTCTTCAAATAAAACAGTCTTTGGGCATTGTTAGGGGTTTTGCAGTTGACCCAGTTGGAATAGAAGGGGGAATAACTTTGTTTTGGAAGTTTGAAGACAGTGTACGATTGATGAGTTACTCTAAACATCACATTGATGTTGAAGTCATGTTAGAAGAGTGTCAAGGTTGGAGATTAACTGGCTTTTATAGGTATTCAAGAAGATTGCAACGAACACTTCGTAGGAATTTATTAAAATCTTTGAAAGACAAGTCTGTTCTACCATGATGCTTAATATGTAATTTCAACGACATATACTATCCCTCTGAAAAATAAAGTGCAACACCAGATCCACAGTGGTTGATGTCTAGTTTACGACAGACCTTAATCCAGTGCCAAGTTTATGACCTGGGATATGAAGGAGCTAAATTTACATGGGAGAATGGTAAGGATGATTTAACTCGTGATAGGCTTGATTCGGCTGTGGCAACCAATTCCTGGAAAGGAAAATTCCCAATGGCTAAGGTACAGGTCTTACAATCTACTGCTTTTGACCACTTGCCTTTATTTTTGTCTTTAAGAGTTTCTCTTCAACGCTTTATTGCAAAAAGGTTTTGGTATGAAAACTCCTGGGCTTTAGAAGTAGATTGCAAACAAATTGTGGAATCTAGTTGGAAAAATCTAGATGTGATGACGTTGGAGAATAGAATTGCTAACTGTACCCAATTCTTACAAGAATGGGCACAAAATCATCCTTAACTATCTCGAGTTCATCAAAATGAGGCAAAAAGATGTATGGAATGGTTGCATTGTCAGCAAGTTTTTAATAGAGAAGAGTTATAGAGGACTAATCGTAAATATAATACTTTATTATTTTAAAAAGAGATGTATTAGAAACAGAGATCTAAGCAAATTTGGTTGGCTAATGGTGACTCGAACACAAAGTTTTTCTATGCCACAACTTCAAATAGAAGAAGGAAGAACAGTTTTGCAAAATTAAAAATGACAATGGACAGTGGATGTACAGGAATTCTGGTTTGCTTGGAATGATTTTGGACTTCTGTAAGAATCTTTTCACGGCAAGTGGTGGAGAAAAAAATCCAGTTTTGTAGCGTGTCCAACATAGGGTGATAGTTGAGCACAATGAAAGATTCAAGATAGTTTATACAACAGAGGAAGTGAGAGTTGCAGTCTTCTCAATGCACTCGGATAAAGCCCCAGGTCCAGATGGACTAAATCTGGATTTTTTCCAGACTTTTTGGGATATAATTGGGCCCAAAGTTATAAAAGCTTGCTTGCAGTGCTTGAATGATGAAGGATAGATGCCGGGGGAAAATTTAACCAATGTCATCTTGATACCAAAGAAGAAAACTCCTGAGGTGGTAGCGGATCTGAGACCTATTTCTTTGAGTAATGTGACCAACAGAGTCGTATGTAAGGTACTAGCCAATTGATAAGCATTGTTTACCTGAGGTGGTATAAGAAACTCAAAGTGCCTTTATTCCAAATCGCTTAATTACTGATAGTATAGTGGTGGCATATATATTGTTTCACTCTTTGAAACAAAAAACACAAGGGCGAGGAGGTTTTCTATCTCTCAAAACATACATGAGTAAGGATTACGATTGCATTGAGTGGAATTATTTGAGACTTATAATGTTAAAGATTGGATTTTGTGAACAATGGGTAAACAAGATTATGAAAATTGTGACTTTTGTATCTTAGTAGTTCATGCAAGGGGCAGACGAATATGGTCTTCTAATCCCAGGAAGAGGTTTGAGGCAAGATGACCCAATATCATCTTATCTTATTATTTTGTGTGCAGAAGGTTTATTGTTGATGCTGACAAAGTTCCAAGCACAAGGGCGAATTCATAGGGCTCAAGTTTGCAGGGGTCTGCTTTCAATTTCACATCTATTTTTTTTTCACAGAGGCAACAGAACCAGAGGCAATTCAATTAAAGATGTGTTTGAAAACTTATGAGGTAGCCTCCGGTCAGAAAATTAATTTAAATAAGTCATCTATTGGTTTCACACCCTATACGAATAAGGGGAAAAGGAATAGAATTTATCTTGGGAGTACATGCAGTTGATAACCATGAGAACTATTTAGGAATGCCATCAGGTATTGGAAGAGAAAAGAAACAAGTTTTTCAGTATGTTATTGAAAAGTTGACCAAACGAATATAAGGATGGAAAGTAAAGATATTGTTAAAAGTAAGAAAGGTTATTTTGCTTCGTACAGTTACTCAAGCCATTCCTAATTACCTAATGTCATTGTTTTTACTTCCATTAGATACGTGCAAAGATATAGAAACAATGATGAACTCATTTTTTTTGATAATGGGAATAATGGTTTAATCCATTAGCTTAAATGAAAAAAGATGACGGTCCCAAAAGTGAATGGGGGTTTAGGATATAGAGATATACGACAATTTAATTTGGCATTATTGGCGAAAAAATGATGGAGATTATTAAGAAATCATGACTCTTTTATAGCACGAGTTATGAAACAGAGATATTTCCCAAATTTTGATTTTTTTCTCAGCACACATTGGGAATAATCTAAGTCAAATTTGGCGAAGTATATGTGTGGGCCGCTCCATCTTAATCCATGATGTCGAAGAAGAATTGGGGATGAAGATGGAACCCGTATAAAAGAAGACCCTTGGTTAATGGATGAGAATCCTTTTGTGCAATTTGTGAAATTTGTGGATCATATGGAAATGATTTTTGATTTACTGCAGGAATGTCAATGGAATGTTGAGTTGATGAACCAAGATAGAGATACTTCTTTAATTCAACAAATTCCTTTACCATTACAATAGAGAAATGATGTGTGGTATTGGAATCAAAATCGGTTTGGAATATATCAAGTGAAGGAGGGTTATAGAATGGTGATGGAAGATGCAATTCATCAATTTTATATGAATGGAGACTTATGAGATAAAATTTGGAAGCTGAAGGTACCACAAAAATTAAATTCTTTGCTTGGAGAGTGCTACACAGTTGCCTTCCATGTAATGTGAATCTTGGGAAGCGTCACGTAGAGGTGGAGGAATCATGTGTCTTTTGTAGTTAATCTTAGAGGTGGGCGTCGGGCGACACGATCCGGTTTGTATGAAAATCAAATCAAACCAAATAATGTTTGATTTTCAATTTGGTAACCTGAATCAAAACGAATTACATGTGCAAACCGAATCGAATCAATGGAAAATTTCGATTCGATTCGATTCGATTTTGGGCTTGTAGCTTCACAACTTGGGTATTGGACTTTCATTTTTTTAACAAACAAATAAAAGACATTTTAACTCTAAAAACCGAATAAGTCAGCATAACATTTTAATTTCCATCCAATGTTGAGATCCAAACTGGTGTTCATAATAATCCATAATAAAAGCAAAATGTTTAAACAAGTTTTTGAAAATAAAAAAATTAAAGAACATTAAAGTGAGCCATTTTCAAGAATTCTTGACTTGAGATCATGATGTGTAGTCCTCGACGATGAATGGCATAATGAACCTATCCTTGGCTCTGCTGAACTCCAATAGCACGCCACTCAGTCAACACAAGAAACACTTGCCATCAAAACCACACAAATCCACACTATTCTCAAAATTGCATAACTTTCAAATGTCTTTCATGTCTATCCGCACAATTACAATATTTAACAGTGAAAAAAGTAAAATACATTCACAAAAATAGAATAACAGAAGACATGATTTAGCACAATTATATATAGTTGTATAAGTATATGGTTCTATTGTCTATGTGACCTTGTAGAACAAAATCACCAGTGTTCCTTAAATAAGATGAGAATACTACATAAATATGTAAAAAGAAGTGATAGGCTATAATTCACTAGGTCTTATATTCTTCTCCTCTTCCATATTACTAAAAAGCTCCAATGCCTCATTAAACTTGTCATTCCTAACATATACACTAATCATAGAGTTCTAAGAAATAGTATTTCTGAGCCCCATTGAATCAAAAACCTTCCTTGACTCATCATTCTCCTCAAATTTAGTCAAACTCATAATCATTGTATTCCCACCAACCAAATCAAAATCACACATTTCATCAAACACCTTCTTTGCATCACTCAAACACACATCACAACAACAATACATATAAACAATCGCATTCCTCACATATTCATCACATTGAATACCAAGCTTTATCACTCTCCCATGAACCTGAGCTCCATAGTAAACCAAATCCAGATGAGCAAACGCTTTGAAAGAAAAAGGGTAAGTCAATCTATTAGGCTCAACGAATAAATTGACCAATATGTTAATGAAGAGCGATATTGCTAATTGGGGATTTGCATTGTTTGAAAAGGCTCTGATGATTATGTTCCATGAGAAAAGATTAGGGCTTTAAATATGAGTGAAGTGTGTGTAAGCATAGTTGATGTCGCCGGTTACTAGTGAAGAACAGAACGCTAAGAGGCGAGAGGATAATTTGGGATTGTTGATGAGAATTGTAACATCCTGCCCCCGCCCCCGGATGAACCGAGACGCGGTGGTAGGGCGCCACGTCATTCATAATCCGGTCTTAAGGCTGACCACTAGCCCCCACAAAATACCATTACGCTTTCTAGCATGCTTTATCCTCACTTGCATGTTTCCCGAGAAAATTTCCTGAAAGGTCACCCATCCTAAGATTTTTCCAAGCCAAGCACGCTTAACTTTGGAGTTCTCAAGTTCTGAGCTCCCGAAAAATAATGTGCACATTATTGATATGGGTAGCAATTCAATTCCTTTTAACCTTGACACAATATGGAGTGTTACAAGAATTGTGTGGATTTTTTTAAAGGTCTTTCATTACACAGAGTTAACACATTTGAACAGAATACACTAAATCATCACGCAGAGATAAACCCATTACACTAATATATCCAAACACCATTAATGACATGTCCGAGAAAATTCTGAAAGACTTCCAGAACAAATAATAACCATGAGATGGTTCCATTTTCAGTCAACCATATTATGTATAGTAATATCTTAAAACATCTAATTAGCACAAGCAATCAGCATCATAGGTATAAGCATTAACCTATAACCAAAGCGAAGTAACAAAACATACTATAAGCACAATTTATCACTAACACGGAACATTCACAATATATAAACAATCCAGCATTAAAACTCATAATCAATTAATTAAAAACATAAAGTAGAAACTTACCACCAACACAATCAGTTTTGTACCACTTTTTCCTTTCCCTTATCCTTGCCCTTGTCCATCAATGATAAATCCCTAAAATCTTAAAGAATCAATATATCCAAAATTATAATAGTATGTAAAATAATAAGCATAATACAAATATAATTTCTAGACAATTTATTATACAACACTACAAGAAAATGTTAAAATGGCTACGGAATTTAGCTACAGATTATTTTCGTAGCAATGTAGCGACGATATTGCTATGGACTAGCTACGGAATTGGTTGAAATTCTAACTAAAATGTTAACGTAGCAAATTCGTAGCAATGTTGTAGCAATGCTAGCTACGAAATTTTGATACGTAACAATTTTGTGACGCCACAATGGTGAGAAATGTAGTTACGGATATTTCATAGCAATGTTGTAGCAATGCTAGCTACAAAATGTAAAACGTAGTAATTTTTTTGGTGTCATAATGGAGAAAAATATAGCTACGATATACCGTAGAAATGTTATAGCAAAACTAGCTACGGAATTCTAATACGTAACAGTTATTTTGGTGCCACATGACGGAAAATGTAGCTACGAAAAATCCGTAGCAATGTTATAGCAAAGCTAGCTACAGATGCAATATGTAACAATTATTTTGGCGTCATAATATAAAAAAATGTAGCTAGGCATTTACTTTTAATATTTTTCTTTAAAATATTTTATATATATCAAAATTTATTTTCTTTAAATTATAGTTAAGAATTGTTTTATACTCATATATATCATACTAATTTACTTTTAATATTTTCCTTTAAAATATTTGATATATATCAAAATTTATTTTCTTTTATATTTATTATTTATTTTTATTAAAAATCCATTATTTAACTATAGATAAATTAAAAATCCATTATCATACTAGCTTAGTTGGTACTTAACATATTTCCCCAAATGTATTCAGGGCTTTGAGGCTTTCATTGTGGTGCCCACGGGCTCACACCAGTGTGACGGGACCCGTAAGGTTGGGGTGGGATCTGCACGGGGACTGTGCACCAGAGACGTTATATTTTTGTAATAAACGACATTAGTTACAGACACTACATTGCTACGGAATTTTTAAGAAATGCTGAAAATGTTATTGGTACAAAATGGTCGTAGCTATTCTGTAGCTAGTTTGCTACGAAAAAAAACATGACGTAGCTATTATGGTTTGCTAAGGTGTTTTAGCTACGACCTATTTTTAGTAGTAAATCCGTAGCTAAGGCAGTGTTAGCTACGAAATAGCTACGGAATCGACTGTAGCAATTCTTATTTTTTCTTGTAGTGAAAAGTTAAACTAAGAAAATAATTATCATTCTCAACTTGAGAGTACAGCTCCGCATTGGTCATATTAAACTCCTCATACACATTGGCATGCTCCTCAGGATTGATAGGGCTACAAACAATCTCTTTATTCTTAACCCTCAACCAATTTTTTTGTGCAAATCAATCCCTCAACTATTTTAGGAGTCAACGAACTCCTAAATGGATCGAGGACTCGACCACCTGTACTAAAGGCTGATTATGATGCTACAGTTGATACTTGCATAACAAACACATACTTTGCCATTCTTGATAAGATAGGGAACCTGCCAGCTGAATTTTTCCACCATCCTAGTAGATCAATTTTTTTTTATCTTCCACCTCTACCTCTTCCAACAAGTATTTCTCTAAATCATTCTTGATAACATTGTTGTCCACTTCTCTTCTTTTCATTTTCATAAAAGAAGCAATCCCCCAAATATATTGTGACCACTTAAATTTAAACCGCCATGAAACTCGACATCACCACCACTACCACCACTAATGTTAGGAATGACACCACCACCCATGGATATCCTACCATCTCTATCCAAGTTTGGGCATAAAGATCTATAGTAATCGTATAAGGTAGATAACACTAATCTAACCTTATCACAAGTACTCTTAGTATTTTCTTGCCCAAAAAAGTCTTCCAATTGAAATTGCATATAAATCATCTTGTATCTTTGATCTAAAACCAATGCAATGAGTAATAAAATGTTAACATTCTCTAAGTCGCACCAATACTTGTTAAATTTAACCCTCATACTACTTGCAATCTTTTGAACTATTGGATCATCATCAATACTCAACATGGTCAATGCACCATAAATTTTAGCCCACACAATAAAATAAGCATTGGCAGTCACACTATTTGAAACACTAAATGTCAAAGTAGCTTGGTAGAACACTACTAAGAAATTACTTAGAACTGAAGCTTGTTTCCAATCTTCTTCACATGGCGGACCAATTCTTTTCTTCCCATTCTCATTCTCATAAAAATAACTCACACAATATCCATCTTGTTTTTGCATCACTTCAAAAGCACTCCTTAACTTGACTGCACTTTCCAACATTAGATATGTCGAGTTCCATCTTGTCGGCACATCTAACACTAAAAAACACTTACTTTCAATTGCTGCTCCCTTCACACATTCTTGAAATTTTTTAAACCTTTGTGGTGAAGATTTGACATATTTTATTGCATTCTTTATACTCATCACTGAATCATGCAAATCCTTTAATCCTTCACCAATAATTATGTTCAAGATATGAGCATTGCACCTCAAATGTAGATACTTACAACCCAATATCACTTCATCCTTATTCCAAATCTTTAACATGTTACTCATGTGATTGATAGCTACACTATTGGCCGAAGCATTATCTACTATTATAGTAAATATTTGCTTAATTCCCCACTCAACCAACACATCTTGTATGCATTGCCAAATAGTTTCTACTTTATGATCAGTAATATGAAAAAATCCAAGAATCCTCTTTTGCAATTCCCAATTCTCATCAATGAAATAAGTTGTCAAAACCATATAGTTTATATTTTGTATCGACGTCCATGTATCCATGGTAATGGATATTCTCAACTTCTCTTTTTCAAATTTCTTCTTCAAAAGAGACTTCTCACTTAAGTATAGTTGGACTAAATCACGTACTATTGTCCGCCTTGATGGTACTTCAAACTTTGGACATAAAGCACGACAAAACCTACGAAATCCGAGATTCTCCACAAACTTAAGAGATAACTCATCAAGAACAATCATCTCCACTAATGCTCTCCTACAATCTTCTTTACTAAAAGAGTATGCAGATAGAGAACTACTACCAAAACCATCCAAAGATTGTTTTCTAGAGTTTACCAACATCTTTTGAGTTTAATCCATCTCAATATCCTTCTCTCTTTTTCTAGATTGCAAAACCTTACAATTTTTTTCAATATGGGTTAGCAAAGCAGTTGTTCCATGTAAACTTGGATCACAAGCATGTCTTCCCACGATGATTACATTTAGCTCTCATTTTTCCATTTATACTCATTTGTCTAAAAAGATCCTAAACTCTTGACCGTTTTTCCCCTTTCCAAGTAGCAACAACCCCTTAGGCCTTTCTAATCCAACAAATTGACCAGCTAACAGCTCTTACAAAAAGAAAGACTTGAAACTTGAAAGCTGCTATAATAGTCACTATTAGCAAAAATCATTACAGACGAAAAGGAAAAATTGAGAGAAAGGAAAAGAACACAAGTGAGAGAAGGAAAATCATACCAATCTCTGGATGTGTAGGTTAGCTACGAGTAAGAGAAGGGAAACCGTAGAGCAGTCACAATAGAGAATTAGGTTTTCTTTCTTCTTTATTTTGTTTTCTTTTCTTTCTATTAGTTATAAGAAAATTATATTTTATTTTATATATTATTATTAATATTAAGAAATTATTTTATTTTCTATTCCGTTTTGTTCAGGTAACATCGAATCAATTACAAAAACCCGAATCAAACCAAATTCGATTCGGTTTTTCAAAAGGAAAATTGAATCGAATTGAAATCAGAAAAAACCTAAATCAAACTGTGATTTTCGATTCGATTTCGATCAATTTAATTCAATCTCAGTTTTTTTGCCCACCCCTAGTCAATATGCTGAAATAGAGACACACTTGCTACATTATTATGTGCTTGCACAGACAACTTGGTTCTCATCTAGTTTAGGATGAGAGCCCGTGTACAATTTGATAGATTTGGTTTCGAATGTCTTACTTCAGGAACAGAGCTGTAGAAACAAGAATTGTTGATGGTCATGTGGAGTTTATGGTGTAGCAGAAATCATAAACTTTGACAGCAGTGACAGGAGGAATCACCTGCAATTATTAATCGAGTAAGCTCTATGCTGTATCAATGGCAACTTGCTCATGATCGAAATGTAACAACACTAACAAAAGAGAGGGGTAGAAGACAACAGGTAGCTCCTGCAGTACGTGGTTATAAATGCAATATTGATGTTGTGATCTTAGCTAATGGACAATATGGAATGGATATGATTTTAAGGAATCCACATGTTCGTGTGAACCTGGGAAGATTGTGAATTGTGTTGGTAATGATGATTCAACAACCGGTGAAACTTTGTGTTTCAGAGTAGCCTTAAGCTGGATTAAAGGTCTGCAATTACTGCAAGTAATTATAGAAATTGATTGTCAAGTTTTAACAAAAGCATTAGATTCTATAATTTCACAGCTATCATCATATTTCTAGTTAATTGTTGATGATTGTAAAAATCTTTTGAATGAGTTATATTTTGTTGATTATTCTTTTGTTTACAGAACAACGAATCGAGTTACGTATTGTTGTGCTAAAGCAGCTAATTCCATGTCTGGTCTTCAATGAGGGATTTGCCCACCTGATTTTCTATGTAATGTTTTAATGGAAGACTTTAATAATATGTGCTAGAAGCATTGAGCCAAAATTTAAAATAATAATAATAATAGTAATAATGACATTAGTATCTTCCATCGTGCATAAACATGCACCTATTCGACCACTCAATAAAAATAGTAAAAAAAAACTAAGCAGGATCTATACTTTATGATTCTCAATTCAAGTCAAGCTCAACCTAGATTATAGGATACGTTCCCTAAAACAAATAATCTATATTAAGTCAAATCAGCTCCAAATTTGATTAACATACATTCTTCTCTACAAAGTACAAGCACACAGCTTCCCACATCTCAAAAGCACATTTGGCTGCTAATAAATTATTAAAATGAAGATTATCTAATCTTGTTTCTTCGAAAGATATAGACTCACTTTGTCCATTACCCAAGCCTGACCATAAAATCCACCAAAAAAATTAGTTACCTTACTTGCATATAGTCACTACTTAAAATTAGGTAGCTAATAAGAGTCAACTCACATAAATACTTCATCCCATTAAGTCAATAACATCTAAAAACCCTAAATATTACACCCTTAGAAAGATTACTCTTCCACCTTCTGAATTTATTCCTATACTAAACTTTCAAAAGCAAAATGACACGGTGTGTAAAATTAAGTACAAAGGCTGATCAATTAATAGACAAACTTATTCAAAATTACACTAAATAAGAGATATAAGCTTATCCATATAGTCTGCTAATGGTAAACACAAATAAGTTGCCACAATTACAACACTGTAGTCTGCAATTCAGTTAAACAACAAACTATTAATCGTGATAATATATAGACATAAAGGTCTTAAACTTGGCTATATATACACATAAATTCATTCAGATATATCACACAAGCCACAGTTACCAAGTTAGGACAATTTGAATCTAAAGTAAAAAGTAAAGTAAATATTTTTTGTCAAATGGAACTTATACAAGATCCAACAACACTGAAAATGTTCAAAACTCTTTACTCGATCACCATATATTATCATAAGAATTAGAACCTTTCATCAGAATACATTATCAAGTCTAAAATCGATACAGTTGAAACTGAAGCAACAATGTGAAACAAAGGAAAAAGATTGGAGCAGTAAACACGTTCAAGCATATAAAATCAACAACCAAACAAACCAATCAACCTTTAAATGAAAATAATAAAACAACCTAGAAATTCATCAAACAACAATAGTTGAAATTACATAAGCATCATAAGCAAAGGCTACACAAAACAAGCATATTCAACTAACAAGAAGCAACGAAATGAATTATTGATTTGAAGCAATAAAGAATATGTAGAATAATATCAAGCTCATATACCTAGTAGGTGCGACGGAGATGGATATAGTCGTCGTAATTGAACGACGCTGACGAAGTGACAACACAATTAGAAGAGAGATGCTCCGGCGGCCACTGGTGCTTCGATAGGGTTTGAGGTATTTTTGAAATATTTCCTAACATCTCCAACCACCATATTTCACTCTAGTCTATAGTGTTGGAATTGTGGGCCACTTAAGTCTATAAGACCAATTTGTTATATTAAGAGATTACTTTGTGAGGAAGGAAGACCAGTTGTATATCATAGAAGATCACTTTAATCTAATGGAAGACTACTTTATTTTTGGTGGTAGAGGATAAACAACAAATCACTCTATTTAACTTTACTTTTCTACTTTGTATTACTTCCACTTTGATTAATCTTGTAAACTATAAACTTATGTTCTTTTTTTATAGAGCTACTGATTACATCATCATTATAAATCTAATCTTACTTTCTAACCACATATATTAAACTCATCCACGTGTACAACTTATCATCAAACAAATGTTACCAAGATGACATGTCTGAATTGCTACCATACAATCATAATCTCTATGACGTGTCTTTTTCATCTAAACACATAATTAATTAAGTTTATTTTCAACACTCCCCCATAAACTTAATTCTCCATGACTCCTAGTAATGCTCTCAGCTGATTGAACACATCATACTTCAGTGGCTTTGTGAAGATATCAGCAATTTAATCTTCTGTCTTCACATACTTCAATCTCACTTCTTTTTTTTCAATGCATTCTCGAATGAAATGTTACATTGTATAAATGTGTTTGCTTCTATCATGGAACATTAGATTCTTTGCTAAAGCCATAGCAGATTTGTTGTCAATATAGATTTTAGTTGACTCTTATTGAACCATCTTCAATTCCTTCATCAGTCTTCTCAGTCATATTGCATGAAAAACATATGCAGTTGCAGCAATATATTCTGCTTCACATGTTGACAAGGTCACAATAGGTTGCTTCTTAAAACTCCAAGTGAAAGCTGATCACCTAGGAAAAATAAAAAACCTGTTGTGCTTTTCCAATCATCCTTATCGCCAGTCCAATCATTGTCACTATATCCAACTAATTTCAACTCATTATATTTTGAGTAAAACAAGCCAAATTTAGTTATACCTTTCAAATACCGTAGTATTCTCTTTGTTGCATTCCAGTGTGACTCTGTTGGTGATTTCATATACCTACAGACCAAAATGACTGTCTATAAAATGTCTGGCCTTGTGCATGTCAGATATCTGAGACTGTCAATCAAGCTTCAAAAAATTGTTGGATTAACTTTCTCCTTAGTCAGTTTCAAACTGCATTTAATAAGAATGTTCAGAGGATTACAATTCTCCATCTTGAACTTCTTCAGAATCTCCTTTGTAAAACCACTCTGAGAAATGAAGATCCCTGTACCACTTTGTTCCACTTCTATACCAAGATAGTATGATATCATACCTAAGTCTGTCATTTCAAATTCACAAGTCATCATCTTTTTGAATTATTCAAACATTTGCTAGTTATTCCCTGTGAAAATTAAATCATCAACGTACTAGCACACAATCAATATGTCTCCATCTTTTACCTTCACATAAATGTAATGTTCATGTGGACATTTGACAAACCCATTTATCTCTAGGTATTTGTCAATGCAACTGTTCCGAGCCCTTAGTGCTTACTTGAGTGCCTTCTTCAACTTCAACACTTTATCTTCATGCCTTTTGCAATGTAAACAAATGGTTGCTGAATATAAATTTCCTCCTCTAGGTATCCATCGAGGAAAGCTAACTTGACATCCATCTATTGCATCTTCCACCCATTTTGAGCAACTACTAAGATGATCAATCTGATTGTCTCCAATCTTGCTACCGGAGAAAACACTTCATTCTTGTCGATTCCGGGTCTTTGATTGAACCCTTTTGTCACAAACCTTGCTTTGTATCTCACAACCTTTCCCTCTACATCTTTCTTTGCTTTGAAAACCCATTTAACACCAATATGTTTTTTATCAGCTGGAAGTAAGGTCAACTCCTATGTCTTTTTCTTCTTAATTGTTTGGATTTCTTCATCTATTTCTTTTCTCCACCTCTCATCTTTCATTGCTTCTTTTGCATCAATTGGCTCACTGTCAATAAAATGACAATAAAGAGTCAGTTCTTTATTGAGATATCTTGTTACATCATATAGCTCTTCAACACGCCAAATTTTTTATAGCCTCTATCTTAGACTTTCAGTGTGCTCTTCATATTCTCAAGGAATAGAAATTGAGTTTGAAGATGAGGCATTTGTTATTAGTGTTGTGTTTGCTTCCTCTGTATCACGACCATTGCTTTCATGGTCTATGATGAATGGATAAAAATGATAACACTTTGCTTATCACTGCTCCAGTCCCATGTTGCTTCTTCATCAATTATCACATCTCAGCTGATGATCACACTTCTTGAATCAAGATCAAACATTTTATATCATTTTTAGCATTCAGAATAACCCACAAACAGATATTTCTTGCTTTTGTTGTCAAGCTTCCTTCTTTATTCATCAGGTACATGAACATGTGCAACACTTCCAAATACTCTCAAGTGAGATATGCTTGGCTTTCTACCACTCCAAGCTTTCTGTGGTGTTTGATCTAAAAAATTGATGGTTAGGAATTGATTTAAAATGTAAACAGCAAAATCAATTGCTTCTGCCCACACCTCCCTGGGTAGATTCTTACTCTTCAACATGTTTCTTACCATGTTAAGCACTGTTCTGTTATTCCTTTCCACGACACCATTCTGCTGTGGTGATCTTGAAACTGACAAGAAATGGCGGATGCCATGATGATAATAGAATGATTTGAATTCTTTTTAGTGTGAATTCTCCTCCTTTATTAGATCTCAGTGCTTTAATGTAACATCCACTTTCTTTCTCGACAAGAGCTTTGAATCTCTTTAATGCTCCAAAGACTTCTGATTTTTCCTTAAAAAAATAGACCCACATTTTTCTGCTTTAATCAACAATGAACAACAAAAAATATTTGTTATTAACTAATGACACTGGTGTCATGGGTTCACAGACAAGAGCTTTGAATCTCTTGAATGCTCCAAGGACTTCTGATTTTTCCTTCAAAAAATAGACCCACGTTTTTCTGCTATAATCATCAATGAACAACAGAAAATATTTGTTATTAACTAATGACACTGGTTCATTGGTTTATAGACATCAGCACGAACTAGCTCAAGTGGGGCTCTTGCTCTTGACACTGAAAGATGCATTCCTAATTGTGACTCACATTCTTAATTGTGTCCCAACAAATCAGTGAATTCAACTCCGTATGAGTTTTTTTAACAGGTTAGCAACCCGATCACTCCTATGTACGACCCTAGAGGTGCGTTTACTATGTACGTGATCTTTCTAGTAAATATGAAAAGTTGGATGCTAAGGGAAGGAAATGTAATTTCATATATTACCCTGAGCAGTCCAAAGAATATGCACTAATAGAAGAAAGTTAAGAGGTGTATATCTCTAAAATAGAGTCGGGTGATGAGAGTTTTAAAGAGAATGAATTTTTTTAGATAAGGTGATGTTAAAAGAGAGACTTCATTTTTTGAGCAAGATGCATCGGAGGACTTGATACCACTGAAAATGTAGAGGAACATAATAGAGATAAAATGTACTCTATTCCTAGTGAAAGCAATCAAGTGCCAATCGAATAAGCTCCGCAGCTTGATCACAATGGGAGCATGCCTGAATCATCAGTTTGAATGAGAAGAGTTTCAATTCCCCAGCGACGTTTTGAGGTTGAAAGGGAGACTTTTATGTTAAATTCACATGATAGTGATGAACTGAAGAATGTGAAAGAAACTTTTAAATCACCAATGAAAGACTTATGGATTAAAGCCATGGAAGAGGATATGGAACAATGAAAAGTAATCGTGTATGAGGTTTAGTCTATCCACCGCCAAATAGAAATGCCAATGGAAATTAGTGGATCCTTCGCATTAAACGGAAGACATATGGCTTGGTTAAAAGATATAAGGCGAGGTTGATGGTGAGAGGTTATACTTAAAAAGAGGGTATAAAGAGATGTTTTTTCTCTTATGGAGAGATTTGCATCCATTTGCCTGATCTTTGCACTTGTCGGACATATGGACTTGGAATTACATCAAATGGATGTAAAAGACCACATTCCTCATTGGAGGACTAGACGAGGAGATTTACATGGAAATGCCTGAAAGTTTTATAACTGAAGGCCAATAAAGTAAAGTTTGTAAGCTCTTGAGGTCCACTCATGGATTCAAGCAATCCTCTAGACAATGGTACCTTCGTTATATCGAATCTGTCATTATCATATGGATTTCAAATGATAGAAGCAGACCATTATGTGTATGTGGAAAGGTCAAAATACAATTTTGTAGCATTGTCTATACATGTTGATGATATCTTAATGGCGTGTAATGACAAAAGCTTTTACTAGAGGTAAAAGAAACTAGTTATTTTCTATTTTCAAAATTAAAGACATGGGCGAGACCGTCTATATTTTAGGAGTCAAAATCTCAAGGGATAGAAAGAGAAATATCTTGGCATTAAAGCAATAACCTTATATTTGAAAGATCCTTGAGCATTTCCTTATGGTTGGCTATAAGCCAATGGATACACCCATAAAAGGGTAGACTCTAAGTTTTGATATATGTTCTAAGACTCCGAAATGATGTGAGAAAATGAAGTATGTACCATATGTGAATGCCATCAAAAGCCTGATGTATGTAATAATGTGTACGAGGCCATATATTTGTTATGCAGTTGGACTAGTAAGCAGATATTAGTCGAAACCGGGAAAGAAATATTAAATAACTATCAAAAGGAATACTTGCTTACTTGAAAGGAACCGCAGATTGCTCTTTGTGTCATCAAGGCAGCGTTACGCGCCTAGTTGGATACACAGATGGAGACTGGGGCAGTAAACTAGATGAAAGAAAGTATATTTCAAGGTATGTATTTATACTTAGCCATTGGGCTATTTTCTAGAGTGGCAAGAAGCAGACTTGCATAATATTGTCAATTATGGAAGTAGAGTCCGTGGTCTTCTTAGTGGTTGTGCAAGAGGTAGGGGTGTGCATGGGTCGGGTTCGGGTCAAACCCGGATCGACCCGAAAAAACCCGAACCCGAAACCTTGAATTTTTTGGACCGGACCGAACCCGATTATGTTTCGGGTCAAGGTCGGGTCCAAACGGGTCAAGGTCGGGTCGGTCCGGGTTTCGTGTTTTCTTTGTTATTTGCTTAAAAATGGTGACCCGAAAAAACTCGAAACCCGAAACCCTAACATTTAGCGGACCGGACCGAACCCGACTTTTTTTCGGGTCAAGGTCGGGTTGAGGTCGGGTCAAGGTCGGTCCGGTCCGGGTATTTTGCTCACCCCTAGCAAGAGGTATTTGACTCTGACGATTCTTAGAGGATCAGTTTGGAAAGTGATGAGTCTAAGCTAGTTACTATTTATTGTGATAACTAGATGGCTATAACATGAATAAAGGATACTAAGTTCACAACAAGACTAAACATATAGAGACCAAGTTTAATATTGTCAACTATATTGTGACTAAGAGAATTATGATGATTATATACATATCTACACCTGATATGGCGACAAACCCTCTTACTAAATTTGTGCCTAGAGATGTGTTTGATGTGTATGCTTAATGGTTAGGTCTCCGTAGGTTGTAGTATATTTGATTGTTTTATCTATATTCATATGTTTATTATTTTATTGATATGCCCAGGAGTCTAGTATATTTGAGATTTCTTATCCGAGAGTATGTCATCAGGTATTGGAGACTGGTGCACTTGCACGCACAGTCCCATTGATTATCCTGGGGATAACGCAAGATGAGACTTATATGCTTGTGCTCTATTGAATAGGATTCAAGAGTGCTTGGAAAGAAACATACACTTACAGTAGCATTGACAAGTAGTCAAAATGAGATTCTCTTTATAATGATTGAGGATCGCTCATGATTTTACCCCACCATCATGAGACCTGATTAGCCAGACAAGATTCTTGAGTCGCTATACTAGCGATGGTATTAGTGATAGAATATTTAGGATAGTGGAGCTATCGTCCGCATGGTGAATTAATACAATATTGAAACATACACACCTTTAAATGTGGCAAAACTCACTGTGACGCATGTGTTATATCGTGCGTGTTCATTTTTTATTATTGTGGAGAACAAGGGAGAACAAGTAGAGACGGTCCCTTGTTCTTTGTTGTGCAAGATCCACTTATTTTGTGCATCCTCAAAACAATCATCTCTTCTATCTGGGGCTGTGAGGGTGATGCTTGTATCATTAGCATGTCTTTTTATGGTCATGACAATGCGGCCTATGTGGCATGTCTATTATGTCGATTACCTTTCATTGACTTTTGGAGGAAGAGCGACTGGAAAGTTTAGACTGATTTCACAAAAATTAATCACATGCGCGCATAATGTGGTTCATAGGAACACACTTGTGATTTGAGACTACTCCAGGATATCAGACTACTTTATTGGGGCCAAATGCGTTTGATGTGAAATCAAGTCGAACTTAGATGTATCCGAAATGAATTTCGAGTACTCTCTCCTTATGGTAGGGGATAGAGAATCTAGTTCATTGGTCACACCGGTTATTTGCGTGTATAACCATCCAGTGATGAATAGTTAAAAGCAATCGCATATTTGTTGCCAGTCGTAGGGGCTGGACACATATAGTGTGAGTGGGAAAATGTTGAATTAATGGGTGGGCCACATTATAAGGCCCAACCCAATATCTTATCTAACCCACCACTTGAAATGGTGGGTGGTTCATTATAGATAAGTGAGAAGTTGAATTGGTTTCAACTTCCACTTGACAGATAAAAGGTCAAACGTGATATGATGAGATTCTTATGACAAATATCTGTGAGAGAATTAACACAATCGACAGATTATGAAACTCTCTGAAACATTTGAAAAGGAGAATACGAAAACACACCAAAGAGATAGAGAGTTTTGATAGAAGAAAAAGAGGTTTTTTTTTCTCTGCGATTTGTCTCTTATATGTCGAATGGATGGTTGCTCTTATCTGGTGGATTGCGGATTTCAGTTCATGCTGTTCAACGACATAGCGATGGAATTCGACTGATTGACTAGTAGTGTATTTCTAACCGAATTCACGTTTCCACTGCGGTATGTATGTTTAGGATTCCATATTATTATTTTGCTTCTTTTTTATTAAAAAAAAAAATTTATTCATAAAATATAATTATATAATTATCTTTTTATATAATAAAAATAAAAATAAAAATTATTATATTAAATTTAAAAACAATTATATTCATTAAAAATAAGATGGTTATTTATAGGAAAAATTAAGATAAAATAATATGATAAAATAATACCATCTCAAATTAAGGAGTGAATGATGGAGATGGTAAAAAGAAACGTAATTCAATGTCCCCACACCGATTAAATTAATACAAGTGGTTCTTCTTTAAAATTAAATGTACATCATTGTGGAAGTATTGTTCCTCCAGTTCTGTTCACATGGTGCTGGAACCTCAAAAGAGCCGCATTTTTATATTTGTTATCGTCTTTTTTCCAATAAGAAAGACCAATTAAAGTTATGGCAAGTTTCCATCGTATTCTTTTTTATTAGAGTACGGGTTCGGTTCTGTGAGAAGAAAATGGTGAATCTAATCCCTGAAAGCGTACGGAAGCTATGGGACGAGTGGAATATCAGAGGTGTGATCTTACTGAGTCTGTGTCTTCAGATCATCTTGACTCTGATCGCTCCTTGCAGAAAGCGTTCCAGAAACAAACTCATAATTATGGTGCTCTGGTCAGTCTACTTGCTCGCTGACGTCACTGCAGTCTTCGCTCTCGGTCTCATCTCCAACGCCAAAGGAGACAATAATCTCCCTTCTTCTGCTCTTTTAGCCTTCTGGCCTCCATTTCTGATCCTGCATCTTGGAGGTCCAGACAACATCACAGCGTTTGCACCTGAAGACAATGAGCTCTGGCTTAGGCATATAGTTGGATTTCTCGTTCAAGCAGTCGGGGCTGTTTATATCTTTCTGTTATCGCTCCCACAAACCAAGCTTTTTATTCCATTCACACTTGTTTTCACTGCGGCAACCATCAAGTATATAGAGCGCACTCGGGCTTTCTATTTAGGGAGCTTCGACGGCTTCCAAAGCTCAGTATCTTCGAAAAGCTACTTTCAGTATTTGGTCAACAAAAGAAATATGGATTCACCAAACACAGTGCGTGTGCAGGCCCATGTTGCTAGAGCTGCTTTGGCATTTATCAGAGCAGCCATTAACACGTCAGAGGTAGAGAGACGTTGGCCAGAGAATACATCAGATGTGGTCATTGCTATCCTTATGGCTTATAAACACTGGAGATACTTCAAGGGAGTGATTGTCAATCTCATCTTCCGCTTTAAAGAGTACCGAGAGATGAGAAGTTTCATCACCAAGAGAAGTCCAGAGGAGGCATACAGGATAATAGAGGCTGAACTCAACTTCATTTATGAAGCTCTCTATACTAAGGTCCAGGTTCTACATTCTCTGGTTGGGCCTATTTCTCGCTTGTTGTCTTTGGTTTTACTGATATCAGCGTTTTCAATCTTTCATTTCAAAATTGACAAGCATAGTTTCGACGGGCTTGATCTAGCAATTACATATACCCTGTTTTGGTGTGCCATAGTCCTTAATATTGCTGGACTGTTTATATTCCTTTCATTTGATTTGACATTGGCTGCTCTTGTTGATTGGAACATTAAGACATTCCCATCATCAGGGCCTCCTCAGGAGTGGAATCACAAGTCCAACTTCCTGTACTGGATGGTCAACAGGATGCTCCATCTCAAGCAATCAGAGTGGCATGGATCTGATACTCAGGCGTTATTAGCTACGCCTCTCATATTAGGAAGATGGTCCGGAAAAGTCCCGGCATTCAACTTGCTTAGTTATTCTCTCAGGAGACGTCCAACCGGAGTCTACAAAACCGGGAATCGGTACAGCAAAATCATTCAAAAGCTGTCCACTGTTTTCCCAAAGGTCACTCCCGGAGCTCACCTTCAGTTCATTCGTTCTGCAAGTCATCTTGTGATCAGTTTCTTAGGCCTGGATGGTGTTAGATATGTTTCTCAAGAGCCATTGTCCAAAGAGGTTTGGGACTTCATATTCAATGAGCTAAGAGGAAAATCTCAGCTAGCAACTAACCCAGAAGCTGCAATGAGGATATCTTCTGCTAGGGGTGAATCCATTCTCAAAGATAAAGATCACTGCCGCAGTCTATTACGATTTGTGTTCAGTCTCACTTACGACCAAAGCATTTTAGTGTGGCATATTGCCACTGAGCTTCTTTACCAATCTAATCAAGAAGACACAAGTAGTGATTGCAAAATCAGCAAGGTTTTGTCAGACTATGTTGGAAATAACTGTTTTCTACACCCAAAAAGAATACACGTGATTGGATGCGTGTGATGGGCAGTTACTCAATTCTGAGTAACTGCCTTCAGATAACACCACATGTGTTTACAGCAAGTGGTGGTTGGTTGATTTTTGAAGAAAAAAGAGAAAAAACAAAAACACAAGAGAACAAGAGAACAAAAGAAGAAGAAGAAAGGTATTTGGCTGCAACTTAGTCGGTGAACAGAGAAGTTTTTCCAATTGTGATTTCTTCCAGACCAGAAAAAGAGGTTGAACAGTATTGCATTACCTTTCTATTTTTTCACATACTTGATATATATTGTATCGTATGTAAGTTTCAGAAAACATGAATGACTTCAAATGGTATCAGAGCCTGGTTTAAATACTGTTTGCCTCTGTTTCAATTGTTTTGAAAATTGAAAATGGCTGTTTAAGATGTTTGATTTATTTAAAAAAAAAAAAAAAAAAAAAAAATTCAGAAGTTGACGATGATCATGATTCATCTGATTTGTATTGTTATTTTTTTATTTAATTACAGAATTTAATAATAATATTAATTCGAATTAATTAATCGATTTTTATTAAATTCTGTGATTGTTTGAAGTATGGCAATATACCTATCATTAGATTCGTTTTTTCAATACGGATCCGTTGATATAAAGTTTGAATTTTTTGGATATAAATCGTGAAAGTTACGGTCGTCGGAAGTTCGTTTTTTTTTTAAATAAGAAATTAAAAGTATCAGGTTTTATTTTTAAAAGGAAATTTGATACTTTGTTTTTTTTCTTTCACTCGCAGGCGCGGAAAGTGCGATCCACCGCCGACGACCACCAGCCGGAATCGGGGAACGGAGGACACCACCGGAACCAGGACGCCGAGACGAGTCCACGGCCACCGGTCCGACCGCCGTCGGCCGCCGCGAAGACGGCGCGTGAGGTACACGCGCGGCCTGGGCGCGTGAAGCGGCCTGTTCCCAGGTACACGCACAGTCAGCGCTGACGTGGCCGCTTGCGTGGCTGCCACGTCAGCAGAGGTCTGACTGGTGCGCTGACACGCCAGCGCCTCAGCGCGCCACGTGTTGCCAGCGTGTTGGCGCGTCCTCCTCCCGCCACCGGTGTGACGACGACGCGCCGCCGTCACCGGCGGCCGGAAAATTAAAAAAAAAAAAAAAAAATTTGGATTACTTTTTTTTTTTATTTTTATTTTTACTCATTTTAATAGTAATCCATTTTTTTATTTTTTTTTGCCTACTAAATTAATTTACTATTATGTTTTTAGTACATTGATTTATTTCAATGCATGCTTGGGACATAGTTAATTATGTTTCATTATTATTTTATTGACATTTAATTAGTATTATATGAATGCTTACTAGATGTCATATGCATGCATTGTTGGCGTACATTAATTTTGTTTTGCAGATTATGGAACAACGGTATTATTGGCTCGGGTTCTATGTAGAGGATCGCCATTGGATCCCTTATCAAAGGGCTACAGAGTTTCATGCTCGTCAGCTGGCTCCTGCCCTGCTCTTCCCACCGCCACCGGGTATGGAACACCCATTAGGACCTCAATTTCATCCTCCAGTTCCACCGCTTCCGCGTGCTCCTGTGATCGCTCCTGTCGCCGGTCCACCGGGATTTGGTCCAGTTCCAGTACTTGCACCTTTGGTGCCCAGGATCATAGCTAGACCACCTCCCAGGGTGATAGTCCCTGTATACCATCACTATCATCCACATCCACCACCTCCTCCAGTGCAGCACTTGATTGCTCCTGTGGTAGCTCCTGAAGCTCCGGTACCTGTTCCAGAGGAGATTCCTGATAATGCAGCTGTTCCTGTAGCTGCTGATAATGCAGCTATTCCAGTAGCTGCTGATAATGCAGCCATTCCAGTGGCTGAGGATGACGAGGATCAGTTTTTGGAGGATCCAGAGGATGCTGAGGGAGAGCCTGATCAGGAGGCCCCCTTCGTTGAAGGCGAGGGACATGTCGCCGATGTTGAGGATGATTTCGAACCTGAGGATCTAGATCTAGAGATTATAGACGGTTGGGATGATCCGATCATAGCTGATCCCATTGATCAGGACCAGGCTCAGGATGGTGATAGTGAGATTACTTTTGAAAATTATATTCCTGATGATCCATGGTGGGAGGAAGTGAACACTTCAGCCAGTGATGTGCAGCACGATGATTGAGGATGCCCAAGGGACCCTGAGGCCGATTCCACTGTTACATATACATCATGTCTTTCTGCATTGTTTATGTTCATTTGTTCATTTTATCTCTCTATGCACATTTTATGGTTTTTGAACAATCACATTTTTATTTATATGATTGATTGTGTTTTAGCTTTTATGACATTATGGATATTGTTTGCCCACCTCATGATTTAATGTGTTGATTTGATTAAAGATCAAGGATGGTGATTAGATAGATTTACTGTTTTTTCCGAGTCCTCCTTTGATTGACTCAACATGTTTTTGATTGACTTGGTTGGTGCATCCTACATTGCTTATCGGATGATTGAACATAGCATAGCTTACATGTCTTCAAACAATGTTTTTTCAGTAATGGTTTCATCATCCAAGAACATTGTTGCTGAGCTCAACAAGGGAGACAAATTGAACGGGGACAACTATGATATCTGGCATCGTAAGATCCAGTATATCCTGGAAGAGCAAGAGGCTCTCGAAACGCTGACCAATACCATGGTTGAACCGGCGCCTGGCACTACTACTCAAGCCAAGCGTGACATGGAAACTTACCTGGCATGGAAACGAAAGAACAGTATAGCGAGGATCACTATTCTGTCCAGCATGGCTGATGATCTGATGTGCTCTTATGAGGATTTCGACACCGCACAGGACATGTGGGTTGCTTTGAAAGACAAGTTTGGTGGCACTTCCACCACAAAGCTTCGGCGACTGACTATTAAGTTTGACACTTACCGGAAGCGCAATGATCATTCTATGCGCCAACATCTCAGGGAGATGGCTAACATGATCCGGGAATTGAAGTCGGCCGGCCATGCCCTATCAGATGAACAGCAAGTGCAAGCGGTGATAAGGTCTCTCCCCAACAGCTGGGAAAATATGAAGATCAACATGACCCACAATGACAACATCAAGTCATTTGATGATATCTCTCGTCATGTTGAGCTCGAAGACGAGCGCCTGGAGGCGGCTAAATCTTCGGGCCAGCTTTATATGGCTGAATCCAGCATGCGCAAAGGCACGGGTGCTAAGCGTAAGAGGGGGACAAGGGGCGGAAAGAAAGGGAAGGGTCAGAAAAACCCTAACAAGCCTGGGACCTATAACCCAAGGAAGAAAGCTAGGCGAGGCAAAGGTCAGCAGAGAGACAAAAGCAAGGTCAAGTGTTACAATTGTGACAAGATGGGTCACTTTGCTCGTGAATGCACTGAGCCTAAAAAGGAGGTAACAATTTATGATTCTGCCCTAATTAATGTGTATGTTTCTAGCACTGCTTTGCTTGCCGAGGCTCACCCAATGTGGATTGTAGACTCAGGCGCCACAGACCACGTAGCTAGAGAAAGAGGAGCGTTTGTCGAGTATCGTCGGATCCCACGAGGTACTCGATGGATATATGTGGACAACAACTCTCGCGTAGAAGTTAAGGGAATTGGCACTTGCAAGCTCAGAATGCAAAGTGGCCACACATTGCTCCTACATGATGTCTTGTTCGCTCCCGAAATTAGGCGCAACCTTGTCTCAGTTCCTGTTTTATTGTCTTATGATTATAAGTTGGTGTTTTATGCTGCTAGTTTGCAAATATTTTATAATTCTGTCTGTATTGGATTAGGACAACTTGTTGATGGATTTGTGGTACTTAATATTGACTGCTATGAAAATCCTTCTTTATTTTCAAATGATAGTTTTTCGTTGATTACCTCTTCTGATACGAGCATTTCAACATGGCATGCTAGACTTGGTCACATAGGACAAGATAGAATGAACAGGTTGGCAAAAGAGGGGATTTTAGGTTCCTATGATAAGATAGAGTTGCCGACCTGTAATCATTGTCTGGCAGGCAAAGCCACTAGAAAACCTTTTGGGAAGGCTACTAGGGCAAATTCTTCGTTAGAATTGATTCATTCTGATATTTGTGGACCCATGAGCATTAGAGCTAGAAGCGGTGCATCATATTTCATTACCTTCATAGATGACTTCACTCGTTTTGGTCACGTCTATCTAATCTCCCATAAGTCTGAAGCCTTAGACTGTTTTGAACGGTTTTTGGCTATGGTGGAGAATCAATTGGATAAGAATGTCAAAGTGTTACGCACTGACCGAGGGCGAGAATATTTATCCGACCAATTTAAAACATTGTGTCATGAGAAAGGTATAGTGAGACAATTGACCATTCCTAGGACTCCTCAACAGAACGGAGTCGCAGAAAGAAGGAATAGGACATTGTTGGAAATGGTTAGGTCGATGATGGCACAAGCCAACCTTCCAATCTCGTATTGGGGAGATGCGCTTCTTACAGCTACTTACATTTTGAATAGGGTTCCCTCTAAATCTGTGACTACAACTCCGTATGAATTATGGACAGGTAGAAAACCTAGCCTATCCTACTTGCGACCCTGGGGGTGCGCTTGTTATGTACATGATCTGAATAATCCATTTGGAAAATTGGGCGCTAGGGGAAAGAAATGTATTTTCATTCGATACCCTGAGCAATCAAAAGGATATGTACTGATAGGCGAAAACTCGGATGGGACAATATCTGAGATTGAGTCACGAGATGTCGTATTTTTAGAGAATGAATTCCCATGGAGAGGTGATGTAGAAAGAGAGACTAATTTGTTTGAGCAAAATGAATCAGAGGACTTAAACTCCATTCAAAGGGATGTTGTTCCCAGTGGGAGTGAACAAGTGCCTGATGAACCTACTCCACAACTTAATCGCAGTGGGAGTAACATGGTTCCTGATACTTCAATTCCAGAGACGTCAACTCGAAAGGGTAGGAGAATTCGAATTCCCCGACGACGTTTTGAGATTGAGGGAGAAGCATTCATGTTGGCTTCCCATGATGGTGATGAGCCAAAGAATGTAAAAGAAGCTCTCGATTCACCTGCCAAAGATTCATGGATAAAAGCCATGGGAGAGGAAATGGAGTCGATGAAAAGGAACCGAGTTTGGGATTTGGTTGATTTACCGCCAGGTAGAAAAGCCATCGGAAATAAGTGGGTCCTTCGCGTTAAACGGAAGGCAGATGGTTCGATTGAAAGATATAAGGCTAGATTGGTGGCGAAAGGTTATACTCAACAGGAGGGTATAGACTATGAAGAAACATTCTCCCCGGTGGTGAGATTCGCTTCGATACGCCTCATATTAGCCTTAGTCGCACATATGGACTTGGAATTACATCAAATGGATGTTAAGACTGCTTTCCTCAATGGAGGACTGGAGGAAGAGATTTACATGGAACAGCCTGAAAGTTTTTATCACCAAAGGCAAGGAGGAGAGAAAAGTCTGTAAACTCTTGAGGTCCATCTATGGACTCAAACAATCTTCCAGACAATGGTACCTTCGATTCCATGAGTCGATTATGTCATACGGATTTCAAATGACAGAAGAGGACCATTGTGTTATTTGAAAAAGTCCAGTGACGGTTTCATTTTACTGTCCTTATATGTTGACGACATACTTTTGGCGTGTAATAACAAAACCCTTCTTCTTGCCACGAAGGACTGGTTATCAACGGTTTTTGAAATGAAGGATATGGGTGAGGCTGCCTATATTTTAGGAGTCAAAATATCAAGGGATCGAAATCAAAGACTTTTGGCCTTGTCACAAGAGCCATACATTTATAAGATCCTTGAGAGGTTCCATATGGCAGATTGCAAGCCAATGGACACACCCATCGCAAAAGGCCAGACCTTGAGTCTGGAGATGTGCCCGAAAACTCCGCAAGAGCGTGAGAAGATGAAAAGAGTACCATATGCAAATGCCATTGGAAGCCTGATGTATGCAATGATGTGTACCAGACCAGATATCTGTTATGCAGTTGGACTGGTAAGCAGATATCAGTCAAATCCAGGACAGAAACATTGGATAGCAGTGAAAAGAATCCTAGCTTATCTAAAGGGTACCGCTGATTATGCTCTGTGTTATCAAGGCAGCAATGATCGCCTAGTAGGATACACAGATGCAGATTGGGGTGGCGATTTGGATGAGAGAAAGTCTACTTCTGGATATGCTTTTATTCTGAGTCAAGGAGCAATTTCCTGGAGTAGCAAAAAGCAAACTTGCATTGCCCTGTCCACCATGGAAGCAGAATTTGTTGCCTGCTCGGTGGCTGTGCAAGAAGCTGTTTGGCTAAAAAGGTTCTTAGAAGATTTAAGTTTAGATGACAGTGAACCTGAGCCTATTACTGTATACTGTGATAGTCAGGCAGCTATTGCCTACACCAGAGATGCTAAATACCACAGTAAGTCTAAACATATAGAGACAAAGTATCACTTTGTCAGGGACATAGTGGCTAAGAAGAATGTAACTATTAGATACATATCGACGCACGATATGATAGTAGACCCCCTTACTAAGGCTGTAACTAGAGATGTGTTCGCAAAGCATACTAGGTCGTTGGGTCTACGTAGGTTGTGAATCTTTTAATATTTGTTTGATTATCTATGTTCAAGTATGATTCATATTTTCAGTGTTGCTTTGATTATAGCAATTCTACTTAGTATGTTTCTTATCATCCGAGAGTATGTCGTCAGGTGTAAGAGGCTGGTGAACTTGCACTCACAGCCGCCTCGGTTATCTGAGGATAATGTGAGATGAGACTTGTACTTTCATTTTGTGAATCAGATATTCCAGAACTTATGATGTGTACAAAATTGTCGCTTTGACATATTGTCAAAATGAGATTTTTTTTAAATATAATGAAGAATCGCTTATGAGATTCCAATTTCATAAGACCTGACAAGCCGGACTAAAACTTTGGAATCGCTTAACTAAGTCAGTAGGAGCGATCAAGTTTATGAAGTGTTTTGGTACTATAGTCCGTACAATGAACATAAACCATAATTTGACATACGCGCCGTTTAAATGGCAAGGTTTATTGTCGCGCATGTTTTATACCGTGCGTGCTTTTAAGTTGACCTGATGGAAGATAAGTATTGAGTATGTCCCAACTCCTTATCGTGCAAGTACCATCCCAAATTGATCCTTAGTACGGTCACTCTTATGTCTGGAGTGTTGGGGTAATGACTGTGTCATTAGCATGTTTTTCTATGATCATGATAATTCGGTCTATGTAGCATGTCTATGATGTCGGTTACTTTCATCGACTTTTGGAATTAGAGTAGATTGGAAGACGCTGACAGTATTCACACTTATCACATGCTAGCTAGAAAACTGTGGTTCCTAGGTACACAGTAGTGATTGAGGAGTACTCCTGAGATCAGAACATTGGTTCGATGGGACCGAACGTGTCTGATGTGAATATATGTCTGTAGTCTAGGATTGTAAATGAATATATGTCATGTTTTTGACTTTCAGGATACTGATTCATTTCGTTTTGGTCACACCGACTAGTTGCAAGTATAAAGCCAGTATATTTTCTCTTTGTGTGAGTGGGAGAATGTTGGAAATAACTGTTTTCTACACCCAAAAAGAATACACGTGATTGGATGCGTGTGATGGGCAGTTACTCAATTCTGAGTAACTGCCTTCAGATAACACCACATGTGTTTACAGCAAGTGGTGGTTGGTTGTTTTTTGAAGAAAAAAGAGAAAAAACAAAAACACAAGAGAACAAGAGAACAAAAGAAGAAGAAGAAAGGTATTTGGCTGCAACTTAGTCGGTGAACAGAGAAGTTTTTCCAATTGTGATTTCTTCCAGACCAGAAAAAAAGGTTGAACAGTATTGCATTACCTTTCTATTTTTTCACATACTTGATATATATTGTATCGTATGTAAGTTTCAGAAAACATGAATGACTTCAGACTACTTGCTTTATATTCTAATTCAACAACCATCCATTCTGTCCAGTGTGAGAGGTATTGCCAATGTAAGATTTCAAGATACATGTACGGTAGCCACACAATTTGTTAAGAGCAATAAGCTAAATGAAAAATTAGAAAGTGAGATCTGCACAGAGATCCTCGCTTTGGATCCGTATAAAAGTAAGGCGGATACTGAAATATTAGAAAGTATTTCAGTACTATATGATGGATGTATACTGGCCAGAGAGCTTAGTAGATTGGATGATTTGCATGGTAAGGAGGAAAAATGGAAGATAATAAGCAAAGTATGGGTGGAAATGTTGTCATATGCTGCTATTATTTCCGAAACAAGATTCCATGCTCAGCAAGTTAATACAGGTGGAGAGCTTATTAGTTTCGTCTGGTTATTGATGATCCATTTCGGTCTTCAATTGCAGTTCCAAACTATGACCGAAGAAAATCACGAACAATGATGATGTGGAGGTGCTTTCAGATTGTGTGGATGTGATATCTAGTTTCCAACTAACACGAGTTTGTCTATTCTGAGAAAGTTATGTACAGTAGTTGAGTTCTGTTTGCAAAATGAGCTGTGACCCTGTCATATTGCTGTATAAATATCTTTTCAATGAGGCTGTAGCTGATAATGTTTAAACTAGAATAATTTATTCAATTCTTACCACAAATCAAAACAATGCTCACCAGGCTTTACATCTTTCCAATTCTTCCACAAACTAAAATATTTTATCCAAAAACTTAACCACTCCCTCAATTGACAACACAAGATCATCAACTTGTTCTACAACAAAGTGATTGATGATGACATAAATTATTAATATCAAGCTCGCGCTCTTAAATATGTCCTAAGTTTATGAGCACTCTCGTCGGATTGTATTCAACTTGTTGTCTATTTAAACAAATGTCCCAAACTTAATTATATTTAATAATTAATCTATTAATTACTTTCAAGTTATTTCCATTTAAACTAGTAGATTATGATTGTGAGAGAGGTACAGTTATAATTTTTATATAATTCTATTAAATAAAAAATTGATTGAATAATAAATATTATAATAAATTAATAATTATATGAAATTATTTATTTTCAAACTCAAATACGATTGTAAATTTAAAAATATAACTTTTGACAAAGTAGAGACCAATATAAAAACACAATTCAAACATATTTTTTATAGAGCAGGGTAGGTCATTGCAAGGCAAGTCACGGGTCTAAACTTTCTACACAGCACCACAAGATAGGGCGGGGCAAGTTAGGTCAGTCTGCAGACGGGGCAGATCTAATATCTCGAAAATCTGTCCCATTGCAACCTCTAATCGTGCGAGACTTTTATCTTGAAGCAATAGTAATATAAATATAAAGAATAATAAATAAATTTTAAAATATAATATATATTTCAAAAAATCATGCAAAGTTTGTTTATTGAACTGCGTGGTTAGGAGTTTTAGAGGTTTAACCAAAATCAAACCTCTAAATTTACCAATAGCTAGTTTGGTTAATAACAATGTCATTAGTTGATTTTATTCAAAACACAAATTTCTAAAATACGGATTTGAAATGAGATGTTTGTTAAAAAAATCAAATTACCACATTTTCCATTAGAATCACATTAATTACATGCTTATTAAAATATGTGAAACCTATTCTATTAATAAAAATAAATATAACGGAAATAATATTAATATATATATATATATATATTTGATTGAGATTTTTATTTGCTCAAAATTTAAAATGAAACTTTGATGCAAAAGAAGATTTTGAATGTCTCTCAGGAATAAGTTTTTTCATGAGGCAGCTTACCAGGAAGTTTTCAATAAACAATGTGTGATTCTGTTGTGACATCTTATGCATTCTCGTTGATTTTAAGATTCTATTGTTAATAAGATTTTAAATATCTTCCCAAACATCTTAGGGGTAATTAAAATATGTTCGTCTCACTAATTATACGTTCTCGTTGATTAAACGAAATGTGTTAGTGGCAAGACGTTCAGATAGACATTTGTGATGAATTTTTTTAAAATAAATACTGTATTGTAAGAGGTGTGTGTTTCTAGGGTCTGATAACTTATGTTCAATTCACTTTGCCCATAAGCACGTACACCATTCTCCAACCTCATGGCTGAATTTCTCCATCTGGCATGGTCGGATGAACTCAATCGCATAATCAATTCTTCTAGTTACTTTTGGAAGTTAGTATTTTGTTAATATTGCATTTCCACACAATTTATTTAGGATTTGTTAACATCTATTTTCCAAATGCAAAACAGATATCTTTTGTAAATCATTTGAGTTTAAGAGTGTTATGACGTGCTTAGTTATATGGCATTGGCATTGTTTTAAATGGATTATATTCTTAAGATTTTATGGCCATTTATTTGGAGTCATGGTTAACTACAATGAGGTTGTTGTCGATTGTGAGAGAGTTTAGGGTTGATTATTCACAAGTAAGGTATAATGTTCTTTGTTTCAGTTTGAAGTCAAATGCATGGTTATTATTGGCCATGTGTTGGTTGTGTACATTATAAGTCTAGGTCATCCTGTGTCTGCCAAGAACCAACCCCGCTGCTACCACCAATGGATGATTACTAAATGGAACAAATTAAGAAGAGACCATTGAAATGGGAGGCTCCCTTTTCAATGCATCAGCTACGGAACACACCAATACTACAATAAGTAGTTGAGATGGGGCTAGCCAGAAAAAACCATTGGTCAATCCAAATGTAGTTCGCAAATTCAACCATGCTATTGACATTACTACATACAAGACCGCCGGTGTTACAGTTTGTGGTGAATAGATTCATTTCAATCTTAAAATGCTAAATTTGTACTACGTTCTCTTATATTTCCAAACCAACATCTCGGCTTTCCATTAGTAGGGGAGAGCAGTTTTCGGTTTTTACCGAAACCGAACCGATAACCGAAAAAATTATCGGTTCGGTTAACCGAAAATATATATATTTTCGGTTTTCGATTAATTCGGTTCAGTTAACCGAAAATTGCAGTTTGGTTTTCGGTTTCGGTAGTGGAAAAATTCGGTTAACCGAAAACCAAATTTTTAACCGAAAATTCTAATTTTAAGGATTTTATCTTAAAATTTATTGAAAAATAATAATTATTTTAATGAAATAAGTAGATATATTGTCAATATATTTAGTTTTAAGTTATTTTATTGAAAAATTTAGTGTTTTATCTTAAAATTTATTTTAAAAATTTAATTATTTTGAAAAAAAATTAATTTTTTGGTTAATTATTCGGTTTTCGGTTAATAATTCGGTTAACTGCAAAAGTTTGGTTTCGGTTTTCAGTTAACCATTTAAATTTCGGTTCGGTATTCGGTTATCGAAATTTGAAGTTCGGTTAACCATAAACCGAATTTTCGGTTCAGTTTCGGTTTCGGTTAACCGAATTCTCACCCCTACCTACTAAGGTATACAATCACGAAGAGTTGTCTGAATGAGTTATTGTTCAACTACGTTAGTTTTTAAATCGTCCATGGGGAGATCTTGGCCAACATATCAACCACAATAGGTATTAGTTTTATATGCTACCTGGAATATATTCATTAGCCATAACATCTCTCCCATTGACCAATACTAAATTCTATGCAACGACCATCATAGGATTCTCCACACTATAAACTATGGTGAGCGATTTGACGTTGGTGTTATCATGTGCAGGGTATTAGATCTCAACCTTAGAAGTGGTCACTTTTTGGTGCTCCATTCTACTATCACCAGCATATGTCAAGCGGTCAGAGAGGGATATGCATCAACATGAGGATTAATTTGTACCTCAAGCAAGGTCAATTGGTTCAATGATTTGGAACATACTATCACAAGATCGAGGTTTGCCAGGTTTGGATGCTATGGACATCTCTGAGGATGAGCAAGAAAGTGGTACGATGGGGGTGATTGTGATGACAATAATTATGATCAGCAAGTGGAGGATGGAATGAAGTTGGTGGCGAGACCAACATGTTGGGAGTATTCTTAGAGAGGTACGTGTTACATACCAGTAGTTTAATGAAATAATCACGACCATGGAGAATTCAATGCGGCGATTGACGAGGAGGGTAGATAAGATTAACCGTAGTGTCAGATGTGATGATGCCAATTTCGATAATAATTAAATATGTATCAGTATTTTGGTATTTTGTTTTGTCTATTACAAAATTGTCAGAGTCTAAGTTTAGAAAGTACTCATTTCAAATTTTTTATGTTTAACTTTAACTATTTTGTGACATTTTCTAATTACTGTATTTTATGGTTATATGTCTATATAGGTTGATGTGCTGAATTGAAAGCGTAAAACGTTAATACTACCTCTATTATTTTTTCTTCGGAATTAAATGTTTATTATTCATCCGAATCCAATTTTTGTGTATAAAAAAGGCAAATCCAATTTAAACTTTTTAAGTCGAATAAAGCTGAGACATTTGGAATCTATCCGAATAAAACATAAAATTTGAGTACGAATATTTAAAACGGGATAAAAATAAGGGAGCATAATTAGGTTTTACTTTATTGTTTTTTCTATTATCTTCTTTCTTTCTCGCGCTGCACAACATAAAGACAAAACCTCTCGCCATCGTTCCCTTTGTTGCTATGATTAGAGAACACCAATCACCCCTAATTTCAAACTTCATCAGAACTCTAATTTGATTAATCATCTCTGACCCTACTCAAAGAATTAAAGTAACAACAGGCTAACTAACGACATATATACACAGTTACTATAGTTAAGTTTTCTTAAAGATACATTTTAATATATCTAGATTTACTTGTTAATTTCTTATATTTGTTGCTAATATGGTGAACTGATGATGATGTTAATATGTGCATGTTGTATGATTTTTTTTTTTGCTATTTTATTCTCTTCTGTCTCCCAGCTTACTTTTAATTACAGGAGATATTGATGTTGTTAATTGAAAATTGATTGGAAAATTGTAATATTTTTAAAATTTTGTTATATGAATTAGAGTTTATTTTCTATGATTTTTTTTTATTTCTATCTATGTCTGTCATGTAGTAGTGTTTTCTATTTATTTTTAGCATCTCTGAAAGATACTCTTGGTGGAATTTACTTATAATACTTGAGTAATTTAGAATTGAGTTGGAAAATTTTGATATATGTGATTTTATGTTTTGCTTTTATGTTGAACTATTGTAGGTCATTAGTGGATTTTAAGTAACAATGGTGAGAAAGAGAGGTCCTTTTTGGGAGCATGTAGTGATATTGCACAATAAAGTTCAATGCAATTTTTGTAAGAAAGTGTACTCTGGAGGTATAACGAGGTAAAATTTTCATCTTACTCGTATGAAAGGAAATGATATAGAGATTTTTGAGCAAGTTCTAAATGTTGTTCAAGCCGATGCATTTCTTGTAATGGAGAATAGTGCAAAACGTCTCATAAGTGATTATCATAACACTACTTCTAAAGGTGATTTATGTGCTACCATGTCTTCTTTGAAGGGTAAAGGTGTAGTTTAAATAACAATGCCTAATATGATCAAGAAGATGGACAAAAATGATACTAAATTTGCTAGTAAGATTTTTTTGTATTAAATAATATATCATTAAATGTAGTTCAATCATTTTCTTTTCATGAACTTGTGAAAGCTATTGTTAAGTTTGGTACTAGGTATAAATTGCCAAGTTTTTCTACTTTAAGAACAAAACTAATTCCTCAAATAAAGAAACAAGTTGATGAATATGTTATTAATGTTAAGGCAACTTGGAAAAAACTTTTTTGTACTATAATATCAAATACTTGGATTGATATGAAGTAACATTATTTCACTAAATTTATTGCTCAATCTCCTGATGGTTCTATTTTTTTTACAATCTATTGAGATCTAAAAGTACAAGAAAACTAGTTCATTTCTTATGGATTTAGTCTCTAATGTGATAGAGATAGTAGGACCACATAATGATTTTCAGTTTGTGACTGATAATGCTTCTAAATTTGATTTTGTTTGTGATATGTTGATTGGAAAGTACTCTACAATTTTTAAGAATAGAATGCTGCCCATGGTGTTCGATTACTTCTTAAAGATATTTGTAGAGTGTGGAAATGGTGAAAAGTGTTGTTGATAATGCTAAGTCAATTCAAGTTTACTTGTATCAACATCAGATTTGCATTGACGAGAGAAGCAACAAATGTTAAGGAATTGAAAAGGGCTTGTGCCTAGGGATGACAATTCAGGTAAACGGGCGGTACCCGACCGAATCCTCTTTACAAAAACATGTACCCATACCCGCTAAGATTAAATGGGTATGGGTACGGACAATACCTAACGGGTACGAGTATACTCGTGGATATCTATTTATAATAATAGATAATGGGCAGACAGTATTCATGGGTTAGAGTACATCTATGGATATTTTTACGCAAAAATATTT
This sequence comes from Cardiospermum halicacabum, assembly GCA_031304145.1. NCBI lineage: Eukaryota > Viridiplantae > Streptophyta > Magnoliopsida > Sapindales > Sapindaceae > Cardiospermum > Cardiospermum halicacabum. The sequence continues at coordinate 39,035,094 of CM062389.1, read as the reverse complement.
GAAAATATTTTATATTATACATATTCAAACATTTTTATGATACCTTCAAAATTATTAAATACATATTCTTAGTACAATCCTATTATCAAATTAATCAAACAATTTATTTCTTAATCTTCTATAAATACTCACATAAAAAGTAATAATACAACAAAACAAATCAACAAGTAAATTAATTTCACTTCTAAGATTAAAAGATAGATAATAAATTAAATAAATCCATATTCAATCTGTCATTTTACTAACCATAAATAATTAATAAGATTGTCAAATTCATCTTCACTTTTAAAACCATGTGCTTTATGCAAAATATATAATAATAATAATAATAATAATAATAATAATAATAATAATAATAATAAATATGTATTTGTTTTGTACCAACATAAAACATGATACTTATAATATTGTATATATCAAATAGTTGATATTTAAATAAAAGTAAAATAATATAATAAAACCAAACAAAAATATTTTAATTAAAAGTTAAAAAATATAATATTCAAATAAACACAATATCATTATCACAAACAAATGTAAATAGTTGGATTTTTCTACACAAATACAAATAATCTGTGCATTGCAGTTAATTAGTTTGTTTTTATTTAAAAATATATATATTTTTATTTTAAATGGGTAATGGGTAACCCGTGGGTATATCCATACTTTTCCTGATTAGTAAATGGGTATTATATCAATAAAAGGGCAATGGGTATTCGGACAAAATTTGATACCCATACCCGGTTAAAGCGGGCGGATATACACAGGTAAATAGGTATTTGGGTAAAACTGACATCCCTAGTTGTGCCACTAGATTTGCTTCTAACTTTCTAGGCCTATTTCTTATAGGAGCAGAAAATGGTTTAAAGGTGTTTGTGGCTTCTGTTGAATGAAGAGGCTTGCAATTTAGCAAGACTTCTGAAGGTATGCATGTAACTAAATTAGTTTCAAACCTAAATTTTTGGGAGCAAGCAAGAGATATTATAGAATTGCTAGAACCTTTTGTTTAAATTCTACGTTTGGTGGATGGTATGGATCTACCTCGGGGTATTTTTTCAAGTAATGGAGATGGAAAAACACCCGATTGAATACAAATGTTCATTGAATAATGAGAAGTATAACCACATCAAGACCTTATTGAGTAGGAGGCGAGATGTAAACATTATCCATCTCGTTCATGATGCAGCTGCATTTTGCAATCCCGATTTTAAGTTTAGAACATATTTTGTTAAGACTGATAAGATGAGGATATGTATAGATTGTGTTGTAGACAAAATGGTTGAAAGTGAAGAAAATGCAACTTTCTTGAAACAAGTGCAACTTTATCGTACTCTCTATGCTCCATTAATGAATCCTTCGACAAAATTCCTACTAACTACTAGCCATCCTAGTAAGTTTAATTGCTTAATATTTGTTTGCTTCAATTTAACATATATTGTTTATTAATTTCTTTAATTTTCATTTTATAGGGGTTCGGTGGGATTATTGTGGAGATGTCCTTCCGGTTCTTAAAAATATGCCATTTGTATTTTGAGCCAACCTTGCTATGAGTGGAAGTGGAGTGCTTTTGAAGCGACTCAAACCAAAATGAGGATTAGATTAACTACAAAAATTCTTGCAGTTATGGTTTATGTAAGATTGAATTCAATGACGATTCAAATGTTTAAAAGAAATCAGAGGAAGATATAAATATCATTAACTTAGAAAGTTTGAAAGACTGGTCTAACTTTGGAGAGGAAGTCGATCCTATTATTGAAAAAGGTGCTATTAATGGTGTGAACTTGGTGGTGGAGAATGATGTTGACTTATCTGCTTCTTTAGATAATAGTATTTGAGTTATTTGGTCTTGAGCATGTTTGTCTTACTCTTGTTGATAGTAATGATGATAATGATGGTAGAGGCGATGTTATAGGTGTCAAAGGAAGCACATAATTTATTTGATAGTAATGTCTTTCTAACAATGTGGTTGTATTATTTTAATTTTCAAGTTTTATGCAATGAAACGTCTAGAAGAGGAAGAGGTGATAAGGATGTTAAAAGCAGCAGATATCGGACAAGGGAAGATTGTGTTTGCTGTCTTTGTATTGTTTGGAAATACATAAAAAATGCTCGGGTGAATTGCAAAACAGAAAGATTATATTTTTATAAACAAGTACATTTTGTTTCGAATACTGATTGAGTTTGTTGTTTTTATATTGACATGTATAATGTTCGTTGTAACTGGAAATTATATAATTGATATAGCCTTTCTTGCAGGAATGAAAGATTAGTATGCAACTTGAAACCTCTATTTCCATTTCTCTTATGTGCCATATCTGTCCTATTCCATCTCTCTTGATGTTAAATCTCATCCTACTTAAATGGACTAAAATAGATGAAAACATAAATGGACTCCACAGATGAATATTTTTATGTTTGTTCTTTTGCTTATTGTCTAGTCTAATATGGAATTCTCAAACATTGAAATTCATCATCATTAGTATCATTTTTATTTGAATGACATTCGAACAAGAGGATTGCTTGTTATTGAATTTTTTCATATTTATTTCAAATTTGTATATCTAAGACTACAAATATTCATAAAAAAATGTAATATTAAAGTACTGAATTTTTGAAATTAAAACCGTATTAAACGCGTTTACATTTGTATTCGTATTTTATAGGTCAATGGATTTTACTTCGAATACTTGACCAAATATTTTAACTAAAATGCCTAATTAAACACAAATGTTCTGAATACCGTTTAAAATACGCGATAAATTTAACTAATAAAGAATATACTATATTGTAATCGGTGTTTCGCATAAGAATAGAAGGTTTAAGAAGCATATTTTGTGGGCAAGCAGGAAAGATTGATGAGGAAATCGTTTAACCGGTCGTCTTTTGGATAAGTCTACCCATGAGACATCTGCACTAATTTGTTTCGTTATTAAAACACGCATCACTATCCAAACGCTTTATAGAATGTCTAATGAGTCATACTTTGCATGAGACGTTTGGAAAGATTCAATTATTTTAAGAAACAAAAATATTGTCAATGCACAATAGTGAATGTTATGTAGGTAACATGTCTGCTCAGATATTAAGTCATATCAAAATCGACAGCAAAATCCTAACCCTAACTTTAGTCCTCGACTATAAATAGTGACTTCTCTAATAACTTAACTAATCTCAAAACTCATAGACATTCAACCCTTCCACATCTAGCAACTGCTTTATTCTGTTATTCAATCTGAAATTATATGGGGTTTGAAATGAGATCAGGCAGCGGGACTAGTGACAATATCGGTGACAGCCCACGTGATACTTGGCTAAAGGAATATGCCCGTCAGATGAAAATGTTTAATCAAGAGGAGTACTTTGTACTAGGCCACTGTTGCCATTATGGCGTACCTCTTAAACTAACAAGCTTTTTCAACTCTAACAACAATTAGTGATGGTATTAGAGATGTGGAAGAAATGTAACTTTATTTACAATTGGTGTTTTTGATTCATATTGTAAAAACTCATAGACATCGGTTCCCTATTTCAATACTGAATGTAGGAGATAACTTATGGATATGTGAAGTGGAACGATGAGTGGCTTAAGCAAATCATACTACGTATTTTGGTAGATATGTCAATGTTTAAAAGTCATGTTTACAATATTAGTGACTCTGGAAGATTTTAATTATAGAATCAAGAGTTGTAGATAAAGATGGCTTAATCAAATAGGCATATGATGATGCTACTTGTTATATTCATGTTTGTTGTTTGTGTATTCGCAATCATTCTTTGTAGATACTCCTTCAAGTATAAAGCTATTTGAAGGTGGAGAAGTCATTCACCTTCTTAATTCAAATACCCTAGAAAGTGTACTATTTATGATGTTGAATTATTTGAATTAGTAGCAGTAATGAATATTCTCTGATTATACCTTTTAGTTGGATAAGTTAAACGACATGAAGATTGAGGTATTAGTCTGAAAATGCTAAAATGAAATGATACTAAGTTATGTTAGTTACGATGTTTACAATTGGGTATGCAGTTCTTATATGTATGGTTTAATGATTATACACTTCTAAAATAGCCCTAACACCACTACGACTAGTAACAATTTATTATTATAGTTTGATCAAATTTTAAAGAACAAAATGCCTCATAATAATATTCCACAGTCATAATTAACTTATAATTTACATAAGATATAATCGCAGTTTTAGTAGTAAATATAAAATATTAAGATATTTGATTCGACATCATTAGTCAATTATGAACCAATTTCTTTTTTATATTAAGCTAGTGTATAATGTGGTAGACGACGTGGACCCCTTCACAAACGCTTATAGGATCATTTTTTACCCTTACGGATTAGGCATTTCCCTTCCCTAGTGGACCCATTTTGGTAAATTTGACATCGATTTAGTCCGGAATTCCAAATTGCGTGTAATAATGCCATCCACATTATATAGGGCATTCATCCTTGAAATTCCATCCTAGTTTAAGAATTGTAAAATTTCAACCCCCATACTTGATCTTACATTTTAGCCCTTTCTTTGGAAAGAAGAACTCATGATTCTATTGGGGTTTAGGTTTCAGTCATCAATTAAGCAAAAAATTGACATGGACATAGGAACATACATAGGAGGTTTGGAGTCTTTCACAGATGGGTTAACATCCGTATGATTCCTTTCATGAGCATTGAATATATCCTTCAAAATCCCACTGAAGGTACTTGATTTGAAGCTATCATATAATTACTTAATTCATTTCTTTTTTGTACCAAGTTAGTGTTTGTGGTAGACGACATGGACCACTTCACAGATGCTTCTAGGGCCCCATCACGGATCTAGGTATTCCCCTTCACAAATGGATCCCTTTTGGCAAATTCCTCCTCAATTTAGCCTGGAATTCAAAATTTCCTATGATAATGCCCCACATTGTATAGGGCACTCACCCTTAAAATTCCATTCTTGTTCGAGAATGACAAAATTTTAACCCTCATACTTGATCCCACGTTTTAGCCCACTTTATAGGAAGAGGAACTCATGCTTCCATTGAAGTGATTCCTTTCATATTGGTTAAATTTGTATGATTCCTTTCACATTGAAGATATCCTTCAAAATCCCACTGAAGGTACTTGATTCGAATCCATCATACAATTACAGAATCCATTTCTGTTTTTCACCAAGCTAGTGTTTAGTCTGGTAGATAATGTAGACCCCTTCACAGATTTTTTGGGATAATTTTCACCCCTTCATGGCTTTAGGTATTTCCCTTCTCAAATGGACCCATTTTGGCAATTTCGAACTCGATATACTCAAAAATTTGAAATCGTCTGCGATAATGCCATCCACCTAGTATAGGACATTCACCCATTAAATACCGTTCCAGGTCGAGAATGGCAAAATTTTAACCCCATACTTAATCCTTCATTTTAGCCCACTTTAAAGGAGAGGAACTCATGCTTCCATTGGGTTTAGCTATCAATCATGCAATGTAGCTCAAATTTGACATGCACATGGGAACGTATATGCAAGACTAATCCTCTTCATGAGCATTGAAGATATCCTTCACAAGCCCGCTGAAGGTTCTTGATTCGGGCCATCACACAACTACAAAATCCTTTTTTCTTTGTACCAAGATAGTGTTCAGTGTGGTAGATGACGTGGACCCATTCATGGGTACTTCTATGATCATCTTCATTCCGTCACAGATCTAGGCATTTCCTTTCACAAGTAGACCCATTTTGACAATTTCAACTTTGATTTAGCTTGGAATTCATAACTGTCTGTGGTAATGCCATCTATAGTGTATAGGGCATCACCCTTGAAATTCCATCCAAGTTTGAGAATGGAAAATTTCAACCCCGATACTTGATCCCACGTTTTAGCCCACTTTATGGGAAGAGGAACTCATGTTTCCATTAGGGTTTAGGTTTCAATCATGCAATTTCGCTCAAACTTGACATGTACATGGAAATGTAAATGCAAGGAAGTTTGAAGTCCTTCACGAATGGGTTAACATCAGTCTAATCCCCTGCACAAGCATTGAAGATATGCTTCATAAGCTCGTAGAAGGTACTTGATTTGAAGCCATCATACAAGTACTAAATTCATTTTTTTTGTACAAAGTACATTGTTTAGGGTAGTAGGCGATGTGGACTCCTTCATGAACGCTTTAGTGATTATTTTTGTTGATAGTTGCAATTTCTTCAGACATAGCGTGCTGCCACTTTGCTTCCTGACTTGCATCTTTAAAAGTAACAGGATCTGCTGCAACTAAAACCACATGTTTCATATAAATCTGCCAATGAACGATAATTTTGTGGGGATAAAGGTGGGACTAAACTCCTGCAGTTGTAGTATTAGTTGAAGATGATTCTGAATATGACCTGAACGTGGGAGATGAAACAAGCATAGAATGTTCTGATGTTGTTTCTCCAATTTTGCTTCCTTCATTAATAGGTTCTGCAGCACTTATATTTTCTGTAGCACTGAGATATTCTGTTGTACTGAGATGTTCTGCTACATTATTTTCCTTCCAATTCCAATTTAAATGCTCATCAAATATTACATCTCGCTTAGTTAAAATTTTTCCACTACTAGGATCAAATAATATATAGGCTTTTAATTGTATGCTATACCCAACAAATATGCATTTATGTGATTTTTAATCCAGCTTTCTTCTATTTTGAGTAACAAGTGCATACAAAATAGAACCAAATATGCGCAAATGACTTACAACGGGTTTAAAGCCATTCCAAGCTTCGAAATGAGTTTGATTTTGCATAACTCTTATAGGAGAAATGTTGAGGATGTATACAACAATGGCTACAGCTTCAGCCCATATGGTGTTTGGTAAATTCTTTCCCTTTAACATGCATCTAGCCATCTCAACAACTGTACGGTTCTTTCGTTCAGCTACACCATTCTGCTCCGGAGTGTAAGGTGTTGTTAACTCTCTGCGTATGACATGTTCATCACAGAATGAATAAAATTCTTTTGGTACAAATTCCCCTCCTCTGTCAGTACGAAGAACTTTGATAGAATGATAACTTTGTTTCTCCACCAAGGCTTTATAATATTGAAAATTTTCAAATGTTTGATCTTTATTTTTTTTTTTCAGAAATTATATCCATGACATCCTACTGAAATCATCAGTAAATAACAAAAAATATTTACTACCTTCAAGAGAAGTTGTCTGCACCATAAGTCTGCATGAATAAGTTCAAGCCATGAAGAGGCTCTCCAAGTGCTACGAGTTGGAAGTAATTTCGTGTCTGCTTTCCATATACACAACCTTGCATAATTTAATATCCTCAATTTTAGGCAAACCAAGAACCTTATTTTTATCTATGAGTAATTTCAAACCCTTGAGATGTAAATGACCATAGTGGAGATGCCATATTGTGAACTCATCAACTACATTTGTAGTAAGAACAAAGTTTCCCATCTGAGTCACATCTAAAGAAATATTTGATTTTTAGTCATGGAAATCGCTGCCATAACCTGCCTAGATTTTTTCTCCTATACACAACATTCTCCATTGTCAAATACAACTAAGTAGCCACAAGAAATTAGTTGCTCGACACTAATAAGATTAAATCCTAAAGTTGGTACATAATGAACATTATGTAAGAACTTAAATTTACCAAGATTTACTTCAAACTTTATTGTGCCTTTGCCTTCGACATGAAGAGTGATTCCATTTCCCAATTGGACCTTTTGCTTATACGTTTTCATCAAGAGCACTAAAAAGTTGTTTGTAGCCAGTCATGTGGTTGGAACAACTGCTATCTACAACCAGATGTTATGACTCTCACATTATGTATCTACTTCTTTAGATTGTGCTATAAACAATTTTTCTTTGTCCTCTGGTACCATTTCGTTGTCTTTTTCTTCCTTTGTAAAATTTTCTTGTTCTTCTTTAGACCAACGGTCTGCACGTATATGACCGTAGTTTCCATAATTATAGCATTGTACATGGTTCACATACTGTCGTGGATTGTCAGTTCGACCTCTACTTCGTCCAAATGATTGACCTCGTCCCAGAGAACCTCCTCGAGAACCTCATTTACTGCATCCTTTTCTGCTAATGTTACTGTCTTGAACCTGGAAAGTCTTTTCTTCAACTTTTTCAACACTTCTGTTTATTCTACATCATGAGCTAGCAATGACCCCATCAAAGGAAAAAAAATGACAAGTCTTTAGACTCTTCAATAGCAGCAACAACGTGATCAAAATTAGGATTTAAACTACGAAGCACTTTTTCCATAATTGCTTAATTATCAACCTTTTCTCTATATGTCCGCATTTGACTAACCAATATTGCTGCTTTAGCGAGAAATTCTGACACAAATTCATAATTCTTCATCTGTAATGTCTCAAAGTCCCGACGTAATGATTGTAAATCTTACCACCATTACCTTCGAATCTCCTTGAAACTCCTTTTGAAGTACTGGCTAGGCATTTCTACAAGTAGAAGCTGCTGCTATTCTTGAAAAAATGTTCTCATGCACAACTAGTTGAATGATTGCAAGTGCTTTTAGGTCCTTCTTCTTTGTCTCCTTGAGCTTTATTTGTTCTTTTGCTGTAAGAACTACTTCCTCTGCTGGTTCTATGAAACTATTTTCTACAAATTTCCACAAATATTGAGGCCTCAACAAAGTCTTGATTCGTATAGACCAAAACTCATAGTTCTCTCCCTTGAAAATAGGAATAAGAGGCTGATTTGTACCCATTGCTGCGCTATTGCTATTACCAGTAGTCATCATTTTTTTTTCACTCTCGAGTTTCAATGTGTTTCGATGTGTATCCCACACTCTTGCACACAGGCTCTGATACCACAATGTTAGATTTTGTGATCACTAATGAAACAGAGATACTGCTGTAACTTAGATCATGTTTATTGAATTCAAGAATGCCTTTTAAATAGGCTTATATAAATCTAAAAAATAACCAAGAAAAAAAAAAGGATTGTTATTTCATACATCCTAATTACTTGGGATAACATTTTTTTTCCAATTATACCTTTAATTTATTTTTTTTATAAATAATATATTTAAAAAATTAAATTGTTTCAATTTTCCCAATTTCAATAGGTTTATAATTTTTTAAAAATGAAATTCTAACTTAAAAAATAATTAATAAAAATAAAAGTTAATATGATATTAATTTTGTATACCTTATTTACTATAAGTCATAATAATTATAATTTTAATAATACATATTTAAACATATAAACAAATTATATTTACCCTATAATTCAGAAAATTTAAATTTAATAACTTTAATGAAACCTGCCTACATGAACAAAAAGTATGTAACAATGGAAGATAGAATTTAACGTGATACAAGTGTAAGAGGCGGGAAAAAATATTAATGCATCATTATTTATAATAGTTTGAACAAGAAATTTTTTTTAGTATAGAAATATTTGAAAATCTATTAAATCCAAATATTAGAGTATCTCTAATAATAATATATATATATATATATATTAATTAAGATCTATGTATACTTATGAATCAATTATAACATAAAATATTTTTAAATTTGAATAAAAATAAAATATATAATAAATAAATTGGAAAGAAAAAGTAAATAAAATTTTATATAAAAAATATTTTACAAATAAAAATGTTAAATAAAGTAAAAAAATTAATTTTTTTTAGTAATTATGTTAATATTATAAGAATAATTTGAGAAAAAAATATATTAAATACATAATTGAGAGGTGTGAAATAACAACGATTATACAATTAAAAATAATAATAATAAGACGACTAACCTAGTATCTTGATTATACGAACACAGGATTACAAATTAGGGGTGTGCACGGATTGAGTTCGGATCAAATCCGGACCGACCCGGAAAAAGCCGAATCCGAAAATTTGATATTTTTTGGATCGGACCGAATCCAATTACTTTTTAAATAGGTCGAATCAAAACGGGTCAAGATCTGGTCGGTCTGGGTTTCGAATTTCCTTTGTTAATTAATTAAAAATAGTGACTCGAAAAAACTCGAAACCCATATATTTTGCAGACCGGACCGAACCCGATTTTTTTCTGGTCAAGATCGCTCCGATCCGGATTTTCGGATTCGGGTTCGGGTGTTTTGCTCACCCCTATACAAAAGACAGAGAGATCTGCACGGTTTCTTCGAGATCAGGACATGTTTGGACTGATTTTGAATCACGTTTCCACACCATTGTCCATCAATTTATCTATTGTCACGAATAATAATAAGAACTAAAATTAAATCAAGGCTGTTGACTTTGTCTTCAGATCACAATGGATCTTTGCACATGGTTATGGTTGGTGTACAAAGAATAAATCAAATCGAGAAGTTGTTCTGTCAAATCAGATGGCCATTTAAAATAATAAATAAATAAGCTAAGTCAACAAGATTAGATTAGTAGCATCCACTCCTGTGCACGTCATTTACACTTACTCTCAATTAAAAAGCACATGTTGGTACACCACCAAAAGACACCAATAGAGCAATTTCCTGAAATGGAGGACATTATGCTGCTCTTATCCTCTAGAAAATATGGTCATCGGTACACTGAGCGCAACTTGAGAAGTGATCAGGCAATCAACTGTCATGTATGCTATGAAGTGGTCTCAGGGTCTGCTTGTATCTTCGATCTTGGTCTTGGTGGTTTTTTTGCCTACAAGAGTTATTTTGACATTTTAGCTCTACACAAATCATGCGCTGAGTCACCATGTCGGATCCAACATCCTTTCCATACAGACCATCCTCTGGAAGCTGATTCTACTTCTCTCGATAACTTAAGTGGATTTATATGCGACGGATGTCAACGTTTCTCTTTCGGTTTCAGTTACAGTTGCAGTGCTTGTGACATTAAACTTGATTTCCGATGTGCTTCCAACCTCGAGATTCATCATCCGGAAATGAAAATGGAAATTAAAGCCGATTTTCACGACCATAAACTCCGACGTTTCTTTCCCAATAAACAACTACGTTTCTTACCTAATATTCTTTTCCCAACAAGATATATCGGAGATATCAAAGGCGAACCCCAAGAAATTACCTGTTGTTACTGCTCAAAGGGCTTCAACGAATCAGCGTTTGCCTGCGTTGACTGTAGCTTATATATCCATAAATCATGTATAGTCAAAGTTCCGTTTGGAAAACAGATCAATAGCTCCTTCCACTTGGAACACCCTCTTGTTCTTCAACTAACAACCTTCCCCATTCATCTTCAGCTATCAAACTTCCACCTTACATGTAGTGCGTGTGAAGGGTCTATCAAGCGAGGTGATCTTCACTTACGTTGTCAAGAGTGTCTTGTCTCGAGCAGTTATCACATTTCGTGTGGAAGTGTTACTACATCTGGGTTGAGACTAAAACACCATCATGAGAAGCATCCTTTCTTTCTTTTCTACTCGACTTCTAAAGGCTTCTTTGATAGGTGGTGTGTTGTCTGCCATACCAACTGTGAAAACCGTTTTGTTTATGGTTGCTTGGTTTGCTTTAGATATGTGCATTTGGAATGCATTCCTCTGCCTCGAGTCGTTAAACATGTGTGTCACGATGAGGATCATTCGCTCATTCTTTATGATCCTTCAAATCCATTGGATTTTCCATGGGATGACTATCATTGTATTATTTGCGAGAAGAGAGGAGATCTCAACCATCCCTTTTATTACTGCCCGCAATGTTTTGACACGGCTGATATTGCTCATGTCGATTGTGTCTTATCTCAAGGTTAGTTTATATAAATAATCATTTATAAAGCTTTGGTATTGCTTGTTGATGAAGAACTTGTTCATCGTTTTGTTTAATGATGAAATTAGTTGTTTATTACAGGAGAATCCTGTAGAGATTACTGAATACTTGATCCCTAGAAAAGTGAAGAAATTTTAATTATTTTGAAGGAGCTACCTTGTGAACAAGAATACAATATGAGAGCAATGGTGAAGAACATGACGACTTAGAGGCACGGAGAAGAACCACCTGAATAAAATGCTTTATGTGTTGGCTCAGTGAAAAGAAAAAGAAAACTAAATAATTGAGAACACAAGTCTGCATTTTCCTCTGTATCTTATTAACATAAACAAAGCGCGGAAATAAACAGAGTAGATATCATCTTCCTTACAAGTAGGAGAGAATCTACTAATAACAAATAACGTAAATCAAAACAGTATCAAACTATTCTCGTAAAAATTTTTTTGACTCATTCGAATCACTTTCCAACACCTTCCCTTGATTTGAAATCACATATGCCTAGCAGCCTTCTAAAGTAAATAAAATTTTCCTTTGCAAAGCTTTCATCAGAATGTCAGCCAACTGATCACCAGTTTTGCAATACTGGACATCAATAATCTTTCCAGCGACCAAATCTCTAATAAAGTGAAAACGGGTGTCAATATGTTTGGTCCTGCTATGCAGAACTGGATTTTTCGTCATACATATTGTTGATTTGTTGTCGCACAAAACTATTGTTGCTACCTTCTGTTGTTGTTTGAGTTCGCTTAAACTGCCTCTAATCCAAATTGCTTGATAAGCAGCAAATGTATTCAACTTCCGTACTTAATAGTGCAGTAATTGGCTGCTTCTTTGAACTCCAAGCAATTACCCCAGAGCCTAAAGTGAAAACATGAGCAGATATACTCCTTCGATCATCCAAACAGTTTGCAAAATCAGAATCTGAGTACCCATATAACTTTCCATCGAATGCCATTTCCATATTTCTTGAATACCATATTCCAAATTCCATTGTCCCGGCTATGTAACGTAGGATTCTTTTTGCTACTGCAAAGTGGATTTCTTATGGTTTCTCCATAAACCTTGAAATGGTACTGACCGCAAATGCTATATCTGGTCTTGAAATGGTGCTGAAGGTGTAGATAATTCTACTGTAGGTGGAGTAATTAGAGAAAGTTGTGACTCTCGAATAGGCGTCTGAGCAATAGAAGTTTGAGAAGAATTGTTCGCTTCATCTGTATTTGTAAGACCAGGTTGTTCTTCTTCTTCGTGTATTGCAATATCATGTTTTGTTTGTGATGTAACTTTACCCTACCAATTCCACTTCAAATGTTCATTAAATTCTACGTCCCTTCTAATCAATATTTTTCTAGTTTCTGGATAAAAAATCTATATGCCTTAGACTATGTGCTATACCTTATAAAAATGCACTTTTGAGATTTTTGATCTAGTTTTTGTCTAGCATGCGGATTAAGCAGAGCATAACAAACTGAACCAAAGACTCGTAAGTGACTTACAGATGGTGTTGAACCATGCCATGCTTCAAAGGTGTTTGATATAACACAACTCTAGTAGGAGATAAATTGAGAAGATAGACTGCAGTTCTCACAGCTTCTGCCCAAAATGAGTTTGGTAAGTTCTTCTCCTTAAGCATGCTCCTCGCAATTTCAACAACCGTGCGATTTTTTCACTCTGCCACACCATTCTGCTCCGGTGTGTAGGGTGTTGTGAGTTCTCTATGTATCCCATGTTCTTCATAAAATTATTGAATTCTTTGGATAAAAACTCCCCACCTCTGTCTGTCCTAAGAGTTTTTATGAATAAACCACTTTTCTTTTCTACTAAAACCTTGAATTGCTTAAATTTATCAAAGGTTTGGTCCTTGCTGTCAATAAAATACACCCAAGACATTCGATTAAAATCATCAGTAATAAGGAAAAAATACTTACTACCTCCCAAAGATATTGTTTGCATTGGTTCACAGAGATCAGTATGGAGTAACTCAAGACACATACTAGCCCGCCACGTGTTTCCAACTGGAAAAGAATTTCTAGCTTGCTTCCCATATATACAACCTTGACAGAGTTTTATATTGTTGATGGTAGGCAAACTTGACACCATACGCTTATTTTTAAGAAGTTGCAAACCTTTAAGATGCAAATGACCATATCGGAGATGCCATATGGTTTAACCATCTTCTTCTTTAGCAGCCAGCATAAAGTTTCCTATTCTTGATACATCCAAAGGAAACATTTGGTTTGGAGTCATTTTGATTGTTGCTATAACTCGTTCTGATTTCTTTTCCTTTATACAACATTCTCCATTATCAAAAAATATCAAATATTCAGATAACGGTAATTGTCAACACAAATCAAATTAAAATCAAGAGCTGGAACATAATGAATATTATGTAAATATTTGAAATTACCAAGGCTAAGTTCAAATCTTACTGTTCCTTTTCCTTCTACATGCAGAATATTGCCATTGCCAAGTTTCACATTTTGTTTCTCTGTTTCATCCACATTTGAGAAAAGATTTTTAAATCCGGTCATATGATTAGAGCATCCACTATCAACAAACCAGATATGATTCTGGTGTTTTGCGGTACTACCTTGAGTCATAAATAGTTTTTCTTCATCTTCTCCAAAGTTTTCCTCATATTCATCCTCTTTTGTAAATTTAACTTGCTCTTCTTTCGACCAATAATCAGCTTTTATATGACCAAATTTTCCGCAGTTGTAGCACCGAATATTGCTCATATCTAATCAACCTCCTTAGCCTCTTCCATTTGCTCGTCCTCTCCTAGGAAATCTTCCCCGAAAACCTCCTCTCCCATGACCACTACTCCTATGGTCGTCTTGAACTTAGAAACACATTCTCTTCTTCTTTTTCTACTTATCTATTAATCTGTACTTCATGAGTTAATAGTAAACCCATTAGTTCATCAAAGGAAAAAACAGATAGATCTTTTGACTCTTCAATAGCTGCCACAACATGATCAAATTTAGGAGTCAGACTGCGTAATACCTTTTCTATAATGGTCTGATCTTCAATCTTTGCCCCATATGTCCTCATCTGGCTTACTGTAGCAGTGGTTTTTGATAAAAATTTTGATACAGATTCTCCAGACTTTATTTGTAGTGTCTCAAACTCTCTGCGAAGTGATTGTAGTTTAACAACCATCACTTTTGAGTCTCCTTGAAACTCCTTCTTCAAAACCGTCCATGCTTCCTTAGACGTAGTAGCTGACGCAATTCTGGAAAATACATTATCATGTACTCCTTGTTGTATGATTGCTAAAGCCTTTGCATCATTCTTTCTCATGTCTCTTAGTTTCTCTTCTTGTTCTTATTTGAGTAGAATATCTGCACTGGCTCTGTGTATCCTTCTTCTACAAAGTTCCAGATATCTTGAGACCACAACAGAGTTTTCATTCATATAGACCAGAATTCATAATTCTCGCCTTTAAATATAGGTAAAAGACGCTGTGAATTACTATTGCTATTCATCCTGCTGTACACTTATGTTCTCACTGCTCACTTCTCTGTATTTTTTTAAGACAAGTTTAATTTAATTTTGCTCTGATACCACAATGTTGGCTCAATGAAAAGAAATAGAAAACTAAATAAGAACAACAATTGAGAACAGAAGTCTGCAATTCACTCTGCATCTTATTAACATAAACAAAGCCTTTAAATAGACAGAAATAAACAGAGCAGATATCATCTTTCTTATAAATAGGAGAGAATCTACTAATAACAAGTAACGTAAATTAAAACAGCATCAAACTATTCTTCTAAAAAAATTAAAAATAAAAACAAAAATAATAAAATAATAATAATAATATAATAAATAATAATAATAATAATAAATAAATAATAATAATAATAATAATAATAATAATAATAAAAAAAAAAATAAGCATTACAAGTTCAAGTGCACGAGAAATAAGTTATGATGCAACACTGCATCTATCTTCTATTCAAGTTATACTGTAGTTCCATTATTTGTTTAGAGCAGAAAATGTATAATAATAATAATAATAATAATAATAATAATAATAATAATAATAATAATAATAATAATAATAATAATAATAATACAATTGTGTGTTTTTATTTTAATTTTTTACATGCCTATTTCTCACATGCAAATTACAATATACAACATTGATATTATCCTTAATATTTTTAAAAATTATTTTACATATTCTTTAATTAATTTTAAATAATTAGATTATAAATTATTTTAAATAATATTCAAATGATTTAACTAATTCTTATAGTAATGATTAATCAATTTAACAAGGAAAATTTTTACTCTAGTTCATATTTTTTATCTACTTGGTGTTATATATATATATATATATATATATGCCACCCTCTCTCATTCATATTTTAATATGAAATTTATTTTTTTTAAAAAAATCATTATGATTCCATAGATTGTGAAACTCGAATTTATGGTGTCCATATTACAACTATACCGTAAAATTATATATATATATGTATATATATAGGTAAAAATAATTAAAAAAAAATATTAACCGTCAAATGTTGTTGTCTAAGAGCATCTCCAATAGAACGTGGGCGTCAGATAATGTGGCCATGTAAAATAGAAGTCGTGAATGCTGATGTTGCAAAATTTGTATTAATAGAGAGTATAATTTTAAAATAGTCATATAGTGGTCACCGTTTATCACTCCTCATTTTCTATTTTTAATAGAAATTTAATTAAAATTAAACTCTTTTATAATAACAAAAAGAATTTGAATATTAAAAATCTAATTAAATAATATAAAAAAGTTAAGTCAACATGTCTATTTGATCGTCTAAAATAGAAGGTCTGATGGGCAATATCTATTTTAAAATTTGATACGTCAGCTAAACATTCAAAATAGACTCTACCATTGGAGTTCTACTTTTTAAAATATTGTCCACGTTGCTGACGTGGCCGTAGAGAAATTGTAAATAGACATACCACTGTAGATGCTCTAATTTCTTTTATCAAGTTGTATATCATAGTTGTGTTTTAAGTTAATTTAATTTAAAATCAAATGATCTGATTTTATTGATAAAAAATAAAATTGATCAAATAAATCTGTTGAGTAAAAAATTATGTAAAAATTATAAAAAGAAAAAAAATTAAAAAAATTATAAAATAATAATACAATTATTTATTTTATACTACTTAAAAAATAATAAAAAATATAATATTAAAAAAAGATATTGACTTTAAAATTCACATGTGAGAAATAACTTTTTTATTATTAAGTATACGCAATTATTTTTAGAGAATTAAAAAATCGAAATTATATTGTCATTTGAAAACATCTCATGCCACAATGTTGCATAATAACGGCATGCGTACAAGATAATTTTCGCATGAGAGCAAGTTTTGTATGTCCAATTAGTAGGGAGTTTATAAGTTGAGTTTAATTAGCGTAGTCCCTGTGGATTCGATACCTAAACTGCTAAAGTTCTCTATATTAGTTGATAGCGTACACTTGCGTAGACGAATTCTATTATATAAGACTTTGGATATCACTACATATATCATATCATTAACATAGAGAAATATCATTACAAAATCAATTATCTCAGTTTTCTTAGCATATAATGTTGGTTTTCTCTCGCTTATTTGAAAACCCAGTTGTAGAAAGTAATTGTCAATGCAACTATACCACACCCTTGAGCTTGCTTCAAACTATATAATGATTTCCGTAGTTTGTAAACTTTCTGCTCTAGCCCTTTCATTTGGAATTCAGCAGGCTACTGCACATATACTTCTTCATTCAATTCACCGTTGAGAAAAGCCGATTTAACATCAAATTGGAATATCATCCAACGTTGTTCTGCAGATAATGCAACAAAGACTTAAAATGTTTCAAATCTTGCCATAGGTGAAAAGGTCTCTTCAAAATCGATTTCAGCTTGCTGAGAATACCCTTTGACTACCAAATGTACTTTATGTCTCTACTTTGGACCACTAGAATCATATTTGGTTTTAAAAACTCATTTGAGTCTAATAACTTTTTTGTTATCAGGCAAGTCTAATAACTTTTTTGTTATCAGGCAAGTCGCAAAACACCATGTATTATTTTTATTGATAACTTACATCTCTTTCAGCATGGCGTTTTCCCACCTTTGTTGACTTGCTGCTTCTTCATAAGTAAATGAATCTGTTGTCATCATTGAAAATCCACATGTTTTATACAGCTCTGCTAGTGACTGCTATTTTATATGTGGTGAAGAGGTGTACAGATCAGTAGACGATCATTGAACTCTGCTATAGTATTTGTAATGGGAGTTTTAAGTGGTGATTGAGTAACGTTAGATGGTGAGGCATTTGTTGCATTTCTTGCTAGGCTATCTAGTATTGAAACTACTTCTGTCGGTTACTTTTCACTTGATTGTTACTGCCAATTCCAACTCATTCTTTCATCTAAAATCACATCTCTACTGGTGATTATTTTTTCATTTTCAGAATAAAATAATTTGTAGGCTTTTGATTGTGTGTTATAGCCAACAAATATGAGTTTCTGAGATTTTTTATCTAATTTTTATCTCGTAAATGAATTAATCAAGGCATAATGTACAAAGTCAAAGACTTATAGATGAATTATAATTGGTTTATAACCATGCTAAGCTTGGAAATGAGTCATGTTCAGAACTACACGTGTACGGGATAGATTCAATACATATACTGGTGTAGCTACTGCTTCGGCCCATAGAGAATTTGGCATTTTTTTCCCTTAAGCATGATTCTACCTATTTCAACAACAGTTCGATTCTTCCACTCTACTACGCCATTTTGCTTTAGAGTATATGGTGCTATAAGTTCTGTGGCTTTCATTCTCTACACAGAGTGAAGTGAATTCATTTGAAAAAAATTCATCTCCTCTGTCTGTTCGAAGATTTTTAATACAAAGGTCACTTTATTTTCCACTAATGCCTTAAAAAAAATTCTTTTGTTTTCAGTTGTACAACTTGTTACAGCTTCATCCTATTTATAACTTATCAAAATCGGTTATTACCACCGACTTTTAATAAACAATTGTTTGTCTTGTTTCTACACTTTTCTAATACTAGTACTTTCTACATTTTGTGATTCTAGAATTTTCTACAACTATTAATATTCTAGAATTCTTTGTAATGTGAATCATATTTCAAGACTCCTCCTTGATACACATTACTTCGATTATATGTCGTAGATGCTTGAATTTATCTATTCGAAGCGCTTTCATTAAAATGTCACCCGATTGATCTTTAGTTCTGCAGTAGTCGAGTTGGATTTTCTTGTTGGCTTCAGCATCTCGAATGAAATGATATTTTATACTTATATGCTTAGCCCGATTGTGAAACACAGGATTTTTTGTCATCACGATTGCTGAATCTTTGTCGCAGTAGATCTTAGTTGCTTCCTTCTGTGTTTCTCTAATATCTTCTAATATTAGCTTGAGCCAAATTGTTTGACTTGTAGTATTTGTTGCTACTATATATTCTACTTCAGCTGAAGATTGAGCAACTATAGCTTGCTTCTTTGATGCCCATAAGAAGATACAAGATCCAAGTGTGAATGTATATCCCGAAGTACTCTTCATGTCATCCATGAATCCTGTCCAATGACTGTCTGTATATTCTTGTAAGGAGTAATCTTTAGAAGCTTGGTACCATATCCCTAAGTCTTTCGTTCCTTACAGGTACCGAAGAATTCTCTTAGCTGCTCCATATTGTACTTGAGTTAGATCTTGCACGAATCTTGATAGTAGACTCATAGCGTACATTATGTCGGGTCTTGTAGCCGTCAAGTAAAGCAGACTTCCAATTAAAGTTCTATAATGTGACCTATCCACCTTCTACGATCCATCTTCTTTTCTGAATTTCTCAATAGTAACTAGTGGTGTTGCTACTGGCTTGCATCCACTAATGCTAAATTTCTTTAGAAGTTCTAGTATATATTTTTTCTAAGATATAAATATCCTAGATTTTTCTTCATGGATCTGGATTCCAAGAAAGTAGTGCATCAAACCCATGCCCGTTGACTCAAACGTCCTCATCATGTCTTCTTTAAAGTCCATCATCATCTTCCCATTGTTTCCTATATAGATAAGATCATCAACATATAAGAAAACGATGAGAATATCATTACCTGGGGTTTTGATTTAAAGTGTTGGCTCTCTTTTGCTCCTTCTAAATTCCTGACTTGTAAAGTATTCGTCAATTCTACTATACCAAGCCCTCGGTGCTTGCTTTAACCCGTACAAGGCTTTCTTCAGTTTTAGGACTTTATTTTCTTTTCCTTTAACTATGAATCCTTCTGGTTTCTCCATGTATATTTCTTCTTCAAGATACCCATTTAGAAATGAAGACTTCACGTCCATCTGATAGATCTTCCAACTCTTTTGATCACTTAGTGCTATGAGTGCCCTTATGGTATGCATGCGAGCAATTGGAGCAAAGTCTCATTATAGTCAACTCCATATTATTGTGAGTATCCCATTGCCACCAGACGTGCCTTATTATTATGAATAGTTCCATCCGAGTTAAGTTTTATTTTGTATATCCACTTAACACCAATAGTTTTTTTATTCTTTGGAAGATCCACTAGCTCCCAAGTCTGTCAACTATGTTTGAGGTAAGAGAGCCATGCCTCCTCCTCTTAATACGAGAGAGCGAGCTCGTCAAGAAAAGAGATTTCGCGGGTCTGGTTCTTCCTCTGCATCCTCCAGCCAGCCAGGTTCTACCAGTTCTCCTCACACTTCTGCTCCTACACCTTTAGAGACTCTGCTTCAGCAGACTGTAACTACTCAGTAGGAGTTGGTTCGCTCTCAAGCTGCGATGATGGAAACTATAGCGAAGAACCGTGAGGAAGACAAGGAAGAAATTTCTCAGTTCAAGGCGAGACAGACAGCCTTGGAAGCTAAGATTGAGGAGTTGCAGGCCCAGATCAATGCTCGATTTGCAGATTGAGCATAGTTGACTATCTCTTTTATATATGCTTTTCATCCTGTGATGTTTTTATGTTTTCGTGACTATGTAGATTACTTATGGTTGGCTGGCACTAGTTGTTTTGGATGTTATATGCTCACAGATTTGGTACTTTCTCTATATCTATCTCATTCTATATGTTTTGTAGTACATCAGGGACGATGTACTGTTTTAGTTAGGGGTGAGATATTATGTTATATATTGAGCATTATGTATTACTTGATTCAGGTACTGGAGTAGTTTGGATATTTAATTATTTTTCAGGTTTTATATTGAGTATGTTGAGCTGAACAATAGACATTTATTTGGAATAGCTTCGTTCTTTATTCGCCTGAAACTAATAATGCACCAGTTTTAGGAATTCTAATAATCTGTTTGAGTACGCAATTGGAAGATTTTGAACCTTGATATGTTTATTTTTGAGAGAATTCATTTTATTCTTCACTTCGCATACACTCTTCTACTAATTTTTGTGCATTAGAATCCCTCGATAGGGTTGTTGGTTTTGGCAAGTGTTCCTCAAGTGCATGAGGCATTGATTGGGTAAGTTGGGCTGTAAGACAAAATGTGGGGAATGATGTGGGCATCGTGAGTAAGAGCGAGCCACGAAACAGTCCGGGCCTAAAGCATATCCTAAAATCATGTCCGAGTGAAATCCTAAGCCAAGTTGAAGCCAAACACTCTGAAGCTATTTTTTGGTCCTTATTAGTCCAAGCTAAGAATTTGAGGCCGAAATTTGGAGAAATTCGAAGCCGAAACTCTAGTTCTAAACACTTACCTACCTGGGAACTCGTTAAAGGCACTCAAGAAAATAAGTTGGGGGTACAGGAAGAGATGGCTGATAGGCTGGATATTTTCTTCCAGAGTCTTCTTCTGAGCAGTTGATAGGCTGGAAGTGTCTTCTGAAACACTATAGCCCTCTTCAATTATCTTCCATAAATTTTGAGAGCGAAAATATGTCCTCATTTTGATGGACCGGAAATCATAATTTTCCCCATTAAATATTGGGAGGGGAATAGAAAATTTAGTAGACTCCGCCATTACAAAATTAGAATACTACGCCCAGTACATGACAGAACGCAACTCCGATTCCAGTGAAGGTTTAGAATAAAATAATTTTTATGAAAATATATTTAGTAAAGAAAAAAACAAAAATAAAAGAAAATTGTAATCGGAAATAAAAGACGTGGAACAAAAGAATATTACTGAAAGTTTTTTTTTTATTTTTTTTTATTTTTAATTTTTACACCTTGTTACAAATTCATACTATTTACAGCCTACCAAAGTTGGTTATTAAAACATCTCCAATGCAAATAAAATTGAGTTGGGACCGTCCCACCTACTTGGGACAACCGAATTCCATTAATTTATTATTTCTCTTTTATATTTTATTTGATTTATTATTTTCTCTTTCTTCTTTTATTTATTTTAAATAAATTATAATTATTATTTTTTACTTTCCAACTCTATTAAATAATATATTAATTAACAGTAATGAAGTATTTAGAATTTAAGAGGAGACTATTGGAGAAAAAATTTTAAACCCAACTTTAGTATATGACAGTTGATGAACCCGCAGTTGGAATGTGGTCTTGCTCCGAACATTCAATAAACAATTATTTTGTCATGTTTCCACACTTTTTAATATTCTAGAATTCTCTACGTGCTATTAATATTCTAGAATTCTTTAATGTGAATCATATTTCAACAGCATGATACGTGGATCTCTGCACATGGTGTCTGTCGTCTCGGTATAGAGAAAATGATACGGTGATCTACATCCACTCCTCTGCACGGAATTCACTAATTCATAAATTAGCAGCAAAGGCCACACAGATATATTCAACTTCTTCTTCCCCAGTCTCACCCAAATGGACATCAAACAGTTTCTATCAACCGCGAGAAACCGTGATTTGACGTACAATGATTGCTACCAGACAAATGATGATGACGAGGGACCAGTCTACTGTCAAGTATGCTATGAAGTTGTCTCAGGGCCTGCTTATATCTACAAAGATGATGGTTATGTTACCTGGGGTGTGCACAAAACATGCGGCGATTCACCTTGTAAAATCGAACACCCACTCCATCCTGACCATCCTCTGGAAGCCGATTGCTTTTCTCTTGAGTTTCGGGGTTCAATTCCAATAAATCGTAGATTCATTTGCCCCGGATGCACACATTTCTCTTTTGGTTTCGGTTACCGTTGCCGTGCTTGTAACTTTAAACTTGATTTCCGATGTGCTTTCAACCTCCAAATTCAGCAGCAGCTGCCACAAGAAGCAAAAATGGAGATAAAAGTAGATTTTCATGACCATACTCTACAACAGTTCTTCCATAGTATGCTTTTACCAATTTATATCCAAGATATTACTTGCTCTTGCTGCTCAAGGGGTTTCGATGGATCCGGGTTCGCCTGTATCAAATGTAGCTTATTCATCCGCGAGTCGTGCTTACATAATGTTCCACGTGGTAAACGAATCACAAGTCCTTTTCACTTGCAACACCCGCTTGTTCTTCAACGAAGGATCCGCATCCACCACCGGTACTGTCAAACGTGTCAGGCGATTATACCGCGTGGTAATCTTTACTTAAGTTGTTTGGAGTGTCGTCCGTGTGATTTTCACATTTCATGTGGTAGTGTCACTACATCTGGGTTAAGACTAAAACAGTATCACGAGGAGCATCCTTTATATTATTTATATTCTGATCGTGACCTACGCATCTGTCCAAGAACATGTGTTGTCTGCAATAGCATATCTGAAAAAAGTCACATTTATGGCTGCTTGAGCTGTGATGTCTATGTTCATTTTGAATGTATTCCTCTACCTAGTGTTGTTAAAAGTGTATATCATACATACGAGGATCATGCACTCACTCTTTGTAATTCAAGAAACCCACTGGATCGTTTGGAATTATCAATTGATGAGTATTATTGTACTATTTGCGAGACCAAAGGAAATTTCAACCATCCGTTTTATCATTGCGAGCCTTGCTCTGAGATAGCTCATGTTGATTGTGTACTGTCTCAGGTGAGTTTTCAATTCTTTTAGCATTATGATATTACTGGAGAACTTATTTGTTTCATGTTTATGGTAGGATGATCCTCCATTAGAGATGGTTGAATGCTTAGTTCCAAGACCCGTACAGAAATTAGAGTTGGATTCAATTGAAGAGTCATCCCCTGAAAAGTCAGAGGAAGAGGAAGAGAGCGACAACCACAACGAGCAAAAAGCCAGCTTAAAAAGATGTAGTACAATGGAGATAGACGAACGAATAATTGCAATAAGGAAGCAAATTGACAACTTAACCTTGGAACTTCAGCTTCATGAGAAAGAAAAGGCCAAAAGGTTGTCTTATATATGAGTGTATATATTTGCAAGGGGCAGAATCTTTTTTATGGTTTCTTCTATATATTATTTGATTATGAACTCTTGCCTGTATTGTTCATTTCTTTAATTTTACGTGGTTGAGCTCCGCAGTAATTCATCAGAGGAGTTTATGGGTCAAGAGATACTAATTTAATAATGTACCTCATCTTTTAAACCATTAAATGATTACTCGTCGAGGTAAAGCCAATCGTATTATGCATGTGTTTGAAATAAAAAACTTTTATTAAAGATATTTAAAATAGGTTTCTGGGTGATAAATCAACTAAGTTAATAGTTGCATTGTAATGGTTCTATATCTAGTTTAGTTAGTGTAATTGTGTTAGTTGTAGTCAGTAGGATAGTCATGGTTGTTAGTACAAAGTTGTGTGTTAGGTTACTAGTAGGAATGGGTTTGTAAGAAGTTATGGTTGATTGATTGTAAGAATGGGTTGATTCATGGTGGGTATGAGCATTTGGTGAAATGTAATCATATTGTATTGTTCTATAAATAGCTTAGAGAAATGAATATAAAATTGAGTGAGAGAGTGTTGTTCTCTACTCCATATGACGGTGGTTCTAATGGTTTGTAATGATTGTATAGTATGTTAATGGAAATCAATAGAAGTTAATGGTTTGTTATGGTTATCTATGGTTGTCTATGGTCTTAAAATAACCAACGTATAGATTTTATATAGTGATAATTTTTATTTTTGTGCCAATTCAAAATTAAAATATTAGAAATCTTTTAGAAGTAAAAAATATAACAAACGGATCAAGTTTTCTATTTTACCTTGATGATAAAAAATAAAATTAAAAAAAAATTAAAAATACAAAAAATGAAAATAAATCAGAATTTCCAATCTACCCCTATGTTAACCGTTTGAATTCAAAACCATATCTCCTCCCTCGTTACATTCAACGTTCACTACTCTGACATCCGGTCTCTTTTTCTCTTCACTCTCTATTTCTTCGGCAGAGACCCCATCTTCAACTTTCACTCCGTACAACGCCCCAATTCCGCAAATTTCCTCTCCAATTTCGCCAGAAGATAAATTTATTAATGTTCCTCAAACAATTGAAAAAATAATCCCCAATTATATTAGAACCCTAACTTTTACAATCCTAATTCATCACGTTCTTAGAACACCAAAATCAACCTTATTTATCCTTTAACAATTCATAAACATGTTTGCACGTGTCTCTCCAATATATTTTTGAAAATTCATCTTCCATCATAACTCAAAGGTATGTTCTTAAAGCTTTTTCATTCTTGAGCATGGTAGTGTTAATGTTATGGTGTAGGGGTGTACGAGTCTTGAATATATGATTTTAGAGTTCATGGTACCGTTAATATGAATATTGCATAGTGTTTTGAGTCAAGTGTATGGTATAAGACTGCAATTTTACGAATTATGGTAGAAATTCCCGATTTTACGTTTTCCAGCGATTTCCTGGTTCCGTACTTGGAAATTGTCCAAAATTATACTATTTCCCAATGTCTATGCATGGAAACAGACCTGCATTTTTTGTCAGTGTTTTTCTAGTATCGACACCGGAAAATAGGCCAAATGAGCTCCTAATTCCAGGTCTCCATATCGGGAAACTACTTTGATGCATTATTTTTTCGTGTTTAAATAATTTGTGTTTTCTTTTTTCAGAAATGAGTTTGAAAAAGACATTAGTGTCTTCAAGTTCGTCGTGGAGAGTAAAGATTTAGGGCATACCATTCGCATGTGCCCAAACAAACATATCAAAGTTTCGAATTTAGAGGAATCACCACAGAATGAAGATTTGACACAGGCAGCGAACCCCCCAGTTGAAAGCTCCTCCGGGGATATACCATTCCATCCAGAAGCTAACTCACCCCATTCTTCTTTACTTTAGATATATCACTTTTGTTATGAGTTCGTTTGAGCATTGTTTAACAAATGATTTTTGTCGAATATGGTTTGGTTGTTGAATTTGGTATGGTTGTAAGTATGATTTTGAATGCAGAAATTTATTTCGGGAAAATAAAATTATCATGAAAGAGTTTGTTTCCCTCTTTTAACATATGGAATCTGGATATTTTTGTACTATTTACCACTATTCACACCTTGCAATTGACTGACCAGCAATAATTTCCAGGTATGAAAACATATAAACATGATGATATTTGGTATGATTCTCGGTATTGATACAGGGGCATGGATTGACAAAGTTCTCAGTTATTTTCCGGTTCCAAGGGCCGGAAATGGGCTACTCTGACAGACATTTCCCAGTCTTGAGGGAGCGAAATGACCTGAGATTTTGCCAAATTATTTCCTGGTTGAATATCATGAAAACTTAATATTTTTTGGCCTGTGTCTCGGTATTCATTTTTCGGTGTTGGCACCGGTACAAGGGTCCCTATTTCCTATATGTCCAACTATTGAGATTTAGGAAACTAATGGGGTAGTTTCCATGTTTTGGGGCCAGGACATGACTTAGTTTAGGCCTTATTTTCCGCTGTCTAGACCTTGAAAGTTTAAATTTCCATATTTTATTGCATCATCTTCAACTCAAAAAATCTTAAAACACTTATTAATAACACTTGGATGATTTATTGGTTGCCTCCTTTAACTCCATCAAGTTATGACACACTAGGATGGATTCGTTTATAAATATAATAAGTTTGAAGTGGGTTTTAGCTACCTTCTAATGACTAAAAGTTGATGATTATCCATGCTTACACTTAGTGGAACTCAAATTGATAAAAAAATTTCATAATTGAAAAAGTTTTTTATAGCTTAAGTAAGAGTACATTGTCCATTATGTGTACTCTTGCATTCCAAGCGGAGCAAAGTTTAATGATCTTTTTCAGATTAATTTAAGACCTAAACAAGCTAAAATACACTTGAGACCACCAAGGAGTCCAACACAGATCATTTGTAACTTGGAGTTTTGATGTTCATTCCAATGGACATGTAAGAGTAACACATGATGGACTATATACTACTACATAGGTCATGCAAAACACATTGTTTTTCAAAATTTTCAATTACGATATTTTATGATACAATTGCGTTCAACTAAGTGAAAGCAAGCGTAATCATCCACAATTATCCATTAAAAACTACTAAACATCAAAATTAAGCAACTTATATAAATAAACCAAGTCATAAAAACGTGCATTGGTACGTGAGAGTTGGGTTAAACCACCAAAAATGCTCCCTAATGGTAGTAGTGGGTGTCACAAGTTGTTTGGAGTTGTATGAATGTCATTTAATGTCGGAAAACATAGTTTCCTGGTCAGCATACCAGGAAACTAAACCCAAATTTAACTATTTCCCAGTGTGTATGCATGGAAACAAGGGATGTGTTTCCTAAGATATTGATGAGTTTGAAAAGTATCATCAATTTTATATGATTTCGGTTGATTTTGCTTAAAATATTGCACATAATTGAGACACTTTCGCTTATTTGCAGGAGCAAAGGTTAGAAATTGAGACTTAAAGTCTAAAAGAAGAAAAGCGAAGGTTTTAGATCAAAAAGGAGTCGAAAAGTGGAGTAAAAGAAGCATGGAGGGAAGGAACCGAGCTGCACACCACACTAGTTACCGGATTATAGCTCGACATAATCATTTCAGTGTAGGAACCTCCTCTGACCGAATTCTGTACCGAGCTAGTTACCGAATTATAGTTCGGTATGTGAAGCATGTTGAAGAAAATGCTCTATGGACGAATTTCTTACCGAGCTGTTAACCGAGCTACAGTCCGGCTTGTGCTGATTATTGGAGATAAGCTCTCTGGACGAATTCCTTACCGAGCTGTTAACCGAGCTACAGTCCGACTTGTGCTGATTATTAAAGATAAGCTATCTGGACGAATTCCTTACCGAGCTACTAACCGAATTACAGTCTGGTTTGTGCTGATTATTAGAGTTAAGCTCTCTGGACGCATTAGATACCGAATTCTTGGCTGGACTACAGTTCGGTAAATGTTTGAAAAAAGCAAATACCCCTTCTGATTGAGCTTGTTACCGAAATGACTAACGAGATATAATCCGGTAACAGTGCCAAAATGTCATTTTTTGTAATTTTGTAATTTTCGAGTCATTTCGTAGTGTTTTTGAATTGTACTATAAATACCCATTCTTAACTCATAGAGAGGGAGATTCATTTTTTGTAGAAAACACTTTTAGACACTTTGAAATTGAATAGAATAGAATTGATTTTTAGATTTTAAAACTCTCTCAATATTCAAGTGGATTCAAAGAGAAGAAGATTGAATGGGTGACAAATTCTTCAAGACCTAAGGATTCTAGCTCTAGAATCATCATCTCTATCTCAAGTTCTTTCTAATCCCTTACTTTTCCTTTCATCTCTTGAGCTTGATATGGAACTCTTGAAGAATTGTGTTGATTTTAGTATAGCTATGCTAGGCTAAACTTGTTGTGGTTGAATATTTGTGGATCTAAGTTGGATCTTGTGATTCTTGAGTTTTTTTCTTGTGCTTGATTGGTGATTACCTAATATGGTATAATATGATTATTAATTGATTACATTTAATGGGTGAAAACTAGTTGAAATATGAATCTAAACTTGATTGAAACTAGACATAGCAATTTTAGGTTTAGATCTAGAATTTGAGAATGATTGAAGTGATCTAGACATAGACGTTTTAATCATCTCCATGGATTGAAGTTTATGATTCTTTATTTCAAGTTGTAGACATATGATTGATTTAGAGAACAAATTATTATTAGTGTTTGACGAAACCTAGTAGTAGCATATTTTGATCCATGTTATATTAGTGTGATAAGTGTTTGATGAAATGCTTGAGAAAAGGATCAAGTGAAAATTTAGTCAATCAAATATTCGACCATGTTCTTCTCATATATTTTACCAATATCTTAGTGTGATAAGTGAAATAGTTGATTTAATTACTTTTGTTAATTGGATTTCATAAAATTTGTTAAGTTGATTCTCACTTGAATTGCTACTTAGAAGTACATTGATTGTTGTTACTCTTGAGCATGTTTGAATATAATCCCTTGGGTAAGATATCCGTAACTCTATGTTGCAATAAGATGGATGTGATATGATTTATTCATGCATTGATCTCATGTTAGAAAATATTACATCAGATATATACCGAGAAACAGTTCATTTTGAGCATTGTTTCCCAGTGTTTATTCATGTAAACAAGTCATTGGTTTACTAAGATCTAGATAGGGAAATAGATAATTTTGAGCAATGTTTCCCGGTCTGAGACCATTGAAATGGAACAAAATTGACATGTGTCCCGGTGTGGTGGCATGGAAATATGACAATGGGTTGTCTAGGTACAGACCGGGACATAGTTCATTGTGAAAATAGTTTCCTTGTTTCCATGGTAAGATACCAGGATGTAATAAATAATTAAACTATTTCCATGGTTTAGAACTAGGAAATGGTGAAAATATTTACATATTTTCGGATTTTGGGAGAGGGAAACTACCCGTTTCATTTGTACTTTCAATAAATCAAAACCTGGAAATGAGTATAAAGCTTAGGTCATTTCCTACCATGAATACCGGAAAACAAATGTAAGATTGGGCTGTTTGCGGCCCTTAATATCGGGAAGTCAATTAGAACTTTTATAAACCCGTGACAGTCTGTTTCACTGCTTGCATACCAGGATATAAGCAAACAAAAAATTAATTTCCATAATGAGGAACCAGGAAATATATTGGCCTATTTTCAACCCTCCATACCGAGAAATGTATGTCAAATTGGTCTTTTTCCCGCTCTTAATACCGGGATGTCACTAAAAACTTTTACAACCTTTAACATTCTGTTTCACTTCTTGTATATCGGGATATAGGAAAAAATAATAATAGTTTCCATCAATTGGAACGAGGAAATATATTGGCCTATTTTCAGCCCTCCACACTGGGAAATGTATGTAAAATTGGCATATTTCAAGCCCTTATTATTGGAAAATCATTGGAAACTTTTACAACCTATAATAGTCTGTTTCACTTTTTGTATACCGGGATATGGGAAAAAATATGATGTTCTATAGACTTACATAGAAGTACATTGTCCACGACAAGAAACCATGACATGCACTAAGGTATGGCGCTATTCAATTAAGACACCATTTATATTATATATTATTAGCTACACTGTTAGAACACATTTATTGACCATTTGAATGATTTTTAGTTGCAAAAACAAGTTTCTTGGTCATGAGGACTGGGAAGCAAGGTCCTATTTTGCCTGCTTCCCAGTGTTGCACACCAGGAAGCTACAAACCATCACTCATGGTGTAAATGACCAGAAAGCTGGTTTTGATATAATGGATGCTTATTTTGCTGCTTACTGGTGTCTTTTACCAGGAAGCTTGTGTGTTTAGTCCTCGGTACGATAGATTGGGAAGCAGACTAAATTGACATTCACTTTTTGGTTTTAAGGACCAGGAAGCATGCACAAACTAATTCTTGTATAATTCATAATGGGACCTACTGATAGCGTAATTTATAAACGTCAAAGCAACCTGCATCTGAACTTGTTTTTCATACACATAAACTACATATATGTTTTTTTATGTTAAGAAAACTAAATATAAACAAATATTTTCAAGCAAGCTGGAATTTGGCTCACATTCCGTCGAGTGCTCGTACAATGCATATGTGATTTCTCTTCTAATTCTAATAGCCTCTTCTATTGTTTTTCCGAATGACCATGCAGATTATTTTGTCAAAACGTCTTGCATGTACATGCACACATAAGCACCACAAGAAGTTCTGCAATAAAAATTTCAAAAATATAATTACTTATCCAAATTATATACCAAATAAAGTAAACCAAGATAAGTAGGAGCGATTCTACTTACCCATAAGCTTGAATCGATACTCTAAGGGCTTCAGTGGTAGCTGAAATTTATGAAAGGTGTAATTTTGTGATGGATGAACCAATAACATTTGAAGAAGCTGCAAAACATGAGGACTAGAGACAACCCATGAAAGAAGAGATCTCCATGATTAAGAATAACAAGACATGGCAGCTTGTTACAAAACCAAAAGACAGGAAAGTGATTAGAGTTCCATGGGTGTTTAGGACAAAGCTAAATCCTAATGGCTTCATCTTTAAACACAAAGCAAGATTGTTGGTAAAAGGCTATTCCCAACGACCGGGAGTAGATTATGGTGAGACGTTTGCGCTGGTTGTAAGACATGACACAATGAGATTGATTTTTGCACTAGCAGCTTAATGTGGATGGAGAGTTCATCACTTGGATGTTAAATCAACCTTCTTGTATGGTATCCTTGAAGAGGAGATTTTTGTTGAACAACCTAAAGAATTTGGGATTGCAGGTGAAGAAGATAAAGTGTACAAGCTTCATAAAGCCTTGTACGGATTGAAGCAGGCACCTAGAGCTTGGTATGGGAGAATTGACAACTATTTAATAGAAAATGGATTCAGGATGAGCACCAATGAACCTACACTCTATGTCAAGCAAGGTGATGATTCAAGGAGATTGATCATTTCACTTTATGTAGATGATCTTCTTGTAACAGGTGATGATATTCAAGGGGTTGTGAAGTTCAAAGAGACCATGTTGAAGGCATTTGAGATGAATGACCTAGGTCTAATGAACTACTTTCTTGGAATGGAAGTAACTCAATTTGAAGATGGCATCTTTGTATCACAAACAGAGTATAAAGGAGATGATGAAGAGATTCAAAATGGATGGTTCTAAACCTGTTTCAACTCCACTTGCTGTTAATGTGAAGCTGTCCAAAGATGATAGAAGTGAGAAAGCTGATGTAAGTTACTATATAAGCTTTATTGGAAGTCTCTTGTACCTAACATCAACTAGACCAGACCTTATATTTTCAACAAGCTTATTGTCAAGATTTATGCACTCTCCAAGCATGCTTCATCTAGGAGCTTGTAAAAGGGTGTTGAGGTACATCATAGGTACCTCGAATTATGGTATTTGGTATGGCAGAAATGAAGTCAAATTGGAAGGGTATGTTGATAGTGATTCGGCAGGTTGTGATGATGATTCAAAGAGTACCACGGGTTTTGTATTTTCATTTGAAAGTGGTGCCTTTTGTTGGATCTCAACAAAGCAGCAAATTGTAGCTCAATCCTCACTAGAGGCTGAGTACATTGCAGCTGCAGCAGCTTCAAATCAAGCTTCAGGGATCAGGAAAATTATGGATGATTTGGGTGTACAAATTGATGGAGCTGTTGTCATCAAATGTGATAACATGTAAGTCATTTCTATGGCTAAAAATCCAGTATATCATGGGAGGACAAAACACATTAAAGTCAAGTTTCATTCAATTCGTGAAGCAGTTGCTAATGGTGAAATTCAACTAATTCATTGCAACTCAAGTGATCAATTTGCAGATATTCTTACTAAGGCTTTGCCTAGTAATCAATTTGAGAAGTTGAAGAAGAAGCTTGGATTATCTCTTAAAAGCTTCAAGGAGGAGTGTTGATGTATGTGAAGCTTTTAAAGAAATCCCATGTTAGTTTGATTGTCAATTCATGTCTTGTTAGTTTTTCTATTTTTACAGCTTCTACTTATTTCCTAAAAGCTGTCATACTTATCTATTGGGTTTATGTTTTGACATCTAGATTTATATTTTGTCACTTGGTTAAAGACCAAGTCAGTACTTAGATATACTGTATATTGGCTATCTGTAAGGAGAAGATGTAGAGAGAAAACTATTGTAGTAACATTTTAGTTATTGAAATTTAATTTCAGAAAAAAATCATTTATGTGTTCTCTCATTTCAGTTTATTATTTCTGTGTTTCTTAACCCAGTTCAATGACAGATGAATATAGTTCATTGATAGGTGGAACCAACTCATTTGTGACTTCCACCTTTCCATTTCAGTTTCTAACAGTTTGCCGTAACAAATGTGAAAAAGTCATATTTACAGCTGCTTTAGATGTAATGTCTTTGTCCATTTGGAATGTATTCTCCTGCCCAGCGTTGTTGGGTCATTTGGAGTTATGCATCGATGAATATTGTTGCACTATTTGCGAGAACAAAGGAAATTTCAACCGTCAATTTTGTCATTGCGAGCCATGTTCTGAGATAGCTTATGTTGATTGCGTGCTGTGTAAGGTGAGTTCAATAATAATAATAATAATAATTTATTTTATTTTACTATTATGAAAATATTGGATAACTTTTTTGTTTGTCTCTGTTTCATGTTTGTGGTAGGATGATCCTCCGTTAGAGATAGTTGTGTAATGTTTTTGTATCATATGTTTTGGTTGTTTCTGTATCTGGGCAGTCTTTTCTTTGTACAGGTTTATGAGCTGCTTTATTTGGTTAAGGCCAATGGGCCCAGGCATGTTAATTAAAAGGCCCAAGCACATTGAGACCTAATCCAGCCCACAACCTGGATATATATGGTTTGTTTTTGTTGACTGTCTGGCACTGTAGCTGCTGCTGTCTTTCTTTTCTTCTTCTCTGGTCTCTCTGGCGATTTAGGATTTTGTATTCTTCTGTGTGAACTCTGAGATCTATGTGATCTTGACCGCTGTAACACCACCATTTTGATAGTGCAACCGGGCCACTGAGCCCTCTCCCGTGGACGTACACCTTGGTGGCCTTCGTGGCTGCCGGTGGAACCACGTAAAACTTGTGTGTTTCGATTTTGGTTTCTTATTTTGCGATTCATTGTTGCTTCCATTCATAACAATTGGTATCAGAGCGAATCGCTCTATTTCTTGAAACCCTAACCTTTCTGATTCGATTTGATTTTGGTTCTTCAATCGTTTCTTGTTACTGACTCTGGTTTTCTTGTTTGTCTGCAGGTGACTGGCCATCCCCTCTGATGGAGAAGAATCTAAATCCATTTCAGACTTAAATCGAGAGTCGTCAAATCAATAATATCTTTCGAAACCCTAATTCTTCAATTTGTAAGGTTTCTTGCACTTGTGGTCTTTTGGTACTAACATTTTGTAAGGTTTCTTGCACTTGTGGTCTTTTGGTACTAACATTTTGCTCTTGTACAGGTACCAAAAACATTGAAGAGAGAAATACTAATAAAACCAAGAAAATAAGGAAACAGGTACAGAAATAGCTAAATTTGGAATACTAGAAGATATTGCGGCTTTGGTATTCGACTAGGTACATTCTATACTTAGATTTTTAGGTCTTTTGAGTATTTTGTATCCTATAGCTGCCTGAGTGGGGTTTGGTTTACGCCCTCAGGGTTTGATCTGTTGTTTCCTTGTATGACTGTGTGATTTTTTGGTGATTGTCTCTGACTGTTTCATATCTGATAAACTGAGTGTTTAATCTTGATATAAAACTGTGGTTAATTCTTGTTGTTGCTCTCTTAATGATTGCTTTCTAGAACTTTGTGTTTGTTTTACAATCTTTGTGACTGTGATATCTTATCTGTGTTTGTGTATTAGCTTAGTGATACTAATACTGTTCTTTGTGATCTGTTGTATGATTGTTTGCTTTCTATGATACTTTTCTGTTTGTGATTAAAGTGTTCTTTTGACTTGTTTGTTCTCTGTGATTGAATTGCTACATATACTGTCACATTATTCATACATTTGCATTTAGGATTAATATGGCTAAGGCTCCTGACTCTAACCATATTAATATAGAGGTCTTTGATGGTAGTCAGGATTTTGTTCTTTGGCAAAAGAAAATGTTGTCTGTTCTTGTTTATCATGTGGTAGAAGGGGCAGTAGACAAAGAATATCCTGAGGGTGCATCTGATGCTGAAAAGAAAAGGCTAGATAAAAGAGCATATCATATGATCCTTCTGCATCTTTCTGATGATGTCATGACTAATCTTACTGGTTGTAAAACTGCATCTGATTTATGGACTGCTTTAGAGTCGAACTATCTTGAAAAAGATGTTCAAAATAGGCTATTAAGTCTGCATCGTTTGTTTGGTTTTAAATTTGATTCTAAGAAAAAGGTTGCTGAGAATCTGGCTGTTTTCAAAAGATTGGTGCAGGATTTTAATAGTCGTACTAAAGAATCTGATAGATTGTTTGATGAATATCTTGCTATGATTCTATTGCATGCTCTGCCTGAAAGTCACAATGTTGTTAAGGAATTTATCTCATTTAATAGCGCTGCTTTGACTACTAAGTTGATTATTGATACTTTAACTTTTAGAACTGCTTTTGAGGAGAAGGTTAAAACTGAACCTGAAGGGTTAATAGCTCATGGTTCCAGTGACCATAAACCTTCTAGGAACAGAAATAAGAAACCTCAGTCTCAGAATAATAATGGTAATAAGGCTAAAGGCAACAAAAATGGGAAAGGCAAAGCAGGTAATGACAGAAAATGTTATTACTGTGGAAAGCAGAACCATCTTGTCAAAGACTGTTTTCAAAAGAAAAAGGATGAATCTAATGGTGTTGATAAACCTGTTTCTTCTAATTCGATTGCTGTCTTTGATGATGATGTGTATTTTTCTGAAGGATTAACTATGATTGCTAAAATGTCTGATGCATTAGTTGTGAATAAGATTGCTGATTCTGATTGGGTAATTGATTCTGGTTGCACTCATCACATGACCCCTAATAAAAATGGGTTTCATAAATTGGATCTCATTCAAGAAGGTGTAGTTTTGATGGGTTCTAATCATAAATGCTTGATTGAAGGTGTTGGTTCTGTTAAAATCAAACAATTTGATGGAACTTTGAGTTTGTTGAATGATGTGAAATATGTGCCTCGTTTGAGGAGAAATTTGATCTCTGTTAGTGCTTTGGATGCTCTTGGTTTTGAATGCATGTTTAAAAACCAATCTGTGTGTGTTATTGATCCTAACACTAAAGGGATTATAATGAAAGGCATGAAATTTGGTAATCTTTACAAATTGGATGGTGTAACTGTTGAGGATCTTGCTGTTAAAATTAAACATGCTGAGTCTGTTATTATGAAATGGCATAATAGACTAGGCCATTTAGGTAAGAATTGTCTGAAGGCTCTTATGAACAGAGGTTTAATTGAAAAGGATGATGTTTGTAATCTTGATTTCTGTGAGCATTGCATTCTTGGTAAGCAAACTCGTGTGCCTTTTGTGAAATCTGTTTTTAGAGCTAAACTGTGCTGGAATATGTGCATGCTGATCTGTGGGGTCCTACAAAGACCAAAACTTTTACCAAAAGCACTTATTTTCTATCCATCATTGATGATTACTCTAAGTTTGCTTGGTTTTACTTGCTTAAGAGTAAAGATGAAGCTTTTGATCGCTTTAAATTGTGGAAATTACATGTTGAATCTAAAACTGGCTGCAAAGTTAAATCTCTAAGAACTGATAATGGGCTTGAGTTTTGTAATGAAATGTTTGATATGTTTTGTGCTAATAATGGCATTAAAAGGAATAGAACTGTGAGGTTTACTCCTCAGCAGAATAGGGTAGCAGAATGCCTAAATAGGATATTGCTTGAAAAAGTGAGGAGCATGCTATTTAAGGCCAAATTGCCTAAGTTCTTCTGGGGGAAGCCTTAAACACTGCTTTGTATGTTCGAAATCGTTCTCCTTCTGCTGTTATTGATTGGAAAACTCCTTATGAACTGTATTATGGTAAATTGTCTACATTTAAGCATATTAGAATCTTTGGATGTAGGGCTTATGCACATCAATCTGTTGGCAAGCTAGAACCTAGATCTATAAAATGTCTCTTTATGGGCTTTGTTTCTGGTACTAAAGGTGCTAAATTGGTCTATAAAGATGGATCATCTTATAAATTTATTATTAGCAGGGATGTAGTGTTTAATGAATCTGAATTTTCTGGTTTTGATTCTAATATTGATAATCCTGAAGCTTGCACTCCTGGTTTTGCATTGTTTGCTTATAGTATTGAATGTGAATCTGATTCTTATTGTAATAAAGCTGATGTTGGTAATGCTGGTAGTTTTAATACACCTGTTGAATCTGGAACTGATCTGCCTGAGAGTGCTCCTATTGTAAATGATCCTTTTGTTGGTGAACCTGACACCAGTGATAATGTTGATGACTCTGGTCTTGATCAATTGTTTAATGATGATTACTTGCGTGATTATTCACTTACTAGAGATAGGCAGAGGAGAGTGATTAGAACTCCTGCCAGGTATTTAGATGCTAACTTGGTGATTTATGCTCTAAATGCTGATGCTTGTTATGAATTTGTTCCTGTCTCATATTCTGATGCTGTAAATTGTAAGCATTCTGAAAAGTAGATTTCTGCTATGTATGAAGAACATAAATCCTTGTTAAAAAATAAGACATGGGAACTGGTTGAAAAACCAGTAGGTAAGAAATTGGTTGCCTGTAGATGGGTGTTTAGAATAAAAGAAAATCTCCCTTTTGCTGATCCTAATAGGTATAAAGTTAGGCTTGTAGCTAAAGGCTTTACACAGAAATCTGGAATTGATTTTGATGAAATATTTTCTCCTGTTATTCGCTATATAACTATTAGAACCATGCTTTCTTTAACTGCCTTCTATGATTAGGAACTTGAATAAATGGATGTTAAAACTGTTTTTCTACATGGTTTTTTAGATAGAGAAATTTTTATGGAACAGCCTGAAGGTTTTTGTGAAAAAGAAAATTAAAATAAGACTTGTTTACTAAAAAGATCTCTTTGTGGTTTAAAACAATCTCCACGGCAGTGGAATGAAAGGTTTCATAAATTCATTACTTCCATTGGTTTTCATAGAAGCATGTTTGATGCCTGCTTGTATTTCAACTTCAATGATAATACCATTATTTTTCTGTTGTTATATGTGGATGATATTCTGTTGCTTGGACCTGATTTGAATTTGTTAAAATCTGTAAAGCAACGCTTGAACTGTGAGTTTGAAATGAAGGATTTAGGGCATGCTTCTAAGATTCTTGGTATGAACATTACCAGGAATAGAAAGAAGTGTCAACTTTGCATTGATCAAAAACAGTATATTGAAAAGATTTTGAAAAATTTTAATATGCTGGATGCCAAACCTGCCAGTCTTCTTCTTGCTACTGGTCATGGTTTGGAAACCAGAAACCATGAATCTGAATATATATTGGAAAATATCCCATATGCTGAAGTTGTTGGTTGTGTCATGTATGCCATGGTTTGCTCTAGACCTGATATTGCTTATGCTGTGAGTGTTCTTAGTAGGGCTATGATGAAGTCAAAAATGGCTCATTGGAAAGCAATGAAAGGATTGCTTAGCTATTTGAAGGGAATTTTAAATGTGGGGCTGGTTTATGGCAAATATTCAGACTCTATTAACATTGTTGGCTACTATGATTCTGATTATGCTAAAGATATTGAATTCAGGAAGTCCATTTCATCTTATCTGTTTACAGTTTGTGGAAATTGTGTTTCTTGGAGATCTAGACTCCAATTCGATGTTGCTTTGTCCACTACAGAATCAGAGTATATAGCTCTGACTGAAGGTATAAGAGAAGCTATGTGGATTCAGAGTACATTGAAGGAGGTGAAGCAGCTGGAAGGTAAGGCAAATGTCTTCACAGACAGCCAAGGAGCCTTCCAGTTCAGTCGCAACCCAATATACCATGATAGAACCAAACACATAAATGTGAAATACAATTTTATTAGATTACATGTGCTTAATGGCACTGTTGTTGTGGGAAAGATCTCCACTGATTCTAACCCTGCTGATATGGGAATCAAAGTTCTTTTTGTTAAAAAGTTTATATTTTGCAGGGATAGTCTACATATTGGACTGCTGTGATCAATGGCTGGACGCCGGGCAATGAAGATAAATTCCCTGGATGGCACTGAAATGGAAATGGTGTTCAGTAGTTGTCTCTTGTTTTCTAAGGAACTGTAAATATGATCAAGTGGGGAAGAATTGTAATGTTTTTGTATCATATGTTTTGGTTGTTTCTGTATCTGGGCAGTCTTTTGTTTGTACAGATTTATGAGCTGCTTTGTTTGGTTAAGGCCTATGAGCCCAGGCAAGTTAATTAAAAGGCCCAGGCACATTGAGACCTAACCCAGCCCACAACCTGAATATATATGGTTTGTTTTTGTTGACTGCCTGGCACTGTAGTTGTTGCTGTCTTTCTCTTCTTCTTTTCTGGTCTCTCTAGCGATTTAGGGTTTTGTATTCTTCTTTGTGAACTCTGAGATCTGTGTGATCTTGACCTCTGTAACACCACTATTTTGATAGTGCAACCGGGCCACTGAGCCCTCTCCCGTGAACGGACACCTTGGTGGCCTTCGTGGCCGCCGGTGGAACCATGTAAAACTTGTGTGTTTCAATTTTGGTTTCTTGTTTTGCGATTTATTGTTACTTCCATTCACAATAATTTGAATGCTTAGATCCAAGACCCGTGAAGGTGTATTCAATTGAAGAGTCGGCTCCTGAGGAAGAGATCGACGAGGAGGAAAAAGCCGGCTTAAAGGATGTAGTACACCGGAGATAAATGAACAAATTGACAAGTTAATCTTGGAACTTCAAGTTCATGAGAAAGGCTGTCTTATGTATTTGACTGATTATATTTCCAGGGTAGAATTTACTTATTTATTTTACTTTAATATTATTTTTTTGTTTGATTTATGTGGTTGACATTCTTTTCTAGGTTCTTTTCCCTCTCATCTCTTATTTATCTTTTTATACTAATATGATAAGTCATTTTTGGTGAGATGCATATCAACTGATCCGGAATATTTTCATTTTTCCACCCGTTTTATGAATTACAGAAATTTCCACTTTTAAAAATAATTTGAAAC
Organism: Cardiospermum halicacabum; assembly: GCA_031304145.1. NCBI lineage: Eukaryota > Viridiplantae > Streptophyta > Magnoliopsida > Sapindales > Sapindaceae > Cardiospermum > Cardiospermum halicacabum. Next base: position 38,995,339 of record CM062389.1, on the reverse strand, counting down.
AATACCGGTTTTTATGTGAAAGATGGTTTTGGATAAAAATGGTATGATTTTACTTTATTTTTATTTTTTTTATTAATTGCATTAAATATTTACTTTTATATCATCATTATTAACTAAACATCAAATTACTTATTTTTTATAAAAATAAAATTATTTTAGTTTTAAATTAAATAATACGTATTAGTTTATTATTTTTAATAAAAATTTCAAAATAAATATAAATTTGTTTTATTTTATTTTTTAAATTAAATAATATATAAAATAAATTCATATTTATTTTGAATTTTTAACTAAAAATAACAAAATTAAAATATATTACTTAATGAAAAAATTAAAATAAACTATTACATAAAAATTATATTTATTTTACATTTGTATTAAAAAAATAATTTTACTTTTATTTTTTAATTAAATAATACATTTAATTTCTTTTATTGCTAATTATTTTTTAGAGATGAGATATTTCAGGATATGCTTCTTTTTTTAATGTATGAATAAAATAAATGTTTATATTTAATTCTATTAATTGCATTCATAAATTTTAATTATTAATAAGAAATTTAGATTATTTTAGCATGTTTATGGATTTAACATTTAGCAAATGGCATAATAAAAATAAGCTAATTTAATATTGTAGAGATAACATCTCTCCCGTGAAATTATCACACGTTTTTGTCTCTTAAATTTCAATATTTAATTCTAATGATGTAAATATTTCGCAGAAAAAACCGATGAAAGTTGAAATTTTTCACAAATTTCATTACAAGATTACTTACAAATTGATCACATTTTCTATATAAAAAACTTTAAAATGGTTGTAAGTGACTAGGCCCGGCTCTGAGGGGTGGCCGGAGCGGCCACGTGGAGGGATTAAAAAAAAAATTTGATGTTATATTTTTAAAAAAAAATAATCACTGAAATTAGATTAATTCTGAAATAGATTAATTTGATGTAATCGAACTAGTTTTATATTATTATTATTTTAGTTTATAGTATTGAATTTGTTTATCTCATGAATAATTATGTTAATTTATATTATTGAATGCTAATCCTCATGTTTACTCTATTTATGATTTCATGTAAAAAAAAAAAAAAAAAAAAAGGAATCTATTATATAATATTTGTTGGGGCTTCCAAAAATATATTCATAATTTATTTGAAATTTTGATGGAATTAATATTCAAGTATAATTTTTTTTCAATGTAAAATTTTAATAAATTAATCTGTGATGGAAATATTATAAAAGATTTTGCAGGGATGAAATTGTTTTGTTACAAATTCGTTGTAGACTTTCCTTCACCGATTTTTATATTTTTAGTGATATCATGGAATGTGATATTTATTTTGATTAAAAAAAATTAAAAACTTTTGATTTTCACATGTATGGAAATGAATAAAAAGGAAAAGAAAAATGGAACTTAGAGTATATCCAATGTGGGCGTCCATTTTCTGGTTTGTACCATTATATCAGATATTATATCAGATTTTTAAATGACGTGAATAAATTTTTATCTACAAAAATTTACGTGGTATAAATATTTGTGGTAGAATTTATTTGAAATATTTATCTACAGCCGAATCACTATTTAAAAAATTTAATTGCAGAACCAATTGAAAAATGTAGGACTCTCTTAAATTTAGGTATCACGTCACTGACAAATATATTCCAATTAGGTTAGCATGGCAGATGGTCTTATAATGTGGCATGATAGGTGTATCACTGCACATGGTGATACAGAGAAAATGAGATGGCCATCTTCATCCACTTCTCTGCCCGTAATGATCTTATTCTTAAATTAGCACGAACCAGTCCACCCAAATGGACATCAAGCAGTTTCTATCATCCCAGAGAAATTATGATTTGCGCTTCCATGAAAACTACCAGACAAATGATGAACCATTCTACGGTCAAGTATGCTATGAAGTGTTCTCAGCCCCTGCTTATATCTACGAAGATTTTGATAATGTTACTTGTGGTTTGCACAGAACATGCGCTGAATCACCTCGTAAAATTCAACACCCACTCCATCCTGAACATCCTTTGGAAGCCAATTGCATTCCTCTTGAATGGTTCGGTTCAATTTCGATAATACGTGGACTAATATGCGATGGATGCAGACATTTCTCTTTTGGGTTCGGCTACTATTGCCATACTTGTCCCTTTAAACTTGACTTCCGATGTGCATCCGAAGGAAAAATGGAGATCAAAGCAGATTTTCATAACCATAGTCTCCACCGTTTCTTCCACAATAAACTTTCATTATCTTCTCAGCTTCAAGATATAACTTGTTCTTACTGCTCAAAGGGGTTCAACGGATCAGCCTTTGCCTGTATTAAATGTAGCTTATTCATCCACGAGTCGTGTATACTTAAAGTTCCACATGCCAAACAAATTCGAAGCCCCCTTCACTTGAAACACCCGCTTGTTCTTCGACTATCAGAAACTGACCATCACTGTCGTGCGTGTCAAGCGACTCTTCGACGTGGTGACCTTTACTTAGGCTGTAAGGATTCTGGTACGTATAATTTTCACATTTCATGTTGTAGTTTCGCTACACCTGGGTTAAGACTAAAACAGTATCACGAAAAGCATCCTCTGTATTATTTATATTCTGGTTGTGAAATTCTCTATTTAAGAACGTGTGCTGTCTGCAATAACATATGTGAAAAAAGTCATATTTACGGCTGCTTGAGCTGTGATGTCTATCTGCATATGGAATGTATTCCAATACCTAGTGTTGTAAAAAGCGTATATCATACTTATGAGGATCATGCACTTACTCTTTGTAATTCAAGAAACCTGCTGGATCGTTCAATCGATGAGTATTGTTGCACTATTTGCGAGAAGAAAGGAAATTTAAACCATCCGTTTTATCATTGCGAGCCATGCTCTGAGATAGCTCATGTTGATTGCGTACTGTCAGAGGTGAGTTCAATAATTATTTTAAATTCCCTTTTTACAATTATGAAATTAATGCAGAACTTGTTTGCTTATGTATTTGTTTCATGTTTATGGTAGGATGATCCTCCGTTGGAGATAGTTGAATGCTTAGTTCCCAAACCCGTGAAGTTATTTTCAATTGATGAGTCATCACCTCCTGAAAAGTCAGACGAAGAGGAAGAGATCGACGACGAGGAAAAAGCCTGCTTAAAAGGATGTAGTACACCGGAGATAGATGAACGAATTATTGCAATAAAGAACCAAATTGACAAGTTGACCTTCATGAGAAAGTCAAGGCCAAAAGGTTGTCTATGAGTGACTATATATGAAGGGGCAGAACTATTTTATGGTTTGACGGTGAACTCTGCCCTATATATTACTCATTTCTTTAATTTTACGTGGTTGAGTCTTCAACTGTACTTGGCACTAATTTATCAGGAGTCCATTATTTTTAATTTTATGGAAGAGGCTATCGCATTATCTCTTGGATTATAGAATAATGTGTTTGATGTGTTCAGTAGTGGAAATAAAACACTAAAGTCTACAGATGGGTGGAGCAATGTAGCGGAGAAACATGGAGTATTGGATTGATTGTTTTTCCTAAACCCATTACTACCAGGCTGTTACAGTGGTCACATCATATCACCGACTTTCATAAACTATTATTTTTTTTTTCTAGCTGCTCTTATCCAACATATTTTACAATAAAATATTTGTATTTTAGTTTCTTACTAAATACGTAGAAGATGCTAGCATATTTATAAATATGCATTATTTTTAACACTCGTCTTTCCCTCTTTGAGGTCTATTTCTACGGCTCCGATGATATTTTATATTTTCAACTAAAAATATAAAATTACGATGTTTATTAGTTTATTAGGGATGAATGAACAGTAATTTAGATGGAAAAATAAAAAAATTAAAAAAAAGAATTTTTAGCAAAAATTAAAATAGAGAAGATTTTTTTTAATTAATAGGTCAAATTCGAGATGGTTTTTTTTAATCTCCCATATATCAATATACTCAATATCCACCCTCAAATTGGAGTAACGGAAGGTGTTCTCAACTTGGATAGTAAATAAAAAAATGTAGAAAAGGTTAAGGGCTTAGTGAAAAAAATCAACCTACTGAGATCTAGAGATTTTTGGTAGGCTAAACAAAACCCGAATTCGTATTTATTGCGAATAATGTGGCACTCAATGCCGAAGTGTTTGGTGCGCTCATGGAAAACTAGGTTAGCAGTGATGTGAAGGGCTGCTTGGAAGTCACAAAATAATTGAATCAGAAGAGGGACAATAATGCCAAAATCTTTCCACACGTAATGAAGCCACTTAATTTCACAAGTAATATCACCAAGAACTTTGTATTCAGCCTCTACAGAGCTGCGAGATACAGTTGGCTGCTTCTTAGTTTTCAAAAAAGAAAAAAAAAGAGAGAATTGCCTAGAAAATTGCAAAAAAAAAGTAAGTAATTTTCTTGAATCCGTACAAGTGGCCCAGTCTGCATCACTAAATATTGTTAAAAAAAAATGTGGATTAGATGGATAGAACATGCCAATGGTTGATGAGCCTCTGAGATACCTTAATACATAAAGAGCAGTATTCTAGTTAGGTAGACCAAGGCATGGGACAAGAAGCAGAGGACTCCCGGTACGTCACTAGGCAGCTTGGTCAACATCTTGGTCCTATGGGTCAAGACGTCAGGTACTCTCAGTACCACTTCCTGCGTTTGGCCAGCGGCTTGGTTTCTTGGACCAAAACGCTGGTCAAGAAGCGATGAAGTCTCGGTACAATTTTTGCTCGCTTGCCGACAATTTGATCTCCTTGACCAATGTGTTGTTACTAATTAAGGCTTCTAATGTGTTCTAAATTGAATTATATGATTATTTGATTGATATTTGGTCAATGTTTGTTAGAACCTCTATATGCATGTGTGTGTCGACGACACATTTAGATGTTAATTAGTCTATTTATGAATGTTGGAGTATGAGCTTGTTAACTACACATTTATAATATGATATTTCTTTTCTTTCCTTTTTTATTCTTCTATATGAAATAAGAACCGGTGGTTATACATGTCAAGATATATAGCATCGCATTTAGCATTTTTGAAGTTCGTCATTGTTTTCCTTTAATTTTCTTAATTCTTTTATTTGGAACTAAATGTAAACTTCGCAACTCGATTTTCTTTTTTAAACTTTTGGCTAGACTTTATTCCTTATTTTTAGATTTAGAATATTGTTGGAATTATTGTCGATAAAAACAAGATTTCACTTTCTTTTATTATTTGAAGGGCAACTACTTCTTTAAAGAATTATTTAGTTATTAAGAACAACGTTGAATGTGTGTAATTGATATTATGTTAATAATGTTTCCACATATCGTGAATATATTGTGATGCTCCAGCAAACATGGGACAATACAGAATAACTATGTTGCTTCCATTTTAGGAATATCACATGTTTGTTAAAATGTATCGATGAATATTATCTTTTATTATTATTATTTAGTTTAGAATTACGACAATATTACTTTGAGTAAAGATAAGTTAATTTTACATTTTGTTTAAGAAAAATATAAAAAGTAGTTAATTATTTTAAAATAATTTAAAAAATTGGTTCAATCTAAAAATCGCAATCATATAGAAGTTTGGTTGGATGTCCATTCCAATTGTTAAAATTTTACTTTTTTTTATATTGGAATAGATATTTATATTACTTTAATATACAATAATTTAACAATTTTACAGCTATTACAAACTATGAACATATTATTTTTAATTTTTTCTAAAAAAAAATATAAAGCAATTTTCAAAGTAAATCAAACTTAAAAAAAATCCAATCTAAAAAAAACCTTTTACCTATTATGAATGTGCAACATGTGGATTTCCACTTGTCTGTAAGGTGTCATGCATGCATAAAAGCTTATCAGGCAAATCAACACGTGTCCAAAGATTTACTTTTATATATATATATATATATATATATATATATATGTTTTCTAAAGAATGAAAATACACACAACATTAGTTTTGTTTAGCTGCCTGTATATCTGTATTTTCTTCACCAATAATATTTCTACTTTCAATATACTATATTCTATATATTTAAGAAGTACACCAAGGATCCAAGCACGATTACCAGATTACTTTCTGATTCCAATCTATGTCCATATAATATTCAACTGTTTTTTTCTCTTCTATCTCAACTTTATTTTTATTTTTATAACACGTTATCAGCACGAGTATGCTCTCCAGTCGCCGGTCTAACGGATCTTCTGGATCAGAAAGTGTTTGGTACCGTTGTTTTTTGTTATTGCTGATTGGGAAAAATTGTTGTGATTACCAAAAAAAATGTCGGATCTGAAAAAACTAGATTTCCATGCACTAGAACTATCTAGAAGTAATTACTCAGCATGGGTGATGGATTTGAAAATCCACTTACGAGCCAGAGATTTCTTGGATACTGTTGAGGAACGAAATCAAACTTCTGAAAAACAAAAATCTCAAGTTATGGAGATTATGAGACACCACATAAACGAAAGCTTGAAATCTGAATATTAAAATATGGAAGATCCACTTGAGTTCTGGAATGCGTTGAGAAATATATATGAACACAGAATAGAGGTTGACCTTCCAAAAGCCCAATATGAATGATCACTACTTCCACATTTCGATAAGGTATTGCTATCGTCGAGTTTTCGAAAACATGATTACAAAATTTTTGGTGATCTAATTTTTAAGTTGATATTATTGGAATAATAGGATCAACTGTTGATGAGAAATCATCAATTACGACCATCTGGTACTGTGGCACCACCAGAAGTAAACAATAATACATTTTGTGGTTGTGGGAACCCAAATCGTGGTCGAGGTCGTGGTTTTGGCCGTGGTTTTGGACGTGGACGTGGTCGTGGCCGTGATAATAATAATCGAGGCCGAAATAATGGAAGAAGTGGAAATAGATTTCATCCGTGTAATTGTGGAAATCTAGTTTGGACCAGGGATGAAACCTAGAGCATAAATGAAAATTCTAGGAATAGAAATAATAATAATTCCCTAAATTTTTGTTACAAATGTGGAAGTAGTGATCATTTCCACCGTTAATGTCGAACCTCCCAACACCTGATAGATTTGTATCAAGCTTCCTTGAAAGGGAAGAATCCTGTAGAGGCAAATGTTGTCAATCTGGAAAATGGAGAGGGAACCTCCCAGAAGAATGTTTCAAGTTTTCATACCTTTGATTTCTTCGATGATCTTGATATTGAAAATTTCATAAACTACACTAAAGATCATAATGAAAACCAGAAGGCAACTTGAATTATATATCTGTAAATATGAATAGGAGTGGTGAAAATATTTCTGACTGGATTTTGTAATTTTGTTGTATATATATCTTTGTAATTAAAGTCAGAAATATTTATGGATACATTTTGTAATGTAAATATTAACATAAATATTTTGTTTACGTGAATAGAATATGGAATTTCAAGGTGTTTGTTTAATTGATAGCGCAACCACCCATTCTATCTTCCAAGATAATAAATATTTTCTAAATTTATCCAATTATAAGGCTCAAGTGAATACTATATCTGGTCCCGCTAATTTAATTGAAGGATATGGTAAAGCCATAATCCTATTGGAGAAGGGAACAAAAATATGTATCCAGAATGCTTTATATTCAAGTAATTCCAAAAGGAATTTGTTGAGTTTCAAAAATATAAGAAATAATGGATATCATATGGAAACTATAAATGAACAAAATATGGAGTATCTATATATAACATCTTTTGTTTTTGGACAAAAAGTCATTCTGGAAAAACACCATACATTACATCTAGATATCATATGTAAGTGTGAGTCAAAAGATATTGGATCCTAAGAGTTTTCAATTATGGCATGATAGACTTGGACATTCTAGATCTACAATGATGCGTAGAATTATTGAAAACTCAAATGGACACCCATTAAAGGATCAGAAAATCCTGTTATCTAATGATCATTTTTGTACATCCTGTACTCAAGGAAAGTTGGTAATTAAATCATCTCATGTTAAAGTAAATTTTGAATGTCCATCATTTTTGCAAAGGATCCAAGGGGATATATGTGGACCAATTAATCCACAAAGTGGGCTGTTTCAATATTTTATGGTGTTGATCAAGGCATCTGCAAGATGGTCACATGTTTGTTTGTCATCAACCCGTAATTCAGCATTTGCTAAGCTGCTTGCCCAGATAATTAAATTGAGAGCACAATTTCCAGATTATCATATTAAATCCATTCGTTTGGATAATGCTGGAGAATTTACATCAAGGGCATTTGATGACTATTGCATGTCAATTGGGATTAATGTTGAGCATCCAGTTCTGCACGTTCATACCCAAAATGGGTTGGCAGAAGCATTAATCAAAAGACTTCAAATAATTGCTCGCACTTTGTTGTTACGAACCCAATTACCAGTTTTTGCTTAGGGACATGCAATATTATATATAGCTACACTGATACGCCTTAGACCCACTGGAAATCACGAATATTCTCCGTTACAGTTAGTAATTGGACATAAACTAGATATATCACATTTGAAAGTTTTTGGTTGTGCTGTATATGTTCCCATATCACCTCCTCAAAGAACCAAAATGGGACCCCAACGTTGTCTGGGAATTTATGTCGGTTATGACTCACCGTCGATAATTAGATATTTGGAACCCATGGCTAGGGATTTGTTTACTGCATGTTTTGTGGATTTTCATTTTAATGAACAAGAATTCCCACGACTTGGTAAAAATGAGACTCCTATCAAAACAAATGATGAACTCATATAGAAAAATGAAAAGTTTTATTATCTGGATCTACGTACTGGTCAATGTGAAAGTGAAGTACGAAGGATTATTCATTTACAAATGGTTGCTAACCAATTACAAGATAATTTTACCGATGCAACTAGAGTGACTAAATCTCATATCCATGCTCGAAATACCCCGCTTGACTGGTAGTTCCAATTGATAAATCTAGACGAATGATAACAAACGAATCATTTGAAATATAGAGAAAACGTGGTAGGCCCGTTGGGTCCAAAGATAATGTACCACGAAAATTAAAAGGTCAAAATGAGACTGTTGTTAAAAAAATGCCCCCGAAAGATACCACATTTCAAGATTTGCAAATTGTGGAAGTTGAAAATCCTAATCATGAAAGAACATCTAAATCCAGAAATGAGGAAGTATCAATAAATTACATGAAAGAAATCTGGAACTGTAAAGATGTTATGTTAGACGGTATATTTTCATATGCAATAGCAACTAAAATAATAAATGATGAATATGAACCCTAATCCATTAAGAAATGTAAAGAACGAAATGATTGGCCAAAATGGAAAAATGCAATCCAGGGTAAATTAGATTCATTGAATAAACGAAGTGTTTTTGGGCCCATAGTTAAAACACCTGAGGGTGTCCAACCAATTGGTTACAAATGGGTATTTATTAGGAAACGAAATGAGATAAATGAGATTGTTAGATATAAAGCTCGTTTGGTTGCTCAAGGTTTCTCTCAAAGGTCTGGAATTGATTTCGGCGAAATATATTCACCTGTAATGGATACGATAACTTTCTGATTTTTAATTGGTTTGGCCAAAGAATGAAATCTCGAAATGCGTTTAATGGATATGGTTACTGCTTATTTGTATGGTTCCTTGGATACTGATATTTTCATGAAACTTCCAGAAGGGTTAAAACTTCCTGAAATAAATAAAGATTCTAGTTTATATTCCGTGAAGTTACAAAGATCATTATATGGATTAAAACAATCTGGACGCATGTGGTATAATCGTCTGAGTGAGTATCTGATTAAATAAGGGTACATTAATGATGTTATATGCCCATGTGTGTTCATTCAAAAATCACAATCTAGTTTTGTAATTGTAGCAGTTTACATTGATGATATGAATTTAATCGGAACACAAGATGAAATTCAGAAAACTTCTGAATATTTGAAAAGAAAATTTGAAATGAAAGACCTAGGGAAAATGAAATATTGTCTTGCATTGGAAATAGAACATAAATTTGATGGGATTTTGATCCATCAGAAAGCTTATACTGAAAAAATTCTGAAACGTTTTAGTTTAGAAAAATGTCATTCATTAAGTACCCTAATGGTAGTTTGTTCCCTTGATCCCAAAAAGGATCCATTTCGACCCAAGGATGATAATGAAAATATCCTGGATTCTGAAACACTATATTTGACTGCTATTGGTGCGCTTCTATATCTAGCCCAATGTACGAGACCAGATATAGCTTTCATTGTTAACTTATTGTCTAGATATAGTTCTGCTCCGACCCGTCGTCATTGGAATGAAATCAAACATATTCTTATATACCTTCGTGGAACAGTAGATTTGGAACTATTTTACTCAAATTCAGATAAACCTTCGGGTTTGATTGGTTATGCTGACGCTGGTTATCTCTCGGATCCGCATAAAGTCTGTTCTCAAATTGGATATATTTAAACATACAATGGTACGGCTATCTCGTGGAGATCCGTAGAATAAACTCTGGTTGCCACATCTTCGAATCATGCTGAAATACTGGCATTACATGAAACTAGTTGAGAACGTGTCTGGTTGAGATCTGTCATAAGTCACATCCAGAGTTCATATGGAATTTCCCTAAATATGAATGAGCCCATAATAATTTTTGAAGATAATGCTGCCTGAATTGCCCAAGTGCGAGGTGGATATATCAAAGGGGATAGAATAAAACACATCTCGCTCAAGTTTTTCTACACCCAAGAGCTTAAAGACTCTCGACAAGTCGATGTAAAGAAAATCCAGTCTTCAAGCAATCCCGCGGATTTATTAACGAAGACTTTACCGATGTCAACTTTCGAGAAGCTAGTTTACGGAATATGAATGCAGAAACTTCCAGATTAGTAGATTAGGTTATGGGTGTAATTAACAGGGGGAGTTTTTGTAAATAGATTTCATAACTATACTCTTTTTCCTTCGGCCAGTTTTTATCCCGCTGGGTTTTTCTAGCAAGATTTTAACAAGGCACTCGAATAGTGGAAATCTAAGAGGGAGTGTTATGAATGTGCAACAGGTAGATTTCCACTTGTCTGTAAGGTGTCATGCATTCATAAAAGCTTATCATGCAAATCAACATGTGTCCAAAGATTTACCTATATATATATATATATATATATATATATGTTTTTTTAAGAATGAAAATACACACAACATTGGTTTTGTTTAGCTGCCTGTATATCTCTGTTTTCTTCACTTATAATATTTCTACTTTCAATATACTATATCCTATATATTTGAGAAGTACACCAAGGATCCAATTAAGATTACCAAATTACTTTCTGATTCCAACCTATGTCCATATAATATTGAACTGTTTTCTTTTCTTTTACCCCGACTCTATTTTTACTTGTACAATATTTACATCAATTTAATAGATCATATTTACAACCGTTCCATTAAATTCAAATCTACCACAGTTTTCACTCCTAAAGTTACTCCTATAGTTACTTTATTCTACACCAATATTAAGTAATTGCAAATAAAATATCAAACGCCTATAAAATCACGTAAATGTCTTCGAAACACTTTTTTTCTAGTGGTGAATTTCTACCTGTCCACCAAATAGAATGGATTTAACTACACCCTAGAGCATCTTCAATGGTTGAGTGAATTGAGATATATGTGACATTGGGTGTTGATAATAATGTGTCAAAAATAGTATTTTTGGAGAAAAAAAAAACGGAAAGTGATTATTGTCTTTCAGATTTTTCTAATTTATAACCCATTAGAATTAAATTTTTCTTTTCTTTATAATTTAAAATTTAGATAGAAATAAGGTAATTACAATTTAAAAATATTGATTCACAATGTCAATTAGAGCATCTCTAGTAAGATGTGAATCTATTGGTTTGCACATCCATGTAGACATTCTAGATTTTTTATTTAAAAAATTCACTCCAATGGCAATGTGTATTCATAATGTCTTGGTGACGTGGCAAAAAAAAAAGTAATAGAGGGTGTGAAATAGAGTTTCTTTCTTTTAAATTCTAGTTGACGGTGTCAATCAGTATTTTTAATATTTGTAAATTGTAACTACCATACTTTTATCTAAATTATAAATTAAAAAGGAAATAGAAGTTTAATTCTAATATGTTATAAATTAGGGAAATCCGAATAGACAATAACCACTGTGGGTTGTTTTTAATTTTTTTTCTATAAAAGTACTATTTTTGACACATCATTGTCTGCACCATCTATTTACCATGCCACATATGTCTCAATTCACTAATCCATTGTAGATGCTCTCAAAATGTGGAAAATAGAAGTTCTATCTCACACCTTCTATTTTTTTTTTGTCATGTCACTAGCATTGTGAATTCACAAAAAGATCTAGAATTTGTATGTGGATGTGCAAATCAATAGATTCTCATGCAACTGGAGATGCTCTTAGATAATCCAACTATTTATCATGGAATTCAGTGAAGAATTTAAGCTTATTGCTTATAAAACCAAATTCCCCTCCAAAAAATGGTTAGTTACCTGTTCTTCTTCTAGTTAAAATTCGACAAGAAGTCGAAATCTTGTTTAATTTCAACCAGGATATGTTATGCCCCCTAATTAATATATATATATATATATATATTAAGATTGTCTTGAATCATAAAAATTTCCTTTTAGGAAGTTTTCTTATTTTGAGTTTGGATCTATTTCCTAATTGTTTCAAAAAGATTTGGTTTTCCTAATTTAGTTGATTGTATTTCTTAGTTGGAAAGAAAACAAAATAGGAAAGTATATTTGATGATCACTATAAATTGAGTAGTCTCATGAAGAAGAAAGTATCCCGTCCCTATAGGAAGGTGACCATTGGATTGAGGTAATGCCAAGTGATGGTGATGATGATTAGGGTTGGGGTCTCACCATTAAGGAGATTTCGTATTGGGATTGTCTCCATGAAAGAGATTTTGATTGGGGGTTGTCTCGCCGTAATGAGATTTTGTTTGGGATTGTTTCGCCTCAAAAAGATTTTGTTTGAGCGTTGTATGAATGACTTGTAATTCTTATTTTTCATAGTAAAGTTATTATCTTTCCGTGGATTAAGCAATTTGTCGAACCACATTAAATAATGTGTTTGTGTTTGAATTGATTGTTTTGATCGAATCGAACTAGGAAAAAGTGGGATAGAACCGGAAAATTTTCCATCCAAATAACCAATTGCATAATCAAACATGTGGGTTTTTTAATTTTTCAAGGTTACTCACTTTAGATGTTGGAATTTGAATTTTAACTCGATTTATAAAGTAAAAATTCAAAGTAGATTCTAAACTGCTGATATTTAAATTTGAATTCGAACTCATGAATTTATGTACGAATTTGGATTCTGATTCGAAAGCTCAGCTGAAACTAAACTCGTTAAAATATACTAAATAAATTATTATTTAGTTTATATTTTAATATAATTTTATTTAAAATATATAAATATAGATTGCCCAATTCGGAAGTTTTTTAGTTTGAGACTCGAAATTCGACTTATTTAACATTAAATTCGATCTAAACCAGAAATTTATTTGAAAACTCAGAGTTCAAATTAGCTCAAACTCATGTCCAAAATATCATAAACATAAGCCCAACTCAGACTTCTAGGAAGTTACATGATGCAGAGTTAAGACTGAACTCATAAACGCAAACAATGATAAAGAATTTGCCCACATGTGAATTCAATCACTCACTAGTTGCAGTACCTAGGTTGCTTTAGTTTTCTGTTGTGTACTTTCTAGTTTCTTGGCATATACTTCCTTGTGGATCTGAAGTTTCAATACTAATTTGTCCATCTTTTTCTTTATTGCAATAGCTCGTTCCGTTATCTCCTCTACACTACAATTATCTAACTCATCTTGCTCTTGATCGTCATCATTCTGTTCTTCCCGTTTCTCTTGTATATCAGGCGACTCCTCATTCGTTCTGGGGACTAGGTATTCAATTATCTCTGATGGAGGGTCCTTCTACAATAAACAATATTATAAGTAACTTTATTCTTAACAATACGAAATAATAGAAAAAACTATAGACTAACCTCATTTAGCACGCAATCTATATGGGCTACATCATTGCAGTCCTCACAGGGATAAAATGGATGATTAAAATTTCCTTTATCCTCGCAAATGAAACAATGGTACTCATTGGATGCAAATCCATGTAAAATTTTCTGATCAGAAAAGGTGAGTGAATGATCATCATAAGAATGAGATTCATGCTTAACGACACGAGGTAAAGGAATGCATTCCACGTGGACAAACACACCACAGAACAAACAGCCGTAACTGTAGCAGTAATCACAATTGGTATTGCAGACAACACAAGTTCTTGTTTGGAAGTATGATCCAGAATCAGAGTATACACAGAACATAGGATGATCATTATGATACTGTTTTAGTCTCAATCCAGGTGTAGTAATACTACCACATGAAATATGAAGACTGTCTAGTGGAGCGCGACAGTCAAGACAACGTAAGAAAAGATCACCGCATCTGATAGGTCCTCTACACGCCCGACATCGATGGTTAACATCTGCTAGTTGAAGAATAAGAGCGTGTTTAAAGTGAAAAGGGCTTTTAATCTGTTTGTCATGAGGAACTCTTAGTATACATGACTCGTGGATGAATAAACCACACTCAATACAAGCAAAAGCATCGGAAATCAAGTTTAAAGTTACAAGACCTGCAACCGTAGCTGAAACCAAAAGAGAAATATCTGCATTCCTTGCGTATGAATCCTTTTAATATGGTACCGAAGAATTCAAAAGAATTGCAATCAGCTTCTAAAGGATGGTCTGGATGGACGCATTCTTTGTGCAAAGCATATAATCTATATCCATAATTGTCCTTGTAGATATAAGCAGGTCCTGAGACCACTTCGTAGCATACAAGACAGTAAATTGGCTGATCTGTTCCCTCGAACCACTCATGGTACTTCAAATCACGATTTAGTTCCGATGATAAATGCCCCTTGATGTCCATTTGATAGGAGATACGATAGCAATTCTGAGTTTTGGTGAAAAATACTACTTGGTCTAGTCTGCTCCATAATTTTATTTATTCCCGATCCCCAGTCGTCAGCAGCATGTGCTAGTTGCTTTGCATTAATAATTCCTGTACATATCAACATATTATGCTGACTTTTTCTCATGATTAATGGCATTTTTTATTTTCAACTCTTATAAAACTTTATTTAATACATAAAAAATAATAGTCATTAGTAATCTCAAAATATAGTAAAAATAACTTTGATCTACAGTGACATTAAACACTAAAATTATATATACTTTTACTAAAATCAGCTATAAAATTTGAGTTTTAAATAATTTAAAAATTATTTTTAATTAAATTTTAAGAAATTTATTTTGAAATTTATTTTTTTTTAAATAAATGAATTCAATTTAAATTGAGCTATATGAGTTTGGAATAAAAATGGTAAGAATAAATTTAGTTGTTGATGTTAAATTTTGACCTTTTTTTTTTCTTAACTCTGGAGCTAAATATACCTTAAAAACTATAAAAATCCTTCACCTTGGTCTTAAGTTGAATGGGCCAGACCCGTGCGGATTACAGATTAGATTAAATGGGCCTGATCGTCGGTTATTATTATTATTTTTAATTTATTAAAAAAATATTAAAAATTAAAATTAATATATATTATATAATAAATAATTTTAAATTAATAATATTTAAATTTATTTTATTTTTAAATTAAAAATAAATAATTAAATTTTATTATTATGATAATTAATAATTATTAATATTTTATTATTTTATTATTAAATGGTATAAATTATAACATTAATTTTTTATTGTTGTATAAAAATTTAATATATATCAGGATAATTTTAATATTATATAGTTAAATATATATAATATAAAATAAAAATTTTAAATTGCATAAATTATAACATAAATCTTAGATTGTTGTATAAAAATTTTATATAAATAAAGATAATTTTAATATTATATGTTATATATATATATATATATATATAAAGAGTTGATATTGCCCCTCCAAAAATTTTTATATACACCTCAATTTTGATTTATCTGTTTAAAATATCAATAATAACCTATTCATATTATTATCACATAGAACTTAAATTGTTTTTAGAATTATTTTCATTTTTGTTATTTTATAACTTTTATTTATATCATATAGCCCAATTTTAAAAATTTTAAAAAAATAATTTTTTAAACTTTCATTTTACAAAAATGAACCAAATTGACCATTTTATCTTCTGTGAAGATCTTGTACACTGATCTGTGAAGGTGGTTTGTGAAGAGAACCTTCATATATGTGATGGTCTATTTTTAAAAATCAAAGTTTGAGTGGCTCAAAAATAGAAATAAACTTCTATTGGTTTAGTTTTGAATTTTTATACTTTATTTGGTTTATTTTATATAATTTTCCCTTTTAAGTATCAATTTTGTTTTTAATTCTTAATTAATTAATATACACATTAAATTCTTTTCAATAAAATTTATAATAATCTTAAGGTATTTTAATTTTTCCATTCATTTTTTAAAAATAATTTGAAACATCCCTATTTTCATGTAAAAAAGTGGTTTTGAGTAATGGTCAGTGATTTTACTCTATTTCTACATTATTTTCATTTATTGCATTAATATTTACCTTTTTACATAGTAATTATTAATCACTCATTAAATTATATCATTTTTATAAAAATAAATTCATTTTTATTTAAATTTTAATTAAATAATAATTTTAAATTTATTATATTTAATAAAAATCCGAAATAAATATTATTTTATTTTTAAAATTAAATAATACATTTCAAATATGCTATTTTAATGAAAAATTCAAAAATTTTTAAAAATAAATAATACATAACTATGTTACTTTTTATTCAAAATAAATCAAATAAAAATAATTTTTATTTTATTTGATTTTTAATTAAAAGTTATTATTTTATTATTCAATTAAAATAAATTTATTTTTGTTTGAATTTTTTTAATTAAAAATAACATACTTTAAATAGATTTTTATATATATAAATGTATGATTGGGCATGAAATGCACAATATTTCTACATTATTTTATTTATAATTCGGGGACTTTATTGAATATATATTATCTAATTGCTCTATTTTTGTATTTGTTGACAGTTTGGAGACAATTGTGATGTATTGAAGAAATCTGGGGGTTTAAAGCTGAATTTGCTAAAGTCAAGTCAACAAAACCAAGTCAATTCTATTAGAGTTGTTATATTTTTAATTCTCAAATTTAAATTGTAATCTGAATGACTGAGATTTTGATTTAGAGATTTTTACGAGTTCGTTTTAGATTTTCTGGGGAGGATTTATTTTAGGAAGAAACGATTGTAAAAGGCTCTTCCCCTTCCTTTGGAGGCTGAACTTTTATCGAGAGAAATAAAAAAATACTCTGGGTTTTTATTCTCTCTAGAACGATCAATTATATTAAGCAAATGAAGTTCGCCGCGCCCATGAGGAGCTAAACGAACCTCATCCAACTAAGTCAATTCTAATTACCGTGTTGTGAGAATTGTTTTATTATGCTATATTATTTGATATTTATGCACTCTCTATGGGCATGGTTAAATACACATGTTGATTCTGATTAATTAATTAAGTGCGCAATTGATTGGTTACTTAGACTTAACACATTGCATGTCAAATAGCTCGTAGTTAATTTGACCTAGGTAGTGTTGAGAGTGTATAATCATAAGAACGGTCGTACCGATTCAATTGGTTATGGTCACGGGTCTTTTCTAATTCATAATGCAATCTACGTGTTAGGTTAGTGATTGATTCAAAGAGTCGTACCTGGTCCATCTATCTAGGAAAAGATTGGTTATTAGGCACGTTGTCAATAGTTATAACTGGGACTATTAAGCAACATAGATATTTTTAGCTTCGATGATCAACACCTGATTCGAATAAATTGACTTAGCTGGATGTTTAATTATAATTGAATTTTAATTTCCGATTTAGATTTATTTTAAATACTCGCATAATCTTGAAACCCCCCATTTATTTAGATTTGGTCAATACGATACATTTATTAATTTCCGTTCTCTGTGGATCGACCCTGTTTGCTACAATTATTTGTATTTGCAGGTTAATTAAATACTGACGGATTCGACACCCGTCAAGTTTTTGGTGTCGTTGCCGGGGATCAGGAAACGACTACCTTTACATGCCCGTTTGGTACATTTGCCTATCGGCAAATGCCGTTTGGGTTATGTAATGCTCCTGCAACGATTCAACGATGTATGGTCAGCATTTTTTCTGACTATGTTGAGAGTATAATCGAGGTATTTATGGACGATTTCACTGTTTATGGAGAGTCTTTTGAATATTGTTTAGTTAATCTTGGTAAGGTTTTGCAACGATGCGTAGACTTGAACTTAGTATTAAGTTATGAAAAATGTCATTTCATGGTAGATCACGGTTTAATACTCGGTCACATTGTTTTTGCACGTGGTATAGAGGTCGATAAAGCTAAGATTAATGTGATTAAGTCTTTGTCTTACCCTGTGTACGGGAAGTTCGTTCCTTTCTTGGACATGCAGGATTTTACAGGAGGTTCATCAAGGACTTCTCCAAGATTACCCAACCTCTGTGTAATTTGCTTAAGAAGGATGTCGCTTTCCATTTTGACGAGAGATGCAAAGAAGCGTTCAATGTTTTAAAAGAGAAACTTGTCACCGCGCTCATAGTGAAAAGCCCTAATTGGAACGTTCCGTTCGAAATAATGTGTGACACAAGTGACTACGCCGTGGGCGCAGTCCTTGGGCAAAGAGTGGGAAAAGAACCTCATGTGATTTACTACGCCTCGAGGACGCTGGATAGTGCACCGTGCAACTACTCTACAACAGAGAAGGAGCTTTTAGCAATTGTTTTTGCTTTAGAGAAATTTTGTTCTTATATACTGTGTACTAAAGTCATTATTTTCTCTGATCATGTAGCTCTCAGATATCTAATGTCAAAGAAGGATGCAAAATCCAGGTTAATACGGTGGATTCTACTGCTTCAACAGTTTGATTTGGAGATAAAGGACAAGAAAGGATCGGAGAATCTTGTAGCAGACCATTTGAGCCGGCTAGTCACTTCTGAGAGAACTCAACCTTTGAACGATAAATTTCCTGACGAGTATCTATTCGCCATGGGCACGACTCATCCCTAATATGCAGACATAGTTAATTATCTCGTTACTGGTAAATTACCTTTTGAGTTGAGCAGGGGTGAGAAGGATAAAATCAAAAGAGATTCTCGGAACTACGTATGGGATGATCCTTATCTATGAAAGTATTAGAAGATGCGTTCCTAAGAAGGAGACTGAGTCAATTCTGAAATCATGCCATACGGAATCATGTGGAGGCCATTTTGGACCTAAAAGGACAGCCAAAAAGGTACTTGATTGTGGATTCTTTTGGCCTAATTTATTTTATGATTCGTACGTCTTTTGTAAAACTTGTGACAACTGTCAAAGAACGGGGAGTCTAGGCCGTCGTGATCAAATGCCTATGACTCCAATCTTGATAGTTGAGATTTTTGATGTATGGGGTATTGACTTTATGGGGCCTTTTCTACCATCATTTGGGTTTCATTATATTTTATTGGCTGTTGATTATGTTTCAAAATGGGTGGAAACTAAAGCCACCCGGACCGATGATGCTAAAGTTGTTGTAGACTTTGTTAGATCTAATATCTTCTGCAGATATGGTAAACCCTGAGCCATCATCAATGATCGCAGAACCCATTTTTGTAATAGGACCATCGAAGCCTTATTCAGAAAATATGGAGTGACGTATCGTACCTCCACCGCCTACCATCCGGAGACAAACGGACAAGCTGAAGAAGTTTTGAATAGGGAGATCAAGTCGATTCTTGAAAAGACGGTAAATCCCTCTAGGAAGGATTGGACTTTGCGTTTAGAAGATGCACTATGGGCGTATCGAACCGCCTACAAGTCACCTATTGGGATGTCTCCTTATCGCATTGTCTATGGTAAGGCGTGCCATTTGCCGGTTGAATTGGAACATAAAGCATTCTGGGCCGTGAAAGAATATAACCTGAGAACAGATGCTGCTGGTGAGCAGCGAAAGCTCCAAATCCAAGAGTAAGAAGAAATCAGGAATGATGCCTACATCAGAGCTCAGTACCAGAAGGAGACGTTGAAAAGATAGCATGATCTTCATGTCTCTAGGAAATCGTTTGTAGTGGATCAAAAAGTTTTACTGTACCATTCAAAACTCAAATTGTTTCCTGGAAAATTGAGGTCAAGATGGATTGCCCTTTTATTGTTATTAACGTATTTTATCATGGTGCAGTGGAAATAGAGAGCATGGAAACAGGCAAGATTTTCAATGTCAATGGGCATAGACTTAAACCCTATTACGAGGGTTTCCAAGTGAACCTTTGCGAAGAAATTTTGTCATGCCCACGATAAGCTTCTGGATAATTTTATCGTGTCTAGACAGAGACGTAAAATCAAGGCGCTGTTGGGAGGCAACCCAAAATTTTTATTTTCTATTTATTTATTTATTTTTTTTTCTTTAATTTTAAATTTTAATTTTAATTTTAATTTTATATATATTTATTTTCATTTTATTTTCAATCATTTTTTATTTTATTTTATTTTATTTTTATTTTACTTTATTTGTTTCTTTACTTTTATTTTCTTTTTATTAAATATTTAATAATGATAGTTGAAAAAAAAAACTAAATAAAATAAAACATAGATAGAATTCGTAATACTAAAATTTTTAAAATTTCTATTTTTATTTTTCTTTCTTTTTGCAGAAAATTAAATCAGAAAAGGAAAAGAAAAAATAATAATAAAAAATAAATAAAAAAGAAATCAGAAAAATCAAAACTAGTTGTGAACAGTGAGTAGAGGAAAATTGAACCCTAGCAGCCGCGATTCTCAGTTCGTCGTCTTAGCTGCCACACGCCGGTCCCACGCTTTCATCGCCGTCGGCAAGGATTCCAGCCTCCGCCGATTCCAGCCGTCTCCAGTTCTTCACCAGAGCCGCCGTCACAGCTTCCAGTCGTCGCCAATATCTCGCCGGTCGCAGTCTCCAGGCCGCGTCGTCAGTCTCTGATTAGCGACAAGCAGCCGCGATTTCTCTCTTTCACCGGTCGTCGATCTTCCAGCAACGACTTCCTCCGGCTGTCGGCAGCAGCACGATCTCCGCAGCATCAACTTCCTCCGGCGACCTCCACTCCAGTCGAGATTTTGGTCGCCTTCCCCTCCAGCAGATCAAGCCCAACCAGCCGCCTGATTCGTTGCCAGTTTTATCCAGCGTGATATCACAGTCCAAACAATAATCACATTTCAGTTTCTTCTGATTTGCTGTTTACGAATTCTGATATTGCAGCGGCGAGCCCTGACGGCTCTTTGAGCCCACCACAACATTCAGTGGGATGTTTCAAGCGAGTCAGAAGGTGAAGATCCTTCTTGAGATGCTAATTTCCTACCTCCACAAGTTTCAGGGAAGTATCTGTCAATCTTTTTTTTTTGTTTTACTATGCTGATACATACATTGGGGTAATGTAAATGCTAAGTGTGGGGGAGGTTATTATTTATCTCGTCTTTATTTTAGTTTTTTATTTTATTTCTCTTTATTTTAGTTTTCTCTTTAGGTTGTTTTAGTTTATTTCTTTTAGGATTTTAAGTTTTCCTTTTTAGTTTTGATTTTCAAATCTGTGGTTTTTCTTTACTGCTGCTTTTAGGGTAAACTTTTTGTGTGTGCCTTTCCGTTGATTCACTCTTAATAATGAGTTTTTAGTTGATTTAGGAGCTGTGTAATATATAAGACTTATTTTTTGTGTGTGCATAAGATACTAGCAGATGCTTTTAGAGCTTTAGATAATTTAATTTAGAATTTATCAATGCTGGGATACTTGTGAATTTAGAGGACAATTAGTGAGTACGCAAAAAAAAAAAAGAGAAAAGAGAAAAAGACCTGACCAATGGCTTTTAGAATTTATTTTATTAGTTGCTACTTAAACTGTGAAGAAAGCTGACTGTTTTTCTTATTTACTTGTGGTACTGGTATAGTGAATTCTTTTGCGAATTATCTTTTGTTCTCCTTGCATCTGCTCTAATTTAAAGATGAACATTAAGTATGCGTGATTAATCTGATGACAGCTTCTTATCTTTTAATTATTCGTTATTTTAAGTGATTACAACTTTTACTATGGGCATGGTTGAATATGGTTGATTCCTTTTGGCAGCAGTTTGGTTGGACTATTTGAGTCTTCATTTGAGTTGGTCATGGGCATACTTGTGGGCAAGTATAAGATAGTATGGGGGAATTTGATTGGGCATGAAATGCACAACATTTCTACCTTATTTTATTACAATTCAGGGATTTTATTGAATATATATTATCTAATTGCTCTATTTTTGTACTTGTTGACAATTGTGAAGTATTGAAGAATTCTGGGGGTTTAAAGCTGGATTTGCTAAAGTCAAGTCAACAAGACCAAGTCAATTCTATCAGAGTTGTTATATTTTTAATTCTCAAATTTAAATTGTGATCCGAACGACTGAGATTTTGATTTAGAGAATTTTACGAGTTCGTTTTAGATTTTCTGGGGAGGATTTTATTTTAGGAAGAAACGATTGTAAAAGGCTCTTCCACTTCCTTTGGAGGCTGAACTTTTATCGAGAGAAATAAGAAAATACTCTGGGTTTTTATTCTCTCTGGAACGATCAATTATATTAAGCAAATGAAGTTCGTCGCGCCCATGAGGAGCTAAACGAACCTCATCCAGGTAAGTCAATTCTAATTACCGTGTTGTGAGAATTGTTTTATTCTGCTATATTGTTTGATATTTATGCACTCTCTATGGGCATGGTTAAATGCACATGTTGATTCTGATTAATTAATTAAGTGCGCAATTGATTGGTTAATTAGGCTTAACACATTGCATGTCAAATAGCTCGTAGTTAATTTGACCTAGGTAGTGTTGAGAGTGTATAATCATAAACCAAGAACGGTCGTACCGATTCAATTGGTTATGGTCACGGGTCTTTTCTAATTCATAATGCAATCTACGTGTTAGGTTAGTGTTGATTCAAAGGGTCGTACCCGCTCAATCTATTTAGGAAAAGATTGGTTATTAGGCACGTTGTCAATAGCTATAACTATGACTATTAAACAACATAGATACTTTTAGCTTCAATGATCAACACCTGATTCGAATAAATTGACTTAGCTGGATGTTTAATTATAATTGATTTTTAATCTCCGATTTAGATTTATTTTAAATACTTGCATAATCTCGAAACCCCCCATTTATTTTGATTTGGTCAATACGATACATTTATTAATTTTCGTTCTCTGTGGATCGACCCTGTTTGCTACAATTATTTGTATTTGCAGGTTAATTAAATACTGACGGATTCGACACCTGTCAATGTAAAATAAAATACAATTTTATTTTTATTTAATTTTAAATTAAATAATACATTTTAATTTATTATGTTTAATAAACAATTCAAAATAAATATGAATTTGTTTCATATATTATTTAGTTTAAAAATAAAATGAAACAAATTCATATTTATTTTGAATTTTTTATTAAAAATATTAAATTAAAATGTATTATTTAATTTATAATTAAAATAATTTTTTTTTTAATTTTTATTAAAAACAACGTAATTTAATGAGTTGTTAATAATAACAGTATAAAGGTCAATATTTAATGAAATCAATGAAAATAAGGTAGAAATGAGTAAAACCATAAAACCTTTACCCAAAACTACTTTCCACATGAAAATGAGGGTTGTTTCGAAATATTTTCAAAAGTGTGAGAATTTTCAAATTATTTTTAAAAAAAAAGTGGAAAAATGAAAATACCCATAATTTTATTTATGGGATTAATTTGTGGATCAAACATATATTTATATTTTTAATTATTTTTTAGTTTTAATATATATAATTTTACTAATATGTATTATTATTGTTTTCATTTTATTTTATCTTTTATAAATAAAATATAAAATGTATATGTAAAATATAAAAAAGTAAAGTGAAAGAATAATACAATAACACTTAAAAAAATAATATTAAAAATATTTTATACATATTAATAAATAGTCTAATTTAAATTTTATTTATTAAATATTATTATAAATGTAAAAAATTTATAATTAAATATGGAAAGACTTTAATGTATGCCGTGTATTTTTTTCCTTTGCAATAATTATACATCATCAATCTATAAATTTATATAAAAAGATTCTAAAATTTGGCTAGGTGATATGGCTAGAATCCTTCTATTCATACGTATAAATATAAGTTATGGTTAAATTTTATTTACGGTTATGCAATTTTTAATAAAAACTTTTCAACTTTAAACATTTACTTTTAATCATTTCAATACATTATTATTTTAAACTCTTTGTTTCGTTCAAAATTGAATATGAAAAATAATAAAATATTAAAGTTATATAATTATTTTGTACATAAATAATGATTTTGTTATATCAAAAATCTTTTAAACTCTACACTTCCTTAATATATAAATGGATTACTGATCATCTTTTTATAAATAATTCACATTCAAACAAATGTTCTTTTCTCAAACTTCAATCCTCTCACATGTATTTCTGTATACTTTTATATATTTCGTATAATATGTAAAAGAGTTCTTCCATATATTTAGAATATATTATATATATATAATTATAAATAGAATGATCTGACATGTCATAAATTGTTTACACAATTGTCATTATACCATATAAATAAAAAATATAAGATAGATAAAATGTAATTAATATAAAATAAATGTAAAAAAATAATTCAATGTAAAAAATCTTTTCGTGTAAATAAAAAATAGTTTAATATAAAGAATCAATGAAAATTAGAACTCGAAAATAAAATAGATGACAATAATAAATAAATAAATAATCTCAATAATATTTAGTCTTTTCATTTCCTTTATACATTTCAATATAATAAATATGTAAACAATATATTCAAATAAAATAAAGAATTAATTAATTAATAAGTGATTTTAATGAAATTTAATATTTTTAAACTATTAATACGTCAAATAACTCATTGTTATCAAATATCATATCACATAATATTTATAATGATCAAAATAATATATATATATATATATATATAAAATATATCATGCTATTAAAATAACGAATAAACACACCAATCCGTATAAATTATGTAGGTCAACCTATGTAAACTTGTGTTAAACAAATTGAGTTAAACGAGATCATGAAATGAACTAAAACTTTATTGGCCCTAGTCTGATTCATATGCGGACTAAATAGACCGCATGTCGCGGATCCATCTACCAACTCTAAATTTAAATTGAATTTAAATAAACAACCTGTCAATTTATTTAAAATATTTTATTATTTTATACTTTCAAATTTAATATAATTTAATTTTGTAAATAAATATCATAACCAAATCTACTAATATAATAAATAATGTATATTTAAAATTTCAATAATATTTAGATAAACTATACTATAAAATTTAGTTTTGACTATTTATTAAATAGTTTATATTGATCACGCCAACCTATAATCATGTTCAATAAATAAATTCAAGGTTTATTAAATATGTTGGGTTGGAGGTGGGTCCTAAAACTAAATTGTCAACTCTATTTAATTATAAAAATAATTATTCGTATTTTTTTATAATAAATAAGGATTTGTATTAAAATATATTAGAAATTAAATAGAAAAAGGTCACACTCAAATTACGTTCTAATGAGATGACTTTTGGATCCCTGCACACGCTAACAGTAAGAGTTGAAAAGTATCAATTATCATCCACACCCCAACACTCATCTCCGGCTTATTACTGAGTCTGAGTCAAATGGACATCAAGGCAAGAAAATCGTCATGGGCTATTTAATTATGAGTTTTGATAATTTTTTAAGTTTATAAAAATTAAGTATAGATTGTAAAATGTTCTCAAAAATCATGAAATATTTAATTATAATTTTTGTAAACTTTTTAAAAATTTCAAAATTTTTCGAATATCTATTTATAATTTCTACTGAGTCCACGAAAGTTTTGAAAAATTGTAATTTTTATAAATTTAAAAAATTTTAAACTTAACAAACTTTTATAAATTTTTTTTAGACTTTTAAACCCATTAAGAAAATTAAAAGTTAAAAAGTTATTTTCTCTTTTCCTCACACGCTTTGAATAACTTTTAAAACTTTAAAATATTAATAGGTAAAAAAGTTATTTTATTTATTTTTTTTACTTTAATTATAATTTTGAAATATTTTGGAATCATCTATATGTATTTTCAATTATTTATTTTTTTTACTTTTATCAAGTGTTATATTTTATTATTATTTTTTTTAAACAATGATTTTATTTCTATCATATATTTATATTTTAAAAAAATTGTTAGTCTCATTCTATTTGTTACATTCCACAAATAATTAAAAATTGGGTAAGAAATATAAATATAATAATAATTTACTTGGTAAATTTAAAGAGTAAAAAAAGATACACAATAAATGAAAGAAAAATGAAGGAAAAGAAAAAGAAAAAGGAAAAAAAATTATAAAATATGGATGTTAAAAAAAAAAACAACTTATTAGAACTCCAGGTTTACCACACCAATCGTAATCACGTGATAGTAATGACATCCGCAGTAGGATTATAGTCGAGAAAAAATACTTCTTACTCTTAACACAAGTAAAAAAAAAAAGTGAAATTTTTTTTTTTTATTTTCAATATCAATTAACTTTCATCAATTCTTAAAAGGTATTTGAAAGTTCTATTAAAAAAATAATGAATTGATATATAAAAATTTATAAAAATCATTAAAATTTTATAAAGTCTATCAAATTTATAAATAAAAATCCATTAAAATCTAAGAAAAAGTTATGAAATATTAAAAATTTATAAAAATTATTGGGTGGATTTATAAAACTTATAAAAGTATATCACAATTTTCAAAAGTCATTCCCTTATTTGGATGACTTCTAATGTGGTTTTATAAAATATGATTTAATATGGTACGGTTTAATATAGTATGGTTGGAACTATCAAATTGTGTTTGGATGTATGGTTTTATAAAGTATGGTTAGCACTATAAAATTTTTACTTTTGTTTGGTTTGGGGTTATGGTATAGTTTAATTATATGTAAATGACAATAATATCCTTTCATACCTTATACTTAATTATTAATTTTTATTTTTTAAATAATAATTTTTTTCATAATCACATATAATATGGCATGAAATAAAAAAATTTAAAATAAAAACTAATATTAAGCCACTAAAATACAATAACAGATAATATAAAAATTTCACATGTTCCTTAACAAACATAACTAAAATGGTAGAAATAATAATTTTATATTTAAAACATAAATTGTCCATAAAAGTTAAACTTATACTCTTTTAAGTCTTATCATCACAATAAATAAAACAAATTTCAAATATGAATAATTTCAAAGTTCATAACATAAATGTTTGTAAGAATTAATATGCAATCATACAAAAATTAAAAATTAAAAATTAAAAAAGAAAAGAAAAGAAAAATCCGATAACGAGAACTTAATTTCAAAATCGAGAAGCATTTTGAATGTTGTGTTGAAGTTGAGTGTTCGGGATTTATATTCGTGATTTTTAATCGAATGCAAACTTAAAAGATTAAAGGGTAATTTTGTAATTAAAAAAATATTATTAGTCTAGTTTGAGAATGAAAAATATTTAAATCATGTCAACACACCGATTTGGTGGTTGAAAAAAATGACACAAATTAAATCATGGTGAATCATGGAGAACCGTGAAAATACGGGTGGAAGTGCAACCAAACATGGTGCGGTTTGGTTCTAACCAAACCATACCACCAAAAACCTTCCATCCAAACAAGGGTTAATATTTAAAATCAATAAAAACGTATAAATATTTACAAAAAATCGTGATAAGCTATGGAGCATTAAAATATGGCCAGTGGTTGAAAGGAGTTGATGAGGCAATTCACTGTTAGGTGTGCTGTAATCTGGTTTCATCATCAGGGATTCGTCTTCTCTTTAGATTCCTCGCTTTCCATAAAATATGCGCTAAAGTTGATAGGTAAATTAACTCCATAATATACGAATAAATATGTTTACTAAATAAATGGGGTTGAAGTTAGATGCTAATTAGGAATGGGCATCCGTGATAATTCAGATAAATTTGAACAAAATTTTAATTAAATTATATAATTTTAAAAAAAAATTATTTTATCTGAATTATTCAAATTTAATTTTTATTCGATTAATCTATTTAACCGAATTATATAATGATTTTTAAATTAATCGAATTATTCTATCTGTAAAATTTTTAATGAAATTTAACCGAATTATACAATTAGTAATTGTTGGACAATAAAGAATTTCGTGCCAAAAGAATAAAGAATAGAAAATAAAAAAAAATTATGTTTAAAATATTTTTATGAAATATGAAAATAAAATAAAAAATTAGAAATATAAAATAATATATTTTTATATTTCGAATAATTAGTAATTGGGTGAAAATTCATTTTATTTTAATTTATTTGAATTATTTAAATATTTTTATAATTTTTAATCGAATTATCCGATTCATTTTTTTTTGAACGGATCGAATTACTTATATTATCCGAGTTGTTTGTATTACCTAATTACTTCAATAATTTTGCTTACCTGTAGTTATAATCTTAATTGTATAGAAAAATAATGAATAGAAAAAGGTCATTGTCGAATTACGTTTATACGGCTTAATCTGTGGATTTCTGCACATGGTAACAGTGTAAACTGAAAAATATCAATTACTATTAAACTCGCTAGTTTCTCATCATCCACCCACCACCAGTCATCTCCAGGTTATCCCTGAGTCTGACTCAAATGGACATCAAGAAGTATTTACGGTCAAAAAAAAAAATCGTCATTTGAAGTATAGGGAGTGGTTCGAAGGAATTGACGAGGCAATCCACCGTCAGGTGTGCTATGAGCCGGTTTCATCATCAGAGCCCGCTTACACGTACGGGATTGGTGATCTCTTTAAATTCCTCGCTTTGCACAAGGAATGCGCTGAATCACCCTGTAAGATCAAACACCCTCTCCATCCTGACCATCCTTTGCGAGCAGATTGTTCGTCTCTTGAATTTTCTGCGGTAACGAGTGGATTTTATGTGGTATCGAGTGGATTCATATGCAAGGGATGCGGATATTACTGGTTGCCGTGCTTGTGACTTTAAACTCGATTTTCGATGCGCTTTCAACCGTGAGATTAGGCAGCTGCTGCCACTGGAAGGGAAAACCGAGATAAAAGCTGATTTTCATATGCATAAACTGGAACGCTTCTTCCACAATAGGCTCTTCACATCTATTCTCGACTGCTTTGATGATATTACTTGTTCTTGCTGCACGAAGGGCTTCAACGGATCAGGATTTGCTTGTATTGAGTGTAACTTACTCATCCACGAGTCATGCATACATAAAGTTCCATATGAAAAACAGATTAGAAGTCCTTTCCATTCGGAACAACCATTTGTTCTTGTATCATCCGTGTTCAAAATTAAATGTGGGGCGTGTAAAGCATCTCCCAAGATCAGCCTTTCCATAGGATGTCCCGATCCCAAGTGTGACACCTACTGTTTCCACATTTCGTGCGGTAGTCTCACCACATCCGGGCTGAGATTAAAACAATATCATGAGGATCATCCTATGTTCTATATATACTCTGCTCGTGGAGTCTTCTACGAATCAAGGAAATGTGTGGTGTCATGTATATGTCCACTTAGAATGCATTCCTCTCCCTCGTGTTGTTAAACATGACGCTCATTCTCATACACTCGTTCTATCTGATTTCACTAATCTACCCGACAACGACTCTGTACCGGATGATTATTTTTGTCTTATTTGTGAGAAGAAAGGAAATCACGACCATCCATATTATCACTGCCAGCAATGCTCGGAATTAGTCCATATTGACTGTGTACTATCCGAGGTAAGTTTAAATTTATTTCAATTATATTACTGTTAGACCAACTTCTTTAAAGTTTTGTTTAATACAGGAGGACCCTCCGACAGAGATTATTGAATACTTAGTCCCGCGACCTCGTGGGAAAGAAATTGAAAAATTGGAGAAGGAGAGCGACGATGAAGAGCAAGATGACATAGAAAACTGCAGTATAGTTGAGACAGAGCAGCGAATTAAAGCAATAGAGAAAGAGATTAACAATTTATCAGAAGAACTCCAGATCTATGAGTTAGTACACGACAGAAAGCTAAGACATCTTAAATACCGAAACTTACTGGCTGATTAAGACCATACACTTTTATCATTTATAGTTTGATTTTATGTTTTGTGAGTCAGGAGCTTCATCTATGCAGTACTAGTGTTTCACATTCAATATTTTAGTCTCACTTCAGTTAGTACTGTTAAACGATTTTTATATTGTTACAGAATTGAATATGCACCATCCATGCCTTGATATAACATAATAGGAACAAGCCGCCTTATTGGCCTGGTATGATGCAGGCAGTGATGTTTCTCAAAATGACCATTTCACATGAGCAATGTTAGAACAAGAACCCCGTGCATTAGACATCTGTCTTTGCTCGTCCTTCCTTACATTTAAGACCTACAATTGAAGTTCTACTTCTACTGGTTCATCTTCTTTTCAGTTACTTTTAGAAACTCTGGTTGAAATCTATTGGTTATTTGGGAACCATAACAATCATAGAGAACCATAACGAACCATGACAAACCATAAACAACCATTAAAATCATGAAATCATGTTTTCCATGAATCATAAACTCTCCATATTTGACTACCGTGAACATTCCTGTTCATGTATTAAGATTTCTTCAATACTCTACAGTTAGATATGTTTTGTAATTGTATGAGTATGGGTATGGTGTGCCATACCTCATTTTGAATTTGTGTACTTATGTCAGATTCCTTTTGTACTGATATCATTTGAAATATGTGTTTGTATATAAAACTGCTATGAACGAAAAACATGACTGAGACTTGAAATCTCAAAACAGCTCTCTTTGTATGAACTCTGTCATTTTTTCACAATTGGTATCAGAGCTCCACTTCTTGAAGGACCTGTGAGTGGAGAAAGGTTGAATGAGGGTCTATGTAATTGCAAGCGAGTTTCTCCAGCAGAAGTAAGGATGATTTCAAGTAACTCTAATAGATTGTCACCACCACACTTCAATGGAGAAAATTATCACATATGGGCAATCAAAATGAAGCCTTTTCTAAGGGCTCATAGGTTATGGAAATTGGTGGAAGATGATGAAGAACCACCAGCTTTGAGAACCAATCCTACATTAGCTCAAATGAGACAGCATGAAGAAGGTCTTGCAAAGAAGCCTAAGGCATTAGCATATCTACATTCTGCCTTATCAGACACCATTTTCACAAGGATCATGACTTGTGAAACTCCAAAAGAGTTGAAGGACAAGCTAAGAGATAAGTTTGAAGGAAATGAAAGGGTGAGGACAGTAAAACTACTGACCTTGAAGAAAGAGTTTGAAATGCTTAAAATGAAGGATGGGGAAACTGTGAAGGACTATTCTTCAAAGCTTATGAACACGGTAACAAGATCAGACTCCTTGGTGAGGAGTTCACTGACTTGAAGGTGGTGGAGAAAATGCTTATAAGCCTGTCTGCTAGGTTTGAAGCTAAAATATCAGCCATTGAGGAATCTTGCGATTTGAAAACTCTCACAATAGCAGAGCTGATCGGCAAGTTGCAAACTCAAGAGCAAATATCAAATATGAGGGAAGAAGGTGCAACAGAAGAAGCTTTCCAAGTCAACTTCAAAGGAAAATCACATGTTAAAGAAGCGAAGAAACCAAGTGACAAGTTTAAAAATGAAAAGGTTGCTGAAAATTCTAAAGATTCAGCAAAACAAGGAAAATTTCCAGTTTGCAAGTTCTGTCAAAGAACCAATCACATTGAGAAGGATTGTTGGTATAAAGAAAGAGGTCTAATACAATGTAGATATTGCAAGAAAATGGGGCACATAGAAAAGAACTATAGGATTAAGCAAAAGAAGGAAAAAGAATCATAGTAGCAAGCAAACTTTACTGATGAACATGAAGAACAATCAGATAGATTGTTTATGGTGTCTAATGGAGTTAGTTGGAGAAATACTGATATTTGGTACATTGACAGTGGTTATACCAGTCACATGTCAAAGGATGAGGGCATTTTTAGCAACATTAATAGACTAATAAGACCAAAGGTGAAGCTTGGAGATGGAAAAGTGGTACAAGCTGAAGGAAAGGGGTCTGTCAAGGTGCAAACAATTCAAGGTACTAAACTTATACATGATGTTCTATTTATACCTTGTCTTGCACAAAATCTACTTAGTGTTGCTCAAATGGTTGCACATGGATACTTAGTAGTATTTAGAGACAATTATTGTTTTATTTATGATGTTAATGGTTGTTTGTTGGTCACTATTTCTATGGTGGATAGAAGCTTTCCTTTAAATTGGCATGAAGTGAGTCATACAGCAAACTTTGTTGCAAATGATGAATCACTACTATGGCATAGAAGGTATGACCACTTCAATCTTATAGCTTTAAGTGATATGCAACATAAAGGTTTAGCAAAAAACTTGCCTAAAATCAGCAAGGTTGATGATGTTTGTGATGCTTGCCAATATGGAAAAATGCACAAGTCTGCATTCCCAACAAAAGCTACATGGAGAGCAAAAGAAAAATTGGAGCTGGTCCATACAGATGTTTGTGGTCCCATGAGCATAGAATCTCTAAGCAGTAATATGTTCTTTGTACTCTTCATTAATGATCTTACCAGGATGACATGAGTTTATTTCCTACGTCTCAAATCTCAAGTCTTTTCTGTGTTTAAAAAATACAGAACTATGGGGGAAACACAAAGTGGTAAGAAACTAAAATCCTTGAGATCAGACAATGGAAAGGAATATACCTCAAGGGAATTTGATCAGTTTTGTGAAGATATGGGAATAAATCATCAACTAACAGCAGCTTATTCTCCTCAGCAAGATGGGGTTTGTGAGAGGAAGAACAAGACTGTGGTTGAAATGGCTAGGAGCATGTTAGTAGCAAAGAAACTACCAGTGAAGTTTTGGGCGGAAGTAGTGAATACATCTATATATCTTCTCGATAGATTGCCAACTTTGGCACTAAAAGACATGACGCCTATTAAAGCATGGAGTGGAGTCAAACCCAGTGTCAATCATTTGAAAGTGTTTGGTTCCATATGCTATGTTCATGTACCAGCAGTAAAGAGAACCAAGTTTGATCAAAAGGCTGAGCAAGGGGTTTTCTTAGGATATGCAAGCATGACTAAAGGCTATAGAGTATTTAATCTCAAGTCTCAAAAGATTTGTATCAATAGATATGTTATGGTTGATGAAGAATCTTATTGGGATTGGGAAAAAGAGCAAGTTGTTAAAAATGGGAACATGAAATGCAACTCAACTTTACCTGCTGTCAATACAGACCCTGCAGCTTTAGATATTGATGCAAAATCTAACTCTTCAGATGATTCGATAAAGTTGGTCAAGACAAAATCCTTAGCTAAAATCTATGAAAGTTGCAATAAAGCTGCAGCAGAACCATGCTCTTATGATGAAGCTAAAGAGTATACTGAATGGAGAAAAGTTATGAAGAAAGAAATTGAGATGATCATTAAGAATAATACATGGAAGCTTGTGGATAGACCTGCAGACAAGAACATCATTGGTGTTAAATGGGTTTTTAGGACTAAATTAAATCTTGACAATTCAATTAACAAGTACAAGGCAAGATTGGTTGTTAAGGGTTATTCTCAACAACCAGGAGTTGATTATGGAGATACATTCTCACCTATTGCAAGACATGAGACAATTAGATTGTTGTTATCATTAGCTGCTCAATTGAGGTGGAATGTATATCATCTAGATGTAAAGTCAGCTTTTCTTAATGGTGAGATTGATGAAGACTTATATATTGAACAACCTATTTGGTTTGAGGTCTATGGAGGAGACAAAGTTTACAAATTAAACAAGGCATTGTATGGCCTCAAACAAGCTCTTAGAGCTTGGTACAACAAGGTGGATGCACATTTACATAGTTATGGTTTCTTCAAGAGTGAAAATGAAGGCACATTGTATGTTAAGAAAGTGAATGCTATGAAGGCGCTGGTTGTGTCCATCTATGTTGATGACTTATTGGTCACTAGAAGTGATACATCTATGATCAATGACTTCAAAAGAGAGATGGAGAAAATGTTTGAGATGTCAGATTTGGATAAAATCACTTATTTTTTTGGAATGGAGATAGATCAAACAAAGGCCGGTATCTTCTTGTCTCAAAAGAAGTATGCATTGGATTTGCTGAAGAAATTCAAGATAGAAAGGAGAAAAGCAGTTACAAATCCTATGGTTCATAATGAGAAATTTAGTAAAGAAGACAAAGGACCTAATGTTGATCCTAGCTACTACAGAAGCATGGTGGGAAGTCTGTTATACCTTACAGCTTTAAGGCCTGATATAATGTACTCTGCTGGAGTACTGTCAAGGTTTATGCAAGCTCCTAGTCAGGTGCATTTGGGTGCTGCGAAAAGGCTACTAAGATACATAAGAGGTACTGCAGACTATGGAATATGGTTTGCTAGTGATAGCAGCTTGAAGTTAATTGGTTTATATGATAGTGACTGGGTAGGGTGTGTAGATGATATGAAGAGTACAAGTGGTTATGTATTCTCCATGGGTACATTTGTGTTTTCATGGATGTTAAGAAAATAGGATGTGGTGGCACAATCTACAGCTGAAGCAGAATATATTTCTATTGCTACTGCTACGAATCAGGCTATTTGGCTGAGAAAGATGTTATTAGATCTCTCTCAAATTCAAGAGGAGGCCACATTATTACATGTAGATAACAAATCTGCTATAGCTATAGCTAAAAATCCTATCGATCATGGGCGTACAAAGCATATAAGTTTGAAGGTTTATGCCATTAGACAAGCAAAGAAACAAGGGGAAGTTGAATTGATCCACTGCAGCTCAGAATATCAATTGGCAGACATAATGACTAAAGCTTTGTCAAAGAGAAAGGTTTGAGAATCTGAGGGAATCACTTAGAGTATTTAAGAAAAATCTTAAGGTCGAATGTTGATGTATTTAGATTTCTTCAATACTCTACAGTTAGATATGTTTTGTAATGGTATGGATATGGTATGCCATACCTCA
Source organism: Cardiospermum halicacabum (assembly GCA_031304145.1). Classification (NCBI taxonomy): domain Eukaryota; kingdom Viridiplantae; phylum Streptophyta; class Magnoliopsida; order Sapindales; family Sapindaceae; genus Cardiospermum; species Cardiospermum halicacabum. Next base: position 38,960,130 of record CM062389.1, on the reverse strand, counting down.
TTTTGAATTTGTATACTGATGTCAGACTCATTTTGTACTGATATCATTTGAAATATGTGTTTGTATATAAAACTGCTATGAATGAAAAAAATGACCGAGACTTGAAATCTCAAAACAGCTCTCTTTGTATGAACTCTGTCATTTTTTCACAATTCCATTTAGAGAGAATACTCTCGAGTTACATTTGATTCTACAACCTCTTATATGGAGCAATTAGTATCATTGTCAACACCTACCTTCCCTAAATTCATACCTACAAACCCATTCATACTAGTGCTTTATTTACAAGTTTCAACCATTTCTAACCATGCCATAAAGTACCAAGTACAGCTACTATAATCACGTTAACTAAACTAAATACTGAACAATGTTCCAGTGTTCCATTTCAATGCAACTAAAGTTATTTAGTTCCTTGACTACCAAAGTTTCCATTTGTTAACCTATCAGAAAAGTTTCATACTTCAAACTGAATCATTAATAACCAAATGAAAGTTGTAAGCTCCGCCTGTATCATTAATAACCAAACGAAAGTTGTAAGCTCCGCCTGTATTATCCTTTATCTTGAACTAATAGCATACGACAATATTTCCACCTATTCTTTTGGTATTATCTTCCAGTTCTCCTCCTAACCCTGCAATTATCCAATCTATAAAGCTTTTGGTCAGTATACATCCATCAAATAGTACTGAACAACTTTCTTATATTTTAGTGTCCTGACATTATAAGCATCCAAAGCCAGAATCTGTGAGCATACTTCACTTTCTAGTATTGAAATCAAGTTCTTGCTTGCAACAAATCGTTCTGTTAGTGCACAGTCACTCGAAATCTCACGTTGGCATACCTCTCAGAAACTCTTAACCATAGTTTTCAAAATGATTTTTTCTTTTTTCAATTGAAAAATAATTTGCTTATTAAAATGGGGATGTGTAATGAGAGACTCCATCAAAGTTTTGTATGTGGGCCATATATGTTATATTATCAAATAAACTGATGCATATAGAAGAGAATATATTTACTCCAATGCAAATTCTATCTAATTAAAAGAAGTAAATATATCATTCTAATTTTCTCTTTTCTCTCTCCACTTTAATTTTTTTTTTCTAATTTTCTACGTATCTTCTCCCCTTATGGAATAATATAAAAAAAATTAGATTTTATAAATTTTTTTTCTTAGTTTTAAGCCAATTGTAAAATTTTGCATTTTTAGACTTTTTATAAAATAATTTGAAAACTAAATTTTTTAATAAAAAAAAATGTAAAAATGAGCTTTCTGCCTATCAGACCAAGAAGCAGACAAAATATAACCGTTTCCTGGTATCTGCTTCCTAGTCCTGGAAGTAGAATAGCGGGAAGTAGTTATATTTTATTTACTTCCCGATATAGTTTTCTGCTTCCCGGTGTACTTTTGCTTTCCGGTCTGATTTATTCGGAAAACACACCAAGAACGGGAAGTAGAGGGTAATATAGTAATTTTGGTCTATTTTTGAAAAAAGTTTAATTTTATAAAAATTTTAGTTTTGGTGAAAAATATAAATTTTTTAACAAAAAGTACCAAAATGCAATGAACACTTTTATTTGTTAATTTTTTTAAAAATGGGTTTCTTTTAAGAGACCGTCTTTTAAAAACCTGGTTGCTTCATTGCAACCAGACAAGATGATGGGTCTATTTATCAGATGAGAGACTCTCACCGCAGATTATCTTATAAGTTAAATTTAGGAAAAATTATGAAATGGACCATCAAGACTTTCAGTTTTAAAAATAGGTCCAGTTTGAAAATTTTCAAAACTAATCATTCAAAAAGTTTGCAATTCATAGCTTGTACTGACTTTTTATCCTCAACTTAAAAGTTTATTAACAAAAGTTCAACTTAAATAGATTTCATGTTATTTTTTAAAGTTAAATGAATTTTCTATATCTTATTACAATTAACATTAAAAATTAAAAAAAAACACAATAGATTCCCAATTGACATCCATCGCTCCTCTCCCAAATCATCTTCACCGCTCTTCTTCCTCCACTTCCACAAAATCATTTTTTTATCTCACCTACATTGCTTCAATTTCCACAATATCCATCTCTGTCGCTTTCATTTTCTCAGTATCCGTCTCCGTCTCTACCTCTACTTAATCGCTTCAATCTATATGAATGTGACTCGGACCATCTCTTCCATTATCCGTTTTGTCCTACCTCACTCATTCACTCCATAAAAGGAAAGAAATTGGAATGGGTTGTAGAACTTCTCTTCACCCTGCTTCTTCTTTAATCTCAACGGCCTTCAAATGTTGATTTTTCTCATAAATTCTTAGTCATTCGAAGACTTTTGACTAATTTTTTAAAGATACATGCAGATCAAGTAATGTCTCTCCCGTTAAAACTCTTTGATTGTTTAATTGTCATTATTTTCTATTTTGTTCAATATTCTTGCTAAGAATAAACACTAAGATACTTTATATATCTTGTTACGAGGTTGGATTCTGTTCGATGATCTCGAAATATTATTATGTATACTATTATGGTGAATTGCTTGTTGCATGTAAAGAGAGCTTCTGATGGTCTTGCAGTCTTAAGGGAAGATGTTGAGATTAGATATTAGGTAGTGTTGTGACTTTTATTTGTTTAATTAAAGGTCTCTGTGAAGAGGGTAGTGTCTTTGAAGCTGCTAGGATGTTTAAGAATATGACTATGCTTGGTTACAAATGAGATTGCTTAAGGAATAGAAGAATAAAGGATCAGTCCAAATATATTCTCTTATACATCTTTAATTCATGATATGTGTTTGTTAGGGTAAATAGGAGGAAGCTAAAGCTTTAATAGTAGAGATGTAAATCAAGGTGTTAATCTCAAAATTAATTAATGTGATTACATTTTCCTATATGAGTTATTTATTCTATTTGTTAGATTGATTTGATCTTAATTAGTTAGATTATTTCATTTTTGACTTTATTTGATTTTATTTTATTATATGAGTTGTTTCTTTTATTCTTTTAGATTTATTTGGTCTTAATTAGTTGGATTATTTCCTATTTTTTTTAGTTTAATTGATTTGATTTTGTTAATTATTTTTAGGTTGGAATAGGACCTAGGTTCAAATGAATCAAAATTTGAGGTTATAGAACTTCTAATAAACATGCAAAATTTTTTTAGTAGAGGTTAGAATTTTTGTCACCTTCTAAAAATGGGCTAAAACGGTGGATGAAGCAGCATGAACATGAGATTTAAAGGTTAGTGGTTTCGGAATCGAAAACAACAAAAATGTGTTGTCTCTAAGATATAGGTGACATTGTGTTGTTGGTTTGTAATTTTTCTATCCCCCTAACAACTTGGTGTGACATCAGATGAGGGTTTAGCAATCCCAACTAATAAATCCCCTATTTTCTTTTTTGTAATAAAAATGACCTCATAGGAGGTATATCAGGTGGGAACATGACCCATAATCAAATGAATTCGAAATTTGAAGTTACGGGCTTCTGATAAACATACAGAATTTTTGCGTTGGCTTCTAATAAACATACAGAATCTTCTGGGATGACCTCGACGATGCAAACATTCTCCATTGGTTCCATAAATGTAGTTTTCGGAGACAAGTAAGATGAAGTGAAATAGTGTATATATTGGAAAATAACTATACTTGTACAAGTTTGTTTCACGACAAAATGTGTTTGTTTGTCTAATGAGTTTTTAAAAAGACAAGCTTCTGTACTATGCAAAAATTAAAAATTAATATTCTATTATAAAATTTGTTGAATACAACTATTTACAAACTACAACAGCTTGTTTCAGTTAGTTTTGTACATGTTAAAATGCCCCCAGTAATTAAGGGTGTTCATTCGGTCCGTCCCGAACCGAATCGTATCAAAATTTCAATACTTCGGTATTTGGTACTGCAATTTGAAAGACCAAATATAGAACCCGAGTATAATTCGGGTTTGGGACGAACTGACAAATTTTGGTTCGGTACGAGATTAAACCCAAAATACTGAAATTCAAAACACTGAAAAAATAAAATGACTTTGTTTCAAAATTGGGAACAATGCAAACTTAACCCTAATTTTCACATTGAAACACTAAGAAAGAAAACCATTTCTCATTTTCCTCTTCAATCATGCACAACCATCTTCTTCAAATTTCTAACCCCCATCATCGCTCATTCTCAACAATGCCGTAAACGATTGTCTCAATATGAGAATCCTTCTCGACGACGCCGCAAACAATTTTAAGCAGGTACAAGAACCCTTCTCGATGACGTGTTTTGCTTCATCAACAACGAGAACCCGTTTAATCCTCATCATCACACTTCTTACACATCAGTACAAGAACTGTTGACGTGTTGTGCTTCATCAACGACGATTTTGTCTCTATCTCTCTTCATTTATCATTTTAGATAAGTTCTCATATACTTATATATTGGTTTCGTTCATGATTTGATGAAGTGGGTTTTCTTTTTGAAGCTTATAGATCCAAATCCAGGTCTGTTTAAAGTTTTAATATTTTGTGTTTTGTTTAAACTTGTTTACGTTAAATGGTGTGGTGATTATAGAATACTATTACTTTTGTCTATCAAACTGAAATCTCAACACTGTCACTGTGAATATGTGATGAATATGAAATTTGATTTTGTTAACTGTTTAATGTGTATATGGTCTTTTTATGTCAAGTTGTTTGATATGGTAAATTAGTTTGGCTAAATTTGTTTCTCTCCGACTCTATTTAATGTTTCATAGTATTTGTGTTTAAAATAATGATTTACAATTTTGATGAAAATAAGAGAACAGACTGTCACTCCTAACTTATTGGTTTTGTGCCAGTTTAGTAGTATTTGTTTAAAGTTGAGATTGATTTATTATTTTCTCAATTCAATAGGTATGAGTCAATCTTCTGTACCAGGACCACTACCTAAAATTGCTGAGGAGAATGCAGAAGACTCTAGTCGTGAGTAGTCGATGCCCAACCAGCATGCTGCTCTTTCCAACATCAACCTACTGCTCGAGATGCCCAGCCTGAACCTGCTGCTTAAGATGTACAACATGAACCTTCTGCTCCTCAACATCCCTCTACCTCTCGACCGAAGTGAAAAGCTATAGAGAAGAGATCTCGAGCATGAGTTCATTTCACCTCGTTTATTGATGGAGCAGATAAAGAAAAAGCTAAATGTAATCATTGTGGTGTTATTTATTCTTGCAATAGCTCTAGGAATGGTGCTAGTGGCATTGGTAGACATATTAAAAAGTGCAAAAGTAATCCTAAGAATTTGGTTGTGGCTGAAAATCATATTATTGTTGAATATTGCCAAAGTCTTATAAGTGAGAGTAGGTACAAATCTTCAGAGTTTAAGTTTGATTACGATGCTTCTAGAAAAGCCTTACATGAGATGATTATCATGGATGAGCTGCCCTTTAAATTTGTTGAGAATGAAAGATTTAGGAGATTTATGTTTGTTGTATGCCCTCTATTTCATGTTCCATCTAGAACAACTATAACTAAAGATTGCTTGAAACTTTACATGGATGATAAATCTAGGTTAGTTAAGTATTTTGCTCAAATTGGTCACAGATTGTCATTGGCTACTGATTTATGGACTTCTAATCAATGAATCTCATACTTATGTTTGACTGGGCATTATATTGATGAAAAGTGGAAATTGCACAAGTGTATCCTTAATTTTATTCAATCTCCTAGTCATAAGGGTGAAGAAGTAGGAACTTTGATAGAAAAATGTTTAAATTCTTGGGGTATTACGAAAGTCTTTTCAATAACAGTTGATAATGCATCTTCTAATGATAACATCATGGGTTATTTGAGAAGAAGATTTGTAAATTGGAAAACTGCTATTTGTGGGGGGAAATATGTTCATATGAGATGTGTTGCCCATATAATTAATTTAGTTGTAAGAGATGGTTTGAAAGAAATGAATGAAACTATTGAGAGAGTAAGAATAGTGGTGAGGTATGTGAGATAATCACCAATGAGGATAAAAAAATTTGAGGAATTTTCTTTGGAAGAAAAGATTGAGTCTAAGAAATCATTATATCTTGATATTAAAACAAGATGGAATTTGGTGTACACTATGTTAGAAACCGCCCTTGTTTACCAAGCTGTTTTTGATAGATATGACAATTGTGATTCTAATTTAAGGGCTGATTTTATGAGTGATAGACTCATGGAAAAATTGGTTTACCAACTAGAAAAGATTGGGAAGTTGTGAGGCGATTGGTGAAGGTTTTATAGCATTTTTATGAACTTATTGCTCAAAATTTTGGTTCTTTATATGTAACTTCAAATACCTTTTTGGATGAAACTTCTGATGTTTATAAAGTTATGCGAAATTGGCTTTCAAGTGATAATGATGAATTGATAGATATGGGTTTGAGGATGCAAGCTAAGTTTAATAAATATTGGGGTGATTTAGAAAATAAATGAATATGATTTTGTATGCGGCAGTGGTGCTTGATCCTTGTAGTAAATTTGTTTATGATCTCAACTCTTAAGAATATGTATGGAGAAAAATGTGAGAAAATGAGTGCTATGGTGAAACTTGCTGCTGAAGATGTTTTTGTGGTGTATAAAAAGATGAATCAAGCCACTAATGCACCAACAACATCCTCAACTAGAGGTGGTGACAACTTACTAACTGGTGAAAGTGAAATTGGTAGTTAATCAATTGGTGAGAGGGAAAGGGTTGCTATTAGAGCAAGTAGAAAAAAAAGAGCAAATGGCATATATCGTATGAGATATCCAAGAATCTGAGTTAGAGATGTATTTGCTTGAGCGAATGGAAAAAGAAGATGATAATTTTGACATATTGGATTGGTGGAAAAAGCATAGCCCTCGATTTCCCGTTTTGTCAAGGACGACAAGAGATATCATTGTAATGCCAATATCGACGATTGCTTTAGAATCAACTTTCAGCACAAGTGGAAGGGTTATTGACGACTTTATAGCTTCATTTACACCTAAAATGGCTCAAGCTCCAATCTGCTCTCAAGATTGGCTACAACGCACACCAATCAAGTGTTATGAGGAGGATTTTGAAGTCATCCGTACAATAGAAAGAGATAGAAATATGTCTTTACTCTATCCAGTTATTTGAAACCTATAGTTTTATGCTTAAAATTATTTAGTGATTGTTTCATTAATCACTTATGTCTATGTCATTTACTACATATGTTTATGCAAGCTTACAAATTAATAATGGTGCCAAGTCTGAAGCAACAAATATCATAGGATAACCCCGAGGTGCATTTATGTGATAAATTGCTTATTCTTTTTGTTCATTACTCATAAGGTGTTCAATTGCATTTTTATTTTTTATTTATGTGATAAACTTGCTAAGTAATCACTCTCTACCTACTGTCTGTGTCTCTTATATTTTATTTTTTATTTTAAATTTCAGGTATGTGATGGATAGTATTGCTTGAAGGTTAGAATCCGGATATGTTGTGCTTATTTTTGTCTATTTTTAATTTGATGTAATCAAACTTCAATGCCTACTCTGTTTAATTTGATGGATAGTTGAACTTTTCTTGCATTTTGATATACTGTGTTTAATTTTATTTTTTATTTTAAGGATTATGATGGATGGTTGAACTTGATTTGAAGGTTAGAATTTGGATGTGCTATGTTCATTTTTATTTTTTATTTATGTGTTGGTCTTTTTAAATAATCAGTTTTGATTATCTAATGTGTTGCCTTGAATTTAATTATCTTTATTTTTTTTTTGTAAACTCTAGGTATGTGATGTTTGAACTTGAAGGTCAGCAGCATGTGTTTTGTTCCTTACAGGTAGAAGACATGTTTGGTTTATTGTTTCATTTTATCTTGGCAAAAGCTTCGATGAAGTTTGTTGTTTGGCAGTTTTTTTTTTTATTTTTTATTATTATTTTTTTTTTAGGATTTGTTTAGTTCTGTTGTGTGTTTTAGGATTTTATGTAAGACACTGATGGATTAAATGATATGATGATGAAGTATTTTTTTCTGTTGTTGATTCATGAACTTTTAGACTTCAACGGAATATAGTTTAGTTGATGGGGTATAATTGTTCAATGTTCAGTTGATAATTGATAATACAGTTAATATTGTAGACTTCATTTGATAATGTTGATTGATATTGTAAAATAGTTGTAGTTGGTTTAAAACTTGTTGTTAGTGTAAAATGAGATGCTGTGTAGCCTTGTTGAGCATTAAAACACAGCTCATATTAACAGAGTTCAAGTTGTATAAAGAGATCATGAATACATTTCACAGCCCCTGTTGCAATAGAGAAGTCTTCCTTATGGGTTGATATTATGGAGGTTTCGAGAAGTGGAGATACTCTTGAGTTCTCTATTAGGGTTACTGGTGCTAGTTTTCTTATTGATAATTTTTATGTGAGTCCTCAATGTTGGTGTGGGTTGAATTTCAATGATGTCAAAATAAGGAGTTTTAGGAGTAATCCGTTTGTTTGTTTTTATTAGATATGATTTGTAGGATGTGGAGTTTTTTTTATTTATTTATTTGGAATTGTTAATTGTTTGTTTATTAATGGAATGGTAATTGGTTGTTTAACTTTTCATTATTGTTATTAGTTTTTGTTTGTGGAATTTTCTTTAGCATTGAATTTGGTTCTACTATTGATAATGTTGATATAAAGTTTGATTGATTGTCATTAAAGGCTTTGAACTTTTGCATAAAAGATGTGTGCTTTTGGGTTGTTTGAGTTGTATCCATGATACTGAGAAGACTTTTCTATTGCAATAGGGGCTGGGAAATGTAATAATGATATAAAGTCTCATTAAATGAGTTGATTTGAATTTTGATATTTCGGGACAGTACCGCCGAAATATTTCAGTATTGTCCCGTACCGAACCGAAAACCAAAATTGCTTAACAAGTAGGACCGAATACCGATCCAAATAAGAAAATTTTGATTTTGTATAGACTAAAGGTTTGGGACTCGGTTTGGTCTTTGGTCTGTACCGAACCGTGCACACCCCTATCTTTAATAAGGCTAACCTGATTTTAGATCCAACCACATTGGTGGTATTTTTATACTCATGATAGTACACCAACTAGCGGATTTTTTTAGTAATTTCACAATGAAATCATCTCCAGCGTGGTACAACAAACATCAAATACAGAGCCAGCCTTTCCTGCCTCATGGATCTGCTCAATGATCGATTATGAATTTTCTTCATATTTATTGACAATTTCTCAATTTCTATGAGCTCTATGAGTTTTTTTTCAAATCTATTTTTTACAGTAAACTTGATACATCAAATGAGGTATCATGTTGGAACAGAACGAGAGTTCAAATGAATTCAAAATTTGAGTTTATAGAGCTTCTGAGAGACATGAAAATTGTTTGAGTAGGGGTCAGAACTTTGGCACCTTCTCATAAACGGTTAAAACGGTGAGTGAGGGTGCATGAATGTGAGATTTAGTGTTTAGTTTATTTTAGAAAGGAGAAAAACTAAAAATTTGTCATTTGTAAGATGGAAGTGACATAGTATTTTTGGTTTGTGATTCGCCTTTCCCCTTAATAACGTGGTATGACATTGGATGAAGGTTTAACAATTGCAAATAATAAAGTCATTTTTAAAAAAAAATATATATATAATGAAAATGATCCCCATAAGAGGAGTATTATGTAGGAATACGACCTGGGTTCAAATAAGTTCAAATTTTGAGGATACGGGGTTTCTAATAAACATGTAAAAATTTGGAGTCATAGTTAGAATTTTTGACACCTTCTCGGAAACTGTAAAAGGGTACATATTGATACTAGAGCTACCTGTTTAAACAACTTAGAACATACTGAATATAATTCAAGGCATTTTCACTATTTCTTTAAATAAATGTCTTGAAAGACACACAATAAGTACTTCTCAAAATTTTCAATATAATACATACCACCTATAGTCGCTAAATAACAAATTATAAATCATCAAAACCAATATTCCCTTCCAGTAGAAGCAAGCTTCAAGTTATCATAATCCATAATCTAAGACATAACCTGCAAAAATTAGAGTGATCAAGATCCTTTTTTAACATTATAAGCCTACAAAAAGTCAATCCATATTAGAAGATAAGATCAAATCACATAATAAAATCAATTAAGACTTAATCAATCTTATAGGAAAAAAAACTCATATCACATCATAAAATCAAATAAATTAAAAAAGGATATAATATAACTAATTAAGACCAAATCATCTAACAAATAGAGGAAATCAACAAATAAAATTGAAAGTGATATAAGTAAAAATAAAAAAAAATCAACAAACAAAATTGAAAGTAAAATTAATCAACCTTCAACAATAATTAGCCTCCATGATCATAAACAAATAAAGACACTTTTTGATACCCAGTAACTATATCCGAGTAAGTTACAGGCAAAACATCGAACCAAATTTACTCATACATATATATTTGTTTAGGGTCAATATATCAATATTTACAAATGTAAAGCAGTGATACATTAAGATCAAACATACACAAAAGTGATTTTAAAGATAGTGCCTATTAGAGGCAACAAACATATCAAACACATGACTAGCGCAACTCAACTAAACTCAACTCAGATTCACTGCTAAACAACATATATATATATATATATATATATAAACAATGCTATAACAATAAATTAAATTAAATTCTATTTTTCCTAATTTGAGATAATAGTTCATAATTTACACTGTTGTTATTTCTGATTAGATTACTACCACCAAAATAGCAACTCCCATCATTAGAGTTTTGATAAACCAAAGAGTTTATATTATTCTGGCTACTACTTTAAATTGATGTTCAAAAAAATTGTGCATCAATATCGAAAGTTCAAAAGAGCAATATTTGTTCAATATGAGAACAAATCTAATTTAAAATCTCCACATTAAAAAGGTTAAATTTAGTGTTGGAGTACATACCATAACTTGTTTCAACTAGCATTCGAAGACTAACATGATGATATTCATAACAACAAGGATCAAGAAATCCACAAATAAAGCTATAAGCAAAATCAATTAACTTTCACAGTTTATCATGTTACTACAAAACCAAAATCAATCAAATTTGAAAATAAAATGCTAAGCACTAACCAATTAAATGTCAAACCATAATTAATTTAATTGCATGGTTTAAGACCATTCAACAATCATCAACCATAACTCAATCTCTCAATTCAACCGCATGTAGCAATTAAATTCTGTTGATCAAATCAGGGAAACAAATAAGGAATAAATCAAAGAAAAACCTTTTACTATAAATGATTGGAAAATATCAATGTTGGCTGGGCACGATTAAACTCTATTGAGATGTGGAGTTATAGTTGCAATGACAAAAATGAAGTCAACGATAGAGGATGAGTCGAAGTTGGACTCAATGATGCAAAAGAATTGATGGAGATGACAGACCCTAACTTCGTTTAGAGCCAGGCGTCCTGCTGTTTAGAAAGACTAACCCGAGCCACTATAGCGACCCCGCCAAGTTCTTGGGTTACGAGCGGAAAATAATGGACGTGGGGACTTAGGTCAGGGCGCATCCGCTGTTCAAATGGTTGGGGTGAGATCAATCCAAACGTTTCTTAAGTAGAAGGTGATTTTTGTTTTGCTTTTTCCCAGCATGATTTTCGATGATAGATGAAGAGTTGAAGGCAGAGATTGGAGTCAAAGAATAATAGAAAGATGAAAAATATGTTTAGGTAGAATGATAAATCGGTTTGGATTTCAAAATTGGTTTGGGTTTCTAGAAGGTTATGTTGAGAATTCTATAATATCTTTATTTCTTGTCAATTTTAATTTATTTTTAAATTAAAAATACAAAAATGTCAGCATAACCCATGTAGTGCAAAACAAACTTTTGAAATGATTAATTTTGAAAAAATTTCAAAATGAACCTATTTTTAAAAGTTAAACTTTTAAAAGTCCACTTAAAAAAAGTTCCCTTAAATTTATATACCTTTTAAGAAGATAGCAAAATTGAGTTAAGTACCTAGCATCTATTAGGAGTAATGATGTAGATGAAATTGTCTTATATAGATTTTAACTATAATTTAAGACATCAATATTCCATAAGTTATTATTTCCTTAAAAATATAAATAATTGAGCTAATTCATTTTTTATTGCTGGAATCATATACTAAGAACAAAGGCTAAAAACAACAGGGAAATGTCCTTCCACAACCAAATACATTTTGAATGAGAAGCTTTCGTAGCCAAAAGGTCGGCTAATGGATTCTCTTCTTTAGAAATATAAATAAAGGAAGGATTATCAAGATTCTTGGAGAACAATAAATGTCTTTAACAATGAACCGGACTAAGGCAGGACATGCAAAATAATTACATAGAGTTTACGACACAAATTTAGCATCACAGTAGATCTTAGACAGGGAGAAAATGTAACAAAGTCTGATACCACAGTCATCAGTCCGATCTAAAACTGAAGCATCTGTAAAATGTTAAAGATGAGCAACCGTTGAAGAAGTTGAAGCTGCGGAAATAAGAGCCAGAAGTTGTCCCAAATAGACAAATGAAACAGTAGGATTTGTAGTAGAACGATATAAAAATTGCAGAAGAATTTTCCATAAATATTTTAGCCTGTAGAAAATCATCAATGTAGTTTTTAGTCCAATGAACCACATTAGTAGTGATAATTATCTTACCCTATGTTTAAGACGGTTTCTCTTGATCCAAGCCATCCATAGAGCAGACACAAACATAGAAAATTGATAAGGATCAAAGTTTCTAGATATCATAACCAAAATATCATCACCAAAATATCATCAATGAAAAGCCTTTTAACATTATGAAGGGCATTCCAGAAGATAGAAGACTTCCAATCATGCTTCACTTTGCTATTCCATTTTAGCGAGTGGACAATAGATTTAACCTTCAAACCACAATGAAAACAAAATCTATTAGAAGTAATATGCTTATGGAATAAAACATCACTCACCGAAAGCAACTGAAAAGAAAATCGCTAAAGGAAGTGTTGTGCCATGTGGGTGGGCATTTGTGCCTCGTCTTTTCCACTGAAAAGGAAATGAATCACAAGAAAAATATTTTCCTCATTTGTAGGTGACACACAATTCGTGCAGCAATTTTCGGAGGAATAGTATGACCGAAGTTGTTATAAGTAGCAACTCCTTCCTCTCAGCAACAAATACATCTCTTTAGAGAATAAGTAATTTGGCTATTATTTTGTCAGCCTGGAGGAAATTCTTGTACTCCTTATATCATTGTAGTGAAATTTTTGACTCTCTCGTAGGTGGTTTTTTTCCTCTATTTACGGAGGTTTTTTCCATCTAAAATTATGGTGTTAAGTTTTATTATTTTAATTTATTTTCTCTTAATCATTAGTTTAATATATCACGCTTCCACATTCTGAACCCTATCAATTGATATCAGAGCCACATTAAATTCAATCTGGATGTTTTATTATATTGCCAAAATTCGATATTGAGAAATTTAATGGTAAAATAAGTTTCTCTATCTGGCGAATCCACATGTTAGCCGTCCTTATGCAGAATGGGTCAAGGAAAGTTCTATTAAGTAAAATGGTGAGGCCATACACTATAATGGGAAGACATGGACAAAAAGGCATTGTCTACTATCCAGTTAGGTTTATCTTAAGAGGTACTGCGTGAGGTCATCAATAAGAAAACTGCTGCTAGCATAAGGTCAAAATTGGAGTCTTGATATATGGCTAAAAGTCTAGCGAATAAACTCCATTTAAAGGAGCGACTCTTTGCACTCCGTATGTTGGAAGGTACTCCAATCCAAACCCATCTTGATGAATTTAATTCCATTATTATTAATTTGGAAAATTTGAATGTTAAAATTGAAGATGTGGATAAAGCACTACTACTTATTATTTTTTTTACCGCGCTCGTATGGACACTTTAAAGAAATTATGCTTTATGGTAGTTATATTACCTTAACCTTTGATGATATCAAATCCAAACTACTATCCTAAGAGAAATTTGTTACCCAAATTCATTCTGAAAGTTCGGGTGAAGGGTTAGTACTTAGAGGGAGGAACCCAGAAAGAGGTAGTAACGGTAATAACAAGTCCAGGTCAAAATCTTGAGCTAAAAACTCTAAGTATTGTTGTTATTGCAAGAAGAAACCACATTAAATCTCTGATTGTTTTAAATAGAAAAATAAGAAAGATAGAGAAGATAAGGATAAAGGCAAACAACCCGATAAATTTGCCGAAACTAGTACTATTGAGACTGAATCCAATGGGGATTGTATTTGCCGAAACTAGTACTATTGAGACTGAATCCAATGGGGATTGTTTTGCAGCTGCTGACACTAAACAAAGGTTTAAAAGTGAATGGATTCTTGATTATGGTTTTACTTTTCATATGTCTCCTAACCGAAACTTGTTTACCACCTATGAACAGGTTAATGATGGTATTGTCTTAATGGGAAATGATACTCAATTCATGGTTGTTGGTCGAGGTACAATAAAAATCAAGACACATGATGGAGTTGTTAGAACCTTGACAGGTGTCAGGCATTTTCCCGATTTGAAGCGGAATCTTGTTTCCTTAGGCACTCTTGAATCTCATAGGTGTAGATACTCAGCTGAATGTGGAGTTCTAAAGGTGTTTAAAGGAGTTCTTGTTTCACTAAAGGAAATTTGATCTGGTAGTTTAAATGTGCTACAAGGTTCAACTATTACAGGTTCTGCAGTTGTAGCCTCTTTCAACAAAGATGAGACCAAGTTGTGGCAATTGAGATTGGGTCTGATGATTGAGAAGGGAATTCGAATCCTCAAGAGTAAGGGTCAACTTGGTAATCATTGTACCGATAAGGTTGATTTCTGGGAGCATTGCATTTTTGGTAAGCAGACTCTTGAACTTCTTTATCCTCATCAACAAACTCTCATAACCCAAAAGATTTCATCTTAACACTCCATATTTGGTAGTTCTCTCCAAAAAATCTTGGTATTGGGATTGAACCACTGCGGCTACTTGAAGCTTGTTCATTCATAGTGTTTGACTCTCAATCTCAGATGTTTAACTATCACAAAAATCACACACCTCATAGTCTCTTTAAGAAAATGGCTCTAATACTATTGTTAGAAACTGGAATGTGAAGATGGAAGTCACACACCTCATTTTTTTATTTAAAAAAATTATAATTTAATATTTACTTAATAATGATAGTATAAAAGTAAATATTTAATACAATTAATAAAAATAAGATAGAAATACAGTAAAACAACCAAATTTTTCCCCAAAACCACTTTTCACATAAAAATAGGTGCTGTTTCGAATTATTTTTAAAAGTGGGGGGTTTTTTGGATTAGTTTAATAAAACGGGTGGGAAAACGAAAATACCCAAAAGAAAAATGTCTGAATTGAAAAAATTGGATTTCCATGCCTTGGAGCTTTCTAGAAAAAATTACATAACATGGATATCGGATTTGAAAGTCCATGTGCAAGTCTGGAAATTGCAAGATATTATATGTGAAAATAATGAAACTTCTATCAAACAGAAGGCAAATTATTAGACATCATATAAACAAAAATTTGAAAGTAGAATATATGAATATTGAGGATCCACGGATTTTGTGGAAATCCCTGAAAAGTAGATTTGAACGAATGAGAGATATAGATGTTCCAAAGGCTCAACATGAATGGATCCATTTAAGGTTCCAAGATTTTAAAACAGTTAGTGAGTATAGTTCTCAACTCCACCGGATTGCAGCAGTATTAGAATTTGGTGGAGAAAAGAAATCTAAAGGGGAGAAAATTGAAAAAATATTATCCACCTTCCACGGTGATCAAATAACATTACAATCAACGATCAGACAAAATAAGGTTAATTCATTTGGTGACTTGCTTACCAATTTGATGAGAATGGAAGAACAAAACTAGAAATTATTGAGGAACAAGAGTTACGACCTACCGGTGCGATGACACCATCAAAAATAAATAATAATGTATATCGGGATAATGGAAACCTGAATCATTGTAGGCGTCGTGGTTTTTGATGTGGTCGTGGTCGTGGCCGTAATTGTTGAATAATAACCACATAATTTTTAGTAACAACTAAAAATTTGATGGTTTGAAAGTTATTTACTAAAAGTTTATTTACCTATTTTCAGTAAAGCAAATCATTATTAAAAATTTATTTTGTCATTTGTAATATCAACATAAAAAGAGAGAAGAAAAAAAAGAAAAAGATTTTGTGAGAATTTGAGAGAAAAATTCTCGAGTGTCACCAGGATGCTGGTGGGTTGTGTGGTGTAATTACCTTTCTATTTTGTTAAATTTTGCACCCTATTAGAGATATAAATAGTATTGAATTATTTATTCATATTATTTATGTTAATTTATTTAATTCACGAATCTGATTTATAAGAAGATTTGAGGGATATTTCTTAACAATTGGTATCAGAGCGTGGTTAGCAGTTTGTCCCAATTACGATACAATCGACGGAAACGATCCATAGAAATCAGATTTGAGTGGGAGCAATGGACGCAGATGAAGGAAAGGTAAAACTTGAGAAATTCGATGGTAAAGACTTCGGATTTTGGAAGATGCAAATCGAAGATTATTTATACCAGAAAAAACTTTATTAACCTCTCTCAGAAACAATGCCAGAGGGAATGAAAGATGAAGATTGGAATCTTCTAGATAGACAAGCTCTTGAGTTATTCGATCGACGTTATCACGCAATGTTGCTTTTAACATAGCAAAGGAAACTACCATAGCATGCTGTATGAAAGCTCTCTCAAATATGTATGAGAAGCCATCGGCCTCTAACAAAGTTCATTTAATGAGGCGGTTGTTCAATTTATGGATGGCAGAAGGCGGATCAGTAGCATAACATCTCAATGAACTCAATTCTATCATAACCCAATTGAGTTCGGTTGAAATTGAATTTGAGGACGAAGTGCGGGCATTAATACTTTTGTCTTCTCTACCAGATAGTTGGAATGCTACTGTCACGGCAGTAAGTAGCTCATGTGGAAGTTACAAGTTAAAATTTAATGACGTTCGTGATCTGGTTCTCAGCGAAGAGATTCGGCGGAGATAGTCAGGTGAATCATCAACCTCTTCATTTTTACACACGGAGGCAAGAAGAAGAAATTCAACCAGAAGGAATGAACGGGGAATATCAAACTATCGAGGTAAATCCAGATATAGAAGATCAAAATCAAGAAATCCCAATACTTCCCAAAACTCGAAGACTATCGAGTGTTGGAATTGTGGAAAGATTGGGCATTACAAAAATCAGTGCAGGAGTGCACCGAAAAGCCAAGAAGTGAAGGCGGAGGCAAATGTTACTTCTACCTTAGAAGGAGATGATGCGTTAATATGCTCTTTGGAAAGCAAGGAAGAGTCTTGGGTGTTAGACTCTGGAGCATCATTCCACGCTACTTCGAAGATAGAGTTTTTTGAGAGATATGTTCCTGGAAACCTTGGAAAGGTATATCTTGGTGATGATCAACCTTGTGATATTTTTGGCAAAGGTATAGTTAAGATCAAGTTAAATGGGTCGGTTTGGGAGTTGAAGAATGTCAGGCATATTCCCGACCTAAAGAAGAACTTGATCTCAGTTGGGCAATTAGCTAGTGAAGGCTATACCATAAACTTCCAAAGTGATAGTTGGAAGATATTGAAGGGAGCAATGTTAGTTGCTTAAGGTAAAAAGAGTGGTACTCTTTACTTGACAGCAGGAGCGCGTTGTTCAATTGCAATTGCAACAACAAATGAAGATTCTAAACTATGGCATCAGAGACTTGGTCACATGAGTAAGAAAGGAATGAAGCTTATGCATTCAAAAGGGAAACTCCCTAATTTACAATATGTTGAGATAGACATGTATGAGGAATGCATACTCGGAAAACACAAGAGAGTGAGCTTTAAGACTAGTGGAAGAACTCCAAAGAAGGAAAAATTGGAACTTGTTCACTCTGATGTTTGGGGACCAACGACCACTTCATCAATAGGTGGAAAACATTACTTTGTGACTTTTATTGATGATCATTCTAGAAAGGTATGTGTTTACTTTCTTAAATATAAGTCTAAAGTATTTGAAGCTTTCAAGCGATGAAAAGCTATGGTTGAAAATGAAACAGGTTTGAAGATTAAAAAGTTGAAAAGTGATAATGGTGGTGAATATGAAGACACCATATTCAAAAATTTCTGTTATGAACATGGGATCAAGATGGAGAGATTTGTACCTTGTACACCTCAGCACAATGGAGTAGTTGAACGTATGAACCATACATTGACAGAAAGAGCCAGAAGCATTTGTATACAGTCAGGTCTACCAAAGCAGTTCTGGGCAAAAGCAGTCAATACAGCAGCTTACTTGATCAATCAAGGACCTTCAACTCCACTCGAATACAAGATACCAGAAGAGGTATAGACTGGGAATGAGATAAATTTGTCACACTTAAAGGTGTTTGGTTGGGTTGCATATGTGCATATTAGTGATCAAGGAAGAAATAAGCTTGATCCTAAATCAAAGAAATGCACTTTCATTGGCTACGGTGAGAATGAGTTTGGATACCGTATTTTGGATGATGAAAATAAAAAGATCATACGCTCTAGAGATGTAATTTTCAATGAAGAAGTTATGTATTAGAATAGACATAAAATTTATGGTAGCGACTTAGTAAAGCGGGGGCCGATATTTGTAGAAGAAGATTATGTTCCAGATAGTACGATGACGGAATCGATTATACGAAATCCTCAACAAGAAGAACATGTTGGAAAAAGCAGTACAACACAATCTGATAACATACTGCAACCTCCTAGTCCAACTCCTTTACTTAGAAGGAACACTCGACCTCATGTGTCTAATAGAAAATATATGAATTATTTGTTATTGACAGATGAAGGAGAACCTGAAGACTATAATGAAGCATGTCAGACTAGAGATGCTAGCAAGTGGGAGCTTGCAATGAAAGATGAGATGCAATCTCTGATTTCAAACCAGACGTGGGAACTATCTGAGTTACCCATAGGTAAGAAGGCCCATCACAACAAATGGGTATACCGAGTGAAAAAGGATCATGATGGTTATAAGAGGTACAAAGCTCGACTCGTAGTCAAGGGCTTCCAACAAAAAGAAGGAGTAGATTATACTGAGATTTTTGCTCCAGTTGTGAAACTCAATACCATCAGAACGGTCTGGAGTATTGTGGCAATTGAAGATCTTTATCTTGAGCAATTAGATGTGAAAACAATATTTCTTCACGGAGATTTGAATGAAGAGATTTACATACATCAACCAGAAGGCTTCTTGGAAGATGGGAAAGAACATATGGTTTGCAAACTTAAGAAGAGTTTGTATGGCTTAAAACAAGCTCCAAGACAGTGGTATAAAAAGTTTGATAACTTTATGCATAAGAAAGATTTCCAAAAGTGCAACGCTGACCACTGTTGTTACTTCAAGAGATATCAGTCTAGTTATATCATTTTACTACTTTATGTTGATGATATGCTAGTAGCAGGTTCAAATATGGATGAAATTATAATGTTGAAGCGACAATTATGAAAGGAATTTGACATAAAAGACTTAGGTCCAGCAAAGAAGATTCTTGGAATGCAAATTACAAGAAATAAGCATATAGGAGTTTTACAATTATCTCAATTCGAGTACATCGAACGTGTTTTGAAGAGATTTAATATGGGTGATGCTAAGCCAGTTAGTACACCCTTGGCAAGTCACTTTCGACTATCCAAGAACCAGTCCCCTACGACAGAGGAAGATAAAGATTATATGGCTAAGGTTCCTTATGCCTCAGCTATTGGGAGTCTGATGTACGCAATGGTTTGTACAAGACCAGATATTGGACATGCAGTGGGAGTTGTTAGTAGATATATGTCAAATCCTGAAAAGGTTCACTGGAAAGCAGTGAAATGGATTTTAAGGTATCTATGAGGTACCACAAATAAGTGCTTATACTTTGGTAAAGGTGAATTAAATGTACAGGGTTATGTCGATGCTGATTTTAGAGGTGAAGTCGATCATAGAAAGAGCACATCAGGTTATATATTCACAATTGGAAATACAACAGTGAGTTGGATGTTGAAGTTACAGAAGATTGTTACTCTATCTATTACAGAAGCAGAGTATGTTGCAGTAACTGACGCTAGTAAAGAAATGATATGGCTTCAAGGTTTGTTAACAGAGTTAGGATTCAAGCAGGAGAATAATGTTTTATACAGTGATAGTCAGAGTGCGATACATTTGGCTAAAAATTCAGCATTTCATTTCAGAACAAAGCATATCGGACAACGATATCACTTTATTCGATCTTTATTAGAAGATGAAGTGCTCAAATTGGAAAAGATTCAAGGAAGTAAGAATCCAACTAATATGTTAACAAAAACAGTAACTATCAACAAACTGAAGTTGTGTTCAACTTTAGTCGGCCTATAAGAGTAATATGGGAAAGCTCTACTACATAGAGTATGGTGTGAAGACATATTAAAATAAGTCTTCAAGTGGGAGATTGTTGAATAATAACCACATAATTTTTAGTAACAACTAAAAATTTGATGGTTTGAAAGTTATTTACTAAAAGTTTATTTACCTATTTTTATTAAAGCAAATCATTATAAAAATTTTATTTTGTCATTTGTAATATCAACATAAAAAGAGAGAAGAAAAAAGAGAAAAAGATTTTGTGAGAATTTGAGAGAAAAATTCTCGAGTGTCACTAGGATGCTGGTGGGTTGTGTGGTGTAATTACCTTTTTATTTTGTAAAATTTTGCACCCTATTAGAGATATAAATAGTTTTTAATTATTTATTCATATTATTTATGTTAATTTATTTATCTCACGAATTTGATTTATAAGAAGATTTGAGCGAGTTTTCTTAACAGTAATAACTACAATGGGGGCAATGGTAGAGGCCAAAATCAATGGAGATGTGGAAATCGTTCTCATCCATATAATCGTGGAAATCTAGTCTGGACAAGAGATGGATCCCATAATCCAAATGGAAATTCTAGAAATCAAAATAACATTTTCCAAAGTGTTTATTACAAATATGGGAGCACTGAAAATTTTCTCCGCCAATGTCGAACTCCACAACATTTAGTATATTTGTATTAGGCTTCCTAAAAACGGAAACTGAAAGTTATTGAAACAAATGCTGCAAATGTAGAGGGTGGAGAAGGAAAATATCAAGAAAATATTTCATGTTTTCGTAGTTTTATTTTTTTCGATGATCTAGATATTAAAAATTTTCTGAATAGTACTGAAAATGTAAATAAAAAATGATGTCAGAAAGTATGAAAATATAGATAGAAGTAATGTAAATATTTTCTGGCTGTATTTTGAAATTTTTTTTTTATATATCATTTTATAATTAAAGTCGGAAATATCAATGAATATATTTTCTAATGTAAATATTGTGTTTATTTGAACTGAAAAAAGATATAGAAATTTGAGGAAATATTTTAGAAATATGTTTGATTAATAGTGCTACAGCCCATTCTTTCATTCGAGTAAAAAATATTTCCTGAACATATCCGAATATAAGGCTCAAGCAAATACTATATCTGGTTCTGCTGATTTAATTGAGGGATATGAAAAATTTATAATTCAGTTAGAAAAGGGAACAAAAATGTGTATCCATAATGCATTATATTCGAGTAATTCGAAACAAAATTTGTTGAGTTTTAAAGATATTAGTAAAAATGGATACCATATTGAGATAGTGAATGAACAAAATATCGAGTACTTGTATATTACGTCTATTATTTTTGGACAGAAAATTTGTTTTGGAAAAACTCCATACATTATTGTCTGGTTTATATTTTACAAAAATATCTCCAATAGAAGTCTACGTTGTAACGAGTAAGAAAATAATTAAAACCTAAAGTTTTTCAATTATGGTATGATAGACTTGGCCATCCTGGGTCCATGATGATGTGTAGAATTATTGAGAATTCTAATAGACATCCATTGAGTAATTTGAAAATATTGATATCAAAAGATAATTTTTGTACTGCTTGTACCCAGGGAAAATTGATGCTTAGACTATCCCTCTTAAAAGTAAATGTTGATTGTCCATCGTTTTTGGAAAGAATTCAAGGGGGATATTTTTGGACAAAGTCATCCACCAAGTGGGCCATTAGATATTTTATGGTGTTGATTAATGCATCTGTAAGATGGTCACATGTATGTTTATTATCAACACAGAATGTGGCATTCGCTAAATTACTTGCCAAGATAATAAGATTGAGATTACAATTTCCAGATTATGAGATTAGAATTATTTGTCAGGATAATATTGGTGAATTTACATCAAGGGCATTTGATGATTATTGCATGTCAATCGGTATAAATATTGAACATTCTATACCCCATGTTCATACTCAGAATGGATTAGCAGAATCTTTTATTAAAAGGCTTCAAATGATTGCTCGAACGTTGTTATTACAAACTCAATTACCAATTTTCGCTTGGGGTCATGCATTTATTACATGCAGCCACATTAATACGTTTGAGACCCACTTCATATCATGTATATTCTTCGTTACAGTTGGTAACTGGAAATAAACTAGATATATCTCATTTGAAAACTTTTGAATGTGTTGTATATGTTCCTATAACACCCTCTCAAAGAATAAAAATGGGACCACAACATCATTTAAGAATTTATGTTGGGTATAATTCACCATCTATAATTAGATATCTAGAACACGGGTGATATGTTTATTGCAAGATCTACAGATTGCCATTTTAATGAAAAATTATTTCCACGACTTGGAAAGAATGAACCCTCTAACACTGATAAAAACGAACTCGTTTGAAAAAGTGAAAGGCTGCATTATTTGGATCTACGTATTGGTCAAAGTGAATATGAAGTACATAGGATAATTCATTTACAAATAATTGCGAACCGATTACCAAATAGTTTTGTTGATACAGCTAAAGTTACAAAATCTCATATACCAGCCTGTAATGCACTAGCTCGACTTGATGTGCCTACGAAGAGATCAAATCAGATGGTAACTGATGAGGCATCTGAAATCCAGAGAAAACGTGGTGGACCTGTTGGATCAAAAGATATTGTACCACGAAAATGAAAAGTTAGAATTGAGAACAATATCAATATCTCTATTATAATAAAAGGAGGAAATTATTAAAGCCAATTAATCACGTTTTGACAAGTGGCTTCGTGAAAATGCAACACGTCGTATTTTTATAAAATTAATTTTTTTGTCTTTAATTTTAATTGATTAAATTGGTTATTTCGACATTTTAATAAATTTCCACGTTTTGTACGGATTCTGTAATAAATTGTAATATTTAAAATTTTTATTTAAAAAATATATAATATATTTACACTAATTGTTATACCACATCGGAAATATAACTCTCCAATTATTTTCTTCATGACTATATAAAGAGATTTTTGTTCAATTAGTTTTTACATCGACCTTAAAGGCATTGATGCTATTTGTAAATTAAATAGAGCTACCTGCCACTAGAGGTTTTTAAATATGAGTTTATATTATTTGATTTTTTGGATTCAACTTTAAAATTTACATGAATCCAAAATATATATTATCATTATATTATTATACAAATAATATGTAATAATAATAATAGAAGTATATATATATATATAACGATAATAAACAGTATATGTTTGGTTAAAATTTAAATTTACTTACCATCTTTATCTCTATTATAATAAAATGAGAAAATTAATAAAGCCAAATAACCACATGTTGACAAGTGGCTTTGTGAAAATGCAACACGTCGTATTTTTATAGAATTACTTTTTTAGTCTTCAATTTTAATTGATTAAATTGGTTATTTCGACATTTTAATAAATTTCCACGTTTTGTACAGATTCTGAAATAAATTGTAATATTCAAAAAATTTTATTTAAAAAATATATATAATATTTACACTAATTGTTATACCACGTCGGAAATATAACTCTCTGATTATTTTCTTCATGACTATATGAAGGCATTGGTGCTATTTGTAAATTAAATAGAGCTACTTGCCACTAGAGGTTTAAATATAAGTTTATATTATTTGATTTTTTGGATTCAACTTTAAAATTGACACAAATCCAAAATATATATTATCATTATATTATTATATATAATAATATATATTAATAATAATAATAGAAGTTTATATATATCTATCTATATATATATATATATATTTAAAGATAATAAACAGTATATGTTTGGTTAAATTTTAAATTTACTTACCATCTCTATTATAATAAAAGAAGAAAATTAACAAAACCAATTAATCACATGTTTACAAGTGGCTTCGTGAAAATGCAGCACGTCGTATTTTTATAAAATTACTTTTTTAGTCTTCAATTTTAATTTATTAAATTTGGTTATTTCGACATTTTAATAAATTTCAATGTTTTGTACATATTCTGTAATAAATTGTAATATTCAAATTTTCTATTTAAAAAATACATATTATATTTACGGGTATTTTCGTTTTTCTACCTGTTGTATAAAATTAATTCAGAAATCAACCCTTAAAAATAATTCGAAACAACACTCATTTTCACGTGAAAAGTGGTTTTGGGTAAAAGTTTGGTTGTTTTACTCTATTTTTACATTGTTTTTATTAATTGCATTAAATATTTACTTTATACCATCATTGTTAACCAAATATTAAATTACGTTATTTTTAATAAAAATTAAAATAAAAAAAAAACATTATTTTAATTTATTATCTTTAATAATTAAAATTCAAAATAAATTCATATTTATTTCATTTTATTTTTTAAATTAAATAATATATGAAATAAATTCATATTTATTCTGAATTTTTAATTAAAAATGAAAATTTAAAATCTATTATTTAATGAAAAAATTATAATAAAATTAAATTAAATTTTAATACAAATATAAAATAAATATAACTTTATTTTTTTTTTATTTTTTGATTAAATAATATATTTTAATTTTGTTATTTTTTGATTAAATATAATACATATTATTTAATTTAAAATTAAAATAAATTTATTTTAATTTTAATTTTTATTAAAAATAACGTAATTTAATATTTGGTTAACAATGATGGTATAAAAGTAAATATTTAATGCAATTAATAATAACAATGTAGAAATAAAGTAAATCCGCCAAACATTTACCCAAAATCACTTTTCACATAAAAATGGGTGCTGTTTCAAATTATTTTTAAAAGTGGGTGAATTTTTGAATTATTTTTATAAAATGGGTGGAAAAATGAAAATATCCTTATATTTACACTAATTGTTATACCACATCGAAAATATAACTCTCTGATTATTTTCTTCATGACTATATAAAGAGACTTTTGTTCAATTAATTTTCACATCGACCTTAAAGGCATTAGTGCTCTTTCTAAATTCAATAGTGCTACTTGTCACTAGAGGTTTAAATATTTTATATTATTTGATTTTTGTTGTAAAAAGAAAATAGAATGGGGTAGAAGAAGGCAGTTCAATATAACCGGAAATAAATTCAGATCAGAAAGTTAACCTGGTAATTGAATCTTGATTTCCAGATCTGGTAATTGAAGCTTAAAATTAGAACCAACACAAGAGAACTTACAATACTAGAGAAGGGAGAGAAAATATCAAAGTGAAATTGGCAAAGCTTTACTTCACCTTCCTCATATATTTATAGGAAAAATGTGGGGTACTTGTCACTTTCTAGTTACCCATTACATGCAAAGTGACACATTTACATTTGGTGGAATCCACCTCTAAACCATATATTATACAACACTCCCCCTTGGATTCCACCTATTAACTGCCTCGTTAAAACCTTGCCAGAAAAACCCAGTGGGATAAAAACTAGACGAAGGAAAAAGAGTACAGTTGTGGAACCCAATTACAAAAACTCCCCCTGATGATTACACCCATAATCTAATCTACTAATCTGGAGAGCTTTCGCATTCCGATCTCGTAAATGAGCTTTTCGAACGTTGGTGTCGGTAACAATTTCGTTAGTAGATCAGCTAGATTATTGCAGGATCTGATTTGCTTCACATCGATCTGACCCGTATTTTGAAGCTCGTGGGTGTAGAAGAATTTTGGGGAAATGTGCTTGGTTCGATCTCCTTTGATGTAACCTCCCCGAACTTGGGCGATGCATGCAGCATTATCTTCAAAAATGACAGTTGGCCCATTCGTAGTTTCGGAGATACCACACGAATTCTGGATATGTTGGATCATCGATCTCAACCAAATACACTCTCGACTGGTTTCGTGTAATGCCAAAATTTCAGCATGATTTGAGGACGTGGCTACTAAAGTTTGTTTCGTAGATCTCCAGGAGATCGCAGTACCATTATACGTAAAAATATAGCCAGTTTGAGAACGTCCTTTATGCGGATCCGAAAGGTATCCAGCATCGGCATAACCAGTCAAACCCAGAAATTTATCAGAATTCGTATAAAATAATCCCAAATCTTTCGTACCCTTCAGGTAACGCAAAATATGTTTGATTCCATTCCAATGACGACGGGTTGGTGCAGAACTATATCTCGCTAATAAATTCACAACAAACGAGATATCTGGCCTCGTACATTGTGCCAAATATAACAAAGCACCAATCGCACTTAGGTATGGTACTTCAGGACCAAGTAATTGTTCGTCATCATCCTTCGGTCGGAATGGATCCTTTTTGGGATCAAGTGTTCTTACAACCATGGGTGTACTCAATGGATGGGCATCATCCATATTAAATCTTTTCAGAAGCTTTTCAATGTATGCTGATTGATAAACCAATATCCCATTTGGTTTATGTTCAATTTCCAGACCAAGACAATATTTTGTTTTTCCCAAATCTTTCATTTCAAATTCCTTTTTCAGATATTCAGCAGTTTGTTGGATCTCTTCTGGAGTCCCAATGATATTCATATCATCCACATAAACTGCTATAATTGCAAACCCAGACCCTGATTTCTTAATGAAGATACACGGACATATTGTATTATTCTGGTATCCTTCCTTAACCAAATATTTACTCAGGCGGTTATACCACATTCTCCCAGATTGTTTCAATCCATACAGGGATTTTTGTAATTTTATGGAATACAAGTTTCGAGATTTTGATCGATGGGATTCAGGTAATTTCAGTCCTTCTGGGAGCTTCATGTAAATATCAGAATCAAGTGACCCATACAAATATGCAGTGACTACATCCATTAAACACATTTCCAGTTTTTCAGCAACTGTAAGACTTAACAAAAATCGAAATGTGACTGTATCCATGACTGGGGAATACGTTTCATCGTAATCAATTCCAGGTCTTTGTGAGAATCATTGTGCAACCAAACGTGCTTTGTATCTCACAATTTCATTTCTTTCGTTTCGTTTCCAAACGAATACCCATTTGTAACCAACTGGTTGAACATCTTCAGGTGTTTGAACTATGGGTCCAAAAACTTTCCGTTTATTCAACGAATTTAATTCTGCCTGGATTGCTTCTTCCCATTTTTTCCAGTCATGCCTATTTTTACATTCTTGGATATCACGTGGCTCATAATCATCATATGAAATACTAACTGCCACTGAATATGAAAATAAATCATCAATGATTGTTTCATTTCGATTCCAAGTCTCTTGGATGAAGTTTATGGAAATTTCTTCATTTTTTGATTCTGGTATTTCCTTATTATTTCCTCCTTCTGGGAGGCTATTTTCAGGAATCTCATCAATTTTTGGGATTTCATCAGATGTGGTTTTAGGATCCAGATAATTTTTATTTCTTTTCCTTGGAACTGTATCTTTTGAGCCAAGGGGTCTACCACGCTTCTGGCGAGGGATAGGAGTTTCATTTGTTATTGTCTTCAGAGATTGTCCTTCTGGGACAATTACCCTTGCTGGTACATTAGCAGCTTCAATATAAGACTTGGTTATTTTCGAAGTATCATTGAATGCATCAGGCATTCGATTAGCTATTATTTCTAAATGTAGGATCCTTTGAACTTCGAGTTCACATTGTGGGGTACGTGGATCCATATGCGCCAAATTTGGAACCTTCCAGGTTAATTCAGATTTCTCTTCTGGAGAATTATTTTCTTTTCCAAGCAATGGAAAATTACTTTCATCAAAATGACAGTCAGCGAATCTAGCTGTAAATAAATCTCCTGTCATTGGTTCCAAATATCTGATAATTGATGGGGAATCAAAACCCACATAAATTCCTAAACGTCTTTGGGGTCCCATTTTCGTTCTTTTAGTTGGGGTAATGGGTACATATACAGCACACCCAAATGTTCTCAAATGTGAGACGTTAGGAGGATTCCCAGATACCAATTGTAATGGGGAATATTGGTTATAAGCAGTTGGACGGATACGAATCAAAACTGCAGCATGCAATATAGCATGTCCCCAAACAGAAACGGGTAATCTTGAGCGCATTAACAATGTTCGCGCAATTAATTGAAGGCGCTTAATTAATGATTCAGCTAACCCATTTTGGGTATGAACATGCGGAACTGGATGTTCAATATCAATTCCAGATACTTGACAATATTCATCAAATGCTTTCGACGTAAATTCCCCAGCGTTATCAAGTCTTATACTCTTAATAGGGTAATCTGGAAAATGAGCTCGTAATCGAGTAATCTGTGCTAGCAACTTTGCAAAAGCAGCATTACGAGTTGATAACAAGCATACATGAGACCATCTTGCTGATGCGTCTATTAATACCATAAAGTAACGAAAGGGTCCACTAGGTGGATGAATCGGTCCACATATATCTCCTTGAATTCTCTGTAAAAACGATGGAGATTCCAAACCTACTTTTGTAAACGATGGTTTCGTTATCAATTTTCCTTGGGAACATGGGATACACAGGTCCCTATCATTCAGTAGGATTTTATGATTTCTCAGTGGATGCCCTTCTGAATTCGCTATTATTCTTCGCATCATTGTGGATCCCGGATGCCCAAATCTATCATGCCAAAGCTGGAATATTCTGGGATCAGAGAACTTCTAGTTCTCAAAAACATGTGTTTCAACATGCCTGATGGTTGTATAATATAATCCAGATGATGAAATGGGTAATTTTTCAACCACAAGCTTTTGGCCTGATTTTCTTGAAACAATACATAGGTATTCAATACCATTTTCATCAACTGTTTCGATGTGATAATCATTCATTCGTATATCCTTGAAACTGAGTAAATTTCTTCTGGATTTGCGAGAGTATAATGCATTTTCGATTTCCAATTCAGTGTTATTTGGTAACACAATTGAAGCTCTTCCGGAGCCTTCGATCAGATCTACTGGACCTGATATGGTATTCACTTTAACTTGAATTGGAATCAATTCCAGAAAATATTTTCTATCTCTAAAAATTGTATGGGTTGTAGCACTATCGGCTAAACAAACATCCCCATGTGAAGCCATTTCTTGATTTGAATTCATAACTTCAATCAAATAACACACAAAATTAGTTGAATGGAAATGTAATATCTTTCACAAATATTTACAACCAAAATCAACATTACATTCCACTCTCTGTACATTCCAAAAAAAAAAAAACATTCACTTGTAATTAACAGTCCCATCACCAATCAGGTGATCTATCTTCCCATCAGAATCTTCAAAGAAATCGGCAGTTTCCAGATTTGATATGTCGACAGGACCAGTATAACCATCGCCAAAAACATCAATCATATTTGTTTCATTTTTCTTTTCCTTTTCTTGTTCGCGCTTCAACTTCTGGTAAGCTTCAACTACATGTTTGGAAGCGCGACAAGTTCTCGAAAAACAAGTGGGGGAACCACATCTATAACATGGACCACGATTAAACTTCGGTGGTTCCATAACTTCTTTCCCTTTACTGGAACTAGCATTATTATTATTCCACTTCTGGGGAGCATTTGGATTATGATATGGATGTCCATAATCCCTGTTACGACCACGTCCATGGCCATTTCCAGAACCTCTGCCACCTCGACCATTACCATTACCATTTCCATAATTATTCCGACGCTCAGAATTACGGCCACGACCACGACCACGGTAACCACGACCACGGCTTGGATTTTCATTATAATATGCATTCACTTCTGGGAATGCTTGGGTGCCAACAGGGCGTCTCTCACTGTTTTTCAGCAACAGTTGGTTATGTCTTTCAGCAAGATCTAATGCACCAATCAAGTCATCATATTTCACAAATTTCTTTTCACGATACTGCTGATGTAAAATAGTCTGAGAAGGATGGAAAGTGGTAAATGTCTTTTCCAACATATCATGGTCTGTTTTTGTTTCCCCACACATTTTTAATTTGTTCACAATCATGTACATGGCGGAGTTATACTCGCTCACACCTTTAAAATCTTGGAACCTTAAATTGGCCCACTCATCACGTGCTTCAGGCAACATGATTTCCTTTTGGCGATCATATCTGGATTTTATGGCTTGCCAAAGATCTGCAGGATCTTTTATGTTCATATACTGATTTTTGAGATCCTTAACCAGATGTGTTTTAATTATATACATGGCTTTACATTTCTCAACCTCAGTTGTTTGCACCTCCTTATTGAGGGTCCCAAATAATTCTTTGGTTTTCAATATTAATTCACAATCATCACACCATTTCATATAGTTTCTCCCAGAAACTTCCAGCTCGTTTCATTTTTCATTTTCTGGTAATAATAAGAACACATTCTTTTAGATTTCCAGATTTCCAGAATTCAATTTCAAAAATTCAATTATTCAGCTCGGGTGAATAATATTATCATTTCAAACTTTCCAGATCCACCATTTATTCAACTCAGGTGAATAATGGTATTTTTCCAAAATTTTCCCAGATCACACAGAAAAAAGAAAACATCATCACCAAACACTTTCTGATCTGGAAGATCCGGCAAAGCGGCAACCAGAGAGCATACTCGTGCTGATAACGTGTTGTAAAAAGAAAATAGAATGGGGTAGAAGAAGGCAGTTCAATATAACCGGAAATAAATTCAGATCAGAAAGTTAACCTGGTAATTGAATCTTGATTTCCAGATCTGGTAATTGAAGCTTAAAATTAGAACCAACACAAGAGAACTTACAATACTAGAGAGAGGGAGAGAAAATATCAAAGTGAAATTGGTAAAGCTTTACTTCACCTTCCTCATATATTTATAGGAAAAATGTGGGGTACTTGTCACTTTCTAGTTACCCATTACATGCAAAGTGACACATTTACATTTGGTGGAATCCACCTCTAAACCATATATTATACAA
The DNA here is from genome assembly GCA_031304145.1 of Cardiospermum halicacabum. Lineage (NCBI taxonomy): Eukaryota > Viridiplantae > Streptophyta > Magnoliopsida > Sapindales > Sapindaceae > Cardiospermum > Cardiospermum halicacabum. The sequence continues at coordinate 38,928,943 of CM062389.1, read as the reverse complement.
CAATTTTTTGATTTTTTGATTTCAACTTTAAAATTGACACGAATCCAAAATATATATTATCATTATATTATTATACATAATAATATCTAATAATAATAGAAGTATATATATATATATATATATATATATATATATATAAATAAAAGCGGATACAAATGTGTTGTCAATGTTGTGTCCATGATAGCACTAACAATATATAATAGATTGAAGAAATACAAATAAATTGGAAGGAATAGTGAAGTGCTTAGTTATCAATTCTTAGGTCTTGAGTTCGAGCCATGTATTTTTTTTTAACCTTTATTCCTCTTTAAATTTTTTTTCTTTTATTTTAAATTTATTTTAATAATTTTAAAAATAGTATTCCACCATTAATTAAAACTTCAGATTTTTTTTTTAATTTTTTAATTAACATTTGAGTTATTTTATTTTATTTTAGTTTAGTTTTTAAAAGTGAGTATTTTATCTATATGATTTAATTTTAAATTTATTTTAATAATTTTAAAAATAGTATTCCATCATTTAATTAAAATTTTAGATTTTTTAAATTTTTAATTAAAGTTTGGGTTTATTTTATTTTATTTTATTTTCTAAAAGTGAGTATTCCACCCATACCATTTAATTAAACTCAATACCTTTATTATAATTTTTTTTTTCCAAACACAGATCAAAATTCCATCAAAGTAAATTAAGTTACCAACACCAACATCAACACTTCATTAGTTAGTCAGCAGTGCAACCATTATTTTATTCCGGACTATCGGGGACCACCATTCATCATTATTAAATGTATTTTTTTTCTTTTCATATGGTTGACATCATTTTAGCATTTTTCTGGATCCGTCACGATATATATAATAAACCGTATATATTTGGTTAAAGTTTAAATTTACTTACTATCTTCTTAAAAGAAAAAGTTCAACCAAACATGTTGTATAATTTTGTTATTAAATTTAAAATATGAATAAAAAATCTCTATTATAATAAACGGAGAAACCTAATCTCTATTATGATACAAGGAGAAACCTAACAAAGCGAATTAACCACGTGCTGATAAGTGGCGCTCTAAAAAAATAACACGTAGATATTTTTATATTAAATTACATATTAACACATAAGTATTAATTAGGTGGTTAGGTTATTTTGTCATTTAAAATATTTTATTTTTATTTTTTCTACTATATGTTATATTTAAACTAATTATTGTCCCACATTGAAAGCGTAACTCACTAATTATTTTCCTCATATAAATGGGGTTTTTATTGAATTAGTTTTAATATTGACCTTTAAGGCACTGGTGCTCTTTGTACAACTAAAAGTACTTGCCACTATAGGTTTTAATAAAAGTTTAAAATATTTTAGATTTTGGATTCAATTTTAAGTTTTTAAAATTGATACAAACCTAAAATCTCTATTATAAAATGAGAAACCTAAGAAAACGAAGCACGTGCTGACAAGTGACGCTCTAAAAAAATAAAACGTATGCATTTTTATATTAAATTACATATTAACATGTAAGTATTAATTTGTTAATTAGATTATTTTGTCATTTAAAATCAAAATTATAATTTTTTTATCATAATAAATGGAGAAACCTAATTTCTATCTCTAATAAGAGGAGAAACCTAATCAAGCGAATTAACTATGTGCTGACAACTAGCGCTCTAAAATAACAAAATGTAGGCATCTTTATATTAAATTACATATTAATACATGAGTATTAATTAGTTCATTAAGTTATTTTGTTATTTAAAAATAAATTATTTTTTTTTCTAGTCTATGTTATATTTAAACTAATTGTTATCCCACCTCAGAAATGTAACTCATCTAATTATTTTCGCCACGATTATATAAATAATATTTTTATTGAATTTATTATCATATTGACCTTTAAGGTATTGCTACTCTGGATACAATTAAAAAGTACTTCTACTATAGTTTTTAATAAAAGTATAAAATTTTAAATTTTGTATTCAATTTTTAAGTTTTTAAAATTGATACAAACCCTAAATCAATATTATAATATATCTATTATAATAAACGGAGAAATCTAATCTGTATCTCTATTATAATAAAGGAGAAACCTAACAACACGAATTAACCACGTGTTGACAAGTGACACTCTAAAAAAATGTAGGCATTTTTATATTCAATTACATATTAAAACATAAGTATTAATTAGTTCATTAGGTTATTTTGTCATTTAAAATATATTATTTTATTTTTTTCTAATATATGTTATATTTAAACTAATTGTTTTCTCACGTCGGAAGCGTAACTTACTAATTATTTTTGTCACTGCTATATAAATGAGGTTTTTATTGAATTAGTTTTCATTCTAACATTTAAGACGTTTATGTTTTTTCTACAATTAAAAGGTGTTTGCCACTCTGTTTTAATAAAATTTTAAAATATTTTAGATTTTGAATTCAATTTTAAGTTTTTAAAATTGATATAAGCCCAAAATCAATATTATAATATTTGTCTAAATTATAATAAACGCAGAAACCTAACAAAATGAATTAACCACGTGCTGACAAGTGACACTCTAAAAACCTCATTTATATAGCAGTGACGAAAATTATTATCAATATCATCGTCTATAGTCTTCTAATCTTAAAAACTGTACAAACCGGATTTTAATCGTTGATGATGGTACTATAGGAGAAAAAATTATAAAAGAATTATCGAAATTGATATGCCTGATGATATATTGATAGAAGAATCTCCTAATCTGCTCAGTGTTATAGTGGAAGCAATATATCATTCGTTTGATCAGTACATTAATGATCCTACATACTTACAAGAGCACGTTATACTAACTCCGACCTGGATTTGGTAGAAGAGGAAAACGATTAGATGACATCGATAAATGTTAGTGATGGAAAGATTTATTATAGTTCGAATTTGGTGCGCCAATTAGATACGATGATCGATATATTTACTGACCTCTACACTCTAAAATTATTAAATAGCATAATGGGCTCGGGTCCAATGCTTCATAAACTTAAACTCAAAGTTGGTATACTGGTGATGCTATTACAAAATATTGATTACTCGGCAGGATTATGAAATGGTACAAGGTTGATCCTTACAAGGTTAGGAAAAAGAGTCTTGGAAATTAAGGTGATTCAAGGTTTAAGTGTTGGGTAGAAGGTGCCGATACCGTAACCTACATTGATGTCATTAGATTTGATATTACCATTCAAATTTAAGAAGGGATAATTCCCTATCTCAGTGTCATTTGCAATGACCATAAACAAGAGTTAGAGACAATCTCTAAATATTGTAGGTCTCTATCTTAAAAGACCTATTTTCAGTCACGTTCAACTATATATCGCTGTATCCAGAGTAAATATTTAAACAATACTTATTTTACACGAGCATGACGTAGTACTAAAAATCACAACCAAATTTGTATCTAAAGAAGTATTCCTAAGCACTTGATAAAGTTACAAACTAAATGTTGTTCGACAAAAAATTCATGTAATGTATCTAATAAGTTAAGTAATTATATTTTTTTTCAAGAAAAATAAAACTGCAAATACTATATGTATTGATTTTGATGGAGGGTACTTTATCGCGAGACGCGCCAAATGAATTTAGAATACGTGAATTCATAATAATTTAACTAAATTTTACATGATTTGATCTTCATGGCACAAATGACTAAGAGTGGAAAGATATTCATATATAATAAGATCTGTTTAGTCATTTTTCCATATTTCGGATTTCATTTACTTTTATTGTTATTTTTTATTTTATTATCGGTTGATAAGGACATTCTATGATATATTATTCACTTTACGAAAGACTTTGCATTAAATTATTTGTTGATTGTGAAAATTTTTTAAAATACATATTTAATGAGTAAATTAACACCCGTGCGTACCGCACGAGTCCAAATTTCTAGTAATACCTTTGAAAGACACTAGTCAAAATTTACAAATTGTGAAAATTGAAAATCTAAACAAAGAAAAGACCTCTAAGGAGGTAAATGTATCCAAGAATGAAGAAATATCTATTAATTATACAAAAGAAATTTGGAACCATGAAAACTTTGTTGTTGATAATATGTTTTCATATGCAGTAGCTATTGATATGATGAATGATGATTATGAATCTAAATCCATAAATGATTGTAGGAAACGAAATGACTGGCCAAAATGGAAAGAAGCAATCCAGACAGAATTAAGTTCATTACACAAACGGAACATTTTTGGACCCATAATTGAAACACCAAAAGGTGTTAATCCATTTGGGTATAAATGAGTGTTCTTTAGAAAGAAAAATTAGAAAAATGAAATTGTGAGATATAAAACCCGATTAGTTGCTTAAGGTTTCTCGCGAAGGCCTGAGATCGATTTTGACGAAACATATTCACCTGTAATGGATACAATTACATTCCGATTTTTGATTCGATTGACCAAAAAAAGAACTTTGGGGAAATTAGATTAATGAATGTGGTAACTGTATATCTGTACGGTTGCCTAGATACAGAAATATTCATGAAAGTTCCAGAACGATTAAAAATTCCTGAAATTAATAAACCTAAGGGTTTATACTCAGTGAAATAACAAAGGTCACTACATGGATTAAATAAGTCTGGAAGAATGTGGTACAATCGTCTGAGTGAATATTTAATTAAGGAATGGTACATTAGTGATGTTATTTTTCCATGTGTGTTCATTAGAAAATCGGGATCTAGATTTACAATAATTGCAGTCTATGTTGATGATATGAACCTGATTGGAACCCAAAATGAAATCCAAGAGACTGCTGAATATTTGAAAAGGGAATTTGAAATGAAAGACCTGGAAAAAACAAAATATTATCTGGGATTAGAAATTGAACATAGAAATAATGAAATTTTGATCCATCAGAAAGCCTATACAGAAATTTTTTAAAAAAGATTTAATTTGGAAAAATGTCATCCATTAAGCACCCCGATGGTCGTTTGATGATGATGAAAATGTTTTGGATTCCGGAACACTATACTTGAGCGCAATTGGTGCCCTCCTATATCTAGCCTAATGTACGAGACCAGACATTACTTTTGCTGTAAATTTATTGGCTAGATACAGTTCTGCCCCGACTCGTCGCCGCTGGAATGAAATTAAACATATTCTCAGATATTTTCGGGGAACTATTGATTTAGGATTATTTTATTCAAATTTGGATAATTCTTCTAGATTGGTTGGTTATACTGATGCCAGTTATCTTTCGAATCCATATAAAGCTCGTTGTCAATCTGGATATGTTTTTACATATAATGGCACAACTATCTCTTGAAGATCCATAAAACAAACTTTTGTTGCTACTTCAAATCATGCCAAAATTTTGGCGTTGCATGAAGCCAATTGGAAATGTGTCTTTTTGAGATTGGTTATACATCATATCCTGAGTTCATGTGATATCCCACAAACATTAAATGAGTTAACAATTATTTACGAAGATGATGCTGCATGTATCGCTCAAGTGAGAGGTGGGTACATCAAATGGGATAGAATGAAGCACATATCTCCCAAATTTTTCTATATCTACAAGTTCTAAGAACTCAGACAAATCGACGTGAAGCAAATTCGATCTTTAAACAATCTGGCTGATTTACTAACGAAAAACATTACCAACGTCCACATTCGAAAAGCTGCTTTACGGAATCGGAATGTAAAAACTCTCTATTTTAAGTGATTAATTTATGGATTTTGTATAATGTTTGAGTTCAACTGCACTCTTTTTTTCTTTCTATTTTTTTTTAAAATTTTCCATTATATTTTTATTAGTAAGATTTCCAACTAGACAATAAAGTGGTAAAATCCAACGGGGGAGTTTGGTAAATAGTTGTATCCCACCACATGATTTATTATTCCTCTTCATTAGACACATTATACCATACTTGTCATCCATTCTTTCTTTCTGCATGGACAATTTTAGATGCCGACGTAAGGCTGCTAATATCGTAATAAGAGTTGCTTACTTCAGAGAAATATTTTTGATGTAAGTGATGTGTTTTCCTTATGCTTCTTCATCTTTATTTGTTAATTTATTTTTATTTTATAACACACACTGTTCTTCATTCCAATCCTATATTTATATAGGAGAGTATACATGACATGTGGCAATATGGTAGAAAGCCACTACCTTATAACAAAAATCCAAGATTATGAGTTATTCCATTTCTCATAATTAAAATAGGAAGTTATAATATAAAGTATTTGTTAGGATTTTGACGAAAATTCGGGTATATTTAAATATCCATAATTGGTTGGTAATTAGGAAAAGACTCGAAGACTGTTTTGGAAGTGTTATATTTGATTAGGAATGGTATTTCCTAAAGAGGATTCTAATTAGGAAATAGATCTTGGAGAATCCTAAATAGGAAAAGGTTTTCTTAATGGTTTAGGATTACTTTGTGACTAAGTAATCTAATGCTATAAATATGGTACTTGTATCTATTATTAGATATTCTGAGAGAACAATGTAGATCTAGTTGGTTAGGTTTGAGAGGTGCCCCATGGGGGCCTAGGAACCATGGAGACCATGGAGATCTTGAGTTATGTGATCGAGTCTTGTTATCCTGTGAGAGCCATATTGGGAGAGCTTGTGTGTGAGACTGTAACCAATGTAATTGGATTGGGGAGTGAGAGAGTGGTATTCTGGTTGTAACTGTTGCTTTATTGTTACATAGTGAATTAGTCTCTCGTCGTCCCGACGGCCGTGGTTTTTTTTCCCGTTTTGGGTTTCCACGTAAAAACATTGTGTATTATTTTCTATCTTTATTTCTTTCCTTATGTATGTTGTTTTACTTTGTGGTTACCAATACTCGTCTCCGCTGCAATGGATCACCGATTTGTTCAACAAGTGGTATCGGAGCTAACCGTGTTTTCCCAACAGTATTGACATTTGTAAAAGACAAGTTGGAACATGTAATTCCAAATCACATTTGTAGGGCATGATATGTGGATCTCTGCACGTGATGGCTGTCGAGTACAGAGAAAATGAGCTGGCAATCTTCATCGACTCTGCACGTAACACGTTACACACAGATACTCAGTCCAATCTACTTGCTTCTTTCAAGTCTCACCCAAATGGACATCAAACAGTTTCTATCAACGGAGAAAAATCGCGATTTGAGCTACCATGATAACTACGACACAAATGATGAACCATTGAACTGCCACGTATGCTATGAAGTGGTCTCAGGCCCTGCTTATATCTCCACACGTGTTAATGATCTCACTTGGGGTTTGCACAAAACATGTGCCGAATCACCATGTAAAATTCAATACCCACTCCATCCTGAGCATCCTTTAGAAGCCGATGGCATTCCTCTTGAATTTCTCGGTTCAATTCCAACAACAAGTGGATTCATATGCAGTGGATGCAGACATTTCTCTTTCGGGTTCGGTTACCACGGCCCTGCTTGTGATTTTAAACTTGATTTCAAATGCGCTTCAAACCTCCAGATTCAACAGCAGCAGCCACCCGAAGGAAAATTGGAGATAAAAGAAGATTTTCATGACCATACTCTCCACCGTTTCTTCCACAATAAGATTTCATCATCTTCTGAGCTTCAAGATATAGCTTGTTCTTACTGCTCAAAGGGGTTCAACGGATCAGCCTTTGCCTGTACAGAGTGTCACTTATTCATCCACGAGTCATGTATACATAATGTTCCACATGGAAAACAATTCAGCAGTCCTTTTCACTTGCAGCACCCGCTTGTTCTTCGACTAGTAGAGATGTTCGATAGCTGTGGTGCGTGTCATGGGAGACTCCGGCGTGGTGATCTTTGCTTAGGCTGTGCGGCGTGTGGTGTGTATAATTTCTACATTTCATGTTGTGGTTTCACTGCATCTGGGTTAAGACTAGAAGAGTATGACCAGGAGCATCCTCTGTATTATTTATATTCTGATTTTGAAGGACGCATGTATGCTAGAAAGTGTGTTGTCTGCAGTAACACTTGTGAAAAGAGTCATATTTACGGCTGCATTAGATGTAATGTCTTTGTCCATTTGTAATGTATTCCCCTACCTAGTATCGTTAAAAGTGTATATCATACTTATGAGGATCATGCACTCACCATTTGTTATTCAACAAACCCGTTGGGTCATTTGGAATTATGCATTGATGAGTATTGTTGCACTATTTGCGAGAGAAAGGAAATTTCAGCCGTCCGTTCTATCATTGCGAGCCTTGCTCTGAGGTAGCTCATGTTGATTGCGTGCTGTCTAAGGTGAGTTCTATAATTATTATTTATTATGAAATTATGAAATTATTGGTGAACTTGTTTGTTTATGTATTGATTTCATGTTTATGGTAGGATGATCCTCCGTTAGAGATAGTTGAATGCTTAGTTCCCAGACCCGTGAAGGTGTATTCAATTGAAGAGTCGGCTCCTAAAAAGTCAGACGAAGAGGAAGAGATCGACGAGGAAAAAGCTGGCTTTGTTGAATAAACTTAAATATGAAGATTAATGGTGTGGTTTAAAGTTCGAGGTCGTTTGGAGTTCTTTTCTAAGAGTTATGGTGGTTTTAACAACCAAGAGTCATAATTTATGATGATACTTAGTTTTATGTTTTTATATTATTTTGTTTTATCGTCTTGAATGTTTTACGAATTTCAAGAGTCATATATAGTTTATAAATAGATTTGTGTATTTTGAGAAATTAGAAGTTGAAATAAAAGAAAAGTGAAGTTCACGAGAAAAGTTTTTTTAAAATTTGTGATTGTCAAATTGGTATCAAAGCCAAATGGAGAATGTGATGAGTCAATTGTCGCTACCCGGATTGACGAAGGCAAACAATGAGAATTGGAGATTCAAATGAAAGCTCTCCTCGGATCTCAAGATGCTTGGGAAGTAGTCGAGACTGGTTTTGAAGAACCAGAAACTACTAATGGATATTCGGCGGCTCAACACAAGGCGTTGAAAGAGACGCGAATGAAGGATAGAATGACATTGTATATGTTGTTCCGAGCTATTGATGAGTCGGGCTTTGAAAAGATTGCAAGTGCAAGAACTTCAAAAGAAGCGTGGGATATTTTGGTGACCGTATATAAAGGAGCCGATCGAGTCAAGCAAGTTCGTCTCCAAATTCTTCATGACGAATTGGAGGGTATGAAGATGAAGGAGTCTGAAGGTGTATCTGACAACATCACACGTGTCCAGGTTGTTGTGAACAAACTCAATCGAAATGGTGAAACATTAACAAATGCGCGAGTTGTGGAGAAGATCTTGAGGTCGTTAACCGATAGTTTCGAAAATGTTGTATGTGCCATAGAAGAGTCAAAGGACCTAACAACGCTCACGGTTGACGAGCTTGCGGGTTCTCTTGAGGCACATGAACAACGTAAGAAGAAAAAGAAGGAAGAGACACTCGAAACCAATGAGTCAATCAAAGATGAAAAGGTACTCTATTCTCAAAACTTTCGAGGTAGAGGGCGTGGCGTTAGACATCGAGGAAATGGTCTTGGTGGTAGAGGTTGTGGCCAAGAAGGGTATAATGAGCAGAATGAACAATCAAGCAAACAAAATTGGCGTGGAAGAGGACGTAGCCGTTGGAGAGGCGGCCGAACGAATCATTCGAAAATCGAGTGCTACAAGTGTCACAAATATGGACACTATGCGAAGGATTGCTACTCCGATAAATGTTACAATTGTGGTAAGGTGGGGCATTTCGCCAAAGAATGTCAAGTCGAGAAAAAGGTGGAAGAGACAACCAATCTAGCAACGAAAGTTGAGGAAGGTTTTCTCTTAATGGCTCACGACAAAGTTAACACCGAAAATGACACGGTATGGTACCTTGACTCGGGTGAAAGCAATCATATGTGCGGGTATAAACACTTGTTCAAGGAGATGCGAAAAGTTGCAGATGGACACGTATCTTTTGGAGATACGTCAAAAGTCGAGGTCAAAGGTCAAGGTACGATTTGCTACTTGCAAAATAATGGATTGGTAGGGACAATCCAAGATGTGTATTATGTACCAGACCTCAAGACCAATATTTTGAGTATGGGACAGCTCATAGAGAAAGGTTATTCGGTACTGATGAGAGATCGGGTACTACACTTGAAGGATAAGAAATGGCGTTTAGTTACTCAAGTCGAGATGGGGAGGAATCGCATGTACAAATTGAATTTGAGAAGTATGCAAGAAAAATGTTTGCAAGTTGATGTAGAAGACAAAGCATCACTATGACATCTCCGCTTTGGTCACCTACATCACGGTGGTCTAAAAATGTTAGCAAAGAAGAACATGATGCACGGGCTACCCGACATGGATTATGAAGGAAAATTCTGTGAAGAATGTGTGCTCGGTAAGCATGCGAGAACCTCATTTCAAAAGAAGGCTGTATATCAAGCAAAACAACCTCTCGAGTTGATCCATACAGATATCTGTGGGCCAATGACCCCCGAATCCTTCAGCGGTAAAAGGTACTTTATTTCCTTTATCGATGATTTCTCACGGAAGACTTGGGTTTACTATTTGAAAGAAAAATCTGAGGCGTTTGAAGTGTTCAAAAAATTCAAAATGATGGTGGAGAAAGAAACCGGTAGACATATCAAAGCCGTACGATCCGACAGAGGTGGTGAATATACTTCGGCGGTTTTTATGGAGTATTGCGAGGAGCATGGCATAAGACGATTTCTATCTGCACCGTACACTCCTCAACAAAACGGTGTTGCCGAGAGAAAGAACCGGGTCATTCTCGACATGGTCCGATCGATGTTAAAGAGCAAAAATTTGCCAAAGGAACTTTGGACGGAAGCTATACAATGTGTCATTTATGTGCAAAATCGATGTCCACATGCGAAGCTGGATGATCAAACACCACAAGAGGCATGGAGTGGACAAAAGCCAACAGTCTCTCATCTCAAAATATTCGGTAGTATAACTTATGCACATGTACCGGATCAGCAAAGAACGAAGCTTGATGACAAAAGCAAAAAGTATGTATTTATTGAGTATGATGTGAAAACAAAAGGGTATAAGCTACTCGACCCAATAAGCAAGAAGGTTGTGGTGAGTCGTGATGTACTAGTTAATGAAGCAAGCGAGTGGGATTGGGATAACTCAACAGAGATTACCATCAAAGTTGGAGAATTTTCAATTGCTACACCAGTAACTACACCAACAGGTCCTGAAACTACCGATGATGAAGATGAACCGCGGCAAGCCAAAATGCGAAGTTTGCAAGATTTGTATGATTTGACAAGTGAGGTACACCTTGTATGTCTTTTGTCAGATGCTGAGAATATAAGCTTTGAAGAGGCGGTGCGAGATAAGAGATGGATAAATGCCATGGATGAGGAGATTAAAGCAATTGAACGCAACAATACAAGGGAGTTAGTGGAACTGCCAAAAGGATGCCAGCCCATTGGTGTGAAGTAGGTGTTCAAGAGAAAGATGAACGCTCAAGGCAAAATAGAGCGATACAAGGCACGACTTGTTGCGAAGGGATACAAGCAAAAAGCGGGAATTGACTATGATGAGGTGTTTGCTCCTGTTGCAAGAATGGAGACAATCCGATTGCTCATATCCCAAGCAGCTCAATTCAAATGGCCGATATTTCAAATGGACGTAAAGTCAGCTTTTTTGAATGGAGTGCTCGAAGAAGAAGTCTATATCGAACAACCACCTGGGTATATGAAAAACGGAGAAGAAAAAAATGTGCTAAAATTGAATAAGGCGCTTTATGGTCTAAAGCAAGCATCACGGGCATGGAATACTCGTATCGATGCTTATTTCAAGGTGAACGGGTTCAAATAATGTCCCTACGAACATGCACTTTACACAAAGAAGAGTAGAGGTAATGTGTTATTTGTTGCTCTTTATGTTGATGATCTCATTTTTATGGGGAATAATGATGTGTTAATTGAAGAGTTCAAAGACGCTATGACACGAGAATTTGAGATGACAGATTTGGGTTTGATGAAGTTTTTCCTTGGTTTGGAGGTTAAACAAGGAGAGACATGTATTTTTGTATCACAGGAGGCATATGCAAAGGAGATTTTGAAGAAATACAAAATGGCGGATTGCAATCCGGTTTCAACACCAATGGAACCAGGTGCAAAACTTTCAAAGTTTGATGGAGGAGAACGAGTCGACGCAAGTAGATATCGAAGTTTGGTAGGAAGTCTTCGCTATCTCACATGCACAAGGCCAGACCTTTCATTAAGTGTCGACATTGTAAGTCGATTCATAGAGGAGTCAGTTTATGCACATTGGAAGGCAATGAAGCGAAGTTTGAGGTATGTTAAAGGGACGGAGTCACTTAGGTTATTTTACTCGAAAATGGAAGAATTCAAGCTAATGGGCTACACGGATAGCGATTGGAGTGGTGATATTGATGATCGGAAAAGTACATCGGGATGTGTGTTCTTTATGGGAGCCACAGCTTTTACTTGGCTTTCAAAGAAGCAACCCATTGTGACACTCTCTACATGTGAAGCTGAATATGTGGCAGAGTCTTGGGGTGTTTGTCATGCGATATGGCTTAGAAATTTATTGGGTAAGTTGGAGTTACAACAACTCGGTGCAACTGAGATACGAATTGACAATAAATCGGCAATTGGGTTGGCAAAGAATCCGGTGAATCATGAGAGAAGCAAACACATCAATGTTCACTTTCACTTTATTAGAGATCAAGTGAAGAATGGATGTGTGGAATTAGTGCATGTGGCAAGTCAAGACCAAGTTGCTGATATCTTCACAAAACCACTGTCGATAGTACTTTTTTAAAATTGTAAGAAGTTGCTCGGCATGAAGGATGGTAAAAATATTTAAGTTTACTGGGGAATTTTGTTGAATAAACTTAAATATGAAAATTAATGGTGTGGTTTAAAGTTCGAAGTCGTTTGGAGTTCTTTTTTAAGAGTTATAGTGGTTTCAACAACCAAAAATTACAATTTATGATGATATTTAGTTTTATACTTTTATATTATTTTGTTTTATTGTCTTGAATATTTTACGAATTTTAAGAGTCATATATAGTTTATAAATAGATTTGTGTAATTTGAGAAATTAGAAGTTGAAATAAAAGAAAAGTAAAGTCCCGAGAAATTTTTTTTAAAATTTGTGATGGTCAGGCTTAGGAGGATGCAGTACACCGGAGATAGATGAACGAATTATTGCAATAAAGAACCAAATTGACAAGTTAACCTTGGAACTTCAGCTTCATGAGAAAGTCAAGGCCAAAAGGCTGTCTTATGTATTTGACTGAATATATTTCCAGGTAGAATTTACTTATTTATTTTATTATTACTTTTGTTTGATTTTTGTGGTTGAAATTCTTTGCTAGGTTTTTTCCCCTCTCATCTCTTACTTATCTTTTATACTAACTAGACAGGGCAGATGTCTGTTTTAATTTTTAAACTTTGTTTTGTAATTTATATAATTATATAATAATATTTTTTTTTAATTAGATCAGGTGATCCATTTTTTTTAATTATTAAAAGAAAAAAAATTGAGAATCATAAGACTTGCACTGAATTCTTATATACGCATCTCATTTCCACTCTATGATTCTTTTCTCATCTTATTCCCACTCCATGACTTTTCTTTCTCCTCCAAATACCCACTAACCACCGCACTCTTCACCAAACTCACAATCAACATCCCCGTCCATATTCAAATACCCTTCACAAAAAACACAAAACAACCAAAATCAAATTCCAGAATCAAGAGATAAAAATAATAGACTTCATGAGCATGTAAACGGTTGTAGAAGGAGGTCGAATGTAATTCACCATTAAATTCTATATTAATCCACTTAACTAAAATATTCTACTACGCTTTTTTATCTTATCTAAATAATAAGAGGTCATTGAATTAAACGGTAGAAAAGCAAGGGACAATTGTGGAATAAGCACGCACTTGCTTATTCGCGTTGTTATGTATGTAAAGATATGGATCATTCCACCTTTAACTAGTGCAGAAATAAATATTTTCTCTTTAAATTTTTTTTCTCTTCCCTAATTTCTCTTCATTTATTCATCCAATTCTATATCTATTTGCTTGAAAATTTATACTTATGTTTATTTTAATTTAATAAATATAATTTTAATAAATTATATTAAAATTAATATAGAAAAAATAGCACAAATTTATATTGATAAATTATATATATATATATCTTAATCTCTATATTAATAGTATTAAAATTTTAATATCATTAAAATTATTATGTAATGTGTATAAATGGATTCCACCAACTGGTAAGTGTGTCATGTTGCATGAGTTAATTGACACAAATGAGACAAGTGTCCTATCCTTGTGCCTATAAATACATGGAGAAGATGGAATGAAAAATTTGCCAATTCACTTTGATCTTTTCTCTCTCTCTTTCTAGAATTATCTTTCTCTTGTTCATCATTTAATTGATTTACCAAATTATCAAATCAATTTCTGAAGATCTGGAAATCAAGATCCAATTACCAGGTTACTTTCTGATCCCAGTTTATTTTCCAGTTATTATTGAACTGTTTTCTTCTCTTCTACCCCTATTCTATTGTTATTTTTATAACACGTTATCAGCACGAGTATGCTCTCTGGTTGCCGCCCAGACGGATCCTCCAGATCAGAAAGTGATTAGTAATGATGTTTTGATTATACTGAGATGCTGCTGGATTATATTGAAAAATTGAGATATTGGTTTGGAACCATAAAAAGAGAAAAAAAAATGGAGAATTGATAGAAAAGAGGGAAATGAAAATTGATAGAAAAGAAAAAGAAAGGGAATTATTTGGTGTTTTGAAAAGTGGAATTGTTCATCTTGAGATATGAAAAAAAAAAATGTATATTAATTGAGATGAAAATAAAATTGATTCCATCAAATGAGTTGGCCTTAGATTATTGAATTAATATGGAAATTGATTGAGAAATGGAATTCATATATTGGGTACATGGAAATAATGAATGATGATAAAGTTTCCTGTGAAAGAAATTATTTTTGAGATGAAAATTTCTGAGGTTCAAATTATTATTTGTTATAGAGGGAGAAACAAAAATGACAAAAGAAGAGGACATCTATTGTATTTAAATTTTGTTATATGAAATCTATTGACCAAGAAGATGGTTAAATTTATTTATTCAGGAAAAGATAAATAATTGAATATGAAGAAGATTGATTATGTGGAAAGTTTAAAATATATATGGAAAATTATTGAAATGTTGATGTGGAATTTTGAAAAAGAAAAGAAGAATTATTCAATTTGGGTGATTGAATTGAATTGATTTGGACCATATAGAAATTATATTTGATTATTTGGGAGTTGAAATATTCACCCAGAAGATATCATTATTCCAGAAAATCTTGTGTGAAGCTTGGCGCTGCCAACCAAGATAGAAAATTGGTCCAGATATATATATGTATATATTTTTGTTGCATCATTAATCTTTATTTAGAGCATACGCAATGCATTTTAATTTAATTGTCAATTTATTTAGTTGTGTTTATTATTTTAGTTATTGATATGGACACATAAGAAGTGTCGAAAATTGAAATATTGAAAAGGCTTTGGATCTATCTGGGAAAAATTATATTTATATAAATGGATGAGTATGGAAATGGCAATAATGAGATTACTCTCCAACCCAGATCATAATCCTGATTATTTGAGAGTGAAAAATGATCCAATTAAGAAATGAGCCTAGAAAAATCTCAGCAATGAATATTTGAAATAAATATAGTTTATTGAGATGGAATCTCAGAGATTAAATTATGAAAATTATGAGGAGATTATATGAGAAATCCATGATGGGATATAATTGCATGGATATATTTTTTGACTTAGTATATTGATGTATTTATTGATTAAAGTCAGAAAATTTGGAAAATTCTGATATGTGGTTTTGTTTATTTGGATAGGATATGGAAATTTCAGGAAATATGTCAGAAATATGTTTGATTGATAGTGCTACAACTCATTCTATCCTCTGAGATAAAAAATATTTCCTGAACATATCAGAATATAAGGCTCGAATAAATACCATATCTGGTTCTGCTGATTTAATTGAGGGATATGGAAAAGCTATAATTCTATTAGAAAAGGGAACGAAAATATGTATCCATAGTGCATTATATTCGAGTAATTCGAAACGAAATTTGCTGAGTTTTAAAGATATCAGGGAAAATGGATATCATATTAAGACAGTGAATAAACAAAATATGGAGTATTTGTATATCACGTCTATTGTTTTTGGACAGAAAATTGTTCTGGAAAAACTCCATACATTATCATCTGGTTTATATTTTACGAAAATATCTCCAATAGAAGCCTACGCTGTAATGAATAAGAAAATAACTGACCCTAAAGTTTTTCAATTATGGCACGATAGACTTGGCCATCCTGGGTCCACAATGATGCGTAGAATTGTTGAGAATTCTGATGGACATCCATTAAGTGATTTAAAGATACTGATATCAAAAAATAATTTTTGTACTGCTTGTACTCAGGGGAAATTGATAGTTAGACCATCCCCTTAAAAGTAAATATTGAATGTCCATCGTTTTTAGAAAGAATTCAAGGGGATATTTGTGGACCAATTCATCCACCAAGTGGGCCATTTAAGTACTTTATGGTGTTGATTGACGCATCTGCAAGATGGTCACATGTATGTTTATTATCAACACGGAATGTGGCGTTTGCTAAGTTGCTTGCCCAGATAATAAATTATATTAAAATTAATATAGAAAAAAATAGCACAAATTTTGTATTGATAAATTAAATATATATATATATATATCTTAATCTCTATATTAATAGTATTGAAATTTTAATATCATTAAAATTTATATTCTCCCATTCTTTTTTTCGTGGTTAGCAACTTTTAATTTTACCATATTTGTATTATAAAATTGTACTAAGAAAATAATTTTTTATAAATTATTTTTTCTCTATTTTAAATTAAATTTAAAAAGTAAAATAAAAATTTTCAAATAAACTATTTTTTTATAAATTATTTTTTATAAAATTATCTTATTTAAATTAAATAAATAAATAATAAACTATTTTTTACATTAATTTCGATACAATTTATTAAAATTATATATTTAAAATTAAATAAAAATAATCATAAAATGGTATAAATTTTCATATCAATGAAGAGAGATATTGAACTAAATGAATGAAATAGAAAAACGTTAGAAAAGAGAAAAAAATAGTAAAATATCATATTATTATAAAAAGATAACCAAAATATAATTGTTAAACACGTAAAAATTTTAATATCAATAAATAATTATTTTTTTAAATAAAAAATAAAAATAACTTATTCAGATAATATAAAATAAAATCTACCTCACCATACAATTCTATATAATTGCACTATGATAGGATTTAGTAATGTCCTTAAAAACATAATAATCTACTTTTTCAAACTTTTCCCAAAATTAAAATAACTACGGATGGTTTATTTTTCCCCGAACTAAAATAACTAGTGATTGTTGAAATATACATAAGTTTTTTGGAAAAAACATTATATATTTAAATTATTTTTAAATTCTTTATTTAATAGTTTCAAATTTTTAATTAAAAATTTATTTAGAAAAATAATTTTTAATTTTTAAATTTACTATATTACAACACAAAATTATGTTGATTAATTATTTAATTATTTTGAATTATTATACATTAATAATTAATGAAATAATATTTCTTTTTATTTAACTATTATAATATATGAATACTTTTATCATTTTAATTTTTTATATTATTGTTTAATATCACTAATTTTATAGCTA
Source organism: Cardiospermum halicacabum (assembly GCA_031304145.1). Taxonomy (NCBI): domain Eukaryota; kingdom Viridiplantae; phylum Streptophyta; class Magnoliopsida; order Sapindales; family Sapindaceae; genus Cardiospermum; species Cardiospermum halicacabum. Next base: position 38,911,202 of record CM062389.1, on the reverse strand, counting down.
TTTTTAAAATAAAAATTTTAAAAACAAAAAGTAATATTCAAATAATATAGACATTAAGAAACACCAATAAAAATAATAAAATAATTTATAAAATTCTTAAAAATAATTAAAACTATATATATATATAATTATATATTTGTTGTCTAGAAAAATTAAAAATTAAAGCTCAAAAGAATTAAAAGTTATTAAATAAAAATTTAAAAAATATCAAATATTAATCAAACTATATACTTATTAAAAATTATTTAAACTACTCCCTCCATCCCACTAATCTTGCCACATTTCCTTTTTGCACATTTGCCAATGCAAAATTTCAACGGTAAATATCTTTAATTATATACAATTAAAAATTATGATAATTTTATATTTAGAAAGTAGACTTAGAAAGTAGATATTAAAACGAATAAAACAAGATCTCATTTGACTATATTTTTTCTTATACATAAATCACAACATATGAAACAACATTAGTCGATAAACAGTACCTAAAAACCTAATGTGGCAAGTAAAATGGGACGGAGGTAGTACATAATATTTGATTGTATTTAAATAATATTAAAAAAAATTAAAAACTAAAAATGGAAAATAAAAAATTAAAATTACTTCAATTTATTAAAATATAATTATTTTACAAAAGTACTGGCATGATACTAAAACTATTCGCATACCAAAATCACTAGTTATTTTGATATTAAGGTTGTTTTATAAAAATTTTCAAAATTAAATGATTAAAGTAAAATATTTAAAAATATTGGATGTTTTTGTCCATCTAAATTTTTCTTTTATTTAATTTTATGCGGTAACGTGTTGAACTGTATGTGGCACTAATTTATTAGGAGTTCTTTAATTTTAATTTTGTGGAAGGGACTATCCAGTTATGTTGGTAAAAATATTTCATCGACTAATAATGACTTTTTTTCAATTTGTGAGGCGAGTGAGAGAGAGAACCACTCTTTTCTTTCCATAGAGTTTATGGGTGGTTGCGGTGGAATTGAATAAGTTTACGATATACTTAATAACATAAAAGGAACCAACTTTTTTATCCATTTTTTTCTTTTATTTCTTTATAGTGTTATTATTTTATATTTAAGAGAAATAAAACAAAACAAGACTAACACACCATAAGAATGGGAAATGTTTTCGAATAACTTCTGATGTTTATAAATGATTTGATCCTAAAAGGATATATAAATAACAACAATAGTTCTAATGAAAAAGTACTGATAGCATATGCGGTGGAAAACAAAAAATACTTACGGCATATGTGGTGGAAAAATTACTTTTTTTCACTACAGCAAATTTTCTATTGATCGAAAACAACACCATACAAATTTAACATCCCAATATATATTTATACAAATTCAAATAATGAAAAAAAAAACTTATAACATTTAAAATATTGATAATTAACAAATTTCACGAAGTCATGTAATTCAAAATAAATTCAAAACATTATATTTGATTTCTACATTAATTTACAACATTCCATCCTTACTGTAAAAATTCTTGAAATTTAACTTTACAATAACACTTCTCCCTAATTTCAACATTGATGCACTTCAAATTTTCATCATATTTTTCTTAAAGCACTTCTTGTCAAAGTTAAAGAGTACTTCTCTCTACAAATTCTTTTAGAAAAAAATTTCATCTTTCTGAATAATACCTGAAACACAACGACTTTAGTTTACTTTTAGGTGACTAAACTGTTTATAATTGAAACATTTTGACTTGACTTTATGTTAATAATATTTTTCAATCATGGTTGACCTTTTTGTAGATTCCATACGGTGAAAATTTTCCTTTCACAGACTTTACTTTTCTTGGTAATGTGAATTTTACTGGCACTTTCTTTCTCAAAGTTCTTCTTTACTCCTACGCTTGAAGAACATTTATAACATCGGCATCTTTCAACATTGACAGATCCTTAGTATTCTCAAAATAGGCTAGTATTGCCTCAAATCTTCCCGGTACAGAGACAAGATTTTTGGCACCAATCTGTCATCACCTATATTACTTCCCAATACCCTACCCTTATCTATTTCACAATGTGAACAAGTCCTGTTCAGTCTCACAGTATTTAATCTATTGTCTACCAAATTCTCTTAAGAGATTCAAAACTTTCATTCAATTTATCTTTTTGTCTCCCTCGTACTCTTTCTTCAAATAATCCTATATCTCTTTTATAGGTCCAACTTCATAATCTGAGTGAAGATCTAAATGAAACGACATATACTTTATATTTCTTTGTATTTTCCTTATGAAACCTATTTTGATTCATACTAGGAGTATCAGGTAATGACAATAACTCATAATCTTTTAACCTTACTTCCCATTAATCTGTCCCTTCTATGAAAACTTGAATCTTCACAATTCAAATCTGATACTACTGATGGAGAGGAAGAGATAGTAGTTGATGCCAATATCTCCCTCTTCATAGATCCCTTAAGACCATTTTGTTACTATGAAACAATGGTTGGAAAAACGACATAAGAATAAACTTTCTATTGATTGAAAAACAAAGCCATACATCTTTAACATCCTAATAAGCATAGTTATACAAATTTAAATAATTGCAAATAATTTCTTATATTTAGCTTCACCATTCTTCTCTGCGTTTCTAAAAAAAATTGAATCTAATATTGATGTACTTTGTTCTCCCATATTGTATTGGATTTTTCAGTCATGACAATGGTTAATTTATTATCTATATATATAAAGTAGCCTTCTCCCATACTGTATTGGGTTTTTCAGTCATGACAATGGTTAATTTATTATCTATATATATAAAGTAGCCTTGTAAGTCATGACAATGGTTAATTAATTATCTATATATATAAAGTATATTTGAAACAAGATTTTTTTTTTAGCTGTATACCTTGATTTGCAGCGCCTACATTGACAAATCACATAATGTATTACATTTGTGCTAGGTTTTAAGGTGAATTTTGCATTGTTTTTTTATAATCGATACCAATTGTCTCTTTTTGCTATTTTCTACATATTTGGGGCCATTTTTCACAATAAAAGATTATGAGGGATAATGAGGTAATTTCCAACACAAGTCAGTATGGATATTCATTCAAGCACGAGAAGATTAATTTTGTTTTGTTGTATGATCAGGTGTCAACGTACGGGAGAACTCTTATATGATTTTGAAATTGGGAGGACTTTTAGGAGATTGCGAAAAGAAGCCAGAAAAAGAAAGTAATCCCTCGTTGAAAATACGTCTTCTATTGTTTTTAAGGGAAGTTGTGATTGTGGTGGGAAAGTAACCATAAGGCATCATAGGCGAAGGTCAAAACTAGTAAAGGGAGACGAAGTCCATAACCATGATCGACCGAAGCATAGAAGAAGTATACGAAGGCCACTCTCGGCCGAAAGGGTCAGAGGCCCAGAGTCAAGCTCGGCCGAAATGGCCACCCAGTAGAGTCCAAACCAAAGCACACCAGCCCGCCGAATGATTGCCTAACTAAACAAGGATTCCTAAAGCCCAATCGGAAAAGGAAGACTTATCATACCACGCCAAGGATTCTTAAAGCCCAGTTGATAAAGGAATACCAATCTCACTGAATCAAGGACTTCCAAAGCCCAATAGATAAAAGGAGACCGAATTCAAGAAAATAAGGAGTCCCAATCCAAATAGAAATAGGACCCAGGATACCTTCTATAAATAGGGGGTAGAGATGATTGTAAAAGGATCAGACGTTTTACCCATTAGAACTAAACTCTGTGAGATCATATATGTAAGCTGTTTAGCTACTGTGTTCAAGCAATCTTAGCCTAATATTTGGCTGTGGTTTATTTGGCACCCACCGTGGGGCTCGAACCTCACACACACAAGGTTAAGATTTCTTGAAATTTCCGAATTCCATCTACAATTATTCTCTACATCTGTTCTTATCAGTCATGGCTCCAATAAATCCTAATACCATCAACTTAGAAGATCAAGTTCCGAAGACGCCAGAGGAACAGCTGGCAATCTTGACAAAGATGTTGAAGAAAGCTGAAGAAGAGAAGGAGCAGTGGAGGAAAGAAGCGGAGTCAAGAAGGAGGTCCACGAACCTCACCAAGGAGAAAGCCCGGCAATCAAGCCGGAAATATTCTTCCATCGCAAGCCCAACTTCGAAGACTCCGGTGGGGAGACGTCGGAAGAAAGTGATGGGTCAACGGAAAGCCGTAGAAATACTGACCGCCGTGATTCAAGCAATTCCGATGAAGGGGTCAGAGGTCCTAAATCAACCCGTAAAGACCGAGAGAGGCGCCGCGATCGGGAAATCAAAGAGCTCAAAGACCTGGTACAGAGAACTTCAGGAAAAAGGGTCACGATGAGGTCATCAACAATGCGATACTCTGACATGCCCTTCGCATCATGGATCCTGGAAACGAAAATGCCCAAAAGGTTCTCAATTCCAAATATGAAACCTTACAACGGGACTACAGCCCTGAAGACCATATCGCCGGATACAAAAATCGCATAGGAACCTGCAATATCCTAGAAGAAGACATGGAGGCGATTGTGTATAAAAGTTTTGGCTCCACCTTGACAGGAACCACCAAAAGGTGGTATTCGGCTCTACCGGAGAAAAGCATCAAGTCATACTCATCCTTAGTCACCAAATTCGTGAACCACTTCTAAAACAGGGAAGCGCTGAAAGTCTCAGACAATATGTAAGAAGATTCAAGGAAACCAAAATGGCTATTCCAGATTGCTGAGACAAGAGCGCAACCAAAGCCTTCATCAAGGGGTTGCTCAAGACTTCCAAGTTCTACGAAAGTCTAAAGCTAATCAAACCCCGCTTTTTCGAAGACATCCTAGAAAGGGCCGAAGACGCAATGGAATATGAAAAAGAGCTCCAGCCCAGAAATCATAGAAGCTCCCAGAATACTCCAAGCTCGCGTGGCCGAAACAGTACTGGGAATTTCGGCCGAACAGAAAGGCCGAGGAGCAACCTGAAGGAATCTGACCGCAGCGACACGCCTAGATCAGATTACATCGGCCATAACTCTTCAAGACCGGATTACTCTGAACACGGTCGGAGGCGTAAAGAATTACTACCTTACCCACTTACCATTCCCACGAGAGAAACCCTTGCAATTCTCAAAGGGATGAGAGATAGAGTCAGATGGCCCGATAAACCAATGAACCCCGCAGGAGCTTGGAAGGATAAATCCCGATACTGCCAGTTTCATGGAGACCATGGCCACAACACCGACGACTGTTGGACTCTTAAGAGAGAAGTCGCCGAACTAATAAAAGCGGGTCACTTGCGGGAATATTTATCTGAAAAGGGGTGAGAAATCGCAACCGAGGCCGATAAAAACCGCCGATCACCGAAAGCGGTCCCAGTCGCAAAAGCGGAAGAAGAAAGGGTGATCAACATGATCGTAGGGGGATCCGAGATATGCAGATTAACCAGCTCGGCGGCAAAAAGAAAGCTGAGAGATTCCCTCAGTATTTACAGCATCGGAAACGGACCCGCAACTGATAACTACTCTATTATCTTCACAGAAGAAGAGGCCAAGGGGATTAACGCGCCACACCACGACGCATTAGTGATCAAAATATGGATAGCAAATTTAACTATGAAGAGAGTATTGGTGGATAACGGAAGCTCGGCCAACATACTATTCCTCAAAATATTCAAGAATATGCAGCTAGATGAGAGAATAATGCACAGAAAGGCCGTCTCCCTTATCGGCTTCGACGAAAAAACCACTTCAACTATCGGGGAGATTGAATTGCCAGTATTCACAAAAGGGATCAATCTGCACACAACCTTTCTCGTGATAAGCTCGAGGTTCGCATACAACGTGATACTCGGAAGACCCTGGATACACGACATGAAGGTAATCCCGTCCACGTATCACCTACTCATCAAATTCCCAACCCCACGAGGGATCAAGCAAATAAAATATGAGCAAAACTCCTCAAAGGAATGCTACGCTAACTGCTTAAAGTAGAAGGGGACCGAAGAATAGAAATCACCGCTTCGGCCGAAGACACCCCGGAGTCCGGCCGAAGACGAAGTGGACAAAGTCCCCCTAGATCAAGAAGGGGCAAAAACGGTGCAGAGTCGTGGTAGAGGGCTTGGAACGGGAAAAGCTGAGAAGCTTCCTCAGAGCCAACCAGGACTGCTTTGCCTAGTAACACGAGGATATGACTGAAATCGACCCGACAATCATAACCCACAAGCTAAATGTAAAAGAGGGTGCGAAACTTGTCAAACAGAAGCACCGAAGGTTTGCCCCCAAAAGAAACAAAATCATCAACGAAGAGGTCGAAAAACTCCTCGCGAACGGAGCCGTCAGAGAAGTCCAGTACCCCGACTGGCTTGCTAATGTAGTGGTCGTGAAAAAGAAGAATGGAAAGTGGAGGGTCTGCATCGACTTCACAGACCTGAACAAGTCATGCCCAAAAGATCCCTTCCCGCTGCCACATATCGACCTTACCATCGATGCAACCGCGGGCTATGAGATGATGAGATTTATGGACGCCTATTCAGGCTACAACCAGATCTTGATGCATCCCGGCGATCAAGAAAAAACTGCCTTCGTCACGGAGAGGGGGATTTACTGCTACAAGGTGATGCCCTTCGGTCTAAAAAATGCAGGCTCCATATACCAAAGGCTCATGAACAAGATGTTTGCTGATAAGCTGAGGAAAACCATGGAGGTCTACATTGATGACATGTTAGTTAAATCTGAAGATGCAAGTCACCATGTGCATCATTTGAGCCAAACATTCGAGACACTCCGAGAATACAACATGAAGCTCAACCCCTCCAAATGTCAATTCGGGGTCAAAGCGGGGAAATTCTTAGGGTACTTAGTCACGAAGAGAGGAATCGAGGCCAACCCAGATCAGATCAGACCCATCCTGAACATAGCAGAACCTTCAAGGAAGAATGACATACAAAAACTCACAGGAAGGCTAGCCACGCTAACCCGATTCATTCCTAAGGCTTCAGAAAAATTTCAGCCCTTCTTCGAGGCTCTAAAAAAATCCAAAGAATTTGAGTGGACCGAGAAATGCAGCAAGGCCCTAGCAGATATTAAGGATTTCTTTACCAGCCCTCCACTCTTGGCAAAACCAGAAGATGGCGAGAAACTTTACTTATACCTGGCACACACAGAGATTGCAGTAAGCGCCGTTCTGGTCAAAGAAATCGGGGGAAAACAGCAACCAATCTACTTTGCAAGCAAAACTCTGACATCGGCCGAAACCAGATATCCTACCCTGGAAAAAGCCATCCTGAGTCTTATATTTGCTGCAAGAAAACTTCGAGCAGACTTTCAAGGGCACCCAATCGCGGCCATAACTGCGTTACCCTTTCGAAGTGCAATCCATTCCCCCGACAAATCCGCGAGATGAATGAAATGGGCCCTAGAACTCAGCGAGCACGACATATCCTTTTAAGGAAGGAAGGCGATCAAATCTCAAGCTCTCGCAGATTTCATGGCCGACTTCGAAGAGGCTCCGCCAGCCGAAACAGCCTCGGTCAACATCAGCCAGCTGATAACACCCTCAACTGACGAATGGATACTAGAAGTAGATGGGGCCAGCAGGCAAAGTGGCAGCGGCCTAGGTGTATATCTCAGGCCTCCAAACTTACCTCTAATTCTTCAGGCCATCAGATGCGAATTCCCAGCCACCAGTAATGAAGCCGAATATGAAGCTCTAATCGCGGGACTAAGGGTAGCGAAAGAAAGTGGAGCGCTCAATCTCACTATCAAGTAGGACTCCCAACTGGTGGTCAACCACATCAATGGCACATATCAAGCCAGAAACGAAAAAACGGCTAAGTACCTCAAAATAGCCAAAGATCTGATGAAGCGCTTCCAAAGGACCGAAATAAAGTAGATTCCAAGGGAGGAGAATGAAAGAGCAGACGTCATGGCAAACCTCGGAGCTGCAATGCACAAAGACGAACCCACCGGGCCAATCGTATACGCTTTCCTCCCCAAAACGGCCATCAAATACGAAGAAATCATGGTCCTAGAGCAAAAGGACTGGAGAACACCCATCCTTGCCTATATCAATCATGGACAGGTCCCTGATGATAAAGCTGAAGCCAGAAAATCGCGAGCCCAAGCCGCGAGATTCTGCATCATCGGGGGAATCCTCTTCAAAAGGTCCATAGCGGGCCCCTTCCTAATTTGCATATCCGCCCTGGAAGCAAAGACAGTACTAAAAGAGCTCCATGAAGGACCGGCCAGAAACCACTCCGGAGGGAGAAGCCTGGCGTTCAGAACGCAGAAGGCCGGATATTATTGGCCAACCATGAAAACAGACGCGACAGAACTGGTCAAAATGTGTGACAAAGGCCAAAGACACGCCAACTACACCAACCTCCCTGCAGGAACTACACAGCATAACTTCTTCATGGTCGTTTGACAAATGGGCGATGAACATCATAGGACCCTTCCCAATGTCTACCTATGGCAGAAAAAGATACATCCTGATGGTGACCGATTATTTCACGAAATGGGTCGAAGCCGAAGCACTAGAAAGAGTCAGAGAGCAAGAAGTACAGAAGTTTATCTGGAAACATATCATCTGCAGGTTCGGCATACCACGGGAAATAATCACGGACAACAGGCCTCAATTTATAGCACAAATGCTGAAAGAGTTCTGCAGTCAAATGAACATCAAACTCACATATTCGACCCCAAGGTACCCACAAGCCAATGGACAAGCAGAAGCATCCAACAAAGCGGTGGTTGACTCACTCAAGAAAAAGCTAGAAGGAGCCAAGAGGCTATGGCCCGAAGCCTTACCCGAAGTCCTCTGGACGTTCCGAACAACCCCTAGAACATCAACATTACAAACCCCATTCTCGATGGTCTACGGGACAAAAGCAGTACTCCCAACCGAGGTCCAATCACCACAAGAAAGGCTGATAGACCAAGGCAACCAACAAGTACTAGCCTTCGAAAGGGATACTTCAGACGAGAAGATGAAAAATGCACGACAAAGAATCGCGGAATATCAAATGGGGATAGCACGGCAATACAAAAAAAAGGTCAAAGCCCGAGCCTTCCAACCCGGATATTGGGTACTCAGAAAAATCTTCCAGAACAAAAGGAATCAGAGTCATGGCAAACTGGCCCAAAGCTGGGAAGGGTCATACCAGATAGAACGCGCATCTGGAAAAGGATCCTATAAATTGCTCACTAAGGAAAGGAAAGAGGTGGAACACAGTTGGAACATCCACCACCTAAAGAGGTATCAATTCTAATGTAACATACTATCTGTAATAATGGGCACTCTTTTCCCAAGCAGGGTTTCTGACGAGGCCCCATCTTAAAGCAATAAAATAACTCATTTCCCTCAAACGCTCGCAACTGAAGCACCAATACAAAAACTGCCCAAGGGGCAACCCGAAAATTGTCAAAGGCAAGCTCCTGGTAAATCTAGAGGGTCTCGGGCGAAGACCAACCGCTCAATGAGTGATGCACAAACTGCCCAAGGAGCAACCCGAAAAATTGCCAAAGGCAAGCCCCTGGTAAATCTAGAGGGTCTCGGACGAAGATCAACCGCTCAATGAGCGATGCACAAACTACCAAGAGGCAATCCAAAAATTGCCAAAGGCAAGCCCCTGGTAAATCTAGAGGGTCTCGGGCGAAGATCATTTGCTCAAGGAGCAATACAAAAACTGCCCAAAGGGCAACCCAAAAATTGCAAAAGGCAAGCCCCTGGTAAATCTAGAGGGTCTCGGGCGAAGATCAACTGCTCAAAGAGCAATACAAAAACTGCCCAATGGGCAACCCAAAAATTGCCAAAGGCAAGACTCTGGTAAATCTAGAAGGCCTCGGGCGAAGACTAACCGCTCAATGAGCGATGCACAAACTGCCTCAAAGGGCAACCCGAAAATCGCCAAAGGCAAGCCTCTAGTAAATCTAGAAGGCCTCAGGTGAAGAACAACCGCTCATTGAGCGATGCACAAACTGCCCCAAAGGGCAGTCCAAAAATCGCCAAAGGAAGAAGTCGATCGAGAAGACCCCCCCTAAACAAAAGTCAGATAAAGCACATCCCAACCAAAACCAGCCAAACTACGACACCAAGACACCACGAAATCGAGCCTAGCACATGCAGAAACAACCTGCCAGGCCGCAAAACAAGAACTGGGGGATTGAAAACCCCTAAAGAAAGAGGGTCAAGGAAATAAAACACAAAATCAGCAAAAAGATAAAACTTCATTAATTTGGAGGGAAAATTACAACGAGTACACGAAAGATTGGAAAAAGAAAATACATATCACTCGCTCAATCCTCATCACGAAGAGCGGCCAATGCCTCTAACTTCTTCCGAGCAGACTCGGGAGTCAGAGACCCCTTAATGACCTGCTCCAAAGCAAAAGACCTGACCACAACCTCAGTCTGGGCCGCCTCGACAGTGAGACTCTCAACTCGGCCCTTCAGCTCCTCTATTCGACTGAGTGAGGCTTGTTTCGCTGCCCTCAACTCCTCCAACTCCGCCACCTGGCGCTTCAGCTCCGCATCTTTCAGAGCAATCGAGGACTCAAGCCTAGCGTTATGTGCCTCCACTCTTTCAGCTTGGCTGACAGCTTTGGCACATTGGGCCGCAGTCCTACCCAAGTCCTCCTGAGCCGCCTTCTACTTAGCCGAGGCAGACTGATACTTAGCTTCTAGGGCCCGCCTGCCCCCCAAAAGAGGGATGAAATGCTTACGCATGCCAACCGCCCCTTGAAGCACCTGAAAATAAAAAAGGTAAGCATAAAAACCACCAAAACAAAACGAAACAAGCAACGAACTTACCCTGTAAAGACTCAAGATAGTCATCTCATAGAACTTGGTAAAAGACAGGGACTCCAGCCACTCCTCGTCCTGAGGAAAGAAGAAGCCCTCTGCAGCCGCAATCATCTCGGCCGACATCTCCCTAGTGGAAGAATTTCCAGGAAAATCAATCACAAGACGGCCTTCGCCACGAGGCTTTTGACCAACATGTTTGGTACGCTTCTTGTCTGAGGCCACGCCACCTTCCATCGGCCGCTTCTCCCTCGCGACCAAGGATCGAGAAGGCTTCTGGGCAGCCTCAGGAATCGCCGAGCGAGTAGCCTCAGCAGCCTCCGAAGGAGACAACTCTGAAAAAGACAAACATTAGCAAAATTCGACCAAAAATACTTGAAAGACAAAAAAATCGCAGCTCATTCGTTCTAGTGAAGGCCCAAAGACGGTTGACAGGTAATTCACCCAAGAGTGTCTTATAATCGCGGGACTCGGCCGGCAGAGCAAAAAACAGCCTCGCTTCTAGCGCGTGCCCGAGGAGAGGACTTGCAATTCTTCGTCCCGTAATTCGCTGAAAAATAAAACAAGCAAGTCAGAACAAAATCAAACTCGATCGAAATCAAGAACAAGGTAAAAAGAGGCGTTCATGAGTCCCGTCAGTATGGAGGGTAACTCAACCCCTTCGATAAACGGGTCGTCCCCTTGACAAAGAAAAACTTGTCCTTCCACTTAGACTCGTTAAAAGATAAGCCCAAGACTAAGAACTGGGCGTTCAACCGAGCATTCGGCACATACCGCCCAAACCGGGATTCTCGCGTTTCACAAAGTATGAATGGAAAAAATCTTCGACCGAAAACTCTAAGTTACACTTCTCCTTCAAACGATCGACGCACAGGAGAAGTCTGATAGTCATGGGAGTCAGCTGACTTGGATGAATCTGACACCAAGTACACAACTCTTTGATCAACCTCATGATCGGAAATCTAAGCCCTATTTTGAAATGACGGAGGTAGAAAGGCTCCCAACCGTCGGCCAACATATCGTCAACCTTTTCTTCAGGCTCGGGCAATCTGGCCCTAACCCAACTGGGGAACTTGTAAGCAAAGAATGGCGATTTCAGCTCGTCCATAGTCATGGTACTCCTAGTGTTAAAGAAAGGAGGCTGAATGCCCTGAGGACTAGACTCGGGTGGCAAATTACGAACCGATGAATATTCCTCGACCGCGTCTTCCGCGGTCGAGAACTCTGAAGTTAGACCACCGAAAGAGGACGTGCCCATAGAATCAGTAGACATCTACAATCGACCGAGAACAAAACGGAAGGTTAGTGGTCTTTGACCGAGGTTAGCACAAACAAAAAAGAACAAGACTAAGATAAGCAAAGAAGATCAAAACAAAAAAAAAAGAGAAAAAGAAAAAGCCTAACAAGTCAGCTGAAAAGCCCCACGATGAACACAAAAGCAAAACAAAAATCCCGGACAACAACAGATCAGACCAGAAACAAGCTAACCAAAAGAAGCAAAGCAGCCGGAGAATGCAGCCTCGGAGCGTCACCGGAGAAAGAAAACGACGGCGAGACCAGGGAATGAGAGACGAATAGTCTTCGAAAGTGAGGAGAGAGAAAGGGATCTGGAAAGTTTAAAGAGAGAGAGTAAACCACCAACCTTTATATAGGTCAGCCGCAATGATGGCAAATCTAGGGCACAGCAGTCAAGGAGCCGCCAAATCTATCTAAGACAAGACACCTAGGGCTGACGTGGCTCACCAAGGAAACTAAAGAAACCTCGGCCGAAAATAGAAACCATGGAAGCCCGAACTCGACCGAAATAACGCCAAATATTACCATGCTCGAAAGATTCAAGCCATGATAATGGGGGATTACTGTGGTGGAAAAGTAACCATAAGGCATCATAGGCGAAGGTCAAAACTAGTAAAGGGAGACGAAGTCCATAACCATGATCGACCGAAGCATAGAAGAAGTATACGAAGGCCACTCTCGGCCGAAAGGGTCAGAGGTCCAGAGAAAAGCTCGGCCAAAATGGCCAAAGGCCCAGGCTAACTCGGCCAAGCCCAGCAGAGTCCAAACCAAAGCACATCAGCCTGCCGAATGATTGTCTGACTAAACAAGGATTCCCAAAGCCCAATCGGAAAATGAAGACTTATTATACCAGGCCAAGGATTCTTAAAGCCCAGTTGACAAAGGAATACCAATCTCACTTAATCAAGGACTTCCAAAGCCCAATAGATAAAAGGAGACCGAATTCAAGGAAAACAAGGAGTCCCAATCCAAATAGAAATAGGACCCAGGATACCTTCTATAAATAGGGGGTAGAGATGATTGTAAAAGGATCGGACTTTTTAATTATTAGAACTAAACTCTGTGAGATCATATCTATAAGCTGTTTAGCTACTGTGTTCAAGCAATCTTAGCCTAATATTTGACTGTGGTTTATTTGGCACCACAGTGATCTCTGTATGCCCATAATTATTGTTCAAAGCATGTACTATGAAGAATTTTATAGTATTTGTGGCCAAGTTTTCATTTAACGGAATCAAATGTTTTTATAGTATTTGTGACTAAGGTGTCATTTAACAAAGTCAAATATTTGACCTTGACGCCGTTAACTTTATATGCAATAGTTTACAAAACTCGTGCCACTCCGAAATTAAAAATTGTAAAACAAGACACAGTTATAATTATGTCAAAACTCATTGGCCTATGAGTAATTTCCTCATCCCAATACTAGAAAGTAAAGTATGCTAAGAGATTCTAGGTTTGGATGCTTATAGTGTAAGGACACTCAAAGAGTATAAGAAAGTAGCTCAGTACAATTTGACGGATGTATACTGGCCAAAAGCTTAGTAGATTGGATAAATTGCATGGTTAAGAGGAGAACTGGAAGATAATACCAAAAGACTAGATGGAAACATTATCATATCCTTCTATTAGTTCAAGATCAAGGATAATACAGGCGGAGCTTATAACTTTCGTTTGGTTATGAATGCTTCAGTTGGGATTTCAACATCAGTTTCCAAAAGAAACTGAAGAAGAAGTTGAACCAGAAAAAGTAGAACTTCAATTGTAGTTTGTAAATGAAAGGAAGAACGAGGAAAAGATAGATTGCTGATGCACAGGGTACTTGTTGTAACATTGCCCATTTGAAATGGCCATTTTGAGAAACATCACTGCCTGCATCATACCTGGCCAATGGGAGGCCGGTTCCTAGTATATTATATTGAAGGCATGGAAATGGCATATTCAATTCTGTAACAATAGAAACATGCATTTAAGAGTACTAACTAAGTGAAGTGAGACTAAAATATTGAATGAGAAACACAATTACTGGATAGATGAAGTTCCAGACTCAGAAAACATAAAATCAAACTATTAATGATAAAGTGTATGGTCCGGCAAACTTAATCAGCCAGTAAGTTTCGGTATTTAAGATGTCTTAGCTTTCTGTCGTGTACTAGCTCGTGGATCTGGAGTTCTTCTGATAATTTTTTCATGTCTTTCTCTATTGCTTTAATTCGCTGCTCTGTCACAACTATACTGCAGTCTTCTAAGTCATTGTTCTTCATCATCGCTCTCCTTCTCCAAATTTTCAGTTTCTTTCGCATGAGTTCTGGGGACTAAGTATTCAATAATATCTGTTGGAGGGTCATCCTGTATTAAACATAAAGATTGAGGATGAAACAAACCTGGACAGAAGTCGTGTTATATTTTAAATAAATCTAAAATGTAAAACTACCTCAGACAGGACACAATCGATATGGACTAATTCTGAGCATTGCTGGCAATGATAATATGGATGGTCGTAATTTCCTTTCTTCTCACAAATAAGACAAAAATAATCATCCGGTACAAAGTCATCGTCCGGTAGATTAGTGAAATCAGATAGAACGAGTATATGAGAATGAGCTTCATGTTTAACAGCACGAGGGAGAGGAATGGATTCCAAATGGACATATACATCACAATCCAAGCAGCCGTAAACATGACAGTTGTCACATTTATAATCGCAGACCACACATCTTCTTGATTCTTGGAAGACCCACGAGCAGGGTGAAAGTTCTATATGTAGGAATATAATACTTTAGAGGGGGTGAATAGAGTATGTAAAACAATCGCGGATAAATAGAATAAAATATATAGTCAAGGTCTTGAAACTAGATAGAATAAATAAAATAAGTAACAAACAAATAAATAAACAGAAAGAACAAAGTGATTTGTTACGAAATTCGGTCGTTTAAACGGCCTACTCTCCGCCTAAGGGTTTCTTTAAATCCGTAGGATTTATACGTCAATATTATTTATATTCTTCCCTTAGGGTTCTAGTACAATCCTAGAAGATTTAACCTTTTCTTCTATAATCCGTAGCACCCTGCTACAAAAACTAGCCACCCAATTTAATATAAATAAAACTACGTCTAATTTTTCTTTTCACTTAACAATAGTATAACAACTCTCTAATAGATAATCAAAATCTAACAGAAAATAAATACTTAGTGTAATAGAAGATGATTAAAACTTGTAGTAGAAATAAAAAGATCTTGAGCCTGATGAATCACTTTCTTTTTTGTTTTCACTGAAACTTCAAGTAATTCAATCATCCTAAAACACTTCAACTTGATGCTTTAAATAGAGTTTTCAAATTATAGAAGTTATTGAAGTTGCAGAAAAGATGGAATTAAAATCTTCTCAAATCTGATGAAAATTTCTCAATTTTGACTTGATCTTGATAACCTGCAAAACAAAATATAATCTAACAAAATCCTATCTTTCCTATTTATAATTAATTTGGTTAAGATAAGTTTGACTAAAAAACTGTCTATTAAAATATTTAATAATTTTAACAATTAAACAACTCTGATAGTTTATAAAAACTAAATGAATAACTTTGTCTTCATCATCAAGGAGTTAACAATCTCCCCCTTGATGAAGACAAAATACCTAGTCAGTTATCTTCAAGGGTTTGAAACATAGTTTCAATGTCTTGACCTGTATAAAATGCATAGACTATATTTTTCTAAGTACCTTTAAAGCTCTGTGTCAGATTTTTTACTCCGTTCTTTTGCTCCCCCTACGTTGTTGCTTCCTTATTTAACATACCTAACTCATGTCTAATGAAGTTAAATCGTTCTTCAGCCAAGGGTTTTGTGAAGATATCAGCAAATTTAAAATCAGTAGGTACAAATTCAATGGAAACATCTCATTTCTCCACATGATCTCGAATAAAATGGTGTCTTACATCGATGTGCTTAGTTCTGGAATGCTGCACATGATTTTTTGTTATTGAAATACCACTAGTATTATCACATTTTATAGGGATACCTCGATAGTTTAAGCTGAGATCTCTCATTTGTTGAGCTATCCATAAAAGTTGAGAACAACAAGCTCCAGCTGCTATGTATTCAGCTTCGGCAGTAGATAGTGCAACTGAGTTTTGTTTCTTTGAATGCCATGAAATCAAGGATGATCCCAAAAATTGACAACATCCTGAAGTACTTTTACGATCAACTTTGTAACCTGTAAAGTCTGCATCTGAATATCCTACAAGTTCAAAATCATTAGTGCTAGGGTACCAAAGACCAAAATCTTTAGTTCCATTAAGATACCGAATAATTCTTTTCACAGCTTGCAAGTGTGATTCCTTTGGATCAGCTTGAAATCGTGCACAGAGACATACTCCAAACATAATATCAGGTCTACTAGCAGTTAAGTAAAGAAGAGATCCAATCATACCTCAATATACCTTTTGATCAACTAACTTACCATTTTCATCTTTATCTAAGGAGAGAGAAGAGCTTACAGGGGTCTTAGCAAATTTGGAATTTTCCATGTTGAATTTCTTTAAAAGTTCTCGAGTATATTTGGATTGATTTAGAAAGATTCCATTTCTTTCTTGCTTTATTTGTAACCCGAGAAAGAAGTTTAGTTCACCCATCAAGCTCATTTCAAATTCTTGTGTCATAATCTCAGAAAACTCCTTGCATAAAGATTCATCAGTAGGTCCAAATAGTATATCATTGACATAAACTTGAATAATTAGAATGTGTGATGCCTTAAAATGAACAAAAAGAGTTTTATCAATCGATCCTCTAATAAAACCTTTTGCTATCAAAAACTTTGATAATCTTTCATACCAAGCTCGAGGAGCTTGTTTCAAACCATAAAGCGCTTTGTCAAGTTTGTAAATATGATTTGTAAAACGTTCATTTTCAAAACCAGGAGGTTGTGCTACATATACCTCTTCTTGTAAAACACCATTTAAAAATGCACATTTAACATCCATTTGAAATAATCTGATTTTCATGTAAGATGCGAATGCAAGCAACATACGAATGAATTCTAAGCGAGCAACAGGTGCAAAAGTTTCTTCGTAATCAATACCTTCTTCTTGATTGTATCCTTGTGCAACTAGTCGAGCTTTGTTGCTTACAATCTTACCATTTTCATCAAGTTTGTTTCGGAAAACCCATTTTGTTACAACGATTGAGTGGTTGGCTGGTCTAGGCACAAGTCTCCAGACTTTGTTGTGTTCAATTCATTAAGCTCACTTTGCATTGCCACAATCCTGTCAGGTTTTTTCATAGCCTCAACATTATTCTTTGGTTCTACAAGAGAAACAAAAGCATAAAAAGCACAAAGATTCTTAAGATGATATCGTGTTAAGATACCCGGTCTGTCTTTGTCAATGATGTTTGATGACGGATGAGAAGATGCATGTTTAAAGTGAGGTCTAGGCTTAGTACTGGTTTCAAGTTCTTTTGGAGAGGGTGAGAGTAATTTATCATGTGTGTCCTGAGATTAATCTAGAGTCTGATCATATTGTTGAATTTCAGCATCTTGATTGACTTTTTCAAGATCTTGAGTTTCGGGTTCATCATCTGGTTTCGTTTGAAGATTAAGTTCATGGAATAGTTTTTCAAGGTCTTGAAGTTGAGGTTTAAGACTTTGATCAGCGTTGTCCACAGCTTTTATCAGACCTTGTGTATTCTTCTTTAGAGGATAATCCTCTTCATCAGAGGAGTATTTTTCTTGATCCTTGTTCAATTTTAAGTCTGCAAAACTTTCGCTCAAAACACTGTTATCACTTTCATTAAAAACAACATGAATATTTTCTTCAACACATTTAGTACGTTTATTAAAGACACGATATGCTTTACTAGTTAAGGAGTATCCAAGAAAAATACCTTCATCACTACGAGCATCAAACTTACCGAGATTATCCTTACCATTATTGTGAATGAAATATTTACATCCGAATGGCTTAAAATATGAAATCTTTGGTTTTCTCCCTTTGAACAACTCGTAGGGCGTCTTTTTCAATATGGGTCGAATTAGGCATCTGTTTAAAATGTAGTTAGCAGTATTTATTGCTTCGGCTCACAGATTTTCAGGAAGTTCATTCTCCAAGAGCATTGTTCGAGACATATCCTCCAATGTTCTATTTTTCCTTTCGACTACGCCGTTTTGTTGTGGAGTTCTAAGAGCTGAAAAATTGTGAGTAATACCATATTTTTCACAAAATAAATCAAAATTTAAATTATCAAACTCCCTTCCATGGTCTGTACAAATGGATATAATGGAGACATTTTTCTCCACTTGAAGCTCTTTACACAGCTTTGAGAATTTCTTTAATGCTTCAGATTTTTCTCGCAAAAAGAATACCCAGGTGAATCTAGAAATTATCATCAATAATAACAAGAACATATTGTTTACCTTTTGGAGTTTTGACTCTCACAGGACCACACAAATCCATATGTAAAAGTTCAAGGGGTCTAGAAGTACTTACATCATGTTTTGGTTTGAATGAAATGCGAGTTTGTTTACCTCTTATACAAGCATTACACAATTCAGTATGATTCTTTAAATTTAGTTTAGGCAGTCCACGAACCAAGTCTTTAGAAGCAAGCTTGTGTAGTGTGTGCATATTTATGTGTCCAAGTCTTCGATGCCAAAGTTTTGAATCATCGGTTAAAGCCTTGAGACAGGTTAGTGTCTTTTCTGCAAGAAAGTTAGTTGACAGTTTATAAACATTATTTCTATGATAAGCAGTTAGAATGATGTTACCAGTTTTGGTATTCTGAATTTCGCATTTCTCCTTATAAAAAGTCACCCGATTTCCTTTGTCACACAGTTGAGAAACTGATAAAAGATTGTACCGTAGTCCGTCAACCAAATTAACATCTTCAATAGCATTAGTTGAGTCGTTTCCAATCTTTCCAATACCAATTATGCTACATATTCCTTTATCCCCTAAAGTAATAGATCCGGTAGATTGTTTCTTCAAAACAGAAAATAATGAAGCCTTTCCTGTCATATGCCGTGAACATCCTTTATCCAAGATCCACTTCTGTTCTCTCTACAAAACAAAGAAAAATCAAACCTTTTGCGTCCATATATTATATTTCTGGTCATACTCAGGATAAATCATGTTTGGTGGACGAGTAGCCTTCACAATCCAGATTTGTTTTATTTGATCTCTAAGTCTCACAGGGAATGTGTTTCGAATGATTTGAGGATCTTTTCGACGATAAGAACAAGTGAGTTTAGTATGACCTTTTCGAAAACAGAAAAAGCAAGTGGGTTGAGTGATATAACCTCTTGGTTTGGTGAATTTGGTAGGCTTTCTATTTGGAAATTGTTTCTGGTATCCCAACCCATTTTTGTTCAAAGTCATTTGCTGAACACCAAGCAACTTATTTAAATTTTGATGAGAACCAGCAAACTTGTTAAGAGAATGTAGTTGTTCATTACACTTGTCATTCAGCTTGTTGACTTCTAGTTCAAGGTCTTGAATGCGGTTTTTGTGCATTATTGCTTGTTCTTTCAAACTCTCGGACTTAGTAGTCAAGGCCTTGATATCGTTATCAAGGTTTGAATGAGAGGTTTTGAACTGGTCTAACTCTTTTACCAGATCTGTCTTAATGCGTACCTGATTTCTTATGTGTGTTTTGAGAGATTCTATCTCCTTCATCAAGCATTCCTCATTGACAACTAGATTTTTTATAAATTCAAATAGAACATCAGGAGAACTAGAGATGAGATTTTTTACCATACTTTCAAGATGATCTCCATCTTCGGATTCATCATGGTTTGCCATCAGACAGAGATTTGCTTGTTCCTCTTCAGTATCACTTGTATCTGATCCACTCCAAGTAGCTACCATGGCTTTCTTTGATTTCTTTTTGTTAAAAGAAGTTTTCTTTCTATTTGGACAATCTTTTACTAGGTGTTCTAAACTGTCACAATCAAAACAAGACAATGTATTATTCTTATTAGAAGATTTTGAAAACTTACCTTTATGTCGTGAAAATCTTGATTGAACTAATTTGTTTTTCTTGAACTGTTTCTTCATTTTGAGAATTCGTTCAAGTCCTCTGGCTCGCATTGCGAATGGATCTTCTTCATCATCAGTGTCTTCTTCATCTGAGCTTTCAGGCTTTTGGGATTTCAGGGCCAACGTCTTAGGGGTTGATGTAGAAGGCTGTTCTTCCTTTTCATTGAGCTCCATCTCATGTGTGATTAGTTTTCCTCTCTCTTCAAGGTCAGTAGTTTTACTGTCCTCACCCTTTCATTTCCTTCAAACTCATCTATGAGCTTGTCCTTCAACTTTTTTGGAGTTTCACAAGTCATGATCCTTGTGAAAATGGTGTCTGATAAGGCAGAATGTAGATATGCTAATGCCTTAGGCTTCTTTGCAAGACCTTCTTCATGCTGTCTCATTTGAGCTAATGTAGGATTGGTTCTCAAAGCTGGTGGTTCTTCATCATCTTCCACCAATTTCCATAAGCTATGAGCCCTTAGAAAAGCCTTCATTTTGATTGCCCATATGTGATAATTTTCTCCATTAAAGTGTGGTGGTGACAATCTATTAGAGTTGCTTGAACTAATCCTTACTTCTGCTGGAGAAACTCGCTTGCAATTACATAGACCCTCATTCAACCTTTCTCCACTCACAGGTCTTTCAAGAAGTGGAGCTCTGATACCAATTATGAAAAAATGACAGAGTTCATACAAAGGGAGCTCTTTTAAGATTTCAAGTCTCAGTCATGTTTTTCGTTCATAGCAGTTTTATATACAAACACATATTTCAAATGATATCAGTACAAAAGGAATCTGACATAAGTACACAAATTCAAAATGAGGTATGGCACACCATACCCATACTCATACAATTACAAAACATATCTAACTGTAGAGTATTGAAGAAATCTTAATACATGAACAGGAATGTTCACGGTAGTCAAATATGGAGAGTTTATGATTCATGGAAAACATGATTTCATGATTTTAATGGTTGTTTATGGTTTGTCATGGTTCGTTATGGTTCTCTATGATTGTTATGGTTCCCAAATAACCAATAGATTTCAACCAGAGTTTCTAAAAGTAACTGAAAAGAAGATGAACCAGTAGAAGTAGAACTTCAATTGTAGGTCTTAAATGTAAGGAAGGACGAGCAAAGACAGATGTCTAATGCACGGGGTTCTTGTTCTAACATTGCTCATGTGAAATGGTCATTTTGAGAAACATCACTGCCTGCATCATACCAGGCCAATAAGGCGGCTTGTTCCTATTATGTTATATCAAGGCATGGATGGTGCATATTCAATTCTGTAACAATATAAAAATCGTTTAACAGTACTAACTGAAGTGAGACTAAAATATTGAATGTGAAACACTAGTACTGCATAGATGAAGCTCCTGACTCACAAAACATAAAATCAAACTATAAATGATAAAAGTGTATGGTCTTAATCAGCCAGTAAGTTTCGGTATTTAAGATGTCTTAGCTTTCTGTCGTGTACTAACTCATAGATCTGGAGTTCTTCTGATAAATTGTTAATCTCTTTCTCTATTGCTTTAATTCGCTGCTCTGTCTCAACTATACTGCAGTTTTCTATGTCATCTTGCTCTTCATCGTCGCTCTCCTTCTCCAATTTTTCAATTTCTTTCCCACGAGGTCGCGGGACTAAGTATTCAATAATCTCTGTCGGAGGGTCCTCCTGTATTAAACAAAACTTTAAAGAAGTTGGTCTAACAGTAATATAATTGAAATAAATTTAAACTTACCTCGGATAGTACACAGTCAATATGGACTAATTCCGAGCAATGCTGGCAGTGATAACATGGATGGTCGTGATTTCCTTTCTTCTCACAAATAAGACAAAAATAATCATCCGGTACAGAGTCTGTTGAGAATATGATTCGAATATGTGAAGCCGAATATCTAGGAGTGTGATTAGCAAGTTTTTAATGTTTTACATGGTCAAATGTCAGTTCCTAAAAATAAGGACTAGTTATACTGGCTAATATTCTGTTTTTATTTTTACGTTATGTTTATGTATTCTGCCTATTTAAAGGCATCAGTAGTTTTTTCAATGATAATGGAAAATTGCAGATTCTGTGATATATTTGCATAATTATTATTAAGCTTTGAACCAACATTGTGGTATCAGAGCACTGGTGTGAAACACGGGATAGCACAAGTGAGACACACGAGTATTGGTGAGAAACCTGAGACGAGTGATAAGTGAAATGGCTAGCAATAGTCAAGCATTGGGAGTAGCACAACCTCTCATTCCAATATTCAAGGGAGAGAACTATGAATTTTGGTCTATTAGGATGAAGACTTTGCTCAGATCGCAAGATCTTTGGGATTTTGTGGAGAAAGGATATACAGAACCCGCTGAGGAGACAATACTCACTGAAGCTGAGGAGACAAAACTCAAAGATACCAAGAAGAAAGATGCCAAAGCACTAGCAATCATTCAGCAGGCTGTACATGATAGTGTATTTGCCAGGATTGCATCAGCACCCACATCAAAAAGTGCATGGACTATATTGCATAAGGAATTCCAAGGAGATTCCAAGGTTATGGTTGTACGACTTCAGTCGCTGCGAAGGGACTTTGAGACTTTGCAAATGAAGATGGGAGAGTCTGTGTCAGAGTTTCTAAGTAGAGTCACTGTTGTTGTTAACCAGATGCGAACTTACGGTGAGAAAATTCAAGATCAGACCATTGTCGAAAAAGTGTTACGTAGTTTGGATCCCAAATTTGATCACGTAGTTGCTGCCATTGAGGAATCTAAGACTTATCAATATTTACATTTGATGAGCTTATGGGGGGTCTTTACAAGCGCATGAGGTTAGACTTAACAGGACAATTGTGAATGATGAAGAAAAGGTTTTTCAAGTACATGATAGTAACACAGGCAGAAGGGGTCGTGGCAGAGGAGGTTTTCGTGGTCAATCTCGTGGACGGGGACGTTTCTATGGACGCGGAAGAGGTCGTGAAGATGATCAGGGTCAGTACATGAATCATATCCAGTGCTACAACTGTGGCAATTTTGGTCATAAAAGCAAATTGTTGGCAGAAAAAGACTCTCAGGTGAATTTGACAAAGGAAGCTGATGATGCTGCAGAGTACAACGAAGATGATGAGAAGCTGTTCATGACCCAAATATCAGGTGCAAATGAAAAACAACATCATTTATGGTTTGTTGATAGTGGATGTTCGAATCATATGACAAGCCATAAATCTATTTTTTCTGACCTCGATGAGACGCAGAAGCAAAATGTGCAACTTGGAAATGGTAAAGTGTTGCAAGTAGAAGGCAAAGGCACGATAAGATTAAAATCAATCCAGGCAAGTATATTTACATAATGTGCAATATGTTCCAGAGCTTGGATATAATCTTATTAGTGTAGGACAACTAATGGCGTGCGGTTATTCTGTGGTTTTCGATAATGGAGAATGTTGTATCACAGAAAAAAATTCTGGGCGAGTCTTCATCAAAATTAAGGTCACTCAGAATAAAATGTTTCCTCTGGATGTGTCTCGTATGGGTAATTTTGTTTTAACAGCAAAAGAGAATGATGAGTCAACACTATGGCATCTTCGTTATGGTCACTTGCACCTCAAAGGTTTGAAGCTGCTCAGAGAAAAAAATATGGTGTCTGGTCTACCAACAATTACTGATTTTGAGTTGTGCCAAGGATGTTTTATGGAAAACAATCTAAGAAGTCTTTTCCTGTTGGTACAGCGTGGCGAGCAACATCGTGTCTTGAGTTGATCCATGCTGACTTGTGTGGTCCTATGCAGACGACGTCTCTCGGTGGAAGTAAGTATTTTTTGTTGTTCACAGATGACTATAGTAGAATGTCTTGGGTATATTTTCTTGCAAATAAAGCAGAGACGTTCGAAAAATTTAAGCAATTCAAATCTCTGGTGGAAAAGCAAAGTGGATTGTATATCAAGTGTCTTCGTACTGACCGAGGAGGTGAGTTTGTGTCACGTGGATTTAATTCTTTTTGTGACAAGCATGGGATACGTAGAGAACTTACAGCACCTTACACCCCTGAGCAAAATGGTGTGGCGGAACGTAAGAATCGTACTGTTGTCGAAATGGCCAGAAGTATGTTGAAAGGTAAGGATTTGCCGAATACCCTTTGGGCTGAAGGTGTAGCAACAGCAGTATATCTTTTAAATATTTCTCCGACGAGAGCAGTCCCAAATCAAACACCATTCGAAGCATGGAATGGATTTAAACCCTCTGTAAGTCATTTAAGAGTTTTTGGTTCTATTTGTTATGTATTAATCACTGCACATGCTAGGAGAAAGTTAGACCAAAAATCTCACAAATGTATATTTGTTGGGTACAGTATACAGTCTAAAGCATACAGACTGTTTGATTCTGAGACTAAAAAAATTATTATCAGTCGGAATGTTGTGTTTAATGAAATTTAAGTTGGACTTGGCAGGAGAATGATGCTCTGGAGCATGAGCATGAAGTTACTGCAGTTGAAGATAATGTACAAACAAGCTCATCAATAATTTCACCTGACACTCCTTCAACACCTGCGACTCCAATCACACAGGTGCATACAAATTTCGATTTACATGGCACACCTTCAACACCCGCAAATCCAGTCACACAGGCACACACAGATTCTGGTTCAACATCATCACCTGGACCAATAAAATTCAAGTCTTTGGCAGATGTTTATGAGTCTTGTAGCTTCGCCTTAACAGCTACTGATCCTGGGACATTTGAAGAAGCTGAGGGAAAAGAAGAATGGCAGACTGCTATGGTGGAAGAGATAGAAGCAATTAACAAGAATAAAACATGGGAATTGTGTGATCTACCTGTTGGTAAAAGGGCTATTGGATTGAAATGGATATTTAAAACCAAGTTTGGAGCAAATGGTGAAGTAAAGAGATACAAAGGCACGTCTAGTGGCCAAGGGTTACTCGCAGCAGGCTGGCATTGATTTCGAAGAGACATTCGCTCCTGTAGCTCGTTTTGAAACTGTCCGAATAGTTCTTGCATTGGCAGCACATAAACGATGGCCAGTTTATCAATTTGATGTGAAATCAGCATTTCTTAATGGAGAGTTTAAAGGAGGAAGTATATGTGCAGCAACCGCAAGGTTTTGAAATAAAAGGGAGAGAAATACAAGTTTACAAGCTAAAAAAGGCTCTTTATGGATTGAAACAAGCTCCTAGAGCTTGGTACAGTCGAATTGATAAGCATTTTTTGGAGCATGGCTTTATGAGAAGTGAATCAGAACCTACGTTGTATGCCAAAACGACTAATGGTAATAATTTTATCATTTTGTTTATACGTTGATGACATGATATACGCAAGTTCATCGGAAGCTGTTGTTGATGAATTTAAAGGCCAAATGATGAAAGAATTTGAGATGTCAGACTTAGGATTGCTTCATTTTTTCCTTGGATTAGAAGTGCAGCAAGGAGAAGATGGCATCTTTGTCTCTCAGATGGTGTATGCTAAAGGATTGCTTAAGAAATTTGGTATGTTGTATTGCAATTCTGCTGTTACTCCTATGAATCCTAATGATAAATTTATATGTGATGATGGAGAAGAGAAAGTAGATTCCACCATGTATAGAAGTCTTGTTGGAGGATTGATCTATTTGACACATACCAGACCAGATATTGCTTTTTCGGTTGGTATAGTTTCTAGATTTATGCAGACACCGTCGAAGATTCACCTTGGAGCTGCAAAGAGGGTACTGCGATATATTGCTGGTACCATGAACTATGGTATTTGGTATTCAAGCAATCTTGGTGGAGAGTTATATGGATACTCTGATTCTGATTTTGCAAGTTCTCTTGATGACAGAAAAAGCATCTCTGCTCACATTTTCACTTTAGGATCAGGTGCTATATCATGGAGCTCTAAGAAGCAAGAAATAACAGCTATATCAAGCACAGAAGCAGAGTATGTTGCTGTGACTTCTGCCGCATCTCAAGCAGTCTGGATAAGGAGAATTTTGAGTGAATTACAGCATGAACAAAAAGCAGCAACAGTTATTCTGTGATAACAAATCAACGATCTTCATGACAAAAAATCCGGCATTGCATAGCAGGACAAAGCATATTGATACTCGATTACATTTCATCAGAGATTTGGTTGCTGCAAATGTTTTAGATGTTCGATATTGTAGCACACACGATCAAGTAGCAGACGTTTTAACAAAGTCTTTGTCTAAAGGGAAGTTCATGTGCTTCAGATCATTTCTTGGTGTTTGTGAATTCGAATCAAGGGGAGATGTTGAGAATATGATTCGAATATGTGAAGCCGAATATCTAGGAGTGTGATTAGCAAGTTTTTAATGTTTTACATGGTCAAATGTCAGTTCCTAAAAATAAGGACCAGTTATACTGGCTAATATTCTGTTTTTATTTTTACGTTATGTTTATGTATTCTGCCTATTTAAAGGCATCAGTAGTTTTTTCAATGATAATGGAAAATTGCAGATTCTGTGATATATTTGCATAATTATTATTAAGCTTTGAACCAACAGAGTCGTCGTCGGGTAGATTAGTGAAATCAGATAGAACGAGTGTATGAGAATGAGCGTCATGTTTAAAAACACGAGGGAGAGGAATGCATTCTAAGTGGACATATACATGACAATCCAAGCAACACATTTAGAATTGCAGACCACACATTTCCTTGATTCGTAGAAGACTCCACGAGCAGAGTATATATAGAACATAGGATGATCCTCATGATATTGTTTCAATCTCAGCCCGGATGTGGTGAGACTACCGCACGAAATGTGGAAACAGTAGGTGTCACACTTGGGATCGGGACATCCTATGGAAAGGCTGATCTTGGGAGATGCTTTACACGCCCCACATTTAATTTTGAACACGGATGGTGCAAGAACAAATGGGTGTTCCGAATGGAAAGGACTTCTAATCTGTTTTTCATATGGAACTTTATGTATGCATGACTCGTGGATGAGTAAGTTACACTCAATACAAGCAAATCCTGATCCGTTGAAGCCCTTCGTGCAGCAAGAATAAGTAATATCATCAAAGCAGTCGAGAATAGATGTGTAGAGCTTATTGTGGAAGAAACGTTCCAGTTTATGCTCATGAAAATCAGCTTTCCATTAAATACTTCTTGATGTCCATTTTGAGCGAGACTCGGGAATAAGCTGGAGATGAGTGGTGGTGGGTGGATGATAAGAAACTAGCAAGTTTAATAATAATTGATATTTTTCTATTAAATTTTTAATATATGTTTCCTCCGTTTCCAAATACTTGCAACATTACGCTTTCTTATACTTAACTTTAAACGTAAATATTTTTAATAATATACAACTACAAATTATATAAATTTCATATTTGGAAAATACACACCAAGACGAATAAAATAAGACCCCATTTGACTATATTTTTTTTTATACGTAAGGAATAACACATGAAAGAAGATTAATTAATGAATAGTATACACTATTCAAATGTTGCCACTAAATAGAAACGGAGGAATATTTTTTAATACAAATAATTATTTTTATAATTAGATAGAGTTGACAATTTAGTTTAGGACCTACCTCCAACCCAACATATTTAATAAACCTTGTATTTACTTATTAAACATGTTTAAAAATTTCAATCTCCATCGAATTCCCTTATTAAACAGGTTGGCAGTTGCTCAATCTAACCTTAGATTTTTATTTGTTTTTTTTTAAATAATAGATCTTACATTATAATATAGTGGAATTTTCTAAAAAACACCGCATGTTTCTATCTATTAGTCAAAAAATTTTATCCGTTTCCTTTTCTTTAAAAAAAATAAATTAAAAGAGTGTTTTTTCATCTAGTGTTTATCGGTTTGTGATGAACAGTAACCGATATTTTATAATTTTGATTTTTTTAATCAATTTTGATTTTAAACAATAAAAATGGATTTTTTTTCTTTTTTTTTCCTTGGGGAACAATGAAAAGAAGATAAATTATTTGTTAAAATTTAAATTCTTTTACTTTAATTTTTAAAATTTTTACAATTAAAAAAATTGGAGAAAAAACAAGAAAAAAATGAGAAAAAGAATTTTTTTTTCAATTTTATTTTTAAATTAAAAAAATAGAAAAAATATGAATGGAAAAAAAGAAAAATAAGGAAGAAAATGAAAAGTTAATTATTTTTATTTTTTATTTATATTTTTAAAATTTTAAATTTTTTAATTTTTAAATTTAAAAATTTAAGAAATAAAAAGAAAGAAAAAAGTAAAAAAAAATAAAATATGATTTTTTAATTATATTTTTATATTTTTAAATTAAAAAATAAAATTATAAAAATACTCTGTTACTGTTCAGTTATGACTGATGGATGACAGTAATTTAGATGGAAAAATAAAAATTTAGATTTTTTTTTCTTAAAATGAAACAGATGAAGTTTCTTGATTAATAGACTAAACTTATGGTGATTTTTTTTAATCTTTCTATAATTTATATAAATATTATCAAAATTTTAAATTTACATCATTTACTATACTATTAAATTTAATTAGAATATTTACAATATCAAATTATATTAAATTTAAAAATTAAAAATATAATTAAAATATTTAAATACATTAATGGATTGAACTTAACCTAAACATAAACCTAGAGCTACTAAATGGGTTGGCGGCCCGGCAGCACGCGGAGTCACCATTTAATCTGTATATAGATCGAATCAGGACCAATAAAATTTTGACAATGATCCTGTCTAACCCGATTCACTTGAACAACAAATTTATACGAATTGGCTTATATAACCAATAGAGTGTCTCATCTACTCATTATTTTAATAAAAAATATATATATTTTTATATTTAACTATAAAATTTTACAGTTATCCTTATTTATAAAAAAAACAATTATAGACTGATATAAAATTGATATTATAATTTATACAATTTAAAAGGTAAATATTAATATATTAATTTAATTATGAATAACTAAAATAATTAAAGTTAATTATTTATTTTTAATTAAAAATGAACTGAATTTAAATAATATTAATTTAAAATTATTTATTAAATAATATATATTAATTTAAATTTAAATATTTTTCAAAAATTATAACTGATTTTAGTAAAAACATATATGATTTTAATGCTCAATAGAATTGTGGATGGGAGTTATTTTTACAATAGATATCCATATATATATATTTTTTAAGATTATTAACTACTATTTTTTCCTTAGGTATTAAATAAAATTTTATAAGAGCTGAAAATAAAAGATGCAGTTAATTATTAGAAAAAGTCAGCAGCATGATATGTGGATATGTGCAGGATATAAAATTATTAATGCAAAGCAACTAGCACATGCTGCTGACGACTGGGGATCGGGAATAAATAAAATTATGGAGCAGACTAGACCAACTACTATTTTCCACCAAAACACAGAATTGCTCTCGCATCTCCTCCCGCCAAATGGACATCAAGGGGCATTTATCATCGGAACTAAATCGTGATTTGAAGTACCATGAGTGGTTCGAGGGAACAGATCAGCCAATCCACTGTCACGTATGCTACGAGGTCGTCTCAGGACCTGCTTATATCTACAAGAACAATTACGGATACAGATTATTTGCTTTGCACAAAGGATGCGCTGAATCACCTCGTAAGATCCAACACCCACTCCATCCAGACCATCCATTAGAAGCTGATTGCAATTCTCTTGAATTCTTTGGTGCCATAATAAAAGGATTCATATGCAAGGAATGCAGATATTACTCTTTTGGTTTCAGCTACGGTTGCAGGTCTTGTAACATTAAACTGGATTTCCGATATGTTTCCAATCACCAGAAGCTATAAAGCAATCTCACTTCACTCAAGAAACATATATATATATATATATATATAATATGTATATAATATATGTATAACAGAGAAATCTAAATAATATATAAAGAGTAAAGTGAAACTATTAGTTTTTCACATTCCAAAATCACACATAAGTATATACAAGAGTTGCTTATTTATATACAACAGAAGATTCTCAAAATCACTAACTCCTATATTTGTGGTTTATTAGCTTTATCAGTTTGTTAGGCCTGACTCTCAATCTTTTGTTGAAATATTGTTATCCTTGGTCATAATATGAACTACTTGTAGAGTTATTCTTTGAAGACTCTGCTTGGGCACCTTCTGTGTTCAGTCGTGCAGCAGCATGGTTTATATCCCCCTTCAAAGTCATGGTGGATGGAGACACTGTGAGTTTGGACCGTAAAAACTAAAACTGAGGTGTAGGCAAGGCCTTAGTGAAGGTATCAGCTAATTGATCAAGAGAAGTAACATGATTCACAATGATACGACCTTGAGAAATCTTCTCCCCAACAAAATAGAGATCAAGTTCAATGTGTTTGCTACGAGCATGAAGAACATGGTTGCCTGCAAGAGCAATTGTGCTGATATTATCACACCATAATGTGGGAACACGAGTTTGCGCAATAGACAACTCTGTCATTAATGCCTGTAGCCACACAATTTCAGATGTAAGAGCAGCTAAACTCCTATACTCAGCCTCTGTAGATGATCTGGACACCGTTCCTTGCTTTTTAGCACTCCAAGTGATCAGATTTGGCCCCATAAACACACAAAAGCCGGATGTAGATTTTCGATCATCTGGATTTATTGCCCAGTCCGCATCAGAAAAGCCAGACAGATGATAAGGTGAAGCTCTAGACAGTGGCTTAGAGATTAAGATACCCATAGTAGCAGTACCTTTGAGATATCGCAAGATTCGCTTGACAGCTTTCAAGTGACAATCAAGAGGTTGATGCATAAACTGGCACACTCTATTGACAGCAAAGGCAATGTCTAGTCTGGTTAAAGTGACATACTGAAGAGCCCCAACAATGGACCTATACATGGCAGGATCATCCATAGGACTACCTTGATAGGTTGAGAGTGAAGCACCGACAATAGTAATCATAGGAGAGGGAAATGGTTTAGCCTCTGACATCTTAGCTCTCTTTAATAAGTCAAGAATATATTTATGTTGAACCAAATGAAGACCAGTGGATGTTCGAGAAACCTCAACCCCCAGAAAGTAATAAAGTGGACCAAGATCTTTTAAAGCAAACTATTTATTTAGCTGAGTGACCATATCATCCAACAATTCTTGATGACTATCCGTGAGGATAATATCATCCACATAAACCAAGATATAATTCTTACAACCATTTGAATGATTACAAAACAATGAGTGATCGGCCTTAGATGAAATGAACCCAAGTGACAACAAAGCTGTCTTCAATCGCTCAAACCAGGCTCGGGGTTGGATTGATCCATCAGGATGTCGTTTGATTTTAAAAATCCACTTGCACCCAATAAGCTTTCGGCGGGGAGAAGGATCAACCAAACACCAAGTGTTATTATCTGTCAAAGCTTGAAACTCAGTCTTCATAGCTGCTAACCAGTTAGGATGACTCAAAGCAGCCTGAATCAAAGTTGGTTCTATCTCATCCAGTGCAACAACCCACACTTTTGGCTTAGTTATCCCATTCTTTGACATGGTAACCATCGAATGAGGTTGATGAACTCTATTTTTAGATTTAGTGCCCATCCGACGAGGATGATGAGTGAAAAGTGAAGGCATAGTAGGGACAACATCCGACGAAGTAGCTACAGTAGAAGCCAAGTTATTAACTACAGGAGAACTATCAGATAATGTATGAGAGTTATCAGTTGCAAGCAAACTATCAGATAATGGAGAAGTAGATTGTGGAAGAACTGTAGCCGGATCGGACAAAGAATTACTTTGTGAGGTAGATGAGCTAGTAGCAGATGAGTTTCGACTAGGAGGATGTGTATTATAAGTCAAAGGAATACGACCAGAAATTCCACCTAAGGAATGAGGGTGCACGGAAAAATACTTTCCTCCAGCAAAAGGAAACTTTCATTTATTAAACACAACATGGCGGACGACATAAACACGTCCATCAGAACTCAAGCACGCGGGCTGTAGCCGATAAAAGTATAAGGTTGACTTCGAAAATCCAATTTATAATGTCTGTATGGTCGGAGATAAGGGAAAACCTGATAGCCAAACACTTTGAGATCCATGTAATTTGGTTCCTTTTGAAACAAGCAATAAAATGGAGACTTGTTATCTAATACAGCAGTAGGCATTCTGTTGATTAAGTGAGCGGCTGAAATAAATGCTTCATCCCAAAACTTCAATGGCATAGATGCATGAGATAAAAGCCTCAATCCAGTCTCGACTATGTGCCTATATTTTCGTTCTATCAAGCCATTTTGTTCATGTGTGTG
This sequence comes from Cardiospermum halicacabum, assembly GCA_031304145.1. NCBI lineage: Eukaryota > Viridiplantae > Streptophyta > Magnoliopsida > Sapindales > Sapindaceae > Cardiospermum > Cardiospermum halicacabum. Next base: position 38,878,859 of record CM062389.1, on the reverse strand, counting down.
GGCATGATCTCCTTATCGATATACCAAAACCTCTAAGAATAGGCTCTAACCCTTTAAACTCTCCACCATTGTCTGTTTGTAGTGTCTTGATTTGATATCCAAGAAGAAGTTCCACTTGCTTTTTAAACTCTATAAACACCCTGTAGACATCACTTTTAGCTTTTAACAGATATAACCATGTGTATCTGGAGTGTACATCCATAAAAGACTCATAATATCTGTAACCATTAAAGGAAACAACAGATGCAGGACCCCACACATCAGCCACAAGTAACTCTAAAGGATGATCATATGCAGAAATAGAGTTTGGAAAAGGAAGTTTATGAGATTTACCCATTGGACATGCCTCACAGAAAAATTGAGAATTAGAATAAAATGGAACTTTGTATTTATTTAATATACTGCGTACAATAGATAGAGAGGGATGTCCCCATCTATAATGCCATAGAGATGCATTATCAGATTTAGAAACCTGATGTACAGAGATATGATGTAAATCCAAAGGACTACACATAGAGGAATGCAAAGCACTCTTATTATACTTTGGAAAAACAGTTTGAGTGGATGCCTTTGAGAAAGCTGGATGGACAAACCTGGTAAGAGGAAGATGAAACTGGCAGAGACCATTTTTAAGTACCCCTTGGAGAAGAATATTCCTCGAAGTTCGATCCTTCACATAACAAACCATGGGGTGAAATTCAATAAAGACATTATTATCTTTAACAAACTGTGAAACACTGAGCAAATTCTTAGACACACTAGAAATATGAAGTATATTACGAAGATAAAATGAGGCATATTTTGTTAAAAGTGAATTGGAACCAACTGAAATATTCACACCTTGTCCATTACCCATGAAAACATGCTCTTGACCACGATATTCAACTATGTTATGAAGATTGGAACCATCAGGCGTGCAGTGATTTGTCGCGCTGCTATCTGGATACCATGTTGTATCATTTCCACCACAGTTTCCTCCTTGTGCAACACTCATTGTATTCATATGAGTTGGTCCACCCTGTATTGCTGATGACATGTTATACACCATATTTCCTGCAAAAGCTTGGTTCTTTTGATTATTATTAGAGGGTTGAAAGCTTTGATCAAACCGATAGTAACATCTCATGGCACCATGACCAGTTCTATGACATATCTGACAAATAGACTGAAAATTAGGTGATCTTCCTCTACCTCTTCCTTTTTTACCTCCATTTCCTCTACCATAATTGTTTTGCCCTTGAGTGGTGAAACTCAGGTAGGGAGTACTCTCTCTGTATAGAAGTGATAGGAATGACAAATGGGTCATATTCTGGTCCTAATCCTCCTAATATGGTCATGACTTTATCATCATCACTGAGAACGTGACCTGCAAATGCTAACGAGTCTATGAAGCATTTCTTCTTCATAAGATAATCAGACATGGTTAAACCCCCTTTCTTTAGAGTTTGCAGTTGTAACTTCAATTGCATTATGTTTGCTTTTGTTTGAGACGAAAAGAGTTTCTGTAGAACACTCCATACCTCACAAGTTGTTGAACAACCAACCAATTCAGGCAATAGTTCTTCTGAGATTGAAGTGAGGATCCAACACATAAGGAGTTGGTCTTGTTGTTCCCAATCCAGGAAAGCCTCAGTAATAGCTCCATTTGCATCCAATTTTGCTGGAGGAATGTGAGCAGAATCAATGTAAGTTGATAACCGATTACCTTTAATGGCTGCTTTGACTTGCTGTTGCCAGAGAAGGAAATTTGACCGAGTGAGTTTAACTGTTAACTCAACTTTCATATTTAGTAATACTTTAACATTTCTGATATTGTTATTGATCATTGAATCGTCGTTGGTAGCAGAATTGGAAGGCATGGTTACAATGGCTCTGATACTATATAAAGCAATCTCACTTCACTCAAGAAACATATATATAGTATATGTATAACAGAGAAATCTAAATAACATATAAAGAGTAAAGTTAAACTATTGATTTTTCACATTCCAAAATCACACATAAGTATATATAAGAGTTGCTTATTTATACTATAATTGTACAACAAAAGATTCTCAAAATCACTAAATTAACTCCTATATTTGTGGTTTGTTAGCCTTATCAGTTTGTTAGGCCTGACTCTCAATCTTCTATTGAAATATTGTTATCCTAGGTCATAATAATATGAACTACGTGTAGAGTTACTCTTTGAAGACTCTGCTTGCGCACCTTCCGCGTTCAGTCGTGCAGCAGCATGGTTTATAGGAGCAACTGCCACTGGGAGGCAAAACGGAGATAGAAGCAGATTTTCATAACCATAAACTCCAACGGTTCTTTCACAACAAGCTTTTGTCGTCATACGTTGACTTCTTTGAAGATATCATTTGTAGTTTCTGTTTAACAGGCTTCGACGGATCAGATTTTGCTTGCAACGAGTGTGGTTTATTCATCCACGAGTCATGTATACTAAGAGTTCCACTTGGCAAACAGATTAAAACCCCTTTTCACTTGGAACACCCTCCCGTTCTTCAACTAGCGGATTTTAACTATCGGTGTCAGGCGTGTAGAGGACCTATCAGACGCGGTGATCTTTTCTTAGATTGTCTCGAGTGTCGTACTCCACTAGACAGTCTTCATATTTCATGTGGTGGTATTACTACATCTGGACTGAGACTAAAACAGTATCACAATGATCATCCTATGTTCTGTGTATACTCTGTTTCCGGATTATGCTTCCAATCAAGAATATGTGTTGTCTGCAATACCAATTGTGATTACTGCTACATTTACGGCTGTTTGGTGTGTGGTGTGTTTGTCCACACGGAATGCATTCCTCTGCCTCGTGTTATTAAGCATGAGTCTCATTCTTATGATGATCATTCACTCACCTTTTCTGATCAGAAAAAGTTACTTGGATTTGCATCCCAGGAGTACCATTGTTTCATTTGTGAGGAAAAAGGAAATCTTAACCATCCATTTTATCACTGCGAGGACTGCAATGATGCAGCTCATATAGATTGCGTGCTAAATGAGGATAGTCTATAATTGTTTGTACATTTATATGATCGTATTGTTAAGAATAAAGTTATTTATAATAATGTTGATTGATTGTAGGAGGACCCTCCATCAGAGATTGTTGAATACCTAGTCCCCAGAACTAAAGAGGAGTCACCTGATATACAAGAGAAATGGGAAGAACGGAATGATGAGGATCAAGAGCAAGATGAGTTAGATAACTGTAGTATAGCTGAAATAGACGAACGAGCTATTGCAATAAAGAAAAAGATGAAGAAATTAGCATTGAAACTTCAGATCCACAAGGAAGTATATACCAAGAAACTAGGAAGTACACAACAGGGAAACTAAAACATCTTAGGTACCGCAACTTGGTGAGTTACTAAATTCACATGTGGGTAAAATCTTTATCATTGTTTGCTTTTATGAGTTCAGTCTTAACTCCCGCATCATGGCTCCTAGAAATCTAAGTTGGATTTGTGTTTATGATTACGGTTAAGGCAAATGTGTGGAGCCGCCTCGTGACTTGTCTAAAACTTGATTTCAACTCAAGTTCAAATAAGCTATTCGCGTGACTCGTCTAAAATTTGATTTGAACTTCATTCAAATAAGCTATTGGTGTATCCAATCCGAGCCCAATTTTAAATACGCCGAACCTTGAATTTCAAAATTAAAAATTAATGAATTTGACGAGTTTAAACGATTCTATTTAATTATTATATTATATATTTATATTTTTTTAAATAAAATTATACTAAAATAATATATTAAATTAATAATTTATTTAATATACTTTAACAAGTTAAGCTTGAACTGAGCTTTCAAGTCAAGTTTAAACTTGTATACAAACTCGCGAGTCTGAGTCCAAACTTAGTTATCAAAAGTTTCACGAATTTCAAATCGAGTTTGAACCTGAACTTTTGGTAAATAAATCAAGTTCGAATTCACGCTCGTATCGATCTGAATATACCCTAATGAGACCTCTCAAGTGAGAAAGCCTTGAAAAATTCATATAAATATGCAATTGGTTATTTGGGTACTTCAAAAATTACACAAATTTACCATTACATACTTCCTCCATTCCATTAAAATTATTTAAAATTTTCAAGATCTATCTTGTCATTAATTAAGTTATTTATTAAGGGTATAATAGACAATAGACCATATATCTATATCACATCAACCCATTTATTAATATATGCGAAAATGTAGAATATGACATTTTCAACGAGGCGGAGGGAGTATATGAATAGCATATCTTAGTCCAATTTTTATTTTAGGATGTAGGATTCCATGAATAATTTTTGGGTTTTATTCTAAAAATACGTTCTAAAAGTTTATTCTATTCTATCGGGTGGATAGGTAGAAATTCACTACTAAACATATTTTATGGGTTTGATTCTAAAAGTCTATTATGTTCTAAAAGTTTACATCAAATTCTTTATAGTTATTTTTAAAGACAAAGATTTGAAAATAAAATATTCACATTGTGTAGTATTCATTAAATTACTGTGCATTCAAGTTAATATAATTATCTATTTCAATACATAAAGTAAGGTTTTAAAAGTTGGATCGGACATCGACCCGGCCTTCTAGATGAGTCATAGTTTTTAGAGTCGTGTTGATTTTTTTAAATTAATTATATTTATATATTTTTCATAAAAAAAATTAAAAATAAACTTGTCTACACAAAAACAATCTTGTTGCAAGTTCTAAAAAACATAAACTAAGTAATAAAAAAATAGTAATAATAAAGGACGACATTTATTGAGACATTCTAATGATATGTTTAAAATGGAATGAATATAGTCAAGAAAGGTCAGCAATTGAATGGCAAAGTTAATTCTCAAATACGAAAACCTTTTAAAGTCTCAAATCTATATGGTGATCTTACCTCTAAAGGGTATACATACAGAGAACCATAAAATAATTCAAATTGACATTCAAAATAAGTTTGCAAAACTTCAAAATTAGACCAATGCAACAAAGAAAGTTGGACTATAACACTCACTATATTAATGGACCAAATCCTACAGCAACTTTATATATATAGAGATACTATACATAACACCAATATAGAGATGTGTACCACCTAAATCACATGCATAAAAACTATTAACTCTTCACTAAGATAAACTACAGAAGTTCATCTATTTAAAAATAATTGATCATAACCATTTAATATCTATTTCATCAAAGAATCAATTTTTATGGATGAAAAAGATGTTATTAGAGAAGTCATGTAATCCACTAAGTCGATGAGATGTTATAGAAAAACATAGCTATCAAAGTGTCTTAACTGTTAAAGTAACAACCTAGTATCATAATGAAAACAAAGTTAGAATCTTAAAAAATAAAATAAAACTGGGATCGAAACCGGTTCGCCAGTTCATGGGTTCAACCTAGTTTAAAGTGGTTTTTAAAAATTTTGGATCTTAAGGTTGAACTGGACCAGATTAGTTTTCGATTTCTAGTTAACCTGGTTCAATAGGCCAGTCCAGTTGGATTTTCAAAATTACAACAAAATGAGATCATCCCATTAAGAAAAAAAATTCTAAGTTCAAAGTTATAATATATATAGTGGCGGAGCCAGGAATTTCTTGAAGCTGAAGCTGACTTAGTGAGCGACGTATTAGTAGCAAACAACTTTTGTGAAACCTTCCTACAAAAATTCCTATCAATTCCCCAATAAACTCTAACCTTACATCTAATTCAATTCCCCAGTAAACTCTAACCTTACATCTAATTCAATTCCCCAATTCTGATGAACCCTAATAAAAAATCTAGATCAAATTCCTCATAATTCTAATAAACGCTAACCTAATTCAATTCAATTAAAGCCTAACATCTAATTCAATTTCTCAATTGTATAAACCTAATTCAATTTCTCTATTGTATTAAACCCTAAACCTAACTCATTTAATAAATCAAACTTTTAAAAAAGTCCGAACCTATCAGATTTCTTAACAGGTCGCGAGCTCTTGACAGACTGTCTAACCTATTTCAACCTTTACTTCAAAATATTATACAATCATTTTATTATAGTTGTTGTCTATCTATATGGTTACAAAGAGAACCTGAATCAAAACTCATTTACAAAGCTTCAGACACATTATATGTGCAGAAAGTCACCCAAGCTTACACATTTTTGTTTTTAAATTTATCATTCAACTATCTTATATTTCTTAAATCATGAGTCTGAACTCGTACGTATAATAAACCTAACCTACTTATTAAACAGGTCGAACCACACCACAAGCTCTTGATAGACTACCTGCCCTATTTCCACCTCTACTTTAAATCAAGAAATTGTATAAATAAAGTTACTTACTTCAAAATAATATTCAATCGACTTTATTTTATTTTATTTTTTTGTCTATTTACATGCTTACAAAGAGATCTACAATCATAATCTATTTATAAAGCTTCATCCACATGTATTATATGTGTGGAATGTGGAATAACCAGGTTTACCATATTTATTTATTTACCTATTTTAAATTTATCATTTAATTGTTTTATAAAACTTTTATCTAATAAAATTTAACAGGATTAAATTTGAATGTAGAAAAATGAATGCAGTTGAATTCAAGTTCAATTTGTATAGTTTTTGCATTCTAGTTAATTTTTTAAAAGTTGAAGTTGACAAATTTTTTGTCAATAAGTCAAATTGTTCAATGAATATATCTCACGACTATAGAAAAACTTAGGAGATAGATACTTTGTTCTATAGTTTTTTTTATTTTATGTATTCTCCATAATACATGCAACGTTATCCTGTTGTAAAATGATGGTTCATTTATTGTTTGAGGAATATCATATGAACTCTTAATATTTTAATTATAAATCTCAACCAGAAATATTCTCGATTGATTTTATATTGTTTAAGGATATCAACATAATTCGAAAATGTAATAATTAATGATTACTTTGTGGATCTTAAAATATCGTTGTGTTATTATTGATAAGGATATAACCAATTTGAAAATGTTTCTTGTGTGGATCTTGAAGATATTCAACATTAGCCAAACAAATCAAACCCGAATGATTATTGCAATTTGAATATAAAAATTCTAAATCAATAATTATAAAGATATCGAAGAATATGTATAATATTGCTCCAACAGAAAGATTATATCTATGTAATAGATTTATGCAAAAGCATTATATTGTCTTCTATATTGAGCTAGGTCTAGAATGACATCGAGTGTCTATATATATATATGAAATTAATGAGAAAGTTAATTTCAATCATTAAATCTTCATTCAATAGTTGAAGTTTATGCATTTTTTTTCTTCTCAACCACCAATTATAAGAGTCAAAAAGTGAATTAATAAGTTTGAAAAAAGAATGCATAAATTGTTGGGATGCAATCCAAAGTTCCACATCGGTTAAAGAAGTCAAGTAAGACTTATATATATACATCCACACTCACCCTAATAGAATGAGACTTTTTAAGTGGTAGTATCCTATAACAAATCCGTGCAGGCTCGACTTTGGCCAAAAGTGGACAATATCATACTAATGTGAGAGTTGAGGAGCGGCTCCGGAGGGTCCAATAAGTGGTATCAGAGTCTAGTTCAGAGATGGAGCCCATGATCAGATCCGTGGTGTACCTTGTGTCGAATGTCTTTCTGAAAATATGGTGGTGGACCGATGAGCCGGTGAATTATCTCGAGAGGAGGCTACAAGATGTGTGATCCTTCGTTTGAAGGATCGGTGGACTAACTCGAGGGGAGGCAATGTGGCCCTTGATTTGAATGAGAGGATTGTTGGGGTGTCAAATCCAATACCACATCAGTAATACAATAGTATAATAACTTGTATATAAAGTATCCAGAGAACACCATTAGTATGAGACCTTTAGGGAGGAGTCTAAGAACAAAACCGTGCGGGTTAGGCCCAAAGCAAACAATATCATTCTATATGGGGTGGAAGGAGCAGAGCTCGGGGCCTAACAAGTTGTATCAGAGCTCGGTATGAAAAATGGAGCCCACAGGTGATCCGTATTCGGTGTACCTTGTGTCGAAAGTCTTCCTTATAATCTAGTGGTCAGTCGGCGTGTCCCGTTAATGCATAATGATGGTACAAGATGATTAAGACGGATCGGGTGGGTTATGACTCGAGGGGAGGTCGCTCGAGGGGAGGCCGCTCGAGGGGAGGCCACGGGATTAGTGGTCCTTTTAGTTAGAGGGGGGATTGTCTGGATGCAATCCAAAATCCCACATAGTTAAGAAGTCAAGCAATACTTGTATATATACATCCACTCCTACCCTAATAGAATGAGACTTTTTAAGTGGTGGTACCCCAAAATAAATCCATGCAGGCTCGACCTTGACTCAAAGCAGACAATATCATACTAATGTGGGAGTTAAGGAGCGACTTCGGAGGGTCCAACATAAATCTCAACAGATAAATTGAGATTAACTTTTTCTTTTTCTTTTTTGTTATCTTTCATTCAAAAATTTCTCATTAAATAATATATATATATAGTAACTTACTGAGTTTAAACTAAACTCTATAAAATTTGAGAGTTTAAATAAAACTTCTTAAGGATTTAAATGATAATTCAAATCAGATGTGAAAGTATGTGAAAAATGTTGGGAAAACACGGCTAGCTCTGATACTACTTGTTGAACAAATCGGTGATCCATTGCAGCGGAGACGAGTATTGGTAATCAGAAAATAAAATAATATACACAAGACAATAAATAGATATAGAAAATAAGACACAAGGTTTTACGTGGAAATCCAAAACGGGAAAAAAAACCATGGTCGTCAGGACGACGAGAGACTAATTCACTATGTAACAATAAAGTAACAGTTACAACCAGAATATTACTTTCTCACTTTCCAACCCAATTACATTGGTCACAGTCTCACATACAAGTTCTCCTCATATGACTCTCACAAGATAACAGGACTCGATCCTAAAACTCAAGATCTCCGTGGTCTCCATGGTTCACAAGCCCCAATCGGGCATCTCCCAAACCTAACCAGCTAGATCTACATTGTTCTCTCAAGATATCTAATAATAGATACAAGCACCATATTTATAGCATTAAGTTACTTAGTCACAAAGTAATCCTAAACCATTAAGAAAACTTTTTCCTATTTAGGATTCTCAAGGATCTCTTTTTCCTAAATAGAATCCACTTTAGAAAATATTATTCCTAATCAAATATGACACTTCCACAACAACCTTCAAGTCTTTTTCAAATTACCAACCAATTATGAATAGCGGAATATACCCGAATTCTTGTCATGACCCTAAACAAAATAAATAAATAAATAATTAATTAATTAATTAATGTACTACACGTTTATTAAATCTCTTAGAAGAATTCAAATGATTGATTTGTAACAAGCTAGAGTGTTTATACTTAGGAATCGTTGACAAAGTTGACGAGGCTGACAGGATATGTAATTAATGATCAACAGGATATCAAAATACAAGTTGCTCATCTTACCTAGTAAATTTACAAATTCAACTCATTGAACTTTCAAAGAAGCAAATATTATATAAAATAGATACCACTTGAATAGAAAACACACACGGGCACTGAAGAAACAAGCCCAGATCTAGAGTCGTATTATTAACAAGTTGAATTCTTCCTCAGTCTCATCCAAATGGACATTAAGCGGTTCTTATCATCCGAGACGAATCTCGATTTGAGCGGCCATGAGTGGTACGAGGGAAGTGAAGAGCCAACCGATCTCTCCAAAATGGAGCTTAAGCAGTATCTATCAGAAAGAAACGTTGACTTGAGGTACCAAGAGTGTTATGGAAAAAGTACCTTTATCCCAGTAAAATGTAAAGCATGCTATGAACGGATCTCAGGGCCTGCTTACGTTTACAAGAATCGTTCTTATTCTGAGGAGAAGTGGGCTTTGCACAAGACTTGCGGTGAATCACCTTGTCAGATCCAACACCCACTCCATCCCGAGCATCCTCTGGAAGTTGATTGTACAAATCTCGAATCTCCTGATGCAATGTTCAATCTAAGGTTCAGATGCCAGGGATGCGGACGTTACGGTTTCGGTTTGGCCTACGCTTGTCGTGCTTGTGACTTCAAACTTGATTTCAAATGTGTTTCAAACCTTGCTATTCAGAAGTTAACACTTGAAGGGAAAATGGAGATGAAGGCAGACTTTCATGACCATAAACTCCTACGTTTCTCCTACGACATGTTTTTGTCAACTGATCCTGAACTCTTCAAGTACATCCGTTGTTCTTGCTGCACAAAGGACTTCAACGGGTCAGCCTTTGCCTGTCTGAATTGTAATTTATTCATCCATGAGTCATGTATTCATACAGTTCCACACGGCGAAAAAATCGCAAGTCCTTTTCACTTGGAACATCCACTTCTGCTTCAACTATCAGAAGAAGCCGGTAGTTGTCAGGCTTGTAGAGCATATCTCCGATATGATGATCTTATATTAAGTTGTCAGGACTGTTTTTTTAATGACAGCTTTCACATCTCGTGTGCTGGTCTCCCTACATCTGGGTTAAGATTAAAGCAGTATCATGAGGACCATCTTATGTTTTACATATATTCAGCTTCGGGATTTCTCTCAGAAACAAGAAAATGTGCTGTCTGCTATACCACATGTGAGAAGTCCCACGTCTACGGTTGCTTGAGTTGCGATGTATTTGTTCATTTGGAATGTATTCCTCTTCCTCGTATCGTCAAACATCAGTCCCACACTTACAATGATCATGCTTTCACTCTTTCCTATTCAAAAAATCAACTAGACTTTTCTTCTTCTGAGTATCATTGTTTTGTTTGTGAGGAAAAGGGAACTCTCAATCATCCCTTTTATCACTGCGAGCATTGCCTTCATATAGCCCATATCGATTGCATTTTATCTGGGGTTAGTTTATAATTTTTACGCTTAGTATTTTTTTTTGGCTGTTTGTAATTATTATGAAATATACTATTTCTTTCTCTTAAATTTATATTCATACATTATTTTTTTATATGTAAATTTAAATTTAAAAAATAATATATTTGGGATTTTACTGTCCCATAAACCCCCAACATATACTTAGTATTGTGAAACTTTTTTAGTTTACATATACAATGAAAGTCTATATTTTTCTTATAGGAGGACTCTCCATTAGAAGTAATTGAATACTTAGTCCCTAGACCAGTGGAGAAAGTTGAATCAAAATTGAACGATAAAGAATTATGGCTTCAAGAAGAATATGAAAAGCCCGAGGAAGAGAATGAAGATGATGAAGCAGAAGCTGAGTTAGAAGACTATAGTATAGTTGAGATAGATGAACGAATTGCTACTATAAAAGAGCAGATGGATAGATTAGCATTACAACTTAAGCCCCACCAGAAAGTACGCATAAAGAAACTGAATCATCTTGCCCATCGCGGCTTGTTAAGTGAGTAAATTCGTACTGCAGTTTGATTTGAGTTTTGTTTCCGAAATGCAGATTTATGTGATTTAATGTACTGAGAAGGTTACCAATATGGTTTCTGTTTACACTAGTCCATTATTAATCCTTCTGGTCTTCGCTCATGTAAATGGTGTTTATTATTATTCACTAATAAGGCTGGCTACAATTATAAATATATATATAATGCAGAACTCTCAAGCGACCCCACATAGCTGACTTGACGTGTTGAGAATTCAGCTTTGGGTTGAAAAACACTCAAAATGAGAGTTTTTTTTTGTGTTGGTTCGATTTTTAACTAATGGAGAGTTAGACATGTAAAAATTTTAAATAATTGATTTGTAGCTGGAAAGTTAATAAGTTGTTTTAACTCCTTATTTTTCATCTTCTTCTTATTATTCTTATTTAATGATATTAAATGTTTTGTCTTTTCTTCTTTTATATCTAACTCATCGATTTCATAATCAAACTCAAATGTTTGAATATAATTGATTTGTAGTTGAAAAGTTAATAAGTTGTTTGAACTCCTTATCTTTCATCTTCTTCTTATTATTCTTATTTAATGATATTAAATGTTTTGTCTTTTCTTCTTTTATATCTAACTCATCGATTTCATAATCAAACTCAAATGTTTGAATATATTCTCATTTCTCTCCACAATATCTATTTCATTTGAGCGATTCTTTTTACTTTTCTACTTTTACTAATTATAATTCTAACCATTTGTATTTTTACTATTGTTTCCATTAAGGAGTTTTTGTAGGTGGAGTCAACTCACTTCTCAGGTTTGATTTTTTTTTCTTTTTTATTATTGTTATTTTATTATTTTGTTCGATTATTGTAGGTGATTTAGATTTTCAATTTGATTATTGTGATATGTATTGTTATTTTGTTTGTATGATATTATATATTTTAATAGATTTTTTATCCCCGAACATAATATTAGTGTCAAGCCACTTTTTAATGTATGACTTTTTTTTCTGTTTTTTTTTCTAACCTATGATCGGGTGAATTTTCTATAAATTTACTGTAAATTAATTTTTAATTTTAATTTATCTTTATTATACTCTTTATGGATTTAATTCTTGATATCTGTGTAAGTGATATCTCTTTCTTTCTTTTCTTGATTTAATTTGTGTTTACGTAGTTTTGTTACTTTTCTTATACTTAGGGTATGTTAACTTGATCACAACAATTTTATTTTTTTTAATTATTTATTGTATTTTTATATTTGTATATCAAATTTAAATATAAAATAATTTGTTTCAATATCCTTGATTTTTCCTATCTATATTTTTAATTAGGTAATTATTCATATTTATATAAATAAGATGAATAATAATCACAATTGACTTTTAAAATTCCAAAAATCCATAATGAGTAATATTTAATGGTGTTTAACATTTCCCTTATTTATATATAGAAAATATTATAAAGTATTAAAATTTGATATTTAATTTTAAGAAAATAGAAGTTTTGTTGAATAATTTATTTTTTTTTGTTAATAAAATCTAAATAAGTGTATTAAAAAAATGAAGAAGAAATAAAGAAAGAAAAATATTAGTATTACATTTAATAATATAAATTTATTTTAATTTTTTAATTTAATAATTGTTATTACCTTGAATAAATGAATTAATAGTATCTACATACTATATAAAGAGAACTCCTCCACCAGTCACATAATTGAATAGACACATCCAGAGTTTATGATTATGTGGAAAAACAACCAAAATACGAGTTTTGTGTTTGGTTTATATATAACAAATAAGATAGAAAGTGACATGTGATAATGAGTGTATTTAGTTATTTTGTGTTAAGTTAATACATTGCAAATAAAAAAGTGACATGTGGCAACGAAAAGTATTTCTAATAAATAATGTGTATTTAAAAAATTTGTACGTTTTGCACCAATTTCAATTATTCATCTCTTCTTCTCATTTTTATCTTATTTTTTCTTTCACTATTAAATACTATTGAATGATTTGTCTTTTCTCTTCCTATTTATATCAATTCATCTCTTCCTTTTATTTTAATTGTTGTTGAGTAAATATATTTAATTTTTTTCCAAAATTTTGTATATACTCGCTAGATGAAATTTGAAAGTATACTCAATTGTTTTTTTATTCTATAAAATTTAAAACTAAAATGAAAGTGGTAAATTAAAAATATTTATCATAAATTTAAATTTAAATATTTTTAAACTTAGCATCTATATAAAAATATTCTGTCTATATAAAAAATTGAATGCATGAAATTCATATATAATAGTTTTAAAAAAATTTTAAAAAATAATAGTTCATTAATAATTTATCAAAAATCTTACAAAAATAAAATCGATTTATTTTTTAAAAAATTAAAATAATATCCTAAATAAGGTTGAGTAAATAAAATTAATAAACAATTTAAAAATATTAATATAAAAAGAGACTATTTAACATATCATAATTTACAACAAATAAATTTATTTTCAATATATATATATATAAATATATAAAGTTAGGAAACTTAATGAATTTAACTCACATATTAATTCAATGTAAATGAAGTTTTTTTCTTTCAAGTAACTCTCTTTATATTTATATATATATATATATTATTAATAAAAATTTTTTAATATAAAACAATTTATCTTTGTATTTATTATATAAAACAGAACTCTTCAATTTTTTTTTTCAATAGAGAGTTCTTGAGTTTTGTTGACATTTTATAAAAAGAATCAACCACATATGTTATGTCTCGATGTTTATTAAGCATACAGATGACAAATAACAATAATAACTCTCATGTTTCTCATTTATTTACGAGAAATTATGATGTTTAAAATCACTCATCTCTTGATATTTAGTAGCTCTCCTAACTCCCAAGGTGAGAAGTCTCAATATTATTACCAAATACCTCTTGAAATTTGAAAAGGTATTGATTGAAAATAATTTACGTGCATGATAAATAAAAAATATATATATAGGCGATGCCAAGTTGAATACAAATGGAGATACCAACTAAAAAAAAGTGATCATCACCATTATCAATTAATTATTAATATATAATTAAATTAATTTACAATATATTTTTCTCAATGTCATTAATATATATATATATATAAAAATCTGATATAAAATTTCATAACTTAATTATATGCATAAATAAATCTTACGTGATTTATAAATATTTTTAAAATAGCGATATATTATAAAATAAATATATGATTATTTAATTAAAAATTTTAATTTTTTAAAATTAATTAATAATTAATATAATAAAATATTAATTATAACAAATATAAAATTATGTAAACCTCATTACTATAATATTTTCGCGCAACGCGCGAGTTATAAATATTTATAAATAAATTTATTTTATTAAATTTTTTTATATTCATTAAATAATTTTGATAATGATAATTATATTAAATTTACACATGAATTTAATATTTTAAAAATAAATAGAGAATATGAATATATAAGAGTAATTAAATCAATGATAAGAAATTATACAACCCATGTATTTTCAAAAAACAAACATTTAAATTAAATCAAACCAAATACATATTGATTTGGACTCTTAGCCACTATTAAAGTATGCTTTTCATTTTTAAACTCTTAATTGATTCACATTCCATTTACTATTCTAATTCATATTTATATTATTTTTCAGTAGTAAAATAGCATCCTTCCATGATTGTTTTCCCCAAAATTTTTACAATTGAATGAACTATTTAAATTCTTTTTAAAATTGTATAAGAATACATAACAATTTAAAATTTTTTACATTTTATTACGGTTCAAAATTATTTTTCAAAAGTGAAATATTATTAGATAATTAGAGCATAACTTATATTATTATTATTATTATATATATTTATTTATATTTTATTACTAGGAGCCACATTATAGTTATAAATACTTTAAAAGGTGCAACAAACGTTTTACGCCATTAATTTTTATGTTTATAAATTTACACAATATCGATAAAATAATATAAATGTAATACTAAGCAAATATAAAATTTACTTTATGTTTATAAATTTATACAATTTGTATAAATGGTTGGTTTAAATTATTAAATAAATTTTCTTTTAAGGCGTCATTAATTAATAATAATAATAAATTTTATTACTATTGTTATTATTATTACTATTAATAATAAGTGAGTTCATTCAATTTAGGTTAGATTTTATTTTATTTCTCATTTTTTAATTTTTTAATACTAAAATAAAAAGTGTTGATGGAGAGTCCAATTGATTCTAAAAACTTTTAAATTTGATCATAAATTTAATATATTATTATTATCTATAACTTTCTAAATAATTTAGAAATTCATTAAATTAAATATCAATTTTTTAATAAAATAAAAAGATAGAACGTAATAAAAGTAATTATAATTTTAATAAATTATATAAAATATAAAAATTTATAAATTCTACGCAACGGACTATTCACTAGTTAAAGATATATATCTATACACACACCTGCACCTGCCATGCTATATAAATTTACTTAAATAATAGGAAGAAAATTATAGGTGATAATTTGTACTTTTGGCCTGCAACAAAACAAAAAAGAATAATTTTGGTCCATTATTAAAAAGTTACAAATTTAAAATCTTGAAAATAATTTTTACATTCACCCAATCAAATTCTCTTATGGTAGGATGTCTTGAATCATAAGGAATCCTAAACTACTTGATTCACTAAAAATCCGTTTTGGAAGAAATTTCTATTTTGGTTTTTGGATCCATTTCCTATTTGCTAGTTTTCCTAATTTGAGGAGATTTGTTTTTCCCAATTGTTATAATTTATTTTTCCTTATTGGAAATAAACTATTAGGAAAGTGGGATTCGTGATCATTATAAATAGAGGTGTCTCATAAAGAAGAAAGCATCCAGTTCTAAAGAGAATTACACATTATGAGTGTAGGAAACACATTCGTGAGTTAGGGGTTTTAGTTTGGGTGCTTTGGGTTGTGAGATTTGAGTGTAGCCTTTTATGGCTATTTTATGTGATATCTTGTAATCCCTTTAATCATTATAGTGGATTGTTATTCTCTTCCTTCGTGGAGTAGGCACATCACCGAACCACGTTAAATCTCTTGTGTCTCTTTCTACTTTTCATACTTTGTTGTTCTGTTTCTACTCTAGTTGGTGTTATTCTGTCTCCTCTATTCCTAACAAACTGGTATCAGAGAATAAGTTGGGATTAATTATGGCGTCAACATCATCAACAAAGTTCGATACTGAGAAGTTCGATCGAAACATGAGTTTCGCGATGTGGAAAGTCAAGATGAAAGCAATTCTGACACATCATGAATTGCAGAAGGCGCTTTTGAAGAAAAAAGAATTTCCCTAATCGTGGGATGAAGAGAAGATTGTGGAGATAGATGAGAGAGCATTATCCATGATTCAATTATGTTTGTCTAATGAGGTTTTGAGAGAGGTTATCGATCAGAATACTGTAAAAAGATTATGGGATAGATTGGAGGCTCTATATATCACAAAGAATCTCACTACACAATTGATCACCAAGCATCGTTTATACACCCTATCGATGGCAGAAGGTACGTCCATCACGTCTCATATTGATGAATTCTCTTGTATTGTAATGGATCTATCTAACATGGACATCAAGTATGAAGATAAAGATCAAGCCCTCATGTTGCTTCATTCTCTACCTCATTTTTTCAAGAACTTTAGAGAGACGTTGATCTATAATAATACTTCTCTAAAGTTGGAAGACGTCAAATCAGCGCTTTATTCGAAGTAGTTATTTGATAATCAGATATCCAAAAACCAAGCAGATAATCCTGCTGAAGGTTTAGTGGTTAAAGGAAGACCCGAATCTAGAGAATCTGGTAAAAATCGCTCTAGATCAAAATCAAAGTCCAAGTATGTGGTTTTCCATTATTGTAAGAACAACGGGCACTTCAAAAAGGATTGTTGGACTCTTCAGAAAAAGAATAAAGAAAATAGTCAACAATCAGATAAATCTTCAAAAGCCAGTGTTGTGCAAGATAAGGATGAAGACTGTGATGTCTACATAGTCCTTGATGATAATACTAGATCTAATCAAGGGTGGATTATTGATTCTGCGTGCTCATTCCATATATGCCGGCATAGAGAATGGTTCACTTTCTTCGAGGAATCCGAAATAGGTGTTGTGTTAATGGGCAACGACCAACCTTGTAAAGTTACTGGTATTGGTTTTCTGCAGATCAGAATGCATGAAAGCGTGATTCAAACATTGGTAGACGTTTGGTATATTCCTGATATTAAGAAAAACGTTATCTCATTATCTGCTTTAGATGATATTGGTTGCAAATTCATCGATGAAGGTGGAGTTCTGAAGGTTAGTAAAGGTGTGCTTGTAGTTATGAAGGCAAAGAAATTTGGTAGGTTGTATTATCTTATGGGGTCTACGGTTGTGGTTTCGCCTCTGTTTCTTCTACATCAAGCGAAACAGATACTACAAAGTTGTGGCATATGAGACTTGGACATATGAGTCAGAAAGGCATGGCAATGCTGAGTAAGAAGGGTCTGTTGGGTGATCAAAATATATCCAATTTGGAGTTTTGTGAGCATTTTGTCTTCGGCAAACATAAACGAGTCAGCTTTAACACTGGAATACACAAAATTAAAGGTACGTTGGATTATATTCACTTTGATCTTTGGGGACCATCACGTGTTGCATCAAAAGGTGGTTCTAGTTACATGATGATATTGATTGATGATTTTTCAAGAAAAGTCTGGGTCTATTTCCTGAAGAATAAGTCCGAAGCTTTTGAGACCTTCAGAGATTGGAAGACATTGGTTGAAAAGCAGACTGGAAAGAAAGTCAAACGCTTGAGAACTGATAATGGGTTGGAGTTCTATAGTGGGGAATTTAATTCATTCTGCAAGAAAGAGGGCATAGTGAGACATCTCACTGTTAGTGGGACACCCCTACAGAATGGCGTAGCCAAACACATGAATAGAACGCTTTTGGAAAATGTTCGTTGTCTGCTGAGTAATTCTAGATTGACGCAAGATTTTTGGGCAGAGCCTGCTGCGACAGCTTGTTACTTGCTGAATCGTTCTCCATCCGTGTCAATTGAGTGTAAGACTCCTAAAGAGGTATGGTCTGGTAAACCTGCTTATTATTCTGAATTGCGGATATTTGGATGTCCTGTCTATGTTCATTTGAACAATGGAAAATTAGAACCTAAGTCAAAGAAGGGCATATTTTTGGGTTATCCGAATGGTGTGAATGGATACAGAGTTTGGCTTACTCATCCAAAGACACTAAAATCCATAATTAGCAGAAATTGTGTCTTTGATGAGAATGTCATGCTTCATCCAAATAAGGAAAGTGTTAGTTCTTACACTAAGGTGGAGAGTTCTGAGAAGAACGAAGAGATGCAAGATATTAAGGTGGAGTCTCCATCCGAAAATCATGAAAAGCCAAATGAGATAGAGAATGAAATCATTGCCAGAGGAAGGCCCATAAGAGAGAGACGAATGCCTTCGAGATTTGATGATTATGTTACCATAACTTGTGTCGCTGCACAAGAAATCGAAGGATCTGATGACCTAGTCACATATAGTGAAGCCGTCTCGAGTGATGATTCTGGTAAGTGGTTTGGGGCTATGCAAGAAGAGGTGAAGTCTCTTCATAAAAATAAAACTTGGAAACTAGAAAAACCTCCTATTGAAAAGAAGATCGTTGGGTGTAGATGGGTCTACAAGAAAAAGGAAAGCATACCTTGAGTCGATAAAGCTAGATACAAGGCACACTTGGTTGTAAAGGGCTATAATCAGGTGCAAGGTATTGATTTCAATGATGTTTTTCACCTATTTTTAAACATAGCTCTATTCGTGTTTTGCTTGGTTTAGTTGTTATTCATGATCTCGAGTTAGAGTAACTAGATGTGAAGACTGCGTTTTTACATGATGAACTTGAAGAGGCCATATACATGTCTCAACCAGAAGGTTTTGAAGTTGAAGGAAAAGAAGACCATGTTTATCTACTCAAGAAGTCATTATATTGCTTAAAGCAGTCACCTCGACAATGATACAAGAAGTTCCACTCGTTTATGGTAGTGCATAGTTTCATAAGGAGTCATTCTGATACATGTGTTTACTTCAAAAGGTTATCTGATAATTCATATATCTATCTACTCTTATATGTCGATGACATGTTAATTGCTGCCAAGAATAAGTCTGAGATCAACAATTTGAAAAATTAGTTGAATGGTGAGTTTGAGATAAAAGATCTAGGAGGAGCAAAGAAAATTCTGGGAATGGAGATTAAGAGAGATAGAGCTGTCGGTAAACTTTACTTAACTCAAAGAAGCTTCATAGAGAAAGTTGTTGAGCGTTTTGGGATGAAAGATGTAAAACCGGTAAGTACTTTATTAGCTTCTTATTTTAAGCTTTCTGCTGATTTGTCACTAAAAACTGATAAGGACATAGAATATATGTCACAAGTTCCCTACTCTAATGTTGTTGGTAGTATCATGTATGCAATGGTGTGTACTCGTCCCGATATCGCACATGTTGTTAGTTTAGTTAGCCGTTATATGGCTAATCCTGGAAAACAATATTTGCTAGCTGTAAAGTGGATATTGAGATATTTGAAGGGTACTACTCATGTTTGCTTGGAGCTTGATAAAGACAAAGGGAATGTTGTTGGTTATGTTGATTCTGACTATGCCGGTGATCTTAACAAAAGAAGATCGATTACTGGATATGTTTTTACTCTTAGAGATTGTGCAATTAGTTGGAAGGCTACCTTACAAGCGACTGTTGCATTGTCAACAACAGAGGTCGAGTATATGGCCATGTTGAGGCTGTAAAGGAAGCAATTTGATTGAGAGGATTGGTTGGTGAACTCAGCGAAGATTTGAAGGTGACAACAATCCATTGTGACACTCAGAGTGTGATTCATCTAGCAAAGGATCAGATATTCCATGAACACACTAAGCACATAGACGTCAAGTACCACTTTTTTTGAGATGTGAAGGTAAAATTACGGTTTAGAAAATTGGTACTAAAAACAACCCTATTGATAGGATGACTAAGTCCTTATCTACAACCAAGTTCAAGCATTGTTTGAGCTTGATTAGAATTTGTGATCGTTAAGATTCCCTTACGGGATACAAGGAAGAGGAAGACAATTCGAAGTTTGTTGGGTCAAGGTGAAGATAAATAAAAGAAAAGTAGATTCAGTAAAGTTGAAGTGATTCAAGTCAAGGTGGAGATTTGTTAGGATGTCTTGAATCATAAGGAATCCTAAACTACTTGATTCACTAGGAATCCTTTTTTGAAGGAATTTCTATTTTGCCTTTTAGATCTATTTCCTATTTGCTAGTTTTCCTAATTTGAGGAGATTCATTTTTTCCCAATTGTTATGGTTTATTTTTCCTTATTGGAAAGAAACTATTAGGAAAGTGGGATTTGTGATCACTATAAATAGAGGTGTCTCATAAAGAAGAAAGCATCCTGTTCTAAAGAGAATTACACATTTTGAGTGTGGGAAACACATTCGTGAGTTAGGGGTTTTAGTTTGGGTGCTTTGGGTTGTGAGATTTGAGTGTAGCCTTTTGTGGCTATTTTGAGTGATATCTTGTAATCCCTTTGATCATTATAGTGGATTTTTATTCTCTTCCTTCGTAGAGTAGACACATCGCCGAACAACGTTAAATCTCTTGTGTCTTTTTCTACTTTCCATACTTTGTTGTTCTGTTTCTACTATAGTTGGTGCTATTCTGTCTCCTCTATTCCTAACATCTTATTTACTCTTAAATTTAAAAATTTAAAAATAACATTTCTACTTCTCTTTGAAATAGAACATTTCTACTTCTCCATTTAACTTTCCTCTCAGCAACATATCGCTAATTTTCAATTTACAACATTGTTCTCGTTCATCATTCTCATTCATAAACCCTCGCAATTGTTTCGTCAATATTTCTCAACCTCTGAACTCTCGATTTCATAATTATTCTCATTGTCATCCTCATTCGCATATCTTCAAGTTATGATTCATCATTCTTGTTCATCAACGTCGGCATCGATAAGTTCTCCATTAGAGCTGGTAAACGGGCCGGTTTGGACCGGCCCGGCCCAATCCGTGATGGATTACGGATTAAACGGATCAACTCACACAGATTTTTTTACTATACGGGCTAATTTTCACCAATCCTGATCCGGCCCGCACGGATCACGAGTTAAAGGGGCTAGCCCGTAAATCCGTTATTAAATAAAAAGTGAAAATTCTAAGAAATGAGCTTTTTAAAGTTTAAAATATAATTATAGGCCTATTTTGAAAAATATACAAAAACAGGCTTTTAAAAGTTTAGTTTTTACTCCATAGGCCAAGTTTCCCAAAATACCCCTGAAACTTTACAATTCACAGATGCTGTGAGTTATGCTCACAGTCTGTGAATTACGCTCACAGCTATGATTGGCCTATGGAGTGAAAATCAAAGTTTAGTTTTGCAAACTTTTCAAAAGTGGCCTATAATTGTTTAGTAAACTTTTCATGGCCTAGAAATCCAATGCACTCTAAAATAAATAAATAAACTTAATTTATATAATTTTTTAATCATAAGGATAAAAAATTTTAAAGAAAAAATATAAGAAAATAATACATGATAAGCATGAATACATATAAAAAAAATATTAAAAAAAAAACCTTAAAAATTGTGTCATGAAAGAAAACTACTCACCCTTTAATATCCAAGATGAAAAGATTATGTGAAAATTCGCAAAATTAGACTTTATCAAATTTTTTATTTTAGTTTTATACCAACCCTAAATTTTTTTCACTTTTAAACTTTTTTTTAAAAAAATTGTAAAAAATGAGCTTCCTGGTATGTGCTACCGGGAAGCAGGCAAAATTTTGTCAGCTTCCCGGTGTGTAATACCAGGAAGTAAAAAATCATTTCTTGGTATTATACACCAGGAAACTGACTTAATTTTTGCCTGTTTCCTGGTGTTTAAACCAGAAATGATTTTTTGTTTCCTGGTAGTATTACACACCAGGAAAATAGGCAAATTTCATGTCTATTTTCTTGGTGTGTACCACCGGAAAATGATTTTTTACTACCCGGTATTACACACCGGGAAATTAAAGTTCAATTTTGCCTATTTCCTGGTATGTAATACCGGGAAACTACTATATATATATATATATTTAATATCGAAGGGTAAGATGGTCATTTTGATCTATTTTTGCAAAATATAAATTTAAAAGTTTAGTTTTGTAAAAATTTTAATGTTGGTCTAAAATTATAATTTTTTTAATAAAAAAGCTCAAAAGTGCAAATGACCTAAAGATTATTTGATAGCATTGAAAAGACCCAAATTTATTGTAAAACGTGTAGAAAAAGTCAAAATAAAAATAAATTTATCAATAAAATTTATAATTTTGACTCTTACATTACTAGATATTGTATTTGATTCGTCCACTACATTTTTTGGAGTAGCCAAATTGAAACTGAAATCCAAAGCAAAAGATTATAAAATTAAGATTGGAATACTGATAAGTTAATTATGGTTTCACACAAAACAATACAAAAAAGAAAATATCACGTAATTAGTCAAATAGAAAAGTAATCAGTAAATAAGAGATCACATTAACCTAAAATATAAAGTAGTTATCGAAGGTTAAGAATACTGAAGGTTGAGTGGATTGCACGAAATTAGGGTTAAAAGAATTTAGAAAATTGGAGTTCAAAATATTCATCACTAGTAATTAGTTTTTAAAAAAAAAAATCTACAGGATTGCGGGTTAGCCCATGGTTAATACGACCCAGCCCATCTAAATCCGCGGGCTAAACGGATCGGATTAAACGCATCCACTTATATATCGGGCCAAATTTTGATTGATCCTAACCTATCTAATTTGCGAGTTAAACGAGCCAACTCGCGGGCCTTGGTCCATTTACAAGCTCTATTCTCCATGCAAAAAATACAAAAGAAAACAAGGATTTCATAAAGGGTCCATTGCATTTTGGGACTTTTTATTAAGAAAATTATATTTTTAGACCAAAATTAATATTTTTACAAAACTAAACTTTTTTCAAAAGTTTTTGCAGAAAATATACCAAAATGACCGTAGTACCTCTGCTTCCCGGGCAAATCAGGCCGGGAAGCAAAAACTACACTTGGAAACAGGCAAAATATAATTGTTTTCCGGTGTTCTGCTTCCCGTACCGGGAAACACTACACCGAGAAATAGTTATATTTGCCTGTTTCCTGGTCTGATGCTTCCTGATCCACCTGAAAGTTTATTTTTGTAATTTTTTTAAAAAAAAGTCTAAAAGTGTAAAAAATTTAAAGTTAGTCTAAAACTAATTTTTTTTTTTATATTATATATAAGGTTTAAAAATGCATATTCTCACTTTCATAAATCTAAAGTAGTAGTTAGCCCTTACAAATCAAAACATAAGCAGAATAGCGATGTAATGATATACTTTGTTTTCCATTTATGCTCAGATTGGTTGTTAGGCTTATTTTAATGTGTTAAGATGTCTGAATTTTGGTTGTAAAGAGTGAATTTGTGATTTTTTTTTCCAACATAGACAAGTAGCTGCTGCAATATTTAAATTGAATTTGTGATGTTTGTTTGCAGTAGTTTTCTGGTAGTCAAAACCAGAAAATAGTTCATATTTGGATTGGTTTCCCAATCTTGAATACCGAAAAACTATTGTTAAGGTCTCAAGACTAGGAAACAATTCAAATTTGGGATCTGTTTCCCGGTCTTGAATACTAGAAAATGACTGTTAGGGTCTAGTAGCTTCTCGGTATTCAAGATCATGAAATAGTTCAAATTTGGATCTATTTTCTAGTGTTGAATATCGTGACACTGTCGTTAAGATATAGTAGCCTCTCAGCATTCAAGACTAGAAAGCAGTTCAAATTTTGATCTGTTTTCTGGTCTCGAATACAAAAAAAATAACTATTAGGGTCTAGTAGCTTCCTAGTATTCAAGACGAGGAAACGGATTAAATTTGGATCTGTTTTCCAGTTTTGAATACCAAAAAATGACTGGATCTATTTCCCCGTCTTGAATATTAGAAAGCGACGGTTAGGATCTAGTAGCTTTCCGATATTAGGGTTTAATTTCAAACTTTCAAAATTAAGAAACAATTAGATAGATTGATCTATTTCCTATTATGATCTACCGGAAACATATTTGTTTAGCATATGCTTCCTGGTAAACCCAACATAACAGTTACCCCAACATAAAAGGGGGAGCTTGAGAGACACTATGTTTGAAGAGTAACTGAAAGGTTATAATGTGTCACAGTTGTTGGTTCAAAGCTTAATAATAATTATGCAAATATATCACAGAATCTGCAAATTTCCTTATCATTGAAAAAACTACTGATGCCTTTAAATAGGCAGAATACATAAACATAACGTAAAAATAAAAACAGAATATTAGCCAGTATAACTGGTCCTTATTTTTAGGAACTGACATTTGACCATGTAAAAAACTTGCTAATCACACTCCTAGATATTCGGCTTCACATATTCGAATCATATTCTTAACATCTTCCCTTGATTCGAATTCACAAACACCAAGAAATGATCTGAAGCACATGAACTTCCCTTTAGACAAAGACTTTGTTAAAACGTCTGCTACTTGATCGTGTGTGCTACAATATCGAACATCTAAAACATTTGCAGCAACCAAATCTCTGATGAAATATAATCGAGTATCAATATGCTTTGTCCTGCTATGCAATGCCGGATTTTTTGTCATGAAGATCGTTGATTTGTTATCACAGAATATAACTGTTGCTGCTTTTTGTTCATGCTATAATTCACTCAAAATTCTCCTTATCCAGATTGCTTGAGATGCGGCAGAAGTCACAGCAACATACTCTGCTTCTGTGCTTGATATAGCTGTTATTTCTTGCTTCTTAGAGCTCCATGATATAGCACCTGATCCTAAAGTGAAAATGTGAGCAGAGATGCTTTTTCTGTCATCAAGAGAACTTGCAAAATCAGAATCAGAGTATCCATATAACTCTCCACCAAGATTGCTTGAATACCAAATACCATAATTCATGGTACCAGCAATATATCGCAGTACCCTCTTTGCAGCTCCAAGGTGAATCTTCGATGGTGTCTGCATAAATCTAGAAACTATACAAACCGAAAAAGCAATATCTGGTCTGGTATGTGTCAAATAGATTAATCCTCCAACAAGACTTCTATACATGGTGGAATCTACTTTCTCTTCTCCATCATCACATATAAATTTATCATTAGGATTCATAGGAGTAACAGCAGAATTGCAATACAACATACCAAATTTCTTAAGCAATCCTTTAGCATACACCATCTGAGAGACAAAGATGCCATCTTCTCCTTGCTGCACTTCTAATCCAAGGAAAAAATGAAGCAATCCTAAGTCTGACATCTCAAATTCTTTCATCATTTGGCCTTTAAATTCATCAACAACAGCTTCCGATGAACTTGCGTATATCATGTCATCAACGTATAAACAAACCATGATAAAAATTATTACCATTAGTCGTTTTGGCATACAACGTAGGTTCTGATTCACTTCTCATAAAGCCATGCTCCAAAAAATGCTTATCAATTCGACTGTACCAAGCTCTAGGAGCTTTTTTCAATCCATAAAGAGCCTTTTTTAGCTTGTAAACTTGTATTTCTCTCCCTTTTATTTCAAAACCTTGCGGTTGCTGCACATATACTTCCTCCTTTAACTCTCCATTAAGAAATGCTGATTTCACATCAAATTGATAAACTGGCCATCGTTTATGTGCTGCCAATGCAAGAACTATTCGGACAGTTTCAAAACGAGCTACAGGAGCGAATGTCTCTTCGAAATCAATGCCAGCCTGCTGCGAGTAACCCTTGGCCACTAGACGTGCCTTGTATCTCTTTACTTCACCATTTGCTCCAAACTTTGTTTTAAATATCCATTTCAATCCAATAGCCCTTTTACCAACAGGTAGATCACACAATTCCCATGTTTTATTCTTGTTAATTGCTCTTATCTCTTCCACCATAGCAGTCTGCCATTCTTCTTTTCCCTCAGCTTCTTCAAATGTCCCAGGATCAGTAGCTGTTAAGGCGAAGCTACAAGACTCATAAACATCTGCCAAAGACTTGAATTTTATTGGTCCAGGTGATGATGTTGAACCAGAATCTGTGTGTGCCTGTGTGACTGGATTTGCGGGTGTTGAAGGTGTGCCATGTAAATCGAAATTTGTATGCACCTGTGTGATTTGAGTCGCAGGTGTTGAAGGAGTGTCAGGTGAAATTATTGATGAGTTTGTTTGTACATTATCCTCAACTGCAGTAACTTCATGCTCATGCTCCAGAGCATCATTCTCCTGCCAAGTCCAACTTAAATTTTCATTAAACACAACATTCCGACTGATAATAATTTTTTTAGTCTCAGAATCAAACAGTCTGTATGCTTTAGACTGTATACTGTACCCAACAAATATACATTTTTGAGATTTTTGGTCTAACTTTCTCCTAGCATGTGGAGTGATTAATACATAACAAATAGAACCAAAAACTCTTAAATGACTTACAGAGGGTTTAAATCCATTCCATGCTTCGAATGGTGTTTGATTTGGGACTGCTCTCGTCGGAGAAATATTTAAAAGATATATTGCTGTTGCTACACCTTCAGCCCAAAGGGTATTCGGCAAATCCTTACCTTTCAACATACTTCTGGCCATTTCGACAACAGTACGATTCTTACGTTCCGCCACACCATTTTGCTCAGGGTTGTAAGGTGCTGTAAGTTCTCTACGTATCCCATGCTTGTCACAAAAAGAATTAAATCCACGTGACAAACTCACCTCCTCGGTCAGTACGAAGACACTTGATATACAATCCACTTTGCTTTTCCACCAGAGATTTGAATTGCTTAAATTTTTCGAACGTCTCTGCTTTATTTGCAAGAAAATATACCCAAGACATTCTACTATAGTCATCTGTGAACAACAAAAAATACTTACTTCCACCGAGAGATGTCGTCTGCATAGGACCACACAAGTCAGCATGGATCAACTCAAGACACGACGTTGCTCACCACGCTGTACCAACAGGAAAAGACTTCTTAGATTGTTTTCCATAAACACATCCTTGGCACAACTCAAAATCAGTAATTGTTGGTAGACCAGACACCATATTTTTTTCTCTGAGCAGCTTCAAACCTTTGAGGTGCAAGTGACCATAACGAAGATGCCATAGTGTTGACTCATCATTCTCTTTTGCTGTTAAAACAAAATTACCCATACGAGACACATCCAGAGGAAACATTTTATTCTGAGTGACCTTAATTTTGATGAAGACTCGCCCTGAATTTTTTTCTGTGATACAACATTCTCCATTATCGAAAACCACAGAATAACCGCACGCCATTAGTTGTCCTACACTAATAAGATTATATCCAAGCTCTGGAACATATTGCACATTATGTAAATACTTATACTTGCCTGGATTGATTTTTAATCTTATCGTGCCTTTGCCTTCTACTTGCAACACTTTACCATTTCCAAGTTGCACATTTTGCTTCTGCGTCTCATCGAGGTCAGAAAAAAATAGATTTATGGCTTGTCATATGATTCGAACATCCACTATCAACAAACCATAAATGATGTTGTTTTTCATTTGCACCTGATATTTGGGTCATGAACAGCTTCTCATCATCTTCGTTGTACTCTGCAGCATCATCAGCTTCCTTTGTCAAATTCACCTGAGAGTCTTTCTGCCAACAATTTGCTTTTATATGACCAAAATTGCCACAGTTGTAGCACTGGATATGATTCATGTACTGACCCTGATCATCTTCACGACCTCTTCCGCGTCCATAGAAACGTCCCCGTCCACGAGATTGACCACGAAAACCTCCTCTGCCACGACCCCTTCTGCCTGTGTTACTATCATGTACTTGAAAAACCTTTTCTTCATCATTCACAATTGTCCTGTTAAGTCTAACCTCATGCGCTTGTAAAGACCCCATAAGCTCAAATGTAAATATTGATAAGTCTTTAGATTCCTCAATGGCAGCAACTACGTGATCAAATTTGGGATCCAAACTACGTAACACTTTTTCGACAATGGTCTGATCTTGAATTTTCTCACCGTAAGTTCGCATCTGGTTAACAACAACAGTGACTCTACTTAGAAACTCTGACACAGACTCTCCCATCTTCATTTGCAAAGTCTCAAAGTCCCTTCGCAGCGACTGAAGTCGTACAACCATAACCTTGGAATCTCCTTGGAATTCCTTATGCAATATAGTCCATGCACTTTTTGATGTGGTGGCTGATGCAATCCTGGCAAATACACTATCATGTACAGCCTGCTGAATGATTGCTAGTGCTTTGGCATCTTTCTTCTTGGTATCTTTGAGTTTTGTCTCCTCAGCATCAGTGAGTATTGTCTCCTCAGCGGGTTCTGTATATCCTTTCTCCACAAAATCCCAAAGATCTTGCGATCTGAGCAAAGTCTTCATCCTAATAGACCAAAATTCATAGTTCTCTCCCTTGAATATTGGAATGAGAGGTTGTGCTACTCCCAATGCTTGACTATTGCTAGCCATTTCACTTATCACTCGTCTCAGGTTTCTCACCAATACTCGTGTGTGTCACTCGTCTCACGTTTCTCACCAATACTCGTGTGTCTCACTTGTGCTATCCCGTGTTTCACACCAGTGCTCTGATACCACAATGTTGGTTCAAAGCTTAATAATAATTATGCAAATATATCACAGAATCTGCAAATTTCCTTATCATTGAAAAAACTACTGATGCCTTTAAATAGGCAGAATACATAAACATAACGTAAAAATAAAAACAGAATATTAGCCAGTATAACTGGTCCTTATTTTTAGGAACTGACATTTGACCATGTAAAAAACTTGCTAATCACACTCCTAGATATTCGGCTTCACATATTCGAATCATATTCTCAACAACAGTATGTTAAATGGAAATAACATGCGGTCAAGACAAATATTTAAATACAGCAATACATAGTAGAGTTCATTACTCAACCAAACCAAATCAAACAATGAATAAAACATTATCCCACCAAATTTAATCAGTCAGTTATTTGTTGTATATTTTAAACAGTTTTTTGGTCCGTACTTTCTCATGGAACTGCAGTTGCAATGTTAATTTGTAAATTCCACTCTTTAATTCAACAATGCGTTGATCGATCTCCTCTATACTACATTCATTTAATTCACCTTCATCTTCGCTGTCGCTCTCTTCCTCTGTTTTTTCGCAATTTTGCTCAGAAGCCGACCCATCTTCAACAGGTCGGGGGGCCAAGTACTCAACTATTTCAGTTGGGGGATCGTCCTGCAATAAACATGAACATATTAAACAAGAAACAAATCTATAAACAAGTTACTCAACAGTTATGTAACACTAAACTCACCTCTGATAATACACAATCAATATGAGCTAGATCGGAGCAGGGCTGACAATAATAGAAGGGATGGTTGAGATCACCTTTTTCCTCGCAAATAAAACAATGATACCCTTCGGATGAGAAATCATTGGGTAAATTTGTTGAATCCGAGAGAGTGAGTGTATGATCCTCATACGTATGCGATTGATGTTTAACAATGACAGGTAAAGGAATGCATTCAAAGTGTACATATACGCGACAAGCCAAGCAACCATAAACATGACAGTTCTCACATAAGTTATGGCAGACAACGCAGATTCTTCTGTAGAATGTTACTCTGCTGGTAGTGGAATACATATAGACCATAGGATGGTCCACATGATACTGTTTTAGTCTCAACCCAGCTGTTGCGACGCCACCACATGAAATGTGAAATCTAGGCAGAATACAAGACTTCGAACAATCCAAGTAAAGATGACCACGCGGGAGAGAGGCTTCACACGCATCACATGACGTCTCAACATGTGCTAGTCGGAGAACAAGTGGGTGCAAGTGGAGGGGGCTTTTAATTTGTTTGCCATGTGGAACTTTATGTATACATGACTCGTGGATGAATAAGGTACACTCGATACAGGCAAATCCTGATCCGTTGAAGCCCTTTGAGCAGTAAGAACAAGTTAAATCTTTCAAGTCATCACATGATAAAAGCTTATTGTGGAAGAAACGGTGGAGATGATGATTATGAAAATCTGCTTTTATCCTCCATTTTCCATCCAGTGGCAGCTGTTGCTGAATTTCGAGGCTGGAAGCACATTGGATATCAAGTTTAATGTCACAAACACAGCAAACGTAGCCGAAACCAAAAGAGAATTGTCTGCATCCGTTGCATATGAATCTTTGTAATTCTGAACCACGAAATTCGAGACAAAAGCATTTAGCTTCCAAAGGATGGTCAGGATGAAATGGGTGTTGGATTTTACAAGGTGATTCGCCGCATGTTTTGTGCACACCCCATGTAACACCATTTAAATTCTTGTAGATATAGGCAGGACCTGAGACTACTTTATAGCATACATGACAGTACACTGGTGGATCACTTGCCTCGTAGCAGTCATGGTAGCTCAAATCACGTTTTCTTTCCGATAGAAACTGATTGATGTCCATTTGAGTGGAACTGAAAAGAAGCAGTAGATCTGACTCCAAATCTGTGCCTATTGGGGGTTGTTAATGGACTAAGAATAAGAGAATTACGTGCAGAGGAGTGGATTAAGATCCTCACCTCAATTTTCGATACCAACATGTGCTCATCTTGACAGCACCATGTGCACAGATCCCCATATCATGATCAATGGATCATGTTTGTTACCCTATTGAATACAAGAGATAGGATGGAATAAACTTAGCGCCAGATTACTATATTTTTATGAATAATCTTGTTTGAACCTAACGTTTTTTATATGTTTGGTTTTAAGTCTGCAGTTCTTTCCGTTGTGACCAGATTTTTTACAATTAAAACATGGCCTTTGTGCCAGAGTAGTCCTTCTTGCATACTCCACATGTGAGGAATTTTCTGTTTTATTTGACATCTTTAATGTGAAAGCTTCCTCCGCTATGTTCTCATCTCTCATTGTATTTCTTTGCTCCACAGCTTGTAAAACATTAATTAATTCAGCAATGGTATTTTTTTTCCTTTTTAAGGGATCTTGGAATCTTCAAGTGAGGAATTTTTTTTTGTTCAAACTTAAAAGCTAAACTTGCGAGAATTTTCTCCTTAATTCTATCCCTGTCCTCGATAAACTTACCACGGAATAGTTTGATTTTGTTGGCAATTATTGTGAGTTTATTTTATTTTATTTTATTTTATATTTCTGTGTTCCTTCAACTTCTCTGGGTTTGAAATTTTAATTAAAATTTTAAAAAAATAAGAATAATAAATTTAAAATAGTTTAAATTTATCCGCATTTCTTATTTGTACATCCATTTTATATGTCCATGTTTTTTAAAATGGACTGTGTTGACATTTTTACCGTCAACATAAATTTTTTCAAAAATAGATATGTTTACAAATTTGTGATCAACAATCATCATATAAAATTAGGAATTACTTTATTATTTTTATGCAGGTTCAAAAATGATTGAACAATTATTAGAATTTGTGAACTCATATCAAAAGTGACAACTTTAATATTAAAATTTTAAATCAGGGTAAAAATGTCAGCATAGACTATTTTTGAAAAACAAAATTTCTCAAAATTTAATTAGGAAACATTTCTACCAATCATTTAAACATCCCATCACATCGTAAATTGTTTTGAATTAATTTTCTAAAATAAATTGACTTATTCAGTTGTGTTTGAATTATTTCCCCCCTCTCCATCAATTCAAACAAGTAAGGAAAAAAATAGAAAAAGATCGATACACTTTCTCATCAAATACTGGTGAAGTACTTTCTATTCAACTGAAGTACTTCCTCTTCAACCTTGATGCACTTTCTCACTAACCTAACACTTTCTCTCCTTCCATCAA
Organism: Cardiospermum halicacabum; assembly: GCA_031304145.1. NCBI lineage: Eukaryota > Viridiplantae > Streptophyta > Magnoliopsida > Sapindales > Sapindaceae > Cardiospermum > Cardiospermum halicacabum. Next base: position 38,846,535 of record CM062389.1, on the reverse strand, counting down.
AATATATTTTCTTCTTCACTGGATATCTTTGAGCCAAATTCATAGTATTTGTAACACCCTCTACCAGGTTCTAGAGAACCGGACCGGAAGTGCAACATCATTGACTAACTCAAATCAATTTTTCATTGAAAATTCTAAATTTCAAATTGCAAAATCCTAAATTTAAGAAATGATATGAAGTTAACAAGAGAATAAAATTTTTATTTAAATCAGATAAAATACTAGAGATAAACATGTAACAGATTTGAAATCTTGACATGAAAATAAATTCCGAAACTACTTATAATATTGTTAGAAAGATAATCAAAAACTCATATATAAAAATATTTCAAATGACATATTAAAACCAAAATCAACTACAGTGGAGTTCTTTAATCAAAATTTCAACTATTGTTTAATAATCATACACTAACAGCATATTAGAAATATCCAAAATCTAAATCCTTCAAAGTGATGGGACACTTTACGCGATAGATATAGCTTCAAGCTCTTAAATCATCTTTCTACCTACGTGTCAGCAAAACAAACCAACATGTTAAGCTTTTTGCTTAGCGAGGCGGCTAATGAAAGAAACGAGTTTATCACTTGTGAGACCATCAAGGGTCATTTGCGAGATTATCAACTTACATAACAATTCAAACAACACACAAGAGTGATAACAAGTCTTCATATTAACTATTTAAGAGTTATCCTTTCAGACACATAACAGATCATTTGATTGAAGAACCTCCAAATAATAAGATTCATAGCACTTAAAATCATATAACAATGTCACTTTTGTTATCTCTATCTAACGACAACATCAAGAAAATTTGTTTATGAACTACAAATAAAATATATTATTCTATACAACATAATCATGCTTCATCCATATCATACAAAACTCAATAAATTTATAATACGATTCTTCACAAATATCATAACAAATAAATCAAATTAATTTAACACCAAGGTAACAATCTTTTATTTCTAGCATAATTATCATAAAGAAACTATACAAACTAGTTAATTACTTCACCTCATTAACCAAATATATGTTAGGATTGTGACGATATATACTCCTGTATCCATAATTTATTTGGTAATTTGGAAAAAACTCGAATACTATTTTGGAAGTGTAATATTTTATTAGAAATGGTATTTCCTAAAGTGGATTCTAATTAGGAAAGAAATCCTAGAGAATTCTAAATAGGAAAAGGTTTTCTTAATGTTAAGGATTACTTTGTGACTAAGTAACCTAATACTATAAATACAGTGCTTCTATCTATTATGAGATATCATGAGAGAACAATATAGATCTAGTTGGTAAGGTTTAAGAGGTACCCAATAGAAGCCTAGGAACTACAAAGACAATGGAGATCTTCAGTTCTAGATCGAGTCCTATTATCCTGTAAGAGCCATATAAGAGAGCTTCTATGTGAGAATGTGACCAATCTAATTAGATTGGAGAGTGAGACAATGATATTCGAGTTGTAACTATTGATTTATAGTTATATAGTGAATTGGTCTCTTACCGTCCTGACGAATGTAATTTTTTCCCGCTTTGGTTTCCATGTAAAACATTGTGTCTTATTTTTTATCTTTATTTTCTTGCATTGTGTATGTTTATTTACTCTGCGGTTACCAATACTCGTCTTTACTGCATTAGATCAATGATTAGTTCAATAAGTGGTATTAGAGCTAGCCGAGTTTTTCCAATAATCAGAGCCCCTAGTTTGTAAGCTAGCATAAGTGGTGTGGTTCGTGAGTTTTTTGGTTTGGTCAAAGTAAACATAGGTTTACGTAAGATTAAAGTGACATATTTTGAAGGATAGGTAAATCTCCCGGAGTCTCAAGAAGTTATAAAAAAAAATGGATTTGTTTTGCCTGATCGAGTTTGGAGTCGTTTGTGTGAAAAATAAAAAGGTCAAAGCTGAAAAAAAAATTGATTCGCTAGTGTTGTCAAGATCTTGTTTGCAATAGTCGTAGAGATGAAAAAGCTTCTCAAACGTTAACGGTGGTGATCTACAGCATGTATGATTGTGATGGTAAGGTAGATTTGAGACTTTTGTGGTTCTCTATTAACGCAAGAAAATATCAAAAGATGTGATGAAAGATTAAAGTCTAGTCAAATAGTTAAAATAAATTGAGAATTTGACTAATTGTGTATAATGAGATCTTTGTGGACTGGTAATTTTAATCAACTGGTCGATGAGCTCGAATAGAGAATGACTATAAGGAGCTATTCGGTAAAGACTCTGACTGAATGCTAGGATAGGTGTCATTATAGAATGTTTTTAACCATTAAGGTTATCATGATAAAGGATGAAATAATTCTAGTGAATCGGTCTCTCACCGTCTGGACGGCCGTTGTTTTTTTCCGCTTTGGGTTTCCACGTAAAATCATGTGTTTTTTTCTCTTGCATTGTATAGGTTATTTACTTTGTGATTTCCAATACTCGTCTCCGTTGAGTTAGATCACTAATTTGTCCTACAAGCAGTATTAGAGCTGGCCAAGTTTTTTCAACATTATATTCATTCACTATTTCCAAATCATAACTTATCATCACATTAAAATAGAACGTATAACTAGATGAAAATACCACATATTCAAACACATACTAATCACCGCACAAATCATATTTATCAAAATACTACATATTTTGACCAATTTTAGTTTGCCTTTAAGTAAGACTCTCAAACGGCTATAGGACATGGGAAACCTAACTAGAACATACTGAAGCAGAAAATCCAAGCACATCCAAAGCCACCACTACTCAATAATAAGGTGAACCGAAGTCCCTTTTTAATTGCAAATCATATACGGAAACACTGACAATGTCAAAGCCCCCAAAATTGATAGTTATCCTCCCTATGTCATGCCAACTATCCTTACAAACATAAATCTCTACTTAAGGTGGACATCTTTAGTTAATTTTGTGAGATCAGGCAAATCCAATAGAATATTTTCAAATAAATTAAGTTCTCATCATCCATATAATCTCAAACACAATGGACTTATTTTCTCATAGTCTAACGATTCAACAAATTAATCTCAAACATAATGGACTTATTTTCTCATAGTCTAACAATTCAACAAATTAATCCCTATAGTGATATTCATAACATTTTATTTATCAAATTTTGACAATCTTAACAAATTGATCCCAACAGTCATATGCACAATATTTAATAAATCATCATTAAACCACAATCACATCTTACTCCTTTTAGATCTACCGGTTTATACCAGTCACATGCTTATATTTTAACACATATATATATATATATATTTACACGATTACAAAACAAATTCCTTACACGCATAATATATATATATATATATGTATATATATTTATCCGTATTTATATATCTCGGAATTAGAAATCCAAAATTTCCTACATACATAACTACATGTTCATAGGCATTTATTTTTCTCAAAAATCCAATCCACAAATAACAACAAAATTTCTTACACATATTACTAAATGTAAATACATATTTATCTCAGAAATCCAATGCACAAACAATAATGATATGCAAATACTAATATATATATATATATATCAAGTTAATACACTAGTAATAATCATCGTTCACATATAGCCATGACATATTAATATCAATGACTAAATACATATGTCAACTTCAACATACACCTTTTAATAAAATCAATTAAATCGAAAAATAAACACTGACACACACAAAACAAAAGTGAGAGTAATACATTTACCGAAGCGGGATTGTAAATCTCCCAAAACAAAGTCGAAACTCACTTCTAAAAGTGATAATGACCAAACTCGTTCTCGAAGACATGAATATATATAAAAATATAATTACATTCAGATCACTCAGATTTATTGATCTTAAAATAAACTAATGCTAAACTCAAATTAAGTCAAATACTTGCAATCAAAAGTCAGAGAATCAAAACTAATCTAACAACATCGAAATCAAACAAAATTTTAAGGGTTTGTTTAGCACATGGAGATAAATCTAAAAGGATCAGTTTGAAGTGAAACAAACATTTGACGGAAGATAAATTCAAGAAAAATCGATTCACATAAAATTTAATTTTAGTTAGTTTTTCAACAAACACTATAACAACGGAATGTATGACTAGTCAATTTTGAAAGCCTATAATAAGATGAATGTGAGGCCACTGAATTCACTGTGATCAGACATCAAACAGAGTAGAATGAGCCTGGCAAACATGATGATCAGGTTATGAGAGTTTTGCTGCAGCAAGAGGTTATTTATTTATTTGTCTCTCATCGATAGTGTTTTTTTTTTCTAATTAGATTTCCTTATATGATATATATATAAACATTTGGATTGGCTTAATGTAACGTCCAGCCCCCACCCCCGGATGAATTCAAAGCGTGGTGGTAGGGCGCCACGTCATTCATAATCGGTCTTAAGGCTGAATACTAACCCCACAGACCACCATTATGCTTTCCAGCATGCTTTGTCCTCACTCGCATGCTTCCCGAGAAAACTTCCTGGAAGGTCACCCATCCTAAGATTGCTCTAAGCTAAGCACGCTTAACTTTGGAATTCTCAAGTTTCAGGCTCCCAAAAAACAATGTGCACATTGGTGATATGGGTAGCCATTCAATTCCTTTTAACTATGTCTCAATATGGGATGTTACAATCCACCCCCCTTAGGACACAACGTCCTCGTTGTGTTTGACCCATATCATTCCCCGAATCTTTAACCCCGCTAGACAAATACCCAGTGCTCTTATGTCTACAAGCGCACTCGCGGTCGCAGGGTTGCTCTGATACCATTTGTAATGGTCTGGCCCCCACCCTCGGATGAACCCAAAACGCGGTGACAGGGCGTCATGTCATTACAATCGGTCTTAAGGTTGACCAATAGCCCCACAGACCACCATTACGCTTTCCAGCATGCTTTTTCCTCACTCGCATGCTTTCTGAGAAACTTCCTAGAAGGTCACCCATCCCAAATCCAAGCACGCTTAACTTTAGAGTTCTCATATTTCGGGCTCCCGAAAAATAATGTGCACATTGGTAATATGGGTAACAATTCAATTCCTTTAACCATGTCTCAATATGGGGTGTTACACCTAACAAATCAATTCCTCTTTAAATTTTTCAAAGGGGTTCAAATACCAACATAAAATTTAAATATAAAAAAATTATAATTTTATAAACGCTATTAAAATAATATCTTAAATTCAAAATCTTCAAATTTCAAAACCTTTACCCTAATTCCCAATTAGCAAATCCTAATCAAATTTGGCTAAACTTTTGGATATTATAGTATTACCCTGCAGTTTTTCTGTATATGACCAAACCTTTTAAACTAAAAACACTAAGGTTTGCTTTTGTACCAATATTTTTTTTCTTCATGTTCAGGTTTTTTACAATGGTATGATCTAAACACTGATAGACATTCGATATGTTCTTGATATTAAAAAAAATCTTATCTCATTATCTGCTTTAGATGATAATGGTAAAAAATTTACGGGTGAAGGTGGCGTTCGAAATGTTAGTAAATGTGTTCTTGTAATTATGTTGGTGAAGAAACTTGGTAGGCTGTTGTATCTGATAGGGTCTACCGTTATGGGTTCCACCTCTGTTTCTTCTACATCAAGCGAATAGATACTACGAAGTTGTGGTATATGAGACTTGGACATATGATTAAGAAAGGAATTGTAATGCTGAGTAAAGGGGTCCTTTGGATGATTCAAATATATCCAATTGGGAGTTTTGTGAGCATTGTATCTTTGGCAAACACAAACTGGTCAGCTTTAGTACTAAAACACATAAAATTAAAGGTACATTTGATTATATTCATTTTGATCATTGGTGACCATTACTTGTTGCATCAAAATGTGGTTCTAGTTACATGATGATATTGATCGATGATTTTTCAAGAAAAGCCTGAGTCTATTTTTTGAAGAATAAGTCTGAAACTTTTGAGACTTTCAGAAATTAGAAGGTATTAGTTGAAAAGCAGGCTGCAAAGAAAGTGAAGTGTTTGAGAACTAATAATGGGTTGAAGTTTTGTACATCTCACATTTAGTGGGATACCCTAACAGAATGGTGTAGCCGAATGCATGAATAGAACTCTTTTAGAAAAAATTTGTTTTTTACTTAGTAATTCTAAATTGACGCAATATTTTTGGGCCGAGGCTGCTGCAACAGCTTGTTATTTGGTGAATCATTCTCCATCTGCGTCAATTGAGTGTAAGACTCTTAAAAAGGTATGGTCTGGTATACCTACTAATTATTTTATATTAGTTGAGTTTTTAAACAGCTCATGTTTTTTTGTCAAAATAGCTGGATTTTATTTCAATATGAATACTTGAGTTTGAAGATGTGTGAGGGTGAATAACTTGTTGTGGATAATTTGATGGGTTACTCTAAACTTCTTTATTAAAAATACAGGAAAAAAATTACAAAAACTGAAATAAAAATGAATGATCTACCTACGAGTAGAGTTATAGCCAAGTGATCGTTTTGTAGGAGGACCTTCGAACCGAATATAATCATATATGACTCCTTGAAAAGCCAGCAAATGTCTTGATTGCGTTAAATAGAGAATATTCCTTCCAACATGAAGAACAGAACCAGGTACATCAATGCTGTACAATTGGTACAATCCATGAATTCCATGTCTGGCTATTGCATTGTCCTTTCCAATTAATCCCGTTGTAAACAAAGGTCGGCTAAGTGTATTAGGATTGTTGAACCGGACCTATATTATCAACATATAATAATGATTCTCAATACAAAAACAAAAGGGTTATTCATAAATAAACTAATTAATTATACCTGGATTTCACATTCAGTTTTGGCTGCCAAGGCCAATTGGAGTTTGTATTTTCCTTTACGAACCCACCCTCTCAGATCAAATAGAACTTGCCATGTGGTAGCTCTGTATGTATTTCCTGTTTTCCTATAGTAAAACGATAAAACAAAAGTTCGTGTTTATTTTTAATTTTCCAGGAAAATTATTCTTTCTACAAACTAAATTTATGATATTACCTTGGGACCTGAGCAAAAAACCAATCTCGCCAATAATTGCTTACACCTATAGTGTATACAAGATCGCCATGGGGATATAAATCGGTATACCGTTCCCATAACCCGTATTGTCTATATCTGCATAGTTTATGAACTTTTTTTTTTTTTTTTATAGTTCCTTGAAATGATTTTTTTTTTTTTTTCTAATAGAAAAAATATAATTAAATGATAGACTCACTTGTCTTCGATATGATTAGTATATAGAGTAGGGTAAGGATCTGGGACGAAGAATTCTCCTGCACTACGATCTGGAATACCGATTTCCCAGAAAGTTGGACCGCTCCGAGGAGGCTTAAACACCAGAACTCGCAAGTTGATATTGCTTCCTGAGGAAGTAAGTATATGAGTGAAACAGAACAAAGTCTAATCTATTACACTGACGATACACTACCTGGGGCGATAGTAATCAATTTCTGATACTTATAATCTCCTATCAATCCAGGAACCCAAGCATACAAATTGTAGATGCCTGGTCTAACGTTTTTGATTGAGAAATAGCCTCCACGGTCAGTGTAAGTCCAAAATTGATAACCCTGTTAAAATGTTATTATCAACTAATAATGTATCGAAAAATCAAATTAAAATAGAAAGGGAGAAGTACCTTAGTGTCGAATTGAAATGATCCTGCATCCCCAGGTGCTGCCAAGCCCACAAAGGCCCCATTTGCTCCGAACCATTTCTTACTAACATATCTATAAGAAGCAGAATAAATTCAATGCAGTGTTTTGAAGGCTGTAATGAAAATGGAGAGAAATGAATGTATCTGTACGGGTCATAGATTTTAAGCTGGCCGAAAACAGTTCCTCGTTGCTGGCTATTAGGAAAATCTACAGAGTTAACAAAATTGTATGGCCAGAGTCTGGTTTCTATCCACATCTGAATAAAATAATAAAGTATATTAATACACACTCAATTTTATGTCACGGTGGCAGATATAGTGATCAAATTAAATAAAGGTATTTACCTGTGCTTTGGCATTATTCCATAGAAGAGCAATGGCACTATCCCCACGTGCAGGAGCAGAGTTTAGATAAACAAGAGATGGACCGAATACTTTCTTCCATGGCTCTCCATTTCTGAATTCAGTGTATATATCTTTCCCAGTATAATGTACACTTGTAAACATCTGTGATTGTTGATATATTATATGTCTATGTAAGCAATTTATATGATTCATTATTCATAAGTACGTACATTGAGGATAATTGGACCGGCATGAGAAGTGAGGTCCTGCTTGATTGGCCCACCACAGAGGTACTCAGAAGAAGGAGATATCATCCAGAAACCAACAGGTTTATCTGTTTTGCTAATCCATCCATGAACTCTGTTGTCTTTATTCTCCATTGAATATTGATACTTGTCGTCCACTTCTCCACCTCTCAACCGAACTGCTTCAGGATAAGCAAGAGCTTGACCCTTATTTCTGTCGGACATTGAAGGCATGAATCTCTGTACTGTGTCTGATATCACCATGTAATTGAACCTATATTCTTAAACAAAATTAATAAAATTTAAGCTGAAAATGGAAAATGTCAAAAAAATTATATATAGAGATTTTTTACAATGCATCTTGGAGCTTGAAAACCATTCTAATCTGATCCATATCGACATCAGGCCATCCTCGTTCCCGTTCCAGGATGGCATAGTAGTAAAAACCTGCTAAACCAGGCTTCATTATAAACCTTTTATCAACGTTTAAGGGGACTTGAGATCCTCTGAGATTTTTTTTCCATCTTCTGGAAAATGATATCTCTACCTCTTCAGGACTCTCTTTGATCACCTTAAATTCCTTGCAACTTAAACTGCAGTTGACAGCAATTACTTATGTTTGGATTCTATATGTCGTGTAATAAGAAAATTATGACTACTACTCACTAGTCAATGTTTTCTTGTTTTCGAGGCTCATACCAGACAACGTCCAAATACCTGAAATCATAATTATTGATGACTTCTATCAATTCAATTCTGGACTTAACTAACAGAAGAACTGTTGATGTATACATTACATACCCACGATCATCATCTTTGTTTTTAGTTTCTAGTAGATTATCAATTCCATTGTATCTGATTCCAGTGACAAATCCTTCTGGGTTTGATAGGGTTACTTGAATAAAACCGTTATTCATTATCACCTCCTATAAATATTTATTTAAATAATTAAATAACATTTAATAATATAGAGTTATTTTATAACTTTTTATTTATTAAAAAAAAAATTCAATTCTTACACGTTTATTGGTGTGTATTTGAACCGTCGGGGCCGCGTCCGATTTCCTGTGGCTCATTTGGCTTAATATTTTGTTATTGTTAGAAAATTAAATGAAGAGTATTTTTTTTTTTTTTTTAATATAGATAACATAGAGCAGAGAAAAGAACCTCGATAGAGTAGTCTCTGAACTGGGACTAATGTAGCAGAACAGCAACAATGCTACCAACTTCAAATTAAATAATCTCTCCATTGTTGAAGTTGATGAGACTTAAAAGCCAAGAACCTTTAGAAAATTCTTGGCTTCTGAAGAATATGTGTACCTCTGTAATTTCATATATACAAGGATTTGTTAGGAACAAAATTAACTCCTGCTAACCTTAGCAACCAAACATAGAAACCATTGAGTGGAGTAAATATAATTACTGCTTGACATTTATAAAGATCAGTAATAATGGTAGAGAATTAACGACCGTGGCAAATCAATCATATGTTTTTTTTAGAATGGTTTAAAATAAATAAATAAAATACACACTACACAAATATTGAATTAGCAATTTTAATACCTGAAACCACAGATCATATGACTTTTGATACATGCACCATCCTAATTATTACCCCAAGTCATAACATAATGAGGTGATATTCAATATATATATATATGGCCATATACATTTACTATAATTAATGATGGCTATTAATTAATGAAAATGGTGCAATATTTATTATATCATAATATTGAATTAAATAAAATATTTAAATTTTTTATTTAAAAATTTATTTCAATTTTCACAAATATTAATTGTTATTACTCAATTTATTTATATGTATTATTTATTATTTATTATATTAATTAGAGGATATTTTTATTACTGAATATTTACTTTTCATTAATACTATTTAACTAAATTTCGAAAAAGTGTATTAAGATAAAGGAAAAAATATATACTACAAAGAATTAGAATTAAAATAATATATTGTATGTGTTTTAAATTTAACAATCAATTTTTATTTTTGTAAAGTTTATTATATAACAAGAACATAAATACATTTATTATTTTCTTTCTATGTGAGACCATATTTAAATATGGAAGAAATTGGAAATATTTCAATATTAATTGAGTTGCATAACTAAAAATGTAAATAGTTTTTGTGATTACACTGCTATTATTTATTACTTTTCACAATTTAGTGTAAATAAAAGTAGGGGTGTTAATTCGGGCGGTTTGGGTGAAGTTCGGTTTGGTTTAATCGGTTTTTTTCTCTCATACAACCCGCCCAAACCCAAACCGAAAAAATATAAAACCAAACCAAACCAACCGAATAAGATTTCGGGTGAATCGGTTCGGTTAATGGTTTACCCAAATTAATTATAAATAAAATGTTTTTCCCTTGCAATACATTAAAAAAATTTAATTTTTTTATTTAAAAAAATAAAATAAATAATAATAACTTTTAAGCTACATAATATATATATATATTGTTAGTTTGGTGTTCTACACTTTAGTTATATTTCTATTGAAATATCTGTCAAAATGAAGTGAATTCTCATTTGAACATATTTCATAACAACATAAATGAATTGACATACAACATTAGCATGTTAGGGAAGAGAACAAACACAACCTGTAACAAAATAGTTATATGTGCAATAATAGATTATTGAAAATTTTAAAATCACTAGTTATCTAATCAGCTTAAGTGGAACATAAATAATACAAATTACATAAATATATTCCATATTTTTAATTTTTCTTATCAAATAAAATTATTAAATAAGCATATAAAAAAATCTATATATCATAATATGTATGGCTAGTGGTTGTAGAGAGAGACTATTTTACACACACAACATCCTGCAGATTCAATCAAGTTCATTTACACATCATTATATGCCACACTACGGAAAATGCTAATGAATGAAAAATATATTTCTGACTCTTAAATAAAAAATATACTCATGTCTTTTTTATGTCAAGTCAAATTAAGTATCTTACTTCATAAATCCATAAAATAGTAATACTAATCACGTAAATAAAAAATTAGAGATAGTATCTCTGTTTCCGCCAACATCTCCATGCTTGTTCATGGTAAATTCAAGGTTAATCCACTTTCTTTTGCTTTTATTTCTGCAGCTTCAAAAAAAAGAGCAAAAAATTATTTAAAAAATAATATTAATTAAAACTATAAATAAAAATTATATATAAATTCAAAATATATTTATTCAAAACCTTCTTCAATTGGTTGAAGTTCTTCCCAAACTTCTTCAACATCTAACAACACATATTTACTAGGTTTACGAAGCCAATCTTGAGCGCAAATTAAACCTTAAGCTACTCTTGGAGTTAAAGAACTCCTAAAAGCATCCGAAACCCTCCCACTTGTGCTAAAAACAGATTCTAATGCCACAGTAGATATTAGAATTGCTAATACATCACAAGCCATAATAGAAAGAATAGGAAACCTTGGACTATTAACCTTCCACCAATTCAAAATATCAAATGTCTTGCTATCATCTTCAACATCCTCCTTCAAAAGTTTATCCAATTCAAATTTGAAATCCTTTCCACCAAGTGTTGTTTTCTTCCTTTTCAATGCCATTCTAAACTTTTCTCTCAAAGCCATTGAAGGTTCAATGTCAACAGGTGTAATCTTTTTCTCCAATGAAGAAGATTGAGATGATTGTAAATGAAAAGAAGAATGAGCATAAACCCTCACATAATCATCATACAACTCATACAATGCAGATTCTATATATTCTGTTTTTGTCTTGCCATCCATTGCCCCATATAATTCACATAAAACATATTCCATGTAATCCAATTTATTTCTTGCCATCCATAAGGCACAAGCAATATAAAGAAGAACATTCACATCTTTAATATTACCGTAATATTTATAAAACTTCTTCTTCATCATTTCTGTCATAGCTACCATACCATCATTAAAAGAATCATTAATGGTTTTCTTTAGAAAAACCTAAATGCAAATAATATTGTCAAAGAAAGATTTTGAAGACACAGATTTAGTCTGAAAAATCTTCAATGTAAACACACAAAAATTATTAAGAACTGTAGTTAACCTCCTTACTTCTACCCAATCAGTTGAAGTAGGTAACCCAAGCCCTGTATTTTCTCCCCATGAACCTTCTTCAGAGTCTCCCTAAAATGTGGATCAACAGACTCATACCTTTTAAAAGCCCTTTCATACACTTGAGCAGTTTGCAACATCAAAAATGTGGAATTCCACCTTGTAGGGACATCTAACACCAAATTCTTAGTGCTATTACATTTTTCAATTTCAGCATATTTCTTAAACTTCATAATTCTTTGAGGAGACTGTCTAATATACTTTACAGCAGCTCTAACTTTTTCAACATCTTCACCAATATAATCCAATCTACCTTTTACAACAAGATTCATAATATGGGCAGCACAACGAACATGCATCCATTTCCCTCCGAAAATACATTTTTCCTAATTACCAGATTGCTCTTTCAAATACTCAATTGCAGCATCATTAACACTAGCATTATCAAGAGATATTCTAAAGACATTGTCAATTTTCCAATCAATCAAACAATTTTCAATTATTTTTCCAATGTGTACTCCCTTATGACTTGATATTGGACAAAAATTCAGGATCCTCTTTCTCAAATTCCAATTATTATCAATATAATGAGTCGTAAGACACATGTAATTCACTTTTTGTAATGAAGTCCAAGTATCTGTGGTAAAGCATATTCTTCCTACAATGTTTCTCATCTCAGTTTGAATTTTTTCCTTCTCTTTCAAGTACAAGCCATAACATTCCCTTAGGAATATATAAAGGTTGACACTTTCTCAAGAAATATCTAAATCATTTTCTTTCAACAAACTTAAAAGGCGGATTTTCAACTATAATCATGTATGCAATAGCTTTTTTAATTTCAGTTTCATCAAACTTCCAAGAAGATATATGCCCTTTTCTCTCATTATCCCCACTCTCAATTATCAACTTACTTTGTCCCAAGTTATTATTTGTTCGATACTTCTTGCAAACTTTTAAATTACTATGTAGAGAACTTGTTCCATTTCTACTTTCAGCATTGTACTTACTTTTACAGTACCTACATGTAGCCATTTTCATATCTTTTTCATGAGAAACAATAAAACAAGGCCATACCGTGGATCTTTGGCGACATGTCCTTTGTTTCTTTGATTGACTAACCTCAATAGCCTCATTGTTTGTCTCTTATTTTAATCTTAACCTCCAAATTAATAATCACAGTGCCATAAATTGCATCAGTAGCAGCAAGTGGATCGATCTTCTCACTTACATCAGCAGCAGAATCCTCTTGAAGCTCTTTCATCTCAGACATCTAAATAAAATAAATCACAAATTAGAGTTAAATAAAGTTTACATATTAGATTAGCATAAAAATATAATAAGTTCATTGATTTTTTGCAACAAAATAAATACATAAAGAGCACAATTACAACTAATAAAATTAGTAATATTCAAGGAAAAAAATCCATTAAAATTAGCTTAAAACTTTATTGAGACAAAAAAAGTGTGAACTTGCTTCTCTATGTTCATACACAAGTTACATAATAAATTTTACCTTTAATGGTTTCTTTAGGACAGAATACAGTTTGGTGATGCTTTCAAAGTAAATTGATACACGTTTTGATGAAGAAGGAGGAGATGGAAGAAATCAAGAAGAGGAAGAGATAAGAAAATAAAACGTGAATAGAAAGGATGGAAGAAGGAGAGACAATATATATATATATATTACATATTTGATAAAAGTCATATTTGATTACACAGTCTGTATCATTATTTTCCTTTTCAATATATAATTTAATATTGATTTTTTCCTATATAATATTATTATTTTATGTTAAATAATATATAGTTTTTTAACTTTTTAATAATAAATATATTTTTTTGGGGTTTCGGGTCAACGCAAAAAAAAATTTTTCACCCGAACCCAAACCAAATTTATTCTCATGTCTTTCAGGTCTACCCAAAACCACCCTACAAACCGTTTAGTCAAACCAAATGGACCAAATTTCAATCGGTTTGGGCAGTTACTCAAGTTCACCTAAATAACTAACACCCTAATAAAAAGTAATCTCTCTCACCAAAGTAAAAATCTGTGTTGAAAAGTTTTAATTATTTAAAATATGTGTTTTCATTAAATTTTTTTTTCATGTATATTTATGGTTGTATACAAGTATAACCTTACTTTACGATGAAAAGGTGATGATTTAACTTGTAATCCACCTTAAGGCAGGTGAAACACATTTTAGGGGCTTATGAAGTGGTGAATCACGTTTTTTAAAGTGTATCAATCAATTTGGTTATTTTTTTAAATTTGTACTTTTAGAAATTTATAAAACTAAAAAAAGTTTGAATCATTTATTTACTTACCATCACAATTGAAGTTTTAAATATTCATATTTCATAAATTTTCCTTAAGACAAATAAGGGAGAAAAATTAATAAAGAAAGAGAAAAACATAAAATAAATAATTTACAAGGGTATGGTAGATAATTCATTTAATTTTTTTTTAATATATGTAAATCATTTTAGAAAAGACTTTTATTTTGGAACTGAGGAAGTAGAACTTTTTTCGTTTTAAGTGGGTGAAAAAAGTTAAAGAATAATTTTTTAATTTATCATTGTTTGGATTATTTATTTTTGGACGAAAATCAAAGGAATGGAGTTGTAAACATCGCCTCTAATTCCATCACAATCTCTAAATTTCTTTTCTCGTGAATGGGGAGGAAGGCAATGGAATGAAATTACTACTTATTGAAAATGATACTTTACCCATTTTATGCATTTTTAAAAATTTTAAATTAGAAATATAATAGTAATTAGTATATTTAAAAGCTTACTGTTTCATTCATTTTCTTAAGTTATCCAAAAGGTAAAATTTTTCATTTCCATTATAAATTTATCCCGACAATGAAATGTTACTTTTTTTACATTATGCTCCATTCAATTCCTCTCCACTCCTTTTCATTCCATTCCGCTGTATTTCATCATATCAATCCAAACATACATAAAGTTTTTAGATTTAAAATGTATATGGAGGTATTATTGTAAAAGTCCTCGTAAAAAGGTCTTGTTTTTAATTTAAAAAAAGAGTGAGTGGTTAAGTTGTAATTGACCTTATTTGGTGGCTATATTAATTAATATGTTTTTCTTGTCATAACTAACTTGTAACAAAATCATTCCTATTAATATAATTTTTCCTCCTCTTATTCTCTCCAATTCAAGTTTTTCACATAGTATTAGAGGTATAGTTTATGAACAAATTAAAGATTGGAATCTATAGGAGCTAGAAGCATAATTGAATCTTGAAATTTCAAACATCGTTTGAAGTTGGAAGAATTTCTAATTAAGATGAATAGTGGATTTAATTTTAATGAGATAAAATAGAGAATTAAAGGGAGAATTTACTGAGGTAACCATCTACTTTACCTACAAAACTCAAATAACCTTAGTATAACTCTAGTTGCTCCTTCGTTGAATAGCTTAAATTAATTTTTTTATTTTTGCATGTAAGTGAGACTTGCATTAGGAATGAACTTAAAGTTAGGTGTCATAAATATAACTTATGTGAAATCGAATGCAAGTATAGAAGATTTGGATAAATGAAAACAAAAATTGATTGTATGGTGACAAGTAGGATTTTGAATTTGATTAGTCATGAGATCCTTGAAGTTTTCATTTCAACTTTAGGAACATTAGAATTTTGGAAGGATGTGAAGGAAATTCAATGAGTCTAATGGACCTATATCTTATTAATGGTAAAGAATACTTAATACTTATTGTTGGTGTATATGATCATAGCTACGGTGTAGGAAAGGAAAAAATAGTTCTTTACTTTCATTGCAATTTATTCAAATTTTATTGGGATTGAATGACAAATTTGATAAAATTAGGCACTAGATATTATTGATGGAGCCTTTTCTTTCTCTAAGTAAGCCATACTCTATTATTCTCAATGAGTAAAAATTGTAAGTGTAAACTATTACAAATTTTGGTTCAAGTGCTCTGATGATTAAATCTCATAATGCTAAAAAGAGGAATTATACATCATAAGCTTCCAGTTGAAAAAAAAAAAGAATAATGGTGTAAAAAAAAGGACCGAAAGTGCACACATTATAGTGACATGTCAACTAAAATTTTTTCAAGTTATATGAGTATCTTGATTGATCTAAAAAACTGAAAGAAATAAATAACAAGAGGAAAAGGTCTATTGATGTAATTGTCAATAATGAAGTAGAATAATGAAGAGGATAATAGAAGAGAAGATGATTTACTTGCTCACATTTCTAACCGTATATAAAAAAAAAAGCAAAAATATAATGTTGGTCCAAATTATCTCAATATGGTAAACTACTTATAAAACGTATGTAATATGAATTTTGCTTTACATATGGTTGATAAACTAAAATGGATGTATGAGTTACAGATACTGGTGTATAAATCATATGTTCTATGATAAAAACCCTCTTTAAAAAGTTACAAATATTTAACCGTATCATTCTTGTTACATTGCCATAGAGACAATACCCATTAATAATGATATTATCTGAAAAATGTACCAACCTTTTATTTTAATCTCATTTATGCTTATAAATTCACAACCATGAATCACCAAAGTTATTATTTTTACCCTAATGAATTTGTGGTTTAAGACCTTAAGACTACAAGTGTGTATACTTTTAGAAAAAGTATTAGATATTTGTGTATGTTGAACATGATTATGGAAAAGCATCTGCTAAGGAGTCTTCTATTCCTTTAGGTATTTCTAATAAACCAAATATTGTTTATGCTATTACTTTTTAAAATACAAAACCTAAGTGTATGGCATACACGATTTATCACGCTTCTTTTTAAATTTTGAAATACCTATCTTATACTTCACCTACTTTTATCAATAAAGAGGAACTTTTACCCTACAATGTTTTTCATTTTCGTAAATGTTATAAGAACCCTTTTAATAGAAGCTTATCTAGTACTTTACATAATTTTAGTTTTATTCATTTGGATATTCGAGGTGTCTATAAATAATTTACCCTACAAGGTACTTCCTACTTTCTCACCAGTATAGATGATTTTAGTAGAACCACTTAGATTTTCTTCATGAATCAGTAATCTTAAATTTCCAAAACATAACCTTAGTATTTCATTTCATTCAAACTTAGTTCTTGAAATATGTAAAAGCTATAATAAGTGACAATGAAATTGAGTTTCTTTCAAATGCATGTCAGATACTTTTTAAATCTCTTGGCACTATTCGTCAAATATCATCTAATTAAATCCCATAATAAAATAGCCTACAAATATTTTATTTGGGTTGTCTCATGTCAAAAGGCATAACAAGACTTTTGATATTGATTCAAATCACCATTTTAATCTCGTTAGATATTTGTGAAACATCTTTTCCTTGACATGATAAGTCTAATCCATTCCATAGAACTAATAGTGATGTGTGTATAATCTATCTCATATTTAGTTAAAAAATGTCATAACATATATCCCACTCATTTTCATGTACCATATTTTTATTCATAAGACAATGACAATTCTTATTCTAATATATGATCATATACTAGTTAGTTATATTCCGGTAACATACTAGTATCTACCAATCTTTATACATACTCATATTTTAATTTTATATCTCTTGATATTTTAATTAGCTTACTTCTTTAAAAAAATTTTCAGCCTAATTAACTATATCTTCATCCTTTTACTTTAAGTTTTCAACCTACTCGAGTCAGTACTAGAATTAAGAAATAACTTACATGGATGTAGGACTTTCTGAAGACATCTTAAATTTCAAGTTTTTCTCTAAAGGCATAAGGGTCTTAGAAACCCCTGAACTTGACTATACTTTTCAAGTTACCCCTCCAAGTTCATGAATGGTCAATTTAGCCCCTTAACTTTCAAATTTTGTGTCAATCAAGCCCTTTTTGCTGATGTGGAGGGCTTAAATGAAATTTTAAATTTAACCTTTTTTCCTACCAGATCAGCCTCCACATTAGTAAAAGGGCTTAATTGACCCACTATTTCAAATTTGAGGGGCTAAATTGACCCTCCGTAAAGTTTGAGGGCTCACTTGAAAAATATAGCCAAGTTTTGGGGCTGTTGAGACCCTTATACCTTCTCTAAATACCCTTGCACATGTTTGTCTTGAGATCTAACCTTTTGCAGTATTTTAAGCATCATATACTTAGTTTCTCATTAATATTGCTTTAATTTAAAAGAAACATACCTATTCACAAGAATACAAACATCAAAAGTATTTAGATTCTATGGACTTTAAATTAAATGCATTATTAACAAATGGAACTTGAGTTGCATTTTGTTTTTGGCTAAAATGTAAAAAAAAAAAAAAAAAGAACCTATAGGCTATAGGTGGGTCAAGTTAAGCATAAAATATATGATAGTGTTGATAGATTTAAATATTGCTTGTTGACAAATAGGTACAATCAAGTTCTCGAAATTGACTATTATGACTCATTCTCACCGTGTTGCCAAAATTGTAATAGTGAGAATCTTCATAACTACTGTTAGAATTAGATCCTCGTAAATACACCAAATGAATGTCAGTTAATGCCTTTTTACGTGGCTTCTTACATGAAAATATTTATATGATACCTCTCGAAGGATATGACAAAGTTTAACTAGTTAAGTATGCGGGTTAAAGAAATCTTTATATTGCATTATGGAGGCAGGCAAGTAGAGAGTGAATTTAGAGTTAACATGAAAGTAGATTGGTTTTAGTTTCAAGATATCTATTTCTCACTTCATCAAATCATCTTGCACTTTTTTTATGTTGATGATTTGCATGTTATGAGTTCTTCAGATGATGACATTGTTGTTGTGAAATTATTTTCACCATTAAAGATCTCGCCTTCTTAAATACTTTTTTTTTTGAAAGTTGCTAGATCAAATGAAGGATATCCATAAATCAAGATAAGTATATCATGGATTTACTAAAATATTGTAAACTATCTACTTGTACACTTTTTTAAAATTCTTTTGTCACAAAGTATAAAGTTTACAAAAGCTATTGGTACACATTTTTTTAGATCATATCAATTTAGAAAAGTCGTTAGGAGGCTTTAAAATCTTGTTTCAACAGTGATATTACTCACACCACACTACAACTTAGTCAATACATGCCTAATCTCTTATATTATCATTATGATGTTTGTGTCCACATATTGAAGTATTTACTAAGTTCTATACACTTAGACTTTCCTACCCAGTAAACTCAACACTTAGTCTCACAGGTTATAGTGATGCTGACCAAGCATCATGCTTAGACTTTAGAAAGTCATTATTAGGTTTCTATATTTTCTTGGAATCCTCTTTTATATCATGCAAAACCAAAATTCAAATTCTAATATTTATAAGTTCCTCTAAGACTGAATATAGAGCTCTAACTTCCACATCTTATAATCAGAAGTCGATTATTAATTTCTTACAAGATTTTTGAATTTCTTCTTTACTTTCAATACCTTTACATTGTAATTCTTAGTTTGCATAACATATTATGCAAATCTAGTTTTTCATTAGCGTACCAAGCATATTGATATCGATTGTCATGTGGTAAGAGAGCATTTTATGTTTGGTTTTATCAATTTTCAATATATATCTTCCAAGGCTGAACTTGCGGATGTCTTTACCAAACCCTTGCCTACTACTACCTTTTATCATTAGTTATTAAAGTTGGGGCTGAGAGTATGCTCACTACTTTAAACTTAGAGATAAAATAAGTTGATATATTAAACATAAAAGTTATTGAAGTTTCTAGTTTTAACTTGGATGTGGGGGAATTATTGTAAAAGTCTTTATAAAAAATGGAGAGAATGATGGGTTAAGTTGTTAATTGACTGATTGGACGACTATATTAGTTTAGTATGCTTCATCATTGCTAACAAATTTGTAATAAAAGTTGTTTATATTAATAAAATTTTGTCTCTTTTTTTCTTCAATTCAAGATATACACATTCGATGTTTGATTAATTTGTTCCCCACTATTTGACCAAACTTTACTTTTAATGCCAAATCTTTTTCTCTTAAAATATTTGTTGGCCGTAGCGATTTGCTAGAAAACCTTCATCCCAAGTGGGACTGAATTTATCTTTAAATGTATTAGTGCAAAAACATTCTTACAAAAGCAACATGCAATATTTTTTCTCAATAGCAACGATAGTTTAAAAAAATCATGGCCTAAAATTACTATAATTATTTTGAAAATTGTTATAACGGATGTGTGAAAGATATTGATATAACAACAAAATAAAAGAAACACTAGATTTTCATGGTTCACAAACAATGTGTTAGCTACCTCCACCCGACAGAGAAACCAAATTTTATTAGAAGGAAACAAATTACAATAACAGACTCCCTCTTTTCAGATATATTTTCTCTATGTCTTAGGTTAAGAATATAAGATTGTATTTATAGTACTCCAATAGAAAACCTAATTAGAGATAGAAACAGAAATCCTAATTAGGAATAGAAACAGAAAACCTAATTAGGGAACAGAAAACAGATATTCTAATTAGGTACAGAAACGGAAAACCTAATTAGGGAACAGAAAATAGATATCCTAATTAGGTGTAGAAATGGAAAACCTAATTAGAGACAAACAGAAAACCTAATTAGGAACAGAAATAAAAAACCTAATTATAAACAGATTTAGATTCAAGTTATTACAACAAATCTCCACCTTGACTTGAATCTTCTGACAATTAACAGATGTAACGGATGTTCCTCCATCTCAGGTTTGTCTTCTGACAATTAACAGATGTAACGGATGCTCCTCCGTCCCAGATTTGCCTTAAGAGGCAAATTAACAGCTAGAGATGTTTAACAAGTCCAAACAATGTTGGAGCTTGCCGTACGGAACTAACTTGGTGAACATATCAGCCGGTTTATCAGCGGCACCCAGTTTCTTCACCTTGATTCTCTTCTCAATTTTCAGAAAATAGTACCGAACGTCGATATGTCTAGTCCTCCCAGGATGAACTCGATCCTTTAGTTAACATATTGCGCTCAAACTATCACAATACATTATAGTCTGATCATGATGTAGACCCAAATCACTAACTAATCCCTTCAACCAGATTCTCTTTTTAACTGCTTCTGTTAGTGTCATGTACTCTGCTTTTGTAGTAGATAGAGTCACCGTCGGTTGCAGAGTAGCCTTCCAACTAACAACAGAATCACCAAGAGTGAAAACATAACCAGTCTCAAATCTTCGATTGTCAACATCTCCTTTTAGATATTGAAAGTTCCTTTTTACAGACATAGGAAACTTCCTGCGATGTAGTTTCCCAAACACAAAATGTTCACAAAATTCAAGACTCTTAATCTTGTGACCACAAAAAAAATTCCTCTTTTGACAGAATCTGCATCCCATTTCACTCATATGATCAAGTCTCATATGCCACAACTTGGTCATATCATCCTCGTGAACCTCTGATGATGCAACAGCAGAACCTGAAACTGTCGAACCTTGTAAAAAATACAAAGTACCCTGCTTGACACCTTTCATTATCACATTAGGACTCTTGTAGATATATAAAACTCCACCTTCACCTTTAAAACTGAACCCTTCGCTGTCTAGCAAACTCAATGATATCTGATTTTTTGTCATGTGTGGAACATACCTTACATTGTCCAACGTACAGAATTTATCATCATGTGTCCGAATCTTAATAGAGTCTATCCCTACAATCTTGCAAACAGAACTATTGGTCATGGAAATATTACCTCCTTCTATTTGCTCGTAGGTTGTAAACCACTCTCTATTCGGACATATGTGATTAGAGGCTCCTGTATCTAAAACCCATACATCAGTATTATGAGAATGTTCATTGACAACTAGAGCTAAATCCTCTTCGGAATTGGTGTCAACTTCTGCTACATAGCAGAATCTGATTTTTGTTCTTGTTGCTTCTTCTTCGGACAATCATATTTCCAATGTCCTTTTTCCTTACAGTAGTTACAGACATCATCTGGCTTAGGACCCTTCTCGAATTTCTTCTTTTCTGAATTTCCATATCCTTTGCTAACACTGGCTATTAATCTGACAGCCTGATTATTTGTATCTGTACTAGTTGCCTTATGGCGCAGCTCTTTAGTATGAAGAGATGATCTAACTTCTTCCAGAGACACAGTATCTTTCCCAACAACAAAAGATTGCACAAAATTTTCATATGATAATGGTAAAGATACTAACAGAATGAAGGTAGCATCCTGATCTTCAATTTTGACGTCAATGTTACGCAGATCTAACAGAATCGTATTCATTTTTTCTAAGTGATCTCTGAGTTGTGTACCTTCCTGCATTCGTACACTGAACAGACGTTGCATCAAAAGCAACTTGTTTGTTAAAGACTTCATCATGTATAGACTTTCCAATTTTAACCATAGACCAGCAGCAGATTCTTGATCTGCAACCTCAGTGATGACATTGTCTGCAAGACACAACATGATAGTTGAATGTGTCTTCTCCGCCAATGTAACCATCTCAGCGTCATTAGAAGTCATTCCCTTTTTATCCTTCGATAATGGCGCCCAGACACCTTGTTGTTTTAACAAGGCTCGCATCTTAATTTGCCATAAGCTGAAACTATTCCTTCCTGTGAATTTATCAATTTTCACATTTAAGGCAGACATCTTTCTCACCAGATTACAAACCCTGATTAACCTTGCTCTGATACCAGTTTGTTAGGAAATTTCCGGTTTTATCCCAATTTCTTGCTAGTTCCTAATTCGATTCAATCAAAACAATCAGCCTAAACATAAACACAATATTTAACATGGTTCGGCAAATTGCCTAATCCACGGAAAGATAACAACTTTACTATGAGAAACAGGAATTACAAGTCATTCAGACAACAGTCTCTCTCTATAGGAAATTGCTTTCTTTCTCAACCAGAATCTCTTTTAGGCGAACAACTCCACCATGGCAAGACAACCCCAAATCAAAATCTCCTTAATGGCGAGACAACCTCAAATCAAAATCTCCTTAGTGGCGAGACAACCCAATTCGAAATCTCCTTAATGGCGAGACCCCAACCTCAACTCGAAATCTCCTTACTAGCGAGACCCCAATCTCAATACTCGAAATCTCCTTACTGGTGAGACCCCAACCTCTATACTCGAAATCTCCTTAATGGCGAGACCCCAATCCCAATGATCATTACCCCACGGGTATGACCCAACTCCAATGATCACCACCCCAAAAGGACGGGATACTTTCTTCTTCATGAGACAACTTTATTTATAGTGATCATCAAATATAATTTCCTAATTTGTTTCCTTTCCAACTAAGAAATACAATCAACCAAATTAGGAAAACCAAATCTTTCCAAACCAAGGAATCAAACAATTAGGAAATAAATCCAATTTCAAAATAGGAAAACCTTCGTAAAAGGAAATCCTTGTGATTCCAGGCAA